>CM060979.1:58032500-59282500 GCA_030765065.1 Deroplatys truncata | reverse complement strand
AAACAAAACAGGATACTACGGAAGTCTGAGAAAAATATTACCCTCCATTATAAGTTGTTTCTATGACCAATTAATTCATTGGCCTTCTTATTCTCTAGATATAAATCCATACGATTATTTTCTTTGGGGAAAGCATTAATATGAAGTTTATGCAACAAACTACGTATGCTTATGAATTATAAGATAGTATCCGGCGTTACTTTTCCGAATTTTCAGCTGAAGAAATTCGACTATTTAGTGTGTTGAACAAGTGTCAGACTTGTACAGACGCAGGAGATTATCGTTTCCAACAGCTTTTTAACGTAGGATAAACGTAACATTCACCTTGTTTCGCATCGTTAGCATTACCTGGGGTAGAAACGCACGAACGGATTCATACAGCAGTGCAGTGGAAGCGACGGGCTGCTAGTCGCGTCATTCAAGAGGAATGAGTATGGCCCTAAATAAGCGGAGATTCGCTTAGGCTGAAGAGATGAACGTATGTGCACGATTTGCGGAAGTTAAGAAAAAGCAAGTGCAGGACTGTTTCAAAAGGTGTTAAAGATGCTGTCAGATGTATGTTGCTCCCAAAGGACTTTATATGGAAGCGGTGCCGAGAAAAAAGGTCTTATTTATTCTGGAATAAACGCTTCTACATATGTTCATTTAGTTTTGACTCCGCTGTGTTACAACATTATAACTGTTAGCTCTTTAAATACCAAGATTTTGTTGCATATCCCTGTTGTGCACTTTTTTACTTTCTCTACTACGTATAGTAAGTTGGAGAAGTATTGTATTCCACCCAAAAAATCGATACCGAGATTTCACCGCAAATACATGTTTTGAGACCCCCTGAATACAAAAAAAGCATTTTTGGAAACATGTCCGTGTGTGTGTGTCTGTGTGTCTGTCTGTCTGTCTGTGTGTGTGTCTGTCTGTGAACAGCATAACTCAGAAACGAACAGTCGGATAAGCACCAAACCTGGTATTTAGGTTCAGTATCTTCCAAGGATGCGACACGAAGGTTTTCAAGAAAATCCTCACCCCAGAGTACCCTTTACATGGAAGATTTCTCGAAAATTTTAATTTTCTCAAAAATGGCTATAACGATTTTGATTAAAATATCATATGTTTAAGATATTTTTATGACAAATAAAATGTATATCTTGAATTTCCTGGGAATGTCTCCAAAAGTATTCTTTATTGTGAACGAATTTTGCATAACTGGTAAACCATAAGAGATAGACAAAATTTTACTACACAAAAAATGTAGATCGCGTTAAAATACACAATTTATGTCATATACATTTGTTTTGTTGAGTGAACCATTTTCGAGATATTGCTTGTTATTCCCTTAAATTTTTCAATACTTTCTCAAATGGGAATTCGTTATTCATTTTTTTTGTCTTGGATATGCAAAGAGTATTAATCTGTGGGAATGGGAATGGTGCTGCACCTAGCAACCAGCTATTAAGAGTTATGTATGTGCTTAAAGGCTACTGTATTTCCAAATTGCCCTTGTAAATATACATTCCCCTTACATCTACAAGAAAATTAGCAATACGATAGACTCTGCAAATGTTTATCTCGTTTGTATAAATAGTTTGTACAAGAGTAGAGAAATTCATGTGAGTGTAACACATCAGATTTTTTTTAGAGAAATTGAAACGGACTTCAAGAACAAAGAGAGATCAAAGCGCGGTACGAACCTAGTAACATAGCATTAACTAACCACGCTCTCCCACTGAGCTAAAAGTACACTAAGTATTGTTCTAACCAACTGAACGGTTCTTTAGCGAGATGTGCACCTCCGCGGAATTATATCCAAAACATCGGAGCAAATAAATTTGAATTTCCTGTTCACTACCTTTTAAATCATATTTTTACCACTTTTCCAGTTGGACTTATGCATCCGGAGCCCAAATCGTATACACGCAGTCACTGATGCCTGATTTGCAAAACTCATCATATCTTTGAAATTTGACAAAAAAGATCCGAGGTTCCTTCTCTCAGAGGGCTTAATTAAGAACCTTCTAAAAGGCTTTCAATTTGTTAGGTTGAGTCCTGGGACGCTCTTTATACAGAATTCACAACGAAAAATTGTAACAGAGTGGCAGCGGCAGGCAGGTAGCTGTCATAAATAAAACGGGTAAAAACGTGAAAAAACAAGGAATATTTCCGAGCTGTCAGCGTACTACATTAAATGCCTGAACAATGTTTTTGTGTCCGTCCGACCTTCCTTACTTCCATTTGTCATCTAGGAAATTGGTCATCACTTATCATTAATGTATCACTCAATATTTTATGTAGTAATTAGCTTTCATAAATAAGCAGCATGTCTTGATGAGTAATGCTTATATGATACACGATGATACGATAAGTAGGTATTCACTATCGGGTAATGAAATCGCTGTAGATTCTAAACTTTCCATAGTATAGAATGTTTCTTTGTATAAAGTTAAGTGGGACAGTACAACTCCTAACCATGTTTTCTATAACATTTGCTACCAAATCGCATTTCACTTAATCCAAAGAACTTTCCCACATTTTATCTTTACTTTCTCTACTATGTATAGTAAGTAAGAGAAGTATTTGAAGAAGGTTTAGAAGTAGTTGTATTGTGGTTCCGTTGTTGGGGAGCCGAACTTGATGAAGTAACTGCCCCACGTATGGTAAAAAGTTTCCGGTGGCCTTCGTCCCTAGTTTACTTTCCGGTGCCCTTCGCCCCAAGTTTTAGGAATTAATTTTGTATTTTTATGTTACTTTAAATATTATATGTATTTATGTTTGCCTCGGCTGCGTCAGTATTAATTTGTAGAAACATGTTTCTGTTTGCAGGGTGTGATACGGCTAAAGAGTGTGCTTACACAAATTATAATTTTTACTTCACTCAATTTATTAATCCTTCCCACGATTAAATAACGCTTTACTTATATAGACAGCTGTGAGATTATTTATTAATTGCACTTTTAAACACGTAATCTTTATAATACTCTCGCCGGATTTAATTTTTGTCACACACTGGATACGTACGTGTCTAAGGTCCGGTTAGGAACGCTGTCTACAAGCAACTGAATTTACCGCCTGAGTTTGTAAATTTCATCTATTTTAAGTCTCTGATTGGCTAATCCTCCTTCATTTAAGTTAAGCTTTTTCTGTTTGTTAATTGGCTATTTATAAACTGTCTCAAAAATTGCTAGTAGCATTATTAAACTTTCCAATTCATTATTGCCTCAAGGTTACCTCAATGTTACCTCATTGTTAGCAACTTATGATCTATATTCTCACAGCTCCTACATTATTAAATTAGGTAATACATTCACATAACATTATTAGACATGTACATAATAATATAAACATATAAAATGACTGTAATATACACCTTTATATATTATTTTATACACACATTGCTTTAAGGTGGGCTGTTATTATATTTTATATTATAGAATTAGACTGAAATCATTTAAACGTTAAAAATAGTGCCTCATATTGCATTCTACCAAAAATTCTATACCGATATTTCACCGGAAATACACGTTTTGAGGTCCCTTGAATAAAAAAAACACTTTTACAAGAAAGACCCTGTGTGTCTGTGAACAACATAACTCAAAAACGAAAAGTCTGATAAATACCAAACTTGGATTTAGGTTTAGTATTTTGCAAAGATGCGACACGAAGATTTTCAACATAATACCCTCATCCCAGACTATGTTTTACATGGAATATTCTTCGGAAGTTTTGATTTTCTCAAAAATGATTCCCAACGATTTTGATTAAAATATCATATATTTAAGTATTTTTATGACAAATAAAATGTATATCTTGAATTTTCTAGGATTGTCGCCAAAATTCCTCTTCTTTTTGAATGACTTTTGCATAATGGTAAACCGCAAGAGATAGACAAAATTTTTCCACACAAAAATGTGGAGCTCGTCAAAGCACACAATTTATGTTGTATACTTTTTTGTGGAGTGAACCTTTTCGAGATATTCCTTGTTATTTGCTTGAATTTTCCAAAACTTACACTTTTTCTCAAATGGGAATTCCTAATTTCTTTGTGTGTGTGTGTGTGTGTGTGTGTGTGTGTGTGTGTGTGTGTGTGTGTGTGTGTGTGTGTCCTGGACATGCAGTGAGAATGGAATGCTCCACATAGCAATCAGCTCTTTAAAACATTTGGCTATCGCTTAAAGCCTACCATATTCCCCTTACACCTACACGAAAATTAACAAGGTAGTTTCTGCAAAAGTTTATTTCGATTAACATGAACTAGATGGAGATTAAGCCTTTGTAAAAATAGTTTGTACAAGAGTAGAGAAAGTCATGTGAGTGTAACATATTATAATTTTTTTTAGCTAAGTTAAAAATAACATTATCTGTGATATTTAGACAATAATGGTTGCAATAACTTTTATATATGTTTTTGAGTTAACTGGTCTACCAGAAATTCTTTTTATATGTTGCTTTTGTAGCTGAAGCTTTAATTTTGAAGTTTGTTCTACAATTCCGAATTTGTTTTTATGGTATTTTTGAAATAGTTGCTAAACTCGCATTCGTCCATCAGGCACAGCAAATAAACACTCGACTTGCAATCAACTACCTGGAACGCGACCACTTGGACTCTCCCCTACTCTGTAAAACTTACCACGTTATAACGCTTCCGATATTCTAGATATTATTGTAAGTTTGAAATTATGTTGAAGTTGTTCCTCGTCTAGAAATTTAATTGAAAGCCTCCGAGACGGAAATTTATCGGTTAAACCTGGGCAATTATGCTTATTACTTTCTCTACTACGTATAGTAAGTAGGGGAAGTATTGCATTCCACCCAAAAATTCGATACCGAGATTTCACCGGAAATACATGTTTTGAGACCTCCTGAATCCAAAAAAAGCATTTTTGGAAACATGTCCGTGTGTGTGTCTGTGTGTGTGTCTGTGTGTCTGTGTGTGTGTCTGTGTGTGTGTCTGTGAACAGCATAACTCAAAAACGAACAGTCGGATAAGCACCAAACTTGGTATTTAGGTTCAGTATCTTCCAGAGATGCGACACGAAGGTTTTCAAGAAAATCCCCCCACCCCAGACTACCCTTTACATGGAAGATTTTTCGAAAATTTTAATTTTCTCAAAAATGGCTCTAACGATTTTGATGAAAATATCATATGTTTAAGATAATGTCATGAGAAATGAAATGTATATCTCGAATTTTCTGGGAATGTCTCCAAAAGTATTCTTCATTGTGAACGACTTTTGCATAACTGGTAAACCATAAGAGATAGACAAAATTTTACTACACAAAAAATGTAGATCGCGTTAAAATACACAACTTATGTCATATACATTTCTTTTGTTGAGTGAACCGTTTTCGAGATATTGCTTGTTATTCCCTTAAATTTTCCAATACTTATTTAGTTATTCATTTTTACTTTCTCTACTACGTATAGTAAGTAGGGGAAGTATTGCATTCCACCCAAAAATTCGATACCGAGATTTCACCGGAAATACATGTTTTGAGACCTCCTGAATCCAAAAAAAGCATTTTTGGAAATATGTCCGTGTGTGTGTGTGTGTGTGTGTCTGTGTGTGTGTGAACAGCATAACTCAAAAACGAACAGTCGGATAAACACCAAACTTGGTATTTAGGTTCAGTATCTTCCAGAGATGCGACACGAAGGTTTTCAAGAAAATCCCCCCACCCCAGACTACCCTTTACATGGAACATTTTTCGAAAATTTTAATTTTCTCAAAAATGGCTCTAACGATTTTGTTTAAAATATCATATGTTTAAGATAATGCCATGAGAAATGAAATGTATATCTCGAATTTTCTGGGAATGTCTCCAAAAGTATTCTTCATTGTGAACGACTTTTGCATAACTGGTAAACCATAAGAGATAGACAAAATTTTACTACACAAAAAATGTTGATCTCGTTAAAATACACAACTTATGTTATATACATTTCTTTTGTTGAGTGAACCGTTTTCGAGATATTGCTTGTTATTCCCTTAAATTTTCCAATACTTATACTTTTTCTCAAATTCGTTATTCATTTTTTTATGTCCTGGACTTGCAAAGAGAATGGAATTCGACACATAGCAACCAGCGTTAAAATATTTGACCATCGCTTAAAAGCTACCATATTCCCCTTGCATCTACAAGAAAATTAGCAATAAGATTGACATCTCGATATCTCGATTAACATGAAGCATATGGAGAATAGGCGTTTGTAAAAATAGATTGTACAAGAGTAGAGAAAGTCATGTGAGTGTAACACATCAGATTTTTTTTTATTAAGTTGTTGTTATAGAAAGCTTTAAAACTATCTATTTAATGGGTTATCCCGCCTATAGTCCTCTTAATTTAGATCGCATTATTCTCTGGCGCTATCTAGCGACAAAATTACGAATTGGTCCCTGAATAGCCCCATTAGGAGACACAAGCTCTTCGCATCGAAAAACGCATAAGCTGTAGTCGTATAAATTGAAGGCTAATTTATTAAAACTGAGAGAAGGTATTAAGGTATTGCTGTTATTAAAAAAATATGATGTGTCACACTCACATGACTTTCTCTACTCTTGTACAAACCATTTTTACAAACGCTTATTCTCCATATGCTTCATGTTGATCGAGATATCGAGATGTTAATCTTATTGCTAATTTTCTTGTAGATGCAAGGGGAATTGGTAGGCTTTAAGCGATAGTCAAATATTTTAAGAGCTGGTTCCTATGTGGGGTGTTCCATTCTTCTGGCACTACCAGGACAAAAAAAATAAATAACGAATTTTCATTTGAGAAAAAGCATAAGTATTGGAAAATTTAAGGGAATAACAAACAATATCTCTAAAATGGTTCACTCAAAAAAAATCTTTATGACATAAATTGCGTATTTTAACACGATCTACATTTTTTGTGTAGTAAAATTTTGTCTATCTCTTATGGTTTACCAGTTATGCAAAAGTCGTTCACAATGAAGAATACTTTTGGAGACATTCCCAGAAAATTCGAATTATACATTTCATTTGTCATGAAAATATCTTAAACATATGATATTTTAATCAAAAACATTAGAGCCGTTTCTGAGAAAATTAAAATTTTCGAAAAATGTTCCATGTAAAGGATAATCTGGGGTGGGGGGATTTTCTTGAAAACCTTCGCGTCGCATCTCTAAAAGATACTGAACCCAAATACCAAGTTTAGTGTTTATCCGACTGTTCGTTTCAGAGTTATGCTGTTCACAGAAACACACAGAAGACACACACACGGACATGTTTCCAAAAATGCTTTTTTATGGATTCAGGGGGTCTCAAAACATATATTTCCGGTAAAATCTCGGTAACGAATTCTTGGGTAGAATACAATACTTCCCCTACTTACTGTACGTAGTAGAAAAAGTAATAAATATGCGACAATCAGGGCCTAGACGGCTTCATTAAGACATTTCTCTCAACCACTTCTCTTTGATTCTTGATTCCAAATCCTCTAGATAAATTCATTCTAGCAGCTAGAATGGACACCTAGGGGACAAAGGAATACAACCTATAGGCAGTAGGTTAATCGAAAAAAAGGCTAATTTGAGTACAAAGTTGCACTTATAAAATGGAACAAAGCCATAAGAATAATAGAAATTAGTAAAATTATACAAATAATGAATTTTACTCCTGCTTTCAATGTAAGACTGTTAACGATAAATATCTTTTGAATGTTCATACATCCAACTTGAGAAGCCAACTTACAAGAATTCATTTGAAGGAATGAAGTCTCGAAAAACCTAACGATACGTGCTTACTACATTACATAAAGAGCATCGTGCGCTTGTTTGATGGAGCAGTGGTTTACATATGCACCACTCAATTGTCAAGTAAGTTAAAGTGGTCGTGGTCTGCGCCCGGACTGCTCCTTTTGGGTCTCTGAGCTGAACTTTTATGTGAACCTTAATCTAAAGAAAACGTTTTAAGTATTGGGGAGAGTTTAAGAGACATTTTAAGGTGATAGATTTAAAAACCTCAGTCTGCATAAAATGAATATTCACAATTTATAGCCTAAACCCAAATGCATGGAAAGTTAAACCTTTGCAACACGTAATGCATATGAAGCAACTGCATAATCTTGCATTTATGTGTAGGTATTTATTACGTTATTTATTTGTTGATTTATAATAATTTTATTTTAATTTGCGGTATAAACAAACCAATAGAAGGTTTATTGCTGCTACGTATGGAAAACCAGTTTGAAGAAGGTGTATTATATTTCGACTGTTGGGGAGCCGAACTTGAAGTAGTTGCAACCGCACGTATGGTAAAAAGTTTCCGGTAGCCTTCGCCCCAAGTTTAAAAATATTAACTTTGTAATTTAACTGTTTCTTTAAATATTATATATTTTTATGTTTGCCTCGGCTGCGTCAGTATATTGTTAGCGACTTGAATGTCTTAGCAAGGAGTGGTGCGACTGAAGAATGTAGGCTTACACAGATTATAACTTGCACTTTTTAACACGTAAACTATTTTCGTCTCACACTGAATACGTATTAAATTTCTCGAGGACGCATCTCGCGTCCGGTTAGGAACACTGTCTACAAGCAACTGACTTCGTAATTTGTAAATTTTGCTCTATTTTATTTTCTGATTGGCTAATCCTAGTCCAATAGAATACCTTAATTTAACTAAAGCTTTTTCTGGTTATTGATTGATATTTTATAAACTGTTCCAAAAATTACATTATTGCTTCCAAGAATTTCCAGTAGTATTATTAAACATTCTAATTCATTATTGCCTCAAGGTTACCTCATTGTTACCTCATTGTTAGCAATTTTAACCTATTATTCTCACAGCTCCTACATTATTAAATTACGTAATACATTCACATTGGCTATTCACACATGTATACAATAATATAAACATATACAATGAGTGTAATGTACACTTTTTACATCTTGTTACCTACACATTGCTTTAATGCGGGCTGTTATTGAATTTATATATTATATAATTAGACTGAAATCATTTAAGTGTTAAAATACTGCCTCAGCTTTTACTGTTTCATTTGTGTAGCTCCTTTAACTTCTATGGTCATATCGGGGCCTTTGACTTAAGAGACAGCTCGTTGACTTTAGGTTCCTTTAACGTTGGGTGTAATCCATTTCAGCTTGCAACACACGCATTTACTCACACGGGCGCCAGTGGTTTCGTTTCCAACTGTCTGAGGGGTCCAGGGTTCGATTCCCGGCTCTGGGGTTTTAATTGGGCCTTATCCACGTCTTCACTCTGACTTGCTCATGTGAAGTATAGTCAAGACCCAACGTGGTTCGGAGTCCACGATAAAAGCTCTAGGTCCTGTCATTGCACAGCCATCCTCACCATCGCCCTAACATCGGAGCAACGGATTCCGGGCATTGGGTTCCTCCACCTCAGAAATGGGTCAGGTGATCACTTGGTGAAATGAGGGATCGCGAAGGTCGACGACAATTACTCCGACGTGTATGTTTGCAGACTGTGGAAGTACAGACATACTTTAATTAAATAAAAATTTCCCCAAAACATCCGGGAGTTGAACCCGGCACCCTGGAGTGAGAAGCCAGAATGCTGACCACCCTATCGCAGAGACAATCGTAAAGTAATCCTTATCTAAAAGAAGAAATGATGCGTGTGTTCTTATATTCCGATTTCATAATTATATAAAATGTTAAATAATTCTCAGTGATACCAGTTGTTCTTTAATTTTGGTGCATAATTTTTACTTTTAAAAACTTTAAGTCAGTTTCCAAACTGTGGATATTATAGCGACATTAAAATAATTTTTCATTAATTGCCTGTAAAAGGCTTTGAAATTCAAATTAGAACTTGCATAGATTACACTAGTCTGCATTTTCAAACTTTTTGTCAGATAATTTCTTAAAAGTAGGTGTTCTTGAATCAAGTTTTTATGCTGATTCCATAAGTAACTTTCGTTTTTTTCTATCACGTCAGGTTTTTACACAAAATAAGTAACGTTTTGACAATTTTACTAATGAGCGTAGAAAAGTATTCAAATACTATTTCACGCAAGGTAACAAAGAAACATTTTAAGAATACTCTCAAGAACTCCCCTAATTTATTTCATGACTAATTTTAACAAAACAAGAAGCCAAAGTGTTTCATTTAATTTTTTCAAACTTTCTCTTCTTTGACTTCCTTGCAGATCCTTGAAGATGACTGTCCCTCCTCAACATCCAACAGTAGTCGGCCATCATAGTTGCATTCCATTTCCCCTGGTACCTCCTCCCCATTTCCTTAATATCTAGGTGAAAACGTTCACCCTGCTCTTCACTATAATGTCCCAGATTTTCTGGAAAGTAGTCGATATGTGAATGCAGAAAATGCGCCTTTACACTCATGTTACAACCCATCTTCTTGAAAATTTCCAACATTGTTTCGACAATGACCTTGTAATTAGAATCTTGTTATTGCCTAAGAAGTTTTAAGTAACTGAACGGAAGGCGGCCAATGCTTCTATTTCTCTCTCATTCATTGTCTTCTCAAAATCTTCATCCTTCATCAATTTCTTTATTTGAGGACCAACAAAAATTCCAGCCTTTAGTTTGTCTTGTGTAATGAAGGGAAATTTCTTGGAAAGGTGCTTGAAGCAGGGTCTATCCTGTAGTAGAGCCCTTACAAATTACTTCATTAAACCCAATTTTATGTATAGTGGTGGAATCAATATCTTTATATCTCTATATTTTTGAAGTTAAATTATGAAAACACCGTACGTGATAGAATAAAACTAAAAGCAGTTCTGAAATCAGCATTAAAACATGAGTCAGAATCACTTATTAGTTTTCAGACATCCGATATCATGCAGACTAGTGTTATAATTGTTTATAGCAAACACCTGTTTATCCTTGTGTGTTCTTGCAGTTGACACAGTGCTACTTAGTAAAGCCATAAATGACACGTTTGTACCGTAAAAGATTTTGGCTATGCGCACCCAAGTTGGTTTGGACGGTTTACGGTTCTGAACATTTTATTAGATGTTTGCAGAAGTAAATTCCTTCCACATGTTACTAAATATCAAATCATTAGGAACATAACTCTCATCAACCACAATAGGCTTACTTGGGTAATGCATGTACAATGAGAAGCAGCGACGAGTTGCCGCAGGAATGCAGTTAGTTTCACTAGGGGGCGTGCCGGTGTTTTGTTATTTGGGCAGATTTTGCAAAGCCTAGCTGTGGAGGCAGAGCACAGCAGGGTGATGTTCCAACATACACGAGGAAGTTCTGGCGGATCAATACATGGGCAGGAGACCGACACCACCTTGACTGCCTGCTGCTCTACATTGACTCAAACCCGATTCTCTCCCCTCGCACTCATACATTTCTTAACAAATCTCCAATACCTGGATTCCTCACAGTCACTCCACATGTTTCGACATTGTGGTATAAGGCATTCACAGGTGTGTCTTTATCGGTAGTTAAATTTTGGAATTTCTTCACTGTATCACTTCCTTTCTTTATCTAGGACAGCTACTTCGCATAGTCCACAGAAGGTCTTGTGAGAGAGCCGAAAAAAGGAGAAAAGAAAGCAGGCTAGTAAGCTCCACATCGCTGATGCAACTTAATAAATATTGTTTTAAACAACTTGTAGGTCGAATTACTTAAGCACTACACCTTGTTATGTTGTACTTATAAGGGACAAGTTTGAACAATCAGCTTAAGTTGGAGGAAAGCCTTCCAAGACATGTCTTCAATAACTACAAGCATAACAAGATGAAATGTTTAAGTCGACCTACAAGACCTATAACATGTTTATACTTCACTGTCAATAATACTCCTGTTTAACTTGGAGACCAAGCGAGGTGGCGCCGTGGTAATGTGTGCGACTCGCATTCGGGAGGTCCCGGGTTCAAACCCCCGGGTCCGATAAATCTGACAAAAGGTTTTTCTCAGTTTTCCTTGGACGCTAGGGAATGCTGGGCTGGATAACTTGATCCGCGAATTTTCCTATCATACCTTTTATCATTTCCTTCTTCTCCACCATCATTGGATTGATCATCCATCTTACATGGGGTGAAGGCAAACGGTTGCCAGGAAAAAAGGGATTAATTTAAATCACCCCAACACGTACGTGGGGGTGACGCAACTCGCTGGCAGCGAAATTCCGGGACCTTGGTGTGGAATTTAAGGGGATGGCATGGGTTTTATGCTATACTGAAAAATTAGATAACACACATTACCTTTACATATCTGAGATATATTCACAACACGTCTGGCGACTCTACATATTGAACAAAGGAAAAAAGATGGAGGGAGATGCCACTAAACCGTAGACCGGCTACATACACGTTTGGCTCCAACGAACACTTCACTAGAGTGACGATATCTTACCCCCACCAACCGTGTCTAGCCGAAGCCAGACAGGGTTGACGTCATACCAGACAACTTCAAAAAGATCTTTCCCTTTGGCGTGGTCCTCACCGAAAGGAAACGTCATTAAACCGAAAAATTACTAAAGAAACAATGATGCTTCGTCTGGTAGCAACAATACAGCACAACAGTGCGTCTAGTAATGACAATAAATTAATAAGTTTGCTTCTTCCGTGATAGGCTACTAACCCAAGGCATTGGCTTGTCTTTGGAAGAGCAAGTCCTCCAAAGAGTAGAGCAATCCGTTAAAGAATAAGAACTTATATAAGATATTATTTTAAATTCCAGCTTGGCTCTTGTAGATATGACTGTATAACAGACTTGAAGTAGTAGACGAAACACAAGGGAGTTACTACTTTAAATTTAAAATGTTATTACGAGGGCATGCAAAAGAAAAGAAAGGGAAAAAAAGGAAAAAAATATAAGGTGTGTTATATTCACATGACTTTCTCCACCTATTATCATTTATTTTTATATGGATTCTACAAACTGATCTTAGAAAGCTTATTTTCCTATCTACTTCATGTTAATAAAAACCCTTGTAGAAATATTTCACTAGAAATTTCCTGTGATACAGGAAACTGAATCGATACATCTTTAATGGCGTATCGATATATGCTGGCTTCGGTATTCTATAGTCTTTCCATGAAATCGCGAGAAGCAACTGAATGGAGACAGCACTTTAAAATCCGACAAAAGTATTGAAACTTTCAAACTAACAGTAACGAATATATATATATATATATATATATATATATATATATATATATATTGGAAATGGCTGTATACCACAATAGCTTTAGAAACTATATAGAAAGATAGTGGGTAGAGAAAGTCATGTGAATGTAACGTATCGTGGCTTTTTTTCTAGGGAGTATCAATTCCTAGTAGGTGGGCCTTCTTGTTGCACATATGTTCTTTTTCCTTAGCCCTGCCTAGCTGATGGTTGCCATGGTATAATCAGATGGATTCCCACACTGAGAACGTCTTATCTGTTCATTGTATAATTCACTTCGGATAAAACTTGGTTTAAACTATATTAGGATAGTATACATAGACTCTGCTGTATTATTATCATACATATACTATATGTAGCCCCATATCATTTTTATTTATTGTAGCAGGATAACAAAAAGTGCATAAATTCCCTTTTCAGCCTAATTCAGCCCAACAGCTGTCTCCTCTTCCCTTCTTACACAAAAACCTTACCTATCTTTCCCCAAAGCCACTGAAGGTATACCTTGCCATTTTATCTGTGTTTCTTACTAGAAAAAATACTGCATTTACCTAGCTGCATCTAGAAATATAATATATTCTGTACGCTGACTATTTAAATCGACCAAGCACAGAGTCGTTGTCCTTCTATAATGTACCGATTTATCATTACTAGTACCACAATGTCGTTTTCTTAGTCTACTGTTCTTATTATTGTAGTATGTAATACACTTTAGGTCAGTCATTTGAGACAGTGGAAGGGGCAGATACGGACGTCGCATGGCCGTTGCAGCGGCTATCTCAAAGTGCCGCCCCATGTAACAGACCTGGGCACGAGAGCAACCTGTTTTCTACCTTCCGCTTTCTACTGTCTCAAAAGACTGACCAAAGTACGAGTGCGTGCGATGGGAAGAGGAACTAAACAGTTACGGGGTTTTGGAAGGACAGCCAGGTAACGAAAACATCCGCATTTACTAGCGAGGCTGAGGCTCGCAAATTAGTACTGCTTTCATTATGCAACTAGTCATTCCTCTATTGCCCGTCACTCCCCTCTGTTCACTAGCCTTGATGAAGTTCGCGTTGTCAACAAAACAGTCATGCCCTGCTCCAAGCTTACTCATATCGTGGTTGACTTAGTATAAGGCGAACTAAATGTGAATATACCTTTATTTGCACTAAACACATGTCTCGTTAATAATGTCTCTATCTTATATTACATATAAGTGAATGTTTTCATTACAGTTTCTACATTTTATTTAATCGTTGGCGTTTGCTTTGTTTATCAAAGCTTGAATGAAATACATACAGTCTCACTTTCACCTCTAGTGTCTAGAGATGCTAGAGAACAATTCTGGTTGAAAAAAAATTCCGGAACCTTTAGATTTATAGAATAACAGATAACCATTAATACCACAGAGGCAGTCATTCAAACATCCTTAAATCTTGCAATGAAAATTATTGAAAACTGAAAGTGTTATTCAGCACGCTGAACCGTTTCGTCTTGTGGTTTTCACATCATGGTCGCTTAGTAATAAGTTATTTTTCTTCAATTTCGCAAGGAGATGCAAGTAGCATTTACGAATTTCATGGTAGATGAAGCACACGTTCTCCGTGGTAGGTGTGCAGCAAGTTGGCTACCTTGCTGTTGCCATTATGCCTTGCATTATCGTGTAGCACATCCATTTTGTGTAAAACCAAATAAAGCTGTCAAGGACATGCGTTTTACTCGTTCGTTTCATGTTTTACATAATGAGTCTCGCTCGTTTCTTCGAGCCCAACTCGTTCGAAAAGCAGCAACAAATATACCGAACTATGGTTGAGCTTCTGCTTCATATGCGCTTTCATGGGTAATGGGCATTTACTCGTTGGAGTATTCTCTCGTTCAACAGTTCATAACATAGCGTTGTTGTCAAGCGCATTGCTTCAATACGTTAAGAAAAATGAAAGGGAATAGTATAGGTATGCCATGTTACTACATTTTCACTTTGTTTCTACCAACTTTTCTGCTTAAAACTTCTTTTATTACATTATGATACACAAGTTCCATTATCCATATATAAAACATATATTAAAATATTCCAAAATAAGCATCACAAAGCCTTTTATACAATTTCTGTGAGAGGAAAGAACAACTCGTCATATGTATAACAATTTTGTGCATAATCATAACGAATTATACAAATTAAATAAATTCAGTAAATGCTGTTACTAGCAACCTTTAGCACAAATTAAGATTAATTAACTCAAAATTTACTGCTTTATATTAATGCTATATACAATTAAGTCCTCTACTGAAAAAGATTAATTATACTTAAAATTGCGTTTTGTTTTAACGAGATACAAATTAACAAACTTGAGATTAAACTCGGTAATGACAAAAATCTCTATCGGAAACTTAACGATATTTAAGAGCACCTTAATGTTTCACAGTATTCCATCTCAAATATTATAAACATAAAATCAAAGAGAGATTTCTTATAAGTAAATAAAAGAACACTTCAAGAACTATTATTGTTATTGTTGTTCCGAAGCGATTCCATACATCGTGGTTTTATGTTCTGACAAATTAACTGCAATTTATTCTAAGAAAAATTTTGAGATGTGCCATTCGATTCCATACCGGAATATCACTACAAGACAACAACCAGTGAAGCAAATATACTGAGCTTCACCTTGTACCTGGTCACACTGAGTGTTCGAACTGGACATATCATCTTAACTCGCTTGATACCTACCAAATAGAATGGATTGAGAGCGCGACACCGTTCGAACTCCAGTATACCCAACTTGCCTGTATGCATGAGCTCATTTGTGTTTGAAGGTTTGATGATACAAATTAATGACCAAATCTCGTTCGATGGACAGCCACGTATAGGCGTCGAATAGCTTTCCTATGATACGTAAGTATCGCCTGATTGTGGAATTACTTACATTGGTTATCTGAAGATTCTCTTTGTGTTTTCAGCTGAAATCTCCAACCTCTACAAGAACTTGCGGACAACACACATCTCAAGAAATGTTTAGAATGCCTAAACACAGGCTAATGCGTAAGTAGGTTAGGGCAAACAACGTTATCCCACATGCTATGTCGTGTTCGGAATAGCAAACGGCGATTTACATGTTATAATTGAAAGATCGCTGCTCTATATGAATGAATCAAATGGATTAAATGCTAATCTGTGGGTCTCTAAATCACTTAGATTCTCCTTCGTCAGCTTATTGGAGCGACAAGCAAGGAATCTGGTTGTAATCACAGATAATGGAACGAAATCGTATTCATTGTGAGGATTACAAACACTGAACGCTGTACAAACTTGAGCTTCTATGAAGTATATTTAGGGCAATCAGCTTAAGTTTTCTTCTTTCATTCGTTCTTTGCTACGGGATTATCAGACTATCTAACTTTGCTTTATTTACTTCATTTTTACTGCATTCCACCCAAAACTTCGAAACCGAGATGTCACCGGAAGTGTGTTTCGAGGCCCCTGAAACAAACAAACAAAAAAGAGCATTTTTAGAAAAACGGTCCGTGTATGTGGTGTGTTATGAGCAGCGTAACTCAAAAGCGAAAAGTTAGAAAGGTCCCAAACTTTATATTTAAGTTTAGTATCTTCCAAGAATGCGACACAAAGATTTTCAAGAAAATATCCCCGTCTCAACTACACTTTATTTGGGATAGTTTTCGAAAATATTGATTTTATAAAAAATGACTAACGATTTTGGTTAAAATACCGCATATTAAAAATATTTACATTACAAATAAAATATAATTTTCTGGAAATAGTCTTTGAAGTCTTCTTCAATGGAAGGAATATTGTCGAATCTTGTATAACTGGTAAACGTTAAGCGATAGACGAAAACGTATACAAAAAATGTGCATCTCTTTAAAACGCATAATTTATTTCAAATAAGTTTTTTGTGGCATATCCGTTTCTGTTATTCATGGTTCGAATGTTTCATTTATTGTACATCCTTTAAAGTCCTTTTAACATTCAGTTGTTTGTCGCTATTGCATGGAAACGGCATGGAAATTTTAAGGCCAGCATATAGCAACCAGTTCTTAAAACACTTGACTATTGCTATTCTCTTCGTATCTGTAACGAAATATGTGATATAGCTATTTCTGTAAAGATTTATTTGGATTAAAACGTAGTAGATATAAAAATAAATTCAGTAATAATAGTTTGTATACTCGCTAACAAACGATAGAAGGTAGAGAAAATCATGCGAATGCATCACATGATATTTTTTTCACTTATCAGTCTAATATTGGTGAAGTGAAGTTCTCGTATATATCAGTATAAATGGACTCCGCCGAATATCTTGCTGTTTGCTGACGATAAACTGATTTTGCTAGACCCAGAAGGCGCACTAAATATAAAAATGATCAAACTTAATTCTCTATTTAAAAACAAATAGATTTAAATGGCAAACATATGTGGCATTGCTTTACAGCAGTAAACTTGTTAATGCTTAGTAAGTGTGGTAATGAGAAAACAAGTCTAGCTACCTGTGTGGAGCAGCTTAAATATATAAAGAAGCATTTATGTATTGTAAAGTATAAAAGTGTACCTCTTATCCAGTATGACTGAGAGCTTATTAACAATAAGGATGAAGAATGCAGGTACAAATCAGTGAAGAGCAGTTTCTTGAGGGATATAACTGGTTATGAGCTTTTCTAAAAATCAGAGTAAGGAAACAGTTGAAGATATTTAATTTTATTGATAACATGAAATAAAAGTATTCCGAAAGGAAATGGTAACAGTTATCATAGGAAGATTCAATTCAAGGAACCAAGTCCAGTTATATTTAATAATAATAATAATAATAATAATAATAATAGTAATAATAATAATTGTAGTAATGTAAACATACACCTTATTACTTTCCTTGTATCAAAGAGAGAGGTTTCTATTGCACGTCCCTGAACTCGAAAAAAACAATTTCAAGAAAGAGAAAGGGAGAGAAAGGAACGATGTATTAATTATAGAACGAAAAGCTGTACAAATTCCAAATTTTTTCAAAGTTCAGCGTCTTCCAAGAATGCAACAAGGAAATCTGCAAGAAAATGCCCCACCCCAGCTCGTGTTCCATACAAAACATTTTTAATTCCTCTACCACGTAGATATTAGGTAAAAAAGGCACCAAATTCCCCAAAAATCCAATATCAATATTTCATCGCAATGCGCATTTTGAGGCTCCCTGAATCCAGAAAAGCATTTATAGGAAAAGGTACGTGTTTTGTGGGTACGTGAGTGCGTTTGTGTCTGATGAGTATAACTTAAAAAGGAAAAGTCGGTTAAGTCGATTAAATACCAAACTCGGTGTTTAAGTTCAGTATAATCCAAAGATGCAACAAGTTTTTAACAAAATCCTCTCGCCCCAAGCTACCTTTTTTTTTTATGGATTTTTCGAAATTTTCGAATTTCACAAAAATAGCTCTAATGATCTTGATTAAAATATATTCTTAAGATATTTACTGACAAATAAAATGTAGGATATCTTGAATTTTCTTGGAATAGCTTTGAAGTCCTCTTCATTCGGAGAAAATCTTATATAATCTTGTATAACTACTAAATGTTAATAAGTGGATGAACACGTAATGAACAGAAATGTAGATCTCTAAAAGGCACTATTTATTTCAAAGAGCTTTCTTTGTGGCATAAGCCATTTCCGAATAGTGCGAATTCTTAATACTTCTGTAGCTTTTGTTATTTCTCGCTATTGCATGGAAAGAGTACGAAATTTTAAGCATCCAGTTCTTAAGTACTTGACTATCGTTATTCCTTTTGTGTCTATAAGGAAATTATAATGTAACTATTTCCACAAAGGTTTATATCAATTAAAATGAAGTACATAGAAAAATAAGCTTTCGTAAGAATAGTTCGTATAACCACTAATGAAGGAAAGAGAGTAGGGAAACTCATATGAATGTGATACATAATATGTTTTTAAAGTCCTGTCTCTATTGACTTGTTTCTGAAAATGTCGTGTAAGGGATTGGAATTTTAAAGTCAGAGGGATTCGCTTTTAAACCCCTGAGTATCGATTTGGTTTCCTCTCTTTCTCTTGTACCCACAACTAAGTGTATACTACGACTGTCTGTAAATATTTATCTGCATCAACATAAAGCAGATAGAAAAATAAGTTTGTTTTAAGAATGGTTTGTAGAAGCAATGTGAATGAAACACATCAGATGGATCTAAACACATAGCAGCATATATTTAACACATTTGTATAAGTAATAACATGTGCATCTAGAGTTAACAATAAATAACGTGTAAAGTCCACTTTATCCTGAGTGCAATTTTTAACTTTATAAAACTAGTAAAGCATAAGAGACAGATAAAATCTTATCAAACAAAAATCTAGATCTTGTTGGTATAAAAATTTATGTAGAATACATTTTTATGGCATTAACTATTTCCGAGTAATGAATGTTTAAATTATAAAGTATTATCGTACTTTTTTTAAGTGTTAAGCCGCCATTATTTTGTTATACTCGCATAAAACCTGAATTTTAAAGCCAGCATACAGCGACGAACATCGCTTCAGCCTACTGTATCCCCTTGTACAGTTAACGATACGTGGAATGAAACTACTTATAGAACAGCTCTCGATTAGCATAAAGTAAATGGGGGGAAAAAGAAGCTTTTGTAAGATTAGTTCATAGATGAGAGAGGGAGATAGAAACCATGTGAATGTTACGCATAGGATTTTCTGTTTATACATCAGAGGTAATAAATGCGGTCATAGAAATAAGTATGCACGTGCTTTATATTGTTGTTATTATTTCCATGATTCCAACAACTCATAGCAACCTTTACTTTGACGCTAAGTTAGGAGATGCACAGTAGTAAAGGGATATGTCTTGGCACTATTACCTTACACATATGACTAAATAATATACACATCAACAACAATAATAACAGCCAAGAAGAGAAGTGAAGCAGCAGAAATGAGACTTTTTGAGACTACTGGGAGGCTACACTCTTCTAGATCGTGTTAGAAGTAAAGTAATCAGACAGAAATTTATGATTAATAATATGTTAAAACAGTAGAATCCCAAGTTGACAATTCGTACATACACGCACATGTAAATAGGATCGAACCAAATAAAAAGTCTAAAATACTGCATCAATATAAACTTAAAGGGACTGAATTAGGAAAAATTGGAAGTACCAATTTAAAATTAAAACAATATATAGAACACGCTTACAGTATACGTCACCTGTAGACAAATCACATAAATGTGCCTCGGGGCAGAAAGGCTCTACACGAGAAGGCATTCCTATGTTGGTGTTACCTACATCAGCAACCCCGGCGGTAACGTGTGTGACTCGCTTAAGGGGATCCCGAGTTCCATCCCCGGCGACCGCCCACTGTGACCCATGGGTTTTTCGTGGTTTCGCCGGAGATCAGCAGGCGAATGCTGGGGTGGTTTCTTCTGAACCAGCCCGTTTCCTTCACACCTTTCAGGTGTAGCTCTAGGTCTCGTGGTGTATGGCGTCGAACAGATGACGCGGATGCATGCTGAAGGGAAAGAGCATTTCCCGTGGAGGCTGCTTGATTGGTGCGTGATTCGATGTCCTCTTTCGGCGGCTCCAGCTCCCAAGAATTAGGAACTTCCGCGCGTCAGTGTGGTCTGTCTGCATAGGTCTGTGGCCTCTTATGGTTCCCTTACCTCATCCCTTTTCCTCCTGGTGGGTGGTAACTACAATGGATCTCTGTAAGTCGCAATGCGTGAGGTGTTTCCATCTGTTGAAAAACCTATACGTAACTCAGAAAGGCAAAGGTGGCATCTTAAACAAAGACTACACGCTAACTCCTGGGTCAGTAAACCTGAAGACCTAACAAGCGGAGAATGGAAGGAAGCGATTTAAACGACTGCCAATGTTTGCGCTGTAAGAGCTATACTCGGTAGATCCCAAAACGATAACCACTGTAGATATTGCCTGAGTGAGTATGAAGTCCTAGGACAGGTTTTGAGATTCTGTCTACATATTGAATTGTTACGAAATTCTATATGTCATAAAACAAGATCTTCGTTAGCCGAAAAACTATGAAAGAAAAATCTCACTGTGTACGAGGAAGTTCATGCCGTCTCTGAAACTGGCGATACCAGAAGAATTGATATGATCGCAATTGATCACATTGCCGGAATCGGCATCAACAATCAGAAGAAGTCTTACAGTGGCCAACCCTGTGACGCCAATCTAGAGAAAACTTATTTTGATGTATCCACTATTCATCACATTATGATCTCCTAGACATCACAGTGATTGATTTAATGGTCGGCGCAAGAGGGACTATGCCTTTCATTTTCGTTAAGTTTTACCTTGATTTTAAATTAGAAAAACATTTTATTAAAAGACTCAGTTTCAGTTTTGAGAACTCATCTGTAAAGTCATAGGTAAAGATAATTTATTATATTTATATTATAGTATACTTTATGATAGTAACATATTCTTTTTCATGTTTTCTTTCTTATTTTGCTTTTATTAGTTTATTTACAACATTTGTTACTATTTTTGTAAATATATCGTAAACTTTGTCTTTTGTGGCAGTCCGTAAATTGGGAACGTTGTAGTTTAAAAAATCTGATGTTACATTCACATGACTTTCTCTACTCTTGTACAAACTATTTTTACAAACGCTTATTCTCCATATGCTTCGTGTTAATTGAGACTCGAGATGTTAATCTTATTGCTAATTTTCTTGTAGATGCAAGGGGAATTGGTAGGCTTTAACCGATAGTCAAATATTTTAAGAGCTGGTTGCTATGTAGACTATTCCATTCTCTTTGCATTACCAGGACAAAAAAATGAATAACATATTTCCATTTGAGAAAATAAGTATTGAAAAATTTAAGGGAATAACAAGCAATTTCTCGAAAATGGTTAACTCAACAAAAAATGTATCTGACAGAAATTGTGTATTTTAACGCGATCTACATTTTTTGTGTAGTAAAATTTTGTCTATCACTTATGGTTTACCAGTTATGCAAAAGTCGTTCACAATGAAGAATACTTTTGGAGAAATTCCCAGAAAATTCAAGATATGCATTTTATTTGTCATGAAAATATCTAAACATATGATATTTTAATCAAAATCTATAGCCATTTTTGGGAAAATTAAAATTTTCGAAAAATGTTCCATGTAAAGGGTAATCTGGGGTGGGAGGAGTTTCTTGAAAACCTTTGTGTTGCATCTCTGGAAGATACTGAACCTAAATACCAAGCTTGGTGTTTATCCTACTGTTCGTTTCAGAGTTATGCTGTTCACAAACACACACACGGACATGTTTCCAAAAATGCTTTTTTATTGGATTCAGGGGGTCTCAAAACATATATTTCCGGTGATATCTCGGTATCGCATTTTGGGCTGGAATACAATACTTCCCCTACTTACTAGAGGAAAAGGTGGTATTATGGGACGGGGTTGTAAAGTGAGACATCTCAGTTTTACTGAAGCTATTGTTGCCATCTGGTGGTGACTCTACCAAACTAATCTAGAAGCCTCCCTAAACCTGCACGTATCACAGCGTGTCAATAGGATGAGGGCTGTGCTTGATAGAGGACTGTGTTGTTTTTTGTGGTTTGAAAAGTTTTAACAGCGGAAGATTCCGGCTGCTATTACGCAAAATTGGGATGAAACAATTTGTTTTGCACTTTTAAATAATGGATAGTTGTATCTTTAAATAAATAGTTACATACACCTGGTTAGTAAATGTATAGGTGTATTATATAAGGTTATGTTTTGTTAACTGAATAGTGGTGGTATGCGACAAGCAGAACTGAGGTGTCCCATATTGAAACCCTCTTTCTCTGTCCAGGTTATTGTGATAGAAGAGATGCCGAGAAGAAAACTGGAACCTTCTCCTAAAGGCATACGTAAAAATTGGAAGGAGGATGATATGACTGCTGCCGTAAGAGCAGTAAAATGCAAGAAACCACTGGGATCTATCCTCTAAATAGGAATGTTGGAATGTGTTTACTGAGGCAAACTTCATTGGCTCAAACATTGCAGAAGAGCAAGAATCCCCTGCATTTTATCCTGAGCGTGACCAGACTTCAACCCTGCTGCATATTGAACCCAGAGTGCAGAACTACGTCAGTCCTCAGGATGTTTCACCCATTCTAGTCCTGAAGAAAAGAATAAGTAACAAAGGAAGAAAAGCATCAACAGCAGCTCTGATCACAAGTTCACCATATAAGGCAGTACTTGAAACTTACCGGAAGAATAAAAACCAAAGGAATCCTTGGAAAGGAAGACAAAACTCTTCTGTTTGTGTCTACAAGCAATGGTGTTCCAACAATTTCAGATGAAGCACAGCCATCGACAAGTAAAGACGAACCTCGGTCCACCTACTTAAAGAATAGTCCAAAGAAAACTAAAAAGAACATGAGACTTGCATTCAGGCAAGAATCATCTGATTCTGATGATACTTATGTCTCTATCTCTTCAGGTGAATCAGCTTTGCCAATTCCAACGAAAGATTACATCACTTACTGAGTGGTTTTTTTGCGATTATAAATTCGGGGACTCGAAGCCTGGAGAACTCTGGACCAAGTGCGACATTTGTAACAGATGAGCACACATGGAGTATTCTGCATGTGAGAATGACAGCTTCATTTGTGACTTTTGCGTAAAATTGTGCTCTTTAGAAGTTGTTCTTCCAACTCCCACTGAAAAGACTGAAAAAAATTTTAATTAATTTTTTTAGACAAAGCATACTTTTTTATATTACATTTCAATTGTTTATTTTTTCAGTTCCTGTTAAAAATACCAACAAATATTACAATTTTTAATTTAATGGTGCATTTTAATGTTCGATTGTTCTCTGTCCCATATTACCACCCAAATTTTAAGATTGTCAGAAATGCAACTATCTCGTTTTTTCAAAACTTTATGCTAATACAATACAATTTGCGTCATTCCACATTTCAGATCATGAGGAGAAATTATATCTGGGTAGATTCTTAGAATTAGATACAAACGTTCGCATGTATTTTAATATTTATGGGCGAATTCAAAAGACTGTCCCATAATACCACCTTTTACTCTATACGTAGTAGAGAAGGTAAAAAGGAAACACTTTCTCCCATTGTATGGAGCGTAAATACCTGGATGATGATAATGAGGAGATTCATTCAGACATTTAAACAGTCATTAATCATGCTTTGTCATCCTCCACTAGCGTGACAATAAGACTGGTCTTCCAGCTTTGGGCACGAACAGCTGTGGACGCAGATCATGGCAAATCTAGTGCAAAAGCCACTAGTGCCCACGCTTTGACAACGCTGGATCATGAGATGTGGGCAGTGCAAATATTAGTACTGCCCCTCACGGTTCACGTGTTTTACATTGTGTGCGATGGAAATCGGCTAACATATTGCAAAGTTGATGAGGGAGCTATTTTCTGGGTGTGAAAGTGATGACGAAAGCTCCAATAATAATTTAGCAACATGGCGTGAGGTGATAAGATAGCGTAAAGAACATGGCTTTCCCTATCCACCGGGGTACAATTATTACAATCCTATGCTGCTCATGAAACATGCAAGGTTTCCCCAAGTGGCTGATTACATCGCGCCTCATCTCCATTGTCCTCCCTGCCAAGTCAATAGGGACTCCCAATATATGTATATTGCACGTTGCTCACATGCATGAGAGATTTAAATGGAAAACCGCACTTAGCTACATGCTCCCAAATGTATTACATGTTCTGAATTTGGGATATACGGTTCCGATTACAATCTCTGATGTTGTCGGTCGTTTCAACTTAATGCTACACAACGCTTGAAATGTTAGCGTGATTATGAAGCGAAAGAGAGTATTTGAACGTTTAAGTGAACTAGTAGCTTAATTAAAGAATGAAATTGCACGTATGTTGGTGTGTGGCTTTGAATGTGTCCGCGAGCACATGCGTGACGAGTCTTAAGAGAAACAGATGGGTCTAAGTATACAGTTTTGCATCCATGTTTATAAAACCTTGCATTGATAGTAGATTACGATACATGTGTTAAAAGTTTGTGAAACATTCCTACTCGTAAAATAAAACTATTTTTAACACGTGTGGCATATACTAATTTTAATTTCTCTACTACGTATAGTAAGAAGGGGAAGTATTGTATTCCACCCAAAAATTTGATAACGAGATTTCATCGAAAATATATGTTTTGAGACCCCCTGAATCCAAAAAAAGTAATTTTGGAAACATGTGTGTGTGTGTCTATCTGTCTGTGAACAGCATAACTCAGAATCGAACAGTCGGATAAACAGCAAACTTGGTATTTAGGTTCACTATCTTCCAGAGATGCGACACGAAGGTTTTCAAGAAAATCTCCCCACCCCATATTACCCTTTACATGGAACATTTTTCGAAAATTTTAATTTTCTCAAAAATGCTCTAGCGATTTTGATTAAAATATCATATGTTTAAGATATTTTCATGACAAATGAAATGTATACCTCGAATTTTCTGGGAATGTCTCCAAAAGTATTCTTCATTGTAAACGACTTTTGCATAACTGGTAAACCATAAGAGATAGACAAAATTTTACTACACAAAAATGTAGATCGCGTTAAAATACACAATTTATGTCATATACATCTTTGTTGTTGATTAAACCGTTCTCGAGATATTGCTTGTTATTCTCTTAAATTTTGCAATGCTTATACTTTTTCTCAAATGGAAATTGTTAATCATTTTTTTTTGGTCCTGGTAATGCAAAAAAAAAAATGGAATACTCCACATAGCAATCAGCTCTTAAAAGATTTGACTGTCTCTTAAAACCTATCAATTCTCCTTGCATCTAGAAGAACCTAAATACCAAGTTTGATGTTCAATCGGCTGTTCGTTTCTGAGTTATGCTGTTCACAGATACACACACACACGGACATATTTCCAAAATAGCCTTTTTTTGGATTCGGGGGCCTAAAAAAACATATATTTCCCGTGAAATCTCGGTATCGAATTTTTGGGTGGAATACAATACTTCCCCTACTTACTATATGTAGTAGAGAAAGTAAACAGCTAACACAATACCTACTGTGATAGTTCTTCGGTATTTGTAGGAAATGTTTGTTGGTATTGAGTGCCGGTCTCTTAAGCACATATGGTCCAACTTCCGATCCTTACATAGATTACATAGATAGTGTATTAATTTATTATTATTGTTATTATTATTATTATTAGTGCTGGTGTACCGTTTAAATATTAACTAAGAATTATTATCACTTATGATACTTACGTAAGGCAATAACGCATCTCGTTTCCCTTGTGCTTTTCAAATGTACGTCTTTGATGTCAAAATGGGGTATTAACTCACCTGTATATGTTATAGTACATGCCACTAATAAAGAGTGATCCAAAAATTATACCCATTCTTTTTACATATATTCAATGAATTAAATGTATTTAAAAATCTCAGTTGTGAGCAATTTTTATTCTAACTTTGTTGCCATAATAAGAATGAACAAATAACATAAAACGACAGATTATAATACCATCTTTATCAGTGAACATTAATTTCAGAATAAAAGGTACATTTTAGCACTTTTAGTCGCATTATAAATGGCATACGGAACGATTAACGCAAGTATTATTGGATTATATAGAACAGCAACTAATGTACATTTTTTGTTATCTTCGCTTTCTTTAGCACTTTTGCTTTTTACAAACTGTAATTTACGCAGAAGTTACGAGGTCACAAAAGCGCCAAAAATTGATCACACACGCCTGGCATAAACAATAATCGGTAAACGGGGACGACCATCCCGACTGCTGGCCTACATATGCATGGCAGCGCAGGACGATCATCCACCGATATGGGTAGTGGTTGTGATTAGAACCATACATATCTAACCGAAAAGTTTCTTTTTGTGATTATAGCACTTCAAATTCCTCCCGTCGCTGAGGGAGCACCGGTCCTAAACATGGACCCAGACGTTAATGCCCTATGGTTGGGTTCAAACCCATGCGCAATTTGTAACTGAGAATCAAACACTACGCTCCAACACTACGCCACAGTGGAAGACTCACGCTACAAAGTTATGGCATTGTTTCCTGTTCGCTATCCTGTTCTTATATCTTTGGTATAAAGACCATTATCAGTGTTATACGTTCTTTTTATTTCCTTTCATTGCAGGGTTAATTGCAATTTAATTGATTTGGTCTTGTTTATTAAAATAATTGAAGCATTTCCTGCAATTATTGAATAAAAGTGCATATATGACGTATTTGTTGTTGAATGCTTCAATAAGCACTTGAACGTTTTAGTCTAATGTTTATAAAATATTATGTATTTGTTTTTACATTAAGTGTATAATAAGCAAACGTTTAAGTTAACATTATTCTTTCTTTCATTGTTTCATTCAAACCTAAGTTCGATTTAACTGATTTCATTAAACGCTAAAGATTTCGCCGAAGAAAGATTGTTTTTGGAATCAAACACCAACAACGTTAATATCGTTCCTGCAATGCAGTGGTAAATTACTTCAGAAAAGAAGCAAAAATTCTACTCTACGGCAGGCCTGAATTTATCCCTGTGGTATTTCTAACCTCCACCTCCTACAAGTGATTTGGCGTTGTTGCCAAACGTGTCAGAATTTCAAAGCGTTTATACAAATCAATGTAGATTAAAAAACAAAACGCGACCATGGAATGTTTGATTGTGCTAATCGCTATCATCTCTTGGTTAAGCGATGACATCTATATTTGTGGTGAATATGGCTATTTAAGCCTGTAAAGTTCATAGATTGCGTACAATGACATAATCATTGTAGAGTTTTTGACCATTTGAAGAGTTCATTCCTTCAAAGCATTCAATTTATACACGTGCTGACGAATATTTCTACAGAGCGGTCGTTTATGATCCTGCTGCGGATCGCGTGTATGCGCTGTCTACTATACCGGGAGTTTTCCGGGTTGCTTACTCATGAGTAACAATAACATGCGCTATAATGAGTACTAAACTTTTTATACGTGGTATTGATGGTTGTGTCCATCTGGCTTGAGACATCTGGCATCTTCGGATGAAATTTCTATTCATACATATACGTTCTTTTTACATAATTTTCCTTATCTCAGGTTTTAAATTCGTCTCTAGGGTACGGATTGTTCTCATTAACTTTATTACTTTCTCTACTACGTATAGTATGTAGTGGAAGTATTGTATTCCACCCAAAAATTCGATACCGAGATTTCATCGGAAATATATGTTTTGAGACACCCTGAATCCACCCTTAAACCGTAAGAGATAGACAAAATGTTACTACACAAAAAATGTAGATCGCCTTAAAATACACAATTTATGTCGTATTGTCGTAGTCTCCAATCAAACACGCTCAAGGGGCAGAGCACTCGCTAGAGAGGTATCGGGTAGTTAACAAATTGTAATAATTTAAATAAGGCGAGGCTACGACTAGGGACGCAGCTACAATGAAAGTGAAGAAATATTATTAAAAACTGGCAAAAGGACACTTACATGGCTCAAAATAGGTAGAAGGAGCTTTACACTATCACAAATAAGACAATAAGGATCTGGATGGCACAGTGTTTATTAGATGAAACTTACTACATACCCCATCTCCTTAGTTCCATGCCTGTCGGGCGAGGCCGCCATGCATTCCTGCATGGAGAGAGCGAACACACGTCTGGTCTGGTTGACTTTTACTCACTGACTCTCTTCACAAGCACACCATGAATAGCGTGGGGACGCCAACTAAACTACTCCCACCTAAACTGCTACCCCCACCTAAACTACAACCGCCATCTCGAATCTAGGTGACCAAAGGGACGTATGCGCATACGTCACAATGTTGTTGAGTGAGCCATTTTCGAGATATTGCTTGTTATTCCCTTAAATTTTCCAATACTTATACTTTTTCCTAAATTCGTAATTCACCTTTTTTTGTCCTGGTAATGAAAAGAGAATGGAATACTCCACATAGCAACCGGCTCTTAAACTATTTGACTATCGCTTAAAGTCTACCAATTCCCCTTGCATCTACAAGAAAATTAGCAATAAGATTAACATGAAGCATATGGAGAATAAGCGTTTGTAAAAATAGTTTGTACAAGAGTAGAGGAAGTCATGCGAGTGTAACACATCAGATTGCTTTTAGGTTTCGCCACAAATAAAAATCACACACAGTAAAATCCGAGGAACGGGGCGGGAACATGATCCTTCAGAAATGGTAATTAAACACGGCCTTTGTCTTCCAAGGAGTTTTGGACAGTATGAACTGCGGCAACCCTTTCAAAAATGTCCATTTTCGGTCTCATCATCTGACAGGTAATAAAATGGTGCAAGAATATTTTTTGGTAACCATCGGAATTTAAGTATCGCTAAAAGTATAGGACCCATAATCCGTTTTTTGTCTGTTACAGCACATCATGCATAAACTTCATGAATTAAATGGGGTTCTCTGTGCTCTGGTATACTGTGAGGCAACGTTGTCAATTTAAATGAAATCGTGGCTCATCTGAGATAATTATTAGATGTTGGTCGACAGTGCCATCAACGATATTTTGTAAAATCCAGTTATAGAAATGAAATAGCGAGGTTGTAATTCTTGGACAATAGTCACTCTGTAGGGTTTCAGTTTTAAAAGTTTAGC
This sequence comes from Deroplatys truncata, assembly GCA_030765065.1. NCBI lineage: Eukaryota > Metazoa > Arthropoda > Insecta > Mantodea > Mantidae > Deroplatys > Deroplatys truncata. The sequence goes on along the minus strand of CM060979.1, from coordinate 59,252,790 downwards.
AGTTGATGAACAGAGGTTTCTAACACGCTTACCTGCTGTGCAACATGTTTTAAAATACTTCTTTGGAGAGGATTCGAATGCTGCATCAATTTCGTCAATTTTGTTTCTCCATTAGAACACGTCTTTATCGCTTTTTAGGTTTAACGTTTAGCGATCCCGTTATACTAAACTTATTAATCAGACGTCTGACAATACTTTTATTTGGAAACGGAATACCAGGAAATGCCTCCTGACGTTGTCCACACTATGTATACATATTCGGTTTTACGTATGTATCGTACATAAGCATAAGCATTTGTTAAAGCGTGAATGTTTTGCTAGTTATTTCAGTGGACTAACAAGACAGGAACAGCAACAATAACAAGAATATTCGCACACAACGCACATGTTTGAATCCCTGTCACTTTTGAGATGTACAATGAACCAACTCTAGTCCTTACAATATGAATAAAAGCTATAAACTGGCAATTGACATTCACAGCCAACCAGCGTAGCCTTGAACTGGTCATTTCCCACTAGTGAGTTAGCGAAACAATACCCAGACCACTGCAATGGAAGCGATCCACGGCGGGTCAGAAAATGAGCACTTGGTATCTTCTAGAATGTCCATGGTTCTGTTTACCCAAGACAAGAGCAGGGATCGATGCTTGTAGGCTGTGTATAAACTCGTACGACTTATGGATCTCATAAGGCAAGTTATTAGGGACTGTTGGAAGAGAACAAATTTTCCCTGAGTATATCACATCTTAATGCAACAATAAATTAGCGAAGCACCTGCAGCTTACTTTAGTCTATTCAGTGGATTGCAGGGCCATCTATTTGAAGTAGAAAGTGCTTACTAATTGCTTTTTCTAAGAATTAAATTTATATAACATACGTCTACTTGAATTTGACAATCGAAGTTCATTGCCTATAAATACATTAACACGAATCTACTCTTTACTCTTAATAAGTTATAAACTTAATGATATGATTATGTCTTGAAATCTTTGGTTAATGTGTAGTTCTTGGGTTTCCATTGATCACTATGGATCTATTAGTACCCAGGTGATTTCTGCCCGAACCAGCTTTGTAAACATTATCCTTAAACGCTGCGTGGATAGCAGACATGTCCACTGACGTGCATTAGAAGTGGCCGGTTCCCCTAGACTGGAATAGTATTTTTTCCTCCGCAAGATGACCAACTTTAAACTCCACTCCACCGATATGATTTCTCTGTGTGACTGACCTGAAAAGCAATTCAGGGACACAATAACGAACCACTGAACCAGTTATAGTCGTTCTGAAATGAAGGGGTGTTTCGGATACCTTTCCTGTAAAAGAGTTTCGTTACGATTGGTATACAATGAAGGCTAAACAAATATAACCTAATTCGGCCTACTAGAGGAAAAGGTGAAGAACTATTTGTCAATGCCGCTAAACTGAATGAGAGTTACAGCATTTATATGAGAGTACTCATCAGGGACGTGGAGGACGTGGTTAAAGTTATTGCTGCCATCGAACGGCAATAAGAAAACACAATTTAAGAAATCGGTAGTGAGCATGAAAATATATATATGGCCTATGACCTTCAGGGAATGTCCCTCGATCCACCAGGCGATGACTAGATTCATTTCTGAGATGGAGGCACTAGTGGGCGGACTCCGTTACTTCCGTTGGTCGGATAATGATGAGTATGGTTGTAGAATGAGAAGATCTACAGCTTTTACCGTGGACTCCGAACCACTTTGGGCTTTAGGGATACTTCACATGAGCAAGTCAGAAATGGAGGCGTGGATAGGAGCGATTTAAAATCGCCACCACCGAGCCGGGAATCGAACCTTGGACCCCCAGAGCGAAAGCCGGAAACGACCACTACCCTGGTGTCCTGAAAGTACAAAGAAATTTTAAATTTATTAAAATAGAAGAAAAATTATTAACTCTTACCTTTTGTATGTTTTATTTTATTATATTTTTGGGAGATAAAGCAACCTGCCAATCCAGAGGCTGGAATTACGCTCGAGGAATAAAACCGGTCACGGTGGCAGAGGTGGGGGCTAGATTTGACAGCACCAACATATATAGCTGCGTTCTATTATGAGCCACCTTTTTATTCACATCAGTATACATGACCTTCGATACAATATTATTGCACAGTCATTCGTCATGCATTAAATTTGTATAACCTCTTTTGAAACAGACGTTAGCAGTATTTAAAATAATGTATATAAAATAACACTAACAAGGGACCATTGTCGCACTGATTGAGCTGCGATTTGTTACAGTGAAAATACGTCGAACACGAAGGTAAACCGTTTCGGCTTTCTCTCCCATAGGGTCCCTGTTTCCCGGAAAAATTTATTAAGTTTTCAATTGTAAAGGCTGGATTTAGATCTGTCATCTGCTCAATGATCAGCTGCCAGTACTATATATGCAGACGCTGCAGTGAATGTGTGCAAGGTGCCCACAAGGGAAATGAAGATGGTATTTCTCAAGAATATTGAATTCGGAACTGACAAATGAATTGTTTAATACACACAAATTAAAAATATAACATTATGCATGTTTATACTTTCCATATGAGAACGTAGGCACAATTTTAAGATGAGAGACTTATTAAAATACTATTCATGTTGCTCCAAACTGAAGAAAATTAATTCAAATATAGCTTATACAAAAACAAACTATACAAGTCCTTACAATACGTCCTTATAATAAATGTTTAGCGAGAATTAACACACACCACGCTGCATGGAGACATAGAACTAATGGAAAGAAAATACTGTATTCCTTCGTCAATGCATCAACAAAACTACGGATGGGCGGTTTAATAAACTTTGCCCCTCACTAAGGCTACGAGTATCTGCGGGAAAGACCGCACTAAAGATAACTTGGAACCGACATTATGTCGCAAAGAGAAAATTGGCTGCACTTACGTTTCATTTTTTCCCCAGTGATGGCTGCCTCCAAGAAAAAAGAAGCAGAGAGGATAAAAATTCCACAGTTTTGTAAGTTTACTCGTTTAGTGGTTTTTAAACACCGATATATTCAAGGAATTCCGTAATATTAGTGAATCATTATAATTTATAAATAATTGATTTCTTGTCAAACTTGGGGCTATGGGAGAGAAGGTTGAGAGACGGGTATTTTTACTTTCTCTACTACGTATAGTAAGTAGGGGAAGTATTGTATTCCACCCAAAAATTCGATACCGAGATTTCACGGGAAATATATGTTTTGAGACCCTCTGAATCCAAAAAAGAACATTTTTGGAAACATGTCCGTGTGTGTCTGTCTGTGAACAGCATAACTCAGAAACGAACAGTCGGATAAACACCAAACTTGGTATTTAGGTTCAGCATCTTCCAGAGATGCGACACGAAGGTTTTCAAGAAAATTTCCATACCCCAGATTATCCTTTACATGGAAATTTTTTTGAAAATTTTAATTTTCTCAGAAACGGCTCTAACGATTTTGATTAAAATTTCATATGTTTAAGATACTTTCATGACAAAATGTATTCCTTGAATTTTCTGGGAATGTCTCCAAAAGTATTCCTCATTGTGAACGACTTTTGCATAACTGGTAAATCATAAGATAGACAAAAGTTTACTGCACAAAAAATAAAGATCGCGTTAAAATACACAATTTGTCATATACATTTTTTTTGGTGAGTGAACCATTTTCGAGATATTACTTGTTATTCCCTTAAATTTTTCAATACTTATTTTCTCAAATGGGAATTCGTTATTCATTTTTTTGTGTTGGATATGCAAAGAGTATTAATCTGTGGCAAAGAGAATGGTGCTGCGCCTAGAAACCAGCTATTAAGAGATATGTCTATGCTTAAAGGCTACTGTATTTCTATATTGTCCTTGCAAATACAAAACAAGAGGAACATAGTAGGCCTTAAGCGATAGTCAAATATTTTTAGAACTGGTCGCTATGTGTAAAATGTAATTCTCTTTGCATGTCAAAAGATTGTTTCTGCATATGTTTATCTCGATTAATATGAAATAGATGGAGAATAAGAGTTTGTAAAAATAGTTTGTACAAGATTAGAGAAAGTCATGTGAGTGTAACACATCAGGATTTTAGTTTTGATCTACTTTCATTAAAAACAATCCTAGCTCGATCTGTAACATCAACGTGACAATGGACGCTTGTAAATCAGTAACATAACCTGTAATTTTCATAATAGCTGAAGAATACTTATATCCTTATTTATGTTTGAATTAATGACTTTATGATTTAATCATCAAACATTTCAGTTATTCTAAATCTGCTTCAGAGTTGCCCTGGTGATGGGTATAAAATTCAGTTACAGGAGAGGCAATATTCTCAAAGAAGAAAGAGAATAACAAGTATACCAATATGGAAGTTTTGTTTGCATAAAAGTTAATATCAATGTCTTAGTTACGTCTAAACAATTTATGGTTTAATGAAAATAGATAATGTTGTGGTTTTTCCTTTATATTGTTCCTTTGCGGTTTTATTATATCAAGTACAATGCTTTCATTAACTTCGGTGTTGACGCCGTACCCTCTCCATAACGCCTTTGATGTCATCGCCAATATCTGCTGATAAATTTGCTTCCGGCTGCTACAGTGGTGAGATCTTTCTCTCAGGGTATGCGAGGGTGGGTGTGAGGATCGACAACACCAATTAAATTGACTGAGAAATTTAATGGAGCTAATACCTGAGCTACTGAAGCGAGTTGACAGTTTGAGGATGAAGAAATAAACTGATTTTGAATCTTAACACGAGAAGCTGTAACAATTGAATTATTATATCTGCTCACTTCTGAAGTATCAAATTTAGGTTAAAATTAGTGTTTTGGTAATAACAATGAGAAGCGTATGTTGCCTTTAGGGAACAAGGTAGTCTGAACACATGGAAATTACATCTTAAGTGTGTTAAATTACCACTGCTCTTAAAAGTTCTCAATGGATTTTCCTTAAATTTTTATGAATTACTCTACAAATCATGAACATTATTTCAAATGGTTGCTTGAATTGATAGCTTATGTAGTTGAGTCCGTAAAAATTATTTCATTCAACAGAAAAATAATAAAATTTACTACTAAAACATGTGAATTCATGTACCTTTTTCTCTGATACTATTTGCAAACAGAATCACACTTTTGCATGCTTGTTCTTGGTATAATCAACTATATTCTTAACATTAGTTATTTAGTTATCTATATCAGTTCACTAGAAATTGAAAAAAAATTAATTACAAACTAAACCTGTGGAAAATTTGCAATGTTGTTGCTTTCTTAATATCAGTAATATACATTACAAAATTATGACTGTGATTTAGAAAGTTTAACTATATGTTGTATACATCTACTAAAAGCTTTCAAGCTTTCTGAGAAAAAAGTACACAAGTATCCAAAAATGTTGTTTTGAGAAAACTGAATTTAAAGTTTGAACGATAAAATTCTGACCCATTCAGTACATTCCAGGATCATAATCATCTGCACCTTCATTCCTGGATTACTGCAGCTTTTTTGATTGCCTTCTCTTTGTCCTGGCCTCTTTTGTCAATTACTGAACTACTCGCTGGACATGATATAATCGTTCGTTGTTGAAAGATACAAAAATGTTCCAAAAAGGGGCGTTGCATGACAGCTTTAAAGGAATGCAGGCTAGTATTTAAATGGTATTTAAATGTCTTAAAAACCTCTTAACCCCCCAAAAGTATATATTTTCTAAATTGTAAATATTAGAGATTTTATTGTTGCCTAAAACAAAAAAAATATGATTTTTGACCATTTCAGAGTACCTTGTCCCCGGAAATCGCTAAAATGCTATACGGTGATTCTCCTTTCAGGTGCCGCTAAGAAGCGATAGTCCTTGCGCGGTCCTTAGGCGTTGCAGAAAGTCGAGAATCGATTACAGTTAACCACTTTGGTGACAGGTAGACGACTCTAACACAGGAAAAGACGCTAATTTTAGAAATATATGCTCTTTTATTAACTTAAGTCCACCTATATTAGGACTACCCCACCAAAATTTCTGCGTTATACATCTTGCCAAATCTTAAGCTCTTCTTCGCAGAATTTTTGCTCTTTCTAAAAATTTTTTCCCTTTCTAATTTTCAGAACTGGTATATGTGCATTTTTATGCAACACTCTGATTTCTTTACACATTGAGAATCTAATGGGTTTCTTGTTGACTGAGTTCGCCGGAACACCTAATTGCCTTAGTTACTCTGCCTTCCAACAGGCTTTGCCTGAACACGTAATTTTCCTGGTAATAACTGCCTTATTCACTCTCAGAATTTTAACCCAATGTATTCATATATTATGCATTGATTTTACTACGTGGAAAGTATTTATTGCAATTATTTATTTATCTCCCTATATTTTCTTTATACAATTATTAATCGTACGATTTAATAATTCCGGTATCAACGTGACTGGTATTATTGTGAAAATTAAAAAGAAATAATAAGAGGATAATCGTTTAGAAATTTCAGCACAGCAGCTTTAATAATGAGTCAATATACAACTGATAGGCCCGTAGTTACACTTGTAATATTTGAATGTTCAAATATATCGCTTAATAATACCACATGCAATTTTAAACCTAACATAGGAAATTTGTTTACTTTTATAGCGGTATTTTTATTTTAACACAGAAATTTAAATGGATTTGACAACTGCCAACGAGTGTTCCATTTATACTCCCGCCTAGTGTCATAAAGCTAATTGAGTTTTAAATGTTAATCTATTCTGTTTCATGCGAAGTGATGTGGGCAGGATGACCTTTGCTCATTGGAGCTGGAAAATATATAATTTTCCATTCTCTCTGTACTCTACTGTCACAGAGAAGTTGCGACAAAGAATAATAATAATTAGGAAAAGTGCAAAATAATTGGTAAAAACAATCCTTACTACTTGCCGATTCTCTCTTATAGATCGAAGCTGTTGGTATACAAAGGCACTAATGAATACAAGCAATAAATATAACAAGAACATCCTTAAATGCAAAACGATAAAAGAAATAAAAGTATAACAGAAAACCTTTATCTCTGTTCTGACATTTCCATATTTTTAATTTTATTTCTTACGGTGATCTTTATCGGCATATCTACTCGTTAGATACTCTGTTTTTTTAGAGTGACGTGCTGTATTCATTAACAAATTTGCCAGCTATTCCCTCAATCTATTACGTTGCTTAATGTTATGCAAAGTTATAATATTTGGGGTTCATGGTGTGTTCCATTATAAATTGTTTTCTTAATTAAATATGATGCTGTTTTAATGAAGAGGAGAACGTGAAGGTTTCGGCTGGAAAGGGAGTTTCTAAATTGAACATTTACATCTGGACTTATCTATAGCACTGGCAAACACTGCAAAACCATTCGACGGTGTAAAAGATATTTTGATAGCTATAGACCATAGGTGCGATATCAATTGCCACTTTAACTATAGAAACGTAATATGTATTGGAATTATGAGAATGTAGTAAAAGTAAGTGTAAATAACTATTTTCCTGGAACTAAAGCTGAGTCAATCGGTGATAATAAATAATACGTGCTCATAAAAGGTGAGATAACAAGAAATTATTAAGATCCATGTTGGATTCTATAAATACCTCACCAATAGACAGAGATCGGAAATTGACTGTGGATGGGTCAATGTATTTTTACGAAGACCGATTTATTCTTTATATTTTGGAATGACAGCTGGAATTTGTGAATAATCCGTCATCTTGGTGTTATTTGTAAATTCTAAAGTATGCCAGCAATTTCAAGAAGCATTATCAAATTCTAACACACAGAAAAGTGATATTGTCTATTTTCACTGCAGAGTTTGACTCCATGAAATATCATATGTGTAAAAAATCTGATGTGTTACATTCACATGACTTTCTCTACTCTTGTAAAAACTATTTTTACAAACGCTTATTCTCCATATGCTTCATGTTAATCGAAATATCGAGATGTCAATCTTATTGCTAATTTTCTTGTAGATGCAAGGGGAATTGCTAGGCTTTAACTTATTGTCAAATATTTTAAGAGCTGGTTGCTATGTGGAGTATTCCATTCTCTTTGCATTACCAGGACAAAAAAAATGAATAACGAATTTGAGAAAAAGTATAAGTATTGGAAAATTTAAGGAAATAACAAGCAATATCTCAAAAATGGTTCACTCAACAACAAAAATGTATATGACATAAATTGTGTATTTTAACCGATATACATTTTTTGTGTAGTAAAATTCTGTCTATCTCTTATGGTTTAGCAGTTATGCAAAAGTCGTTCACAATGATGAATACTTTTGGAGACATTCCCAGAAAATTCGAGATATACATTTCATTTGTCATGAAAATATCTTACACATATAATATTTTAATCAAAATCATTGGAGCCATTTTTGAGAAAATTAAAATTTTCGAAAAATGTTCGTGTAAAGGGAAGTCTGGGGTGGGGGATTTTCTTGAAAACCTTCGTCTCGCATCTCTGGAAGACACTGAACCTAAATACCAAGTTTGGTGTTTATCTGACTCTTCGTTTCTGAGTTATGCTGTTCAGACACACAGACAGACAGACACACACACAGACAAACGTACGGACATGTTTCCAAAAATGCTTTTTTGATTCAGGGGGTCTCAAAACTTGTATTTCCGGTGAAATCTCGGTATCGAATTTTTGGGTGGAATACAATACTTCCCTACTTACTATACGTAGTAGAGAAAGCAAAAATTCGTGACTACATAAAGTTTGTTCATAATTGTTTATACCACATATAACTGGCTTTCCGGAACGCTTTGTATAGAATATTAAATTTTATAACTATTATAAACAAAGTTCATATTAAAAACTATTTATATCAAGGTACGATTATATCTAGGTCACTTGAAACTTGGAATAACTTCAGGATATTTTGAACTCTTGTCAGAAAATGATGCATTTATGTAAAGTTAATTTTAATCATGAATCTCGCAAAATCGTTTATTGACAGTTAAATTCTCCAAAAAGGTTGAGAGGTAGCCTTGTTTTTGCTGAAACACAGATATGATAGCAACTGGTGTACTAATGTGGTGAAACTGGTAAAAGCAGATGTATTTATCTTCCTCATGAACACAGTTCTGATTTCCTATTCGAACTGGTACAAGCTTATTTCAAGAGTGACACTTAAGTGACACTTGACACTTCCCCTGCGGATTATCATTGGTTGAAGATTGTTCCCATGTTTGTTTTGCACTAATGAGCACCACAATACATTCTTTAACCTTTTAACTCTACCGAAGTTTCTCATCTACTTATGTGAAAACAAAACATGGTTTTATGAATGTGTTTCACAATAGACTAAGTCCATGTATCAATTTTATTTTAAAAATTTCTGTTGGTGCCGGACCGTTTCCTTGTCAGTGACAATGCTTTTATAATTCTTTCTGTTTATATGAAGTAAAGCCCAAAATTAAATGTCCACATCAGATCAGGGCATAGGTGGTTAAAAGTGAATAAGATGGATATAGATTCAGTAAGCTCATACAATTTTATAGGCACTATTCCCGAGAATTATAAAAGTAAATATATTATAAACCGTGTCGTTGTAATCTACGAATATGGTTCTGTGCGCTTGGGCATTACCTCCTCTTTCACATTGAAGTTATTTTGCTATATAATGTATAACATCTTATTTACAAGGTGAAAGTACCTCAGTTTTCCTTTCGGCCCGTAGGCTTCTTCCTGCTTCACGGTGCTTCGAGAGTACACTAGGAATTAATTCTCCGAAATGGTGTACCATTTTTGGACCTTTAGTATTTAGGAATTTAAAGGTGTTTGTGAATAAGAAACTTTTTACTTAATCTACTACGTATAGTAATTAGGGGAAGTATTGTATTCGACCCAAAAATTCGATACCGAGATTTCACCGGAAATACATGTTTTGAGACCCCTGAATCCAAAAAAAGCATTTTTGGACACATGTCCGTGTATGTGCGTGCGTGTGTGTGTGTGTGTGTGTGTGTGTGTGTGTCTTCTGTCTGTGAACAGCATAACTCGGAAACGAACAGTCGGATAAACACCAAACTTGGTATTTAGGTTCAGCATCTTCCAGAGATGCGACACGAAGGTTTTCATGAAAATCCCCCACCCCAGAATACACTTTACATGGAACATTTTTCGAAAATTTTCTCAAAAATGACTAACGATTTTGATTAAAATATCATATGTTTAAGATATTTTTATGAAAAATAAAATGTATATCTTGAATTTTCTGGGAATGTCTCCAAAAGTATTCCTCATTGTGAACGACTTTTGTATAACTGGTAAACCATAAGAGATAGACAAAATTTTATACACAATAAATGTAGATCGCTTTAAAGTTCACAATTTAGGTCATATAAATGTTTTTGTTGAGTGAACCATTTTCCAGATGTTGCTTGTTATTTCCTTAAATTTTTCAATACTTATTTTCTAAAATGGGATTACGTTATTCATTTTTTTGTCTTGGATGTGCAAAGAGTATTAATCTGTGACAAAGAGAATGGTGCTGCACCTAGCAACCAGCTATTAAGAGATATGTATATGCTTAAAGGCTACTGTATTTCTATGTTGCCCTTGCAAATACAAAACAAGGGGCACATAGTAGGCCTTAAGCGATAGTCAAATATTTTTAGAACTGGTCGCTATGTGTAAAATGTAATTCTCTTTGCATTCAAAAGATCGTTTCTGCAAATGTTTATCTCGATTAATAATGAAATATATGGAGAATAAGAGTTCGTAAAAATATTTTGTGCAAGAGTAGGGAACGCTTTGTAAATTGTGGCAGTAATTTGTATCACAATAATGTAAATGCCATAGTGATTGTAGTGTAAATAAGCATTATAGTATGACATTGATTTGAGATGTTTGTTAATTATAAGCATTGTTAAGAAATAAGTTTACACGGCCTCACTGAAGCTGACAATAATAGCGGGTAACAATGAGCGAGGGGGTGAGTTGTTTATCAATTATTAAACAAGCAAATGACGTCAGATTGACGCGCTTTTCTGTGAAATGGAGGGAATATTTTCCCTAGAGCATATGTGTTCGTAATTTTGATTGGATATAAAAATAGACGCTAATGTTGCCGCGTTTTATTAACCAATAGCAGATCGGTTATAATCTTTAGGCATATCGGGGTGTGGGAGTATAAAAAGCTAAAGCCAGAGGCAAGTATTGCCCAGTTCAACAAAATCATCCACGCATTGCACGTCGCTGAGTCCAACAGAATCATTCAGAAGTTAAACGTCGCTTAGTTCATCAGAATCGTTCGCGGATTATACGTCGCGCAATTCTACAAAATCTCTCGCGTCGTAAAGTTATTTATAAATGTGAAATACGCGAATTAATAAAGTGCGGCAAATAAGTGATTATAGTAACATTAGAAAACATAACAGTTTCAGTCGGGCGTGTATTAAGAATAATATGTGAAATTAAAGAAGTGTGACGGCAATAAAAATGTAAAAACAAATTCTTTTATCAGTGTTATCTTTCAGTAAAAACTCCTTTCCGTTTACACACCCTGTTCAAGAGATTTGCTTGACCGAGAAATAATAGCTAGCCGGAGGACAATGAACCCAACATTCAAAGTAGTAAAACAATAACAGGCGCTCAGAAATAAGATAACACGAAGTGACCGCGACAAATTGGCTCCCATACGTTGTGCAGATAAACATGAAGCATCTTCCAACTACCAACAAATATACTACTTCAAAATGTAACACATCAGATTCTTTTTTTTTTTGTTCTGGTAATACAAAGAAAATGGAATACTCCATATAGCAACCAGATCTTAAAATATTTAACTATCGCTTAAAGCTTACCAATTCCCCTTGCATCTACAAGAAAATTAGCAATAAAATTTCCATCTCGATATCTCGATTAACATGAAGCATATGGAGAATAAGCGTTGGTAAAAATAGTTTGTACAAGAGTAGAGAAAGTCATGTGAGTGTAATGCATCATATCTTTTATTTAGAGACTGTTTTATGTCGGTATTATCATGACATCGTTACCATTAAATTTCATATAGCATATTGGAGAATTGAGGTTATTTTGTTTTATTAAAATATTTGCATTGAAAGATGCTTATTGTTCCATATAAACATTCATATACCGTATCTGATACCTTATCCGGTATTTTCTAAATATTTGTTGGTAACCGATACGGCAATTGATGAAGAAATTACTAAAATTTAATTATTATTTAGGGTGTAATATAACGTATCTAGACATGGAGGCTTAAATAATTAAATAAGTAAATTACAAAATAATTGTGGAATGTTGGTAAGAACACTAAAAAAAGAGTAGGTAAAGAAACTAGCTTAAAACTTTACAAAGACAGTGGCGATTCCAATCCTAATGTATGACTGTGAAACTACGGACTACAAAAATAAGTTAAAATAAATGTGGCAGAAATGAAATATCTCAGAGGTTTAAATGTTGTACAATAATGCATAAAATAAAAAAATGAAGCAATTAGAGAGGAATTGGGTATTTGTCCTGTAAAAGAAAAAAAAATATAGAGAAAGATAGAGAAAATGTTTGCAGAGGAAGGACAAAACCCGATATCCCAAAATGACAAATGATTACCAACCATATGGAAAAGAGCTATTGGAAGATCGATGAGAAGACGGACAGAGACATGAGAGCGAAACAGGAGATATCTTCTAATCCCTGAAGAGATTATTACTAATCATAATTATGATTATTGGTTGTTAATTCAATACTAGTAAGTAATTACAAAAAACTCATCATTAAGAAAATACTGCGTTATACCAAGTAATCCAACTGCGGCGTATTTGACGAGGGCAGATAACCCTTCATGCGTTAAGAGAGTTGCAGAACTCAACGGGGCAATTCTAAGTAAACACAGGTCAGTAGGGAACTGGCATATTAGCGCCCCAAAAAACCTATAACCACCACCACCACCACCACCACCACCACCACCACCACAGGGAGACAGTTGGAACAGCTATCAATCAACGGGCATAATTTAGAACACCTTTTCAATGAGCTAAGACAGCATAACAACACCGTTAAATGATAGTAATAATAATAATAATAATAATAATAATAATTATTATAATAATTACAATAGAAAGCGAAAAATGGTATTAAAATACGCATGCTCTCATGTTTGTTTGCCAATAGTCCGTAATGTGAGACAAGTACAGCATAAACACAATTAAAAGAATAGATATTGGTGGATACAGATTGATCAAATAAAGACATTTTAATTATTTGTCGCTCTAAAAAGTGAGCTTATTCTCTCGAAAATAAGCCCTGTGTAACTGAACTGCAAAATATTCTAAAACCTTTTCGGTCTATTTTTGTCTATCATCACGTACTGAGAAGTGCCTCTCAATGAGCGTCGTCGCTTTGCTGATAAGCAGGAGTCGTAGATCGAAGCTCGGTTGTCTCCGTAGTTTAGTCAGTAGAGCACCTGCCTGCTGTACGAGGGGTCCGGCTCCGTTTCCCGGCTGGGGGTGGGAATTTTTCATTCGACAAGATTATTTCCTATCTATCCCACAGTCTGGAAGTATGAATGAGAGAGTGAATGTGTGTATGATCTAATGATTAAAGCCCAAAGTTTACTAGAAACCCAAGGACATGCGAATACGAGTTAACACCATAGTCTGTAGGCAATAATGTATTCCAAAGGAAAGGCCGCTGATAAGACCATTGTAGTTAAAGGACGGTATAAACGAAACTTAAAAAAAAAGCGAAGCTCACTTACGCTGGTGCAGCAGTTTCCCACTGACCTGTGTGTACTTGGAATTGCCCCGTTGAATTCTGCAACACTTTTAACGCACGAAGGGATATCTACACACTTGAAATATTGCGAATTTGGGTCACCTGGTGTGAGATATATAATAAAGTCGACAAGAATTATGATAAGCACGTCTTCTTATTTATTTCAAACACTCCAAATACCGCTGGTTGGCTAAGAGTTGCTTCCCAACACTACTATCAATATGCACTCCCCAAGTTTTACGACGATGCCAATGCTTTCTACCGTCTACAGTTTTGCTTCTCTTCTGAAATAAAATTTTAGGTTTTATGTTCTGTTAAGCTATGCTCTAGCAAGTTTCATATATCTTTGCTCCTTCGGCAGTTTTATGTAAGATCACACAAGGTGACCTACAACCGTATTACCTTGGAAGTATTAATCGTATTATATACTTAAAACATACATTAATATGACGTGCATTTGTTTTAAGAGAAATTTGTTAAATATTTAGGTAACACAAAGGCACAGTTGCTTTTCTCTGGCTAAAAGCTTGTACGAAAAAAATTAACGTACTTAGGGAAATTATTTGGGTACTTTAAAATTGTCCTAACTGGAGTTGTATAATATACCAGGAACAGCACATTCACTTACTCGATTTCTCCCATCAAATCCATTGTTGTAGTCTTTGTCTTTAATGTTTATTTTAGCAAAAATTTAAAGCATAATTTGGACATAAAACGTAAGTCGGAATAATACTACACTGGTGCATCATTAAAGACGACTTGTTTTTCTTTATGCTATTCTCTCCAATATTTTGCTGTAAATAAAATAAAAAAAATGAGTTTTATTTATAAGCATTCTTTAGCTACTATGGTCCTTAACGTCTTATTCTATACTGGGGGAGAAAGACCGGAAATTTTACTCAGAGGCCTCTTTATCAGACTTGAAGCTCTTTTACATACCGTAAATCTACGACACGGGCTTTACTTCCCTTCCGAAGGAGGGCATGCTAAGGATTCTTATGCCCGAAAAAAATCCACTGCCCTCCGCCGGGTTTGAGCCCGCGACCACGGGAAACAAGAGTCCAGCATGGTACCCCTAAGGCATGAAGAACGATAATATTTGGCGTGAAAACTTAAAAGTTTCAAAAGACTTTTCTGTAAATATGCTTCAAACATTGACAATGTTAATGCCAGCCTATAGCGTCCAGTTCTTAAGCATTTGACTCTCGTTATTCCCTTTGTATCTACGTGTAACTTGGGTGCTACTTTGAGGGAGTATATGTTTCTAGGAGTGTTCGCCTCACGCTTTGGGTACAAACTTTCCGGTGGTGTTTGTCCTACGTTTAGGAACCGACTTTTTCGGCTGTGTCGTGTGTTTGTTTTATGTGTAATAATTATTTTTATGTTTATAGATTTATTATTTATGGCTCGGCTACGTCAGTAGTATTTTGTAGAGCAAGTATCTCTAAACAGGGCTGGTACGGCTAAAGAATAAAGTTTACACAAATTATAATTGTATTTTACTTTTTTTATTAATCCTTCACGCAGTTTATAACACTTCACTGATGTATCCTACTATAGAGCTGTTAGATTATTGTTAATTACACTTTTAACAGGTAAACATTTATATATTATCCTCACCGCAATGAATTTTCATGTCTCCCGTACTGAACCGAACTGCCTGGGTACGCTACCCACTAGCGTCAACCGTTTGAATTTGTACTTTTTTCTATTTCTAGTTTTTGATTGGCTAAGCCTACTCCAATAGAATACTTTTATTTTACTTTCGCTTGCTTTTCATATCCACGTGACCATTTATAAACTGTTTTAAATATTAAATTAGTATTGTTCCATGAACTTAGTAGCCTTTTTTAACATTCTAATTTATGGTTCTCTCAAGGTTACCTTACTGTTAGCAAATTTCGGCTTCTACTTTGTAATTCTGTTTGTACGAAAGGCAGCTTGCTTCTATTCTCAAAGCTCCTACATTGTTAAACTACGTAATACATTCATATAACATTTTATACATATACACAATGAAATAAACACAATACATACACTTTATATATTATAACATACGCATACTGCTTTTAGGCGGGGTGTTATTATATTTTATATTATATAATTACACTGATATCATTTAAGCGATAAAATACTGCGTCAACTTCAAAGGTTTATCTCGTTAAAATAAAGTAGAAAAATAAGCGTTCGTAAGAATAATTAGTATAGCCATTAATCAACCATAGAGAGTAGAGAAAGTCGTGTGAATGTATCACATAAGTTTCCCCGATTCTATGTAATTAAAAGCAACAATTTGCAGCGCATTTCTTTACTATAAACGCCATCCGAGTTGGTGTAAATTTTTTTATTTTATTAATTAACTTTGCTTTAAATCGCCTTTTCCAGCAGTGCATTTGAGCGACGAAACTGCGGAGATGAAATTTCATGACGGCGCACCACATCGCTAAAACATTCAGCTACAGTGGGAAATATGGAAATTGGAACGGAAATGTGTCTGTGGACATTAAACAATAACATTTAATGTTAACATCCTCCCCTAACCAATTAACAGCCACGTCCTCATAACATGAACCTTTATTGCTCACAGTTCGTGCTTCACATTTAAACTAACATCGGCGGCGGCAGTAAAACATGGCGCTATCGCCAACATAGTTTGATGGTGCGCTGGTGCAGAATCGAATGGCGCAATCTATTACAGGAAATAACAGTTTGTAAAGAGTTCAGTACGTGGGCACTCTGAACTGGAAGCAGCTACATCACTCTAGTATCGGCAGTGCGACATTTTTCTTTCTTCTGGGACCTTAATGTCATTTGACAGTAAAAGGTCACGCCGAAATGGTGATGTATGGAGTCCTGCAAGAAGCCTACTACATATAAAAACCTCTCTTTATAACGTAATATTCTATTTATTTGTAGATCCTGAAATAACCCTATTTAATGTATCATAATTAAGGGGAGGATCAAAATGACTGTATCAAGTTGACTTACTTTGTACTGTAGTGCACGTTGAAGAAGAGAGGGTTAATCCAGATGTATACAACGGACGCTTGCCTGCAGTACTCGTGCAAATTGCATTAAAAAATCTGATGTGTTACACTCACATGACTTTCTCTACTCTTGTACAAACTATTTATACAAACGCTTATTCTCCATCTACTTCATGTTAATCGAGATAAACATTTGCAGAGTCTATTTTATTGCTAAGTTTCTTGTAGATGTAAGGGGAATATATATTTACAAGGGCAATTTGGAAATACAGTAGCCTTTAAGCACATACATAACTCTTAATAGCTGGTTGCTAGGTGCAGCACCATTCCCTTTCCCACAGATTAATACTCTTTGCATATCCAAGACAAAAAAGTGAATAACGAATTCCCATTTGAGAAAATAAGTATTGAAAAATTTAAGGGAATAGCAAGCAATATCTCGAAAATGGTTCATTCAACAAAAAAAATGTATATAACATAAATTGTGTATTTTAACGCGATCTACATTTTTTGTGTAGTAAAAGTTTGTCTATCTCTTATGGTTTACCAGTTATGCAAAAGTCGTTCACAATGAAGAATACTTTTGGAGACATTCCCAGGAAATTCAAGATATATATTTTATTTGTCATGAAAATATCTTAAACATATGATATTTTAATCAAAATCGTTAGAGCCATTTTTGAGAAAATTAAAATTTTCGAAAAATGTTCCATGTAAAGGGTAGTCTGGGATGGGGGGAGTTTCTTGAAAACCTTCGTGTCGCATCTCTGGAAGATACTGAACCTAAATACCAAGTTTGGTGTTTATCCGACTGTTCGTTTCTGAGTTATGCTGTTCATAGACAGACACACAGACAGACACACAGATACACACACGGACATGCTTCCAAAAATGCTTTTTTTGGATTCAGGGGGTCTCAAAACATATATTTCCGGTGAAATCTCGGTATCGAATTTTTGGGTGGAATACAATACTTCCCCTACTTACTATATGTAGTAGAGAAAGTAATGCGTATATTATGCTGTACAGGACGACTGTTAATGTTTTTATTCCGATATGCAACACTACATTTTACATATATGTGAAGTGGATACTACATAAATTGCATTGCGGTGGACAATAATGTACATGTGGAGATTGTTTAAAGTGAACGTTCTCCAACTCTCATTTAACCAAAAGATATATCTTGAGAAACAATAAAATAATTGTAATACATTGTTACAAACACATTTTACATCATTAAGTCTTAAACACAGCTAGAATGGTATAACCTATTACCATTATACATTTTTATTTGATGTGTTATATTTAAATCTTGTTTTACAATTTGATGTCTTACAAGACAAAAAATCTGATGTGTTTCACTCACATGACTTTCTCTACTCTTGTACAAACTATGTTTACAAACGCTTATTCTCCATATGATTCATGTTAATCGAGATATCGAGATGTCAATCTTATTGCTAATTTTCTTGTAGATGCATGGGGAATATGGTAGGTTTTAAGCGATAGTCAAATATTTTAAGCGCTGGTTGCTATGTGGCGCATTACAATCTCTTTGCATGACCAGGACATAAAAAAAGTGATTAACGAATTTGAGAAAAAGTAAAAGTATTGGAAAATTTGAGGGAATAACAAGCAATATCTCGAAAACGGTTCACTCAACAAAAACAACGTATATGACATAAATTGTGTATTTTAACGCGATCTACATTTTTGTGTAGTAAACGTTTGTCTATCTCTTATGGTTTACCAGTTATGCAAAAGTCGTTCACAATGAAGAATACTTTTGGAGACATTCCCAGAAAATTCGAGATATACATTTCATTTCTCATGACAATATCTTAAACATATGCTATTTTAATCAAAATCGTTAGAGATATTTTTGAACAAATTAAAATTTTCGAAAAATGTTCCATGTAAAGGGTAGTCTGGGGTGAGGGGACTTTCTTGAAAACCTTCGTGTCGCATCTCCGGAAGATACTGAACCTAAATACGAAGTTTTATGTTTATCCGACTGTTCGTTTCTGAGTTATGCTGTTCACAGACACACAGACACACACGGACATGTTTCCAAAAATGCTTTTTTTGGATTCAGGGGGTATCAAAACATGTATTTCAGGTGAAATCTCGGTATCGAATTTTTGAGTGGAATACAATACTTCCCCTACTTACTATACGTTGTAGAGAAAGTAATAATGTTTTTAAATCAGTAGGATTGTTTAAAGCTAAAGATATATCTTCAGGGATGTTATGTCTTCTTCTCTCTATGGTATAACTTCTGCATATAGTGATGAGGTGTTCGATGGTGATACGGCAATTGCAGGTCTCGCAGTGAGGAGCATTTTTTTTTTTTGGCGAGTATGAAGGAATGGGTTAGGAGTGAATGGCCTGTTCGTATACGTGATATAATCAGGCATTGGACACGCAAAAAAGGTTAAGCGGAACACCACGCCTACTACGGTATGTTCCTTTATTCACCGTCTGTTCAGAGGAGGCACGTACCAAGATATGCTCTCTACATGGTAACTTACAATCACGGACCAGGTCACTCTTGTCACAATTGTGAAAAAAAATTGTCGGTCAGTTACGTCTTCTGTCATTTGAAATGACCTTATGCTGTTCTACTTCGATGGAACAATACTACAAACAAAGCATAGCTCCGTTTCTTAGAATAAGTTTATGGCATGCAAAGTCTCTTGATCTGTAACTGCAAGAAAGAATATAATATCTTTATGTGTGGTGAATAAAATGATAAACTGCAACAATATTTTGGTAACTTTATAATTAATGATACTGGGTTGGTCCTGATTGTTACGAGTTAAACTTTGTAGGTTTATTGGACACATGCAGCAAAGAATGCTCGTAACATCAACTCTGTAATATTTTGGAAACCAAAATGCGTACAAAGACGCAATAAACGCCGATAGTGCTAATGCTTGGGTAAACACTCCGTAATATAATTAAATTATGGAATTGTTGCTTAATGATTATTTAAGCTCGGAGTTGCAGGATTGCGTATTCATGAACGTCTGGGAAATGTTATGCTCACACGCTATTATTGATTGATACTATTTATGCATTAAAGCTATTCTACTCCGTTTAAGAGCTTGTTTACAGAGCAACAAATTATTTTGTGAGATAAACTATCCAGATAGAACACAAATAAGAAGTTTTAGTAGATAAATAGATAGATTTATTGTACAATTTATTCTACATGTTTACAATACATACAAAGTATATTCATTTATACCCCTACATCTGTTATACAATTTGTCTGGTGCCTGTTTCTTTGTTGGGCCACTCAGATTGCTTGGCTCCCTGGCCTTTTCGCTCACTGAGCGGCCATTACTTCTCTAACTTTTCTATACCATTTTCTTCCCATTACCTTCTTTATTATTCTCTCAAGTTCTTGGTTTTGTTTTTTTAGAGCCTTTTATTAAGTCAATCATCTTTATGGTTTTTACCCCAATTCCCCATTTTTCACACTTTCTTGAATTTATCGCTTTTGTAGCCCTATCAACGATATGGTGCCTACCATAAAATCGTCTGCATGTACAGAACCTGAACCTGTAATTTCCTTATCTCCTCTTACTGGATAACAGTTTTAGTATAAATTGCAAATGCGGAAATAAACGCATATGGAAAGAAAGCGATAGTGGCACCTGGGAAGCTTTTTATTCTTTGTCTGTCTGTCTTTCTTTCTTTTATTGTGAAGGCAATTATAGATAAATGGCACATATCTGAGCGTTTGTTATAAACGAGCTTCCTACGGTAGAAAATGTTTCAGTAATCAATAAATGGCAAAGTTCCTAAAAATTGACGTTAGTATTGGTTCCATATGGGCGTGTGTGTTACCCGTCAGGGGATTATTGTTACAAAAGCATAAAACATCTATCGTTCATCGCCGAAAATACCGTAATGGGGTTAATCTGCACTGACATGCTGCAACAATTTTAACTCCTGGCTAGAGAATGATTAAAGCAACTGTAAATTCCAGCACGATAGCATAGCATGCCATTAAATCCACTGTTACTATAATGAACAACTGCACGCTGCACGAGTGGCCCATTCTGTTAACGAAAATCGATTATCTTACTCCTGGTGATTTTGTTTCCTATGTGGAGGTTGTAAAGGTGTTGCTGTTTATAGGGAACTTGTACTAGACTGGCCTTTCATCGGTCTTCGTTTAAATACGTGGACATTCGATTATCTAAAGATAGCGGTATTTTGAATTTCCAAAATGCACAGACTATACTAGAAAATATGCTAGAAACCTTAAAATGTACGCGTTTTATTTTAGTAATTTCAAGAGTAGATGCCTCTCCTTATTTATACATTGGCAAACTGGGAGACTATTTCATTTTACACTGAATATAGCGTCGCTCAATTTTTACTTGAAATTTGCTTCAGGCCAGTCACAATAAGAATTGATAAGGGCTCTCAGGTTTAGGTAATTGGTAAATCTGCACCCAAGTGTACGTCAGCTATGCGAAAAGTCACCAGTGCTTATGGAGAAACTTGGAATTCAACCAAAAAGGGACATGTCTTTGAAGTTTCGGCTAGCTAAGAGTTATTAAACGTTAACAATATGCACAGTGCTGAGATAAATCTTCTTTTAAGTGTATAACTAAATTCTTGACTCTAAATTTAGATATTGTCATAATAAAAATAATAATAATGTTTACTAGCCAATCACGATATGAGTGGGCTTACAGAAGGGTGTCACTGTTTTTGCTAGGGATCAGAAGGGAATGAGATGCAAGTGAATAGGGGAATGTACAGTTGCCCCGCCCACATGTTCCGTAATTGTTTCGTTGCTCTTCCCACCGCCAGCACTCATATCGTGGCCGACTAGTAATATACTCATTAAACGTTTCACGTTATGGACTGTTTGTCTAACGAGTGGCATGGAGGCAATTATAAGTTATAAGTCGAATTTTTTTCGATCTGGCCCTTCAGAAACGCAGAGAAGGAGAAGGTAGCGTAGGGTGGGGGAGAGAACGGCTAGCATTATTCCCCTTGGAATAACAGGAAAGCGTGGGGTTCGCAACCGAAGCACAAATGTAAACATGTGCAGTCAATTGTATACAGATACACCGGTATATTCTTCAACTGCTTTGTAAAGTGACATTTTCTTAAAGTAATTATACATTTCTATATCACTTCCCGTGTCTGAGGATGCAGACACGGTTACAGACACAGTAACACAATAATTATGCACGTGGCTCACTACAATCACTCGGAACGCGTGGTAATGTCACCTTATCTCACGTTCTGTATACGCGCCTGCTACTGTGTTACTACTGACCCAATACCCATTCCAGAAGATAATGAACTTATTCAGCTACAGATAAGCGTGTTTTCAGGAGAAATAAACAGCCTTTTTTATACCTACCGACAGGCTACCCCGGTTTCGGTTTTCGCAGCTTTCCCCCTCTCCGAAAAAATGCAACTATTAAACTTTTGGCGTCAAGGGCTCCAGGATCATCCGCATCATCATGTATCATCCATTTTTACATTTCATCTGCGGTAACTTAGCAGTTAAATTTATTCCTCCAAAAACTGTAGTGTTAGCAAGTACGATACATATGTATGATAGAAATACATTTAGGGTTTCATTTTGGAAAATTATGCTCTTAAATTATTTGAGATGAAAAGGATATACTAATATACAAAATAATTTTATCTGAATAGGGTTTGCGGTATTGTACAATTGCTCTGCAAATGGTTAAATACAAATTTTCGTATAACTAGTTAGCGTGGCACCGTGGCCGAGTGGTTAGAGCTCTTACCTCCCACCAAGACTATACGGGTTCGATCCCAAGGACCCGCATGTGATATTTGTGGTTTTCTCCGGGTTCTTCGGTTTCCCCCGCCTTTCATTCAACCATTTTCTCTTATCACCACCTTTCCCTTCATCTATTTCGCCTTTATTTCATATCTTTTTTCCGGGCCAATCTGATGAGGTTGTAGCTTTTAAGCTCACTTAGAAAAACCATCCGTCTGGGCCGGGGTTGAATCCACGACCTTGGGATCAGAAGGCCGGCGTCTAACCAACTAAGGTCTGGTGAGTGCTGTCCGAAAACGCCAACAGACGGTACGAGGGATGGGGTGGTTTCTAACCTGCGACGTCACTGCATTAGTCCAGTAACAGTTTTACTTCATTTCCTTTCATCCTGCCTTTAATGCTTGGAAATACCTATGCCTGTTCGTCACTTAAAATGTACAATCCGTACCAGTGTGACCAGACGCAAGGGGAAGGATCAGTCTTTTGTTTCAGTGGCGTTGTTGCCGCACGGTGCCTTATGCACGGCCCAAGTTAGAGTGATATTACGATATGGAGTCGAGTGATACACTTGAAAATGTTTTCTTAAAATTAAATGAAGGAATTTATCTGTTAGAACATAAAACCGGAAAAACGATGCATGGAAGCGCTTTGTAGTTATTATCGAGAAAACACAATAATAATAATAATAATAATAATAATAATAATAATGATAAACTTATTTGGGTTTATTTTTATACTAATTGAACTACTAATATCGCTAGTTTTTCATTAGGTTTTTCACTATTGAGTTTATTCTCAGCTTTGTTAATTCGTATCTCTTCAACAAAACGCCCCTTTAAATACATATTTTTTTAATATTGAGCCTAATTGTATATGGCTTTAATGTAAAGCAACAAATGTTGAGTTAATTACCTTAATTTGTTCAAGGTTGGAAGAGAATTGATTTACTTTAAAGATGGTTGTGCAATTTCTTGTCTTTAAAGAGTAACTATTCCTGAATTCTTGTATCATACAATGGTTCGTAATTATATTTATCTAAATGTTTATACAATTACTTTTATTTTATGTAAAACTTGTATGACATTTATTTTGGAGCATATTTTTATATACATTTTGTTTAGAATAAAGACAGAAGAAACCGTGACAAATTGTAACCTGTGTATCATAATAAAGTAAAATAAGTTTTGATCGTAACAGTAGGCAGAAACAAAGTTGAAGACGCAGTAGCATGACATAAACCATTGCCATACATTTGCCTTAATGTATTGAAGCAATACGCGTGACAACAACGCTGTGATGTGACCTGTCGAAAAAGGAAGTACTCGAATGAGTAAATGCCTATTTCCCACGAAAGCGCATATAAAACATGTATTTTCGTTGCTGCTTTTTTCGAGCGAGTTGGGCTCAAAGAAACGAGCTAGTGCCATATGAAAGGAACGAGTAAAATGCATGTCCTTGACGACTCCATTTATACTTTCCAGCACCGCTCCATCCCCAGCCTTATATTTAAGTTCCTCTTTCAGCACCTGGTTTTAGAACCATCATGCTAATTACTAAATCACAGAGGTACATGTGTTTGCTTCACCATCATTGGCATTTCGTAGGAAAGAAAGAGTAGTTTGTACGAGGGGCACTATTTATATTTTGAGCCTAATAATTAAAACAAAGCAATTTCTGATTGAAAACTGCTTTATTCTTTTTCAAAATATTCTCCTTTATGATCAATTCACTTTTGCACCGTTTGAACCATTTGTCAAAGCATTTATTCCAGTCTTCTTGAGACACCTCCAAAACATGGTTTTTGAAGGCATCAACGGCTTCTTCTGCCAAAGAAAATCGTTGTCCACTCAATTTATTCTATGTTCGGGAACAAAAAGAAGTCATTGTGTGACAAATCAGGACTGTATGGCGGATGACCCATCAATTCGAGTTTTTTTGCCTTCAAATACTCTGTTAGGCGAGATTTGTGTGCGCTCGCATTATCTTGATGAAGAGCGATTCTACGGTTCTTGTTGGTTTTCCTTACTCCACCGAAGAATTCCGGTAAAAAAATGGTTGTGTACCATTCGGCATTGACCGTTTTACGTTCCTCTAAAGGCACTGTTGGCAGATGGCCAGTTTTGCTGAAAAAGCAGGCGACCATTTGCTTCGAAGTGCATCGAGTGCGAACAACGTTTGTTGGATTTGCTTCATCTTGAAATATCTATGAAGTCGACTGCTGTTTAAGTTCCGGCTCATACGCATAGATCCATGATTCGTCACATGTTACAATCTTATATACGTCTTTTGAGGAACCGCCATTGTATTTATTGAGCATTTTTGTACACCAATCGACACGAGCATCTTTTTGAAATTGCGTCAAATTATGTGGGTTCCAACGAGAGCAAACGTTTTTCACGGCTAAATAATCATGCAATATTTTATATATGCTGGTGGAACTAATGCCTAGGGTTGCCTCAATCTCACAATATGTCGCATGACGATCTTTCATTATTAGTTTTTGCACAGCATAAATGTTTTCTGGCACAAGAACTGATTTTGGACGACCTTCACGAACTTCATCATTGACCGAACGCGGCCCGATTAAATTCGTTATACCAGCGTTTCACAGTGGCAAAGGATAGGGCTTTGTCGCCAAATGTGGAAGTTGGTTGATCGATGCACTCTTGTCTTGATAATCCACGTCGAATGTCGTAATAAATCATTGCACGAACATTTTCACGACTTAATTCCATATTTTTGTTGACACACAATTTTCAAGTTAGTGTAAATAAAACAACTTTTGCTCTATTGACAAAATGTTTGAAGTAGATTATGGTCAAAAATATCAAACTTTCCATTGGAAACGTCAAATGGCACCTACAACATTCAGGATTGCCAAGGCTCAAAATATAAATAGTGCCCCTCGTACAATTTTTATACAAGACAATGAGCACAAAATTAAAAATCTAAAGATGGAAGAGTATTTTTGCATAAAGAACTTAGTAACACGAGAGCTGGTTAGAAATTATTTGGGACCCATGTTATTAGTCCCTAGCTAGATACCTGTCTCCTACTTTTCTGGGCATTTCATGTATTTACCAGCAGCGAGGTGCCTCGCTTGATAAAGACTCTTCCTTGAATGACGGTTTGTAGTTTGTTGAAGGTTGGAAACGTACGGTGCTTCTGTCTTGGAGATATCAGACTACAATGCAGCAGTAACATTAACTCCTCAAAGTTGCTCAAGCTTGAGTAACTTGACAACAAACGTCTTCATTGTGGTGGTCTTCTGTTTCGGGTCAAACTTAGTTCTAAGGGTTCCTAAGAGTCAATACTGAATTAGAAATAATGCAACTTAAAACCTAATACTGCCATTGATAAATTCGCCAGGTGTATGGCCCAGTATGTTACTATTAATTAAGTTGTTGGCAAAATTTTATAGCATTAGATACACTTTAAGTTTGCCGAATATAAAATATTAGAGTCACTTCTAAATTAGAATCTGCAGGTTATTTTATTTTCTCTACCACCTACCTAAAGAAGGTAAGAGGAAGTATTATTTTCCACCTAAAACTTAATGCCGAGATTTCATCGGAAATACATTTCTGAGGCTCTTGAATCCCCCCCAAAAGGATAGGCAAGCATTTTTAGAAAAAAATCCGTGTGTGTGGGTGTGTTGTATTATTAAGGTTGAGTATCTTCGAAATATGTGACACAAAGATATTCCAGCAACTGTCCCCATCCCAAAGAACCCTTTACATGGAAAATATTTCGAAATTTTGAATTTTCTCAAAATGATTCTAACGATTTTGGTTAAAATACTCGGTTTAAGATACTTATATGACTAAAATTTATAAATTAAATTTTCTGGGAATAGCATTCACCAGAAATACATGTTTTGAGACCTCCTGAATCAAAAAACAGTATTTTTGGAAACATGTCTGTGTGTGTCTGTGAACAGCATAACTCGGAAACGAACAGTTGGATAACACCAAACTTGGTATTTAGGTTCAGTATCTTCCAGAGATGCGACACGAAGGTTTTCAAGAAAATACTCCCACCCCAGATTACTCCTTCAATGGAACATTTTTCGAAAACGGCTCTAACGATTTTGATTAAAATATCATATATTTAAGATACTTTTATAACAAATAAAATGTATATCTTGAATTTTCTGGGAATGTCTCCAAAAACATTCTTCATTGTGAACGACCTTTGCATAACTGGTAAACCATAAGAGATAGACAAAAGTTTACTACACAAAAGAGGTAAATCGCGTTAAAATACACAATTTATGTCATATACATTTTTTTGAATGAACCATTTTCGAGCTATTGCTTGTTATTGTTTTAAATTTTCCAATACTTATACTTTTTCTCAAATGGGAATTCGTTATTCATTTTTTTGTCCTGGTAATGCAAAGAGAATGGAATACTCCACATAGCAACCAGCTCTTAAAATGTTTGACTATCGCTTAAAGCCTACCAATTCCCCTTGCATCTACAAGAAAATTAGCAATAAGATTAATATCTCAATTAACATGAAGAATAAGCGTTTGTAAAAGAGTAGAGAAAGTCATGTGAGTGTAACATCAAATTTTTTAAACTAGTATCGCTATCCAGCTATTTTTCGCGATGTCGTGGAAAGAGTATCGATTTTCTAGGCCAACATCTGACTATCGATTCGTTTCCTCTACACCCATTGTACCTTCAAAGAAATGTGTAATGAATATATTTCTGCAAAGGTTTATCTCGATTGTGGTCATGCAAAGAAAATGGTGTTTCGAAGACATCACATAGTGACCCATTCTTAAAAGACATTCCCTTATTCCGCTTCTACCTATGCAAATGTTTATCTCGATTAGCATGAATTAGATATAATAATCTTTTGTAACAAAAGTTTGTTGTAGAATTCTTTCTAATAGAACCATTGGGTATAGTATCTTCTAAGGGGTTTATAGTGTCATTCGTACCTGTGAAATATACGCATTACTCCTTTCCCAAGCGTGAGTGCTGCTGTTTACTTCATTCATATAGCAGGAGTACATATATGATTCGGAGATGCTATGTTTGTCAAACATAGCATCGCTTGGTGTTAATACTGATGAGGTATCCCTTTAAAGATCGCAGTTTTAGTGAAATGCTTGGAGATGGACCAAATGTTTACAATTTTCTGCTCCTTTCAGTGTCTTCTGTTCGTAGTTTAAAGGTGGACATATAAAATCTTTCCACTTTGTGCGCAGGTGCGTCAGTGTAGGTGGTTCAGCGGGATGGCTCAGGCAGTTTCGTTTGTGGACCGCATTTGGGAGGTCGTGGGTTCGATTCCCGTGGCCGACCTTCCTGACCCATGGCGTTTTTTTCCGGGTCACCAAGCGAATGCTGGGAAGAATGCTCACTACCCCCGATTTTCTTATCCCTCAATTTCATCTCCATTCCACATTTCACTTCCTGTTCCATCCGTTGGCCTCTTTCAGGGTTGGAAGTGATGGTGTTTAGGTGCAGCGTGGCGGGTGAAAAGGATGCTGATGCTCTTTGTGACTCTCTCCATTTCTCGACTTTCGACTAGCTGCCGGGGGTATCCGACTCCCTCTTGAGGGGCGTTGCACCTTTCGGTGCAGGATGGGGTCCCCGGTCTGCCTGTACGTGTGCGGGGAAGTTTCTTTCTGGAAACTTGGAGAGATCCTGCCCTTCCTGTGCCGTCACTCCTGGATCGGCCGCCCGGTGTCTCCTCTAACCTCATCCTTCCTCCCAGGGACGCCCCTCTGTGGGGCGTAGGTACAATATTCCCTATGTAGATCAGTGCCGAGTCCCTTCCTAGCCAGTCCAATCTAATCAGTGTTGGTGGGTAACTATGCATTTGCTCTTAATGGCGCAGAGAATATATTATCGTTTATAGTATAGTAAATAGGGTATTTATGGAGTAGGAGTAGGGCTGATTGCGGAGGGGTACTTAGCAGCTCAACCTACAAGACCTTTTGTGCCTATGCTCCCAGGAAGAAGGGTTGAGGTCAGGAGTCACAGGGTGGTCGGATCAGGAGGCACGACAGGCCAGAGGACAGGGTCCCTACCTTGTACAGATTGAAACTCTCCGGATGGCAGTTGGTGCAACTGGCTCCCCTTCTCCCTATGGGCTTACACAACCCATTGGGATGCCCGGGACTGGGAGACCGCTCTCATTCCGGGGGACGAAGGGTTAATAGAACATCCTTTTCCACTGCCATGCAACGCCGAGACTCCCGCCGAAACTTTCAACCCTGAAACAGACCAAGCAGATGAAAGGTGAAGTGAAATGAGAATGGGGGGTGAAAAGGCCGAACAGGAAATTTGGGAGACGTTGAACCTTCTCAGTGACCCGGGAAAACCCCCAGAAAAAAACCCATGAGCCAGGAAGAACCTACGGAATAAGTCTATACGCATAACAAGCATATCAAAATAAGCGGCTTATATGCAGGCTAAGGAACCGGGATAAGTTAGCAACCAGTTTATGTGCAACTTTACCATAGAATTCCGCAAACACAGTACTGTTAATATAAACAAAGACGCCAATCCACTGATTTATTTGCTACTTTTGGTGGTGGAAAATGAAGTAGGACACGTACATCGGAATGAGAGACAGCAGTGTGTTGTACCTCTAGCGAATGGTACACTGCCTCACAGGTAAACAACATTCCAATGCGCCACCTCACTCCGCCCTACTCGATGCACAGTATACCTCACTTCATTCTTAAGTTGTCCCGGATCCCTAGCCTGCCTACATACTGTTATATGCTGGAGTGAGGGCCTAAAGGTTCCCAGCAAATTATTAAATTTGGATCACCCCAAACTGCTCATCGGGATCAGTTTCACATAATTCACATTACCTGTGGTTTATTAATAAAGTAATTTGTGACCCTACATTACATACGCAAGGGAACAAAGGATTGAGGGGAGATGCCTTACATACACGCAACCTACACCTTGCCACTTTCCAGACTGACGCTCACACACAAAGAAAGTAACGCTAACATCTATCCCCCTACTCTTTCCAACTCCAACTAGGCTCGCCGGCCAGAGGTGGAGAGTGTGATGCCAGATGGAAATTCAAACACAAGCCGAAATAAATACTAAATTACCCCAACAATGCTGTCGCCAATGTGACGCAATAATGTGTCTGGCATGACAATACCTACTAATACCTAGTAATACGCCAGAGTACTGTCAGTAGCAAAATATCATCGCAACTTAATCTTCCCTTAAGAAAACAAGAGACTCTCTTATAACTCGGGTGATTTTACTCTAATAATTCGGAACGTAGTTAGTTAATCATGCCTTCTATAAGGAAGTTTACCACGCGGCAGACCGAAGTGGTGAAGTTGGCACCCCTGCTGCGAGGAAACGTGAGTAGGAAATATGGCTCAGTTCTTCTCCTGTTTCCTTGGCAACGTATTTCATTTTGGCGTCCGACAGAGTGGATTGCTTGCGAAAATGTCCGTTTTACTGCGGGTTCTGTGCTATAAAACAAAACAAGGGTACGATAATAAGAAAAGAAAAGGAAACTAAACTTTATGATTCACCCCTCTACACAAAAGCTTGCAGTTGCTGATCGCGGTGGACAATAAGCTATCAGAGCTAAAGTCACGCTCCTTATCTTTATTGTCGCCACTCCTTTGTCCACTGAAAGCTCAAATGTTCGCTTATCTGACATACGGTAGCTATTTGTCCACTAATTAGCAGTGATGCTGTACTGAGCATCTCGGCCACCAATTATGACGGGGTGGTATTGATGCTGATGTGTCCACCCTCTACCTGAACGAGCTCGCAGTCGATTGTGGTAGAATGCGCTCTATAATTTAGATACTCCATGGTCGAAACCAGGTGAAATGGTTCACACTAATTATTAATAACGAAGATGTAACGCATTAATTAAGAATTTATAAGAAGTTATTTCTTTCAGAAATTTCATTATAATGTGATAAAAGAAAAAAAGGAACCACCACGGGCGGTAGATTGCAGAGTAAGCGCATTTTATTGTTCATTTATTGTACTACAGCTTCCATTGAACGAGATTTGGTCATTAATTTGTAACATTCATATATTCGAACACAAATAAGCTCGAACATATGGGCGTGTTGGGTATACCGGAGTTGGAGTGGTGTTCCGCTCTCAGTACTTTCTGATTGGTAAACCAAACCATTGGTATCTCATATACTGTGTGCCCAGGGGATGGCTGAATCTGTTTGCTTCAATAGCGTTATTGTCGCAGCCTAAGTTAGCATGATATTCTTGTATGGAGCCAAATGATGCTTTTTTAGAATTAAATGAAGGGGTTCATCAATTAGAACAAAAATCCAGAAGCGAGGTATGAAAGCGCTTCAGGTTTATTGTTGAGAAAAGGACTCGCTAATACTAGTAGTATTTGCAAGAATAATATCTTAATAATCTTAATAATAAATGTTAGTGTTCTTAGATTTGAAAGGTAGAATCAGATGACTGGAAAATTCAATGTCATCGCTGGGATTTGAACCACGGATCAGTTTTCGTCCGGTTGCTCTAACCACTGAGCTACCGTGGCAACCTGCCGGTACGACATTTAATTCTCCAACTGATTCGCATTTTTCCCGGTAAACCACACAGGGAGATCTCAAATTGTATTGAGAAGTCATACCTAAATGGCGACTTACAATGCTGTAGTTTTAAGTCCCGGGCTTCATAGTTTCGACCACCATTAGGTAAATCATGTAATTAATTGTTCTTCCACACAAGCCGTGTGTTGGGAAAGTTTGGAAAGGTAGAATCAGACCATTGAAAAATACAATCCATCGCCGGGATTTGGACCACGGATCTCCCCGTTTTCGTCCGGTTTCTTTACGTATAAGAAAACTCTCATTGGTGTTTATACATATATGCAATACTTTCGTACTGTAAAACATTTACAGTCTATTCGTATTCTTTTCGGCCAGAAGTAGGGGAAGGGAGGAGAGGACACATTTGTAGAGCTAGGCGACCTGCTCTCCCCTCCAGAGCTAGCCAAAAAGAATGTAAATGGACTGTAGGTCTCTCAAGTATTTAGTTTCCCATTTTTTCATTAGCGAGTTTATTGTCAGGTTTGTGAATTTGTATCGTTAAAACGCAATTTTAAGTAGAAGAAGCATTTTTTCAGTAGTTGATCTAGTTATAAATAGTGTTAATGTTAGTTATGAGTTAATATGAATTTATGTTAAAGGTTGGTAGTAGCATAATTTACTTTAGTAACAGGCAACTTACTAAGTTAAAGGAGTAATCACTAATCATTATTCGGTGTATTTTATTATGCACACAATTTTCAATGTGGATTTTACTAAATGTTGATACACATGATTCTGAATTTCCTTTCTCTCACAGAAATGGTACATAAAATTCGTATGATGTTTATTTTCTAACATACTTTAATACATGTATTGCTTACGGATAATAAAAGAAGAGAACGTGACAACATGGAATTTGTGTACCATAATCTAGTAAAAGAACTTTTAAACGTAACTAAACAAAGTCGAAAACTCAGTAACATGACATAATGTTATTGCCATTCATTTGCCTTAGCACAATGAATCAATATGCATGACAACGCCAGATGTGAACTGTCGGACCAGCGAATACTTGAACGAGTAAATGTCCATTTCTCTCGAGAGCGTCCATTTCGCACGAGTATTTTCGTTGCTGGATTCGATCTCAAATTCGTTCGAAGAATCGAGTGAATGTAATTATTTACCATATGAAATTAATCAGTAAAAAGCATTTCCTTGACAGTTTTAAGTTGTATATCAACAGCATTGGTTAGTTTCATTTTGCTGCAAATACATGCTGTGGGGGGCAGAATAGGCGAGGGGCTCGAGTATTTTCAAACTCCAAGAATTTCACACTATGCATGCTCAGAGCCTGTCTTCTGGATTTGTACAATAACGAGATGTATGCTTCACTTTTCCACATAAAAATTCCATTTATATCTAAGCTAATGAGAAATTCAAATCTGCTAGGGCATTTTTGATTTGACTGATTTCTTTTCTTTATTCCTTCAGTAAAGTCGCCCACAGTAAAGTTTTTAAGGATAGCATATATTCCAGCATTATAACCAATCAACTTTCAAAAAAAGTCGACTCTCCCATTTTGATGGCGTTAATTAAGTATATTAAGGAAGAAAGAAATTCTAAATTTTGAATCCATCATCTTTCATTATCAACAACACTGCTACAGTGAATTTTAATTTTTGTGAAAATACGGTGTTGTTATTAATTAAATCAACAGATTCATCTATAAGGCGTCGAATGTTGAGTTACCAATTCTAAGGCCTTCTGATTTTGATACGAATATAATAAGTACTCTAATCACTGAGAAAATGAGTGTACTTTTCATATTATATTCCGTGCATCAGAATCAGGGACAGTGGTTAGATAAATCAACTGTAAATAATTTTGAGACGGTAAAGAGCTGTTGAAAGGAAATTCCATGAATCTGCGAAAAGTACCCTTGGTTCGCTTTCCTTGAGGCAGTATTTTTAACAGATTTAGATTTCAGTCTAATTATATAAATGTAAATTCAATAACAGCCCACCTTGAAGCAATATGTGTATGTAATAATTTGTAAAATGTATGTAACAGCCATTGCATATGCTTATATTATTGCATACATGTAATAATGTTATGTGAATGTATTACGTAATTAAATAATGTAGGAGCTGTGAGAAATAGCTTAAAAGTGCTAACAATGAGGTAACCTTGAGGAAAAAATGAGTAAGAATGTTTAAGAATGCTACTAGTGGTTATTAGAGCAACAATAATATAATTTTAGTGGCAGTTTATAAAGTAGCCAATCAACAACCAGAAAAAACTTTAGTTAAATGAAGGTATTCTATTGGAGTAGGATTAGCCAATCAGAAACTGAAAAGGAGAAAATGTTACAAATTTAGAGTTCAGTTTGTTGCAGACAGCTTTACTAATCAGACGCAAAAAGTGTCCTCAAGACATTTAATACGAATTCGTGAGAGACGAAAAATAAGTTTACATGTTAAAAAGTGTAATTAAATAATAAAAATAATCTCACAGCTCTCTATATCAGTGAAGTGTCATATAAATCGCATCAAACATTAATAAAAGGAGTGAAGTAAAATTATAATCTGTGTAAGCCTACATTCTTGTTGCATCACAACCCTCTGCGGCAGTATCTCCTTGTGTCCGTTGTTTTGTGGTTGTTTTTAAATGCCCGTTGCTCGCGGCTTACCTTGCTGCATCCTCCACGTTGGCTCCAGATGTTCGCAGTATGCTGGTTCTCTGCATTTTTATCCTCGGCTGGCTGCAGTAATTTTTAAACTATGTGGGAGCATGGACTTATCCTTGGTAAAGGAAGCGTAGATCTCGAGTGGTGGTAAAAGGAGAAATAGACGTGCTTTGGTTACGAAAAGACGACACTGCAGTTTCTTTTATTTAGTTACTCCTCGTAGTACACAACACTGATATTGCTGCCGTTAAAACACTGGCCATCGCTGTTGAAACACGGCGCGGATATGACGTGAAGTTGACATATGCTTCTTATATCTCTTTACGCGTAGCGACTCTTATGTGTGTTTCGAAA
This sequence comes from Deroplatys truncata, assembly GCA_030765065.1. Taxonomy (NCBI): domain Eukaryota; kingdom Metazoa; phylum Arthropoda; class Insecta; order Mantodea; family Mantidae; genus Deroplatys; species Deroplatys truncata. Next base: position 59,218,714 of record CM060979.1, on the reverse strand, counting down.
ACTGTCTTCATTCACTTTTGGCGCGATATCTCTCAAACATCCTGCAGCATCTCTCCCTGCCTGTAGTTTTGCAAAATGTTCCCTGACCAAATGACAAATGACCAAATGCCCCGATTTGTACCTAACAGATCCATTTATAGTCGCAGGCTTCTGGGGCTGCTTCCTTTCCTATTGGTCCATTTTTAGCGCCACTCAACGCGTCTCACTATTTCATATAAACTTACAGGGATCTCATTGGTCCAAGTTTAACATAAATCGCGGCTTTTCCTAAATTCACCGTTAAGCTTGTTGTCTCTCTCACTTGGTCACGGCGAATTATCGTATAAAGGAACAAAGACTCCACACCCTCGCTGTATGAACAATGCCCCTGCGACCAGAGAGACATCGTAAAACTAGACTTTCTGCCTTCGAAGACACTTTTCTTGTAGCTAAGACATTTCTTCGTGGACAGTATTTTAACATAGCGCTTAAATTATTTACATTAAACAATTTATAACTCCTCTAATATTAGTAACCTAAATACATACATATCGTTAAATCACCCTTCTTAAACTATACAAGCAGTAAAAGAAAAGGATATGTACATAGTATGATTTAACATCCATAAAATTTAATAAATCAAATTATCTATAATTACATTTCTCTGGCTCGGCCTAGAGTTGCCGTTTCACTTCCTAAGAGAAACGTGTCTCTAAAGATAATACTGACGCAGCCGGGCCAAACATAAATATTAAATATTTAAAGAAACAGTTTAATTACAAAGTTAATTTTTTTTAAACTTGGGGCAAAGGCACCTGAAAGTACATTTGGGGCGAAGGCTACCGGAAACTGTTTACTATACTTGCGGTTGCAACTACAAGTTCGGCTTCCCAACAGTTGAAATACAATACAACTCCTACTTCAAATCGGCTTTTCCATACGAGAAACAATAACCTTTACAAATTGGCGTCCATACGTGGAGCTAATAACATTTTACATCCTTTGATAAAACCGCTACATACAAAAGAAATTACTCTCGGGTATTCATTTTCTTTATATGGAATTAGTCCCATATATTAGTTAATTGACATATATGATTAGTTTTAATATTAATTCTATATTTCTAACATAATTAATATTTACTACACAAGCTAAAAACTTGTTTCTTTGAATCAGCCTGTGTTTAAGTAGACGAAGGCTGGGATCGGTAACAATAATCTGGATTGAAGTCTATTTGAAAAGCATAATACCTATCGTTATATTAGATGAACCATTTTATTGGCGACTTTTAAACTTTTATGCATTACTACCCATCTTGGAAAACTGCTGATAAACTAACGACCAATCACAGAGAACAATTTAAAATCAGTTTAAAAGAAAATAATATATCTATACAATCAGAGAATGCGATAGGCTACAAACTTTTTGAGACGTGCTTATGTTTCAAAGGTGTGTTGTGCAGTTAAGTACATAGATGACGTTAAATGAATATTTAATTTCTGTGGTGAACCACGGCTCCTACATTCAGTGTAAGATGGATAATTGCATATACCATTTGATTTATAATGTTAAGTCTACTAGAGGTTATCTTACTAAAGGACTGTAACATACAAGTGCATTTTGGAGGTGATGGCATAGCTCGCCTCGTCCTGGAGGCGGGTTAAGGAAACCTCCAGAAGATTCTGGTTATCTGCCTACAGCGCTTCTGATATTTACGCCGGGTGAGAGCGCGACTTATTTTTGTTTATATCCGATTACCTTGGGCCATAGTTATTGCATCACAATAGTTATTATAATTATGTTCCCTTTGATAAGCTTCCTATATTTATTCAGAGCCTTAAGTACAACGCACATTTGTAATGTTTAGAAAAATAACTGAAATAAGTGTTCATTTTCATGACATATACTAACGCAGTATAAACATTTACAAGGTTTTCAACAACGAAGTTCTATTGTTATACGTACTCGTACAAATTTGATATCCTTCTCCTAATAAATCTTAAGGTTAGGTTCTGTATCGGCTTTCGATAACTTCAAATCGCTCGCAAAATTCTAGACATTACTATAACATTCAGTAAATGTTATTTAGACCCTTGTCGATCTGTGACAGAAATATCTGACCGAGTTACGTAGGCAAAAGCCACTTCCACCATAGATAGCCAAGTTTGCCTTCACCCTTGATCTCAAAAAGAAGTGAAAGAAAATACACTGCAGTTGCACGAATGATTCATAATCATGATTAGAGCTAATAAATTGAGTATTAAAGGTAAATAACAAATTAGTGTGATTCAGAACGCATACAACAAAAGGAAAATACATTCAAAGTTCCTTGGCAACCCTTTGCCTTCAACCTCGAGAATGTGGTATTGGTCTCTGGAACTTACAGATGGACTATAGAGCACTTTTTATCAGTCGGAATTCCAACTTACAGCATATGGTTGTGCATTCTCCAGTAAATGGTTACAACGTTAGGTTGATGCTGCAGGATTAGATAATCCACTAGACGTTAGAAGGATACCTACAACGTTATTACTTGTGTCTTTATGTTCATGAACGAAGTTATCTTCCTCTGGAGCAACCTATGATAAGATCATGATATCTGTAAAGCGCCTGAGATGAGAATAATGAAGGTTTTGCCTCGGGACACTCATTCTGATTTGTTACACATCTCCTTGAAACATCTTCCGACTGTAATCAGATCCTTATGGTTTCAAGTGGTGCATGATACCCTACCCACACGTAATATGTTACATAATATTCATCTCACTAATTCTAGTAAGAGCCTGAAGTGCGACAGAGGAGACACGCTAAAGCATAGGTTATATGAATGTCCTGTTATGTAGTCTATTATGAGTCACCTTATGGATTCTCTGAGGAAATTACGGTTGCATCATAATGTATGGTGTACCCCAATGTTGTTCTTCGACTAGGATTTATATTATTGTACGGCTCCACTAATACTAGACATTCCAACTAAAGGTAGGGAAAAATCGTTAGGTCAACTGCGGGTCCCGCATGAGCAATGTTCGGAGTCTTTTGAGCCAGTGGAAGGGGGATATAAGGATTTCGCGCGGTCAGCAGAGTAGCTAGAGCAAAGTACAGCCACACGAAGCCGAACTGTTCGCGTGCCAGCGGTGTTTACCTTTCCCTCTCCACTGGCTCAAACGACTCAGGACACTGAACAAACAATAGTAGTAGTATAGTGTAGTTTGAGGGGCACAGGAGGATTCAGAGACCCTCACACCTTGACCATTATGTCTTTTGTACCGTCCTTTATACCCAGTATGGAAACCCACGGCCACAAATACTCACGCCCATGGATTGATTGGAACCAACGACCGCTTGCACCACGGAATGCCGAAGTCAAGCGCTCCAGCAGCCGCGTCTACGCGGGTCTTCAGACTTTATATTCACTCTGACTCCAGGACATATATTTTTTGTATGTTTATTAGCAAACACAGTTTATTACGCATTGCAACATTATGATTATGCGACCCTCTTGGACTATGTAATGTATTTGAAAACAGAGCACGCCAAGCTTTCTGTAATAGACAATCTGTCAAAATGCACTAGGTGTACAAAAACATTTTTTATTCACTTTAGCTTTTTTACTGCACAATATAATGTAATTAATATACTCTGTCACCATTTAAATGTTTACCATTCAGGTTTTTGTATGATTAACATTTTTCGTTTTAAGCAGTTAAAATAAGAAATACAAAGTTGTTGAAAAAATTTAACTGAACCTAAGTAACAGCACAGCATGCCCGCATTTGAGAGGTTCCGGGTTCGATCACCGGCGACCGCCCACTCTCACACATGCCTTTTTTCGGTTTTTTTCCGGATCGTCAGGCGAATGCTGGAGAGATTTCTTTCATCCCTCGAACTTCCTGTCCTTCCATTTCGTTCATCCTTCACCCCGTTTGGTCTATTTCAGGGTTGTTAGTGTCGGCGATGGTGTTTCGGTGCAGCACTGTAGGGAAATAGGTTGCTCTCTGTGAACTTTGTCAGTCCGTCGGACTTCGGTAGTTGCCGGGGTATAAGGACCGCCACCTGGGGGATTGGAAGCGTGGGAAGCGGGTTCCCAGTCTATCTTCCAACTGCCGGGAGGTATATTAGGAAACTGTAGGAACTCTGTCATTGCCGTGCCGTCACTTCTGGTTCCGGCTGCCCAATGTTTTCCTTCACCTAATCCCTCCCTCCCGGGGCGTCCTCTATGGGGTATCGGTACACTACCTTTATTCCTGGATCGGTACCGAATCCCCTTCGCTTCACCATCCAATCCAAGGGTGCAGCGTGGGAATATTCTAGAATATCAATGTCAGCGTACACTACAGAGCTTTTCGCTCAGTGATTGAACTGTGCATTGAGAAGAGCTCATGTTAATATGCATTGAGGCTGAATACCAAAACCTGTTTTGTTTTCAGTCTTATTTAGTATGGTTTACTATCGCAAGTATTATTGTCTCTACTGCTTACCTGTAGCAGGTAGTGGAAGTATTTATTCCATCCAAAAATTCGATACCGAGATTTCACTGGGAATGCACGTTTAGAGACTCCTTGAAAATCCGCCCCCCCAAAAAAAAGCATTTTTACGAAAAGGTCTAGTGTGTGTCTGTGAACAGCATAATTCAAAAACGAAAAATCGGTTGAATACCAAACTTGGTATTTAAGTTCTGCATCTTAAGGAAATGACACGAAGATTTTAAACCAACTGACCAACCCCCACCCCCAAACTACCCTTATATGAAAAATTTTCGAAAATGTATATTTTCTCAAGAATGGATCTAACGCAATCGTTAAAATACCACATATTTAAATACTTTCATAACAAATAAAATGTATATCCTGAATTTTCTAGGAATAGCCTCTGAAGTCTTTTTATTCTGAAATACTTTTGCATACATGATAAACTGTAAGACATGGACAAAATCTTTCTACACAAAAAATGTAGATCTCGTTAAAGCACACAAATTACTTTTGTAGAGTTAACCATTTCCGAGATACTCCCTGTAATTGGTTTGAATTTTCAAATAATTATAGTTCTCTGAAATAAAAATTCATTATTAATTTTTTTTCGTGGTCACACAAAGTGACTGAAATTTTAAATGCGTCACATAGCAAGCAGCTCTAAAAAGATTTGACTATCGCTTAAGTGATGTATCCCTTTATTTTCAACCTGCAAGTAAATAAGTAATTAAGCCATTTCTACTACTTGTCTCGATTAACATGATGTAGTTAGAAGAAGCTTTTATAAGAATAGGTCTTATAAGAATGGGTAGAGAAAATCATGTGAATGTAACAAAGGATTTTTAAACCTTTTCTTCGGTGTAATGATTTTAAAAACAGATAATTCATATGAGGGTTTGATGCAGGAAAAACAAAATTAAATATGAAAGCGTAACACACAAATATTAAATTCATTATTACAATCACTTGCTGGAATTTATTTCTACAATTAATGCAGGCTTTCCAATAAGAGCAAAGCTTTAAAGTCTTATAGCCTTAGGTAAGGGAGTCTAATTTCTTGACATTGTAAGACGGTAGTTTTAGAATGTATGGAATTAAGTAAATTGGTTCTTTCTAATGTCCGAACTTTTTGAAAATCAGTATTTATAGATATGAATACTTTATTTATTTCTTCAAAGGGGTTTTGGGAATAACTAAAATAAACATTGAGGAACTGTTTTCATACAGTAACGCTGATTTTAGTTAATTTACAAATAATAGGCAATCCCTTAGTGTTGTTATAACTCCCAAGATTGGCAGTTCCCTCATACCTCATTTAGTTTTTATCACTTACCTTTTAACCATTGTGATAAAAAATATTTTTTAAAAACGAAATCCTCTACAAATTACTGTTCTATTTTAATTACACATCAAGAGAGAGAGTTTTATTACGTCCGAAGTAGCGCGTTTAACCTATATTAGTGAAAAGTCTTCTTCTTCTGCTTCCCACGTGGATTAGGCTACTCTCGTACCTACTTGTCTCACATCTGCTCTCTCCAACGTTCTATCGGTCTTCCAACCAATCTGGGCTTATAGTTTAAAACTCGTTTAAATTTCTTCTGTCAGTCATCTTAAAAGATTGTTATCCATTTTTACTTTCTCTACCACGTATAGTAAGCAGGGGAAATATTGGATTCCACCCAAAAAATCGATACCGATATTTCACCGGAAATACATGTTTTGAGGCCCCGAATAAAAAAAAAGCATATTTAGGAGAAGGTCCCTGTGTGTCTGTGTGTCTGTAAGCAGCATAACTCAAGATCGAAAAGTAGCATAAATACCAAACTTGATATTTAGGTTCAGTATCTTTCAAAGATGCGACGCGAAGATTTTAAAGGAAATCCCCAAACTCCAGAACAACACATTACATAGAAACATTTTTCGAAAATTTTGATTCTCTCAAAAATGGCTCTAAGATTTTGATTAAAATATGTTATAGTTAAAATATTTTCAGCACAAATAAGCTGTATATCTTTAATTTTCTGGGGATGTCTTCGAAAGTCCTCTTCTTTCTGAATGGCTTTTGCATAACTGTTAAACCGTAAGAGATAGACAAAATTTGTCTACACAAAAAATGTAGAGCTCGTTAAAGCACGCAATTTATGTCATATATATTTTTTTTCGGAATGAACCATATCCGAGATATTCATTGTTATTTGTTTGAAGTTTGCAATACTTATACATTTTTTTCAAATGGGAATTCGTTATTCGTTTTTTTATGTCCTGGACATGCAAAGAGAATGGAACGCTCCACATAGTAATCGGCTCTTAAAATATTTACTATCGCTTAAAGCCTACCACATTCCCCTTGTACCTACAACAAAATTAGCAATAAGGTGGTTTCTGCAAATGTTTATCTCGAGTAAGATGAAGTAGATGGAGAATAAGCGTTTGTAAAAATAGTTTATACAATATTAGAGAAAGTCATATGGGTGCAAAACATGATTTTTTTGGCGTATACGTTCTTCTCTTGCACATCTCTGCACTAGGCGTAAGAATTTCATTTGTACTGCATGCATTTTGCTTTCATCTTTAGCTTTAAGATTCCGTGCCTCCCGTCCATAGAGTATTACTTGACAGACCCATTACTGAATAAAATCTGTTTTGTCTCTTTTCTATCTGTATAATGTTATATTTATTGTACCGCAAATTGCTTGGAATATGTGTGAATGTATATCGATATTCTTCTTATGTCATGTCACAGCCTAGATATTAGAAGTGCTTTGTTTATTCTATTGGAGTGTGAGAGAGTAGGTGATGTTGAATTGTTTACTTATTTTATCTCCACGTATGGACATCAATTTGAAGAAGATTGTTTGTTACGTAATATACTGCTACGTATGTAAAGCTGATTTGAAGATATATTTTTGAAGTTACGCTCCAAGTTTAAAAAAAATTTAACTTTTAACTTTTGTTATTAAACTGCTTCTATAGATAGTATTTATGTAAATGTTTGCCTCGGCTGCTTCAGTATTGTTTTAGAGACACGTTTCTCTTAATCAGGGCGTGGTGTGACAAGAATGTAGGCTTACACAGATTTTAAGTTTAAATACATTTCTTTTTATTAATCCTTGACCAAATTAAATGGCACTGCACTGATATCAAGAGCTGTGAGATTCTTTTAATTTAATACTTGCACTTTGTTAACGCGTGTACATAATTTTCGTTTCACACGAATACGTAATATTTCTTTAGAGAACACATCTTCCATCCGGTTGCTATCAAGGTCTGCAACTGAACATATTTCAACCGTCCAAACCCGTAAACTTCTGTAATTTCAAGTCTCTGATTGGCTAATCCTAGTCCAATAGAATACCTGCATTTTACTAAAGCTTTTTCTGGCTGTTGATTGGCTATTTTTAAACTGTCACAAAATTTATTTTATTACTGCCCTAATCATGACTAGTAACATTTAAACTCTCAAACTCATTATTGCCTCAAGGTTACCTCATTGTTAGTAACTTTAAACTTATTATTCTCACAGCTCTTACATTATTAAACATGTTTACAATAATATAACCATTTGCAATGACTATTACATACATTTTACAAATTATTACATACATATTGCTTCAAGGCGGGCCGTTATTGAATTTACATATTATATAATTTTAATTGAAATTATTCAAGTGTTAAAAATACTGCCTCAAGTGTCATCTATCACTATTTTTGTTCTTTCTTGTGTATCTTTGAACGGACTGTCTTTGTTTTAGTTTTGGAAATTATCATACTATTTCTTTCAAAATGATGTTAACCTGATGCACATCCATTTGTAGTCTATCCCCATTGTAAAATAATAAGAACTACGTTGCCCTCAAATGCCAAATAATTTAATGTTTCATTTTGTCCTATTGTGAGTTCCTTACGTTAGAAAATGTTCCATTTTGGGGATGTTGTCGAGATGAATATTAAAAGGCACTGACGATAGATTGCATGCTTGTTTTAATCCTTGGTTTGTTATAATTTCTTATGTTAATCTTCCGTCATTTTCAATTACTATTCTTATGTTTTTATATAAACTCTGTATGATTTTATGCCAACATAATGGGTATCCTCTGTTATGTATATCCTCTGTTATGTAGTATCTTCCATAGTATTTGTCGATCTACTCTATTGAAAGCTTTTTCAAGACCGAAGAATGTCATATAGGTTTCCAAGTTGTATTCTCTCAGTTTTTATATACATTTTCAACACATGCTCCTACTGGTCGAAATCTATTCTGTTCTTCGCTTAACTGCACCTCACTTAATATTTTCACTCAACTTGATGTTATTCGTTGTTATTTTGTGCATTACATCCAGCAAGCTTATACCTCTATATTTTTTACACCGATTCCTTTAGCCCATTTTAAAAAGTAAATTACCTTAGCTATGTTCAACTCTTCTGATATCTTCTTTAGTCTCCAGAACATATTCAGCAGGTATAATAATCTTGGTGTAGAATCACTCTTCCATATTTAAACACCTCTACCGCGGTGTTATCTACCTCAGGTGCTTTACTGTTTTTCATTGCTTTTATTTCATTGAGTAACTCATCTAATGTAATTAAATTTACCGTCCTTTCTTCATTATCTTCATTGCACAATGCTTCTACTGTTTCATTATGCAATAAATCTGTGGAATGCTTTTCCTATTCAGTATCAGATATGCAGGGTCGTCTGACTGTATCTCGCTCTCCTTTTAGGTGTTTCATTACTTTCCGTGCTATGTACTATCTCCCGTATAAATCATGTTCTAGCTTCGCTAGAAATCTATTCCACGACTCAGTGTAGGCTTCTCTTATTTTGCTTTTCGCTATGTTTTCCTTTTTAGACTTATAATTGTCTCTCTCGTATCATTGGACATGTGTGTGTGTGTGTGTGTGTGTGTGTGTGTGTGTGTGAACAGCATAACTCAGAAACGAACAGTCGGATAAACACCAAACTTGGTATTTAGGTTCAGTATCTTCCAGAGATGCGACACGAAGGTTTTCAAGAAAATACCCCCATCCCAGATTACCCTTTACATGGAACATTTTTCGAAAATTAATTTTCTCAAAAATGACTAACGATTTTGATTAAAATATCATATGTTTAAGATATTTTCATGACAAATAAAATGTATATCTTGAATTTTCTGGGAATGTCTCCAAAAGTATTCTTCATTGTGAACGATTTTTGCATAACTGGTAAACCATAAGAGATAGATAAGGTTTTACTACACAAAAATGTAGTTCGCGTTAAAATACACAATTTGTCATATAGTTTGTTTGTTTGTTGAGTGAAGCATTTTTGAGATATTGCTTGTTATTCCCTTAAATTTTTCAATATTTATTTTCTCAAATGGGAATTCTTCATTCCTTTTTTTTTGTCCTGGATATGCAAAGTGTGTTAATCTGTAGCAAAGAGAATGGTGCTGCACATAGCAACGAGCTATTAAAAGATATGTCTATGTTTAAAGGTTAATCTACTTGTATATTGCCTTTGCAAATACAGAACAAGGAGAACATAGTAGGCCTTAAGCGATAGTCAAGTATTTTTTAGAACTGGTCGCTATGTGTAAAATGTAATTCTCTTTGCATGTCAAAAGATCGTTTCTGCAAATGCTTATCTCGATCAATATGAAATAGATGGAGAATAAGAGTTTGTAAAAATAGTTAGTACAAGAGTAGAGAAAGTCATGTGAGTGTAAGACATCAGATTTTTATATTTACTACTTGGTGTTGTTCTCCATCCAGTACAAAGGACATTTATTCCTTTTTATTGTTATTTGATGCCAAATACTTATTCCACTCATTGTGTTTTTAATACTTTCATATTAAATCACAGGAAGTTTACCAGAAATTATGTAGAGATTGAAAGTCTGTGTATCTCATTCATAAGTGATGATAATGGAGAAGACACGTTTACGAAAGAACAGCATATCATGGAGACAAAAACGCAATATAATAGCAAAAGATGAGCAAGACTCATTCGGAAACTTCGAAAACCATTTTTATGAACTAGAAGCGCTAAGGATAGTTCAGAGGTTAACGTCGAACACTACTTAGTTCTCTTCGGTTGTTTACAGGTCACATGTTCGATTGACAGCGATTTATGAATAAGCATAGCCGAATTCTAATCTTCAGAATAATGCATTAGCAGAACCAAGATAGTCTTTGTACAGCAAATATGAATTTAAGAATCAAAATCCAGTACTTGAAACAAAACATATAATTGTTTATTCATTTATAGCTATTAAGTCAGAAAAATGAACAGGAATTATTATTTTCATTTTTTTGTTGAACTAAGTGCTACAGATGGCGATTAAGCTAATGGTGAAAAGAAAGAAATTAAACCTTTTTGATTTAATTATGCTAAAACCATAAGTGCAAATTATCTCCGACATGAAAATCAATCAAGCAATGAAAGGAAAAGGGGATTAAAAGAATTATGTATTAATCGATCCTCTGAATATGTATATTTTTAATTACGTAAACTGTTAATTACCAAAACTGCAGGATTCTAAACAAAGCGGCAGTGTTTAGAGCGCAACTCTCTATAATTTACAATGTATGCAGCACATTTTAAATATGATACAAAAGCATTTCGAGCTGGTCAAGGACAGTTCTAAGTATGCATTAAATTATGAAAAAAGATCTGATGTGTTACACTCACATGACTTTCTTGCTCTTGTACAAACTATTTTTACAAACTCTTATTCTCCATCTATTTCATATTGATCGAGATAAGCATTTGCAGAAACGATCTTTTGACATGCAAAGAGAATTACATTTTACACATAGCGACCAGTTCTAAAAAATACTTGACTATCGCTTAAGGCCTACTATGTTCTCCTTGTTCTGTATTTGCAAAGGCAATATACAAGTAGATTAGCCTTTAAACATAGACATATCTTTTAATAGCTCGTTGCTATGTGCAGCACCATTCTCTTTGCCACAGATTAATACTCTTTGCATATCCAAGATAAAAAAATGAATAACTAATTCCCATTTGAGAAAAAGTATACGCATGGAAAAATTTAAGGAACTAACAAGCAATACCTCGAAAATGATTCACTCAACAACAAAAAAAAATGTATATGACATAAATCGTGTATTTTAACGTGATCTACATTTTTGTGTAGTAAAATTTTGTCTATCTCTTAGGTTTACCGGTTATGCAAAAGTCGTTCACAACGAAAAATACTTTTGGAGACATTCCCAGAAAATTCAAGATATACATTTCATTTGTCATGAAAATATCTTAAACATATGATATTTTAATCAAAATCGTTAGAGCTATTTTTGAGAAAATTAAAATTTTCGAAAAATGTTCCATGTAAAGTGTAATCTGGGGTAGGGGGATTTTCTTGAAAAGCTTCGAGTCACATCTCTGGAAGATACTGAATTTAAATACCAAGTTTGGTATTTATCCGAGTGTTTGTTTCTGAGTTATGCTGTTCACAGACACACACACAGACACACACGCGGACATGTTTCCAAAAATGCTTTTTTTTTGGATTCAGGGGGTCTCAAAACGTATATTTCCGGTGAAATCTCGGTATCGAATTTTTGGGTGGAATACAATACTTCACCTACTTACTATACGTAGTAGAGATAGTAAAAAATGATGCTGTCACGTAGGATGAGTGACCGTTACGTCAATACCCTAGCCTGTAAATCCTTGGTGTACCTACACATCTATTTAACCATACCATCCCCCATCCAGGATCAATCAAAGTTTTTGCAAATGCCCTTTTCAAACATTCCCCTAAAACCGGAACAAACATTTTGCAAAGGGGTCACCTATTTCTTCGTATCTTTTGCAGTCGTGGCTCCAAGGAGAGTAGTGTAACGACCCTTTGTGGGCTTCGATCCACAACCGGGCAGTTGCAACAGATTTTATAAAGTGGTGCATTTGGAACAAATCGTGCAACGAGGACAACACCTTGCTGAGGTAGCATAGCCAAGTATATTTATTAGCCGTGTTTTTAGGTCAATCTCTCAATCTCGTGCTGCCGCATAGAAGATCTGTCTTCAGGTAAGTCCTTGTGATGTATATCTAGGCTTCTGCACCTCAGGGCCCGTCAGATGGCCCTAAAACTCAACTCGCCTAATTAATTGGCCTAGTCAGTAGCTTCTTATAACGGGTCATCAAGAACTTCCTCCGCACCTTGCTGCTGGCCGCGGCTCGATAAAAGGTTGGCATCACTAGTTTATCGCATTCGATTCCGACGGGATGTTATGATTATCGGCGTTTACTGGTTAGTATGGTCTACTATGCTGTGAGTTCTGACGTGTACCTGAAGCAAAATCAATGTATTCTACAGAGGAACGTGTGTTTCTAGTGGAAAACGTTTTTAATGAACGTGGAAATTATACCGAGAAAGTGAAACAAAATTTCGTTGTCAGGTTCCCTAACTCAAAACTACTGTGCGTGATTTAATTAATAAATCTCGGGAGTCAGGTTCCGTGCATGATGCTGTTAGAAATGGAAGACCAGTGTGCTAAAGGAAGAAAAACTATCATATATATCGGATAGAATGCTTAAAAGTCCACAGAAATTGTCGCAGTATCTTCGTGTTATCTTATTTGCTGATCGCCTGTTATTGTTTTAGTATTTTTGAATTTTGGGTTCTTTGTCCTCCGGCTAGCTATTATTACCCAGTTGAGCAAATCTCTTGAACAGGTGGTGTAAACGGAAAGGAGTTGTTACTAAAAGATAACACTGATAAAAGAATTTGTTTTTACGCTTTTATTGCCGTGACACTTCCTTAATTTCACATATTTATCTCTTGATACAAACCCGACTGAGACTGTTATATTTTCGAATGTAACTATAGTCACTTATTTGCCGCATATTATTAATTTGAGTATTTCAAATTTTTGTAACTAGCTTTACGACGCGAGAGATTCTGTAGAACTGTGCGACGTGTAACGCGTGAATGATTCTGTAGAACTGTGTGACGTGAAACCCGCGAATGATTCTGTAGAACTGTGTGACGTGTAGCGCGTGAATGATTCTCTTAAACTGTGCGCTACCCTTCTCTGGCTTCAGAATTCATACTCCCTTACCCCGATATGCCTAAACATTATAACAGAGCTGTTATTGGTTAATAAAGCGCGCAAACATTAGCGTCTATGTTTATGTCCAATCAAAATTACGAACACATATGCTCTAGGGAAGATATTCCCTTCATTTCTAAAGAAAAGCGCGCTACTCTGACGTCATTTGTTTGTCTCTTATAATTGATAAACAACTCACCCCCTCGCTCATTGTTACCCGCTCCTATTGTCAGTTTCAGTGAGGCCGTGTAAACTTATTTCCTAACAATGCTTATAATTAACAAACATTTCAAATCATTGTCATACAATAATGTTAATTTACAATACAATAACTCTGGCATTCACAGTGTTGTGATATAAAATACTGTCTCAAAATCAATAAACAAATTGGCCCAACAATGTGATATTTCTTACGGTTCCGCATACAAAGCAGTCAAAAAAGAACTAGGTTTGTATCCACATAAGGTATCAGTCGTCCACGAATTAAAACACACAGATTGACGTGTTAGATAGGACATTTTATACTGATGAAGCTTGGTTCCACTTATCAGGATGCGTAAATTCACAAAATACGCGAGTATGGTCTACTGAAAATACTAATGCAATTCAGGAAACCCCTTTATATTCAGAGAAAATTGGTGTATGGTGTGCGATCTCTCGCTCTCGAATTATTGGGCCAATTTTTTTCCATAACTCAATTAATTCAGATGTTTATTGCTCGGATATTCTTTTTCCATTTATTTCACAGCTAAATGAAGGTGAAGTGAACGGTGCATTTTTTCAACAAGATAACGCCACTGCTCATACATCACATAAATCCATGGGACTGTTAGTGGTATTTTTTGGAGAAAGACTAATTTCTAAATGCCTTTGGCCTCCGCGGTCTCCTGATCTTACCCCTCCGGATTATTTTCTTTGGGGAGCCGCTGAAGCTTCGGTCTATAAGGACAATCCAAAAACAATCCATGGGCTGAAAACGTCAATAGAAGATTACATAACATCTGTAACAAAGGAGACATTAATTACAGTGTTCGAAAATAAATTAAAACGAGTGAATTTGTGTCTTCAAGAAAATGGTAAACATTTTCAACATCATATTTAAACAGGTTAGTTGCATATTATTTTTCTACATTACCTTTCTGCATTTTCTTAATCAGCGAAACGTTTTCACCATACGCTCGCGCCAGCCAGTGCTGCCACCAGAATTCCCGACTCTAGGGGAATCTTGGTTACACGGGAGGTGCGGAGCCACTTCTCGATGACCCGTTAGAACATTATTAGCTGTTATCTTCCTAAGGCACACCTAAACCCCGGTACCAACTGCCCCTTCCGTTTGATATTTCCACCCCTGTTAGCAACCCTAGGTTTTTCCATCCCGAGGTTCGCTACAGTATAAGATAGGATTAGCTAGTATGTATATGTAAAATAATCTAAAGTTTAATCGCGCTACAACATTAAAAATGTAACGTGGGACACTTTATACCACAATGCATCTGCTCTTGGTTTAACGGCTACTCAAATGCACCTGTAGCTCCTTATGTCCAGAAAAAAGAATAAGGAAAGGCATAATGAAAAAAGTCTTTATATAGGTAAATAAACTCATAATCAAACATACATAAATAATATACAAACATGATGTCCACAATATGTGTGCAGGCTGTTTGTGTGGTCATCCATACGAGTATCTTAATACGGTAAACCTAGCCTCGAAAAATGCATTGTTATGGACATTATAAGCCACTTGAGTCTGTGGTGCACTTGTTTGTATGATAAACTTCTCTACTTTGGTAATTATTATTATTATCGTCATTCCAACATCTCTTTTCCGTTAACAATGCTTATAGTAAGCAATTGAAAGGATAAGTAAGACTCCTCCTAGATTTGTCTTTACAATCTATCATTTTGTTCATTCTCAATCGACTTTTAGGATAGGATTGCATATCTAATATTTTCATTCATTCATTCATTATGTGTTTACCCTCCTCTTATGTAGGACTTACACCCCTCATGACTTACAGGCGGGTGCCTGGGGTCAGAGGCCCGTCGAGGAGCAGACACTCATGGATCAGACAGAGCATCCAGGATGGGTGATCAGCCCGATGCCTGGTATGGGATGAAGGAAGTAGATGAAACGAAATGTTGGTGAAATGGATGAAAGGAAAGGATGGAGCAGTTGGTGGAATGAATGGCGGGGGAAACCGGAGAACCCGGAGAAAACCCGCCCAGACGCCGCTTCGTCCACCACAAATCCCACATGCAGGTCCCTGGTATTGAACCCGGGCCGCCTCGGTGGGAGGCGAGCGGTGTAACCACTCGGCCACGGCGCCGCCTTTACATATCTAATATCAATCTTAAAATAGTTTTAGATATCGTTTTACGTGGCCAATTCGGTGGATTGGTCGAAGTGGACATGTTCCAAGGACCGAGGTCCCCAAATCTTAAACGTTGGATTTCTTTTCATGTGGACACACGAAATCACATAACCACAAGACTCCTCCAGCGAATGTAGAAGTAGAACTTGTAGTGAGAATCATGGCAGTGGAATTCAAGGCCAGTTGTGGTACTTCAGTTCATCAGTCCCTTGTGAGACGTGTGTAGCTGTGCAACTTCTGTGGCCGACATTACTGTAAAACGTATTATAGATTTGTTTTAGCTTAGAATTAACATAATAAACAACAGTTTGTGTTCAACAATTTGCAATGAATTTCACTGTTTATAACGCTAGCAATGTATTTCCTTCCCAAGGTTAATTTTATTGCGTTAAAATACTCGAGCGGATAGTTCCTACCATCACACGAATAATATGCCCTCATTTTGTGGACACCTGTATACATAACAATGTATTTGAAAGTAAATAAAATTAATCTTGATAATATCTTATAGAAAATTGTTTTATTCTTTGCCACACAACTTGTTAAATTTCTACAACTAAACTACTTATTCTTTGTTTGTTTCTTTATTTCTTCATTACTTTCTTTATTTCAAAACGAATGGCGTTAGCCACAACTTATAACTTAAACGTAGAGTAACTTCGAGAATTTATTAAATACTATAGAAAATGTTGAAAATGTCCTCCCACCTGCATAAGTATAATCGAACACGTCATTCCATGTTTCTGGCTCCGCATATGAGGACTATATTGTCAATAACATTAATCGCTGTGTTTATACTCACTTCAGATCGTTTTGTTTAATGGCATGAAGAATAAACTCTTTTTTTAAGTAACCCAACAGGAAGAAATCCGGTGCGGTCAAATCTGGAGATCTTGGTGGCGATAGGTTTCAGAGATTACCCGATCATCAAAGAAACTTTCAATTAGCGCCACGGACTATTTTATGTATGGCATGTAGCGCTATACTGTTAAACATTTATCCATGACTCACCTCTACATTGTTTGGTTTTTCAAAAATTTTCATAAAATCCGTCGCTGTTCTGCACTTCCATAGTCTGGTCAAAAAAGTCTGATGTGATACATTTAAAATGACTTTCTCTACCACCTCTCTCTTAATCAGTGGATGTGCAAACTATTCTTACTAAGCTTATCTTTCTATCTACTACGTTCTAATTTAAATAAACCTTTGCAAAAATAGTTATATTACACATCGTTATAGATACCAAGAGAACAGCCATAGTCAGATTTTTAAGAATCGTCTTAACAACTGAAGATCGATGGAACTTACAATTATGACAAGTATTGAACATTTTATAATAAACCAGAAGTATTGTTTATTGTGATGTTGCGTAGTATTTAAAATTTGAGTTGGAAAATGTTGATTCACATCACATACATGCGCTAGTTGTTATCGCAGGAGCGCTTTCGAGGGATGTTTCTCCCATCTTCAGCTGAGAACCAACTAACTGGATTTCAGCTGAAGATGGGAGAAACATCTCTCGAAAGCCCTCCTGCGATAACAACTAGCGCATGTATGTGATGTGAATCAACATTTTCCAACTCAAATTTTAAGTATTGAACAATTCGAACCTCTAATGACGGATATATCATAAACGGCTTATGCCACAAAAAACGTTTTTGAAATAAGTTGCGTGTTTTAAAGAGATCTACACTTCTTGTGTGGTACGTTTTCGTCTATCGCTTAACGTTTACCGGTCATACAAGTTTATACAAAATTCCTTGCGAATGAAGTGGATTTCATAGGTTATTTCCAGAAAGTTTAAGATATACACTTCAATGTAAATATCTTTAATATATGGTAGTTTAATCAAACTCATTAGAACGCTTTTTAAAAAATAAAAAAAAATTCGAATAATGTCCCATGTAAAGGGTAGTTTGGGGTAGGGGATTTTCTTGAAAATCTTTGTGTTGCATCTTTAGAAGGTACTGAACCCAAATACCGGGTTTGGCATTTATCCGACTATTGGTTTTTGAATTATGTTTACATTCAAACACACACGCACATGGACCTTTTTTTAAAAATGCGGTTTTTGGATTCAGGGCCTCTAAACATGTATTTTCGGTGAAATCTTGGTATCAACATTTTGGGTTGAACATGATAGAGAAAGTAAAAAATGGTCCCACTGTTCTCTGTGCAGATGTGCACCAAAAGTCGACTTAAATTGTGTATACTTAACATATATACTAATATATAATATTTATATACTTAATTTAATATAATCATAACAGGTGAATTCTCTTAATTCACCTAGCCGCATAAATGGAACCGTACTTCACCTGAGAACCCTGAGATGGACAATGTGACAGGACTTTGCAAACCGAATGCCTGAAACCAATGGCGATTCTTTAGTGTTTTATCTTCATCTGGTTCCGCAAGCAATGCACAACTGCAACCCCATAAGGTTTTAGGTTAGCACTTTTCAAGGTTGTCTGACACATTATTTGCCGGTCTCCTACAACAAACGTCTTAATGACTTAGGGGTGACCGCTCCAATCGTCCACAACAGCCGTGGGCACTCCAAATGAACGATACTTGCCTTTTTCACTCACCAGAGGTACAGTTGTTTCCAATTTGTTTACCAGTACTAGTATTCCGCTACTTTCGGGGAAATTGCGAACGCTTAATTCTAACTGGTATGCCCTTAGATTAGCAGTAATTGGACTCCTAATCTAGTATTGCTTCACAAGGAAGCGCCGTTGATTTAATGGGTACTGCATTTTCATCGACTAGAAGAAAATACGGAAAACAGCTGCTAAGAATAAAAGCCAACAATAAGACTTAACAATAAACATTTGCGCAACACGTGACAGTGAACCAAAACTCCAAAATATTCCCCTAAATTTGACCTTAAACTCTGGATACTGGGTGAAGTAACAGTCGAATAAATAAATGTGCTCTACATACATCATTCCGTAAAACCGAAATATAATATCAAGAAACGCTAACAGATTCAAATTAATCCTATTTTTTTGAGAAGCGTATCCTTTTATTTTAGTTCTCTCTTTGTCGAACTTTATTCTAGTTGGAAAGGTAGAATCAGACGACAGAAAATTCGGTCGCCTTAGCCGGGATTTGAACCACGGAATTTCCCGTTTCTTCCGGTTAATCTCATCAACTGGGCTCGCATGGCAACATTCCGATAGGACATTAAACTCCCAGCTGACTCGCATTTAATGTCGTACCAACATATTACCATGGTAGCGCAGTTGGTGAGAGCAACCGACGGAAATCCCGTCAATGGCATTGAATTCTTCAGCTGTGTGATTCTACCGTTCCAACTTTGTCCTATACACGGCTTGCGTGGAAGAGTAATTAATTTCATTTATTCTAGTTGATTTCGAATGTGTCTTCTGAGTATGACCCTGCACTTTTTTACCTATTGTAATAATATGCTCCTAAAATACGAGAGCGGATCGAAAAGTAACGCATAATAATTTTTTTCTGCCTTAGTATTGCAGCTGGAATGTTGCCATTTCACCCAGATGTAGTTTCAAGTTTTCACTACAGAGGGTATTTTTTGTTTTATGTGCAGCTCTAGTGAGAGAAGCGTGAACTATGCAACAAAGATGGCGCGCATGTTATGTCGTCCAGGTGTGAAGAGCAGAGACGTGTGGTTCGATATTTGTGGGCCAAAGGGCATAAACCAAGTGATATTCACAGGGACATGCGTATGTGGGAATGATTTTTGGGCCGTAGCAATGTCTTCAGATGGTGTGCATTCTTCCTAGAGGGCCATGTGCACCTTAGTGATTCGCCACGCTACGGGAAGCCGGTAACAGCTCCAACCCAGCAGAATGTCAGAGGCATTGAGGCGGCAATTTTGAACGACCGGCGTATGCAACTGCGCATCTTATTGAACAGTTCAACATTTCCTATGGTGCAGTGTACGATATTGTTCATGACAAGTTGAAATTTCGTAAAGTTAGTGCTTGCTGGGTGTCTAAGAACCTGACAGACAAGGACCAGCGAATGGCGAGCTTGGATCACCTAACGCGGTACACCGCAGGAGGGCATGACTTTCTGAAAGGAATCGTTAATGGTGATGAGTCGTGGGCATGCCACTACACGCCCTCCACGCAAGTATGGAGTGGAAGTATGCTGGTTCTCCAGTGAAGAAAAATTCAAAGTGAGTCAATCTTCTAGGAAAGTGCTTGTGACGGTGTTCTGGGATATATACGGTGTTGTATTGGTGGACTTTGCTGGACACGTACCACTTTGAATGTTGCAGCCTACATGAAAACTGTGGTGAAGTTGCGTCGTGCCCTTCGTGACAAACACCGCAACATGAATGCTGGTGATGTAAAATTCTTCATGACAATGCTCAACCCCATGTGGCTGCTGCTGTTCGTCAGAAAATCACCAAATTTGGTTGGGAGGTGCTCCAGCATCTACCATACACACCGGACCTTGCATCGTCAGATTTTCATCTTTTTGGCTCCATGAAGAAATTCCTGGCCGGCCAACGCTTTGCGACAGATGCGAAAGTGAAATCAGTAGTCCGCGGATGGCTATATTCCAAGGAAACGGACTTCTACGAACAGGGCTTATTGAAACTGGTATCACGATGGAAGAAATGTGTTGAGAAACTTGGTGATTATGTCGAAAAGTAGTTACAAGATATAAGTTCTTTTGTGATTTTTGTTGTTGTTTTAACTATTAAACTTTTTGGTAAAAAAGTTATTGTGCGTTACTTTTCGATCCGCCCTCGTAATATTAAAACCGTAATTAGTGCACTGTATTATCGTAATATTGTTCTCCTCGCTTTAGATGTTTCATACCGTAGTGTTTAAAAAGCAATGCGATGGAATAGGGTTGGCGAAATTCCGCGGCTACTTGTACCCACTCTGAACGTTCAAACGTAACATTAAGGCTTTAATTTAGACAAAAATATCACTATTAACACTATAAACATGACTAAATCTATCTAGATCCTTTGACCAGCTGGGACTTCACCTAGAGGCTATATATACATTTTTGACAACTCTTCGAATAAACGCCTTCCATTTTTAGCTCTACTTTACGCCCAAGGACGCCAATGACGCGTGTGGTTTATTTCTTCACCTTAGCTCTCCTTGCGTCAGCACCGTCACATCATTAGGGATAATGCAGTCCACCCCCAGGGTGTTCCCAACTTAAGCTGGATCTAGAACAGTGTGGGTGGCAACAAAGCAATTTGCGGGGGTGTTATGATGCACTTAAATTTGGTAAAAGATGGATAATGAGGAAAAAAACCGAGCAATAAATATCTATTTGGTATTGGGGCACATCGAAAGAGAACGAAATTTGTTCCCGAAAAAGCAATTCATACTGCTTGAAAATAAATTGCTTCGATAAGCATTAATTAGTCCTAATAATTATATATAACTTTTACGCAGAAAACAAGCTTAATAAATGGTGTTGTAGGCGCCGGGATAGCGCAGTGTTTCGTTTCCAGCTCTCGTACTGTGGATCCGGGTTCGATTCACGTCTCT
Source organism: Deroplatys truncata (assembly GCA_030765065.1). Lineage (NCBI taxonomy): Eukaryota > Metazoa > Arthropoda > Insecta > Mantodea > Mantidae > Deroplatys > Deroplatys truncata. The sequence continues at coordinate 59,197,318 of CM060979.1, read as the reverse complement.
GGAGTGCGATTTTAAGTCTGTCCAACGGATTCCACCCGCTGGGTGCCTACACCTCAGAAATGGGCCAGTCATTGCTTGGTGGAATGAGGTATCCTCTGAAGATCATAAACCATATGGGGAGCGTTACAAACGAACGATAACTGGTGATATTTGAGGTAAACGGAAAGAATCTAATTTAATTTACGCTCTATAAGTACAATGCGCGTTTTATTTAAAAATTTTGATTCATATCACATTTAGTTTCTGTTAATTCTGACACTTATTTGTTTAACATAGTTTCAATTAGCTAGTATGCTAAGGTAATACACATTTTATGAGCTCAGGGACACACAACTGCTTCAAAAGCTAATTACGTATTTATCGTGAGAGCTTTTGAGAAACAAAAAGCAGCTACATGACATTTCAAAATATACTGTGTAAAATGCAGAAACATTCAAACGAAGAGCCAACTAATATTAATGGAAAAAATTATCTAACAAATCTAATATTGAATAAAAAGTGTACTGCTGTGGCATTATTTACCTCTTGATGTTTCGTAATAAGAATAAATTGGAGATAATTTACGAAAATTTCAAGGTCTATATTTTATTCCTCCTCTTATATCTGGATTTCGCGATTCAAATCACAATCGTTAGTTATTTTTGGAAATATACAAAATAAATAAAAAAAAGAAAGGTTAGTAAAGCGTAGTTTGGAGGTGCCCGACTTAAGCACTGCAGACCAAACGGGGTGCCTCAGGGGATAAAATTTGTGGCGCGCATACAGGAGCTCCCAGGTTCGATCCCCGGCGACCACTCTGATCCATGGGTTTTTAGTGGTTTCCCCGGATCAGCAAGCGAATGCTGCATCTTCTACCATGCATTTTCTGTCCCTCATTTCCTCTACCCATCATCTTCATTTTCATCTGTTTCAGGGTTGTAGGACCAGGCGACGGTGTTCGGCGGGTTGCCGGTGGCTTGCGCACGGTAGAGGTTTCTTTCCTGGCGTCGCTGCGGGGACTACTCTGTTAGATCTCTTCCATCCGATAGGGAACTGCCGGGGGTTGGTTGGTTGCTTGTGGGTAGGACCGGGCGGCGTCGGATATATTTAATCTACAAACGTTAAGGACCCCGTCTATGTTTGCGTCCATCGGCATCTCGTCGCCCTTCGGATCTGTCCTCTCATCCCTACCTCCCGGGGTCATGTTTAGAAACAAAAAGGACCGCTACGGTCTACTTGTGGTGCTCTGCCCTTGTTTCAGGGGTCCCTCCGTGATGCGTATCTTTCCATTTACCTTTAAGCATTACAGTTTATGCTTCGCTGACCTGTCTGAGCGTGCGCGCGCGCGCGCGCGCGCGCACACACACACACACACACACACACACACACACACACACACATCTGCCTTTTCTAAGCGTTAGAGAAATTGAATGGGTGCTCGCAAAAACGGGCTAACCATTTTATCAGAACAGAGAAAACCCAACATTTATAAATGCCAATGAAACCAATCACCCATAGTTCTAGCATACATAGGAATAAAATAGCAATACAGCCACCTTACAAAACAAAATGACATATTTTGAATAAACTGTCATAAAATTACAAGCTTTGCATCTCATCTCACAAATTTACTTAAGATTAACCAAACTCAGAGACGATGCTTTGCTGTTTCTGCTGTAGATCGAAGCAGGTAACTCTTCTTTTTTTATGGTTAGCCCGTTTATACGAGCACGCATAATTCCAAATTGTGTCGCCATTCAAACGTGACTACATATTATTTAATAACAATATGTCACTTTTCGTAATTTAAGATGGTATGGGAGAACAAATTCATTAGGGATTGTTATCTCTTGTCCCAGAAATAGCCTTGAACAACGCGAATCGGTTCATACAGTTGCGGCGAGCCAGCCCGGCGCTTCTCCCCTAGATAATCTTAACGACGTGAAACAATATGAATATGTTATAAAAGTCGATTCTCGTCTGCATCTATATAAACCTGGCACCTGCTGAGCTCATTATTCAAAACACGACAAATTTCACTTCTCTTTCTGGAAAAATAGTTTTGTCAATAAAATTCAAACAAATATTTTAAATAGTTGGTCCTTTAAATAAAAGTTGATTAATTCAGAATTTTTTATTACTTTCTCTACTACGTATAGTAAGTATTCTTCATTGTGAACGACTTTTGCATAACTGGTAAACCATAAGAAACAGACAAAATTTTACTACACAAAAACTGTAGATCGCGTTAAAATACACAACTTATGTCATATACATTTTTTTTTGAGTGAACCGTTTTCGAGATATTGCTTGTTATTCCCTTAAATTGATCAATACTTATTCTCTCAAATTGGAATTAGTTATTCATTTTTTTGTCTTGGATATGCAAAGAGTATTAATCTGAGACAAAGAGAATGGTGCTCCACATAGCAACCAGCTATTAAGAGATATGTCTATGCTTAAAGGCTACTGTATTTGTATATTGCCTTTGCAAATACAAAACAAATATTTTTAGAACTGGTCGCTATGTGTAAAATGTAATTCTCTTTGCATACCAAGAGATCGTTTCTGCAAATGTTTATCTCGATTAATATGAAATACATGCGGAATAAACGTTTGTAAGAATAGTTTGTACAAGAGTAGAGAAAGTCATGTGAGTGTAGCACATCAGAATTTTTTTATTAGTATTTTTAATTAGAATTGAAAATTGGAAAAAGCACGCCGGGTACTTAGAACTCGTCAAGCTTTTAGGTATTTGTTCAATAAACATTATCTTAAAGCAATCAGTGACAGTTAATAATCACAAGTGTGTATATCTTGGGGACTGAGGTGGTCAGTCAATTATTAAATCATCAAAAACAACTTATAATGCACTGTAAACTATTTTTAGAATTTCACGACAGCAACAGTCTACTGTTTCCCCGATTAGAGTTTTTGGCTATATTTCTTTTAGTCTAACAAGGGCCTATAACCTGTGAAATTGTCAGAAACGGTTACACCAGGGAATATGTGTACAAGTTCAAGTTGACAGAGCACATATGATGCGTTTGAGCAGAAGTTAACACACTAAACATACTCTTCTGTGGTATTAATAATTTTTCCGCGTGTCTGTTGTTTTCGCGTTTCACTGACGCATACATACACACATTTACAATCAACAAATGCCCACAATTCCATTCATGACTTTAGTGTCGCCAGTTGCATCATTAAAGATAAACCTGTATTGTTATCATTATTTATCGTTCTAAAAATAGTCGTCACCTCTATCGGCGTAGTCTCGAAAAGGAATTGCCCTTTGTCCTGATAAATTAATCTTAGGCAAGATAAATAACCTATGAACGGCATTAAAGCTTTGTTGAGTTATCCTAGCAATACAAAAGTAGATCAATCAACTGCTGCTCCGACCAAGTCATACCGTTAATAAATGTAGGTCTGGTGCAATCTATACTGCACTATAGAGTTTCTGAAGCTAATCGTCGATGAGAGTGACTGGGCCATTAGTGAACTGAATGCAATTTCTTCGTAATAGTTCGTTTATATTTGCGAAAAGGACGAAAAATGGTAGTTTACTGTTATTGATTATACCATATTTTTTAAAAGTGATGCAAGTAAGCACCAGAAAATTTGAAATTAGGGTTTAAAATATGAAAGGCATAAGGAAAACTGAGTGCCCGTACAGTGTAACATTGAATGTTGAAGTTAGTTCAACAGGAATAAATACGAGAGGTATGATGTGAAACTTTGAAAAACAATTAGCCTGGAATATGCTGCCAGCACTGTTTTGTGTTATTTACATTATCACTTTCACTTGCATGATAGCTTCAGCATAAAAGTCTGTGGTACTAGAATGCATTTTGTTCTCATTAAACTGCAGATTTATTTTAATTTGTCTTATGCGAGCGGCGCCGTGGCCGAGTGGTTAGGCCGCTCGCCTCCCACCGAGGCAGACCGGGTTCAATTCCAGGGACCTGCATGTGGGATTTGTGGTGGACGAAGCGGCGTCTGGGCGGATTTTCTCCGGGATCTCCGGTTTCCCCCGCCATTCATTCCACCAACTGCTCCATCCATTTCACCAACATTTCGCTTCATCCACTTCCTTCATCCCATACCAGGCATCGGGCTGATCACCCATCCTGGATGCTCTGTCTGATCCATGAGTGTCTGCTCCTCGACGGGCCTCTGACCCCAGGCACCCGCCTGTAAGTCCTGGGGGGTGTAAGTCCTACATAAGAGGAAGGTAAACAGATAATGAATGAATGGATGTCTTATGCGAATTAGGGAATTCACTCTTAGGGAGTTAATTGTAATACAAAATTAAACAATATAAATTTGGGATTCAGAAAGAATGGGAAAATATAAATATTTTGGTCAATTGACTTTGTTAGACTTGATGGCTATGTCAGTTTAAGTAGCTGAAACTAGGGCCTTATTATTAGTTCATTATAAATGTTAGAATATTTGTTTTTTTCTGTTAAATTTAATTATAGGAAATAATTAAGCGTTTAAGTTTTCTTCCACCAAAATTGCACATTTTTGTTTTTTTAAAATATATCTATTATTAAACATATTACTTGTACTCATACACTAATATCAAGCTTTCCATTGTTTTGTTATACTTATAGTATCAAATTCAACTCAGGATTATTATTATTATTATTTTTATTATATTATTATTAGCTGTAAGGCTTCAAAATGAATATTTATAAATAAAGATGTATATATGTGCTCTGGGTGCCTTTTCCTGTAATCTTGATATATGAAATAATATTGATAAAACTGTTCTAATCCAGGGACGCTATGAAAGCTGATTTTCTATTCTGGAATACTTACAATAGAAATGTCAGCTACTTCTTAGTGACTGATCATTATGTTAAAATGTTCTGTTAAATGTTGAAGCTGGAAGCCCACTTTATATTTGCATATTCATTAGTATAGTGTGTGATAGAACGGCAAAGGAAACAAAGATAAAATACCAAGCGCCAAACCCACCTTTACGAAAACAAGGTTAGAATGTTGCAGTGGGTGGGCACGTGATGGGGTGCGTGTGCGCGGAGAGGCGAGCGGTGGTCCGACCTGGCTTGGAGCGGCCCGGAGCGGTGAGCAGTAGTGGTGTAGCGCTGTAGTTGTAGACACACAGAGGAAGATACCACGGCGCGTTACGGCTTGGCGAGGCTGGTCGCGGCCCGGCACGCGCTCTGGCGGCTGCGGCGCGGGGCCCAGCAACAACAGCAGCAGCAGCAGGACGGCAGCAACCTGCAGTCCTCCACGGAGATGGGCCTGTACGTAATAAGACACGTGGTGTTCATGTTGTAGCAATAAGCACCTCAGCCACGCCCCCTTACGCACATGCAAGTGGTGGCAGCCTTCCAACTAGTGCATCCTAGTGCAACCTAACCTCACCGTGCAAATCTGTTAGAATGATCTCTTCAATTTATTTCACGTTCTGCACACGCAATTTCTAAGAAACATAAATGTGGTAGTTACGTTTGCGTTTTATTACTCTTAGCTTAAATAAGTGTTAAGATGCGTTTAACGTTTGCATATGGTTAGTGTAAATAAACAAAAACAAAATCTATTTATGTGATCACATGACCATCAGTTAAACAGAAATCTGTGCGTTAAATTTGCCGCTTCGCTTGCGTTGTCGCTAGTGTCGATTTAGCAACGTGCTCAGTAAGCGGCGGTAATGTTGAATATAATATTGGGAGTTTCATGTTACACGGTACCCTTCTAGTGGCTCCTAGTTGTAGTAAACATTACACAAAAGAGCGGCACGTTGCACGCTGTTTACGTTGTTCCAAAATTGGTAATAGCTAACTTCGGGATCACAGACGTGTATCAGACGTGTACGGGTGACGTTTGGAAGAATTACAAAATAGCTTCTAGAAAATGACGAATTAATTTAAGTATAGTACTGCATCGCAAACTATTCATTCTCTTAGTAAAGTATTCAGCTGTTTGCTTACTTAATCTTACTAGTCAATAACATAAAGATAGCATATGTAAATATATAAGCTGGTTCTTTGAATCTTACAATAATGTCTTATTTAAAGCCTTCAGCTTTAAAAAAACTCCTTAAAGGCATTATTTTAAATGTAATGTTGCAGTAATTTTTAAAACTAGGATAAGAATGAAACACCTCGTATGTAAAAACTCGTCCAAAACATAGGATATTAGGAATCAAATTCGTGTTAGAACCAAAGATTTAAGTTTTTCGTGAATTTTTTTATAGTCCCGAATAAACATACATCTTCTTGTGTACATATTTGCTGTATAACTTAGTGTTATTCATTTAGATTATAATACCTGTCATAGGGTTACCTGTGAACACACAATACTTGTATTCTTCAAACACTCCAGTATGTTTTAATGTTGTCGGGTATTTTAAATGTGTTACTGTACTTTGACACTATTAGTGGCAAAAGCTTCAGATTCCCATCAAATGGAACTATTTTGATTTCTTCTTGAAGGGTCAGGGACAGGGCGGTTTGTTAGTCCTTCTCAACGCACATGACAGTGAGGCATTATAAACCACGGTCTTGGGTGCTGGTCTACCGTTTAACAGGATGTGAAATCTCAAGAAAAAGCAGAAATGTCGGGTGTTTCAAGAGCCACTTCAGCAACACTTGAGGGAGCGTGGCCGAACGACTCTGCTTGTTAACGTGAGCGTAACTTCAAGATCAGTGGCGCTGTCATAGCAACCAGAGTCCGCGTGTCAATAAGTCATTTTTTCCTCGTTGCTTGTTTTATGCACAATTAGGTAGTTATGAAAATAAACTACAAATTTGTTAGATATTTATACCGTTTATCAGGAACACCTCTTTCTGAAATGCTTCCTACATAACATATGCTCATTTATAATCCTTCTTGCCGAGTTTAGCGTCCTTTAATCGTGCAAATCGTATAGTATGGTTACTGAATGAAAGGGGTGATGCGATCCTCAAACGGTCTTGAGTCCAAATTACTCAATATTCGTTTTCTAACGATAGACACCAGAAAAGATACATATCCAGGTAACCCACCCGAACTTGGGACCACCTGATTGTGAAGTAGACATCCCGCCTCTTCACCGGGAAGGCAGGCTTTATATGTATTTTATAAGAAAAAGTATTTTATTATTTCAATATTTTCACAACGAGCTTCATGATTGAAAGTTGTTAAAGCGGACTACAACATCCGCAGGTGAAATTTGTATTTGGATAGAGAGCTGTGGAACAGCCCTCATGAGATGATATCGACAGATTGATTTCCCATCGGAGACATTTCAGATACATTTTGCAACATATGCTAGGAGTACGGTGGGTTTGGCATCGGCCCAAACCCTTGCATACGTGGTGTTCTGGTGTAATAACGTCAAGCAGTTAGCATATTCCTTTTATTTATTTCGACACTGCTATGAGTCAGCTATAAATATTTGGGTTTGGGGTTTTAATGCTATTTAGATAAAGGTCTCAAGATGGGGTTTATCTTCAATTGGTACAAATAACCATTGAGTAACCTCAAATAGCGTATCTTTATGCTAATATATCCTGCACAAAAAGGAGTATTTTGGAGGTAATTATATAAATATAATGATCCTTCAATTTAAAAGACTTAGTAGGAAACGATATTCCTTATCATTTAGCCTGTCTTGTATTCTATAACAATGTCTTAGCACGGGATTTCAAATGGGGAATCACCGACCCCACGTGTTTTGGCCGCCCCCGCACAATGTGGTGCGGGGCCGTGTCAAGTGAACTGCACTAGGTATTGATTTTTCGCCCTCCAGGAGGAGGTACCTGCAGTGCCTGCCTGTCTGTCTTGATCAGTATGTCACGGTCTTGTCTCCATTGATGGAGCATGACCAACAACAACTCAGATGGCAGACAAAGGGGAACCTGACTGCCCAATTATCCCATTTTATACCCATTAATGCTAACGTGAGCATCACATTGGCAGGCCACGAGGTCCGGGAGTCCCTCAGTTGGAGGAATTTCGGGACAGAGCGAATGGTGGATGGAAATAAGACAGGGCCGTTAGTAGATTGAACGCGAGGAATAAGTTATTGATCGCTGTTGCTCTCTCGGCACTGACCCGGTTCTTGCACCCCTGCCGGATATCACAACCCTCCGCGTATGAGCAAATACAAAGTTTCTACCTTTGATGCTCCAAACCTCAAATTAGAGGCAACTTTATTGCTTTACCTGTATAAGTAAACTCCTTAAAATGAAATGTACCTCTTTCATTACTTCCTATCGTGCATCGCTGATGCTCAGTTCAGGAGCTGTCTTATGTTTGTAAAGCTGCCGTAATAAACCACAGAATGCAGCAATTTATATTTGGTAGAGCAAGTGCAACCAAGTTTAAAAGTAGTGCAAATGCTGCATAAACATCAGGCGATCCCATTAGTTGAACGATTCTTGGACGTTCGACGGCAAGAAGGAAGGCATACTGGTTTCCATTTATGCCGTCTCCGTAGCTTTGGGAGGCACTCTACTGGTCTGCACAGGTGGAGTATGTATGGAAAGGAGGTGCGTGTATCTGTTTTACTTTTTCGCATATTCAGTAGTATCCTGTTTTACGTGCACAGTTCTAGATTATTCACATAAACCATGTTTTGCACTATACCTCCGCGAAAAAAACATTTTAATGGCCGCATTATGTGAAACTGAAATATATTATACTTTTTACTCTCAAGAGGACACATTTACTAGACATTATTGGATTCATCTGTCCAATCTAAATATATAACTAACAATTTCTCCATGAAAAAGTATTTTAAATGACAACGTGTAAAACTTAAGTAAATTATACTTTTTGCTCTCGAAGAGGACAGATTTATTAGACATTATTTTAATAATCTGTCCAGTCTCCATTCTTGTCTAATACCTCATTGAGGCAGTATTTTTAACGTTAAATGATTTCACTCTAATTGTATAAAATAAAATATTAATAACAGCCCGCCTTAAAGCAATATGTGTGCGTAACAATACATAAAAGTGTATATTATAGTCATTGTATATGTTCTTATTATTGTATTCATGTGTAATAATGTTATGTGACTATATTACGTAATTTAATAATGTAGGAGCTGTGAGAATAATAAGTTAAAAGTTGCTAACAATGAGGTAACAATGAGGTAACCTTGAGGCAATAATGAGTTTGAGAGTTCAAATGTTACTTGTGATTGTTGGAAGCAACAATGTAATTTTAGTGACAGTTTATAAAAATAGCCAATCAACAACCAGAAAAAGCTTTAGTTAAATGAAGGTATTCTATTGGATTAGGAATAGCCAATCAGAAACTTGAAATATAGAAATTTACAAGCTTAGGCGGTTGAAATCAGTTCAGTTGACATCCTCGAGAAATTTAATACGTATTCGTGTGAGACGAAAAATAGTTTACGCGTTAAAAGGTGCAAGTAATTCATAAAAGAATCTCGCAGCTCTCTATATCAATGAAGTGTTATTTAAATCGTATCAAGTATTAATAAAAGGAGTAAAGTAAAATTATAATATGTGTAAGCCTACATTCTTAGTCGTACCACAACCCTGCTAAGATAAACGTGTCTCTAACAATAATAGTGACGCAGCTGAGGCAAACATAAATATATAATATTTAAAGGAACTGTTAAATTACAAAGTTAATATTTTTTTTTAAACGTGGGCCATAGGCCACCTGAAAGTACATTTGGGGCGAAGGCTACCGAAAACTGTTTACTATACTTGCGGTCGCAACTACTAAAAGTTCGGCTCCCCAACAGTTGAAATACGACACAACTCCTTATAAAATACTCCTTTCTCATCATTTAGTCGCCTATGTAATCTAATCGCATAGGAACTGGAAAAGCTCTGACTCTAAATTCATATATTCCCACATTTCACGACAGTGTTCCAGAAGACAACAAGTGATTCAGTGCCTAATGTCTAGTTAAATGTTTCCTATTTGAGGGTAAATATATGTAATTGGGTTTACATTATGTTGCCATTAAAATACTTTTCATGGAGAAATTATACAAAACAGAGTTTTATTTAGTTATGCGTATATTTTAACATGGCTATTATATGTAAGTGATGTTGAAGTTGTATATTCATATGTGAATAATCTAGAGTTGTGCAAGTAAAACATGACGCCACTGCATGCGCGATAAGGTTAATAGATATGCGCACCTCCTTTTAACTAAACATACCTGTGTAGGTTAGTAGAAAGCCTCTCAAAGCTGCGGGGATGGCATAAATAGGAGCCAGTGTACCGCGGAACCACATCTTCTAATGTAGTGGTTACTCGACTGCGAGATCTTAAGTGCCCGTTACAGGCGCAATTGTATGTCTATACATTCACAAACTGTCAGAAGCTCTATTGAATCTACCCCAACATCGATCCCCTCTTATATAAATTCATGTAAAAATGACGGTGCTTTAGTGTAAAATGCATTAAATGTCTATCACGCTAATATATTTCAACTATACAGATCACAGGTAGCCTCTATTGGGCATGTATGAGATGAAATTTAATTAATATCAATTACTACAAATCATCTGTAATGAAAATCACATTAAAGCCAGTTTGTCAACCATGAAACTCATTAAAAAACAAACTGTAAGTACAGTTTTACTAAAGAAACGTTCTGGTTTCGAAACAAAGAGTAGCTGATTGTGGGAAAAGCCATGTTTGAATCTTAGATTTTATACTGCACGTATCATTGAAATTCCATTTCCTGCAATAGGACAATTGCTATTACTTGTACTATTACTACATTTCTGAATTATCATAGCTACGATGTGGTAGAAAGTAGTGGTTACAGATTAATTCCACCTTTCCTATTCTAAGAATACCTCAGTTAGGTATATAAGCACCAAGGCTTTGAATTCCTTGCAAAATCTTTATCCTACAACCTTCTATTCCAGTTGTTCTCAAGAACTGCCAATTCTGAAACCGATATATTTATATTTATATTGTCCAAGATACATATTTGGTAGTCATTTTCCACCCATCTCAACAGTGAATCGTCTCCTTTCAGAGCATTGGCTGATCTTACTCCAGGGATTATTGTGCTTTTAATAAGGCCACTGCAGAAGCCACTGCTGTGAACATTTACCCTAAGGAAGCATAGTATAAAAACCGTAGCTTAGTAGAGTTGGTTTGAGCTAAAAGAGACGAGAGTGATACAGACACATTACCATATATTGATGCAGCTATATACTCGTGGATTGAACACGAAAGTAATCGTCTGTTAACTGTTTTAAATAATGTCGCGTGTTCATTCTGTTACAAAATTACCAGCGGAGGATTTAACGTAAGTTGTTTTCAGTCTCCAAAAGACCATGCTGTAGTAATATCTATAACGTCAATTGCTATTTTCAATGCTACCTATACCGAAATGGGTAGTCGAGGTCATTAACGCACAGACTCGGACGGGAGATCCGCGGTTCAAATTCTTCCCTGACGAGGGTTATCTCTGTCCTCATAACTGGCACATGCCGCAGAGGTACCTTAAATTTAGGCCTGGAACTCTTCTTCCTAAAAGTTCACTTACCAAATATGATTTCATTTCGTTTATCACAAGTATCCTCAGCCTGTGGCGCCATAGGTAGTAAGAGTGGGCACTAAAACTATTAAAACACTCCTTATAATATGGTCCTCTTCACAAAAAGCGATGAGTTGACGCATTTATTACCTGAACAGCCACGGACAATGTCCCTTAATTCCGATGATAGAATGGTAGAACGTCGATGGTTCGAGGGTACCTACAGTTTTTACGTGAAATCCGAACCTCGTTGGGCCTGGCGAATAGTTCACATGAGCAGGTTGGAGGCAATGGGGCCGAATTAAAATCCAACCTAATAACTAGTAATCGAAACACAGACCCTCAGCATGAGAATAAAACGAAACCACAGAGCTTTCTTGGCTTCGAAAAACCCATATATTACCCAGTAAAACGTATCCATCAATACAAGACCCGATATTACTTGCGTGGTGGACAAATTTAGAGATCATTATCAGAACCATTGCCGCATGACTAATTCATTCCATTCAGAATGTCCAAGACCTTTGATATTTAGAGGATACTAATCGTGCTTACAGAAACGAGAGGAATGAAAAGGTATATAGAGCTTGAGCAGGAGGTTAAATGGACGCTCTTCATTATTCAAACGAACTCTCTTGTTGAAGTTTAGCGTGGGCTTTTGATCCTTTGTTTTACCCATGTGGGATGTTCAAACCTTCAGTAGGTATTAATTCCGAGGCCAGGTTGTACGGCAATTTCCGCAGTAATATCTGATTTCTCGGTATTTCCAATTGTTTCATTATAAAATGCGTTTCAACGAATGCCTATTGAGAAGTCTCCTAATCACTACACCATGGCTCTTTGAATGAACAAACGTACTGTTATGATTACAAAATGGGTTAGCAGAAGGGTAGAGCAACTTGAATGCGCTAGTCCTCAGTTATTAGCTTTCGTATTTCCCTAAATTTAACTGTTAAGATGGGAACTCAGTTCCTTTTACTGTGAGGTAACTTTCATTTTACTGATAATTGGTGTTTTAAGCTCCGTAATGGCCTTTTCGTTCTATTTCTAAATTCAACGCTTTCTCGTTGGAGGGATGGATGAAGGTTATTAATTATTTAGGTACACAAGAACAGTTTCCCCATTCAACATTGAAGGAGAATTCAAGAGGATTATCTACAGAGCTAATTACTTAGAGCTGCAATGCATTCAATGACCGGGAAATGCTATACGACTACTGGGAATATCACTCACACGTACGTGGGAACGTATCTATCTGTGCAATAGGCAAATGTGCAGTAATTTACTATTTGCATATTAATACGGTTACATAAGCATACATACATCACCAAAGACCTGATTTTAAGGACCGCAAACAGTTAGAAAAGTAATGACCATAATTACTTGACATGGACTACTCAGGAAACATCTCCAGACTATGCAACTCTTCGATGGCACATCTCTTTGGCTCCTCTGCAAACAATCAGCAGAAGCTGCTGAACGCTCCTTTTAGAATGTATCTGGAAAGACGAAGGTTTACAATCTTCGGATAGCTCGACCCTAAGGAGAAGGCGCTGAAATTGTTATATGAAAGATCTTTTAAATATTTTTTAAAAAATATGATGTGTTATACTCGCATGACTTTCTCTACTCTAGTGCAAACTATTTTTACAAACGCTTATTCTTCATGTTAATCGAGATATCGAGATGTTAATCTTATTGCTAATTGTCTTGTAGATGCAAGGGGAGTTGCTAGGCTTTAAGCTATAGTCAAATATTTTAAGAGCTGGTTGCTACGTGGAGTGTTCCATTTCCTTTGCATTACCAGGACAAAAATAATTGATTAACGAATTTGAGAAAAAGTATAAATATTGGAAAATTTAAGGGAATAACAAGCAATATCTCGAAAATGGTTCACTCAAAAATAAAAAAGTATATGACATAAATTGTGTATTTTAATGCTATCTACATTTTTTGTGTAGTAAAATTTTGTCTATCTCTTATGGTTTACCAGTTATGCAAAAGTCGTTCACAGTTAAGAATACTTTTGGAGACATTCCCAGAAAATTCAAGATATACATTTTATTTGTCATGAAAATATCTTAAACATATGATATTTTAATCAAAATCGTTAGAGCTATTTTTGAGAAAATTTAAAATTTTCGAAAAATGTTCCATGTAAAGGGTAATATCTGGGGTGGGGTTATTTTCTTGAAAACCTTCGTGTCGAATTTCTGGAAGCTACTGAACCTAAATACCTAATTTGGTGTTTATCCGACTGTTCGTTCCTGAGTTATGCTGTTCACAGACACACACACGGACATGTTTCCAAAAATGCTTTTTTTGGATTCAGGGGGTCTCAAAACATATATTTCCGGTGAAATCTCGGTAGCGAATTTTTGGGTGGAATACAATACTTCCCCTACTTACTATACGTAGTAGAGAAAGTAAAAACAGTCTATGAAGGCAATAAGGAGAACACAAAAACTATGACTGAGGTGCCTTGTGTCTTAGACAGCTCATTTAAATATCAAACCAAAGGGTTAAGTTAATGCCCATGCGTACTTGGCGTTCACGTACACAGTCATTCATCCAGGAATGGCTTGTAAACAACTAGGGTATATTCAGGGAGCGGTCAGAGCCTGAGCTATTATGTTCACTTTCCGTTTCAGCGACGAGCACTGAATGAAGTTTGGATAGGGACAGTGGTAACGTAGTTTAAAGTCTAATTTGAGGTTTATATTACATTATACTCTCTAAAATGAATTTCGTTACCTACATTATATATTTGGAGCGATCTGGTATAAAATATTTCTCCAAATATTGTTATAACTTAGAATTGACTATCTTTTACTCGCAAAACTCAATTAATGGCTCGTAATATCCCATATCTATTTATTTAGGAATCTAAACCAAAATTATTTTTCCATAAGTGCACAGAATTACATGCAAAAAGTTAAAATAGCTTCATAAAGCAGATTATAAAAATATATATATTTGTTCCAAATTGAAACAAGTTATAAATTTAGTATCATTTTACATATGAAAATACAGAGAGAGTCAAAAAACTACAAACCGGCAGCGCGGTGTTTTTGCTGTCCGCGTCCTCGGCGCTCTGCCGTCTGCCGCTATCAAAGAAAGGCGCGGATGAAACCATACAACATTTTTAAAACTACTTTTAAAGGCTTTACTTATCTACTTTATGAAAAGAGATGCTGAAACCGGCCACCGTTTTGTCTATACATTTTTGGCACCTCTTTAGGAAACTATTCATCACTCGCCGTAGTTCACGTTGAGAAATGCTGGCAATTTCCTGACGGATATTTTGTTTTAATTCTTCCAGGGTGAGTGGGTTTGTCTTGTACACTTTGTTTAAAGTTAACCCAGATAGAAATCGCAGTGGGTTAGGTCGGGGAACCTAGGGGGCCACAAATTTCTACTAATAATTCTGTCCTCAAACCCACTTTCAATTTTTCTCATCGAAATGAGCTGTAGGAGCTGTTGTTGTAAAAGGCAAAATCACGCTCTCTGCCTGTTAATTCTCTAAAAAGGAGGGGGCAAAATTATATTCACACGTGTACGGGGTCAACTGTTGCTAAAAAAAAATGGCCCTATAACTCTTTCTCCACTCATGGCGCACCATACACAATTTTTTTCGTCATGAAGGGGTACTTCATGAACAATATTAGGTTTGTCAGAGCTTCAATAACAATTATTTTGTGTACACACATATCACCCCGTAGGGGAGGGGTTCCGACCCTTTCAGCTGCCGTGATGCGGACCCCTAGCACTCATGATACTTCTGATGTTACGAGAAGTACGCTGGGCCGAACATGCCGAGCCCCTCCCCACTGGGGAGTTATTCGGATTGGGTTGGACTCGGCGGGGCAGTGGTTCCCGAAACCCATGGGTGTTGGGTACGTCTGTATGGTTTTCCATGCTGACGGGGTTGTGAGACGCCTCAATATTCTCCGGTACTACCCTGGACAGCCGGTAGACGGCATGCTAGATTGCTGTCGGCCTTACCGAGGTTTTCGGCAGTTGCTCTTTGGGGTAACGCGCGTAAGTGGCGTATCCACTTCCATCTCCTGCACTGCAGCGGGGCCTTTTTAGCTTCAAGGTATGGCCTCGTGGGAAACCCCACGGGATGGTTTTTGCTGTCCCCGGGTATTTTAGGGGGGCAAGGGCTATTGACTCTTACCCTGATAGACCTTCTGCAACATTGTACACACATATCCATGAAGGTGGAACCAAGCTTCGTCAATGAAACATATTAAATATGGGTCTGTTTCGCCATTGTGTACATATTGAAACTCAACTCACGAAATGTGTGGCTAATTACGGAATCACCTGATTGAAGAGCATGTGTCACAGTTATTTTATATGGTTTTAACTTCAGCAATTTCGTAGCTCTTCGCGCAGTGCTATAAGAAATACCTGCCTGTTGTGAAAGACGCCTAAGTGATTTTTGGGGTGAATTCTCCAAATGATGACCAATGTCGTCGGGTTTTTTTTTCGGTAAGAACCCTACACCGTCTTATATATTTCTTACCCTGCACCTTCCTGTGGCCTGAAATTTATTGTAAAGTTCATGAATTGTTGTACAGTCTGGAACGTTTACACCTGGAAATCTTTCTGCAAATCGTACTTTCACTTGGCGAGCTGACTGAGTTAACCCATACGAATCATAAGTAAATATACGCTGTGCAGTATAAAACATATACTGAGCCATAATATACTTTGTGGCAAAACAAATAACTAATAAAAACTGAACTACATCACATCATCGTCAACTCAATACTGCACTTCACACTGCACAGCAAAACCACGTCAACAGCGTGACCTTGTTTATAGCAGCAGTGCGTTATCATGTTTCCCAGTGGAAAAACGCTGCGCAGCCTGTTCGTAGTTTATTGGCTGTCCCGTTAGATCAGTAAATGAGAGTAGATTAAGAACCTCCAGTACTATATAAATGATTTCGAAGAGTGGTACCTGGATGCTTTATAATGCCGATTACAATGTAGGTCTGTAATCGCTTATCGATTTTGTGAGACTATCTTCATTTAACAAAACATTTTGAAACGGCATCTTGTGATCCGAAAAACGACCACTCACTTTAATGTGGTTTAGGTGTTATTTGTTTAAAATATATTATTGTATTGTAGGCTCATATATGATTTTATTTTCTTTGTCAATTTCCATAAGCTGGGTATATGATATTTGGAATCTTATAGTTGGATCAATACAACTTGTGGTTTTGAACGGTTAATTGCGATGAACCTCTAGACATTCGAATATCATTGCCAGCATCGTGTCTATGGTGTTGTCCCTTGATTCTCAGTAGCTCTTTCTACGACAACTTCCCAGCACATATGGAAGGGCTTCATTCTCATTACAGCCATGTCTGCAACGGTTTGTGCCTTTGGAGCACCCGGGAATGAACCATACTGGAGTATTCATAGGATTCATGTTCAACTTATCTCTCCATTCAGAACTTCACAGATTCCTATATCGTCACACATGTCCTGCGCCATGCTTTGCATGAAACTGTAACGTATAAGCTGTACAAAAGAAAAGGTTGCCTTTTTATTTTTGTGTTCTCTTTATTTATGGGCTTTATCAAGATTTAGTTTTCATACAAATCAATTAAACAACAGGATATTCAAGTATTAGTAAAATAGTCCGCAAATTATGGCCTCTAAACGGCAACAATCCTTGCTTTATTGTGTATTTTGAATTACTCGGGTGTAGTTTTCAAGTTTAGATGCCCAAGCGTTTAATAAGGATATTAAACTCCCGCATTCGTGTGGATGTATAAGCTACTTCACTTCTGCACTCGTTCTAACACCGATCCTCAGCTCCGCTCATGTAAGTGCCAGTTTCAAGTGCATTGTTTACTTTATCCTGCCATTTCCGAACGCACATGCACGTCCGCTGATAGCAGCGCAAGGTAAACAAAATAGCCGTTACACTCCCTTTCACTTGGTTGTGCTAACACAAAGTTAATGCGGTTGCTTCATGTTTGCTGCAGCTAGTGTTATTGCTAGGTGGTGATTCAAGATACCAAATATTGCTAATAATTACAAGTGTATATTTACTTTCTCTACGACGTACGTCAGAGAAGGCATTGCATTCCACCCAACACTTCGATAACGAGATTTCATCATAGACCCTGAATCCAAAAAAAAAAAAAACATTTTGATAAAGATCCGCGTGCGCAAGCGCGTGTCTGTCTATGAACAGCATTACTCAAAAGCGAAATACCTATCCGATAAATACCAAACTTTATATTTAGGTCCAACTTTTTCCAAAGAGCTAACGAAGATTTTAAACTAAACTCTCCCACCCCAAACTACCCTTTACATTGAATATTTTTGAAAATATTGGCATGGCAAATAAAGCATATATCTTGAATTTTATAGGAATATCCTGTCAATCCCTCTGCATTCTGAAACGGCAACTCTAGGCCGGGCCCGAGAACAGTAATTCTAGATAACTTATTAATTAACTTTTAGTGATGTTAAATCGTATTATGTAAATATCTTTTTCTCATACTGCTTGTATATTTTAAGAAGGGTGATTTAACGTTATGTATCTATCTAGGTTATTAATATTAGTAGAGTTATAAATGGTTTAATGTGAATAATTTAAGCGCTATGTTAAAATACTGTCCACGAGGGAATGTTTTAGCTACAGGAATAGTGCTTTCGAAGGCAGAAAACCTAGTTTTATTACCTCTCTTCGGTCGCCGTGCTATTATTCCTACAGCGAGGGTGTAGAGCCTTTGTCCCATTATTTGATAATTCGCCGTGACCAAGTGAGTGAGACAGACAACCTTAACGGTAAATGTAGGAAAAGCCGCGATTTATATTAAAATTGGACCAATGAAATCCCTGGAAGTTTATTCGAAATAGTTAGACGCGTCGAGTCGCGCTAAAAATGTACCAATAGGAAAGGAAGCAGCCTCAGGAGCCTGAGACTATAAATGGATCTGTTTGGGGAAAATTCGGGGCAGTTTATGTCATGTGTGGTCAGGGAGAGATGCTGCAGGATGTGTGAGATATCGCGCCAAAAAGGGAATCAAGTCAAATTTGTCATGTCAGCTTAGTATTGCATTTTATTCGACAGTTTTTGTCATGTGTGGTCAGGGAGAGATGCTGCAGGATGTGTGAGATATCGCGCCAAGACAGGGAATCCAAATAGTTTTAGCAACACACCTAAGATCCGCTACTCTTAAAGCGACAATAAGAATATTTAAACTTCAAGTCATATCCGCGCCATAGTTTAACAGCGGTGGACAGTATTTTACAGCGGCCATACCAGTTTTGTATACTACGAGTGTTAATTAAATAAAAAGAAACGGCAGTGTCATCTTTTCATAAACAAAGCAAGTCTATGTCTTCCTATATCACCACCCGAGATCTACGTTTTCCTTTACCGAGGATAAGTCCATGCTCCCATAGAATTTAAGAACAATTACTGAGGCTAGCCGAGGATAAATTGAAGAGAACCAACCCACTGAGAACTTCTGGAAGCAACGGGAGAAGCATCCAGGTAAGCCTAACAGCAACGGATGAGGAGGTGATCGCCGCAAACTGGCGCCCAACGTGGGGCTCGAAGGGAGGACCAGCTCGAAGGGAAGACCAGCTCGAAGGGAAGACCAACATAAACGGAGGACTAGAAAACAACGAATAGACGAAGAATCTTCAGAGGAAAGGGGCACAGCAGAACAAAATTACAACGCGAACTTCTAGTCTACCTACGTGGGACAACAAAACAGCTGAGAGCATCGCTTCTAGAACTTCACCAGGATTCGAACCCGGAACGCATCAGTTAACATTGAAAAAAGTACAGGTTAGAACATTTATTCAAAAACAAACAAAAAGGCATGCAGAGTAGTGACTCAGTTTTGTGAACACATGTTATTGAGAGGGGGTAAAGTCATTACTAGGGAGGTAGAACTGGCTAACGGAACCATGAGTAGGTCAAGGGAAGATTTGAAAGAATTGAATGGGGAGGCTATTGTCAGCATAACAACAGATGGAGAAAATATGGGCGCAGCAGAAGTAGAAGTTAGGCTAGAAAGGCAATCACCGAATAAGCAGGTCATTGACGCAGGTCAAAACCAGCTGCTAATATTGCTTCAACAGTTGAGCGCAATAATAGATGAACGGGGTAAGATCTTCAATGAACATAGTAAAAAGTTAGAAAGCATAATAGATGAACGGGGTAAGATCTTAAGTGAATATAGTAAGAACGTAGAAAGAATCGGAAGTCAACTAGATAAGAATTTAGAAGGGGAATCAAATGGGCATAATAAGGACGTAGAAAGAATCGTAAGTAAGCAGAGTAAGGGCTTAGAAAGAATCGTAAGTGGACAAGATAAGAATGTAGAAGGTGAATCAAATGAGCATAATAAGGACTTAGAAAGAGTCGTAAGTAAGCAGAGTAATGACTTAGAAAGAATCGTAAGTGAACCAGATAAGAATCTAGAAGGGAAATCAAATGAGCATAATAAGGACTTAGAAAGAATCGCAAATGAGCAGAGTAAAGACTTAGAAAGAATCGTAAGTGAACAAGATAAGAATGTAGAAGGGCAGAGTAAAGACTTAGAAAGAATCGTAAGTGAACAAGATAAGAATGTAGAAGGGAAATCAAATGAGCATAATATGGACTTAGAAAGAATCGTAAGGGAACAAGATAAGAATGTAGAAGGGAAATCAAACGAGCAGAGTAAGGACTTAGAAAGAATCGTAAATGAGCAGAGTAAGGACTTAGAAAGAAAATTGAGTGAACAGAAAAAGGATTTCGAAGGGAAATTAAGTAAGCAGAATAAGGACTTAGAAAGAAACTTAAGTGAACAAGATAAGAATGTAGAGGGGAAATTAGTTGAGCTGATGAAGGGGAAGCTAATAGAAACACTTGAAGGGAAATTACTACAGATACTAGAAACTAAAGAGCCGAAAACACTAACGGGAGAAGAGACGTTAAAGAAAGCTTTTGAAAGAATGTTAAAAAGGGCGCAGAAAAGAAAGCAGGAATTTAAAACAAGGAAGCGAAAGAAAGGGTTGATCGAACTTGGAGAATTAGTATGGGTATAAAAAAAAAATCCAGCATTCAAATTAAAAAAAAAAAAAAAAAAAGAAAAGAAAGACATAATATCATTGATCCTGACTCTACAGTGCCTGGAAAGGAGAGCTTTCACATGTGAATTAATGAATTATCGTAAGCAGTTGTGCAGAACATTTTTTTTTGCATTACTAAAGAGACTTGAGTATTAAATGCTCATTAGTGATAGTGAAGAAGAACAAGAAACACCTTTGCCATTAATATGTTTCAGTTTCTTTCTGCTTGAATAAGTTTGTCTTAAGGTTGAAACAGCTTTTATTGTCAGAATATTTATTATATTTTTTTTTGATATTTAGCAATATTTGTAAATTATTAATTGGTTGGTATGCTAGCAATATGCTGACAGTTTTCTTTAAACATATAAATTAGTTTTATTAATTATAAAAAAAAAAGGTATCATAGAATGGAAAATTTATTTAAAGGTCCATACAGGGTGATTTACATTTGAGTTACAAGAAATAAAGAATTCCAAGATCGTAGGGAGATACCATAAACAGTTGCTCAAACCGTACAAATGTTTAGAGAATGAGAAGGGTGAAGAATGTAATGAAAATAGTCAGGTTAGTTTACTCGAAATGAGGTAGCAACCCTATGAACAAATAGTAAAGGTAATACACCCGATAAATAAGGAGGTAAAGAAATAAATAAATGCATAATAATTATGTATCAATATGTATGTAAATAGATTTAATTTTAGAACTTGATTTAGGTATTAGCGTATTTCTCTCCACCACAAGTTATTCGTGTGCGCGAAATGTATTGTGTAAGAATGTCTCTCGGAAACCTGTTTTTAAATGGTGAGAGGGGATCAACCATAACAAATGTGGAGTGAATGACCCAAATATAAACACCACTGGTGTGGCAGAACCCTTGTGAAGAAACAGGTATAGCGAAGGGTCTCTGCCAACAAAACAAACCTACAAAGGCCATAATCAGAGGAATTATTCTGGAAAAGAAAATTGTATCAAGTGCTGAAAAATTTATTCTTTTCCAGAACAGGGCAATTTGAAACGGCAACTCTAGGCCGGGCCCGAGAACAGTAATTCTAGATAACTTATTAATTAACTTTTAGTGATGTTAAATCGTATTATGTAAATATCTTTTTCTCATACTGCTTGTATATTTTAAGAAGGGTGATTTAACGTTATGTATCTATCTAGGTTATTAATATTAGTAGAGTTATAAATGGTTTAATGTGAATAATTTAAGCGCTATGTTAAAATACTGTCCACGACGGAATGTTTTAGCTACAGGAATAGTGCTTTCGAAGGCAGAAAACCTAGTTTTATTACCTCTCTTCGGTCGCCGTGCTATTATTCCTACAGCGAGGGTGTAGAGCCTTTGTCCCATTATTTGATAATTCGCCGTGACCAAGTGAGTGAGACAGACAACCTTAACGGTAAATGTAGGAAAAGCCGCGATTTATATTAAAATTGGACCAATGAAATCCCTGGAAGTTTATTCGAAATAGTTAGACGCGTCGAGTCGCGCTAAAAATGTACCAATAGGAAAGGAAGCAGCCTCAGGAGCCTGAGACTATAAATGGATCTGTTTGGGGAAAATTCGGGGCAGTTTATGTCATGTGTGGTCAGGGAGAGATGCTGCAGGATGTGTGAGATATCGCGCCAAAAAGGGAATCAAGTCAAATTTGTCATGTCAGCTTAGTATTGCATTTTATTCGACAGTTTTTGTCATGTGTGGTCAGGGAGAGATGCTGCAGGATGTGTGAGATATCGCGCCAAGACAGGGAATCCAAATAGTTTTAGCAACACACCTAAGATCCGCTACTCTTAAAGCGACAATAAGAATATTTAAACTTCAAGTCATATCCGCGCCATAGTTTAACAGCGGTGGACAGTATTTTACAGCGGCCATACCAGTTTTGTATACTACGAGTGTTAATTAAATAAAAAGAAACGGCAGTGTCATCTTTTCATAAACAAAGCAAGTCTATGTCTTCCTATATCACCACCCGAGATCTACGTTTTCCTTTACCGAGGATAAGTCCATGCTCCCATAGAATTTAAGAACAATTACTGAGGCTAGCCGAGGATAAATTGAAGAGAACCAACCCACTGAGAACTTCTGGAAGCAACGGGAGAAGCATCCAGGTAAGCCTAACAGCAACGGATGAGGAGGTGATCGCCGCAATTCGGAAGGAGAATTTTCTATAATAATTTTCTTTAACTGGTAAACCATAAGAAATGGATTAAAAATTACTGCATAGAAAGTGTAGTTTTGAAATACACGTTTATTTCAAATATATTTTGGGGCATAGCCTTTTTCAAGATATCCGTTGTTATTAGTTTAGTATTCAATATTTTACCATTTTTAAAGTACTGTCGCTATTCAGTTGTTTCTCGGAATGTCACGGAAAGAGTATGGAATTTCTAGGCCAGTATATAACGACCCGGTTTTTAAACATCTGAGAATCGATTCGGTTTTTTCTACCTACCCTGTACACTAGATTCCATTTATGCCATCCCCGCGGCTTTGGGAGGTATTCTACTGACCTTTACAGGTAGAGTGGCGTCCTGTATTATGTGCAGAATTCTAGATTGTTCACATATGAATGTATAACTTTGAGCAATAGCTTAACTCACCACTTATAACAACCTGCTTAAATATATAGCTAAATATAACCCTGTTATGTACAGTATCTCCGCGAAAAAATATTTTTAATGGGAACATAATGTAAAAGTGAAATACATTATACCTGGATGCATTTGCTAGACATTGCCCTACATACAGGAGAGTAAGCCAAGTAAGTATTAGAATCATCTGTCCAAGCTAAATACACAACTTGAGAAGTAAATTATTTTTACGAATTTTTTAGCACCACGCTTTGGGCGTCAATGGTTTGTATTGAAGGAGTTGTATTATATTTCAACTGTTGGGGAGCCAAACTTGAAATTTGTTTGCAACCGAACGTATGGTACCCGGTTTCCGGTAGCCTTCACCCCAAGTTTAAAAATATTAACTTTGTACTTTTACTGTTTGTTTAAGTATTATATATTTGTGTTTGCCTCGGCTGCGTCAGCATTATTTTAGAGACATGGATGTCTTGGCAGGGTTGTGGTGCGACTAAGAATGTAGGCTTACACTGATTATAATTTTACTTCACTCCTTTTATTAATATTTGATACGAATTAAGTAACACTTCACTGATATAGAGAGCTGTGAAATTCTTTAATTAATTACTTGCACTTTTTAACACGTAAAACTGTTTTCGTCTCACACGAATACGTATTAAATTTCTTGAGGACACTTTTTGCGTCTGGTTAGTAACGCTGTCTGCAACCTCTTATTCCAATAGAATACCTTCATTTAACTTGAGACGGTAATTTGTATCATAAATTACTTTAATGTGGATGATTATTTTAATATGAATATGTATTTTTATGTAACATTGATTTCAGAGGTTTAATAATTGTAATTATTAATGGTAAATAATAATTTTCGGCTCTACTGAAACTGTTAACAATAACAATACTGCAATGAAGGGATTGAGTTGTTTATCGTTACCGGGAACCAGGAAGTTACGTAATGTTTCGCGCCTTTTCAGTAAAAAAAAGCTTCCAGAATGTTCTATAAAAGTAATATGTATTAGTGGTTTTCATTGGATAGTAAAATAGACGCTAATGTTGGCGCGTTTTATTAGCCAATGGTAATTCATTTATAATCTTTAGGTGTATCTTGGGGCAAGCCTATAAATAGCCATGCTCGAAGTCAAGCGTCCCCCAGTTCGGCAAGATTCACGGCACATTACACATCGTCCCCAGTTCGGCAAGATTCACGGCACATTACACATCGTCCCCAGTTCGGCAAGATTCACGAAGCATTACACATCGTCTCCCGCTCAGTTCATCAAAGATTCGTGTACACTACGTGACTACATGTCGCCTATCGGTCCTTCAGTTCGTCAAATTACACGCAGTGAAAATAATTAAAGATCTAAAATATTACAAAGTTACTTATATACAAAATTTGAAGTACGTGAGTTAAAAGTGAGAAGTTATTACAAACAGTTTCAGTATGGCGATCATCTAGATAAATCTGTGAAAGTGTTAGTGCACGTGTTCGACAATAAAACATTATAAAACACATTTCATCACTAGTAATTTTTTTGTGATAAAAGATTCCTTTTCCGCTTCACACCCTGCAAGAATTAAATGCCTACCTAAATAGCTGGCCGGAAGACAATATACATAACCTTAAAACTAATTCATATAGATTGCTACGTCAGAGGGAACTACGAGCCAGACCAACGAATGACGTCACACGAGATGGCTGCACTAGTGAGGTAAACAACATTACGTGAGAAACATTATCCACCACGTGGGGACACAAATACGCAAATACACACTAATACTACTTCAAATTGGCTCCCATACGTGGGGCAGTTAAAGTGAAGTAAATACAACATTTATACTACTTCAAATTGGCGCATCAACGTGGAGCGACAACTAGGAAAGGAAGGCTAGACGACTAGGAAAGGAACAAGAATAATCAGGAAGAGGCGAAAGCAGCAGTAAAATGATCTACAAGACGCAGATTCCAGGAACAAGAGGAGCGACAAACGGCGCGGACAAGTGGATACAAAAAACATCGAAACGACGTAGATTCATCACGATACAACGCAGAAGCGACATACAAATCTAGGAGAAAGGGGCAGAACGCTGGACATCAAAGCTACATCAACAGACAGCATCACAAAGTCAGGTGATTGTATTTTTTTTTTTAGAAAACAAAAACAATGGCCACTAATAACATAGAAAAAACAATGATGGAGGGAGATAGTGTAACAGTTAGCTGTAAGTCAATACAGGTTACAAAAAAAAGCTCAAACAATGTAATATTGGAGGGAGGAAATGTTAGTGCAGAAAGTAAGAATAGAATAGCAGGAAATATTACTATTGATGCTGGTATGATGATGGAAATGATGGAAATTTTGAGAAATATTAGGGAAGATATGCAGAAGAGTCATAGGGAATTGAGAGAAGCTATAAACAAAGATCATAGGGAATTGATAGAAGCTATAAAAAAGGATCGTAGGGAATTAATAGAAAGTATTGGTAGGAAGAATGAGATATTAGAGCAAAAAGTAGATCAAAGCAGTAAAGAAAGTGAAAAGAAAGTTACGAAGCTAGATAGTTGTATGCCAAAAATGAAAGATGAAAATGAGGAAGTAATAGTAAGTGAGATAGGAGAAATTTCAAAGAAAATGCTAGACATGAGCAAGGAAATAAGTAACGAAGAAAGTGAGGTTAATGTAGAATGTACAGAGTTAAGAAGTCAAGTGAGTAATATGACAAGTGAGCTAAGAGAGATAAATGAGGTTAGGAATGTAGATGTAAATCAGGCGCAAGTTAATTTCAGAGGGGAAATATCAGAAATACAGAATGAGACAGTAATGCAAAGAAATAAATTGTATCAAGATGTTCAAAATGAAAACTCCAGTCCAGTACAGTGTAGTACAAATTTGTCAGAGTATTTTCAAAGTAAAGAGATGGTAGAAGAATTGAAAATGAAAGTTGTTAAAAGATGTGTAGTTCAAGAAACTGTAGATTGTTTTCAAATGTTATCAGGGAACGAAATGTCATATGAATACAAGAAGTTATTCATGAACAATAATTTGAAGGTTAGGTTACGGCTACGAGTAATGTTTAGCCACACACAATTTGATCCAGGAGGGTAAATAGCAATGAGATGTAAACTAAATGCTGGATAGATAAAGACGACTTGCAGAGAAATGTATTGGAACGTAAGAGGGTTAACTAAATATATATGTCATTTAAAAAGAGAAATAAGTTATAAAAAAAAAAAAAAAGAGAAATGTTTATTTAAAAAAAAAAAATAATAAATAAATAAATTAAATTTTTAGTAACTGTAACAACATTTGAAAATTAAGAATACAAAGATTGAAACTTAAGATGATATTAAATTAAAAGTACGTAAATACAATTCCAAGATTTAAAAATTAAGAATGCAAAGATTGGAATTTAATATGATATTGAATTAAAAGTACATAAATACAATTACAAGAGTATTGTTAAAATAAAATTCAGAATAACAAAATTTGGTAAAAATAATTAAAAATAAATGAAACAAATACTTATGTAGCAAACAGAAAAGGTGAAACATTGTCAAGATTTAAGAGATGTAAATATATTTGCAAAGTACAAAATAACAAAAAAATTGGTAAATATAATTAAAAATAATTGAAACAAATATTTCTGTAGCAAACAGAAAATGTGACACAGTGCCTAGATTTAAGAGATGTAAATATTTGTATAAAGGGTAAATATTTTGGTAAATATGTATAATAATTACAAGAATCTTAAATGTATAAATTTTTGTCAACAGCTTAAAGTAAACAATTTGGCACTAGTAAATAAATAATTTAGGGTAAAATATTTGCTATAAAAAAAAAAAAAATTTGTGATATCAGATTAATATCTAAATTAATGAGACCAGAGCCAGTAAGTAGTGGCGAGATAAAACATATGTCGTGTGTTAAATACGTGTGAAGTGTAAAGTGAAAGTGAATAGCGTGTGTTACAAGATTTAGGAGACTAAAAACAAAATTATAAAATTTCTAAACAGGTTATAAATATTTATAATTATATTTCTAGTGGGGCATATGAGACGGTAATTTGTATCATAAATTACTTTAATGTGGATGATTATTTTAATATGAATATGTATTTTTATGTAACATTGATTTCAGAGGTTTAATAATTGTAATTATTAATGGTAAATAATAATTTTCGGCTCTACTGAAACTGTTAACAATAACAATACTGCAATGAAGGGATTGAGTTGTTTATCGTTACCGGGAACCAGGAAGTTACGTAATGTTTCGCGCCTTTTCAGTAAAAAAAAGCTTCCAGAATGTTCTATAAAAGTAATATGTATTAGTGGTTTTCATTGGATAGTAAAATAGACGCTAATGTTGGCGCGTTTTATTAGCCAATGGTAATTCATTTATAATCTTTAGGTGTATCTTGGGGCAAGCCTATAAATAGCCATGCTCGAAGTCAAGCGTCCCCCAGTTCGGCAAGATTCACGGCACATTACACATCGTCCCCAGTTCGGCAAGATTCACGGCACATTACACATCGTCCCCAGTTCGGCAAGATTCACGAAGCATTACACATCGTCTCCCGCTCAGTTCATCAAAGATTCGTGTACACTACGTGACTACATGTCGCCTATCGGTCCTTCAGTTCGTCAAATTACACGCAGTGAAAATAATTAAAGATCTAAAATATTACAAAGTTACTTATATACAAAATTTGAAGTACGTGAGTTAAAAGTGAGAAGTTATTACAAACAGTTTCAGTATGGCGATCATCTAGATAAATCTGTGAAAGTGTTAGTGCACGTGTTCGACAATAAAACATTATAAAACACATTTCATCACTAGTAATTTTTTTGTGATAAAAGATTCCTTTTCCGCTTCACACCCTGCAAGAATTAAATGCCTACCTAAATAGCTGGCCGGAAGACAATATACATAACCTTAAAACTAATTCATATAGATTGCTACGTCAGAGGGAACTACGAGCCAGACCAACGAATGACGTCACACGAGATGGCTGCACTAGTGAGGTAAACAACATTACGTGAGAAACATTATCCACCACGTGGGGACACAAATACGCAAATACACACTAATACTACTTCAAATTGGCTCCCATACTTGGGGCAGTTAAAGTGAAGTAAATACAACATTTATACTACTTCAAATTGGCGCATCAACGTGGAGCGACAACTAGGAAAGGAAGGCTAGACGACTAGGAAAGGAACAAGAATAATCAGGAAGAGGCGAAAGCAGCAGTAAAATGATCTACAAGACGCAGATTCCAGGAACAAGAGGAGCGACAAACGGCGCGGACAAGTGGATACAAAAAACATCGAAACGACGTAGATTCATCACGATACAACGCAGAAGCGACATACAAATCTAGGAGAAAGGGGCAGAACGCTGGACATCAAAGCTACATCAACAGACAGCATCACAAAGTCAGGTGATTGTATTTTTTTTTTTAGAAAACAAAAACAATGGCCACTAATAACATAGAAAAAACAATGATGGAGGGAGATAGTGTAACAGTTAGCTGTAAGTCAATACAGGTTACAAAAAAAAGCTCAAACAATGTAATATTGGAGGGAGGAAATGTTAGTGCAGAAAGTAAGAATAGAATAGCAGGAAATATTACTATTGATGCTGGTATGATGATGGAAATGATGGAAATTTTGAGAAATATTAGGGAAGATATGCAGAAGAGTCATAGGGAATTGAGAGAAGCTATAAACAAAGATCATAGGGAATTGATAGAAGCTATAAAAAAGGATCGTAGGGAATTAATAGAAAGTATTGGTAGGAAGAATGAGATATTAGAGCAAAAAGTAGATCAAAGCAGTAAAGAAAGTGAAAAGAAAGTTACGAAGCTAGATAGTTGTATGCCAAAAATGAAAGATGAAAATGAGGAAGTAATAGTAAGTGAGATAGGAGAAATTTCAAAGAAAATGCTAGACATGAGCAAGGAAATAAGTAACGAAGAAAGTGAGGTTAATGTAGAATGTACAGAGTTAAGAAGTCAAGTGAGTAATATGACAAGTGAGCTAAGAGAGATAAATGAGGTTAGGAATGTAGATGTAAATCAGGCGGTAATTGGTAATTGGAGGTAATTATACTGTAAAGCTGAAGTAAATTTTACTTTTTACTCTCAAAGAGGACATATTGACTAGACATTATTTTAATAATCTATGCTTACGAATGCTGCATAGAATTGCCCTAGCAATGTCTTCAAATGGCAAATTGGTTTCCCACCTACCCACAATTCTTCCGCGATGCACCTCTGAAATATTTGCATATATTGCGTGAGCTACAATTAACACGAACCTCTACTTGGTCGAACAACAAAGGCAGAACTTAGATTCATCCCTCCCCGCTATATACACGACCGCTGAGAAGGTAGGTAAAATGCCTCCCGAAGCTGCTGTGATGGCATAAATGGAAGCGAGCGTACCTTCAGCGAAATGTGAATTATGAAACCTCATCGAGAAAGGCTTTTCGCGATTAACATTAGTAGTTAAAAATACAGGGTAATTTATGAAGAACTGACACATTTCTTTCTTTAATTATTCTGTTCGAAATTCACTCAATGCTCCATTTTTAGCACCAAATTAAGCAGAATGTTCTGGAGATTCGATTGCCTGTCACTAGATGTGCAGATGTTAATGTTTTATTGTCGGCAACTGTTTTTAAGATTTTGTTCTAGTCAACGTGAAAATGGAGTACACATTAAATGAACAACTCTTCCTTGTAAAGCAATATTGAATTACGAATTCAATTACAGCTACTCAAAGGGCATACCAAAGAGAATTTGGTGTTCGGAATCCTCCCCAAAGAAACACAATACTGGCACTGGTAAACAAATTGGAAACAACGGATCTCTGTGAGTGAAAAAGGCAAAACTCGTTCATCTAGGCATCCCACGGTTGTTGTTGACGTAACAGCACGACTGGATCAGTCACCTAAAACATCATTAAGACATTTGTCTCAGGAGACAGGATACAGCTACTCAAAGTGTCAGAGAGCTGTGAAAAGTGCAGGCTTAAAGCCGTATAGGATTACGGTTCCATCAATTACGGGAACCAGATAAGGATAGACAACTGAATTATTGGCGTTGGTTTCAGACGTTCATTGTGCAAAATCCTACCATGTTGTCTATCACATGGTTCACAGATAAAGCATGGTTCCATTTATCCGGCTATGTGAACTCACATATTGTCGTGACCTCTAAACAAATGCTCAAAGGGAGGTAGGCGACTCGCTAATAAAGTACCAGGAAGTTAACAAATTAAATAAAGGCGAGGTCACGACAAGGGACGCAGCTAATTGAATATGAAAAACATTATAGGATAACTACTAAAAGGATACCTACATGGTTCAGAATGGAAGAAAGGAGCTTTATAATATGGTAAATGAAACAGGTAAGGTGTGGATGGTACCACGTTGTATTACTGAAAGTGTTACATTACCTCCTTGACCACGCGTCGAGGACGCCATACATTCCTGTATGGAGAGTACGTAATAAGACGACCTGTCCGGTGCGCTCCTACTCACTGACTGACTAGCCAAAACAACCCAAGCCACGCTTACTTCGTGGGTATCACTCTTACGTCATCCCCGATCCAAGCGACCAACGGACACGTATGCACTAACAATGCCTGCATACGCCACATCATGCACCCGTTAAAATCAGAGTTTGGTGCGCAATATCCGCACAGAGAATAGTGGGACCAATTTATTTTTAAAACAATGTGACAGATTTTCATGGAGTTTGCTGAGCAACTAGACGATGCACAGTTGCGTCAAGGATATTTTTAGCAGGATGGCGCTACATGCCATACATCAAATGTATCCATGGCATTAATTGCAAGTTTCTTTGACGACCGGATAATTTCCAAGAATCTGTGGCCACCGAGATCTCTGGATTTGACATCGCCGAACTTTTTTCTATGGGGTTACTTAAAAGACAGGGTTTATGCCATACGTCCCCAGACATTGGACGATCTGAAGCACAACATTACACAGGAGATTCAAGCTATTGACAACAGAGTCCTCCAACGAGTGGCCAGTAAGATGGAACGACGTGTTGAGTTGTGCCTTATGCAGGATGGAGGACATTTTCAACATTTGCTTTAGAGATAAATAATCTCCAAATATTCCTCTGCATTTCAGGTGTAATAAATTGTTGACAGTATAACTCGTTTTAAAACAATTAAAGAAATAAACATGTCAGTTCTTCATAAATCACCCTGTATAAACTTTCGCTATACCAAAGATAAACCATAATAGGGGAGAAAGTCATGTGAATGCAATGCAATGAATTGGATTTTTATTCAGTTCTGACAGTTCACTAGGGTTTTAGCCAAGCGATTAGTGAGAATTTAACCTTAGGCCGGTTGCGCACGCCAAACTCCCATGGGCGTACGCATGTTTAGTCTGAAAATTATATAACCTCTAGGTGATTATTTTAGTTGTATATGCGGCTCCTTTCCAGTTAGAAATACTTGATTGTTTAGTTACAATATAAATAATCAGAATTGTTTTGGGTAAAAGTATTAACATACAGTAATAAGGTTGGAACAATACCTTTATCTATATAATGTAATATATTTAGAAAACATACACTATGTATTAAGTACAAAAGAGCTATGTACTTTAAGTTAAAATAACTTAACGTCCTCAGAATAAGGTATTCATCGTAATCGTGTAATATTGTCAGTGTTACCAAGTCTCGTTTTAGATAAAAAAGAAATATTAAACACTGATGTGGACTATTGCATTCCACCAACAAATTCGATACCAAGATTTCACCTAAAATACATGATTTGAGGTGCCCGGAATCGAATCAAAATGAAGCATTTTTGGAAACATATCCGTGTGTGTATGTCTGTCTGTGAACAGCATAACTCAAAAACCAAAATTCGGATAAATACCAAACCTAGTATTTGGGTTTAGTATCTTCCAAGGATATGGCACGAAGATTTTCAAGACAATCCCGTCACCCCAGACTACTTGAAACCTTTTCGAAAATTTTGATTTTCTCAAAAATGGCTGTAACGATTTTGATGAAAATAATTTTGTTTAAGATATTTTCATACCAAATGAAACGCATATCATGTCCCCAAATGTCCTCTTCATTCTGAATGACTTTTGCATATATGGTAAACCGTAAAAGAGAGAGAGAGAGACAAAAGTTTACGAAAATTTTGATTTTCTCAAAAACGGCTCGAATAATTTTGATTAAAATATCATATGTTTAAGAGATTTTCGTACTAAGTGAACCGTATATCTTGAATTTTCTGGGAATGTCCCCAAAAGTCTCCTTCATTCTGAATGACTTTTGATAATTGGTAAAACGTAAGAGAGAGACAAAATTTTACTACACAAAAAATGTAGATCTTGTTAAAACACAATATTTATGTCATATACATTTTTTTTTGTCAAGTGAACCATTTCCTAGGCATTCCTTGTTATTTGTTTGAATTTCCCAATACTTAATACTTTTTTCTCAAATGAGAATTCGTTGTTCTTTTTTTTTGTGTCCTGGGCATGCAAAGAGAATGGAATGCTCCAAATAGCAACCAGCTCTTCAAAGATTTGACTTCGCTTAAAGCCTACCATAATCCCCTTGCACCTACAAGAAAATTAGCAAGAAGTTTCTGCAAATGTTTATCTCGACTAACATGGAGTAGATGGAGAATTATCGTTTGTAAAACTAGTTTTACAAGCGTAGAGAAAGTCATGTGAGTGCAATACATACAATTTTTTATTTTTGTCATAGATACACTAAAGATTTTGTCTAGTTTCGGAGAGCTTTGTTTTATTGTAAATATCAATTACTGTTCTATGGATTCTGTCAAAACTCAATAGATCTGTGTACAAAATTTTGTTTTGCCTGCCTCACCGTCTTTTTAGTTGTGGAGTTAAATCCGGCCCAAGCCAGTAATGCCAACCTTTCATGAGGAAAATGGCTTTGAATGATGCATTGTTTACCCAGTCCAATAGGTGCAGCAGGTTATCAGGGATGCAAACATAGCTAATTTGCATTAATCCACACAAAAACTAGTTATTCTTCTAATAACATCTGACAATCACGCTCCGCTATTAGGTGTCGATATGCCTGAGTGACTTACACCCTTCCAGTGGCTAAACCGGTGAATGCAATATACTTGGTAAATACATATGTAATGCTTTTATTACTGGAAATGCAATTCAGCGTTGCATGATTTAGGTCATGATCATTGTTTGCACATTATAGCAAGGCATGTGTGTCAGAAAATAACCAAACGCATCTATTGTTCCATACAACGTATTGATTAAAATACACAGGGGTTTATAGAAACAAAACTGCTAAATCTAGATATCATTCTAAACAGGTGTTATCTTTGGCCTTAAAAGTAATACTGCAAGCATAAAATCGCATGAGCTGGGATTGAACATAGAGTTGTATCTCGTCTCATACTGAGCAGATATCTTAGTTTCCCTCTGCTTGGTAAGCATTTGCCTTCAGCCGACTTAAGGATGAGGCAGTATTTTTAACATTTAAATGATTTCAGTCAAATTATATAATATGTAAATTCAATAACAGCCCGCCTTGAAACCATATGTGTATGCAATAATTTGTAAAATGTATGTAACAGTCATTGCATATGCTTATATTATTGTAAACATGTTCAATAATGTCATGTGAATGCATTACGTAATTTAATGATGTAAGAGCTGTGAGAATAATAAGTTAAACGCTGCTAACAATGAGGTAACCTTGAGGCAATAATGAGTTTGAGAGTTTAAATGTTATTTGTGATTCTAGGAAGCATTAATGTAATTTTAGTGACAGTTTATAAAAAATAGCCAATCAACAACCAGGAAAAGCTTTAGTTAAAAGCAGGTATTTTATTGGAGTAGGATTAGCCAATCAGAGACTTGAAATACAGAAATTTACAAGTTTAGACTGTTGAAATCAATTCAGTTGCCTCCAGACAGTCCTCATAACCAGACGTGTTGCCTGCAGACAGTGATAGTAACCGGATGCAAGATGCGTCCTCGAGAGATTTAATTACGTATTCGTGTTAGACGAAAAATAGTTTTACGCGGTAAAAAGTGTAATTAATTAATAAAAAGATTCTCGCAGCTCTCCATATCAGTGAAGTGCTATTTAATTTGTGTCAAGGATTGATAAAAAGAAGTGAATTAAAACTTTAAATCTGCGTAAGCCTACATTCTTGTGGCATCACGTCCTACCAAGACTTCCATGTCTCTAACAATAATACTGACGCAGCCGTGGCAAACATAAATATGTAATATCTAAAGAAACAGTCAAACTACAAAGCTATTATTTTTAAACTTGGGGCAAAGAACACCTGAAAGTATATTTGGGGCAAAGGCTACCGAAAACTGTTTACTATAGGTGCGGTTGCAACTACTACAAGTTCGGTTCCCCAACAGTGAACTACAGTACAATTACATCTCAAATCGGCTTTTCGATTCTTGAGGTAAATAACAATATAACAATACACCTTTTTCAAACTGGCGTCCATACGTGGTGCAAACAACGTAAAGAACAATTCAATTTCAAGGAACTGGCTTATTAGACCAAGTACCTCACCAAATGGCATGTGTTGAAACTCGCAGCAATTGGCTTGTACAGTGTTACAGGAACATTAAAAATCGTTAAAGGAATCGTATTGTTCCTAGCTGTAAAATCTAAACGAAATTTTAATAAGATAATTTGATTAGAATTACTTCCGCCTCCACTGAACATTAATTTAGGTACACATTTATTTGCAATTTTACTTTCATATGTTATAGGAATTAGAAGACGAGCAGCTGATTATGAAACATGTTTTGGTTCTTCATCTAAAGTATAGCAACATTTGCTAAAAACTGAACCGACGTAACAATTTTATCCTTCCTAAAAGATCTGCTTTCCTTTACATAGTGGCCACCGCAAGCTGCTCGCGCGCCAGCCCCAACTCGGACTCCCGCCGAAACGCTTATAATATTCCCCCAACCACCTCACGTTCTCACAGTTGCAATTAAAATGACAATGATAATAACCACATACCTTAACATAAGAGATGTTGAAAATCTTCTCCGTTTCTATCCATGCACTTTTGGCATTTTCTTAGAAACATTCCATTTACACTGGAGAGTTCAATATCCGAAATTGAGTGGAATTCTTGCCTGATGTTTTCTTTTAGTTCTTCTAATGTCCGAGATTTGTTGGGTACACTTTATTTTTAATATGATCATCAGAGTCGGGAAAATTTCTGTAAGTGGATTTTGCGAAATGATAGAGTAATTGATCTACGCTTAATATACTTCTCTGAAGAAGCAACTGTTCCACTTATATGGCTATGTTTCGTCGCAAAATAACAGATATTGGAGTACAGAGAAATCCAGTTTTACACAGGAGATTCCCTTACTTGACGCGAAAAATGGTGTGTATAAATGCATACAGAATAACAGGATTTTATATTTCTTCAACAAACATAAATGCAGATACAGGAAAGTTATACTCACAGCATTTTTGAACAGCTGACCTACGTTCAATATGAGTTTGGATTTTTCCAACAAGATTTTCTACCGCACATACGGCCGTTAAATTTAGTTCAGGAAAGCTTTGAAGATAGGTTAATTAGTAAAGGACTATGGCCTTCACGATTCTCTGATTTAACTTTATGCTTTTGTGTCTATGGAAGAAATTGAAAAATAAAGTATATGCAAGAAACCCCATGCATTGGAAGAACTAAAAGAAAACATCAGCCGAGAAATTCACTTAGTTTCGGATATTAAAGTCTCAAGTGTGAATGCAAGTTTCCTGAGAAGATGCCAGAAATGTGTGAATAAAGGACAGCATTTCCAGCATCTCTATGATAAGGTATGTGATTATTATTATAACTATTACTATAAGAACGTGAAGTGGTTGCGGGGATATTAAACATCTTTCGGTGACCAGCCGAGCCCAGGCGGCCAGCGTGCGAATCACCGATTGATGGTCGCAGTGTGAGGGGAAAGCACTGTATAATAGGAACACCATGATTTACAGGGCATCCATCGATGCTGCCAGTATGGGCTCGCGGCGGCATACTGCAGTAACACACCACGCTGCCACAATTGTGGCACTCCGGCCTTACGTCCGCCTGCAAGCAGCATGATCTTTCTCGACGTAGAAGATTCTGCGCCACCTGCTGCAGGCTGGATCACTTCGGAAGGGCAGCACCACAACAGACGCAACGAGACGCTCCACTTCAGCCACCCCGCTCTCGACGGAACAAACACAAGCAGACATCACCAACACGGCCACAACCACCACTCTGACATCCATAGAAACATCAATTACTGAACTACTAACGGCCTCAGCCATTATACAGGCGGAGGTTGCCTCACTCAACCAGAAGCTGAAAGAGCTTCGGCAGGCCGCCAACCGCGGTTTGCAGGCATTGGAGCGAAACAACGCACCTCAAACCGAACCTACGCCAGTGCCACAGGAAACTTTAACAAGCTGAGAACTTCAATCCAAGAGCTATCACATTATGACGATTCAGACCTGATGCCATCGATTCAGCGTAAGTTGTACCGTATTGAAAGCTATCTGGAGGAAGACCACGCTACCGACACAACTGACGACCGTGCCGAGCGGCTGACGGCCATCGAGGCCTCAATCGCCGGCATCAGGGACCAGCAAATACGTACCACCACAGAAATCACCAAC
The DNA here is from genome assembly GCA_030765065.1 of Deroplatys truncata. NCBI lineage: Eukaryota > Metazoa > Arthropoda > Insecta > Mantodea > Mantidae > Deroplatys > Deroplatys truncata. Next base: position 59,160,427 of record CM060979.1, on the reverse strand, counting down.
AGCCTCCGCCAGCTACAGGACAATCATCACAAGCTGGAGGAAAGCTATCTTCTGATCCGCAACTTCATCGAGCAGCATGTCCTGCAACAACCTGCTTAACAAAACAGACGATGCAACAGATAGACGCCACAACACCAATACCGCACAACAACCATTGCCTGGAGGTAACAGGCCCGGGCACGGAATCCAAAGTCAAAAAGAAATAATATTATATGCACCAATGTTCTAGGTTACTGTCAGGGCCTCGGCCATGACTTTTACCTATTCCCCACTGTTAGTTCGTCCACTTGGAGTTCTCCGTTTCTTAGCAATCGCCCACGAACCGCAGGTTTGCATACCATGACACCAATTATGCCCCAATAAACAGTGACACCACAGTACAATAACCTTTCTATTCCTCTTCCTTTTTCCTTCCTAATACCTATATACATATTCTTGTTTTTCCTCAGACCTTTATTCCTGTCCCCCCCAAACAAAACAGGGCATCCTAGTCTATGATAACACACTTTGAAGTTAACAATTATTTTTCATTTGATTATTCTTACCGATAAATACAGACTTAATACGTATGCGGTACTCATTTACACTCTGAAATAGTTCATTTCTCTTTCACAAGCGCGAAAATAGTTACCTTACGACATTTAAAAAGCCATGGGCTTTGATTTTCCTGGAAAAATACTTAGCAAGGGCTAGTGCACCCCTGATACCTCCGCTTTCAAGTGGAGAATCATACACATCACTTAGCTGTAGCAATAACGCAAATATTAACGTGCTCGGCTCTGAGTCTGGTGGTGATGGGTTCAAACTCCCTCACAATCTCTTAAACACGTTTTTTCTTCCAAGCAGATGAATGGCGTACATTTGGAGTGAACCCAATTTTAATTTCAGGCGTTTCTTTGAGGCAGTATTTTTAACACTTAAGTAATTTGTCTAATTATATAATATGTAAATTTAACAACAGCCCGCTCTAATGCAATATGTCTATGTAACAATATATAAAAAATGTATGTAACAGACATTGCATATGCTTATCTTATTGTATACATGTTCAATAATGTTATATGAATGTATTACGTAATTTAATAATGTAGGAGCTGTGAGAATAATAACTTAAAAGTTGCTAACAATGAGGTAACCTTGAAGCAATAATGAATTAGAAAGTTTAATTGTTACTTGTGATTCTTGTAAGCAATAATGTAATTTTAGTGACATTTTATAAAAAATAGCCAATCAACAACCAGAAAAAGATTTAGTTAAATGAAGGTATTCTATTGAATTAGCAAGAGCCAATCGGAGACTTGAAATACAGAAATTTACACCTTTAGGCGGTTGAAATCAATTCAGTTGCCTGCAAACAGTGTTCCTAACCGGACGCGAGACACGTCCTCGGGAAGTATAATGCGTATTCCTGTGAGACAAAAATAGTTTACGTATTAAAAAGTATTTAATAAAACATCTCACAGCTCTCTCTATACCAGTGAAGTGTTATTTAAATCGTATAAAGCATTAATAAAAGGAGTGAAGTAAAATTATAATCTTTGTAAGCCTACATTCTTGTTGCACCACAACCCTGCCAAGACATCCATACCTCTAATAATAATACTGACGCAGCCGAGGCAAACATAAGTATATAATATTTAAAGAAACAGTCAAATTACAAAGTTAATATTTTTTAAACTTGGGGCAAAGGCTACCGGAAAGTGGGAACTATACGTATGGTTGCAACGAATTTCAAGTTCGGCTCCCAACAGTTGAAATATAATACAACTCCTTCAATACAAGCTACTTCAAATTGGTGCCCAAAACGTGGGGCTAATAAATATCTTCTCATCTTTCAAAATTTAAGTATATATTGCGGAGTTATTTACATGGAATGTTAGAACATGGCAACGATTAGCTGCAAGTAGCAGCAAATCAGGAAAGTTTTATCAGCGGCGTACTGGTTCGTTATTGATTTTAATGTATTGCACACATCCATGAACTCAAAAGGCCGCAAGTTCCTATATGAAAGTGCTCGGCTAACTCTCCTCCGTAACTGCTCAAAATTTGTCGGTTGAATTCCATAGCACCTGTATATATCATTCCACTTTGGACTCTTAAACAGTCGTTTATTCTTTATTCTACAACCTTATATTGAACTTGGTGTAAGTGTGCAAAACGTTTTGTTTATTACCATACTCCACCATTTTACGTGCTAAGCATTTTGGGAAACCTAGTTGGGACAATTTCATTTTTATAGCTCTCCTTGTCTCTCTTTAAGTTCCTAATTACAACAAGAGAGTTATGGACCACCAGATTCTTCAGGAATGTTCCAATTGCACGCACGCACTTAGCACGGGGTTGGACACGTGCTGACAACGCCACACTCTTACTTCTCGCCAATGTTTACGTCTAACATCCGCTGCTGCACCCTGAGGTCTTCCTTTGTTGTATGCAATTTATTTATAAGAAGCTATTGAGCGAGCCAAAATAAGCATGCTTTCTTGGCTTGAGAATAACAGGCAATATAAAAATAAATTGCGGCAATACCATGCACTACACTTAGAATTCCATGGACAATTTAGTTTACAGGAATGTGAATTGCTTGGAAAGGAAAACATGACATGAAACAGCAAGGTTATACCTTAAAAGTTGAAAGCTGAAGCATTATTTTTAACACTTAAATCATTTCGTCTAATTATATAATATATAAATTCAATAACAGCCCGCCTTAAAGCAATATGTGTATTTAACAATATATAAAAAGTGTATATTACAGTCATTGTATATGTTCATATTATTGTATTCATGTGTAATAATGTTATGTGAATGTATTACGTAATTTAATAATGTAGGAGCTGTGAGAGTAATAGGTTAAAATTTGCTAACAATGAGTAACCTTGAGGCAATAATGAGTTTGAGAGTTTAATAATGTTACTTATGACTCTTGGAAGCAAATAATGTAATAAAAGTGACAGTTTATAAAATAGCCAATCAGAGAGTTGAAATACAGAAGTTTACAAGTTTAGGCGGTTGAAATAAATTCTGTTGCCTGCAAACAGTGTTCCTAACCGGACGCGAGACACGTCCTCGAGAAGTATAATACGTATTCGTGTGAGACAAAAACAGTTTACGTATTAAAAACTGCAAGTATTTAATAAAAACATCTCACAGCTCTCTCTATATCAGTGAAGTGTTATTTAAATCGTATCAAGTATTAATAAAATTATAATCTGTGTAAGCCTACACTCTTATTCGCACCACAACCCTGCTGAGAGAAACGTATCTCTAACAATAATACTGACGCAGCCGAGGCAAACATAAATATTTAATACCTAAAGAAACAGTTAAATTAAAAAGTTAATATTTTTTTTTAAACTTGGGGCGAGGGCTACCTGAAAGTACATTTGGGGCGAAGGCCACCTGAAAGTACATTTGGGGCGAAGGCTACCGAAAACGGTTTACTATACGTGCGGTTGCAACTACTTTAAGTGTTCGGCTCCCCAACAATTGAAATATAATACAACTCCTTCAATACAACCTTCCTCAAATTGACGCCCAAAGCGTGATGCAAATAACGTAACAAACCACCTCCTTCAAAGCAGATTTTCAAGAAGCTTAATCTTGTGTTAGATTGTTTCATTTCTGAATATATTTTTGTGATGATTCCTGTCCCAGTTTAATCTTATATTTCTCCTGCCATTGACCTAAAAGTTAAATAACCTGAAAAGTACTTTATTAGTTAAGGAAAAATATTAGCTTCTCACCAGAAAATATGAGAATGTTAACAAATTTAAATATTGCATAGTCTTCTAAAGTTTGTATTGGAAAGAACAGTGTTGCCAACCAAAAACATTAATTCTCGTTAGAGGTCAAACAAAATTCTGCTACAAAAATTACTATATTATATAAATTTATTGTTTTAAGTTATAAAAATCTGATGTGTTACACTCTACTCTTGTACAAACTATTTTTACAAACGCTTACTCTCCATCTACTTCATATTAATCGAGATAAACATTTGCAGACTCTATGTTATTGCTAATTTTCTTCTAGATGTAAGGGGAATATATATTTACAAGGGCAATATAGAAATACAGTAGCCTTTAAGCACATACATATCTCTTAATAGCTGGTTGCTAGGTGCAGCACCATTCCCTTTGCCACAGATTAATACTCTTTGCATATCCAAGACAAAAAAATTAATAACGAATTCCCATTTGAGAAAAAAGTATTGAAAACTTAAGGGAATAACAAGAAACATCTCGAAAATGGTTCACTCAACAAAAAAATATGTATGACATAAATTTTGTATTTTAACACGATCTATATTTTTTGTGCCGTAAAATTTGTCTATCTCTTACGGTTTACCAGTTATGCAAAAGTCGTTCACAATGAAGATTACTTTTGGAGACATTCCCAGAAAATTCAAGATATACATTTTATTTGTCATAAAAATATCTTAAACATGTGATATTTTAATCAAAATCGTTAGAGCCATTTTTGAGAAAATTAAAATTTTCGAAAAATGTTCCATGTAAAGGGTAATCTGGGGTGGGGGGATTTTGTTGAAAACCTTCGTGTCCATCCTTGGAAGATACTGAACCTAAATACCAAGTTTGGTGTTTATCCGACTGTTCGTTTCTGAGTTATGCTGTTCACAGACAGACACACAGACACACATACGGACATGTTTCCAAAAATCCTTTTTTTGGATTCAGGTGGTCTCAAAACATGTATTTCCGGTGAAATCTCGGTATAGAATTTTTGGGTGGAATACAATACTTCCCGTACTTACTATACGTAGTAGAGAAAGTAAAAAACTTATTATAGTATCTCTGTTGGTAATTTAAGCCTATTTTATAGCAGTAATTTACCTTTTGATTAAGTGAATAATTAAGTTAAAATTAGTTTAATCATTATAAATTTCTTAGTGAAATTGCAATAAATAAATTTACTAATTATGAGAAATGTTTGTGCTGTCAGTAGTAGATTCTTCATGTGTTTCTTTTTGCCACCAGAACATTACATGCTCTGTTATTTGATTTTTCACTGTCTTTTTTAATGGATTGTAACTATTTCGAAAATGTATGTTCTTTCAATCACTGATTGAACAATATCTGTTTTCTTACTTTCTTACCACCTTTCGACAATTCCTTTCTTTCCCCTTCTTCTTAGAAGTTGAATACCCTTTATCACTCATTATTATATAATTGGAAATACCTAAAATGACTAAATTAATTTTGTAAAATATAATTGTAACTTTTTACATGTCTATCATACATTTATTTTAAGAAATTAAAATTTACGAAAGTCCCTACATTCTCTCACTCCTTCGTTTTTTGTCGCAATGTCCGCTGAAGGCTCAAATTTCGTCACACGTAGCATTGGCTACAGATGGCAACACTGGGGAAGAAAAAGTGCACATCGTTAATGTTATTCCCAAGAAGTGAAACTTAAAAGTAGTTGGAAGATTCTGCGCTTATGCGGTTATTTTGTCTTTAACTGAGTATTTCATACTAAGCCGAATAAGAGAGGGTAGATGAAGGAAACCAATTGTGTTTAAATTTAGGCTTGCTTTGTCGTAGAGCTGTTTTTATAGAGCCATTACAGTAATTAAAGGCTTCCGTTTTTTTTAAAAAAAGTATATCCGATTGTTTTTATATGATAAATATCATCCTAGAAACTTAAATTCTATCACATGTTTCAAAATCTTATCTTATATAACGATTTTTTATGTTATACTTTTTCCTTTGAACGCCATCACTTTTGTTTTACTTGGGAAGATTGTCATGTTATATTCTTTTGCTATTTTATTCAACACATAAGTTGAGTTTGTATGATTTTTTCTGAATTAAATATAAAATCTGGTCATTTAAGAACATTAAAGTTAATGCATAGTCGTTTTTATTAAAATGGTTCGAATAGTAAGATATACTATCAATCAATTGTCTAGCATTCATCATTATATAAGCTAAAAAGTAGCGGAAACAACCTGTCTTGTCTTGTATTAGAAGAATAAGCTTTGTAAGAATACTTTATTGAAGAATGGGTAGAAAAAAACCAAACTAAGGTTTTATTTCTGGACGATCTTAACTTCTCTGGTTCTTAGCGTCCCATTCTATATTGGGCGTGAGAGACAGGAAGTTTTGCTCAGAGGCCTCTTTATTAGGCTTGAGGTTCTTTTGCGTGCCGTAAATCTAAACACGGCACCACCGGCTTTACTTCTCTTCCAAAGCAAGCCATGCTAAGGATTTTTATGCCCCAAAAAATCCATCACTATGCCGGTTTGAACCCGCGACCTTGGGAACGAGAATGGTACTACCAGACCACGAACGATAACTAACGTTCTCTGTGAATATAACACATAAGATTTTTTTGCAGCTGTTGTGTTTAAATAGTTTCAAATTGTCTCAGTGTGCAAAGCAATTAATACGTTGCAAATGTTCTAGCATCCAGAGGTTCCAAGGTAGATAGAAATTACTGATAGGCTTGTGTCTTATTTGAGACATCTGAAGTTTAAGATTGGTATGAGAAGAATTTTTATAGTTCATTTGTTTAGCCCTCAAGTATAAGCACAAAATATAATTTTTAATTTAATTAGAAATTATCGTATCATATCAATCTCAGTTGTTAACGCCTTCTAATCGAAAAAATTATGCCTGTTGTGAGAAAGCTAAGCAGTTTGAGATATAACCTACTCACTTCACCACTTTTTAACATAACCTATATTTCCTGTTTTGAAGCCTGTTACGTACCATAAATCCCAAGATATGTACATATATTTTTCAATGCTAATATTTGGTAAAGCATGCTGTTTTATTCTTAGCACAGGTATGGAGGTACGGCTGACTAATGCTCTGATTCCATGACAGAAAAGTGTTATTGATTGCTTGCCTTCTGAGCGAGTCATGTATTCTTGACATCAGCGTCTGATAGGCAGTGCTTTCTTCGTAATGTCTTCCCTAATGGCCCAGAAAGAAGGAAATAGCTTTAAGTCAGATCTAAAAAGAGGTAGACGATGAAATATTGCTTGGAAACGCAAATACCTATGCTGTAGGGTTGCAAAGCATTATAAGGAGGTGAGATATTACGTTTTTAATTTATTTTACTTTGGAATTATCTGCGAAACTCTTGTTTGTAATTTTATTGTCACTAAGTCCTGGGCCATTATTAAATGTAAATTTGAAATCATATTTATATAAGTACACCGCTAGGCTTTTCCCATAACCAGAGGTGCTAAATATTGTGGAAATGACTATTGCGTAGGAGCTAGGAATTGAAAAGAATCACTGCCACATATGTTAACAATTTATTATAAAGTGTTACATTAGTTAACAATTCCTTCATCAGCTTGCTTTAACGTTTTAAATGTTTTGTGATCTACAAATAATATATTCGGAGACAACAATGCAATGTAGTCTTTCACCTTTTTTTGCCCTAAAAATCGAGAATATTTCTGAAACAGCGACTATTACAATGCAGCGTTACACGAAATGAAAAATATGAATTCTTCTCCCGTAAATGTGAATTTATAAACACCAAGAGTAAAAAGGTTACATTTTGTAGCTTACCAAACAGTTAAAATAATTTGGAAAAGGCCGAAAAGGTTACTTTTAGTGTTTTACGCCAATTGTCGCCGTCACAAAACCAGACGAGTCTGGGTGTTATCCACTCGGTCACTGGCTGGCTACCCAGGAGTTGCTGAATGATCACGAGCATGATGGGGCTGCCGTGAATGGCGTGAAGCAAACCAGCCAATGGTAACTCTGCACGACAGTTTAAGTTGTGGAATGATGAATTACGGCATGCATGACGACATCTTTCTCGAGGCTTTGGATGTTAACTGTTTCTCTCGATGAACCACGTCATCATTTCCGAAGCATTTGGCTGTTCTTAAGCTGGTTGTATAAGCCATGACCAAGGGGGAGGGGGAAAAGTCACAGAGCAATATGTTTGTGCACTGGTAATTTGGGACATATTTTCATTGCTCACGTGCCTTCGTGAAGCTATCTTGAAAATTCTGAAGGAGCCATGATGGAACAGCACAATCTTATCTAAAGAGTTGCGACGAAATGAGTACCCTTTCTTAATGGAGCTATTGTTACACAATTCATTGCCTACCTATAACATAGGAGGGTGACTTATTGTTCGGTTTCAAAAATTTTAGAAAACTGCAGTTAAATGATGTATGTAAACCTTTTACAGAAATTGCTTCGTTAGCCAAAATTTGAAATGGAGAATGTTCATGTAGAATAGATCTGATTCATAGGTGTAGGTTACAGGGGACACCTCGCGCACTGCGACCTACAGATATGTGTTGTAGCTACCACTCCCAGGAGGAAGGGATTAGGAGAAGGAACCATAGGCTACAAGCCGTAGGCAGACAGGCTATAGAGACGCGCGGAAGTCCCTAACATTTCCAAGCTCGCAGACCCGTCCCACTACTGGAGCTGACGAGAGAGGGCAACGAATCACCCACCAATCACGCAGCCCTCTGGGAATACTCTTTCCATCGAACATGCATCCGAGCCATCTACATGGCACCGCCATACATCATAAAGATTAGAAGGAAACGGAATGAAAGGGAAATGGTGGAAAAGAAATCGTGGTAGAGAATAAACCATCCCTGCCGACCCTTGCGAAAGTGCGAAAAACCTATGGGTTAGAGGGGCGGTCGCTGGGGATCGAACCCGGGACTGAGTCGCACATTTTATCGCGGTGCCACCTCTCCGGTTTATAACTGCTTGTTAAGACTAGCATTACCGAACATGCAAGTCACAGTAAGCGTTTCCTCTATTGTGCCGTTATTTGTTAATCTCTGCCTTCATTTCCTAATGCGGCTCTAGCCAGGCTCTTGATAGCCAAATGAAGTGTATACAGTTTGAAGGAGTAGCATTATTACGTTATTTGCACCACGCTTTGGGCGTCAATTTGGAGTAGGTTGTATTGTAGTTCTACTGTTGGGGAGCCAAAACTTGATGAAGTAACTGCCCCACGTATGGTACAAAGTTTCCAGTGGCCTTCGCCCTCACTTTTAAGAATCAACTTTGTATTTTAATGTTTGCCTCGGCTGCTTCAGTAGTACTTTGTAGAAACATGTATCTCTTAGCAGGGGGTGATGCGGCTAAAGAATGCAGGCTTACACAAATTATAATTTTTACTTCATTCCTTTTATTAATCCTTCACACGATTAAATAACACTTCGCTGATATAGAGAGCTGTGAGATTATTTATTAATTACTTGCACTTTTAACACGTAAACTTTATAATATACTCGACGTAATGCGTTTTATATGTCTCACACTGAATACGTACCAAGCGAACGAACTGCCCAGGTACGTTGCCTTCTAGTGACCGGTTTGGAACGCAGTCTACTAGCAACTGGCGTTTACCGCTTAAATTTGCAAACTACTCTATTTCAAGTCTCTGATTGGCTAATCCTACTCCAATAGAATACTTTTATTTAACTTTCGGATTTTCTGGTTGTTGATTGGTTATTTATAAACTGTTTTAAATATTACATATTTGTTCCAAAAATTACTAGTAGCATTATTAAACTTTCCAATTCATTATTGCCTCAAGGTTACCTCATTGTTATCAACTTTCGGCCTCTATTCTCACAGCTCCAACATTATTAAATTACTTAATACATTCACAAAACATTATTATACATGTACACAATAATATAAGCATAATACAATGAACTGTTACATACATTTTATATATTATATTATATACATATTGCTTTAAGACGGGCTGTTATTATTTTTTTATATTATATAATTAGACTGAAATCATTTAAGTGTTAAAAATTCTGCCTCAATTTGGATTGAAAATCCATTTGGAACTAATTATGTTCATGGTTAATGCCCCTTATATCTTCTCTGGCATATTTTGTGTTCCATGTTTTATAAACATTTCGGTTTGTTTTCATGCCCAATACAGTTCTGCTGAACAAAGGTAGATACCGTACATTTTCAAAACATTTTCTTGCTTAATAACTACATGAAATAATAAGAAAAGTAAAGTTAAGTCCTTCCGATACATTTTTTAACGTTTTGAAATGTGTTGCTTCTTTAAAGCCAACCTCCTGATTCGCTAGTCATTAATCCACTAGCGCCTTTAGTTATAGAAGGCATGTAACTTTCTGCCTGAAGGATCTCTCAGAAGCACTTTTCTGCATTTCTCTTAGTCCTTCAAGAAGAACTCGAAACTTTTATGGAAAACCGTTCCTCCTGTCCTTCGGTCAGATATTTTTCCTGCCGGAAGGATGTTCAAGAAGGACTCGAACCTCTTATGGAGACGTTCCTCCTTCCTCTGGCAGTACGTGCTTCACCTGTACGTAAACACAAACTTACTTCCGGCAATGAATTATAAACGTAAATAAAGCGGCTGACAATATAAAGTAAAATCTCAGTACATTACCCCTATACCCTGCTCTGTACTGCACTTACGGTGAAGATGTAATATAGTCACTAACTCATCGGTTTGTACATTTATTAGTCTTTCGTGGTGTATTGGTTACCACGCAAGCCTCTAATTTCCGAGGTCGCGGGTTCAAACCTGGGGGAGGACGATGGATTGTTTTCGGGCGTAAAAATCATTATCCTAGTTTCCTTCGGAAGAGAAATAAAGCCAGTGGTTCGGTGTCTTGGATTGACGGCACGTAAAAGAGCCTCAAGCCTGATAAAGTGGTCTCTGAGTAAATTTACCGGACTTTCGCGCCAAATATAGAATGGGACGCTAAGGACCACAGCAGTTAAAGAGCGTCTATAAATAAAACGCAATTTAATTTAACTTTACAGATTCATATTTTCATTTCCCTACTTTCTCAGATAACTCCTGCAGGGAACCCAGTATTAGGTAGTACATTTTCACGGTGTTGCAAAACTAGCAAAGGAAACTGAAGATTTTCTACAATAAAGCTCTCCATCCCCCACCCCCGTTGTATCATATCCTTTAAAACAACTCGCTAAAGGTTCATCTATACTCCATTTCACATTTTCAAGTTCTTGTAAGAACAGCAGTAGTTCCAAAACACTTTTCTATATTCCACAACATGCTGTTATTCCATTCATTTGCTTCTGCAGGGAAACAAATTAGTTATTCCCACAAATGCATTATACCTATCCTCATCTTAAGTTTTGGCCTGCCAAATTTCGTATTTTTTCCCCTAAAAGATAACTTAAGTGGTGGCATGTATAGCCGTACCAGAACTATGGAACTTCTTCGGATAAAGGTTAAATTTGGTAAGAACTTCAGAAGTTTCTCCTTCTGGAAATACGTACATTTTCCTATCACTAAATGTGTTCTCACAAACGAGCTTGCAACTGCATTGCTAGATGCAAATCCACCCTTACATAGTATTCCTGTTTCTGCTTTAAATGAAACATATGTTGCTATAAACCGTGGAATCGCCAGACTGTGTGTGATTGTTGTCTGGATACAATATTGCAACCGTGTGTAGAGTTCCAGTTCATTGCTCACTGATTTATGAGCATGCAGTGTAGCACTAATGAGCAGTAATAACTGCATGCTTAAATTGCCCCACTATAGAGGCGCAAATTGGTGATACCTTGGGACCAGGCCTGGGCATTAAGGTGTAAAATCCATGTGTCATGTGACAGCTAAACTAGGACTAACATTCCGAGTTATCCATTCAGGTTTCAGAAAGAATTACGTATACTTTCAATCGTCGTTCTGATTTGAAACCAAATTTAACTAACACATGGGATTCTTACACAAACAAGGCGTAAGCACAGCTTTGATTCTCAGAGCTTACGTTGTAGTAATACAGGGTCTTCGGTATAAAACGTAACCGCTCACACGGGGTTTTGCATCTGTATAGCACGACATGGCACAGCCGCCGTCGCAGTACTCTGCCTTCGCTTCTTAGATATTTATATCTGCAAATTTGTACATAAAGTATAACAAAATTAACTCCTACCTCATAGCAAGTGCTGGAAATGTCCTTCCACAAGTAAATAACCATAGTACGGAGTAAAAACATGTAAATGGACACGCTTAGCTCGGCCATTGTAATGTTTCGTAAAATGACATTAACAGGCAAATATATCATTCTAAAGATAACTATCTTCCCATCTTCGCAAATGAAAGTGAACTATTGATGCTAATGACTGCGTGATAACTGAAGGACAGAAAGCCTGTCGCGAGTGCGGTGTGGGGAATGGCGGAAGCCAGCCGGCATTGTTCTGACATACAACACTGTGCGAGCGGTCAGGTTTTATACCGCAGACCCAGTACTAATAAGCTATACTCCTTTACTTCGAAAAATGCCCACAACGCATACAAAGTTGTAATGTCGATCGTTGGTATATTGCTTATATAAATTACGGCATACATTGACTTCTTCTTTCTCTGTTTAACCTCCTCTTATGTATGACTTACACCCCCAGGACTTACAGGCGGATGCCTGGGGTCAGAGGCCCGTCGAGGAGTAGACCCTCATGGATCAGACAGAATATCCAGGATGGGTGATCAGCCCGATGCCTGGTATGGAATGAAGGATGTAGATGAAACGAAATGATGGCAAAATGGATGAAAGGAAAGGTGATGATGGAGCAGTTGGTGGAATGAATGGCGGGGGAAACCGGAGAACCCGGAGAAAACCTACCCAGGCGCCGCTTTGTCCACCACAAATCCCACATGCGAGTACCTGGGATTGAACCCGGACGAGCGGTCTAACCACTCAGCCACGGCGCCGCCGCCATACTTTGACACAGAATTAAAATAGTCTTTGAAGAGAAAAGAAGCCAACACTGTTGAATTATTTTCAAATAGGTATCTAAACATGACGGTCGTGTCCGAGGTAAGATACGGACCAACTTTCAATTGTATCCAATTATAGTTCTCAAAAGAATAATAATTTTAAATTAAATACAAATGTTTTTGTAATGTCTCGCATACAAATTTGTACATTTTAAGACTGTTTTCTTGTTCAGGAAGTGTTTTCTTAAAATTTTGCTAATGGGATTAATAACTACATTGCATATAGACAATATACGTATTTTATTTAGTTTTTATTTAGTTTTAGTTTTAAGATCACACAAAGCTAATTACAATCGCTTCCAGTGTGCCATTTCTTTAATATATATTTTTAAACATATACTGCAAATGTTATGACACCTCAACAATAAATCTTTGACACGATCATTCTGCACCAATAAAAATTCTTTAAATTTTAAAAAATAGAGGGAACAGATATTAAACAACGCTTTAGAATTCAAAACCTAACAACCCAAGCACGAAAAGAAAAGCTACTTCAAGCTTTTGCTTACAAGGAAAAAATAAAACTTTCTTTTGACACCTGTTTTATATATACTTTGTGAAGACATTCATTAATAACAAAATAAACCTAAAAGCATTTTCATATTGATTCACCATACCTTACGTCACAAAATTACGTTTAAATTTAATTTAGAAGGCTTTAAATGACTAAAAGAAAAATGAAAGATAAATGATACACATATGTTAATAAAACAAAATTAGGATTTTTTCAACTTTTTGGGGGGAAGAAAAGCTTTCAGAAGACCGGAAGTCGGGTCCTGTGCTCGTAACCAGATGTTCACTTCTGATTGATCTTCGTCACGGTGTTGAAGTGCTTACCTCCATGATGACCTTTGAGTCAGGGGAACATGTGAAAATCACTTGGTAAACAATCTGCTGAATATGGAGGATGCGAGAAAGCTTCCCAGTTGAATCTTCTGAGCTTCACCTTGGTCAAGATTCAACTTGTAAGTTTTCTCGTATCCTCGTATTCACCAGAGCTTGCCCCAAGTGATTTTCACATGTTCCTTCAACTCAAAGGTAAGCACTTTTAACATCGATAATGAAGTCAAATCAATGATCAGCTGGTTGCGATTACAGGGCCCGACCTGATACAACACTGTCTTGGAAAAACTTGTGTCACGTCCCCAAAAATGCTTGGAAAAACATGTTGGCTATGTAGAAAAGTAACAGAAGGATTTTACAACATAAATAAAATTAATACAACATGATCAATTGTGTGTAATGTTTTTTATAAAATAGGAAACTTACTTATTGGACGCTCCTCGTAGTTGCCACCTTTTCTCGTTGTCTACAATCGTGCTGTTGATTCTACTGCCGGCTGCTCCAGTGGTAGAGCTACGAGTACCTTTCCTCAGGGTATGCGTGGATGTATTGTGAAGGACAGAGCAAGTTTAAATTGACTGATAAATTTATTTCGAACTAATATTTGAATTATTGGAGTGAGTTGCTGACTTTTCGAAATGAAGAAATACACTGATTATGGACCGCAGTACCCGAAATTGTAACATCTGAATTATTATGCCGGCTAACATCTGCAGTTTCAAAGTTGCGGTTGGAAATAACTGCTTCCTCAATAAAAGAAACTAGAAACGTAACCTCCAGGGGTCGCTAAAATGTTTACCGGCAAGATCCCTCGCGATAGCCACTACTTACACAAGCGCGTAATTGGGCGTTTAAAATATCACACGAACAAGTACCGCTGACGGTGCCAGAATCAGAGTAATTCTCTGATTATTAGGGGGCTTAGCTAAATTCTCAGAATATATGCGTCCTTCTGTTTTCCAGAATTTCTGCCTATTTGACTGCAAACGTAGTGAATTACCTCTAAACTGCTTTCCCAGAACTTTTATTCCTAACCTGTTCGCTCCTTCGGCTACTGCTAATGACTTTCTTACATGGCTTACTAATGACTTTCGTTAACCTGACTTCTAATTACAAATTGTCTTTCCGGACAAACATCTCAACTCAAACTTTTTAATTATCCGATGATTTAATATACGTAATTTATTTATTGCAATTCTTTCTCTATATTACTGTTGTTCATTTAATTATTTATATCTACCCGTCAATCACGCTATCAGATTATATATGATGCAGTAAATAAACACAAAACAATTTCATGTCTGGAAGCTAAACTCCGTTAAGTTAGCAACCTTTTAATTCTAAAAGTTAGACGCCTGGACCAAAAATTATTTCAGTGAACTCTAGACTTGTATATTCTTAATATTTCTTTCGAGTTAGACTATCTAATCAAGCTAATTTATAAAAACGAAGACAAATCGCTTAATGTTGAATAAAATACAGATGGCATAGTAATAAAATTCTTTTGTTTACATTGTCAAAAACCATGAAGACATGAGATGCCTATTTTCTTAATTCGATTTTTAGGCAAACCCTTAAATATCCGGCATTATTTAACTGCTTTTTAAATAACATTTTTAAGAAAATACATATGAAAATATGTTTTTTACGCAGATGATGTTTTAGAGCATGATAGCATTCCAACAGTATAAAACAGCATTAATAAACTGATTTAATTTTCAGCTCCATCCTTTCAGTTCTCAAATTATGACAATAGAACTGTAGGTGGAGATATATTATTTCGCATACTAAACTTTAACAAAACTTTTAGAGACATTAATAGAGAACATATTGAAATTACTGCTTCAAAAAGTTATAAAGACTATTTAAAAATATAGCAAGAAATCTAAATATCTATAGATTTAAACATATTTTGTAAAATTGTTCAGCGTTAAACATTCCTCACTAAATTTGTCTTGTAAGTTTCATGTAATTACAACCAATAGTATCCGAGTAATTTTCCACAGAAGACTGAAAAATGTTGTTTCCAATGCTCCCCACATGGTCTATAGCCTTTAGAGGGAACTTCGTTCCATCAAGCGATTACTGGACTCATTTATTCGCTGAAGGCACGGCGTAGTGGTTGATGTTCGTCACTTCCGATGTTGGGATGACGATGAGGACGATGGGATCTACAACTTTTACCATATGTACTCCGAACAGATTGGACCTAGTACGATGCAAAGCTCTGGATCGGGGCAATTTAAAATCGTTGCCTCATAGCCGCGAATTCAACTACGGACCTTCAGTACAGGAGTTGCGAAAGAATTCACTGAGCTCCAGCGCCCAGGCTGTAAAACGTAAACTATAATTTTTTGGGAAATGCAAAAAGAAGTTTACTGTGACATTAATAGTATATACGTAACAATAGAAGGCCTCCCACCATGTTTTGGCGTGACATTACAACGCAGGTTTATAAACGTTAAATCGGCTTTTTGGAATTAAAAACCAAAGTTATAATTTATTCGGCTCCTTTAATTGAAGGAACATACTGATTTTGTTTTTTGATTTTTTTGTTAATTTTTTTAGTGGGAAATTAGTTTGAAGGGTTTCTAAGTGTTTATAACATTACCAGTAGGCATCTAACTTAACCAGCTAATTCTGCCTTGCAGAGTTGGAATAGCTTTCCATAGGTCTGTGTAAGTGATTATATATGCGATATTTGACAGTGAAAATTTCCATTTAAGCACTTTCTATAACAGTTGAATACTTTGCACGTATTTGTATTTTTTTTACTTCTACTGCGAGAAATAGGGTATAATGAGCATTCAGAAGCATCTCCTGGTAAAATTAGGTACTTGTAGGTTTATTTTGATTGCGGAGTAAGAGCAGAGAGAGAATTTCCCACATGTAGGTTTTTAACTTGCTGTACACTCTTGCAGTCGCGCAGCGCATATCAAATGCTGAGAGTTCGTGCCAAGCTGCCATGGTAGTAATGGAACAAACGATGTGTGTGATTTTAATTGCCGAACTGATTTAACGGGAAAATGCGCAAGGAAGTGGCGGCACAATAATTATTAAAATCTGGAATTTTATGCCTTGTCATCATTAATTTAAGCCTTAGACTGGAAAATTCCTCTTGCGAACGTATGCGATTCCGTATTTCGTTATCAGAGCGCAGATTAAGTTTTGTCGCGGGAATCGGCTCGTGTTATCTTATTTGCTGGGCGCCTGTTATTGTTTTATTATTTTAAATTTGGGTTTATTGTCCTCCGGCTAGCTATTATAACTCAGTCGAGCAAACACCTCTAAGCAGGGCGTGAAAACGGAAAGGAGTTGTTACTAAAAGACAGCACTGTAAAAGAATTTGTTTTTACACTTTTATTGCCGTCACACTTAATTAATAATTCACACCTTTAATCTTTATACACGCCTGACTGAAACTGTTATATTTCCGAATGTAATTACTGCCGTATTAGTTTCCGCGTACTTCACATTTTGTAACTAACTTTAGGACGTGTATCTCGCGAGAGATTCTTCCAAACTGTATGACGAGCACCTCACAGAGATTCTTCAAAACTGCACGAAACTTGCTTATGGCTCGAGAATATATACTCCTTCACCTCGAAATACCTAAACATTATAATAGAGCTGCTGTTGGTTACCAAATCGCGCCAACATTAGCGTCTGTTTTGTCAGCCAATCACTACTACTAACATATATGCTCTAGGGAAGATATTCCCTCCATTTCTAAAGAAAGGCACGCTACCCTGACGTCATTTGTTTATCTCTTCTTAGTGATATACAACTAACCTTATATTGTTAGTTTCAGTGAGGCTGTGTAAACTTGTTTTCTAACAATGCTTATGGCTAACAAACATCTAAAATCCTGTACATACAATAATGTTAATTTACACCACAATCAC
The DNA here is from genome assembly GCA_030765065.1 of Deroplatys truncata. Classification (NCBI taxonomy): domain Eukaryota; kingdom Metazoa; phylum Arthropoda; class Insecta; order Mantodea; family Mantidae; genus Deroplatys; species Deroplatys truncata. The sequence goes on along the minus strand of CM060979.1, from coordinate 59,142,908 downwards.
TCTGGCATGCACAGCATGTTGTGATATAAAATACTGCCTCAGTTTCCAACTTAAGATATATCTCTTTACAGTGTCCCATTTAAGCCTTTATGCTCTATGCGCTGATATTTTCAGGTATCTCAAGTTGTTGTTACAAATCTAGATATTTCACAGGCTACACCACCTTATAACAGCAGTTAGTATAGCGTAAATAAACCTAATACATCTCAAATGGATATTGAGTATGAAGTCGAATCGGGTACTTCCGTGAGCACTCGGCACAGCCACGCTTTGTTCACAAGATTGCGTATACTCCTGTAGTGGTTATAATGGGAAACACAACTATAAACACAAAAGTCTTCCGAGAAAATAAATCATATACGAGATTTCAAACAGGGAGATGTTTCAGTGTGTTTCAACACTGGATATTTGTAACCAAAACGCACTTATTGATTTGTGTATGGTTCTCAAGTAGAGTATGACTGAAGCTCGTTACAATGTCACGTTCACTGAAGCTCTCTTAGTTCAGTGGTATTGTGTTAGCTTAACATCCCTGAAGTTGTTCTTCATTTTTTATGTGTGTGTGGCATATATTTGGTCATTACAGTGGTTGGCAATCACCACATTATTATACTCAGTCAATTTAACTTTATAACAACAAATTTTGCCAGTATTGTAGGTAATTATATTTGTAGATAAAATGAAGCAACACAAGCAAAATTGATTAGCTACATTACGGTAAAACAGTTGTAAAAATAAGAATCGAACTCGAGCTGCTTGCATAGAAGTTAGTGGCTTGAGTACTGCCCCACGCCAAGCACGTTGTGGAGGTAATCCAAACCTTGTGGCTTGTGTTATAGAGTTAGGCAAAGCAGCGCACAGAGGTTGACGGTTGTAAACCCTGCGCTCACTCAAGGGACTTTGAAAAATGTGACTGCTCAAGAGAGTGGCCACTTTCGGTTTGACCGAGTGTACGTTTTGAACCTTTTATAATCCTTTTGAACTTGAGAAAGTATAGAAAATTCAAATCAATACAAATTTCAGTGGTATTATATAAGGCAGTCTGACTTTTGTGAACACCATTTATTTCACTGTCATAATGCAGGTATTTTTGAGCTAGTAACTTTCCGAACACATGGAAGAGTTGAAACTTTAATTTTTCATTATTTTTGATGGCTCCTAAATGAAATATAGCTTAAAATGTGAATAACATTCCATTTTAATGAAGAGTGCCCTATTTTATTGAATTTATTATACTTACTGTCAAGATATATTAAAACCAGTCGTAGTATACTTACACTATAAATTTCATTTTTAATTTTTCTTTAAAATTATTACATTCCAAACATTTAGAAACATCACTAAATGTTGTGTTAGCACTTGCTCCAGAGAGAAACAAAAAGACAGCACAATATGTTATTAATTTAATCCGCTTGATGATTAATGTTGGTTTAATTTTCACGGCTGATGTGGAGATGCTTTTTTCAAGAGATTTGCTTCAATGGAGCCAGAACCTCTTGACCTTGCTTGCCTCACCGCCATGCGCAGCCCGCGAGACAGCAATACAATTTAGATAAGAAGTTTTCTTTTTCTCTAGAGCACGGGAGACAGTTTTAATAAAGCTCTGTAGGGTTGAGAAACGTCCGCAGTTATTTCTTTGCAACATTAGCGGCGTTCCTTGGTTATAGCATAATACCTAGCTAGCGAAATATTTCTACCGCAAACATGTAGGTTCTTGGGTTAGCAGTAATGGACAAAGGGAAATTTACAGTGTCTTTTTACTTTCCCACTAGGTACAGTAAGTAGAGGAAGTATTGCATTCCCAAAAATTCTATATCGAGATTTCACTAGAAATACAAAGCATTTTTGGAAACATGTCCGTGTATACCTATGTCTGTTAGTCTGTAAACAGCATAACCCCAAAACGAAAAGACGGCTAAATACCAAACTTGGTACTTGAATTTGGTATCTTCCAAAGATTCAACACGAGGATTTTCAAGAAAATCCCCCCACTCCACACTACACTTTACATGGAAACTTTTTGGAAAATGTTGATTTTCTCAAAAATGGTTCTAACAATTTCAATTGAAATGTCATATGTTTAAGATATTTTGTGGCAAATGAAATGTATATCTTTAATTTTCTGGGAATGTCCCCAAAAGTCCTCTTCATTCTGAACGACTTTCGCATAACTGGTAAACCGTAAGAGATTTTACACATCTACAAGAGATCTACACAATTTTACTACCCAAAAATGTAGATCTCGTTAAAGCACACAATTTATGTCATATACATTTTTTGTGGAGGAAACGTTTCCTAGATATTCCTTGTTATTTGTTTGAATTTTACAATACTTATACATTATCTCAAATGGGAATTCGCTATTCATTTTTCTATATCCTGGACATGCAAAGAGAATGAAATGTTCCACATAGCAAGAACCCTTAAAAGGATTTGACAATCACTTAATGCTTACTATATTCCCCTTGCGTATACAAGAAAATTAGGAATAAGATTAATATCTCGATATCTCGATTAATATGAAGTAGATGGAGAATAAGCGTTTAAAAATAGTTTGTACAAGAGTAGAGAAAATCATGTAAGTGCAACACACCGGAGCTTGTTTTGTTTGTTTTGTTTTATATTTTCCCCTTTATTTACAAGGTTTATGTTTTGGTTAGAATAATATTGCATTTCAACGCACTTCATTGTATAAAAACTTTCTTTTTTTACAATTAAGATGCATAATGCTTTGATACTTCTGAGTAATGGTGGCTCGTGAGTATACATTTGTGTTGTTCACAGAATGTTAGTCAGGCAGCTCTGAAAATGTTATAGGATTTGCTGCATACTAGCTATGATGATGATCAAGTGGATATAACTGCTCCCAATAACAATAATGGTAATTATAATAATAATTAATAAGAATGCGTAAGTTGTATGACGAAAGAAAGGTTTGTTTTGTGAGTGTTTGTTGTATACACAATTAAGTGCAGGTTTAAAGGCAAGAACGAAGTAAAGTGTAAACTTAAATTTTGATTGAGAGTATGGAAGTCAGGAATAACCGGGAGAAGTAGCCGCTCTTGTGCACGTTAAGTACTTCTGCCGTAGTGTTATCTTCTAGTTGCATTAACTTAAAATTGCAGTGATATAATGGAAACAGCGCGGAAGAAGTTTCGTACATGCCTTCAAGTATGCCCGAATCTATTCGGTCCATAAAGTAATTGGCAATACCAGGTGCAAATGCGCAAAGGCTCCTTAAAATGTGCACACGCCAAGATGTGCTACCGACCCTGTTGCCACATTTCATCAAGTATAGAGGAGTAGAGGTGGATTTAAATGCAGTAGATTTTAAATTACCGCATATACGTTGAGTTTAAAAGCATTCAAAGGAAAAAATAACCAATAAATCAGCAAGGTATCGAACGTTAGGGTGTTCACGTGCTCTTATTCTCTTATACTGAAGCCGCCACACGACTTCTGCTAATCGTGTTGGTTTTAGCATCCTTAAAATTATTTTAAAACCATAGCATGTTGAGAAATAACGTTTGTTACATGCCAGGATTTAATTTTAAGTATATACGATTATACTGTGTACATACACACAATATTTTGACATTAGCGAATATTAAATAAGTCAACATAAACTTAGCTTAGTTAAACAGTTATAAGTAAACAGGGTTTATTTAATAACCGCATAGACTTCTCTGTACGTTGCAAACAGGGGTGGTAATGAGGATACCCGAACGACTTTACCTAGAAACCTACGTCCAGAAAATTTCCATTTTGAATTTAATTGTGAGCTATAAATTCCCAGCTTGCCTTCCATTACCAATTGCTCTTCCATAAAGTTTGCATCAGCAAGTTCTCTCATTATTAATATTTTCAAAATGGAAAATTGGAGGAATAAAAATATAACGTCCTACAGCTATTCTTTTTAAATGTATGGACGCTCTTTAACTACTATGGTCCTTAGCGTCCCATTCTATATTGGATGTGAAAGACCGGTAATTTTGCTCACAGGCCTCTTAATCAGGCTCGAGGTTCTTTTACGTGCCGTAAATCTAAGACATGGGACCACCGGCCTTACTTCCCTTCCGAAGGAAGCCCTGCTAAGGATTTTTACGCCCGAAAAAAATCCATCGCTCTCCGCCGGGTTTGAACCCACGACCTTGGGAACTAGAGGCTAGCACGGTACCACTAATCCACTGAGTCTTACAGCTGAATTTAATTTTGAACTCACTGGACTTGAAAATGAGTTCAATTCTATAGAATATTTGTGTGTTTACAAAAGTTAACTTGGTAACATCAAAGTGCACATTATGGAAAATAAGCAATTTAAATTGATTTAATTTCCAAAGTGTCTACGTTAATGGAGGATGCATTTTATAAAAGTGTTATATTTGACCCTAGATACCAAAAGGAGCATTTTCGGTGATGAGTTCCTTTACAAAATTGTTCTTATTGATTCTCTGAGTAATACTTGAAAGATTTTTCATGTAATCACAGCTATATCGTGCAGATGTAACGGAAAAGTACTGTGTGCTGATAGCTCAGTTATTATAATAGCATTTCTCTTCCAGTGAGACATATCCTGCGCAAATACAATCTTTTAGTCACGCTGCATTAAAAGCACTTGAATTCCCCGTGGTCAAATTCAACTGGTCTGGAATCGCTGATGGTAACAAGAAATGTTTCGGGTGAAGTAGTAGGTAGCAGAGACATGGATTAGTGCATGACCAGGCCAATCAGAATCCCTTCGAAGGGCCCTACCCAGCAGTTGTTAATTTCCTATGTCTCAGTAAAGTAGGGGATCAAAGACTTAAACAGCTATAAAATACGGTACAGGAACAGGCGTGGTTTATCATCCTCTCTCCCCAGCAGCAAAACCGCTGCAGCGCACTGGGAGGTTTAGAGGGAGCTAGAAAACGCCTTATGAAAATCGAAAACAGTTCTCGTGAACAATGAGCTTTCTTACAAAATATATAATTTGAGTACATCTCCACGCGGTGTGAATTGATTCTAATGTACTCGAGAAAATATAACGTAGAAGAACTGTCACTTTTACTTTATGCGACTGCGAAAACTTGTAAGTCTCATTTAAGGACTTCAGAAACACACTGATGTGTGTACAAACAAAACGCAAAATTAAGTGGTCGCTCAAAGAACCACAGAAGAACATTAAAACAATAATGTTGTTATCTGTGACATGATACCGGCCTCACATCCACATGTTCCAGGTGAGTGAATCTAACGTATACGAGTAGTTATGGTCAGCATCGTGCCGCAGTGTTGGCTTAACACCTTACCAATCGCATGTAAATCTTCGTGTTCTTCATGAGGCTGAGTATGAACCGGTTCTGAAAAATATCAATACCAATGTGCGGGCACGAACTCGGGCGCATTCTGTTGCAGAGACCTCAGCACTAAGCTCCAACCCATTTTATACTATATCAGAACAAACGTCGTCTTTCAGAAATTTACTGTTGTTACATGTGACTATAGTCATGGCGTGGCTTTTTCTTTTCCCTCAGTTGCGTGACTGAATGTTTGAATATTTCACAAGATGCGTCATTCTGATTAAATATTAAATCAATTACCTCGTTTTTAGAGTTAGAACCGGATTCGTGTGGTCAGGCGAATCTAAACTGTATCGCAAGCAAGGTGACTGCGTTAGCAATGTTCTATACACTGACAAAACTATGCTCGTGATAGGCTGATTGCCGAAATTCAGTTAGCTGGTGATTAGAACTTCAATATAACTGGTTCATAGCGTTTCCAATGGGACCTTGAATCTTTGTTTATTAGAATACCCTTTACGGTATCCTGGCTATATAGAATCGCATGATTGTGTTTAGGTTCAGAAAGGTATGTTAGCTCAACTGATACGAAAGGTCGAAAATTCGCGGTCGGATTTTCTTGTCTGTTTAATTTATTTATTTGTGACTTTCTGGCTAATCTATACATGTACTAGTCGAGCACGATATATATGTGCGCGGTGAAGGAGAAACTAAACAGTTACGGGACAAGTGGGCGGGGTATCGGAAGCACAGTCACGTAAAGAAAACATTTACAGTCCCGATTTGCATTTACTAGCATGTTTTCATTGTGCAACTATACATTCCCCTATCACCTTCCCCTCAATCCCCTCTGATCCCTACCTTCGATAATGCTCGCAATGTCAACAAAACGTGACGCCCTCCACCAAACGCACTCATGTCGTGATCTACTAGTACTTGGATGAACCAAAATGTTCTTGTAATTTTCTATTTTGGATGCATTTTTGTTGCATATGATTGGCAGCTATCATGTATGTATGTATGTAATGTATGTATGTGAGAGAGAGAGAGAAAGAGAGAGAGACAGAGAGCGTGATCATTACTCTTTCATGAGAGAACGGCCAAATCAACCATTACATAATTGGGTATAGTATTAACACACAGAAGTCCCTCTAAGAAAACAAGCTTTATCGCATCTTAATTACTAGCCCTAGCAAAGGTTCTAAAGCGGTGTAAACTCAAAATCGAAGTATCTTTCTTATTATTAATTTTTTAAAATGTTACAGGTTTTAAATTGTTAAATAAAATTACCCATTGTACTACATTTCTTTTCCCTGAATACTTCAATAAGCCCTGCGGTTCTATACATTTTATAAATATAAAGCATTACATCTAATTGGTTTTTGCATAAACAGACGTTTTAAAGTTAAAAAAGATATTTTCTTTTGCTGCAACGTTCAAACATAAGCAATTTGTTTCGATTTTAGTTGCCATCATTGAATACTTCTCTAAAAATATACGAAAGAAATATCTTGGAAATTTAATACCATTAAGAAAGCTAATATCGTTCCAACGATGCAGTAACCAGTTCGCAACGACATCGGAGACAGAGCACGCATTCTACTCTCAAGCGGACTAACCTTAATTGTCACGTGATTTTTTTCCATCCACCTGTAAGGGAAAGTGCGCTTTTGCGGAACTTATTTGCTTTCTGAGAGCTTTTGTTTCTACAAATCAGTCACATGGAAAAGAAAAGTGTTCATAAACGTTTTAATGTAATATTAGCGATTTTTCTCTATTTTGAAGGATGACATCTACACTCTTTTACCCGGTATATGCAATTCAACACCTTATGTCTTTGGGTCTTTTAATGTAATTTTCTGCTTACCACGGGAAACGGTGTAGTTCGTATGGCATCCAAGTATAGTGAACAAATACATGTTAATGTGTTACCTAACCTTTGGCGTAGCTAAAAGTTGTATTAACACCACAGAGGCAGCTGTTTTATTGCCCATTTTTATAATCTCACAAGACAGGTATATAGCACAGACAAAGAGGGAGAAGGAGATGGAGAGGGAAGAGAGATAGGCAGGAGAGGGAGATGTGAGAGAGTCTGAAGCGGAACAAGAAAGGTACACACAGTTAATAGAATAACGCAAGCGGAGTTATGGGTTCTGATAATTACAGAGTACAAAAAAGCGAGGTTACCATTTAAATTCCATAAATCTGTGTCAGCCCCCAAACTGCTCCATGGAAATGAGACATGGGTGCTAACGGAAAATGCTAAACAAATCTTATATTTTATATTCAGATAAGTTTCTCTACCCATTCTTCAACAAACTATTCTTAAAACAGCTTATTCATCTATCAACTTCATGCTGAGATAAACACTTACAGAAATGGTTTTATTTCACATTTCCTTGTAAGTACAGGAGAAATAAGGAAATCAAAAGGCTTAAGCGATAGTCAAAGCTTTTAAGAGTGGGTTATTATCTGATCGCTGTGAGATTCAGTTCTCTTTGCATAACCACGATTTTACTGTTAAAAAGTATAAATTATGTGACCATTCAAGCCAATAACAAAGAATTTCTCGGAAATAAATAATGCCACAAGCATTTGATTTGATTCCTTGATTTAACGAGATCTACACACTTTTTGTGTATCTCTTACGGTTTACACGTTTTAAAAAAGTTAATTCAGAATGAAGAGGTCTTCTCAGGCCATTTCCGGAAATTCAAGGCCATTTCAGTTTTCATTCAAATATTTTAAAGATAATATTATAATAAAAATTTTAGCCATTTTTGAGAAGGTCAAAAATAACGAAAATTGGTTCATGTACCAATTACCAAGTTTCGTTTCTGAGTTACGCTGTTCACAGAGAGGCAGGGACGTTTCCAAAAATGCCTTTTTTTTAATTCAAGGAGTAACAAAATATGTATTTCCATTAAAATCGAACTTTTAGGCGGAACAAAATACTTCTGCAACAACTATAGCAAGCGAAGAGAAAGTAAAAATCTGATATGTTGCACTCCCATGACTTTCTCTACTCTTGTACAAACTATTTTTACAAACGCTTATTGTCCATCTACTTCATGTTAATCGAGATATTAATCTTATTGCTAATTTTCTTGTGGGTACAAGGGGGATATGGTAGGCTTAAGCGATAGGCAAATCCTTTAAGAGCTGGTTACTCTGTGGGGAATTCCATTCTCTTTGCATGTTCATGACATAAAACAAAAGAATAACGAATTCCCGTTTAAGAAAAATTATTAATATCGGAAAATTCAAACAAATAACTGGGAATGTCTCGGAAATGGTTCACTCAACAAAAATAAAAATGTATAGGACATAAATTTTGTGTTTCAACGAGATCTACATTGTTTTTATAGAAAGACTTTATCCATATCTTTCGGTTTACCAGTTATGCAAAAGCCATTCAGAATGAAGAGCACTTTTGGGGAGATTCCCAGAAAATTCAAGATATAGATTTCATTTGTCATTAAAATTTCTGAAACATATGATATTTTAATCAAAATAGTTTCAGCCATTTTTAAGAAAATCAAATTTTTTGACAGCTTTTCCATGTGAACGGTAGTCTGGGATGGAGGGATTTTCTTATAAATCTTCGTGTCGCATCTTTGAGAGATGCTGAACCAAAATAGCAAGTTAAGTATTTATCCGACTTTAAATTTTTGAGTTATGCTGTTCAGACACGCATCCACACTTCCCTTACTTATTATACGCAGTGGAGAAAGTAAAGATGATTATATGCAATTTAAATAAAGCTATTAAAGTAATTGTCAGGATGCAGAAGAAGACAGCACATTAGAAAATAAGGAAATTTGGAGTCAATAAAGAACGAAGGAATGCAGATCTAAATGGTGGTCCCCAGGACAAAGTATGGAAAAGAAGGGGCTATCAAAATTCTTCTTGGAATAGTAAGCTTAAAATTGGCCGCCTTAACCATTGGGGGACCAAGTATATAAACTGCTACAGTTTATAACATGTTAAAGCATGAAAGTTGATGATGCTGAGTTATAAAAAGACATTTGTGCACTGAAATGAAAAGTTAACAGAGATGTCTTATATCCCTCCTATAAAATCAACAATCTTGGAGATATGAGACTTTTCTATGTCGCGTAGTGCCATATTTTCCTGAATCATCTCTAACGGAATTACTTCCCTAACAGATGCAAACGGAATGACCGCTGGCGCCTTAGTGACTCAGGTTGAACCGACTGCCGCCCCCAGAAAACTCGATACTGGAATGGAGATGGTACACGCAACCTTTTGCATAACTTAGATCGTGTTTCCGTTTGTTTTTTTTTTGGCTTCCGTCTGTTGCCCCGCATCATAATGTGAAATTAGAATTGTCTTACGTAACTAACGTCTGATGTACTTAGGAGGTATTAAATTCAAGTAGGACAAGCGGGTATACCATGAATCTTTAAACATATGTTCATAAAGATCTTCTGAACATGAACATTATACTCCACATATTTTATGCGATGTTGTGTAATTCTGTCTATCCTTTTACCCTTACAGGAAATACTGCTCTGATCCAGAAATTCGGTATTGACATTTCAACAAAAACCTAGGTTTTGTGATCTTCTGAAACTTTTTCGAGAAACTTCTCTTTTGTCCTTGTCTATCTATGAATAATATAATAAAAACCCAAACCTGTACAAATGCCCTTTCGTTATTAGTGCCTCCAAATTTAAAAATGCCATAGTTTTCACGGAAACAATTTTGTTATTTATTTCTTCAAATATGGCTTAACGATTTTAATTAAAATATGTTGTTGTTCATCAAATGTGCAGGATTTTGATCCATAAATTTTTCCCTTGCTAACCAATATAAATTGTGTATCTTCCCATCTGCTACAGATTTCCTCAATTCTTGGCATTCGAGTAGGTGTTCTCCATTTAAAACCTTGTCAGCATTGCATGCTTCGTCATACATAAAACCAAATCTATGTAGATGTTCTGCCAGGCAGTCAAGTCTAGTGGCAATGGCTTCTTTTCTTGGGGTATCTTTTTATTTTTTGTACTATTTCTTTTATGTTGGAGTAATTTTTGTTAGTAATTTCCTTTTAAGTATTACATTACTAGTTTTGTTCTATATTAATTTTGATATTTTTTAGTTTATATCTAGTCCACAAGACTTCATAGGTTTTTAATATAACACTGCACCCTTTTTGGCCAGAAAGTCTGCTGTCTCGTTACCATTCACTCCCACGTGTGCTGGTACCCGCAGTAATATTATTTGTTAAAATTTTGTTTGCAGTAATCTATAATAGGATCTCGCATCATTAATATTATAAGATTCATCTGGACTATCATATTGTTCTATTGCTTGAATGGCAGAAACTGAGTCTGTGAGAACAACTACTTTATTTTCTTTTACATCAATCCTGTAGTATATTTCTTCTAATACTCGTATTGCAACAACTTCACCATCAAAATTTGTAGATTGTCTAGTAAATGTAAAATAATGTGAAAAGTATTTACAGTATATACCACCTCCTACATTATTTCTCAATTTATTTGCAGAACCATCTGTATAAATTCTAAGCCACTCTGTTGCCGGGAATTGATTATGTAGATGTTCAAGTGTAGCAATTCTGCATACTTCTGGTAGTCTTCTTGTTTATTTAGTTCTTCTATCAGCTCTTTATTTGTTACTATCTTGATAAAAATCTATCGGATTAGTTCTAGGAGAATGAGGAGTACATTTTTCTGATAAATTTAGGCATTTATAATTCTTCTCTAAAAAGGATTTGTTTGTAATCTGTGTTTTTAGCTTGTATTCTCTAGGCAGTTGAAATCATTGATGCTTGCTTGGGTTTGTTTTTAACTTTACATATAATTGTGCAGCTTGTATTTTCATGTTGGCTTTCATTGGGTTATTATTTGTTCCAGCAATAAGTGCACTAACTGACGTTGTTTTCACTGTTTTTTATTAAAATATTAAAGCTGGATATTGGCGATAAATAAAATTGAAGAAGTTATTTTGTAGTATTGTTGACTGCGTGCCCCGTACTCCTGAAAGAATTGTTGCTGTTCTTGGATGCTATTGATGATTCTGAAGTTCCCTGATGTTCTCTGTTGTTTTCTGAAGTTCTCTGTTGTTCGTTGATCTCTTCTTTTCAGTTGTCGCCAATTCTTGTCTCTTCGAGCTCCACGCAGCTGGGCGCCAATTTGAAGATGTTATTGTTTCACTTATGGAAAAAGCCGATTTTGAAGTAGGAGTTGTATTATTTTTCAACTGTTGGGGAGCCGAACATTTGAAGTAGTTGCAACCACAAGTATGTTAAACAGTCTCCGGTAGCCTTCGCCACAAATGTACTTTCAGGTGGCCTTCGCCCCAAGTTTAAAAAAATATTAAATTTGTAATTTGACTGTGTCTTTAAGTATTAAGTATTTATGTTTGCTTCGGCTGCGTCAGTATTTGTTAGAGACACGTTGTGATACGACTAAGAATGTAGGCTTACACATATTACAATTTTACTTCACTCCTTTTATAAATGCTTGATAACGATTTAAATAACACCACTGATATAGAGATCTGTGAGATTCTTTTTGTTAATTAATTACACTTTTTAACACGTAAACTATTTTTCGTCTCGCACGAATACATATTAAATCTCTCGAGGAGGCACAAGCAACGCATCCAGTTATGAGCACTGTCTGCAGGCACCTGAATTGATTTCAACCGTCTAAAGTTGTAAATTTCTGTATTTCAAGTGTCTGATTGGCTATTCCTAATCCAATATAATACCTTCTTTTAACGAAAGCTTTTTCTGGTTGTTGATTGGCTATTTTATAAACTGTCACTAAAATTACATTATTATTACTCCAAGAATCAGAAGTAGTATTATTAAACTCAAACTCATTATTGCTCAAGGTTACCTCATTGTTACCTCATTGTTAGCAATCTTTAACTTATTATTCTCACAGCTCCTACATTATTAAATTACGTAATACATTCACATAACATTATTGAACATGTTTACAATAATATAAGCATATGCAATGACTGATGCACACATTTTACAAATTATTACATACACATATTGCTTATAGGGGCTGTTATTGAATTTATATATTATATAATTTGATTGAAATCATTTAAGTGTTAAAAATGCTGCCTCAAAATATATGTTTCGAATTTTTTCTAACTTCGCCGAATCTTTTACAATGGAATTAAAAGGGATGGACAAAAGCTTACATCATAAGAAATCATATAAATATATGCCCTGTGTATTCTGAAATAAGCGTTAGGGGTAGCGTGGTAGCCTGTGGTGTGAAGGGACCTGGGATTCGCTTACTAGAAGACCTGGTACTAATCCACTCAGCCCCGAGAGATCCTTGGGGACCATTGAAAAGTTGCATGATGCAGAAGTAGCGGTTTCAGTCTGGCAAACCACATCTAAACGGCCGGGACTCTGACCAATTCATTAATTACTGCAATCTGCCCATGATGTGTGGGTTGAGGAAAAGAATGTAGCGGCCGTGTGGAAGACCTTTATATAATGGTCCTGTTGCGTCACGAAGCTATTATTCTGAAAATATACATAGATGCCACTTTTTACTTTATCTACTAAGTATAGTAAGTAGGGAGGTATCGTATTCCACCCAAAAAATTGATACCGAGATTTCACTGTAAATGATGTTTTGAGGGTTTCTGAATAAATAAAAAAACATTTATAGAAAAAGGTTCACGTAAGCGCGCCTTCGAATAGCATAACTCAAAAATAAAAAGACGGATGAATACCAAACCTTGTATTTAAGTTCAGTATCCTCCAAAGATGCGACACGAATATTTTCAAGAAAATTTCCATCCCCAATTACCACTTACATGGAACATTTTTCAAAATGTTTGATTTTCTCAAAAATGGTTAACAATTTTATTTAAAATAACATATATTAAAGATATTTACTTGAAAAGTAAAATGTACATCTTGAATTTTCTAGGAATAGCCTGTTAAGTCCTCTTTATGCCGAAGAGATGAAAACATCTAGAAAAAGAAGTTCTTATTAAAAAAACTTTTGTTGTGACATCGTCCACTTCAGAGATTTTTTTATTCATGTTTCGAATTATTCATTACTTGGTCATTCTTTTGAAGTCCTGTTAACATTCAGTTCTCGTGACTACGTGAAAACTTTAAAGCCAATGTGCAGCGACTAGTTCTTAAATATTTCATTATAACTCTTCCCTTTGTATCTAAGATAAAATGTGAATATAGCTGTTTCTGCAAAGGTTTATTTGGATTGAAATTAATTAGATAAAAAATAAGCTTTCATATGAATAGTTTGTATACCTACTAATAAACGATAGAGGGTAGAGAAGGTCATGTGAACGTATCGCACAAGAATTTTGTTTATGAGCTCGTGACTAGCGTGTATTGGAATTTATTTTCGTAATAGCTGCCTTTTCCTCATCATGCGTTCCACATAACATAGGTGTACTAATCTTGTGTTACCTAATGTAAACATTTCTAGAATGCTGTTGCTCCAGATTACCCCGAGAAGGAAAACCCAACGTTTTATATGCATTTTGCAGGAATGGTAATAAATGGTACCAAATGTAAAAGGCTGTTATTATGAAAGCACTGGTCGCATATTATGGGGAGTTCAGACACTTCTACGTGCGGTGTGTTTCAGGCAGCAAGTACGGAAAGAGGGATACGTGTTGGGCAACGAAATTGCGCAGGGGCTCAGAGTAAATTGGAATGAGTATATACGGCTACAGGGGAGGGACATGGGACCTAGCGGGTGGAAGATGATTCAGAGGTGTGTTTTAATTCATGCCTATTATTTTTCCGATTTTTACTTTCTCTACTACGTATATTAAGTAGGGGAAGTGTTGTATTCCACCCAAAAATTTGATACCGAGATTTCATCGGAAATATATGTTTTGAGGCCTCCTGAATCCAAAAAGAAGGATTTTTGGAAACATGTCCGTGTGTCTGTCTATGAACAGCATAACTCAGAAACGAACAGTCGGATAAACACCAAACTTGGTATTTAGGTTTAGTATCTTCCAGAGATGCGACACGAAGGTTTTCAAGAAAATCCCCCCACCCCAGATTACCCTTTACATGGAACATTTTTCGAAAATTTTAATTTTCTCAAAAATGGCTCTGATGATTTTGATTATCATATATATAAGATACTTTTATAACGAATAAAATGTATATGTTGAATTTTCTGGGAATGTCTCCAAAAGTGTTCATTGTAAACGACGTTTGCATAACTGTAAACAATAAGAGATAGACAAAAATTTACTACACAAAAAATGTAGATCGCGTTAAAATACACAATTTATTCATATACATTTTTTGTTGAGTGAACCATTTTCAAGATATTGCTTATTATTCCCTAAAATTTTCGTTATGGGAATTCGTTATTCATTTATTTTTTTGTCCTGGTAATGCAAAGAGAATGGAATACTCCACATAGCAAACAGCTCTTAAAATATTTGTCTATCGCTTAAAACCTACCAATTCCCCTTGCATCCACAAGAAAATTAGCAATAAGATTAACATCTCGATATCTCAATTAACATGAAGCATATGGAGAATAAGCGTTTGTACAATAGTAGAGAAAGTCATGTGAGTGAAACACATCAGATTTTTTTCTATTTTTTCCTCCATTATGTTAGTATGTAGTTATAATCGGCGCAACAGTTCTAGACACGTGAATATCTTAATGAGAGCTATGATGCGAGTTGCTTACCAAATCAGGTGGTGACCGGTCGTGTGTGCAGGAGTGCGTGGGACAGTCATCGTCAAATATCCTCACCGGTTATGCATTGCGTTGCGCAGATAAACTTAGTTATATACAGTATATTAAAATCCACGCTGTAAAAAGCGCTTAATATAAAAAACGCTGTCAATCATTGCCTCCAATTCTTCCACATCTAACAACCCTTCCTCTTCTGCAGAATCACTCACATTATTGCCGTCATCACTGCTGTCACTACTTTCTGCACCATTATCCTGGATGAGAATTATTTCTATTTGATTTTCTGCAATTCCGTATTTTTCGGAATAATGATTCTTAATTTATTCAGCATGTCGCCATACATTTTCCCATTCTGGCCTTCCAATTTCAGCAAATTGCTGGCGTTATAACTACTCCACATATTTTAATTTAAAAGTGATATTTCTGCATGCCACCCATTTTTTGACATCAGCCCAGATTAATTCGATTGGGTTTAGATCTGAGCGATACGATGGCAGTCTAAGTACATTATGGCGATGTTGTATTACTATCTGGTCAAGTATGTATGACTTCTGAAGCTATTTGTTGGCTTTAATTAAGTTATATAGCTTTGTTTTACTCATGCTTTCATCTAAAGCTTTATTATGTCTAAGTAACCAAGCTCTCATTTCTTCTTTCAAGGAAGTTGAGGTAGATGGTTTGTGAATTTGAGTGTTGACGCATTGTGAAGCATTGTCGATGACCAGAACAGACCCAGCAGGCATATTAGGCATCAACATGGCGTTGATTCACTTCATGTAATTTTCTGTATTAATTTCTTGATGAAAATCTCCTGTTGTTTGTTGCGACTTGTAAAAGAAGGGCATTTGGAACGAAGCCGTTCTTTCCAACAGCATGAACGATAATAAGTATTTGCCCTTTGGCAACAGGTGCCTGCAAACCTAATTCGCTGTCGTCACTCCAACTTTTAGATGCTGTATGACTGCTGTGTATGTATGACTCATCTTCATACATTTTAGTATTTTTCTGAAATTTGTAGCACCACCTTGAAAAGTGATGCTGATATAAGTACACGTTGATATAAGTACATATAAAATTAGTCATTTGGAAAGGTAGAATCAGACTGAAAAATTAAATGCCATAGCCGGGATTTGAACCACAGATCTTAGGCTTTCCGTGCCGTTGTTCTAACTGACAAAGCTATCATGGCAACATTTACTTTTTATTTTTATTTTTTTATTTTATTATTATTTTATTTTATTTATTTATTTTGCTTTTCTGTTAGAACTTTTCTATTTGATTTCGGTTTCTTCCACTTGAACCCTAAATCATTAATAATTTTTCTGAGATTTGTAGCACCACCTTGAAAGTTTCTGCTGTGTTTCAGCTGGATGAGCAATCTGCTTATTGTTAGCACAGTTTTTTCTTCCACATAGGAATTGTGAATCGTGCGCCGAATGACGCATTCGAAAGCGTCTATTTCTGTAATACGTTTAGGAACATTGTTTCTTCCCAGGTGTGTCAAATGGCACTCTTTCATCCATATGTTTTTTTCTCTTATCTTTGAGAACTCTGGAAACGGAACTCGGTGAAACACCAGTTGCTTTGACTACTCTTTCTTTCACTCTCTTAAGGCTTTTGTGGAACTCGGACGAACATATATTTTCTTCCTACATCTCTGCTTTTTGCTTCATGAAGTTGAGGACATTTGCAATTATTTCCCTACTTTGACTGTGTAACAACTTAGCACTTAACTTTGAAAACGTAGGAGCCATGGTTATAAATATAACAAATATAAAGTAAATACTATTTAGATACTGCTCTCTTTAAAATTACAACCAGATGCAGACACTTTCTATGCAGACTGTATGTGTTACGCACTGTGAGTAAGCAAAGGTGTTATATCGCTTTCGTTGATTAAGCTGAACATAAACCATTCCTAGGCTCGGCAGCTGGGGTGGCATTCAAGGTCACGATTCCAGAAGTTTTGCGCGAGTAATACCGAAAGTATATATTCGGTGTCATACTTTTATTGTAAGATTCCGGGACAGGGAAACTAAGTACAGCCATGAGGCCAATGGCATGGTTGTATTTTAAAGTATAGACTGAAACTGTTCGACAAGAGAAGTCCCTCTTCTACTACTACTACTACTACTACTACTACTACTACTACTACTACTACTACTACTACTACTACTACTACTACTACTACTACTACTACTACTACTACTACTACTACTACTACTACTAATTAAATGGTCTGAGAGTAGAAGAAATCGTTGCTTTCCGCATTGCATTTTCATTTTTTCAATGGGAAAGGATATAACTTGTTGTAACCATAAAATAGGCTTTTCTCCCCTTCATCTACAGAATATTATTCAAAACGGTTTTTAACCTTTAATGAAGTATATAATACACTTTTTGTGGTATGTTACTGTTATATTGTGCGGAAAAGGTACATGTTATACTTAATATTCTTTGTGCATACAGTGGAATGCTAAAAATATCTTGTGATTGTTTTTTGTTCAAGATCAACAAGTATTTATACTTTGAGGCAGTGTTTTTAACACTTAAATAATTTCAGTCAAATTATATAATAA
Source organism: Deroplatys truncata (assembly GCA_030765065.1). Lineage (NCBI taxonomy): Eukaryota > Metazoa > Arthropoda > Insecta > Mantodea > Mantidae > Deroplatys > Deroplatys truncata. The sequence goes on along the minus strand of CM060979.1, from coordinate 59,125,322 downwards.
GTAATTTCAATAACAGCCCGCCTTGAAGCAATATATGTGTGTAATAATTTATAAAATGCATGTAACAGTCATTGCATATGCTTATATTATTGTAAACATGTTTAATAATATTATATGGATGTATTACGTAATTTAATAATGTAGGAGCTGTGAGAATAATAAGTTAAAAGTTGCTAACCATGAGGTAACAATGAGGTAACCTTGAGGCAATAATGAGTTTGAGAGTTTAAGTGTTACTTGTGATTCTTGGAGTAACTATAATGTAATTTTAGTGATAGTTTGTAAAATAGCCAATCAACAAGCAGAAAAAGCTTTAGTTAAATGCAGGTATTCTATTGGACTAGGATTAGCCAATCAGAGACTTGAAATGCAGAAATTTATAAGTTTAGACGGTTGAAATGAAGTCAGTTGCCTGCAGACAGTGCTCATAACTGGAATGCTTTGCTTGTGCCTCCTTGAAAGATTTAATATGTATTCGTGTGAGACGAAAAATAAGTTTACGCGTTAAAAAGTGCAAGTATTGAATAAAAGAGTCTCACAGCTCTCGATATAAGTGAAGTGCTATTTAATTTGTGTCAAGGATTAATAAAAAGGAGTGAATTAAAGCTTAAAATCTGTGTAAGCCTACATTCTTTGTCGCATCACGCCCTGCCAAGATATCCATATCACTAAAATAAATACTGACGCAGCCGAGGCAAGCATAAATATTTAATACTTAAAGAAACAGTCAAATTACAAAGTTAATATATTATTTTTAAACTTGAGGAAAATAACAATACAACAAAACAACTTCTTCAAATTGGCACCCATAACATAGGGCTAATAAATAAACAACTCCAACAAAAACCTATTTCAATTTGTACGTGTGTTTATTAAATTTGTCATGTAAGTTGAATGTGAGCTTGTTGTTTTAATTTTTCCTTTTTTCTTTACAGGTAAGTACATTTCAACACAACGGAGCAACCATAAGACTAGTGAGTACTAATTTTAGTTGCCATTGTTTTTACTTTCTCTTTTTTAAGTACCGACATATTTTTATGGAACAAAATAAGGCAATAAAGTTGCTCTCTTGGATAGCTCCTGCCGGTGTATACGAGCTGAATGATCCAGTTCAGTGAGTGCGTGAGTAAAGAAATGAAAACAATAAATCGATAGGTTATTCCGGGAACTTTACGTGCGTGTTTCAAGCTACATTCAACATTCATCTTCCTGAAACTTACAGGGACACTGTCCTTCCCTTGTTAAGATAAGAAGAAGCGTTGAGTCATGGCTTCGGGTAGAGTTTTAGTACCTCACTTTGCCACCACTAAATTAAGCATATGATATTTCATACTTGGGGCGTATAATATTTAAAATTAAAATACATTTTCAACTTTATTATTCTCGGTCAAATAACAGCCAAGTATACACAGTATTTTGTAAAATTATCCCATGGTATATATGTTAACTAGTTTGCAATCGTTTGATTATTATACCAACACGTTATTTTAGCTTGTCAACATGTTTCTGGTCCTTTGGAATTTGCTAATTAATGTTGAGTTTTGAAAGTGCTGCATATGAAACACTGTTACACAGTTTACTTAGTTTTGGCAAAACTTTAATTCAAAACTGGAGTTCTCCCTTCACTCTACATCTTATGAGGGCTTGATGATGATGATGACTGACCTGAGTGGTCTCTTTTTGAGGCCCGCACTAAGCTCTTAAAGTCCTTTTGTATCTTATCCTGGGCATTAATCAAGTCTAATGGTCCGATTTAAACAAACCACATCCCTGATATCTGCTCTGTTACTCTCCTAAGGTTCAAAAAAGGACCCTAGGGATAAATATCTATGCACAGCAAATCCTTCGAATTCACATAGCCTTGAGGTTTCAAAGCCCCTCGCACATTTCTGGCATAAGGGTTCTTGAGTAAGCCTATTATGTATAAGTGTGTGCATAAAGTATTGTGGTCAGTAAGATAGTCAACAACTTCTCTGAGCTTAGATCTTGTTAAATGCAGGATAAACTCACTTAGTTTCCCACCAGGCCCCTACATATAACGTGGGTTTTCCTAGCGGTATTTATTTACTCCATATTTCGAGATGAGCCCTCGCCATAAGCTGGGCTATCCCACATTTGACAGTTCTGGGAGACACACCTCAGTAGAGCTCAGGCCAAATAAAACCAAGCCCCGATCCCCTCTTTGCAAAAGTGTCCGCCATCTCATTTCCTCTAATACCAGCATGCCCGAGAACCCAAAAAAGAGTAACCGGATACCTGGCACAGAATCTATCCAACATCCTTTGCCATTGCCACACCAATCTTGGATTTAGCTTTTCACCTCTCTAAGGGCTTTCAAAGCTGCCTATAAAGGCTTTAATTTCCTGCAAGTTCGTTGATAACCACAGAGGAAAAATTAATTGGTTGTCATATTCCAGCAAGAGTTACATATGAACTGAATAAGATATTATTTCTCCCGTTTCCGACTAAGATCACGTTAAGGGAGACTATATCTTAAATAACACCGTGTTGAACCAATTAAATAACCTTTATAACGCTGGAGATTATTTGTTAAATTCCATAACAGAGAAAAAAAAAATAAATTCAGTAATTCAAAATGAAGATGCAGAAAAGAAGCATAACCGCTTTTCTGAATGGTGTCATCGGTTTTTAGATGTAGTGTAAGTAGATTCTATAAATTAAGGTTGATAATAATAATTATAATGATGATAATCACAATAATAACGTCGTAATACATTTTGTTAGATGGAATCACAGATCCTGGATTAATAAAAGCTACATACACTATGTGATCAAAAGTATCCGGACACCCCACAAACATACGTTTTTCATCTTAGGTACATTGTACTGCCACCTACTGCCTGGTACTCATTATCCGCCACCTCAGTAGTCATTAGACATCGTGAAACAGCAGAATGGGACGCTACGTGAAACTCACGGACTTTGAACGTGGTCAGGTGATTGGGTGTCACTTGTGTCAGAATTCTGCACGCAAGATTTCCTCCCTCCTAAACATCCCTAGGTCCACTGTTTCCGATGTGATAATGAAGTGGAGACATGAAGGGACATGTACAGCACAAAAGCGTACAGGCCGACCTCGTCTGTTGACTGACAGAGACCGCCGACATTTGAAGAGGGTCGTAAAGAGTAATAGGCGGACATCTATCCAGACCATCACACAGGAATTCCAAACTGCATCAGGATCCACTCCAAGTACTACAGCAGCTAAGCGTGAGGTGAGAAACCTTGGATTCCATGGTCGAGCAGCTGCTCATAACCCACACATCACGCAGGTAAATGCCAAACGATGCCTCGCTTGGTGTAATGAGCATCAACATTATACGATTGAACGGTGGCAAAACGTTGTGTGGAGTGACGAATCACGGTACACAATGTGATTATCCGATGGCAAGTTGTGGGTATTGGCGAATGCCCGGTGAACGTCATCTGCTAGCGTGAAATTCGGAGGTGTTAGTGGTATGGTGTGGTCGTGTTTTTCCTGGAGGGGGCCTGTACCCCTTGTTGTTTTGCGTGGCACGATCACAGAGCAGACCTACATTGATATTTTAAGCATCTTTTTGCTTTCCACTGCAATTCCGGGATGGCGATTGCAACTTTTAACACGATCTAGCACCTGTTCATACTGCACGGGCTGTGGCGGAGTGGTTACACGACAATAACATCCCTGTAATGAACTGGCCTGCACTGAGTCCTGACTTGAGTCCTATAGAACACCTTTGGGATGTTTTGGAACGCCGACTTAGTGCCAGGTCTCACCGACCTACATCGATACCTCTCCTCAGTTCCGCACTCCGTGAAGAATTGGCTGCCATTCCCCAAGAAACCTTCCAGCACCTGATTGAAAGTATGCCTGCGAGATTGAATGCTGTTATCAAGGCTAAGGGTGGGCCAACACCATATTGATTTCCGGCATTACCGATGGAGGGCAGCACGAACTTGTACGTTATTTTCAGCCAGGAGTCCGGATACTTTTGAGCACGAAGTGCATTTAATGTACATACTCAGACGTGGTAGCTGATGATGAAAACAAAACGTTAAAACGCTTTTATTACCAAAAGCTGCATTTAGCTTTCTCAACTATTAAAAATAAGAACATATATCCAAATTAAAGCACTGACGACGTTCAACTTGATTTGATTTTCTCACGTAATGAATTTTAATGTCTTCCCAGAAACTAACTTAATTCCTGGTAGGTATGATGAAAGGTATTTTTCCAGTGTTGTACTTATAAACTTATATTTTTTTGTGTAAATGTGCTTCATATATTAATTTGCAAATTTTCTCTATTAACTGACATCACAAATATAGACACAGTTTTCAAGGTATAGCATATTGTTGCTTATTATGTTGAAAACGAGAAAATGTGCTAAAATGCCAATTCAGCAGAACTATAATAGCGTTTTCAGTTTCAAAGAACCACAGTTTGGAATAAGAGTAGTACATAATAATAATAATTAATAATAATAAAGCAAGTTCTAGGTGGAAATTTGCATAACAACATTTGTATTTGGGATAAAGGAAACTCAATGTTTTCATTCTGAAACAGAAATATAGATTTCGGTGACTTTTGGCTCTCGCAGACGTAGAAGCCTTTAATTAGCCCACATTTCTTACCTCTGAGTCGTTAACAGACATAATCGTCCAAGTGGATAAAAAGTGTCCAATGTAATTTATGTCGGAGAGAAGTAACATCTATAGTGCTGCTACAAGAGTTTGATACTCATCTCAAGCTTTGGAATTTAATCTTTTCATGTAGGCAGTATCACTATTCTTGGATTATCAGTGAGATTTTAATAATGGTTTGCCAACCATTATTGCCGTTTATTTCGAAAGAATGTTTTCTGATCCTTATAACTACAAAAGAAATTGGTGGTACAATGTCAGATTTCCCTGCAGAAGTTAATGTTAATTAAACTGAACTAAAAGTTCATTTGAGGTTCTAAAAGTACTAGGAATGTGGATACTGAGTTCGGTGACTTCCTAATCCTTTATTCATATGCTGTCACGTATCTATTATCACATTCACATCCTAGTTTCATTAGATTTTCTCATACTACTGTAATACTGAAATCAAATCTTTCTACTTTAACAATGTATGAAATGCACGTCATGGAAACATTTAAAACATTAAGCTTCGGTATGTGAAGCTGAAGCAGATTTTTGTAAACAGAAAAGTGCTTCAGAGCTTGAGTCGCCAACAAAAAGAGTCGTTCGACACAAAAACAGTTGAGAGGATACCTCTGATCAGCAGAATCGTAAGATATTCCCCTATTGCTTAAGGGATGGACTTCGTAATGTAAGGAACAAAGAATCGCGAAAGAAGGTACCGAAAAGAGACTTCGTTAAATGTTGCAATCTTAGTGTTCTATTTCCTATAAACAATTGCAAAAAAACTTCTGTTAAAATAAAAATGCATTTGTCATTAGATGAGAAATTCTGTCTGACTCGTAAAGAACACTTTTTGTGTTTTGTGTATCTTAATTACCAGACTCTTACTTTAATTTTTGGTTCTGTTAATGATAAGCGATAATAATTATTCTCAACAAATCGTAAATGCATTGCAACACTATATTCTGCTTTCGCTATCTGAGCAAAAAAACGTTATTCGCTTTATGGTTTGAATATGATACCTATAAGGAGTATATTAGAGCTTCACACACAATGTGTGTTCAGCGGCATTTTAGCTAGTAGATGGGATATAGCAAGTAGGTAGAGGTTTAGCTATTAGAAAGAGGTAGTATTTACTTGGTATTAGACAAGCGAGGGGTAAAGGCGCGCGATAGTGAAATACTTTTGGCTGTTTTCCACTGTACGCATCACGCGCGGCAACAGTTCAGCATACTGTGTACCCCTTCTACAGCTAAAGCTTTACCTCAGAGATACGTCCCCTTCCCTACTAGCTAAAACATACTGATCAGACAGTAGCTATCTTGTCCTTATCAATAATGTTAAAGGGGCATCAGTAAATTGCATCTTAAATTATTATCTGCGACCACCTTGATGTTATTCAAACAGGTAAACTGCGACTGAACGCACCCTGTGGAGTCGTTGTGTTGCATGCATATTGCGACTGAACGTACCCGGTAAAGGTATAAACGGATGGGAAAGTTGAAGTACACCCAGCCGGCAGTTTAGTCTATCAACGAATGACCCTAAGCTTAATCGTTGCGTGTATTGTTAAATATACGATGATATGTATAATATAGCATAACACTACAGAGCATATTCTAACATGACATGACATGACATGACATAAGGTATAAAATATAAAATTCAGCGTCTGTTATACTTTCTAATAGGAATGGAACATGGAAATTAGGAGAGGGAAAATCTTAGAGGGGAAACGACGTGATGATTGATGGATTTACTTATAGTAAAAAGCGTATTCTTAAGAATGGCGAGTGTTACTGGTTGTACACACTGAAATCTTGTAAGGCGAATATTTTTTACTACAGAAGCTACCGTGATAACAAGAAGTAATAGAAATCATAAAATAGACATAAGTAAATACTGTTAGTAACAATGCATAAAGAAAAGCCGAAGTTGAGATTACACAACGGCCATCTAAAGTAATTCACAAGGTCATTTCAGAAAATCAGGTTGTCCTGGGAACAATTACTGAAAGCGACATTTCTTACACTCGCCGAAATGTTTACAACAGCAAACGCAAAATAATGCCTAAATTTCCTGCAAATGTGAACAGGCAATGGACTATCCAGAGCAAATATTGCAGTCGGAACCTCGTATTGAAATTTGAGAGAATATCAAACATTGTAATACCTAGATAGCCCATTGCCTGTTCCCATTACAGTTTTTGTGCCGGTGTGCTAAAAAGTATATTGATGGGGCATTTGAACATTGTACAAACTTTTGGCTACAGATATATACTGTGTATTGCTTAGTTAATGGATATTATATTCCGGTTGCGTTTTGTTTGCTACCATAAAATCAAGCTATGTACATCAAGTTATTTGAACTTATAATTGAGAAATTCCATGGAACTGCCGTATATTTTATTGCAACAGATTGTTACTTTAGACCACGAACAAGCTGTAGACAATACCATTAAATACTTATGGTCGAGTGCAACAATAAAAGTGTGTCGGTTCTATTTAGATCAGGCATGATATTTCTAACTACAACATGGTTTGTGCACAGAATATCAAAACGAAACAGATCTCGACCTCACAAGAATGTAATGTAATGAATATAATTCTGCACCGATACCACATTTATGGCAACGGACACTTTAAAGTGATTGTAGCATTTTAACCACACCAGACTTCTAAATTTGCCAGTCCTAAGTCTGGAAGAAGAAGGAAAAGAATTTACCAATCGCAATTACGAGGGGCACTATTATATTTTGAGCCTTGGCAACCCTGAATGTTGTAAGTGCAATTTGACGTTTCCAATGGAAAGTTTGACATTTTTGACCATAATCTACTTCAAACATTTTGTCAATAGAGCGTCATTTGTTTTGCTTACACTAACTTGAAAATTGTGTGTCAACAAAAACATGAAATTCACTCGGTGAAAATGTTCGTGCAATGATTTATTACGACATTCGACGTGGATTATCAAGACAAGAGTGCATCGATCAACTAACTTCTACATTTGGCGACGAAGCTCCATCCTTTGCCACTGTGAAACGCTGGTATAACGAATTTAATCGTGGCCGCCATTCGCTCAATGATGAAGTTCGTTAAGGTCGTCCAAAATCAGTTGTTATGCCAGAAAACATTGATGGTGTGTAAAAACTAATAATGAAAGATCGTCATGCGACATATTGTGAGATTGAGGCAACGCTAGGCATTAGTTCCACCAGCATATATAAAATACTGCATGATTATTTAGCTGTGAAAAAGGTTTGCTCTCGTTGGATCCCACATAATTTGAGGCAATCTCAAAAAGATGCTCGTATCGATCGGTGTACAAAAATGCTCAGTAAATACAATGGCGGCCCCTCAAAAGACGTATATAAGATTGTAGCAGGTGACGAATCATGGATTTATGCCTATGAGCCGGAACGTAAACAGCAGTCGACTGTATGGGTGCTTCAAGATGAAGCAAATACAACAACAGTTGTTCGCACTCGAAGCACTTCGAAGAAAATGGTCGCCTGCTTTTTCAGCAAAACTGGCCATGTGCAACAGTGCCTTTAGAGGAACGTAAAGCGGTCAATGCCGAATGGTACACAACCATTTGTTTGCCGGAAATCTTCGGTGAAGTAAGGAAAACCAACAAGAACCGTAGGATCGTTCTTCATCAAGACAATGCGAATGCACACACATCTCGTCTAACAGAGTATTTGAAGCCTCAAAAAATCGAATTGATGGGTCATCCACCATACAGTCCTGATTTGGCACCCAATGACTTCTTTTTGATCCCGAACATCAAGAATAAATTGCGTGGACAACGATTTTCGTTGGCAGAAGAAGCCGTTGATGCCTTCAAAAAACATGTTTTGGAGGTGTCTCAAGAAGATTGGAATAAATACTTTGACAAATGGTTCAAACGGATGCAAAGTGTATTGATCATAAAGGAGAATATTTTGAAAAACAATAAAGCCGTTTTCAATCAGGAATTACTTTGTTTTAATTATTAGGCTCAAAATACAAATAGTTCCCCTCGTAATATGGTCCCCAAGAGAGGGTAGTAAATGTTTCTGCCGCAATTTACATACTACCAGTGAAAGGAGGCTAAGGTCTTAGTCGTAATTTACATGTCCGATTTCAACTTATCTACAGTTAGGTTGCAATTTACTGAACCCCAGTTAAAGCATCAAAAATGTTTGTTTCTAATCCTATCATATCCATCCTTGCTTATTTACGTTGTGCTCTGCTGGTCAGAGACAGTGTTTTGCAGGGAAATGAATTTTATCTCTGCGCGTTTTTGTGATGAACGATTTATTGAGCTATCGAGCTCAGAACTCTCTCTCTCTCTTGTAAATAAATTTCTTTAGAAACTAAGAGTAGAAATCACGGGAAGCTGCTGGCAGTTAATTACGAGCTTCACAATGCCACGGTTAGTGACAGGAAACGAGCGCAATTAGTCTTTGAAATTATCCGCAGCTTGTAGCATTTCCAGCCCTAATATAATGGATTCTTAAATGAAATATTTTGACCAATTTTGTGCTGCATTATCACCAAGTAGATACTTTGCTAATATTAAAAGGAAGTTTTGTATAGGAAGGCCGATAAATGACCATAATACCCGCTAGAAAGCTTCCGAATAGTCGGAAATACGGTTTTAAAGCGATTTTTTTCTTTTTTAGTTTGGTTAAAGTTACCGATATTTTTTATTATATTCTGTACCACACACAGTCGTTGGCGGCGGATGTAACTTTCTCAACATGAAATTATAGTAATTATAATAACACATGTATTGCTAGAAACAGTAGGTTACGAAATCACACGGGGTTGCCGGAATGTTTCTGGGGAGTCTAAGAGATAAGAAAGAACGGGCCTGTTTCTTCCCGTGCGCAAACTGATGTGCATAAAATGTGGCCCGCAATGGAACGTAGCTGTTTATGTCGGTTCTGACAAATCTAGCTCCACCCTCTCCCAGCGTAACCTCTTCTGTTCCTAGAGCCACTAGATTTGAGGGGTACTTTAGCTCTCCCAAAATATGGCCGAACTGCCGATGGATAACATTAAAAGTTAGTTGTCCATGTTTTCATTAACGGAATACCATTAACGCAACGTTTAATTGAATTTTGGTGCAACAATAAAATATAATAAAACCTAGAAATACAGACGAAGGTTAAGAATAATTTTTGGGGTTCCTCTAATACATTTAAATCTATTTTCATGCTACAATTTGGCTTTGTTAATGTCGGTTTTGTTATTGCCGTTCGATGGCGGTAATAACTTTAACCTTCTTCTCCACGTCATTGGTGAAAGACGTTTGTATAAATTAGCTGTCCATTTTAACAATACATGCAAATAATTCTCCACCCCTTTCTCGAGAAGGTCGAATTATGTTGCATTGGTTTAGCCTTTCCTTGAGAATCAATCGTTGTGAAACTCTTTCATAGTGACGACATCCAAACCACCCCTTGATTTCATATCGATTATAAAATCGTTCATTGGTTCGTTTCTTGTGTCCCTGAACTGTTTTGTCAAGCCAGTCACATACAATACTGATACCGGCTGGGTGAAGTCAAAGGTAGAAACCTTGCCTGATAGTAGAAACCTTACGGAGGGAAAAACGCTATTGCAATCTAGGGGAACGGGCCACTTTTTATACTCACGACCTTCTTAAAACAAAATTATTATGATAACTGTGATTGAAAAATTGAGGCAGTATTTTTAAAACTTAAATGATTTCAGTCTAATTATATAATATATAAATTTAATAAGGCCCGCCTTAAAGCAATATGTATGTGTAACAATGTATAAAAGTGTATATTACAGTCATTGTATATGTTTGTATTATTCTATACATGTAATAATGTAATATAAAAGTATTACGTAATTTAATAATGTAGGAGCTGTGAGAATAATAGGTTAAAAGTTGCTAACAATGAAGTAACCTTGAGGCAATAATGAGTAAGAAATTGTAATAATGCTACTAGTCATTCTTGGAGCAACAATAATGTAAGTTTTATGTCAGTTTATAAAATAGCCAATCAACAACCAGAAAACGCTTTAGCTAAATGAAGGTATTCTATTGGACTAGGATTAGCCAATCAGAGACTTGAAATACAGGAATTTACAAATTTAGGCGGTAGAAATCAAGTCAGTTGCTTGTAGACAGTGCTCATAACTGGACGCGAGATGTGTCCTCGAGAAATTTAATACGTATTCGTGTGAAACGAAAATAGTTTTATGTGTTAAAAAGTGCAAGTAATTAATAAAAAATAATCTCACAGCTCTCTCTATATCAGTGAAGTGTTATTTAAATTGTGTCAAGGATTAATAAATGTAGTGAAGTAAAATTATAATCTGTGTTAGCCTACATTCTTCAGTCGTACCACAACTCTACAAACAGAAACATGTTCCTAACAATAATTCTGACGCAGCAGAAGTAAACATAAATATATAATATTTAAAGAAACAGTAAAAATTACAAAGTTAATATATTTTTTAAACATTTGGGGCAAAGGCCACCGGAAAGTACATTTGGGGCGAAGGCTACCGGGTACCATACGTGCGGTTGCAACTACTTCAAGCTCGGCTCTCCAACAGTTGAAATATACTACAACTGCTTCAATACAACCTACTTCAAATTGGCTTTCCATACGTGAAGTAACAATCTACTTCAAAATGATAGGTATTTTAGCATTGTGGGTGATCTAAAAATATAGTTAATATACCTACCTTATTTTGGTAATTACTTAAAAAAACAGGCTTCTAAAAATACATATAGTTTATGGGAAAGCAATTTCTTTTAGTCATTATATTTCCATAAGAAACTAAATTTAACGTTCATGAGAATACAGAACTGGAACCGCGGATCTTCGACTCCCCGTGCTGAACTAAGTTAATACCTCCTTTTTCATTAAAATGTAGGTCATAACATGAGATTACAGGTGCTAAGTCCTATTTTATTTAAATGTGGAGCAACTATATATTCTGGGAAATATGTATAACCTTTCTCGTACCTGCAATGCTTGATGCATTCCAATCACCCTTCTGTTTCGTCTCTCATATTGTTGTTTAACCTGAGTTCCCAAAGCTGTTTTACTTCTTATATTGAGGTGGAGCACTAGGGAAGAAGGGGAGGTAGAGGGAACCAAACATTGATTCCTCTTCCACTGTACACATGCAGACTATATCGTTATTCTATATAAGCGAGTGGAGAATTTCAGACTCAGTGGATGATACCCTCATCGTTACGCACAAGGAGACAATTAATAAATAGTTTTCTTGTGACACATGTGACATAGACACCACTGCGTTCCAGCTTTGCACGCGTGCTGTTTGTTGTGGTGCATTACTGTTTATCTGCACTTTAACTATGTAAACCATTTCACATTTCATTCAGAAAATTATTAGCATGAAGTTAAACTTGGTGACTTGCGAGTAATTCTTACAACCTTGATAACTATCTAAATAGACCATAAATTATCGTTTAAATACTTAACTCGTTTGGCTGACTGTAGGGGCGTAGAATGTAATGTAATAGTATTTGAAGTTGAAATATTTATTGTATAAGTCTGTTCTTCTAACACTTAAAGCCATATTTAGTAAATGGATTGCCCACAGCTATGAAGATGATATAGCACTGCTTAATTTTGGAAAATTTCCAATACAGTCTCGGACATGATGAATCCTGGATTGAAGAACATTCACAGTTGGCATATGAGGAAGGCCTGTCCATCAATCCCAGCAAAACCGTTGTTGTTCCTTATGCTAAAAGGAGGAATTTAAAAGGCCAGAAAATCTTAAAATGCACAATTCAGTACTAATCTTCAGAATAAGTAAAATATCTAGGGCTTGTACTGGATAAAAAACTGACCTGGAACGAACACGTTGACATTACTCTCCGTAGAGCCAGGTGGTCGCTTGTAACCATCAGACATACTATTGAACAATCTGAGGCATAAAGCCACACATTAGCCATCGGCTAAATCTTGCAGTGGTTAGGCCCCAGGCATCTTATGGCGCCATTGTTTGGTGGCGGAAAACATTACAAACTACTGTAGTAGATAAATTTACCAAGCTAGAGAGATTGGCATGTCTTTGTATTACAAGGGTCTTAAGAAGTAATACAACCATTGCACTGGAGACTGCTAGGACTCCCTCCATGGACAGTTATATACAGGGGCGGCTGGTGACTCTGAACTTTGGTGGTTCACAACATTATCCTTGCAATTTGAAATGTTTTAAGTAATACATACGGAATAAGTTTCTCACTATAGCGGATTAATTTACGCAAATAAACAAGAAATGGGAATTCACAATATATAACACATGCACATTTCATGAAGATGCTACAGATCATTCACGCCATGCTTTGTCCATGTATTTTAACCACCAAACAAAACGCAAGGAAATCAAAACAGGGCGTTTTTAATATCACAACCACTTATCCAATCATATTTTTCATATACACTGCTGTTAAAATTCCTGTTAAAACTACTTGTTTTGTTTGAACTACCCGAGTGATTTTTAGGTATGGTGTGGGCCTGCCAATGCATTTAATTTCATTCTTTACCCCCAAGCTTAGCATTGAAAATGGTTGTATTAAAAGAGACTGAATGGAATTCATTTTTTCTCTTTATAGCAACGTTTACCTGTATTTAGCTAAATAAACCACTTTGATTCATAAATTAAAACCCGATACACACAACACGGCACAAACCACATGGTATACAGGCAACGTAATTATCAGAGATGCAAGGTAACTAGAGTATAGTCAGAGATGCAGTTCATTAGATAGAAGGCCGGAAGTGAGGTAAACGTTTACTGTGAATTCAATAGATGGCTCTGTGTATAGGACGAAACGAAAAATATTGCTCCTGTTGATCATCCTATTCTATGCTCTCTGACTACTAGGTTAACCAACAACATGCAACTTATGCCCCTCACTTCCCCCTATACACCTCTGCGCTCCCATGGTTCGTCATTCCCTATACTTCACCATTATACCAATGTGGGTTGCAGCCGGGAGTGCACTACTTGGCACCTGCAAACAATACAACGCTTGCCAAAGTCCACTCCACAAGATCATATCAGAATCATAACCGAAATGTATGAATCGTATACGTTATTTACATTAAAGGGAGAGCCAGGACTTTGGTTGTAGCGCAAACGTGCTACCATATTAAGAAGCCGCCCCTGGTTATATATAAGCGGAGGCTAGGTTTACTATTTACCGCTTAGTGCAAACGGAAAACTGAAGAGTAGCTGCTCAATTACTGAACAATTACTATTATAAATTTCCTCGATATTTCAGTGGAGCAGGCGTTTGACCAAATGAATAATGAATATTGCTCCTTCACTCCATTTAAGGTAATCTATCAGGTCTCGGGAAGACTGGATGGAAGGTATTATACCTGATAAAGAATGTGAAAACTTGTGTGGTTCATAGATGGATCCTCCATAGTGAGCTCAAGCATATACGGCTTATCTTCAAAGACAAATATTGCAGTTTTTCAGGCAGAAGTATTTGCTACCTTGAGCTGCGCTCTAAAAGGAATTGAGAAAGTTTACCATGGTAAACGAATTCTTATCCTCACAGGTAGTCATTGTAATTGAAAGCACTCTCCTCAGATGAAGTAATATCGAAACTGGTATGGAAATGCTTAATTGTACTGTTTACCCTGGCATCTCCCAACAGGCTCGAAATGTGGTGGGTACCGTTGCATCAGAGTATTTATGGAAATGTAAAAGCTGATCATCGGGCTAAAAAGGGTAATGAGATACACTAAGTTGGTTCTGTATCTGTGGTTAGAATCGGTACACGTACCACTACAACCTCGGTAAAAAATGGACTAGGGAAACACACCAACTCAGATGGCAAACCTATCCTGGACAAGGACAAGTCAGGAAAGTGATCTTAGGTCCAGGAAATACTCTTCCCTCATCTCTTCTGAGATTGGAAAGAAGAGGAATAAGGAAAGTAGTTGCATCAATTTCTGAACATGATCACTTTAGGAAAACCCATAAAGACAAACCCCTATGTAGAATATACAAAGATATTGCAAATACTGCTTCGCATATTCTGTTTGATAGTCCTTTCCTGACAAGAAAGAGATTTACCCTTTCTAGGAAGGATGCTGATAGTGTAACCAAACTACTGCAACTCGTTCAGGGAATGGATTTTGGGAAACAATGAAAGCATTTTTTCCAATACCTGCCCGTTACATACCAGTTATTTTCTAGGTTACATCCTACAAAAATTTAGCCCAGCAATTTGTTTTATTTACGCGAGTTAGTACATGTTCAAATGAAATTACTAGCCAATACCGCCGTCTATGGTCAAAGAAACAAACAAAAATCCAAAACCCTCTCTGCATGAACGTAAAAACATGCATAAAAGGATTGAAATGGCGTTTATTTTAAATAAAAACATAACTGTCTCCCAGTCTTTGTTCTTCATGCTTATGCATTTGCGTGCTTTTTGCACAAAAGTTAGCATTGTTAAATTAATTACACCATTAGGTGCTTTTGTGTAAGTATTCCATGTACAACATTAGATATTCTGGCGCCACATCAAATACGATATGCAGTATTCACTCTACATTTTTGCTGTTGGTAATATAGAAATTAATTTAAGATTTATTTGGTGGCAGTTGTTTTAAAATGAAAGGTTGCTTTAATACATTTTGTAATAAAATAAAATGTTGGTCTACTAAAAGAACTTGATCCTTAGGATAACTCACATTGTTCCTTATTCCTCTCACTTATTCTTTTCTAGATAACTTTTGACGTTATATTTTTATTTTGTAAATCTTGTTTTACTTTCTATACCGCGTTCACATGATATACAAAAATGTAGTATCTATATTTAACCGGAATAACACGTTTTGAGATCCTGTAAACCAAAAGAGGGACATTTGGAAGAAAAAAAACATGTGTACGTGTCTATGAGCAGCATACTAACAAAAAATGAAAAGTAGGATGAATACCAAAATTCGTATTTAAGTCCAGCATATTTTGATGCATGTGACATGAAGATATTTGTGAAATTCCTCTACATTACCTCTATTATTAAAACCTTTTTATTATTTGATTTTACAAAAATTGCTCAAATGATTTTGATTCAAATATAGTATGTTTGAGGTATTAATATGAAGAACAAAACTTAAATCTTGAATTTTGTGTTCAGCTCTCTTCCTTTTGACGTATTTTGTTTAAGTGGTAAACCATAAGAAATAGACAAAAACTAAAGAAAAAATCTTATGTGTTACACTAACATGACTTTCTCTGCTCTTGTACAAACTATTTTTACAAACACTTATTCTCCATATGCTTCATGTTAATCGAGATATCGAGATGTTAAGCTTATTGCTAATTTTCTTGTAGATGCAAGGGGAATTGCTAGGCTTTAAGCGATAGTCAAATATTTTAATAACTGGTTGCTATGTGGAGTATTCCATTCTCTTTGCATTACCAGGACAAAAAAATTGAAAACGAGTTTGAGAAAAGTATTGGAAAATTTAAGGGAATAACAAGCACTATCTCGAAAATGGTTCACTCAACAAAAAAAAAATGTATATGACAAATTGTGTATTTTAACGCGATGCACATTTTTTGTGTTGGAAAATTTTGTCTATCTCTTATGGTTTACCAGTTATGCAAGAGTCGTTCATAATGAAGAATACTTTTGGAGACATTCTCAGAAAATTCGAAATATACATTTCATTTGTCATGAAAATATCTTGAACATATGATATTTTAATCAAAATCGTTAGAGCCATTTTTGAGAAAATAAAATTTTCAAAAATATTCGATGTTAAGATAATGTGGGGTAGGGGGATTTTCTTGAAAACCTTCATGTCGCATCTCTGGAAGATACTGAACCTAAATACCAAGTTTGGTGTTTATCCGACTGTTAGTTTCTGAGTTATGCCGTTCACAGACACACACACACACACACACACGGACATGTTTCCAAAAATGCTTTTTTTGGATTCAGGGGTCTCAAAACATGTATTTCCGGTGAAATATCGTATCGAATTTTTGGGTGAAATTCAATACTTCCCCTACTAACTATGCGTAGTAGAGAAAGTAAAAATAGATTAGGGAAATACATCAACTCAGACGGCAAACCTATCCTGGACAAGGAAAAGCCAGGAAACTGGCCTTAGGTCCGTGCAACACTCTTTCCTCATCGCTTCTAAGGTTGTAAAGAAGGGGAATAGGGAAAGTAGTTGCATTAATTTCTGAACATGGTCACCTCAGGAAAATCTACGTAAAGTAGGACTCGACTCGTGTGTAGCTAAGCCCATACTGCTAAACTTAAATCATTTCAACATAGGCGATTACTGCAAAAAACGTAAACTGGATTAAAGAAAAGCTCACTTCATATATGGATGACATATGAGAACGTGTTGGGTACGGAAAGTAATGCGAGTATTGCGCATGATTACTTCTGTTCTGAGAAATGCTTTTTCCTTGAGTTTCCTTCGAAGAAATTTACAGAGCTAAGCAGCTGGTAACCTTGTTTCTAAGTATTCCGGTGATAATCTGCATTCTGACTTGGGTCAGACGATCCAGAATGAGATCTAAAAACCGCTTTGCATGTTTCACAAGTATCACGTGATTTTATTAGTGTTGCGTGCACACCTCCATGCCGTCCTGACCATGCTTGTTTGTTGAATCGCTTATCTCATAAATTTAGCATTAATTAAGCGCTTTTATAATCGCACGACACCCTTTCTGACATAAATACTAGGCGGCAACGTCAATATGTCAACTCCAGTTGAACGTTCATTGTGATGTCCTAGTGTAATTAACAATAACATGAACTGTCTTCTTTGGATGCTCACTAACTTAGTAATTCCAGGTTTCCAGGAATATCAGGGTTACGGATTATCTCTGCATCAAACGTCCTTTTATAGACTGTTTGAGTGTCTGAGGACACTTGTGTATCATTTTCACTGCAGCTCAGTGTTACTCCTTAATCAAATTTGCAAATTCACTCAGTATTATTCACATTATCTTGTAAATATTTTGTAAACCATCAAATTGGCTTATGTAATTTGAGCAAGTAGTCCTTCAGTGAATAATGAACAAGCAATTTATAACACAAAGTGAGGTTATTCGAATTGCGGGCCGTAGGACTGTGACCGTCAATTAGGAACCATGACGGTATTGTCGACGAAGAGAGAGATAGATCTCCGCGTGTAAAGTAATTGGTATTTACTGAAAGCATACAATGACATTTAATACTGATAACAACGACCACTAACCACATAATATAATGTGTTGTAAATGATCTCCCTCAATAGCAATACGTTTCCTGCATCTGCGTATGAAATTCGGTTGAATATCTAGTAGCTCATGAGTATCATTCTGCCGTTTCTCCTGTCATACATTGTGTTAGATCTTCTATTGTTTGTGGTAAGTCTTATACACGTTTTTAGCATAAATATCACACGGTGTCAGATCGGGGTCACGAGAGGGTCATAACCCTACACGAATATTCTGTCGCCTAAAATTCCCTCAGTTAATCTAAACAGTTTAAACAGTTACAGAAGCCAGATGAAACAGTGACTGGCATTCAATGCTCGTTAACTATTCGAAAAATGGTTTTAATATTAGAGTATTTGACCACTGATAGTTGCTTAACCCTAGAGAGGTGGCGCGGGGTATTTTCTGACCCCAGTCAGTTTTATTTGCAAGTTATATACCTGAACCCTGCCTTTCCCTTACCTTTCGCTGCATTCCTTGTCTTTTGTTAGAGGTCATTAGCATTGAAATATAGGTCATACATTCCTAGAATATAGACTATTTGTGTTCTTCGGCTGAAATGAGGGCAGGAAATACCCACGCCACCTCTCCCGTTGCCTGATGTGTCTCGTCTGCATATTGTTTCCGTAGTTACAGTGTGTTTTGAGCTGAACCTTCGAGAGGTTGTGTTTATAATATTTACGTATTTTTTAGTCTTAAAAGCAGTGCTGTTTTTATATCAATATGTGTTATGAGAAACATCAGGCAAGGTTATTAGCCCTAATAAGGGAAGTGGAAGAAGAGGAAGCATTAGGTGGTGAAGGCAGCGAAACCGAAGATGAACTTGAAATACCGAGTTCAAATAGGGAAAGTGAGCAAAGTGCAGAAGAGGATCGAGTTACGGCATGGAAAATGGTTCAGCCTCCTCAAAATTAACCTACCCGCTCCCACAAGATAGTGACTCACTAACCAGGTGTAAACTCTGCAGCTAAAAATGCAAAATCTCCTATAGAATTATTACTTGAGAAAATACGGCATTTTATAAATACAGCACAACCAGAAAATCAAGAACAGGAATTGCCAGTGAAGAAAAGAATGAGGTGTAATGTGTGTCCGAGAATGCAGACAGAAAGACAAACTTTCGTGTGTAAAATGCAAGCAGCAGGTGTGCAAAGACCATAGTGTAGTCTTGTGTAGGAGCTGTGTGTGAATTATAATATGTGTATCAACATGCTTGTACTGTCGACATGAAAAAAAAACACATTAACTGTGATACTTTATGATTATGAGTGAAGTGAACATTTAAATATATTTTTTGTGCTGCGCATCAGTGCAAATTGCAAGGAACTGTCAATTCAAAGTTTTTGTTTTATTTTTACTTTTTCTACTACGTGTAGTTAAGTAGGGGAAGTATTGCATTCCACCCAAAAATTCGATACCGAGATTTCACCGGAAATACATGTTTTGAGACTCACTGAATCCAAAAAAAGCATTTTTGGAAACATGTCCGTGTGTGTGTCTGTCTGTGTGTCTGTGTGTCTCTGTATCTGTGTGTCTGTGTGTCCGTGTGTCTGTGAACAGCATAACTCAGAAACGAACAGTCGTATAAACAGCAAACTTGGTATTTAGGTTCAGTATCTTCCAGAGATGCGACACGAAGGTTTTCAAGAAACTCCCCCCACCCCAGACTACCCTTTACATGGAACATTTTTCGAAAATTTTAATTTTCTCAAAAATGGCTCTAACGATTTTGATTAAAATATCATATGTTTAAGATATTGTCATGAGAAATGAAATGTATATCTCGAATTTTCTGGGAATGTCTCCAAAAGTATTCTTCATTGTGAACGACTTTTGCATAACTGGTAAACCATAAGAGATGGACAAAATTTTACTACACAAAAAATGTAGATCGCGTTAAAATACACAATTTATGTCATACACATTTCTTTTGTTGAGTGAACCGTTTTCGAGATATTGCTTGTTATTCCCTTAAATTTTCCAATACTAATAATTTTTCTCAAATTCGTTATTCGTTTTTTTATGTCCTGGACATGTAAAGAGAATGGAATGCGCCACGTAGCAACCAGCGTTAAAATATTTGACTATCGCTTTAAACCTAGCATATTCCCCTTGCACCTACAAGAAAATTACCAATAAGATTAACATCTCGATTAACATGAAGCATATGGAGAATAAGCGTTTGTAAAAATAGTTTGTACAAGAGTAGAGAAAGTCATGTGAGTGTAACACATCAGATTTTTTAAAGTATATTTCTACAACCGACAGTTATTTTAATACATAATGTATTACTCGGTATATGTAAGCAATAATTAGATAAATTTATTAATTCGGTCCATTTACAACAATCGTTTTGTTTCTGGGGTCGCGAGTAACCCCGCGCAACCACTAATGTAAGACGTACATGCGCCACCTGTCTAGGGTTAAAAGGAAAATTGGGCCTATTATTCTGTGCGCATTTAGAATAGATGTTTGATATTAAGGTTAAGTGTAAGCAGGCATAGGAATTTCTAAACATTAAAGCCAGGACGAAGGAATATAGGTTGAACTGTTGCAGTTTTTTGGCGTTTGCAGACAGCACTCGGACCAGTTTTACCTGCCTGTCAGCGATCCTTGGCCTCTGTTGTTTAGTAGTCTCTAGTTTGTGTGTAAATAACTTGTATTCCTATGCTTACTTATGAGTATTCATAATCTTTGAAAGTTTCTTCCAAACTACTCCGTCAAATGCCTTTTTCAGATTCACAAATGTCATATATATTCCGCTATATTTCTGTAAATAACACTCGCGGATTGTTCGTAGCAACTCGGTTGACCAACCGTTCTTTTTCTAAATTCCTTTCATAGCAGACGTTGAGTCCACATCCTCGGAAGAATCTTTGCACTAAAATCTGATTAACGGTCCGCTAACCATTTCATTTGTTGACATTGTCAAATTTTTGAAGTTGATAACTGCTATAAACCAAATATAACTTCTTAAGAGTGAAGAAGTTGATGTGCCCCACGTATGGGCGTCAATTTGAAGAAGTTAAATAGTTGCTTTAATTTAACTGGCCCATGTATGGGAGCCAACTTAATGAAGTAGTATTCTTCAACTGTTGTAGTTTATTGTTGTTGAAGTTTTACTGTTGTTTAGCCACACGCTTGGGAAGCCAACTTGAAGTATTGTCTTTACGTTAGAGTTTATTTATTTATTTCCACACTTGGGAAACCAATTTGAAGAAAGTCTTCTGTTGTTGGAGTTAGTTTGCATCACGCTTTGGGCGTTAATTTGAAGAAGATTGTTTGTTGCGTAATATGCTGTTACGTATGAGAAGCTGATTTGAAGATGTATTTTTGTTGTTACGCTCAAAGTTTAAAAATATTTATTAAATTTGTTATTAAACTGCTTCTATAAATAGTATTTATGTTTATGTTTGCCTCGGCTGCGTCAGTCTTACTTTAGAGATACGTTTCTCTTAATCAGGGCGTGGTACGACAAGAATGTAGGCTTACACAGATTTTAAGTTTTAAATTAACTTCTTTTTATTAATCCTTGGCACAAATTAAATAGCACTACACTGATATTAAGAGCTGTGAGATTCTTTAATTTAAAACTTGCACTATACTTAATTTTCGTTACACACGAATACGTAATATTTCTTTAGAGAACACATCTTCCATCCGGTCACTACCAATATCTCAGCAACTGAAACATATTTCAACCGTCCAAAACCCGTAAGCTTCTGTATTCCAAGTCTCTGATTGGCTAATCCTAGTCCAATAGAATATTTGCATTTTACTAAAGCTTTTTCTGGCTGTTGATTGGCTATTTTAAAAACTGTCACAGATTTACGTTATTGCTTCCCTAATCATGGCTAGTAGTATTCAAACTCTCAAACTCATTATTGTCTCAAAGTTACCTCATTGTTACCTCATTGTTAGCGACGTTAAACTTATTATTCTCACAGCTCTTACATTATTAAACTACGTAATGCATTCACATAAATGTTTACAATAATATAAGCATATGCAATGACAGTTATATAATTTTTTTATAAATTATTACATACATATTGCTTCAAGACGGGCTGTTATTGACTTTACATATATAATTCAAGTGTTAAAAATACTGCCTCAAGAGGTGTGTAGCCTGTATACTTAAACAACAATACTTTTGTAACTGATGTTTAGACGTCATGAATAAATCATTTATATTCCTCTGTATTTTGTATTTCAGAGGTAAATTTCCGCATTCAAATAATTATAAAAGAAAACTGCATTTATCGTTGTAACAAAGCTATTTTAGCACAAATTTTCCCATGTGAAACCTTGTTCAGAACTAGTAAAAGTTTGTCTTCAGAAAAAGCACATCTTTATATCTACTAATATTATAAGGTGAATACATCTTAAATTTGTGCATGTGTTAGAAAATTGTTGGTGAGAGGTTAAGGAAGTCCGATGTTACGCCGATGTTTCGAATGTTTTTGCGTGAATATTAGGGATTTATTCATTCGTTATTAGATTTCCGGGCAACGTCGGGTAAGCGAGCTGGTTCTATTATAAATTATTGCTTTCTGAAGTTTTACTGGCCCGTCTCCAAGCTTGGTCAACATTAACTGCACTGTTTTTGTTTAAGAAATATTTACTGCAGTGTGTTAGATCGTTCATATTATGTGTTTGTTACTCATTTTAGAGCTTCTTTAAAAAAGGAGGTACTATTTTGAGAGGCTCACAATAAGTTATAGTATAGCATGCGTCTTCGTTAAAATCGCAGACATGTTTATGCCGCCCTAAACTTTCAGTTAATGTAGCAAACAAAAGAGGTCCTAAACCGTGACAAGCAAAATACCAGTACACAAATTTATGTAGTTTCTCAAAGAAAGCTAAGCAATATGAACTATGTATGCTATTCTGTATTGTGTGCAATTTTGTTTAACCTCCAGTGGTGTTGCAAAAGTTTGTACCCAAGAGTTCTGGGTGTATATGCTAGTATAAATTTGTTTAACAAAGAAACTTATGTAGCTACACCAAACATATGTTTTCCAGTTAAGACTTCTATGTTGTTGGTTGTGAATACTGCACCATCCGAAACAAATAGTTCGATCATTCATCATGAAAGAAAATTGGTGCCTATACTGGTAATACGAAAAAGAAGATAGGGGAGAATTTGATATCTTATAACCTTTTGTCTATCGCAGTGAAATGTTATGGTGTGTGGTAAGAGCACAAAGGATGTTCTAAATCTTCTCGACTGACTCAATGAAGATGTCATATTATTTTAGGCCTATAGATGACGAGCTGTAAAGCTTCAGACGCGTAGGTGTGTTTGTGTCGATTGAGTAAATAAACTAGTGTAGACGTTTACTACAAAAAGGATAAAACTGAAATACGAGCTGTGAAAAAGTACCTATATTTGCACGGTTAAACTCCAGCAGAAATACAAAGGAAATTACATTCGCCATTTAAGGATTCTAGCCTTCATTTGCGATGATTAAAAAGTGGTCTGCTGAGTTTAAGAGTGGTTGTATATCAGTTTAAGATTATAAGCGCTCAGGGTGTTCCAAACCGCTGAGACTGTAGAGATTGTACAAAAATTCACAATTTCGTACTTGATGTTTGATCGAAGACACGCGAGTTTGTTTGACATTACAAAGACCTATGGGTCATGTCCAGTCATTTTACATGAAGTTTTGGATATGAGAAAGCTTTCCGCTTGGTTAATGCCGCGTTTGTTAACAATGGGCCAAAACATTCGAATGGACATTTTCAAGAGAGTTTAGATTTGTTTAAGCGCAATCCCAGTGTGTTTCTTCAACCTTTTGATAACATAAGATGAAACATGGACTCATTATTACATGTCAGAGACGAAGGAGCAATCCAAAGAGGTGAAAGTGCATCAAAGAAAGCAAAACCGGTTCCATCTGCAGGAAAGTTCATGACTACGGTTTTCTGAGATTCTGATGGTGTGGTATTCATTTGAAAGTACTTCCAAAAGGATAGAACCATCACCGAAGGTATTACGCTTCATTGTTGGCTCAACTGAAGAATGCCATTCAGGCTCAACCCTGTTAAAAAGAAAGTTATCTTTAATTACGATGATATGCCTTCACACGTATGGAATTATTGCTAAAGCTACATGACTTTCGCTTCCTAGTGCTTCCACATTCGCCATATTCACCAGATTCGTCTCCCAGGGATTACAATTGTTCTCAAATCTGAAGAAATGGTTTGGTAGACAAAGATTTACATCAAACGATGAGGTTGAAACTTACTTTGCACAGTTAAACAAATCAGGGTTTTAAAATGTGGAAAGTTATTCGATTAGATTACGGACTTCTAAGACGATTGCGAGAAAATAAATGTTTCTCTTAAACCTCGTGTTTTCTTGGTAGGCTGAAAACTTTTATGACGGCCCTTTATTCTGGAAGTATCTTTCTGGCTTCAGATTGATTTAACCTCTTTTGCTTTATTAAGTACTACACACAACAAAAGTAATTTTGGATGGAACTAGGAATAACTAAACTAGAAGTTTTCCCTCTTCTAGGTCTTTACTACGTTTCTCAGAGTTAGACATTTTATAGATATAAATGATGATTTATGAATAACTGACACACTTCTTTCTTTAATTATTCTGTTCGAAATTCACACAATGCCTCAAATTTATAATCGAATTAAGCAAAATGTTCTGGAGTTTTGATTGCCTGTCACTAGATGCGCAGATGTTCATGTTTTATTCGTAGTTGTTAGTTTTATTGTTGGCAACTATTTTGGACATTTTGTTCTAGTCAACGTGAAAATGGAGTACACTTAAGTGAACGATTCTTCCTTGTAAAGCAATACTGGGTTACGAATTCAATTACAGCTACTCAAAAGGCTTACCAGAGAGAATTTGATGTTCGGAATCCTCCGCAAAGAAAAATAATACTGAGACTGGTAAACAAATTGGAAACAACTGGATCTCTTGTGAGTGAAAAAGGAAAAAAAAGCTCATCTAGGTTTCCCACGGTTATTCTTGACGTAAAAGCACGACTGGATCAGTCACTAAAAAAATCATTTAGACGTTTGTTGCAGGAGACAGGGTACAGTTACTCAATGTGTCGGAGAGCTATGAAAAGTGCAGGCCTAAAGCCGTATAGGATTACGGTTGTCCATCAGTTACAGGAACCAGATAAGGATAGACACTGAATTATTGTCGTTGGTTTCAAGCGTTCATTGTGTAAAATCCTGCCATATTGTCCATCACATGGTTCATAGATGAAGCATGGTTCCATTTATCAGACTATGTGAACTCTCATATACATGCGGTTAAAATCGGAGTTTGGTGCGCAATATCCGCACAGAGAATAGTGGGACCAATTTTTTTTAAAACAATGTGAACACTGCAGAGTACCAACGGATTTTCACGGAGTTTACTGAGCAACTGGACGATGTAGAGCTGAGTCATGGATATTTTCAGCAGGACGGCGCTACATGCCATACGTCAAATGAATTCATGGCACTAATAATTGCAAGCTTCTTTGACGACCGGATAATTTCCAAGAACCTGTGGCTACCAAGCTCTTCGGATTTGACATTCTCGGACTTCTTTCTATGGGGTTACTTAAAAGACAGGATTTATGCCACACGTTCCCAGACATTGGACGATCTGAATCACAACATTACACAGGAGATTCAAGCTATTGATAACAGAGTCCTCCAACGAGTGGCCAGTAACATGAAACGATGTGTTGAGTTGTGCTTTATGCAGGATGGAGGACATCTTCAAAATTTGCTGTAGAGGTAAATAATCTGCCAAAATTCTTGTGCATTTCGGGTATAATAAGTTGTCGCTAGCATAACTCGTTTTGAAACAATTAAGAAATAAATGTGTCAATTCTTCATAAATCACTCTCTCTCTTTCTCTCGCTCTCTGTATGTATATGCATATATATATACTCCCACCCCTAATTTCCATGATAATTATGCCACCGAATTATGTACCTAAACATTGTTCACATTGTCTGCAGAAAATCACTGCCATAGTCGTAACCATTCGTCTCCAAACGCTTCACTTCTTGAATAAATAGTACAACAAACTCAGGGCGAGTGCACTTTTGAGGCCTTAAAGTCATCTGCGGCATGTCAGTGCTAGAATGGAGCACATGTAAACAAATCTCCAATGCGTATGGACAAACTTTGTACAGACTCTAAATGGAACCTAAAATGAGGTGCATTATTAAAGAAATTCTTAAACATTGCGATAGTGTTATGTCGTGATGCAGTTGTGTTTAAAATGCTGCCAAATTAATAATAGAAATCTCCATACATTCTGGACCAAAACTAAAAGTATTTAGTTTATAAACAAAACAACACGGAAGAACCAAACCTAATTTTGACCTTATTAACTAAGCTTAAAATCAAATAAAAGATTAAAACACTTTCCTGTAAACAGGTATATTCATGCATACATAAACGAGAACAAAAATTTTGTATTTTCTATACTGATTTAGGCCTGTGAAAGTAAATTGTATTTTTCCTCTAACTTAAGAATATCCAAGGATACAATTACGGCAGTAGCAAGTTGATACTAATTTGAGATGATCGTTATTCATAGCAGAATTTCTGAGAAGATTGAAGGTTTGGAAATTAAGGAGAATAATTTACCATGTTTGCTTATTGGAATAGTAGTAATAATTTAATCAGGAGCGCCCAAGTTCTAATCACGAGAGAGCGAGGCTTGTATTCTGTGGTTTTCCCTTATCCTGTCGGGATAAATTTTGGGCAACTCTAAAGTCCATAAACTCTGGACTCGTCCGAAAATCCATTTCGCTCATTTTATTCAATAAGTGAGTAAAAGGACATTAAACTTCAGATTAAAATGAGATAATTCTAAAACTCGAGATACAAAACACAATGAAAGAGACGAAGAGAATAAAATACTGTTAAGGCTGTAGAAAAAATTACAAAATTTACTTAAATATGTTTTAATTTCTTAGAGACAATACTTACAAAATTATTTGCTTTGAATAAAATCCAGGTTTTAGAACTAAAACTACTTTCATGAATTACCCACAATTTTTATAAAAGCCACCATTTAAAGGTGCATTTTATGTCTTTGAGCCTATTTTTTGTTGATTTTTATGTTGGAACTTTTCCTACCCTTATCTATGGTATAATGTTTAACTATACGTTTTAAACTGCTTCGTCAAATTGAAGTAGTATTCTTCAAGTGTTGTAGTTTATTGTTGTTGAAGGTTTTACTGTTGTTGGAGTTTGCACTACGCTTCGGGCGTTTATTTTTAAGAAGATTGTTTGTTACGTAATATGCTGCTACGTATGTGAAGCCAATTTTTGAAGATGTATTTTTGTTGTTGTTACGCTCCAAGATTAAAATATTATGTTACCTTTGTTATTAAACTGCTTATATAGATAGTATTTATGTTTATGTTTGCCTCGGCTGCATCAGTATTGTTCTAGAGTGACGTTTCTCTCAGGCAGGGCGTGTTGCGACCAGAATGTAGGCTTACACAGATTTTAGGTTTAAATTCACTTCTTTTTATTAATCCTTGACACAAATTAAATAGCACTACACTGATATTAAAAGCTGCGAGATTCTTTTAATTTAATACTTGCACTTTGTTAACGCGTATATATAATTTTAAGATTTACACGAGTACGTAATATTTCTTTAGAGAACACGTCTTCCATCCGGTCACCACCAAGGTTTGCAGGCAACTGAACATATTTCAACCGTCAAAACCCGTAAGCTTCTGTATTTCAGGTCTCTGATTGACTAATCCTAGTCCAATAGAATATCTTCATTTTACTAAAGCTTTTTCTAGCTGTTGATTGGCTATTTTTAAACTGTCTCAATATTTACATTATCGTTGCTCTAATCATGATTAGTAACATTTAAACTCTCAAACTCATTATTGCCTCAAGGTTGCCTCATTGTTAGCAACTTTAAACATATTATTCTCACAGCTCGAACGTTATTAATGTATGTAATGTATTTATATAACATTATTAAACATGTTTACAATAATATAAGCATTTGCAATGGCTGTTACATACATTTTTAACAAATTATTACATACATATTGCTTCAAGGCGGGCTCTTATTGAATTTACATATTATATAATTTAATGGAAATTATTCAAGTGTTAAAAATACTGCCTCAAAGTGATGTCACTGATCCGGTCTTCTGTCTCTCTTTACGTGTTATCGCCAATGGACTTACTTTGTCAAACCAAACGTGAATTTTTTTATTAGCTACAAAACCAAGCAAAGTTCTTCTAATTTCTTCTTTACCAAAGATGAATCGGCATAGAGTTACTTACATTTTTGTCTATTCATTCCCACTTATCCTACATGTGCTCAACCATGCAGATAAAGTATAGGAAAATCATTCTTGTAACCGGTCATGACAGATCCGCTGAAGTAAAGAATGTTCAGATATCGAGTAAAGGAAAGAACTTTGACATAGGAACATATATATTTACTTTTACACTTACGAACTGCAATTCAGAAGGAAAATGAGTGATGGAATAGGATAAGGTTGGCCTAAGATATTACGATAATATTCCTCTTAGAAGAAAATTCTGTATGCAATTAAAATTTTATGATGACGTTTCAGTTTGAATATTATTCAAAGAATAACGATTAAATCTTTATAAATATAATGGTGTTTTATTATAAAATTAATCTAAATAAAGAAACAAAGAAATACTTTTCTTGCCAAGTAGTGTGGGAATGTTATTAAGTATCTTTTAGCGTTTATGTCATGTGTTCTGTGAGGGCGTTTAAGGGGGAGGCACATATTCGCATCATACGATTGTGACTTTTGTTCTCGACTACAATGTCGAGAAATGCAGCCTCACCAGCTGCACTGTACTTTGCCTTAATGTTATTTTCTGCTTGCTTTCCTATCGCCTCTAACCGTAAGTTGCTAAGTTTTGAAGCCTAGTGTTACGTCTCTAAGGAATTACAAAGGGCATTTAAATCTTGTATATGACAGAAGGCTAGTTTTAAAGAACTGCTGCAGTCATGGCATATTGCATGTTAGTGTCAGAATAATGAGAGCATAGTGAAAAATTATCGAAATGAGCAAGGCTTCACAGGGAATGTTAGAATTTTAAAATGCTGCTAGCCATTGGAGTGGGAATAGACCTCATAACGCATACTATTTATTCAGTAGGCAAGCCAATTTATTCTGAGCTACAAAGGCATACATTGCTGTTATGGATTATCTGTCGAGCTTTTTGGATATTATAAAACAAAGTTACACAACAGTAGGTTTGAGTATGTGTGCGCACGAATTGCTGGATGCTGGCTTTTGAGGGCAGTGCGGATAGGGTAGGGAGAAAACTTTAATTATACATATAAGTTCACATAAAGCTGCCTAATGAGGACTAGGAACCCAAGAAAACTTTAGGGTATAGTATAAAGGCATTTAACTGCCATCTGATTTAAGTTTAAGGAAAAATAACAACACAGCATTGTATAAAAGGGATAAGAGTATCTAGCTGAATATCCTCAAAATCTATTCGTTGCAGATAGTTTTCACCTAAGATAAATTCTTTATACTTTTACTAAATATAGAGCGGTTTCTGTAAGGTGGTGCCAAAGATCGCGTGTATGCATGTTCCGCCTGCATGCAGTTACCTCGGTATTCTTCCGCTGTGCACTAGTGGTGAATGGCCCGCTCAAGGCTACGTTTATCAGCTGTACTGTAAGCACTAGAGTTTGTGCTTCAAATGTGAAGGCTTATTCAAGGCATGTGTGTTGTGTATGATTTTCTTAAGAGTGTTCTTGTTATTGTTGCCGTTCTTGTCTTGTTATTAGTACACTGAAATTCTTACCGACAAATTCACGCTTATACAATGAATGCACATAGAATCGAATCATGTAAACGGGTGTGTAGACAATTTTAAAGACGTTTCCGTATTTCACTTCCAGGTAGAGAAACTGTTAGACGTCTGGTTAATAAGTTTAGGACAACAGGAATGCTAGACTGTAAATCTAAGAAGCGAAAACGAAGTAAAAAATGACGAAATTGGTGCATCATTCCAACTCTAACACATAAAATTTATAGCAACAATCTCCACACCAAAGACGAACTTAAGGACAATATAAGAACATAAATTAGGATAATTGCGCAAGAATAACTTGTATGTGAATGGAAATTTCATGCGAAGATGCCAAAGATGTCTCAATGCAGATGGACACCACTTTCAACACCACTTATAACAAGGTTAGTACTCATTATAGTGCATGTGGAGTGCATCACTCGTGGAGTAAGTAACGTGGGATATTCAGAATGGAAAACCTCTCAGTGTAATAGACAGTGCGCGGAGCACGCATACACGCGAACCGCGGTCCCTCAATACAGCGAATGCTCTGTCTATACAGTTATACAATTTGTGTGCCAGTGCTTATTCATGGACTTCGTATCTCCACATACGGAAGGCTATTTTAGTGCAGCACAAGACTCCGCTGTTCGCACGGCCTTCGTGTGCTATTACGATGCTGTATTTGCCGGTTAACTTTTTTCGCCGATTTGCGTTAAATAAAGGACAGTGCATATACCTTTAATTACAGCATTCTATCAAAATGGTGACCACCTATTCTTTACATGACTTATAAGTACTCAAAGTGTTCCTAGAAATCCCACCCAGCTCTTCTAGTGAGATAGGAATGTTATAGTTATCATTCATGATTATAATTCGTACTATCAGTGACAATTCGATGTTCCTAATTGTCCTTGTGTTATATTTTACTTTGTGTCTTGTGTGGGGATTATTTTCATATACTTACAAAGATGAAAACCTCAAGGATTCATAACAGGGGATCCAGGAGGCCACACACTTTTACTCACTTTTCGATAATGAATTAGGAAAGAATCCCGTCATATTGCAGTGAGCTATATTATAAAAAATAGACGTGATTAAGTTATTCTTCTGTCAGTCTTTCAAAAGATGAAACCAATATTAATCTTATATATTGTGTTGAGTTCGTCAAAAAACATTGTGTCAAAAACACTGGGCGGAACCGATTGCAATTTTTGAGTCATAGAGACGGACTTTGAATATTACGTTTAGATTTTCTGCACTCCATTAATAACTATTTTGGTTAACGTAATTATCCGCTGAGACCCATTGGTATAGAAAATTAAACCGGAATCGATATATGTTATGAACGGCTTGCTGGAACTATTATAAAAAATTAATTCTCTTTTCAAAGTCGGTTGGTACTAGCCTGTGGACAACCTGAATTTATACGCTTAATTTAATAAATTTTGTATATAATATCATCTTGTATAACTCGCAAACATTATGTGGTAGACAAAAACGTACTACACAAAAATGTAGATCTCTTTAAAATACATAATTTAATTAAAATAATTGAGATATCCGTTATTAATGGTTGGAACTGTTCAATACTTAGCCATTCTTTTAAAGTACTGATGATTTTCAGTTGTTACTCGCAATGTCGTGGAAAGAGCATGGAATTTTAAGGCTAGAGTATAGCGTCCAGCTCTTAAAAATTTTATTATCGCTATTCCCTTTGTATCTAAACCGAGATATAATGTAGCTATTTCTGGAAAGGATTTCCGAATTAAAATGAAGTAGACAGAAAAATTAACTTTCGTAAGAATGTTAAGCGATATAGGTTAGAGAAAGTCATGTGGATGTAACATCTGATTTTTTTCTTTATATACGTGGATTTGCAGGTTCTTTGAGCATATATTTCATAAAAGATAACAAAAGAGAAAATACCAAACAAACAATCTCTCTTGTTTTATTTCCCAATAATTCATAATCTACTAGAATCTATTTCAGACCTGCTTTCAGCGCGCATTGATTTCCTGTAGTTAATTTGGTATGCATTTATTAATGGACGTTGTATCGCACTACCGGGACCCCCAAAACTAGATCAATAAATTAAGAGGCCAAGGACTTGGAGAGAACTAATGCCTTGAGGTTAAGGTGATCCCTTAGAAAGTGGGTGGTTGGATCCGAGAAGGAACAGTCGGCGCCTCTCTTAGATAATATCAGGTTATGAACTGAGAGTAGTGGGGGTAAGTGGGGGTGTCGAGATTGCCATGGGAACGCCTTGGGGAAGTTGCTATGGGAACTGCTATCGATAACAGCTGCATTGCAGGTTGCATTCCTTAGGGCTAATGCAGGAGCGAGAGAGACAATTAGCGTAAAACTGAACAAGATCTCTGTTTCTGATCTATAAATTTATGGCTGTGAATATTAAAGAGGTATCAAAAAAATCTACAAGAAACGAAATAAAATTATAATAAAATATGGGAATTTTTACTGTAAAATACAAAGTGTAAGAAATGTACATGGTAAAGGTGCAAATGCAATAGGACAACTTAGGACGCTAGTCCTTAAATATTTGATATTTTCACGTTTCGTTAAGCGATACGTTATGTCTGTTGTTTCTATAATAGCAACGTGACCAGTCGTAAAGGGCGCCGGTGGAGAAAGCAGTGTCTTATCTGCTACTGCAACTGTGATGTATTTAGTGATCTAATGAGCAGAGACCCGCTATTGTACAAAATCTTGTGGGATGTCCTTTTTGAGAAAGGCATTTATATAAAGACATAAATAACCAAATTAATCGTTACATTGGGAGGTAAATTCCTAGCAATTCGTCTGTAGTCTTGCTCTTAATATCATTTGCAACATACATGTTTGCCTTAAAATCTACAAAACATTTATGCATGCTTGTAGATTCGGAATAAAGACGACTGCGTTTGTTTTTATTTATTATTTTCTCTACTACGTATAGTAAGTAGGGGAAGTATTGTATTGCACCCAAAAATTCGATACAGAGATTTCACCGGAAATGCATGTTTTGAGACCCCCTGAATCCAAAAAAAACATTTTTAGAAACATGTCTGTGTGTGTGTGTCTGTGTGTGTGTGTCTGTGAACAGCATAACTCAGAAACGAACAGTGGGATTAACACCAAACTTGGTATTTAGGTTCAGTATCTTCCAGAGATGTGACACGAAGGTTTTCAAGCAAATCCCCCCACTCCAGACTACCCTTTACATGGAACAT
Source organism: Deroplatys truncata (assembly GCA_030765065.1). Classification (NCBI taxonomy): domain Eukaryota; kingdom Metazoa; phylum Arthropoda; class Insecta; order Mantodea; family Mantidae; genus Deroplatys; species Deroplatys truncata. The sequence continues at coordinate 59,092,399 of CM060979.1, read as the reverse complement.
TTTTCGAAAATTTTAATTTTCTCAATAATGGCTCTAATGATTTTGAATAAAATACCACAAGTTTAAGATATTTTTATGGCAAATGAATTGTATATCTCGAATTTTCTGGGAATGCCTCCAAAAGTATTCTTCATTGTGAACGACTTTTGCATAACTGGTAAATAAGAGATAGACAAACTTTTGCTACACAAAAATGTAGATCGCGTTAAAATACACAATTTATGTCATATACATTTTTTTTGTTGAGTGAACCATTTCGAGATATTGCTTGTTATTCCCTTAAATTTATCAATACTTATACTTTTTCTCAAATTCGTTATTCATTTTTTTGTCCTTGACATGCAAAGAGAATGGAATGCGCCACATAGCAACCAGCGCTTAAAATATATGACTATCGCTTAAAACCTACCATATTCCCCTTGCACCTACAAGAAAATTAACAATAAGATTGACATCTCGATTAACATGAAGCATATGGAGAATAAGCGTTTGTAAAAATAGTTTCTACAAGAGTAAAGAAAGTCATGTGAGTGTAACACATAAGATTTTTTTTCTTCTTTCCTTTATATGGCATTTCCTTTAAATTCTACGATCATTGGATATGAATTCAGAAAAAAACTGCTGATGTTCATAATTCTTTCGTTCTTAGGGTAATCATTGGGTTTATGATTTTTAAAAGCTGAAACATTGGTGCTTTCTCGTTTCTACAAAGAGTAGGAAATGGTTCTAGATAAATTAAATCATTGCTTTTGATGCATAAATCTTGAGGAAATATAGTTTTATATTAATTAATGAAGTATAATCTATTACCATATGCTATTGTTATACAAGAATGTATTGTTATTGTTGCTTTTAAAATTACAATTACATGTGTGACATTTGTTCCACATTACTGCATAGTTATTCCCAACACACTTCTTCATGAAGGACAGTAAGATGAAAGAGGTGTCACTACCGTAAAATTGAGCAGATTTCTGACTTACATCCTACACAACACGTTTTGTCTACAAACGCTGCTTGTACTTATACGCGCACTGATCTCTGTTTCAGAATTTAGGAATTCGTTAGTGTTATAAATCAGGCATGAAACTACATTGTGACATATAGAAACCGTGGTTAAAACTTAGCTTTGCTGCGTACTAATAAATGAAATTTTGTAGCCTGTACATACATTTTATATTTACACGCTCGTGGAAGTAGAGTAGGAGCGGCAATACACAGCGCAATTGTGCACGGTCCATCCGACCGATGCGCGGTTGGCAATTAGTTTCCAACAATGGTTCCATTTGTTGCAATGCAGGCGTTGTAGCGTCTACCTGATCTATGCATTGCAGTTCAACTTCCGAAATGTTGGTAATTTCTTACGCTATATTAAAAAGATTCTTGAATTTCTCTACAACGATTTGTTTCTAAAACATTGACAGCAAACGAAAATATGTAGATTGGTGTTAAATGTTGCACCACTACTCAAGAAAAAACAAAACAAATTAATGAGACTCAGTAATAGATTTACGGCTCTTGAAATTCACGATAAGAATACCTTACCACCAGATATCGTGCAGTGTGCTTGCCGAGATCAACCAATATAAGTTTCATAGACAACGTGAATAGAAAAAGTCTGATGTTTTACACTCACATGACTTTCTCTACTCTTGTACAAACTAGTCTTAAAAACGCTTATTCTCCATATGCTTCATGTTAATCGAGATATCGAGGTGTTAAACTTATTGCTAATTTTCTTGTAGATGCAAGGGGAATTGGCAGGCTTTAAGCGATAGTCAAATATTTTAAGAGCTGGTTGCTATGTGGAGTATTCCATTTTCTTTGCATTATCAGGACAAAAAAATTGAATAACGAACTTGAGAAAAAGTATAAGTATGGGAAAATTTAAGGGAATAACAAGCAATATCTCGAAAATGGTTCACTCAACAAAAAATGTATATGACATAAATTGTGCATTTTAACGCGGTCTACATTTTTTGTGTAGTAAATATTTGTTTATCTCTTACGGTTTACCAGTTGTGCAAAAGTCGTTCACAATGAAGAATACTTTTGGAGACATTCACAAAAAATTCGAGATATACATTTCATTTATCATGAAAATATCTTACACATATGATATTTTAATCAAAATCGTTAGAGCCGTTTTTGAGAAAATTAACATTTTCGAAATATGTTCCATGTAAGGGTAATCTGGGGTGGGGGGATTTTCTTGAAAACCTTCGTGTCGCATCTCTAGAAGATACTAAACCTAAATACCAAGTTTGGTGTTTATCCGACTGTTCGTTTCTGAGTTATATAGTTCACAGACAGACAGACACACACACGGACATGTTTCCAAAAATGCTTTTTTATGGAGGGGGCCTCAAAACATGTATTTCCGGTGAAATCTCGGTATAGAATTTTTGGGTGGAATACAATACTTCCCCTACTTACTATACGTAGTAGAGAAATAAAAAATGGCCAGTACGCAAGTAAATTATGTTCGAGAGGTTGAAAACTAATAATTTATCTCCACAATAGAGGAGAGGAAACTGTAGGTTAGGAGGAATGTATGAAGACGATTGTAGGCTACAAGGCTATAGTTTGAAAGACTAGTGCAGTGATCTGTGTTATTTGACCACTGTGAATTAATGATGTGATTTCACCTTTAAAAGAACGCTGTACTTAGTTTTAACAATTATTTAGTACTGAATATATTGTTAAGTACCGGTGATGCCTATCAAAATACATTGCATGGAAAATATATAATGGGCATCAATTGTACATCAAAGAGAAGACAGTTTAGTTTAAGCATCAGTCTTGTGATCTAACTGAAACGTGACCGCTATATTGACCCTCTTTTAGCGTTTTGCTGCGACTGGTTATAAAATAAATATATCTCATTTGGGGGGGGAGAGAGAGAGAGAGAGTCATCCTTAGATTCCATAATACCAGAGAGGATTTCAGGAAGGTACTACAATTTGTGCTAACATTAGGTACAGGGACTACAACATGCCCTGCAGCTATACGAGCCTTGTTGGACGATAAATCTGTTAATTAGAAAAATAGTCTCAAATACTCAATAAGGACGTCATTGAATTTACTAGGCGAAAAATAAAATGCAACTGTTCGCATATAATAAATTAGCTTTTGATTACTAATGAACTCTTGCGAAAAAATAATTAAAAATAATATTTTTTTATGACACTCTAAATATTTCAACCTAGATATTTTATGATATATTGCATGATCTTTCAACCTGGAATAACTTCAAGATGTAACAGCGAAATGTTTATCTAGCTAATGCTAATGTCAAAAAGTCATTATCTTCTCAACTGTTTGCATATTGTAAGTAGAAGTATTGTATGGCAGCCAAAAACTTGATACAGATAATTCATTCGGAATACATGTTTTGATGTCATAAAAAAGGCTCTAACGATTTTGATTAAATATGTTTAAGATGGTTTCATTACAAATGAAATGTATATCTTGAATTTTTGGGAAATAAAGCTTTTATGGAGTTAACTACTTCGAAATATTCCTTGTTATTGATTTTATTTTCAAATACTTATACTTTTCTCATATGGGAAGTTTTTCTTTTTTTTCTGGTCATACAAAGAGAATGGAATTCCAAAGCCATAGCAAACTCTTAAAGAATTTCATTATTGATTAAGCCTACTGTATTCATTTATTCCCCTTGATACTACAAGGAAACGTGCAATAAATCCATGTCTGCAAATTTTCGCTGGATTAACATGAAGTAGATAGAATAACCTTTTATAAGACTAGTTTGATGAAGAATGGGTAGAGGAGTCTATGTGAATGTAACACAATTATTTTTTGTTTGATAAGCTAATATCTATGTCTTACCAGTTATACATATTATGAAAAATGCACGCAGAATAAAGAGGATCTCACAGGCAATTCAACACATGTATTCTATTAGTTATGCAAATTATTAAACAAAAAAATCTGATGTGTTACACTCACATGACTTTCTCTACTCTTGTACAATCTAATTTTATAAACGCTTATTCTCCATATGCTTCATGTTAATCGAGATATCCAGATGTCAATCTTATTGGTAATATTCATGTAGATGCAAGGGGAATATGGTAGCTTTTAAGCGATAGTCAAATATTTTAACGCTGGATGCTATGTGGCGCATTCCATTCTCTTTGCAAGTCAGGACATAAAAAATGAATAACGTATTTGAGATAAAGTATAAGTATTGGAAAATTTAAGGAAATAACAAGCAATATCTCGAAAACGGTTCACTCAACAAAAGAAATGTATATGACATAAGTCGTGTATTTTAACGCGATCTACATTTTTTGTGTAGTAAAATTTTGTCTATCTCTTATGGTTTACCAGTTATGCAAAAGGCGTTCACAATGAAGAATACTTTTGGAGACATTCCCAGAAAATTCGAGATATACATTTCATTTCTCATGACATTATCTTAAACATATGATATTTTCATCAAAATCGTTAGAGCCATTTTTGAGAAAATTAAAATTTTCGAAAAATTTTCCATGTAAAGGGTAGTCTGGAGTGGGGGGATTTTCTTGAAAACCTTCGAGTCGCATCTCTGGAAGATACTGAACCTAAATACCAAGTTTGGTGCTTATCCGACTGTTCGTTTTTGAGTTATGCTGTTCACAGACACACACACACAGACACACACACACACAGGCACACACACGGACATGTTTACAAAAATGATTTTTTTGGATTCAGGAGATCTCAAAACATATATTTCCGGTGAAATCTCGGTATCGAATTTTTGGGTGGAATGCAATACTTCCCCTACTTACTATACGTAGTAGAGAAAGTAATATATCATCGGAACCATTTCGAAAAAATATCACCAAACATTCTATATTGGCATTGTGATGAGACTATTTTTAAATGCCAGTTTGGTATTGTAACAAATGAGAACAACAATTACTGCGAAATACACTTCGGCACTAAGCATAATACAAACGTTAGAATTGAGTCAGTTTCAGCACGCTTTCGGAACACACTGCAACTAATCCGTGATCAGAACTCGCAGCTGAATTGCATTTTCACTATCCACTTTCAAGATGCTAATGGCCTTGAAGTTGAGCGTCCTTAAATATAAATCAACATCACCGTCCAGTTTCACTGTCCACTTTTCCTTCGTAACTTCTTAACTGACTGAACGTCCTGTCCGGGCAAGAGCAGCATCTTATATAGGCCCGTACAAATCGGAAGCTTCTAAATGAGGAACCTACTATAACATGCCGAAACGAATGTTACGGAACAGGTAAGCGGCACATAATGGGCTATTATGCTGCATTAGATATTGTTCTGGAGGAGGACCGGCTATTAGCCTAACCCGCAGCCAGGTAGATGAGCTGAGAGGCACTCTAACCATCGGACCGTAGCTAACTTAGCGTGCGGTCACACACTTTCAGGGAGTATTCGGCGATCTCAAAAGAAGTATTTCGGTAAAATTTTGATGTTAAATTTTTTTATAAAATACAGAACTTCCTCTGCTTACCATAGGTAAGCGTTAAAGAAACTAAAAATGACAGAACACAAAGATACAAAATGACTAGTACAATATTTCGAGAAGCTCCATTTCATTGTGAACTAGGAGAAGGATTTGTCGTTGAATAGGCTTTGTAGAGAAAGATGAAGGGAATAGGAAGAGAGAAGAATAAAATATAATGGCAGAAAGAAGTCCGTATCATAAAAAGAAGAAAAAACTACTAGAATAAGAAGTAATAGTAGAATAGTGACGGAAAGAGAACAGAGGAATAGAAGGAAACTCGAGAGCACAACAAGAGCAAAGAAAGATTAAAAATGAAGGACCGGGGTGTGTTTTGTCTTCACATAATGCACAAATCAACTTAATGTTCCTATTGACTCGCAAAGAAAAGGCGTTACCCCATCTCTAAAAATATTCCGAGGTCGCTCTACAAAAGGCAACTTAGATCGATATGAAGGCGCCTAGAACTTCACAATAACTCAGGAAACTGTATCTACCAGTCATGAATTAGCGAGTGGAACAAAGAGCACCTGCTGGCGGAAGAAAATAAAACAATTCCAGAATTAAACAGGAACACAAAGGGACGGCCCACGTATTGTTAGCTTTTACGTAAAGCCGTATGTCAGAGATTATTTGATGAACCAACAGTTCATCTGCGCAGATGATAAAAACCAATTATTGCACCTAAAGTGGTGGACACTGGATTTCATTTAGCTCCTAGCTAAAGTGCTTGCAGCAAAAGGACAATAAACTCTGATGTTTTACATTCACGTGACTTACTCTTTTACAAAAGTTTGTTCTTTTGTCTACTTCTTGTTGTCGTGACAAACTTTCATTTCATATTTACACATGTATAAGAAGCCTAAGCTACAGTAGTCTACAGTGGTCAGAGTTTTAAAAATGGCTTGGAAATTCCATGCCCTTTGCGTGGTACGAGAAAGAACGACTACGGAATTTCCACTTGAAAAAAGTATAAGTATTTAAAAATTCATACCACTAACAAATAATATCTCGCAAATGGTTAACGTCACAAAAAGTTTTATGCTTTTTATTTCAATATTTGAATACTAATTTTCAAAATCCTTAATATATTTTTAACAATCTACAAACAAAGCAAAGCAACAGAAACCCTTTTTACTTTCTCTACTACGTATAGTAAGTAGAGGAAGTGTTGTATTCCACCCAAAAATTCGATACCGAGATTTCATCGGAAATATATGTTTCGAGGCACCCTGAATACAAAAAAAAGCATTTTTGGAAACATGTCTGTGTGTGCGTCTGTGTCGTCCTCCGTGGACTAGTGGTACCATGCTAGCCTCTAGTTCCCGAGGTCGCGGGTTCAAACCCGGCGGAGGGCGATGGATTTTTTTCGGGCGTAAAAATCCTTAGCACGGCTTCCTTCGGAAGGGAAGTAAAGCCGGTGGTCCCGTGTCGTAGATTTACGGCACGTAAAAGAACCTCAAGTCTGATAAGAGGCCTCTGAGAAAAATTTCCGGTCTTTCACGCCCAATATAGAATGAGACGCTAAGAACCATAGTAGTCAAAGAGCGTCCATAAATAAAACTCAATTTAATTTTTTTGTGTGTCTATGAACAGCATAACTCAGAAACGAACAGTCGGATAAACACCAAACTTGGTATTTAGATTCAGTATCTTCCAAGGATGCGACATGAAGGTTTTCAAGAAAATCCCCCCACCCCAGATTACCCTTTACATGGAACATTTTTCGAAAATATTAATTTTCTCAAAAATGGCTCTTAAGGATTTTCATTAAAATATCGTATGTTTAAGATATTTTCATGACAAATGAAATGTATATCTCGAATTTTCTGGGAATGTCTCCAAAAGTATTCCTCATTGTGAACCACTTTTGCATAACTGGTAAACCATAAGAGATAGACAAACTTTTACTAAACAAAAAATGTAGATCGCGTTAAAATACACAATTTATGTCATATGCATTTTTTGTTGAGAGAACCATTTTCGAGATATTGCTTGTTATTCACTTAAAATTGTTAATACTTATTTTCTCAAATGGGAATTTCTTACTCATTTTTTGTCTTGGATATGCAGAGAGTATTAATCTGTGGCAAAGAGAATGGTGCTGCACCTAGCAACCAGCTATTAAAGAGACATGTCTATGCTTAAAGGCTACTGTATTTCTATATTTCCCTTGCAAATACAAAAGAAGGGGAACATAGTAGGCCTTAAGCAATAGTCAAGTATTTTAAAACTGGTCGCTATGTGTAAAATGTAAATCTCTTTGCATGTCAAAAGATCGTTTCTGAAAATGTTTATCTCGATTAATATGAAATAGATGGAGAATAGGCGTTTGTAAAAATAGTTTGAACAAGAGTAGAGAAAGTTATGTGATTGTAACACGTCAGATTTTTATGATTACAACTAAAATGCTAAACCTAAATTTACAATCTAATAGTCTAACATTCTTCTATACGAGGCTTCCTTATACACAGTCCAAAGATTATTTGTATAATGAAGCCACCCTTACTATTTACATTCCACAATGTAACCATTTTATCAATTTGTATCTGAATTCTCTCCTCTTTCTTAACTTAATTTTCCCAAATATTCTCCCATCACGTTATTATTACTTTCCCCATACCAGGTAACATTTTAATTGTATAATTTCTCTCTGCAATTTCTCCCACTTTCTTTCCCTTATACCTTCCTCCATTTCTGCATGCCATCACATTCTAATAAACAATGAAACATTTCATTTTGCTTCTCACACATAATGTACCCTTCCCCATTATCTCCTCACAAACCCTTTAAAAATAGCATCCAGGCAAATCCTTCCCTTTCAAATTTATCCCAACAATCCACATATTTCTCACACGCCCAGTGAAGTTTGACATAGATCGCCTGCTTTAATGAGATTTGTACTTTTAGTGTATTAAGATATGCATACAGACAATACACGTGGACCTTTTTCTAAACATTAGCTTTTTTGGATTTAGCGAAACTCAAAACGCGTATTTCCGGTGAAACTTTGGTATCTAATCTTTTGGTTGGATGCAGCACTTCCTCTACTTACTATAGGTAAAAGGTAATAGTTCGGACTAACGGAGGGGCCCCCAGCAACGGGCCATAGAACCGCAAGTAGGCCGTAACGGCCCTTTTTACTTCTACCGTGACACCTGGGAGTGATGAATGAGTGGATAGACCGAAGGGCTACCAGATCCGGATGACAACGCTCTCAAGCATGCACGGGGTCCCAAATGTTTCCAGTTCGAACACATCCGAAGTCCATACTCAAGCCTCCTAATCCCCGGCGGTTCCTGGTGGGGCCCTCTCGGAGGCGGAGCGTAACGGAGCAGTCCCGCAACGATGAAGAAACCTCTACAAAGCGCACAACCACCGCCCAGCCGCAACCTACCGAACACCGTCCTCTGGTCCTACATTCCAGAAGCAGATAGCAATGAAGGAGATGATGGGTGCAGTAAATAAGGGGCAGGAAATTTGTGGTGGTAGAGAAATTACCCCCATCATTAACCTGCTGACCGGGGAAAATCCATGGATTAAAGTGGGCGGTCACCGGGGACCGAAGCCGGGACCTCCCCGTCTTATTATAGGTTAGTTAAAGTAACAAATACTAATAATTGCATCACCGTGTTTCACAAACAAGACAAAAGCAGAGCTAACAACATTTTGGGGGGGATGTATGTCAGATAAAACATCTTTCCTTCTATACTTTGCTGTCTTCATGCAGGGAACTTGTATTAGACTACTTATGTAATCTTTAACATCTCCTCTAAGTGCTCGATTTTTATTATTCGATATTTTACAAATATCTATTTAGGGTTTATTCTATTGTGTTCCAAAGGGTTTACAAACGTAATTCCGCACATGTTACTCAGAAATTTCAGTAAAAGAGATTTATTCTAGAAAGTAACCTCTTGAGTGCTTTTAGCAAGTTAAAATGTTACACGCAGCGCTTCTCGCGGAAAATATATCAGTAATATAGAAACTATCCTTGAGTATTTATCAAAATAATCGTATGCGAATTTTATAATAGCCAGTACACTTTGATTAATCTTGCATTAATCTGCGAGTATACCTGAAAAAATTAAATTCTTTGAAAATGTTTGCGGTACAACATTACAATAATACAACATTATTTTGAGACTGCTTATTTGCGGATTTGCTGCCAGAACTCTTTTCTATAGGTTTGCAGTTCGTTTCTCTAAGTTCTGTTCTATCATACTTAGTTTCTAAGCTTTAGGTTGGTATCGCATGGCGTTATTCACTACTCACTTATCAGGGATTGCGATCTTGATTTCAAGACAGCTTTTCTCCACCAAATCTTTCTATATAATAACTTTTAATGCAAATAAAATAACATGTTTTACATTTCCTATTTGTTAATAAATAAAAATATGAAGGGAAAACATGCTTAATATATTATTTTAATATTTGTCAACGGAACCCGTAGCTGTACGGGGCTATTGTATTATACGCCGAGACCATTATCGTCTTCTCCCTCCCACTTTCTCTCCACCTGCCACTCTCATTCACTTGTCTGCATTTCATTCTTTAACTCTTCAACTCTCCTCCCCAGCCCTCTTTTCGCTCTCTCTCTCTCTTTCCATTCTTCCTCTCACTCTCCCCTCAATTATTTCATTCACCGTCTCTTTTTCCTCCCTCTGCAACTTAGATTAACGTGATATTTTGAAAATAAAATAAAACTACTTTTTTTGGTTGTAAATAAACACTAAAACTGAGTAAAGAACTAACATACACACCTTTGTATTTCCTTCACATACTTGTTATGCCAGTGGCAGTACATTATTGCCATTACCTTTATATTTGCCTCATTAACATTTTCCCAACAACGAAAATTGAAAAATATTATGCTTTGTTATTTAAAATTTACAAAGACTTAATAATAAGCGAGATATTCCGGGTTTTTTCAATGTATGCTCTTTTAGAACACCTATTATTTGGGGAAAGCATTTAACATACAATGTTAGTTGTCTTTTAATTGGGGTTTAAGTATGTTGTATACAAAGTTTCATATCTTGTGTGCATGTGTTTATAACATATGACCATTATATGCGTTTTAACCAATTATTATTTACCCAAATCGAAAAGTAACAGAAAAGAATTCTGCTACAGTCACATTACATATTGTAAGGACATTTAAAGTGAATTATTACAAGAGCCATATTGCATAAGTTTACCTTAAATAATTGACTTAATGGTCTACTATGAAGGGAAGCTAAAACAAATTAAGCACCTTTAAACTTTCTTTATTGTATGAATTCTGTGTTACATGTAAATACATGTATATGTGAATTTAACAATAAATGTAACTGTTCACATGAATTAAGAATTAAAAAAGGTAATTAATCTTGGCTATAATAATGCGTAATATTTGATGAACGTTAATAATGCTTTTGCTTTATACCTTTTCAAGGTTTAAAATTTGACGTTTAAAACTCTAAGTTATTGTCTTGCACTATAAACAGTTTAAGGTTTCAAGGTAACATCGAGGCTTGTTTGACTGACACACACAATAAACATGTTCTCTTTCACGCAGTCAAATGTACCCTACTTCATTTTTAATCACGGAATTAATCTACTCTCCAACCCGGACCACAAAACAGATTATTTCAATACCTTACTCACCAAAAATATTCTGTAATAAATTTAGAAAAAGCCAAAAATGGTTACGGATGCCTTACCCAAATTATCTCTGCTGCTGCGAGGAACGATGTATTCCCTTCCCTGGTTCGATGCAATCCAATTTCTCTTCCAGCCCGGGAGACCTTCCTTGTCCACCGTGTATTAAGGCGCTGCTGTTGCGAACTGGTGACTTGTCTTAGCCAATGGCAAGCCCTCGGATAACCTGATTGCTATCCCTCTGAGAGCTCAAAAAGATGGCGTCAGAGCCGGTACTTTGGCCGTCTCTGTCCAGATCTTGGCCATTCGGCGACTATAAAAAAACGGGGGAGGTGGAGAAATTGGCACAATATTTATAGATTTATTTTATGTAATGTGCAGCAGAAGTTCGCAAAATTAACATAAGCAAAATTGACTGTACTTTTACTACTTGTGATAGGTTTAAGTTAGATCCTTCTGGCTCTCATCAACATTGCTGCAGTTGAACTACCAATTGTGGTTTAGTTTACGTGTTATTACCAAGCCAAAACGGTTTAAACTCAAAACCAGTAGTTTTCTAAACCGCATTTCATTTTCTGTGATGGATAATGATTCCTGCTAATACCCTTGTGGCTGAACAAACATAAGCAAAAAAATCTGATGTGTTACACTCACATGACTTTCTCTACTCTTGTACAAACTATTTTTACAAACGCTTATTCTCCATATGCTTCATGTTAATGGAGATATCGAGATGTCAATCTTATTGATAATTTTCTTGTAGATGCAAGAGGAATATGGTAGCTTTTAAGCGATAGTCAAATATTTTAACGCTGGTTGCTATGTGGCGCATTCCATTCTCTTTGCATGTCCAGGACATAAAAAAATGAATAACGAATTTGAGAATTTAAGGGAATAACAAGCAATATCTCGCAAACGGTTTACTCAACAAAAGAAATGTATATGACATAAATTGTGTACTTTAACGCGATCTACATTTTTTGTGTAGTAAAATTTTGTCTATCTCTTATGGTTTACCAGTTATGAAAAAGTCGTTCATAATGAAGAATACTTTTGGAGACATTCCCAGAAAATTCGAGATATACATTTTAATTATCATGACAATATCTTAAACATATGATATTTTAATAAAAATCGTTAGAGCCGTTTTTGAGAAAATTAAAATTTTCGAAAAATGTTCCATGTAAAGGGTAGTCTGGGGTGGGGGGATTTTCTTGAAAACCTTCGTGTCGCATCTCTGGAAGATACTGAACCTAAATACCAAGTTTGGTGTTTATCCGACTCTTCGTTTTTGAGTTATGCTGTTCACAGACACACAGACACACGGACAGACACACACACAGACACACAGACAGACACACACACGGACATGTTTCCAAAAATGCTTTTTTTGGATTCAGTGAGTCTCAAAACATGTATTTCCGGTGAAATCTCGGTATCGAAATTTTGGGTGGAATACAATACTTCCCCTACTTACTATACGTAGTAGAGAAAGTAAAAATCTGATGTGTTACACTCACATGACTTTGTCTACTCTTGTACAAACTATTTTTACAAACGCTTATTTTCCATCTACTTCATGTTAATCCAGATAAACATTTGCAGTGTCTATCTTATTGCTAATTTTCTTGTAGATGTAAGGGGAATATATATTTACAAGGGCAATATAGAAATACAGTAGCCTTTAAGCACATACATATCTCTTAATAGCTGGTTGCTAGGTGCAGCACTATTCCCTTTTCCACAGATTAATACTCTTTGCATATACAAGACAAAAAAATCTGATGTGTTACACTCACATGACTTTCTCTACTCTTGTACAAACTATTTTTACAAATGCTTATTCTACATATGCTTCATGTTAATCGAGATATCGATATGTCAATCTTATAGCTAATTTTCTTGTAGATGCAACGGGAATATCGTAGGTTTTAAGCGATAGTCAAATTTTTAAGCGCTGGTTGCTATGTGGTGCATTACATTCTCTTTGCATCTTTGCATTACCAGGAAAAAAATTCTGATGTGTTACACTCACAAGACTTTCTCTACTCTTGTACAAACTATTTTTACAAACGCTTATTCTCCATATGCTTCATGTTAATGGAGATATCGAGATGTCAATCTTATTGATAATTTTCTTGTAGATGCAAGGGGAATATGGTAGGTTTTAAGCGATAGTCAAATATTTTAACGCTGGTTGCTATGTGGCGCATTCCATTCTCTTTGCATGTCCAGGACATAAAAAAATGAGTAACGAATTTGAGAAAAAGTATAAGTATTGGAAAATTTAAGGGAATAACAAGCAATATCTCGCAAACGGTTCACTCAAGAAAAGAAATGTATATGAGATAAATTGTGTATTTTAACGCGATCTACATTTTTCGTGTAGTAACATTTTGTCTATCTCTTATGGTTTACCAGTTATGCAAAAGTCGTTCACAATAAAGAATACTTTTGGACACATTCCCAGGAAATTCAAGATATACATTTTATTTGTCATAAAGATATCTTAAACATATGATATTTTAATCAAAATCGTTAGAGACATTTTGAGAAAATTAAAATTTTCGAAAAATCTTCCATGTAAAGGGTACTCTGGGGTGGGGGGATTTTCTTGAAAACCTTCGTGTCGCATCCATGGAAGATATTGAACCCAAATACCAAGTTTGGTGTTTATCCGACTGTTCGTTTCTGAGTTATGCTGTTCACAGACACACAGACACACAGACAGACACACAGACACACACACGGACATTTTTCCAAAAATGCTTTTTTTGGATTCAGGGGGCCTCAAAACATGTATTTCCGGTGAAATCTCGGTATCGAAATTTTGGGTGGAATACAATACTTCCCCTACTTACTATACGTAGTAGAGAAAGTAAAAATGAATAACGAATTCCCATTTGAGAAAATAAGTATTGAAAAATTTAAGGGATTAACAAGCAATATCTGGAAAATGGTTCACTCAACAACAAAAATGTACATGACATAAATTGTGTATTTTAATGTGATCTTCATCTTTTGTGTAGTAAAATTTTGTCTATCTCTTATGGTTTACCAGTTACCAAAAGTCGTTCACAATGAAGAATACTTTTGGAGACATTCCCAGAAAATTCAAGATATGCATTTTATTTGTCATAAAAATATCTTAAACATATGATATTTTAATCAAAATCGTTACAGCCATTTTTGAGAAAATTAAAATTTTCGAAAAATGTTCCATGTAAAGGGTACTCTGGGGTGGGGGGATTTTCTTGAAAACCTTCGCATCTCTGGAAGATACTGAACCTAAATACCAAGTTTGGTGTTTATCCGACTGTTCGTTTCTGAGTTATGCTGTTCACAGACAGACACACAGACACACACACGGATATGTTTCCAAAAATGCTTTTTTTATTCAGGGGATCTCAAAACATATATTTCCGGTGAAATCTCGGTATCGAATTTTTGGGTGGAATACAGTACTTCCCCTACTTACTATACGTAGTAGAGAAAGTAAAAAAATGTTATACAATTTTAGTTACCAGACAACACTGAAAGTTGGTTGGAGGAAAGCTCCCTTAGTTTGTTCAAAAAGTTCATTTAAACTGCTGGAAACCGATTCAGTTGGGAACATGCATGAGTGCTAAAAGCAAGTTTATTGAAAATTAACAGAATGTGAATTTGCATAGTGATACGTGCTTTAAAAATCAAGGAAACACTTTTGGACTCTTATTTTACAAGGCTCTCGGAACGCTGTCGAAGTAAGCGACCGAGTTGTGACGTTACCGTCTAATATCGCGTGCAGCCGTGCATTATGTTTGCGTTGATGATGGATTATATCGTTGGTTAGAGCTTTATTTTCGCATTTTTTTCCAAAATGACGGATGAAGGACATAATCGGATAATTTGCCATGCTTGAATGCATTAATAGTATCATTTTCCAGAAATAACTGTTTTGTGTCTGTCGAAATATATGGATCAAAAGTGTATTGTTAAGTAGCATACCATAAGTATTAAACGCCTGATTGTGCAAGTCGTAGTAAATCTAATGCTAATGTTTAAAAACTAAGATAATTTATTGTTAGCTTTCAGAAGCTAATATAAAGCATCATAATCACATTTATAATTCAAAACGAAGTATTTGGTCAAATACAGGGTTGCTACTATAACTAGTGGACGGCGGATCGGCCGGTCGAATGGCCGCAGGGCGCGGTGGATTACGCGAGAAAGGGACTCCGAATCGTCGGGCGTAAAAGTTTTACTGAACGCATAACTGGAAATAATAATTAATAAATAATAATAACAACAATGGAACACTAACCTGCACTATCGTCAAATTTCTTTGAAAGCACTATTGACGGCCAGGAGTTATTCTGTCAGCAGGACTCAGGTTACGAAACACTTGATTTGGTTGCCAAGGTTAGAATTATCAGTACTGGGTTATGGCCCGCCCGTAGCTCTAGTTTGACGCCTTGTTATTTTTATTTTCTGGGGAAACTTAAAGAACAAGGTATATCAGAAGAATCCGCATAAATTGAGGATTTAAAAGGAACCACAACAAATTGCTGCAATTACGTCTCAGAAGAGAATGGAATTGGGGCAACATTTTCAACAACAATAATAATTATTGTTGTTTTCACTAATGTGTTCAGTAAACATTTTACACCCCGCCGATTCGCAGTCTGTTTTTCGCGTAACCTACCGCGCTCTGCCGGTCACTCGGCCGGCCACTCCGCCGGCCACTAGTTATAATAACAACCCTGTATCTGGCTTAAGATATTTTCGTTAGACTATTTGATTTATTTGCTATTAATTTTTATTGCATAAACATAGCAGCATACCGCAGTGATAATAGGGGATAATGAAAATAGCTGAAATTTGTTCACACTATGAAATAGAAACTAAATGTCTAAAAAGGTCCAAGATACCTCTAATTATGTTGTAATAATAACGCAAAAAAGTGAAATAAATCCTGAAGGTTTTATTTTACAACATGAAGGTGGTGATGGTGATTGGTATGATAACCACAAACCTTAGTTATTTAGCAAAGAATAATCAGAGCTTCATTTATACCCTACGGTTTCTTAATTTGGCACGAGAAAAGATAGGTTATGTTTGGCTAACACTGTATTCATTAATACACTTCTTAAATATGCATCAAAGTTATCTGAAATGTTAAGTGAAGTCTTAAAGAGGTTATAAGTGAAAAACGTATACTTCCTTGACATTATAAAAAAGCTGAGCACCAAAACAGAAAAATATTACAATACGTTTAGCTTGCATCAAAATGATCGTCTCAAAAATACAGTACAGATTGTTGGCATTTGATAATGTTGGCATTTCTTCGGCGTAGCAAAATCCCTTTTCTTTTCGGATTATTTTGGTAAGTGAATAAAGAATTTGCTGGAGATACGATATAAATTGGTGAACAGAGGAACTATGCACGATTTGTAGGTTTTGTGCTTCAACATCTGGTCGGAATTCATGTTGAACCCGAAACAAAAACGTTCTGCTACATGTGCTACACAAACCTGCTCTTAACTACACTATCGTGTTCATCCTTCGAGCATTATATAAGGAAAATACCTTTTGTATAAGAGTGGAGGAAGAGGTTGTAACAAAAGAAATCCAAAAAGAGAAAAGTCTTAGACAAGGATGCAAGTTAAGTCCAGTCCTATTTAATTTATATATATATATATATATATATATATATATATATAGATGATGCATTAATGGAAATTGGGAGAAATAACAACTCTACGCCAATAACTAAGTAATATTAAATTCCGGGATTGCTATTTGCAGATGATCTAGTTATAGCTGCAATTACAGTGAATGGCCTAAAACAATCTTTGCAAGCATTAAATAATTACTGTAAAGAATGGAGTTTAAAAGTGAACCAGGAAAAGACCCAGATTGTAGTGTTCAAACAAAGGGGGGAAATTGAGCAAGTATGAAAGATGGAAGTATGAGAATAAAAAGAGTACAGGGTAGTGAGAGAATGCATTTATCTGGGAGTTAAAATAGACAGTGGGGGCAATTGGGATAAACAAAAGAAATTTGTACTGGCAAAAGGAAAGGAGCTCTATCTGCTATTAGAAGGTGCAAATACAAAACACCTAATATAAATATTAGATGGTTAGAAAAGGTATACGATATGGTGGTTGAGGCAAAAATGCTATATGGGACAGAAGTATGGGGATTAGGAGGAGGATGGGAAGGCATAGATAAGGTGCATAGGAAATTTTGCAAAGAAATACTTGGCTACCAAATGCAATCGCTAGACAGGTAGCACAAATAGAGCTGGGCAGAGTGCCAAGCAAGGGAAAGATCATGAAAATGGCATTGAAATTTTGGTATAGAATATTGAAATTGGAAGAAAGGAATTTGTTAAAATTATGTTTAGTATATCAAGAGAAAATTTTAAAGAATATGGGATGGGTAGACTGTCTCAAAAATAACTTGGAAAGCAGTGGGTTAGGGGAAATGTGGAGAAGAAGAGAGAATAATGTGAATAATTTCTGGAAGTTGGCAAGTAAAAGATTTGAGGACACAGAAATACAAAAAATATTCAGTGAGATAACTGACATGAGATCTTTAGTCTTCTATATACCAATGAAAGATTCATGGGGAAGGGAAAAGCATATAGAAGTGAAAATAAAGAGGAGCGGTAGGATATTGCATGGTTGAAAGCAGGTGTATGGAGATTAAAAGGCTTAAGGAAAGGTATTTCACACAACCAATGTCCTATACGTGGCGGAAAGGAGGATGTGGAACACATTTCATTTGAATGTAGGGGAACTGAAATGTGGAGAAAAGAATATATCAATAAGAAATGGTTTAACATAGATAGAACTGTAGCGGTAGTTGACATGTTTAAAAAAGACAGAAGATGGGACAATTTTTATTCAAAGTGGGAAATAAATGGATATGGACAGTAAATAGAAAAATGGAGTAATAAACTAGAATTAATAAACTATTGTAAAGCGCCAGGGCTGAACACCGGACATATTCACCTGTACATAGCTTAGCATAAATAAATAAATAAAAAACTACACTAAAATATAAGGTAAATAAACACATATTACAACGTGGTTTACACTCTCTGCTACTTGCGCCAAAATAGACACTGACGTCAGATAAATAATGATACGTTATTATCTCACGTGACCTGTTTGCAGATTAAAATTTAATTTATAGAGTTATTATTTGTACTTACTGATACTATCTTTGGATTCTATGTGAAAATTTCAATTAGCATAGTTCATACGTGAGCATAATTACGTTTTCGTGCATGTTCCCATTGCGCAACAGGAAACCCCTGCAGTTAGACCTGCTATACATGCTGGTGCTGAAGTAGTTGCCGACACTGCCAGGCGCTAAACGATAGACCTGCATGACACTGTCTGTCGTACCAAGTGTCGGAAAAGTTGCCATACGGGCAAGAGCCGTTACGATAAGCGCAGGGATTTGTGTGTAACGTAGGGGTATTAAAAGTTGAAGTTAATCCTTTTACCTGGGCTGAATATATGCCACTACTAAGTTTTGTTTTGAATAAATGACTGTTGTTAACTGCAATGAACTGACAGCATTGAAACACATCTTTGTTATAAGTTGTTTATACGTTACCTTATACGTCAATAAACATTTAACTGATTACCGTGATACATTGTATACGTGGTTGGCGGTCTAAGGGATTTAATATTGGGCTGCAAAATTAAAAAATGGAACCAGTTTACTTATTCTTGCACGATGAAAGATAGGCATTAACATTTTAATAATCGTTTTACATTATTTCTTGTGTCAAATTGTTCCATACCTTATAATTCTAAATGATGACTGAAGTTTCTTGTTACCAAAAGCAAAAATGTACTTCTCTCCATGCATAACAAAGATAAGATTTTTAGCCTGATTTTGTCTCCTTAATCCCAAATGAAATTTTCTTAAATGTACTGTCGACTGAACTTTGTGATCAAAATATTATATGTATAATTTAACATTTAAGTAACGTTACGTATCCTACTGGGTTAAACATCAAATGATTGTCTGTACATTAATCATAATTATCATGAAATTTCCTCTTTCAATGCATACCTTTAATGCCTATTATTAATTCCATATTAAATGAATTAGTTTTAATTACTTCCCAGAGGAGGGAGCTTTATCATTGATTTTCGATGTATACGATGTGGTAGAGAGATAGAGGGGAAATGAGGGAGCATCTCATTAATTATTATAATATCATGAACGGATCGTGGCTTATGCAAATGTGTTATTTGCACATTTCATGCTTTACACGGATACCTGTGTTTTCCCAGAGCGTTACATTTTACAAGTAATAATTGGGAAAAATAATTATGATGGTTCCAAAATATATTGTGCAATACATGGATTGGACATTAATGTTTGTTCTGTTTTTCAGTGCCATTCACTAACATAATTTGACAGAACGCCCATATTCTCCCATAACTCTAAGATGATTGTTCTTTGTTGATGGCATTGTTTCTACGTGTATGCATTTTAAATTTCTCTGTAATTAATAACAGTATACTCCTATATATTTCGATACAACAGTACATAACAGTTCTGGGGAAACCGTATGTGCATATTGTAGCTTATTTTAGATTTATTAATTCTTTTTAAATTACTCCTTAGACAATCCACTTTATCATCTATAACCACTTTTATACCCTTTAATATCTTTTGTGTAGAGTCATTAAATAATTCAAACATGGTAGCATCTCAAGAATTATATGTTCTATAACTTTTTTGAATGCACAGTTATAATTTTGCGAAATGAGCCTTAAATTTCACTTTCTGAAGTTTTAGATTATCTATGTGGTATATCTATTTCAGTTAGGTTTTATGTTGATCAGAGGAAAAGTATTTCTTAAACACATTATTCCTAAAATATGTTACTACGTATACCTTTCACAGTAGATTCGGAAAGCAGCATAGAAGCAAAAGCTTTGAGCTGAGATAAAATGTGCGCATAAATATAATAAAATGTGATTTTGCACGACGCATAATGTCGCTAGGGTTCTATTTTATGCGGCGATACAGAGTGGTATTTCCGATAATGCTTGGTGCGTGAATAAGCCGGAGCATGTTGGCCAATAGCACAAGCACAATGGTCCTATAAAATTGATAACGCTCCACAAAGTAGGGTTAACAGCAGCCAAGATAGGAGAATCACTTTAAAGAAAGCATTCACTTTTGCATTCAGTTTGTAGTTAAGCGTACAACGAGGTTTACCTTCTAGGGATAACGAAAATTATGTATTGAAACACCAAATTAACTAAACTGCATTACCTGATATCAGCCAGGGCATGTAAGGGTCCCAAAACAATGCCTTTTAGTGGTGAAGTAATTTTAGATTGTCAACATGTGCGCGTACACAGTTTGTTTGACGTAAAGCATGGAGTGAACAAATTTGCTTAGCATAATATTAGCATTGTATTCCAGTGATTTAGCTCAGCTCAGAAAGGTCTACTCATAAAGGTAAAGCCGGGCGTCATTAATAGCTGCAAAAACATAAATTTGTGTCTAAAAGAAACTTTGATGATAAGTTATTCGTTTCACCCTTCATTCTGATTTCCACTCTACTTCACTCCACTATTCTAACCTGCCTTTTTGTTTTTGGACTTAGTTGTTCATTTGTAATATTCCCTATGAATACTATAATATCGATAATACATGTTTCTTTCAACCTGATAGTACAGTTGACTTACTCGCGTAAGCTATTGCTCAACATGTAAAAGCTTCATATACCTCATTACAGCCAATGTTGCATACATCTTTTCTCAACGCAGTGATAGTTTGGAGAACCTCATGCTGTTTTACCTGAAAACATATACAACCATATCTCTTCAAGTATACTAATATCAGCTAAAAAAACTGAGATATCTGCGGACTTAAAAATTTTACACTGAAAACTTTCTGGGGCAAGGATTATAATCGTACGAGAGATATTCTAAACGTTTTCGGCCTGACCAAGAAAATAGGATTTTAGAAAATGGGGTTTTCAACATATTTTAAACCAATACATTATTCAGCGGTTACCCTTTATTCCTATTCTTCATCTGTGCCTATCATTCCAGCCCCCTTCAGCCAATTCCCGCTCATCCATCATTCGTGATATTTCAGACCCCCAGAGGTTCTAGGCCGACCCGTTTCCTTCTGCCCGCCGGAGACCTCTGTAGCAGGTGTTTGGCCATCTCTCCTCATCCATCCTACTTACATGGCCATGCCATTGGTATGGTCACTGGTTCTTCCATTATCCTTCTAGTACCTTCGTTCCTTCTCTTTTCTAATCTGGACACTGTAGCTCCTCTCCTCATTTCATCCATTTAAACTGTGTCTGTCTTGTTTCTTAGGCCCTGCAATAAACACCAGCTTTCTGCCCCATATGTCAATATACCTTCTACCATGACCTAAAGAATTCTTTTTTGTTTGCATTGTTATTTCCCTACTCCATAATACTCCAACATATTTATTGTTGCTCTACTTGCATCATTCTATAATCTCGTACATACGCTCTACAAATGAAGAACTGATTCTAAATGTTTAAATTCTTTCACCAATTTAATTATTCCTTGGTGTAATTTGATGTTTAATAGATATTCAGTTTTACTCATATTAACTTTCATTTTACCTGTTTCAAAGTCTTCAAGGAACTTCTATACCATAAACTTCACATCTTCACGACACCTGATCATCTGCAAATAGTAGTGAGTGCACAGTCTCTTGTCTAACTGGTACTCCCATTCCTCGACATGAGTTACTCCAGTATTACAGTATCTGCTGGATACATACATATTCTGGCGGACCATTTAAGTTGATACTGTACAATATCTCCAAAACTAAGCGTTGTAGAAAGAAATGTCTTGAATAAACGTTGTTTGATATTATGGGGGAAAGTAAATGCCATTAGTCGTATTTTATTTGGAGGACGTTGTGATGATCATTTTAGAGTCAATTTAATTTTTACGTTCTCTACTACGTATAGTAAGTAGGGGAAGTATTGTATTCCACCCAAAAAATCGATACCGAGATTTCACCGGAAATATATGTTTTGAGACCCCCTGAATCCCAAAGAAGCATTTTTGGAAATATATCCGTGTGTGTCTGTATGTGTCTGTGAACAGCATAATTCAGAAACGAACAGTCAGATAAACACCAAACTTGGTATTTAGATTCAGTAGCTTCCAGAGATGCGACACAAATGTTTTCAAGAAAATCCCCCACCCCAGATTACCCTTTACATGGAACATTTTTCGAAAATTTTAATTTTCTCAAAAATGGCTCTAACAATTTTGATTAAAATATCATATGTTTAAGATATTTTCATGACAAATGAAATATATATCTCGAATTTTCTGGGAATGTCTCCAAAAGTATTCTTCATTGTGAACGACTTTTGCATAACTGGTAAACCATAAGAGATAGACAAAATTTTACTACACAAATAACTTAGATCGCGTTAAAATACACAATTTATGTCATATACATTTGTTTTGTTGAGCGAACCATTTTCGAGATATTGCTTGTTATTCCCTTAAATTGTTCAATACTTATTTTCTCAAATGGGAATTCGTTAATCTTTTTTTGTCTTGGATATGCAAAGAGTATTAATCTGTGGCAAAGAGAATGGTGCTGCACATAGCAACCAGCTATTAAGAGATATGTCTATGCTTAAAGGCTACTGTATTTCTATATTGCCCTTGCAATTACAAAACAAGGGGAACATAGTACGCCTTAAACGATAGTCAAAAATTTTTTGGAACTGGTCACTATGTGTAAAATGTAATTCTCTTTCTGCAAATGTTTATCTCGATTAATATGAAATAAATGGAGAATAAGAGTTTGTAAAAATAGTTTCTACAAGAGTAGGGAAAGCCATGTGAGTGTAGCTCAACATTCATTCATTCATTCATTCATTATCTGTTTACCCTCCTCTTATGTAGGACTTACACCCCCAGGACTTACAGGCGGGTGCCTGGGGTCAGAGGCCCGTCGAGGAGCAGACACTCATGGATCAGACAGAACATCCAGGATGGGTGGAGTGTAGCACAACAGATTTTTTTAAATGGAAACCTAAAATTAGGGTCAATTTAAATTGGCCCTAAAGTGATCATCACAACGTCCACCAATTAAAACGCGACTAATGGCATTTACTTTCACCCATAATATCAAACAGTCTTAACTTAAATGGTTCTCCTGTATATGTGTATATATATTTGTTTATTTATTTTAAACAAGGTAGCAGCCATGCTACAGCCTTGTTTCAAGCCTTTGGTTGTTTGAAAAGCGCGTGATAATCTGTTCCTATATTAATGCCAGTTTAACAGTTTTGATGCATCCTCCTAATTGAAGCTATTAAGGGCAAACTAACACGAATACATTTCTCTAGATGATGGATCTCAAAGGTGTTCAAGAAGCGTTATTTCCTTTTCTATAAATTATCAATACAACTGTCATTATATTACTTGTGCAGAAGAAAACATATAAAGGCTAGTTTGCTTAACTTTGCGATGAAATTTGAAACAAAACACAATAGTCATAACAACTGAATAAACCACACTAAGTATCATACCTATGGGGTGATTTTGTTCCTGGTGCCAGTGAAAGGTGCGTGTGCACACATTAAATGGAGAAACACTATATGTTAATTCATAGCTAATAGTAATTTTCGGTACAACACCAAAAATCATAGCAGGACAATCTTAAAGAGATGCTGCAACTGATATACAGCCGAGAAAAGCGTCTTTATCTAGCAGTTGCATGAACAGATTTTCTATTATTAAAGTTTGAGCTTTACCTTGGTATCTTAGAAGGAATCAAAGGGGATAAAATGACGTTACATGTTCTATAGAAAACTTCACTTTGATATACATATTTCGCAATAACTGAAAATATAGATACAATTAATTCCTTTAAAGCTTCTATAATACTTGAATAACAAATGCATTTAAACTTTTTCTAAGAACAAAATGCTTCAGAATGAAATGAAAATTTAAATGCTGCACAGCTTTTCTAAAAACTGACGTTTTAGAACACTCACATTTACACTCATAAATGTAAATGTGAAGCAAGAAGTCAGACTTGGAGGATTTCATCACTAGCGGCAATATTCTTTAACGAAGGCACACAAGCACTGGTTTACCGTTACGATAAGTGTCTTAATAACGGCGGTGACCGACGAAATACATCTGCTAAAATGCAAAAAATACAGCTTTAATTTAACGTAAGTTGAATATAATTTCGTTATCATCAGATATCACTTTATTTAGCAATTTTGCTATGTTTTAGATTCCCATATAAAACAATGAAGCAGATTTTATCTACTACCTACTGAAAGTTTAAAAATGGATTTTATTCGTCATGCCCTAGCTAACGCCTGCGACACTTTAATGAAAATTTTAGAACAACAAATACGAGGCGCCGATAAGTTTTTAAAAAATAATAGAACATTATTTTCATTATCTTACACCTTTTATTATGTACCTACTTTTCGACATGTCATTTTTAGCATTACTGTTTCTCTCCTCCTGCGCACTTCGAAAAGTGTGTCAGCATGACTTTATCTGATTTATCAAAAGACATATTTGTCGTGTTTGGCATAAACTGGACAGAAAACGATATATTATACGAACCGTTTGTTGAATCACTATGATATGTTGATTAGAGTCGATTATTTTGCCAAGGTAATTCAAATAAGTGCATATGTTTTTGCGCTATTAAATCAATTTCTACAGTTGTGAAGTTGAGGGTTTCGGATTTAATTTCGGCGAAGTGTATGTACTCGGCCATATTCAGTAATGCGAGTAGCCTAAAGCGCTAGGCTACGTATGCACACTTTATTTCTTTCTTTGTTCTTGCGCACTCGGACTTGAAGTCTAAACCCTGTTTCTTATAACTCAATCCCGCTGACATGTATTCTTCCGCGCTTTCTTTCCTTCCTTCCCCTATCTTCTGATTTGCTAATGTTTTTGGTGATGTATGACAGAGAAGCCCTGGCAATGCAAGATCAGGAGATAAAGGCAATAAAAACGTTCTAACATGATATACGCATGTGCTTTTGTCATCCTGAGAGACAGTTTAAACTGGAGGACCCTCCTACCTATTTGTTGATAGGAGTTTACACGCATTCCAGATGTATTAACTTCTTCCTTTTCATCCACTGCTTGCATTAGACTTATTAGTCTGTTGCGTCTCCATATTAGTCCACTCATCTCTTATAGGTCTTCTTATGCTTCTCCAACCTCTCGGTTTATACCTTAAAGCTCTTTTTGGATATCTTCCTTCTGGCATACGTTGTACGTGTTCCAAACTACAACATAACTCTATCATGTAATGTATTAGATGATACGGTTATGAAACTGTAAATTGCACAATTATCTTCGAATATATAAAGATAGCCTATCATGTTGAATTAATTAACTAGTCTGTTTCGCACAACAACCTATTTCACGACAGCAGCAAATGAGTGGGGACTAGTGCACGTTACAGTTTAGGGATACGGTGCAAAGTTATGTGGAACAGGGTTTAAACCAGTGTCAGCCAAGTCAATGCTCTGTAAAGTCAGCGAGCATGTTTCTTCTTGCTCCCCGCTCTCACTAGGAGTTCGCTGATAAATGTAGGACAAGTGAGGCAAAGGGAAAGACGTAGGTGATTTTCTTAATAAAAGACAACGGGATTAGAGGAACGTAGTATCCTGTGCTGTATATTTGGTTGCAAGACACAAAGCTTGGTCTTCCCTTGCATCCGCAACTCCTGCCGAAACGGTGTTAAGTCACACGGCTGTGATGCTTCACATTAATTTCACTTGGTTGACTGTGTTGTTAACTTTACCAACCCCGCGTAGTGTTAAGTGATAATTAGTGACGGGACTAAACCATTATTTATCGATAGTCGATACCGATTTTTGAGCACCGATACTCGATACTCACTTAATAAAAAAACTGAAGACGATAGCTTATTCACTTAATTTTGTTTTTATTAGTAGTTTTCTGTGCATAAACTCATAACTAATTTGAGTTATATGCTAATACCAAAATTGGTCCTTTGACATCCTCCAATTGACAGCAATCTTTTTATCTTGATAATGGCACAGTTTATATCTCCTGTTGTTTGTCAAGTGGTGGTGGTAATAGCAACTTATTTGCCTACCTTCTTATGTAACTATATTTTGTGCTGAAAACTTTCTTTTAAAGGATATTCTATGCATATTACAGAAATTAGCCCTATATATACTGTAAGCTACGCTCGTAACAGAAGTTTGACTTGTGTAAACCCAAACTAACAGATGTAAGGAAAGAACAAATATTTCCATGCGTTTTATTAACTCACTCCTTAAGTTTTGACTTGTTTCTGCCGCATTCATACATTTTGTTCACCAGAATAGGTAAATGTAATGGCTGAGAGCGAGTCACCAAGCCAGATCTATTGTAGAAATGTGATTTAGTGCGTCAGCTGCATGTTATATAAATGCCTCTACTCCTTCTCCATTATTTTTCATGCATTCATTTAGCCACTAAAGTCTATGGAATATTGCATGCAACATAGTCTATGTCTATCAAGAATTGTAGCAATTATTTGAGGACTGTGGTGAGGCAGTAACTGAAGTCTCGACTACTTTTATTCCCTATATACTATAGAGTTAAACGCAGCAAAATTAAAAGTATTAGACATACTTCGATAGCCCCGAATATCGAGAGTATGGAGCTATCGACGTATGGACTGTATCGAAGTCCCATCCTTCATGATAATTCAGTCAACGAAGTGGTGTTTTTGAAATCTAAGATATAACAGCTGTTGCTGAAGTTAATGGAACGTGTAACTACTAAATGTGGTATATTTATTATAGCTATACAAGGGCTGTAACACAACGTATTGTTCGGGAACAGCAGCCAAGAAAGGAACAATGGGCCAGCGTGATAAAAGGCCTGCAAATACTTATTTGCTGTTTCTCTCTGACGACGAGGATTTATTCTGTGCAGTAAATGAAAAAGGTTTTAAGAGATAGGACATAGTTCTTCCAGTAACACCCAGTCCTCAAATGAAACGAAAAGGAAGTGATGAATGTAGTATCGTTGAAGTGTAGGTACCTCTGTCCTGAAGTAGAATATAAAACGCAAGAAATTGCGTGGGGACAGAGGAAGTGAGTAATTCACGAGGTCAGGATGAAGTTTGGAAAGGGCGGTGGTGTTGCCAGAGAAAAACAAACGAGCCGTACTACTGGTTTTCCTTTAATTTTATTGGAAGGGATCCAAAATAGTGTTTTACCACTATTTCATTCATGTTTTAAGGGAGCAATCTAAACCAGAATTTTTTAGAATTTGGAACAGTGACAGCTGTCTATCCTGGCAGATTTATCATTTTCATTTTGTCGCCTAGATGCCCTCCTTACTATCACCAAAGGCTTTATCCAATAAATATTGTATGACCGTGTTTTTGTAAGAAATGGAGAAGATATTAGGTAACCTAAATTTGCATGTGTAGACACTGTTTCTTATTAAAAACAAGAAAGAAAAACATAATGAGCTTTATTTGCGGCGCTTAAATCCGCTGCGCTAGTTACTCGTATGATAAACTTATTTTAACTTTGTACAGGTATAGTTGTATAAGAGGATATGTTATATTAAATCAGTTTGTTCTAATACTTGTGTTTGTCAATTTTTCATTTAGTTTTGAACTTCATTTATTCAACTATTAGAAGAAATTAAAAAGTCAAACCGGAAATTTATTATTATTATTATTATTATTATTATTATTATCATTATTATTTCATAAGCGTATTTGATAAATGAAATGTTGCTACTATTAATAAAATTGTTCCAAATGAAAATCCTTACATATGTGCAAGAAAAATCCATATTTGGTAAAATTGTGTACACAATGTGAACGTTAATGCAAGAAAGAATTTCTGTATTTTTCCTAATAAATAAACAAATATTTACCCACGCATATCTAAATATTTACATTTGATCACGAAACTGGCAAACAAGATGTCCCTTGAAACGTGTATTTTTACAAACACATATGTTTAAAATTCATTAAGCATTTCGAATACTTCATGCAAATGCTTTATTAAAGAACACTTAAACTTGGTATCATTATATACAGTGGACCATTTAAGTTGAGACTGTACAATATCTCCAACGAAATGTCTTGAATAAAAGTTGCTTCGTATTATGGGGTAAAGTAAATGTCATTAGTTGTGTTTTGCTTGGAGGGCGTTATGATGGTCATTTTAGGGTCAATGTAATTTTTTAATGGGAACCTACAATTAAGGTCAATTTAAATTAACCCTAAAATGACCATCATAACTCTTCCAAATAAAACACGACTAATGGCATTTACTTTCCCCCAAAAATCACGCAACTTTTATTCCAGACATTTATTTCTACAACGGTTAGTTTTGGGGATATTGTACAGTCTTAATTATTATACAGGATGGACCATTTAAGTTAAGTTGAGAGAAAAACATATTTGGCATGTGTGTATGTTAATTATCAATTTTATTAACACAAACTGAAATTGCATGTTTTCATATGTTTGTTATTCTTTAATTTTATGACATTGTTGCAGTTTTGTAAGCTAAAACATTAGACATTTCATTTTTACTGCAGGGTAAACTAAACTGGGAAACATTTCACTGTATTGGTACTTAATTTTTAATAAAGTATTCACCTTAGATCATACATCTTTTACTTCGTTTATGAACAATGCTAAATTACAGAAAACGAAATGTAGGATTTTGGTATTGTAATCTACATACTTTCTAGTCATTAGTGAAAATGGAGTCTAAATTCAAAATCAGAATGATTTTATATAGTCATTATTAGAGATTGCATTCCCAATTAAATCATATAAGAAGAGTTGGGAGTTTCAAATATACTTGAAGAAACGAAGCAGTATAAACAAAAATGGAAAGAACGCCTTTTTAGAATAGATGACAAAAAATAGCACAGTCGGCATTTCAGTATAAGCCAATGGGAAGGAGAGATGTGGGTAGACATGAGAAGCGTTGGGATTGAGACTCGGAACATGTCCTGGTATCCTAACCCTTGAAAGTCCGAAGAACGATTAATATTTAGTTTAATATAATTTACAAATAAATGTTCTCAATAATAACGTAACATCTGAGTTAAAATAAGTACGAATGTTTTCACGGCCGGAGTAGTAATTTTACCCTTAGATCACGGCCTTCCAGCCCGGAAGATTTTGATGTTTTATCGATAAAATCTGAGTTGTTATTTAACGCAGCACATTGCCTTCCGATAACCACGCTCTATAGGACGGTCCTGGCGGGATTTGAACCGCGGGGCCATCTCGCTCGGTGCGAGAAAACGCACTCTATCAGATCTCAGACTTGTAACTCTTTATGTATTTCGGAGCTTTATGGAGTCTAATTATTATATTTGGTGAAATGTTCATCTCAAAAATGTACAGCATGTTCAAAACAATTTATTTAGACACCAGAACATTGAATGAAAACTGATTGTTCATGGATATGAAAATTGGAATCCACTGCACCCTTGGGGATCAAGTACCCTGATTTATAAAATGAATATTCAGTCCTGGTCTTATATTTTTTCGATTGAAAGGGTAAAGACGATAAAGCGGAAGTGAATGAACAGGTCATTCAGAGTTTCTATTTATGCTTTTACGTAAATTCTAAGACGCGTACCTGGTTTATGTTATCAGGACGAGGGACGAAGATTTCAGCACACATGAAGGCTTATTGTGCTTTTATAAACCTCCAGGAGTAAGGGGTGAAGCAAAAGACAGAGAGAGATGGGGAGAGAGAGAGAGAGAGAAAGAGAAAGAGAGAGCAAATTCGGAATGGCAGGCTCGGACACAGGCGGGTCTCCAGACCCCTCCTGGGCTACCTCTCTACAGGGAGGGGTTTTTGAGGTCCGTCACACACCGAATACGCCTCGTCCGATATTCATTCGCCTCAACCTTCGACCCTGAAATATGACAAGGATATGGGGCACAGAAGATGTCGCTATAATCCACCCCAGCATTCGCTTATCATCGGGGAAAACCGCAAAAAAACAAGGTCAGAGTGCCGTCTCGCGGAGCCTTCTAGCTTGGTCAAATGCCTCTTTGGTTACTCTACACTAGAAAATCACTGGTACGAACAGTTGAGGTTGATCGATACAACTTAAGGCTCTGAATTCCGTCTACCTGTCTATCCTTTTCTACTTCACACTTTTTACCGTCCATATGCCACTTTGACCATTAGCAGCTTATATTCTAATGATGAAAAGAAGCAATATTGTTACATGCTGGGGTTAGAGCCAAAAGGTTCCAGGCAAATTATTAAATTTGATCACCCCAACACATGGGGGAAACGTAGCACAGAAACTGCAAGAGGACCAGGGTCTTGGTGACTACATTCCGATAAGGCGTGGGGTTGTTTTAACAAATTGTACACAAATTTCACATCGCACGCATTACTGATATCTATTAATAAAACAATTAGTGGCCCTACATTATAAAGGACTGAAGGGACATGCCTCACACACGCGACCTACTCCTTGCACACTTGCTCAACAAGTGCACTCAAACACACAAAGAAGTAATGCTAACATGTATTCCCCCTCTCCAACCCTGGCTAGGCACGATAGCTAGAGCTGGCGAGTGTCATACCAGACGGAACTTCCAACAACCCGAAAGAAATAACAAATCACCCCAATAATATCGTCGACAATGCGACGCAATAATGTGTCTGCCATGACAATATCCACTCATACACCACATTATCTACGGTGACGCTAATTGCATGCTGTGTTAAAACCGTGATATGTCGATATTTATTAAAACTTAAGTCCCCTGTCTTGAAGGTGGCGTGGTTTCCAAATGTTTTCGAAGTATAAATTCACATCTTCAACTGAAGCTGTGCAGCTGGATTGGTCTCATGTCTTGCAAAGAGTATGGTGGTATTTACATTGGTATAACAAAGAGAAACTTGAAAACTCTTTTGAGTAAATACCGAAGGAACATTAAATTAAAGCAAATTCAGAGATGTGCTGTTGCCAGTCACTTTTGGACTTCAAACCATGAAATTGATTAAGAAATAAGATTCTGAAGTCAATTCAGACTCCATTGTAACTTGGTGTCTGAGGGAAAACATTTATTTAAAGTAACATTACAAATACTTTGAATTTTCAAATCCCGCCACCTGACGTCATTGTGACATTTATTTAATTAGCTCATAGGAGGCAAGTTGGGAAGAGGAGACGTTCCCCAACTGCATTTCAGAGGGGGTGTACATCACTTCATAGAAAAACAGCAGAAGCTGATTTGAATAGTAACCGGTCACACCATATGGCAGCAGAAACATATTCCGCTTCTTATACGCGGTCTTCAAATTTATTTTGCCGTCGCCGACAGCCGATTATCTGCTCATGACATTTGTACTTCGAATCGTAATTATCAGCAGTGCCTCTGGCAGAGGACTAGCAAAAGAAGGTTTGGATGTCAACATTTCGAGGTCACCTTAGTGAACTGGGACTTGTATAGTATCTTTCCAATATTTACATTTGGAACGTCATTCGCTTGTGTCTCGTATACTCTCAATCTCAGCATGTATGCTGATAGGTAACACTTGGACGGTGTTTGTAGCGTAAGGCTGTCTCGGCTTAGCACTCAACCATCCAAATTCTGTGATCGGTGATCACTTTCATCTGACGTGCAAGGAACGCACACAATGTCCTAGCGGAAAACAATTCTGCACCGCCGCAGTACATCAACGCATGCAGTCCAAGGTTCAATTCCACACCTTCCCTTTGAGACAACGGCTTCACTCGACTAATGATATTCATTTAAACCGACTGGCGATATATCCCGAATAAATCTGAAGAGCCGTTACAAGAGACATGAAAGCGAATCCAGCAGTCGACCTTCAGCTGAAGATGGGGTGAATTTACACCTCTAAAACCACACCACGTCCAAGGTCAAGTGACGTAAGTTTTAAGAAAAGCACAGTTTGAATACAGCAAGTTTATATTCTACTCATGTGTCCTTCATGTACAAAGAATGATGTAAAGGAACATTTCTTGAAAACGTTACTTAGAAGTGAGAATGTTTCATTAGATCACAAAAAAGAACCGTAAAATCGTGGATATGTGGGCTCTATAACACGAGTCACTTGCTAGATACCAGCTGTTTCCTTTCTTTTCCGTAAGATGGCAACTAGAGCGTGCGCGTGAGTAGTGGAGTAATGCCGCACGCATAGCGAGCCTGTGAATGGCTGCTTGTGAATGGGTATGACAATATTGATCGCACAGACGCCGCCTGAATCTTTATATGACCTGCCCCATCCTTTCTTGAGCTGAATAGGGACGCACAAGATGGTAATATAATTGAAAAAACTAATTTACAATGCAGTGTAGAAGGGTGGAGGATGAATTGAGTGCGATGCATTTTTCATTGAATTGGCTGAGAATTTGCTAATGGAGCGAAATAGTCACAGCGTTGAATGAGTGATGTGAAGCACCGGAAGGAAAGTGGGATGTTTGTTGTCGCTACTTGAGGCAAAAAAAGACATGTGATGTGTGTGTACAGGGAGCTGCTTCCCTGGTATCGATCCACGGACTAGTAACGAGTGTGTACTGGCTTGTACCAGTCACTGCAGCCTTCCCCTTTGGATTGCTCCTCTCTAACAAGCGACGTTCTTTTGATGGCTTCAAAATATTTATGTGATTGCTTCTGTGGCCTTATGGTTAGCCTACTAGTCTGTAAATACACAACTCTTTGATTCAATTCCCCCTTGGAGAATGCAGAATTCTTTAGTTACAAATGTTCCTTTTTCTTCTAGAATTTGGAAATGTGCACGATAGTATGAACATGAGGGTGATTAAGTTTCTAAAACCATTTTTTGTAATGGTTTAATAGTATGTTATTCTTTTAGTCTTTTTATTATGTTTTGTGAGGGGATTTTAGTTTAATATCTATATTTAAATTAAGTGAAGAAAATTGAATAATTTTTCTAACTCATTATTTTATCACCCAAATATTATAAATCTTAATCATAAGGGTAGAACAAAAGAATTAAATTATCTTACGTTTTGATTATTTATCATTATGTTTTATTAGATTTTTTATTAATATTATTTTCTTTGTTATTTATATTTAGAATCTACTATATTAATGAGAGTGATGTGCGATGTGTACATATTATAAAGTTATTAATCATGTTAACAAACTTTATAAAATTACGATTAAATCCACTTTCAAATTACTTTACAATAATTATTCATTAATAAATATAATTTATTGTAGTCCATTGTTAAGCTTATAGATTATTAATTCCCAAGATAGGAACCAAATGTAAATGAGACCATTGTTGATGAACAATTGTTTCTAAAGTCAAAGCTGCAGGGAACAAGAACTACTGAAATCCTTTCATCAAAACAGCAAATTGTCTGATCTTATCCTAAAGGTGTTAACGACTAACTCAACGAACCCAAACGTTTTGTGATTCGATTTCTGATGGATACTGAATTTTTCAAATCTCATTCTTCAAACTTCCTTACTTATTACACGACAAATAAAATTATATCTTGAATTTATTGGGAAAAGCCTTTGAAGTCTTCATTCGGATGGAATTTTGTATAATCTTGTATAACTGGTAAACGTACTACACAAAAATGTAGATCTCTTTAAAACACACAATTTGTTTCAAATAACTTCATGGTGACATCAACCATTTCCGAGATATACATATTAATAGTTTGAATGCTTCAATTTTTTGTCATTATTTTAAAGTTCTATCGACATTCAGCTGTTTCTCGCCGTTGCACGAAAAGAGAACGCTATTTTAAGGCCAAAATATAGCGCCCAGTGCTTAAACATTTAACTACCCTATTCTCTTTACACTTATAACGAAATGTGTAAATTAACTGTTCCTGTAAAGTTTATCTCGATTAAAATAAGTGAATAGATAAATAAGCTTTCGTAACAATAGCTTATAAATCTATTAATAAATAATAGAGTGTAGAGAAAACCGTGTAAATGTAACGCGTGAACTTTTTTTTATATAGCGCATGGTTAACAACCACAAAATATCCATATGCTTCTGCTTTATGAAATTTAAACTTTGTAATTTGAGGCATTATTTTTAATACTTAAATGATTTCAGTCTAATTATATAATATATAATTCAATAACAGCCCACCTTAAAGCAATATCTGTATGTAACTATATATAAAAAGCGTATATTACAGTCATTGTAAATGTTTATATTATTTTATCCATGTTTAATAATGTTATGTGAATGTATTACGTAATTTTATAACGTAGGAGCTGTGAGAAATAGGTCAAAAGTTGGTAACAATGAGGTAACCTTGAGGCAATAATAAGTTTGAGAGTTTAACAATACTACTTCTGATTATTGAAAGCAATAATGTAATTTTAGTTTATAAAATAGCCAATCAACAACCAGAAAAAGCTTTAGTTAAATGAAGGTATTCTATTGGAGTAGGATTAGTCAATCAGAAACTAAAAAGGAGAAAATGTTACAAATTTAGAGTTCAGTTGCCAGCAAATAGTGTTCCTAACCGGACGCAAAAAGTATAATACGTATTCGTGTGAGACGAAAATAGTTTACGTATTAAAAAGTGCAAGTATTTAATAAAAACATCTCACAGCTCTCTCTATATATCAGTGAAGTGTTATTTAAATCGTATCAATCATTAATAAAAGGAGTGAAGTAAAATTATAATCTGTGTAAGCCAACATTCTTAGTTGCATCACAACCCTGCCAAGAGAAACGTGTCTCAAACAATAATACTGACGCAGCCGAGGCAAACATAAATATAATATTTAAAGAAACAGTCAAATTACAAAGTTAATATTTTTAAATTTGAGGCAAAGACTACCGGAAACTGTTTACTATACGTGCGGTTGCAACTACTTCAAGTGTTCGACTCCCCAACAGTTGAAATATAATACAATTCCTTCAATACAACACACTTAAAATTGACGCCCAAAGCGTGGGGGCAAATAATACAACTCCTACAACAAAATAACTTCTTCAAATTGGCGTCCATGCGTGGAGCTAAATAAAATACATCTTCAAATTTTTCTTACATTCCTCAAAACGTTCTTTGTAGCGATCTTCAATGGTGCTGAAATTCGTTTTCGTTATTTTAATTTTCATTATTATAGCTTTGTTCGTAGCACAGTGAGAAAGCTGTCGAGTCTGTCAGACGCCTGCGCAGCTTAATTTCGGCATTGATAAAATCCAATTACCATGCGCCTGACGCGCGTTCTCTGATCCTGCTGCGAACTAGCTCATTATGTTTATAAGGTAATCGAGAACAAATAATTGAATCTCCATATTCGTTCCAATTGATTACTATTGATCTAGGAGGATCCTTTCCATTAAAGGGACTACTTTGGTTTTATTAGGTCTGTTTGTAGCTGCGAAATACTATTAGAGCTGCAGTGTCCATTAATCGACTGTAGGTATGAAACAGCTCGCGCACTGATACACTAACGTAGTTGCAGCTTAATAGCAAAGGCTGCCAAGAAGTCTTGTCCAAGCATTTCAGATAGACATTTGAGTGTCTCTTAAAAATATACAGCTTTACGATTATGTTCGAAATACTCAAAACAGTAACTTTTAACAACGCTATCACATTAACAGAACACATCTGGAATTGAAATTTCATAATATATGCCTTATTGTAAATTACTTTAACTCTATTATCATACTTCATCAACAAAAGTAACATTTTGATGCTTAATGTAGCTCCTGTAGATATACTTCCTTATATTTAGATTAGATTAGATTAGATTGCATTCTGTGAGTTCACTAGCAGCCATAAAGGCTTGTGAACATAGAACATGTCAAGGAAATGTACAAAAATTATATATAAACATAAATATTACATAGAATATGGAACATTTGAAATAAAATACACATATTATATGCGTGTTAAGGAAATTTACAATAAAGTTACATATATACATAAATATTACATAGTATACAGAACATTTAAAATAAAATAAAGACATATTATATACAAAATGAAACAAATCAAGTGTAATTTTGTACAGAGTTGAATACCTCCTTACTGTTATAAGGTTAACATACGTATAGGCAAGAACAGTTATTTTAACATTCACTAGGATTTTACCTTTGTTCTATTTGATTTGTAATGCATAGCATTTACTGTCAGTTCTTAATATACATACATTTAAATAGCTTCATTAATTCTAGAGCAGGCATCAAATATGACTGGCAATTGTCATTAATATTTACTAATTCTACTTACAGAGCTATCTAGGTATTATCCGCAAAAATATTAGAAAGCTGAAGATGTAAAATACATCTTCTATATATCAAAGTTGAAATAGGATAATATTAACAGTGAAGAGTCAATTGATAAAATAAATGAGCCGGATGATATTAAAAGCCTTCACTTACATCATGGTGGTAAAGATCTTTCATCTTTTACCACCATGATGTGAGTGAAGGCTTTTAATATCATTCGACTCATTTATTTTATCTACACCTTCTGTACTCTGATTCTAAGCACGAGTAGTTTCTTAGCTAGGTCATTAGTTATAGACAAGCCCCGAGATTTGATGATCCAAAATGTTTCAAAGTACCTATAAAATTAGTCTAAAATATAAAAATGTAATGAAAGAATAATCACAAAATTGTTCTAAAACTGAGATTTATTTAAGTTACTAAAATTAGTGCATACAAACTTATAAATGAATTTATACGTGGATATAGCTGTTATACAAGCCGAAAATTATATATAATAATAACGAGAGACAATTTAGAAATACATTTAAAGTATATATATATATATATATATATATATATATATATATATATTTCCTCCATGTTCTTGTTTGAAGAATCTGAAAAGAGAATTAAGAAATTTGTTATAAAGCAGGTCTTAGAAACGCCGTCCTCCGCGGTGTAGTGGTTACCATGGTAGCCTCTAGCTCCCGAGACCACAGGTTCAAACCCAGCGGAGAGCGATGGATTTTTTCGGACCTAAAATTCCTTAGCCGATGGTCTCGTGTCGTAGATTTACGGCACGTAAAAGAACCTCAAGCCTGGTAAAGAGACCTCTGAGAAAAATTACCGGTCTTTCACGCCCAATAGACGCTAAGAACCACAGCAGTTAAAGAGCGTCCATAAATAAAAATCAATTTAATTTATTTTGCAGCATTAACATTGAAGCCAAGTACCCAAGTCACCTTTTGACGTCTCCAATATCCGCTGTTGATTCTTCTGCCGGCTTCTACAGTGGTTGGCTATGAATGATTTACCTCAGGGTATGCGTGAGTTTATTTTGAAAGGGGTACACTAGCTTAGCTAGCTGATAAATTGTAATGTTGACTAAAATGTTCTGTTTGAGGAGAGTCGCCGGCTGTTGAATTTTAACTACTTCTGTAACAATAGTAATTAAGCGAAGCACCAGATGCCGTAAGTCGCAGAAATATTGCTCGAAAAGATCCCTCTATAGCCGCTAAATGTTTCGCATTCAAGGGCATCACTGAGTGCTTAAAATACCACAGGAATAGTCACATGACTCGTCACTGAGTAAGCCACAAAATTAATTGAAAAGTAACTCTGATTTAGAATGCACGCCCTTTTCTTAACTTAAATTCCGCTTACCTTAGAACTACCCCACCAAAGTTCTTACATTATACGTTGCTAAATTTTACGCATCTGAAGCAGTAATTTTACTCTTTGATTACCAAATTCTAAGAACTCTTTCTCATTCTCATTATTTCTTAACGTCTAGAATTCTAGCTACCTGAACCGTATGCTAATGCTTTCTTGTTGGCTTAAGTTTTCCGGAACGCTTAATTACCTTAGCTGCTCTACACTTTTAAGTAATTACTTTTCTTAACCCGTATTCGCCTCCTACTGACTTCCTTATTCACTTACAAAATTGTAACCCTTTCTTCTTCCATTATGCATAAATTCAATATAATATTTTTGCAATTATTTTTTTTATTTCCTATAATGTCTGTATAAAATTACTAATCATAACAGTTTATAATTCCAGTATCAATATAATTAAGAGTTAATTTTAGCCTTAAGTTTGCAAACAATGGCTTCATCACAAGTACATAGTTATAACATTAGTCTAATTTATACACTTGTCCAAAACATAAAAAGGATTTTCAATTAACCAAGATGAATTACAGGAGACTACAGGCCGCATGCAAACAGGCCACAGAGACGCGTGGAAGTCCGGAACCGTTCCTGTTTCGAAGATTTTATCCACTACTGGAGCGATGAATGATCCTCTAGTGTCCACGGGAGTATTACTTGAAGCAAGCATCAGCGCTATTTTTCCGGCACTGCCACACA
This sequence comes from Deroplatys truncata, assembly GCA_030765065.1. NCBI lineage: Eukaryota > Metazoa > Arthropoda > Insecta > Mantodea > Mantidae > Deroplatys > Deroplatys truncata. The sequence goes on along the minus strand of CM060979.1, from coordinate 59,053,910 downwards.
TCACAAAACCTAGCAGTACACCTGAAAGGTGAGAAGTAAACGAAATGAAAGAGAAATAAAGGAAAGGAATCCGTGGTTGATAATAAACCACCCATCTTCCGAGGGAAATATTTTAAAAGTGAAAGCATTTTTGACAGCTTGTTACCATCACGTGCTGCTACTGTTTATAAATAACCTAATTTTGTGACTAAAGATTCAGCTTAGCTACTCACTAGCTACTCACTTTGTATCAAGCACATAAATGTTTGATAATAAATGTGAACTTGAGTATCCTTACTGTTGTTAAGATTGTGTTCAGGTTCTCGAGAAGAAAGGTGCTTTTAGAATCACTTTCTCTCCTCTCTCTTCTTCTCACGGATGGACATCCCACGCTTCGTAAATGTAAGAAAGGGTTTCGTGGCTGCCCGTCTCTACAACGGTTTGGCTTTTGTTGGATTCGAGGGGACGCCTGGCATACAATGCCTTCCTTTGCGGTTAACCTTTTCCAGACTTACGGAGCGCAAGTTGCCCATCCAAGCACATTCTCCAGAAAACTGAGTTAGAAAAGAAGTAGGGGTTCATAATCCAAGGCTGAGTGTACCTCTCACAAAGTTTGTAAAGGAACTGAATCATCTTTATTCCAATGAGTCCTTCACAAACTAGTATGATCACAGCAATACTACTCACTTGTGCGTCGTTTTTCAAAAATTTATGCGTTGCATTCTGAGGCAGTATTTTTAACACTTAAATAATTTCAGTCTAATTATATAATATGTAAATTCAATAACAGCCCGCCTTGAAGCAATATGTGTATGTAATAATTTGTAAAATGTATGTAACAGTCATTGCAAATGCTTATATTATTCTATCCATGTGTAATAATGTTATGTGAATATATTACGTAATTTAATAATGTAGGAGCAGTGAGAATAATAAGTTAAAAGTTGCTAACAATGAGGTAACAATCACGTAACCTTGAGTCAATAATGAGTAAGAAAGTTTAACAGTACTACTTGTGATTCTTGGAGTAGCAATAATGTAATTTTAGTGACAGTTTATAAAATAGCCAATCAACAACCACAGAAACCTTTAGTTAAATGAAGGTATTCTATTGGAGTAGGATTAACCAATCAGAAACTGAAATATAGCAAAATTTACAAATCTAGAAGTCAGTTGCCTGCAGACAGCGTTACTAACCAGAGTCAAAAAGCGTCCTCAAGAAATATATGTATTCGTGTGAGACGAAAAATAAGCTTACGTGTTAAGAAGTGTAATTAATTAATAAAATAATCTCACAGCTCTCTATCATAAAGTGTTATATAAATCGTATCAAGCATTAATAAAAGGAGTGAAGTAAAATTATAATCTGTGTAAGCCTACATTCTTGTCGCACCACAACCCTGCAAAGATATCCATGTCTCTAAAATAAATACTGACGCAGCCGAGGCAAACATAAATATTAGATATTTAAAGAAACAGTTTAATTACAGTACATTTGGGGCGAAGGCTACCGGAAACTGTTTACTATACGTGCGGTTGCAACTACTACAAGTTCGGCTCCCCAACAGTTGAACTAGAATACAACTCCTCCTAAAATTAACGTTTCTAAAATTCACATTACTTTCTTTACTCACTCTTCTACGAACTATTCATCTATCCACTTCTTGTTAATCGAGATAAACGTTCATGGTACATTAACACATTTTGTTGTAGATACAAGAAGCATATAGTAGGCTAAAGCAATAGTAGGATTTTTAAAAAAAAACTGATCCTTTTGTGATATCTTTAAAATTTATTACTTTTTACATCAACATAAGAAAAAAAAGAATAGCAACTTATTTAAAAAAATTATTAGAATTTAAAAAGTATTCTAATAACAAACAGTATCTCGGAATTGGTTAATGCCACAAAAAATGTCGGGGTGGTCGTCCTTTCTAACGCTCCCCATTGAAGCAGTACGTTCCGAGTAGCTAAATAAAATTATAACTATGGGTAAAATGAACATTACTAACAGTAGGAATAGTATTATTATATAAAACGCGGAAGTGAATATTAACTTACAGGTGAGTATGGGTTAAAAACACAGTGCCATCAGCGGCTGGAAATGGAGTGGTTTTTCCCTCAAGTCTAGTCAAGTAGGAAGAGAATACGCAATACGCTTTGTTAATGTAATCAGTAACTAATTTTAAAGCGCGAGGGCAGTTAAATGAATTATTACGTACCCTCTCGCGGATGTATAACTCTATGATAAGGCCGATTTTGGTATACGGAAGTGAAATCTTGGGATGGGAAAAAGCAGAGCATGTAAATAAAACACAGGTAGCATTTTGGAAAAGAGTTCTTGGAGTTTCACAAGGCACATCAAATTCGGGGTATTGAGGGAGGTGGGATATTATGAAGACACAGTACACTGCAAAATAAGAGCAGTGAAGTACTGGCTGAGGCTGATGCAGGGGGATAACTCCACCTACGATCCAAATGTTATAAATAGCAGCGAGAAAACTTGTCTCCTAAGTTATGGGCAGCTGATTTGGAAAGGGATTTGAGGAGAACAGGAATGGGGTCAGTATGGCAAAGAGCTAAAACAAATATATATGGAAATGTGTCAAAAGAAGACTAAGAGACATCAACCAAACAGGAAATAGAATCGGATTGTAAAATTAAACCTTCTCTAAGGTCTAGCAAATGAAATAAAATTGAATTGGGGTATAGAGGCATATATACTTAACTTAGGAGGAAAGGAAAGATCAGGAATGACATGGTTTAGACTGGGGTGAGGGGCTGGAAGGCACAGGAAATGACTGACGATTCTGGCAGGAGAATCTGCCCATTCTGTGATTTGGATGAAGACTGGGTACATATTTTGGCGGAATGTGCACAGTGGGAGAACCAGCGAACAATTAAACTCAAAGAAAAACTTCTTGTCTAAAGAGCGCAAAGCTAGGTCAAATTTGTTCAGTTAGACAAAGGTATTTTATCTCTATTTTCCTTTTTTTGTTCCTTTTGTTTTGTTTTTCTGTTTATTTTGTCACCATTCTTGTATTTTAAATATGTATGTATGGCCAATGACTCTTGCACTAAATACTTGTGTAATATCTCCAAAAATTTGAAACCAATAAAAATACCTTATCTATCTATCTTGTTAATGTACCGTTAGGTCGCCTGAAAATCACATGTGTAGAAAAATGGTCAATGTTCTCAAAAACCTCAGGCATCCAATAAGAAAGAAGGTAGAAATCAGGCGATAGTGCAATGGGGAGATGGGAATTTTGGGAAATAAAGAAACAAGAGAGTTAAGAAGACGCACTTCTTCGTGGTAGTTCCTTGGAGGTTGTTCGGAAAACAAATGTGCCGGTGGATAGGGGCGATAGTATGAAGCAAGGTAGTAAAGAAATGCGCGCGCGTTTGTCAGGCGAGGTAATATCAGGAGTCGGATGTTAAAACGGTGATGGGAAGTAAACGAACAGGAAAATGAATCAGTCGTATTAATCGCTAACCCTATATTAACCGCAAGATCCACGCAAATCCCTGAGCTAGCATTGAACCTGGGACCATTACTGCAAATCCCGTGCCGCAAATTGGCGCTCAACAGAGTACCGTTGCACCATGAGGCCTATGACCTTTGGGGATACCTCATTCCACCAAGCAATGACTGGATCCACTTTTGAGGTGGAAGCACCCAGCGAGCGGAATCCGTTGTCCTCCGAGGTAGGGTGGTGATAAAGATAACGGTGGAATCATAGGACCCATAGCTTTAAGCGTGGACTTCGAAACACTTTGGCCTTGGGGATACTTCACATAAGCAAGCCAGAGGTGAAGGTATGGATAGGGACAAATTAAAATCACAACCCAGAGCTTTCGCGACACCCGCAAAAATATTATTTGACGTAAATTTTGTGCTTCGAGATTTGCATGTCTTTTTTGTGTAGTATAATTGTGTCTATAGCACAGTTTACCAAATATACAAATTGATGAATTGTATAAAACAGAATTCACAGACCTTCCCGGAGAATTCAACACATGGAGTTTATTTTTCGCGCAAATGTCTTAAACCTATGGTATTTTAAATAGAATCGTTAAGAGCCAGTTTCGAGAAAATAAAAAATAACGATACATTTTGCATATAAAGGTTAGTTGATTTCTTGTAAATCTTGGTGTCATATCCTTGGAAGGTATTAAACAACTTTGAGTTATGATGTTCACACACACAAAGATCTTTTTCTAAAAATTATTAGTATTTGGATTCAGATAGTTAAAGACGCGTATTTCCGTGAAATCTCGGCATCGAATTTGTTTAATGGAATGCAATACTTCTCCTATTTACTCTAAGCTGAGTAATAGAGAACTGAAAAATCTGATGTGTTACATGAATGTACTTTCTCTATCCTCTAGCACATATTATTTGGAATACAAATTATTTTACGAAAGTTTATTTTCCTATCTATTTCATTTTAATAGAAATAAACCTTCCCGGAAATAGCTGCATTACACATTTCATTATAGATACAAAGGAAATAGCGATAGTCAAATGTTCTAGAACTGGACGCTAAATGCTGGCCTTAAAATTCCATACGCTTTCTATGACATCGTCAGAAACAACTGACAATACACAGGATTTTAAAAGAATGTCTTAATTCGAACCATTAGTAACGGATATCTCGGAAATGGCTGATGCCACAAAAAGTTATTTCAAATAAACTGTGTGTCTTTTATGTAGTATGTTTTTTTCTTCACAAGCTATACCCAGAAAATTCAAGATATACATATTATTATTATTATTATTATTATTTATATCTTTACTCAAAATCGTTAAGAGCTATGTTATAGAAAGTAAAAAAATTCGAAAAATGTTCCATGTATAGGGTTGTTATGGTTGGGGGTGTCTTCTTCAAAATCTTCGTGTTGCGTCTTTGGAAGATATTGAACTTAATATCAAGTTTGTTACTTACCCGACTTTTCCCCAATTTTTCGTTTTTGAGTTATGCTGTTCACACACACATTCACAGGCATTTTTCTAAAAATGCTTTTTTGGATTCAGAGACCCTCAAAACCTATATTTCCAGTGAAATCTCGACATCAATTTTTGAGTGGAGGACAATACTTCCCCTAATTATTATACGTAGTAGAGAAAATAGTTTACAATATTTTATTACATTTATGTCTTCAAATCAGAATGGCATATAGAGCATAATAAGCACTACTTTCCTTAAGGTAAAGCATAATTATCATAAAAAGCATAACGAGGATTGCTCTAGAGAGTTCTATTAATCGCCGTAATGGAGGTCTTGTGAAAAATAAAAAAGGTGCAAACTCCAGGTTGGCTATACAAGCTGTACTCGGTATTGAGCATTAATATCACGGGCAGAGCGTCGCGCGTAACCCCACCTGGAGGCTGGCAGGGGCGTCTGTGATAGTACTGGCGCCGCCCAACAGATGGCCGGAAGTGCAGCTTGGGGAAGGCCTCCGTTTTGGCATATGCCGCGGTTTTGGAATCTGTCCAAAGTGCAATGATGCTTTAGCAATTAATTTCCAGCTGCCAAGCCCCACTTGCCGAACTGTGAGTTATACACCTCATCTGTCACAATTCGGCTGCCGTAATTGGTTGTATAGAGTATTGAAACCTCTGCTTTGTTTATAGTTCTTATGACATTGTTTAATAAAAAAGTCTTTGTTTGTCGGTGAAAAACTCAAGAACATACATTGAAATAACGAATATCGAAAAAAAAGTGTAGCTTAGTATTTAAATACTAGGCTACAGATTTTTGGCAATTCCTATTTTCGTATTTTATGAATTCCTAGTACTGCTAGATTGAATACACTCATCACGTGATGAGCCATGCTTACTAAGTGGTGGTTAAAGGCACGTTAGACACCACTGGCAGGCAGGTAAATACGTGAGGAGGATAGGTATTTATTTATTTTTATGCTGTTTTGTCATTGCACACTTATTGTTAGTGTGTTGTGTTTATTTATCTTTCTTAACTGTTCCTCGTTTAATATAATAGGACATAATGATACGGTTTACCATTGCTTGTGGATTGTTTATATTTAAGGTGCTATATTTGAATATGTCTGTTCTACTTCTCTGATGCAATACTGTTTATTTTTCCTGTATTTTTTGTCGTTTTTAATCTTGGTTTATTGTTCATTGTATTATAAAAACACATAGGTCTATGGACACATACGTTTGATAGGGATTTAATGCATGCACAGTTTGATTTAAATAAATGCATTCATTCATGTATATTGAATTAAAACAAGTTTAGTCTGATTATATCATGTATAAATATTTGTATGCAGTAAAGTTTAGGCACTCAATATTTGATACAAGTGAAGATTTAGGGTATAGGATACATAAAGAAGGAGGGGCACCTCACGCCTGCAAACCATGGAAGATCTACCACCTCTGTGAGGAAGGGTGAGCAAAAGGAACCACAGGAGGCTACAGGCCATAGGCAAATGGGCCACAGAGTCACGCTGAAGTCCTTAACAGTCCGCCTCGAAGACCAGTCCCACTACTGGAGCTGCTCAGAGAGGCGATGAACTAAGCAGCCCTCTAATGTGCACAGAAAGCATCCGTGCGTCTGTCTGACAACGCCATACATCACAAAACCTAGAAGCACACCTGAAAAATGAGAAGGAAAAGGAATGAATAGGAAATAATGGAAAGGAAATCGGGTAAATGAGAAACTACTCCAGCATTTGCCTAACGACTAGGGAAAACCACGAAAAACCCAAGATCGGAATGGATATCGACGGGAATCGAACGCGGGACCTCTCGAATGCGAGCCTCACGCGTTACCGCGTAGCCATCTCCTTCGGCCAGGTGCATATTATTAATAACAACAACAATAATAATATATCAGCAGCCCAAAGCTTAGCAAGTCAACTACCTTAGGATATCGAAACTAGGCACTGAATGTGTAAAGCGCTGTCTCTCCCAATTACGCCTGCCACATGAACGCAAATATACCACAATAGCAGTTAACGAATGTATTGAAGTTTTGCGGGGAGAACTCCTACTGCCTTTTCACCTCTATGCCCCATAATAATGGCACACTGGAACTGCAGATCGTGACTGGTACACTAGGGACAAATCTGGTTTAGACATTTCTGCTGATTGAAGGGGTGGAAACGGCGGAAGTGCATGTTACCAGCCATTCAGATGGATACAATAGGACGCAGCATACAGATGATCATTACCGATACGGTTTTTCCCTATCAGGTGACATGAAGTTGGACAATATTGTTACGTGCTGGGTAGAGGCCTAAAAGTTCACATGAAAAATTAAATTAATTTCTAATACCCAGCACGCACATTGAGGGGACGTATACTCACTTGGCTGCGGAGGACCCAAACGTGGTGTGGAGGTTAAGAGGAAGGCGTTGGTTTTTCATTGTACAAAATCCATAATACAAAGTATCTACTTACGTATTCCTAAATTTATTTCCTAACCGTTTGGGGTTCCTACATCATTAAATATGAAAGGTGAGAGATGTCCACCAATCCAAAATCCGGGATTGCACACGGGATCCGCTTCTCACGGAAGCCTAAGTAAGACAGACGCTATATCCCCCACCACTCGTGGCTAGCAAATCTACCAGCCATAAGTGATGTAAACAACAATGTGCCTGGTAATGACAATGTAGACCAATAATATGTCTAGCAAAACAACGACAATGTAATCCCCAAATTATTAATACGCAACATCAATTCTTTTATCAGCTATTTCTCCTCCCTAAGCTTCTAATATTCAGTGTCGCCTAGCGAGGACTAAGCAGTACTTATGTAACTACTCTGCAGTTAGTGTTGCGTGGGATTATACTTAGGTTTCTGCTTTAGGGATTGGAAAAGTCGGTTTTCATTTCTTTGATTAAATAACAAGAGGTACTATAAGCTCTGTGAGCATTTAATTTCATGGTTGTTAATGGTGTTTAGTTGAATAACAGTTAGATCCTAATTGCTCGTGGTCGAATCTTTTAATGTTTCAAGCTCTATAAGAAGAATGCACCAAGATGTGCCTGGGCAGGGGCGTAAGCGGAATGGGGCTTAAGCTTCCTCCCCAGATATCCAAAACTGTAATGTAGAATCACTGCATTCTCATTCTTAGTTTTTAGTACTCCACATTGTGCCAGCTAATAAAAATACCATATACATAAAAACAGTGGTAAATATTGAGGGAATGACGGGATTTAATATGTCATTTCGTATGTTTGTTGGCAACATTGATTAAACGGCTTGCATCACTCATTTTACTATCCGCACACATATACCCCCTGTAGTTGAAATGAAGTGAAGTGAAAGTGGAACTCCTGAGTGGTCTGCCCGTCGTATAGTCTAGCTGGGGAGTTTAGCTGTGCGTCGGTCCTCGCACCACTTGCTTCGAAGACTGCGTTGGGGAGGTGGCCTAGATGTATCTGTTGGTTGCAGTCCCGGGTTCGATGCCCGCACGGGTTGGAATCATACAGGAGAAGTAATGGTAAAATTCACTGTACCTACTTTGTGTCCTCTGACGTGGCTTTGTCTTCATCAAGAAAATCTCCGTAGAACGGTGTTTAAAATATAACATGGTAATTCTAGCTGTTGCCTTGGCTAGTTGCTCTCCGCGAGAGAGATGTTCGTATGGACTTTGCATATCAGGATTGCTAGTAAGCTCGTTGACCGAACTAAGGAACTCTGAAGAGAATTTAATAGTGATCATAATGTTGATTTATTGCTATTTATTGTCACTTTTTCCCGGGCTTCTCTTGGTAATCTTCCGTTCTGTGTTATATTTTCTTCACCTCATACTTCCCGAGCGGAGACAAATAAGGTCATAAAACCTTACCCTCGATACTAACACACAAGATCCCAACTTTCTCTGCACATGCGAACAGCGTATTTTCTACAAAACTGCAGAATTTAAGACATCCTAAAACTAGTGAAACAGGAACATTACATATAAGATAAATATTACGTTACACAAAAATGACTATTTAGATGGTATCCAGATTACATTCCTATATCAAATTAATCGCTAAATAAATTAAAACATTATAAAATAAATCCGGCACATTCTGTCTCAGCTGCTATGCGTTACTGTTTATGGTTGTCGCAGTTTATGGATCCCCAAGCGGCGGCCTTTGTACAGTAGCCAAACACTTGTCCCCTACCTCCCCTAACCGCAAGCACTCATAAACATTAGTGACAACCATATACACATGTGCGTTGTTGCCAAAGTTTAAAATAGTATTTGAAAGCAAAACTTTGCCGCTGATTTCCACATGTACAAAACACAATCATGCAGTTTGTCTTGCTTACTTTACACACAAATGCAGTAAATAACTATGCATCGCATAATAATTACATTTCTGTTAGGAACGCTTTAGTATATGACTCAGGAAGAGCTGAACTTACATTACGCTACAAGAATGGAAATGCATGTTAACATATCCGAGAGACACTTAGAAACGCGTCCCAAATAAACTGTAGGTTGTTGGACTATCATTAAACAATTAAAATGCATTAATACGAATTTATTTTTAAAGGAACGTTTACTCCCAAACAAAATTATCATTTTTATTGTTATTTACCCTAATAGCTAATTTTTATAAGTACGGGCTGTATATTTGCAGTTCGGCTTATTGTAATTATTACTGTGCTATGGTAAAAGTATTCTTTATTTTGTCTGTCTCACAACCACAGAATGTAGAAAAACCAAGTTCCAGAAGATGTAAACAAAAACACTATATATGTAAAAGTTAAAAAAGAAGCAACAGGTGAAAAAAGCAAAACGAACGCAAGTTTTTTGTGTCACTCTGGGGAGATAGGTGTTTTTTTCGTACTTTTGAAATTTATAATAAATTTGCTTCACAGCGATGTTTTATTAATATAAACTTAAATAAAAAGAAACTGGATATTGTTCAAGATCCGTGAGATTTATTAGCATAGCAGCTTGTGTTATATAATGCAGGACAAGTAAGAATACGGAAGACAAAAGAAAGAAAATAAAAAATCTTATGTGCTATATTCACATGATTATCTCTACTCACTCTTCTATAACTACTTTTACGAAAGCTTATTCTTCTATCTACTGCTTCTTAAACGAGATAAACTTTCATTGCATATTTGTAATTATAAGGGCACACAGGCTAAAGCGATAGTCAGATTTTTAAAAACAGATGAATATACCATGACTTTAAAATTCCATGCTCTTAGCATGACCACGAGAAAAATACAAATAGGGAATTGCAATTTGTAAAAAGTACAAGTATTTCAAAATTCAAACCAGTAACAAACAATTTCTCGGAAACGATTAACACAATTTGACATAAACAGATTGCATTTTACTCACAGTAAGATTTTGTATATCTCTTACGGTTTAGCAGTTATACAGAAAGTTGAGAATGAGAAAGAGTTTACAGGTTATTCCCAGAAAATAAAATTCAAAATACACATTTTATTTTTCATGCAAATATCTTAAACATGTAGTATTTTAATACAAAAATCGTTATAGCTGTTTTTGAGAAATTCAAAACAATAACGAACATTTTTCCACGTAATGGGTAGTTTCGGATGGGGGGATTTTCCCGAAAATCTTTGTGTCGCATCCTTCGAAGAAGCTGAACTTAGATACCAAGTTTGGTGTTTAAGCGACTTTTAGTTTTTGTTTTGCTGTTCATAAACACAAACACAGAGCTTTTAAAAATACCTTTTTGGATTCAATGAGCTCAAAACGTGTATTTCCGGTGAAATCTCTACATCAAAATTTTGCGCGGAACACAATACTTCCCCTACTTGATATTTGGTAAGAGGAAGTAAACATGGCTTGTTTTCAAACTACGAGTTAATTTGAACAAATTATGAAACACAAGAAAAGGACTGTAAATTTATAGTTAAAAAATAAAGCTTTGAACTTACGTTTACTCGTCGTTGTCACTTTCTCCTACATGTATCACAAATCTCTCCTGGCTGCTGTCTGCATCGTGACATATGTATTTGTTCTCAATTTTGATAGTATGCTGTACACAAGATGCCCAAACCTGGGAGCCAATTTTTTTAGTTCCCTCACGTAACAGCTCACATACACTGGCACTTAAAGTTGGTGTCACATTGTTTTTCCTAGCAAATCCTTTCAGTTGGGCCCATATTAGTTCTATAGGATTAAATATGCAGTGATAGGGTGGAAGACGCAAAACTTCATGACCGCGAGAAGCTGCAAGTTCATCAACTACATACTTTTTGGCTATGTTTGCAGATCGGATTGTTTGTATAAGGACGGCTTTTATGGGAACGGGGTTCGGTACCGGTATATTCCGCTCTTCCATGAAGGAAATAATATCATGAACCCTCGTGTTCATGCTGGGAACTTGGTTCAATTCCCATGGTCTCCACATCTTAATTAAATTATTAAACGCTAATAACTATTAAACACTGCTAAATTTACAAAACTGCACTAAGTAAAACACTATATAGCTTCACTGAAGATACAGATACAAATTTAACTAAAAGACGGCAGAAAAGCACGCGAACAGTCACAGCTGCTAAAACGTACTGAAATCGAAGAAACAACACAAATGACATTGCAACAACGCTTTGCTTGGTGGAGCTAAAGAAAGGACCACATATTGTATAGTTAGGGGCTGGGAAGACCCTACTAATCGTTTACAGATGGGTTTATGGTCAGGCCTCAAAGCTTTCCGTTCACTTTGTAGCCGGTTGGGGAAAGGATGCCCGAGACAGGTTTACCTTTAGGTCCTAAAAATACTTAAAGCTTTGGTTATTGTTCGTGCTGACCCATTAATGCACCTTGTTTGTTGATTTATTTGATGTACCCTCTCACATGGATACATCTCTAAAACTGACCATTGTTCCTGTTCCCGTTTGAGCAGCCCTCCTCAAATTCATTCTGCGTACGCCCCTCTGCCTGGGACCCAAGATCCAACAAATAATGGAGTATTTTAAGGGAGTTCATGTATCATTGGTTTCATTATTTACTGGAAATATAATACAGAAACCAGAAGAAAAAAATTATGATGTGTTACACTAACATGACTTTCTCTACTATTGCACAAACTATTTTTTATAAACGCTTATTCTCCATCTACTTCATGATAATCGAGATAAACATTTGCAGACTCTATCTTATTGCTAATTTTCTTGTAGATTTAAGGGGAATATATATTTACAAGGGCAATATAGAAATACAGTAGCCTTTAAGCATAGACATTACTCTTAATAGTGGTTGTTATGTGCAGCACCATTCTCTTTGCCACAAATTAATACACTTTGCATATCCAAGACAAAAAAATTAATAACGAATTCCCATTTGAGAAAATAAGTATTGAAAAATTGAAGGGAATAACAAGCAATATCTCGAAAATAGTTCACTCAACAAAAAATGTATATGACATAAATTGTGTAATTTAACGCAATCTACATTTTTTGTGTAGTAAAATTTTGTCTATCTCTTATGGTTTACCAGTTATGCAAAAGTCGCTCACAATGAAGAATACATTTGTAGACATTCCCAGAAAATTCAAGATATACATTTTATTTGTCATGAAAATATATTAAACATATAATATTTTAATCAAAATCGTTAGTCATTTTTGAGAAAATTAAAATTTTCGAAAAATGTTCCATGTAAAGGGTAATCTGGGGTGGGGAGAGTTTCTTGAAAACCTTCGTGTCGCATCTCTGGAAGATACTGAACCTAAATACCAAGTTTGGTGTTTATCCGAGTGTTCGTTTCTGAGTTATGGTGTTCACAGTCACACACACAGACACTGACACACACTCACTCACAGACACACACGCACGTACATGTTTCCAAAAATGCTTTTTTTGGATTCAGGGGGCTCAAAACATATTTCCGGTGAAATCTCAGTATCGAATTTTTGGGTGGAATACAATACTTCCCCTACTTACTATAAGTAGTAGAGAAAGTAATAAATATCTATACATTAAAATGTTTTCTTATTTGACATATTTTTGGTGTTATTAAAAATTTACTTAGTCGCTTCTAATTTGGTATTATGATATTTGCTTTTATAAAACGAATTCCTTTTAACGTACCCAATCCACATATATTTTGTGTGATTTTATGCTATGCACAATAGTAATCTATATTCTCATGATATCTACAACGTCTCTAGAAGACTAGTAACCCAAAGTAAACACTTTTAACCTAACACTTGTGGAGCATACTTTCTCTCTATCTGTTAGTATTCCTGCTTTAAAATAGCAATGTCATGAATGGGTAGTAAACGCCTAAAATAGAAACTAATTAATTTCTGGGGGCTTTCCTCGCCCCAAAGGCAATGTTTTAAATCATTATGCTCTTTTATGACTCTGATAAAATTAATCTTCGATATCTGTTCCACTCCACGCTAAGTTTTGTTGCGGTGGAATCCCCTCTAGTAGCGAAAACCATCAGCTATGTTTGTGCTAAAAGCATAAACATAATTAAAATTCCATCTGGATGTGTGGGGGGAAGCCGAAGTTTTATATTTAGCACTTGTGATATACGACTTGGGGGCACGTTATCAAATTAATTGTAAACAGTGAAAGCAATAACTTCCCTTGTGTTTATTGGTTTTGTTTTTATCAGTACAAATATTTCTTCCAACATAAGCCACTTTAATTTGTGTTGGCCTATAAAGCTGCTTGTTTTTACGGCTTTTCACAGAACTTGCAGTTTATTTGTTTCATTCTTGAGGGCGTAGCTTGCAGAGCTGGGGGAACTCTTTAGCTAAGTGCAGTTTTTATGATTTTCGTTTGAAGTTACACTTCTTTTGAGCCTCTTAAAAGATGTGTACTTATGAATATATATTTTAAATGGAGCGAAATATCTGTATAAGAATACGTCAGTTTTAATCGCAGCGCGTATTATGAGTATGTATCAGGTAGTCCAGAATAAAGAGCGGATTCTATGTTGCTTTGGGCGAGCAGTTACAAGCACAAGGGAGCATTATCTGAATTAAGCACAGGAATAAAGTCATATTAACTCTGAGGCAGTATTTTTTAACACTTAAATAATTTCAGTCTAATTATGTAATATGTAAATTCAATAACAGCCCGCCTTAAAGCAATGTGCATGTAACAATATATAAAAAATATATGTAGCAGTCATTGTATATGCTTAAATTATTGTAAACACGTTCAATAATATTATGTGAATGTATTACGTAATTTAGTTATGTAGGAGCTGTGAGAAATAGGTCAAAAGTTGCTAACAATGAGGTACCCTTGAGGCGATAATGAATTTGAAAGTTTAACAATACTACTTGTGATTCTTGGAGGCAATAATGTAATATTTGTGACGGTTTATAAAATAGCAAATCAACAACCCGAAAATGTTTTAGTTAAATGAAGGTATTCTATTGGACTAGGATTAGCCTATCAGAAGCTAAAAGGAGAAAAATTTACAAATTTAGAAGTCAGTTGCCTGCAGACAGTGTTTGTAACCGGACGCGAAAATGCGTCCTCGAGAAATTTAATACGTATTCCTGTGAGGCAAAAATAGTTTACGTGTTAAAAAGTGCAAGTATTTAATAAACAATATCTCACAGATCTCTTTCTATATCAGTGAAGTGTTATTTAAATCGTGTCAAACATGAATAAAAAAGGAGCGAGTAAAATTATAATCTGTGTAAGCCTACATTCTTGTCGCACCACAACCCTGTAAAGAGAAACATGTCTCTAACAATAATACTGACGCAGCCGAGGCAAACATAAATATATAATATTCAAAGAAACAGTAAAATTACAAAGTTAATATTTTTAAATTTGGGGCAAAGCCACCGGAAAGTACATTTGGGGCGAAGGCTACCGGAAACTGTTTACCATACGTGCGGTTGCAACTATTTCAAGTGTTCGGCACCCCAACAGTTAAAATATAATACTCCTATATATATATATATATATATATATATATATATATATATAACTCCTTCAAAACACCTTCTTCAACTCAACATATAGTGCCTCAACTGACAGATGTAACTTTTACAGCGACAACTGAAGAGACTATAAACTAATTACAGTATTTACCTCAATTTCATGTAGTGCTCTCGGTTATGGTGCAACAGCACTAGAATACCAAGTTTAATCTGAAGCTCTAACTTCCCTCTTAATACAGTATATTAATATTTTATGATACAAGCCTCGAGAAATTTGTGTTCATGACAAGAATCAGATCGAGCGAGTGGCGTCGCGGTAACGTATGCGATTCGCATTTGGGACGTCCCAAGTTCAAACTCCTGGGGCCGACCAACTTGACTGAAGGTTTTTCCGCGATTTTTTTCTCGGTTGAGGCGAATGCTGGGTTGGATACTTTGACCGGAGCATTTTCCTATCATCCCTAAATTTCATTTCCTTCTTCTTCACCGACATACAAGCATTCTGATCACCCATCCTGAATGTGCTATGATCCACCGTTTGCTTGCTCCTCGAGGGCTACTGATCCAAGGCATTGGCTTGCGGGTCCTTGGGGGTGTAAGTCGAGTAGTAATCCGGTGAAGAGGAAGAAGACAATCAAAAGAAGTGATATGAAGATTATGATTTAATTCTGTAGTTGAGTTAATGGGTTAGCCTCCCTAGCCTGCTCCGCTACCCGTTTTTCCTTCGGTACTCCCAAACCTCTCTTTCCTTTAGGAGAATATTGTAGCGTGTATGTGTGTGTATTGTCACGCCAGACACATTACTCGTTGGCGACAGTATTTTTGGGGTAATTCTTTCGACTGGGGTTTTGAAGTTTCATCTGGAGTGGCGACTCGTCACCTTCTAGCTGATAATCCTGGCCAGATGCGGGGAGAGTTGGGGAAGTGAGCGTTACTGCTTTGTGTTGTGTGGTTAGCGTCACTTTGGTCTGAGTGTTGGGTCTGTAAGGTTGTATGTGAAATCGTGTGAATGTAGCCTCCGTTGTGTAGCATCTCCCTTCAATTTCTTAGTTTTTATCTTTTGTGTGTGATGTAGGGGCACCGTGGTTATACTGAATAAACCACAAGTAGTGTGATTAATGTGAAATTCTGTGTATTTTGTTATAACTATCCCACGCCTGCTCTGGAATGTGTAGTTTAAGATTCTGGTCCTCTTGCTACATCTGCAGCTATACCTCCCAATGTATATGCTGGGGTAACTAAAATTTAATATCTAGCTGCAAACCTTTTGGTCTCATCCCAGTATATAACAATATGTCGTAAAACTGCTGGTAGCCTATTTTTTGGCATCGTTTCTAAATGTTGACACCAACTTCTGCTGTTTGATGTTATGCTATGTAGTAGTGGTTTCGTTGCAATTCTTATCTTATTTCCTTATATCTAATATATGTATATATATGTATATATATATACTGGATAGGCTTCCGTACATCAGGAGTGGCACTCGACAATATTAAAAACATTTATGCGATTATCTGTTCTTGTCTTGTTTTTGAAATTTCTATAAATATTTGTGCATGTATTTCTGAACTTATTTAATTTTTCATCCTTTTCCTACGAGACGTAAGACCCCAAATATTTAAAATACATTGCCTGTTCCATTACTCTAAATTTTATCGCTGCCTTTGTTCTTACGGAAAGCTTTCCTTATCAATATCACTGTCTTCGTTTTATCCACAGGCACTTCAAAATTATACTCTTTTCTAAATTATATGAATAAAACACTGCGATTTGAGTTTGCAAATTTTATGTTAAAATATTAAAATACTGGCTGAATGTACCCGTCGCTAATGGAACGGTTTACAACATCAACCAGTAAAGTTTCAGCGTTACTGTGCTTGTTTTGAAATCAATGGCTGTTTTACTCTACCAAGCAACATTCTTGCTAATAACTTGTAAACGTTTCCGAGGACTGTTATCGAGAAAATCGTTCTACTTCTTAGAGATTGTGACGTATATTTGTTTGCATTGTTTATTTCAGTCATGGCCCCAAATGATTGGTAATCAATCATCTTTGAAAGAGTGTTATTTTTTCAGTCAATCACGATCATAGTCCTGATTCATTTAAACATTATCGAACTATTTTAACCCTCCTCATGTTATAAACATAACTCCGTCATTTTTAATATTCTTAACAGGCGAGAGTATTACTTTACACTGCAAATAAATTAGGAATACCATTCTGATATTGAAAAAAAATTAAGAAACAATATTATACTTCATCTATAGCAAACGTAAATAACAGTGAACAAATCCCTACCAATTTCTACAGATTTTATAATTTTTATTCAATAATTGTGTTTTAAATATTGTTTTTTACAATAATCATAATTTATAATGTTGGTTATTGCAGCCTTAAAATATCTCATGCTGTGTTATATTAAATGATTCACAGATCAAACAAACGACGTGCGACTACATGATTCTGATTTCTTTTTAAACAACGCCGTTTAAATTGCAGATAAATGTAACTATTTTATGACAATTTTCATAAATATGACTTTTGGATAAGTAATTTGTTTTATTGTGAAGTAGTCCAGCAATACTCCCGATTTCCAAATCTTCCAGAGAAGTCCCATCATCACTTTGCGACTCGCAAATTTATCGACGATTTGAAAAAACACTGGTATCATTAACTACGATAAACATTTGAGCTGTACTTTTTCAGGGAATAGCATTAGAATATATTTGTTTATATCAACAGGAGGTTTACATTAATATGCCTAATATAAGCTGTTAAAAATGTTATATTTTCATGCACTGCTCCCGTTCGCACTACACTACTTGTGAGCTGCAGGTAATCCCTAATTACCATAAAGACAAAATAGCCTTGTGATTGTAACTTGTACAAGCTACTACTCGTACTACACAAAGAACTTCAGGAAAAGGTATACATTTGTTAATTATCTTCATAATTCACAGGAATTTCTCCAACGATGGGGAAACACCGGAACTAACATTTTTTCCAGTGTTATACGTATATGGTGTCTAAATTTACGTTCAGTTGTTCAAATCTGTTTTGGTGTCATAAAACTTTAAAGCATAAAAACTGAACCAGGAAAGTTACATAGGTTTACATTTTTGTACGTGACCGCACTGTGATTTTTTATTGTTACATATAAATAAGACTCGAAGGTTGGGACCTAGTTTGCTTAAGCGATCGGTATTCATCATCAAACATCTCCTATAGTGTTCCTCTTACGAGAATGTGTCTATAAGGAATGTGTTGACATTAACAATTCTAGCGATATCTGTGAAAGATTACGGCTCTACTTCCAACATAACAAGGCTTAAGGCCGCTTAGAAAACATACGCTCTTGTGCTAGCAATGCTAAATGGCCAGTTATTTTTGTTTGCGTTCCATTTAACATCATCTTGATCTTGACTGTGTAAAGTTTTTCCTTTCTTACTGGCATTGTAAATAACGTTATAAATCACTAGAAAGCACTTACGCACTGCTCCAAGTGAAACACGCTGGAATACTAATGTTGGCGATGTTTTTAATGTAGATCTGTTTATGACATCATCGTGAGGTGCCACGTGGTAGTGACCCCCGCCACTCCTCCGGAGAGTAAAACACGCCGCAAACATTTTCTCGTTAGAGGCCTACAGTACACTGTGTTAGCTTTTTTTTTTTTTTACTTATACCTGTAGCCCCAGTTGACCGCAGAACGCACCGGGTCCTAAGTTCCGAGCCTTATAAATAACTCTCCAATGTGTATGCCCAGTGCGCAATTTCCATTTATCAGGATAGCTCGCGGAGAGCTGAAAATCCGTGGGTCGACCTCGGCCGTGGTATTGAATGTTTCAACTCTGATATTCAACTTTCCAATATAATATTACTGTTTGTGAAACGTGTTTTAAGCTATTCTAGGAATATAAATGTCGAAAACTTCATTTCATCTCACCAGGGATAACCGTAGTTCAGTTTTTTAACTCTCACTCCACTAAGATCTTACTACCACTTCACTGTTTTGCTCTATTTCAACTTCCACTGTGACTTTATCTAGTTCACATTGTGAATTCACTAGTGTGAACTAGTTCAATTTTCTCTGTCACTTCACCTTCTTCGTGACGTAACGGCGTAATAAAATACGCGCGACGTGGCCTCTTTTTCGGTCTACCTCTCTTGCTGTGGAGTCGAACGCAGGACATCTCTAATCTCTCGCGGAAAAGCACTAACTGCAGGTCACAACAGTCGTCACAAACTCGCTCGAAGAATTTTTTTCGCACCAGAAATGCACTTAGTAACTCACTAATTCAATCTGACTCGCGAGGACACTTGCTTATATAGCCGTTGAAAATTTCCGAAGAACATTCTAGAATGTTCTAGATGTGGAATAAAGGAAACTTCAAGAAGTTTCTGATTATCTGTCGATAGCACTTCTGGTGTTTATGCTTGCCCCCGCGTCTACTTATCTCTGTTTACTTCTCCAATTGCCTTACCTCTCGATAACCTTAGGCCATAGCCGCTGCGTCACAGTATCATGCTGAGTTATAAAATCACTTTTTTATTGTTCTTATATTCCTCGCATGCCGTTTAAACAATCTACCTCATGTTTTATAGATAAAAGGCCGTACTGAAATGTTGCATTTTATTTACTTCCTTGTGTGCTCAAAAGAATAACCTGATTCTTACATCTTTTGGTTTCCAAGTTCATTATATCACCACGCAC
The DNA here is from genome assembly GCA_030765065.1 of Deroplatys truncata. Lineage (NCBI taxonomy): Eukaryota > Metazoa > Arthropoda > Insecta > Mantodea > Mantidae > Deroplatys > Deroplatys truncata. The sequence continues at coordinate 59,034,333 of CM060979.1, read as the reverse complement.
GTTTCTTTTAATTTGAAGATGACACCGGTAGAAGTATAAGTTTGAAGAACTTCCGCTAAATTTTATAGCACCTGCACACGGCGCTAACTTAATAAAAGTTAAGTTTGAGAAGTTTCGAAGTTAGAAACCCGATCTCAAAGCAAGAAATAAAATGATATAGTAGGCTGCTGAACTGATGTCATGTTTTCAGGAATAAAACTTAGTATCCGAATATCAGTTTAATATTACCTGTTCTTAGACAATAGGATTTGGAAGCGGAGTATTTCTACCTGCTGCGTTTGAAAATATTGTTTGAAATATGAAGTAAATTTAGCTCCGAATATTGCTTTCCTTTGGTAAAATAAGTTATGCTATTGCAAATATCTTAACCGGAAAACTCGGAAACTTTTGTTCAACCTCAGCATTTAAACGATTTTGTTCGGAGGACAGGGACGTTGTGATGCTCATTTTAGGGTCAATTTAAAATGTCATTCCTAATCTTCTCCAAACAAAACACAACTAATGACATGTACTTTACCCTATAATATCAAGCAACTTTTATTTAGGACATTTCTTTCTACAACACTCAGTTTTGGAGATATTGTACAGTCTAACTTAAATGGTCCACTGTGCATAATGCATTGGACCACAATATGGCGCCACATTAGGGAGTTAGATTTGCAGTTTATTTGAAGATGGCAAATCCCGTCTCGCCCTTCATACATCAGTGTGGGAGTAATCTGGCCACTTGGCAACTGAACGTGGTACGATGAGGTCGACGGCGTCCCCAAAGGAGAGGTGAGCTTGTTGAATACGAAATAGACCGTGTGTGGACCCAAGTCACGATAACTTAACCTTATTTCCCCACTAGACTCCAACCGGAGAATTTGCCTGCTCATTAAATGCAACACAAGCCTGACTTATCCTAATTTAGCATTACGCGTGTAGCACAGTACAATTTCATTGTTTACACCTGCATGGATTCATATTATCATTCATTTACATTAGCTAAAAAATACGTGACTATTCATTATATGTAATTCTATTTCATTGGTGTACGAAAGTTCTTTCAATGCTTGTATTAGCATCATAATATTTGTCTAAGTTAATTTCCAACTCGATTGCTGAATGCTTTTTTGATTTTACATTCTGAATTAGATTTAACACTTTCCTACAAACGAAACATACAGTTTATTACTTCTACACCTTTATCAGTCACATCCTATGTTCTTTTCCTATATGAGGGATTTTTCTTCTATAATTATGCCCTGCCAGAAGCACTAAATATCAATTGAAAGTAAGAAACTTTCTGACATGATACATTCACATGCCTTTCTCTACCATTCGTTTATTAGTGGGTACACAAATTATTCTTCCTTAAGCTTAATTAATCCAAACAAACCTTTGCAGAAATAGCTACATTACGCACTTCGTTATAAATACAAAGGGAACAGTGGTAGGCGAAGACTAAGAAATGAACAATTCGAACCTTTAATAACGAATATCTCAGAAACGGCTTATACCACAAAAATATTATTTTCAATAAAGTGTGTGTTATAAAAAGATTTACACTTTTTTGTAGTACGTTTTCTGTGTCGCTTAATGTTTGCCAGTTATACAAGATTATACAAAATTCCCTCCGAATGAAAAGTACCCCATAGACTATTCCCCCGAAAATTCAAGATGCATTTTATTTGTCATGTAAATATCTTTAATATATGGTATTTCTATCAAAATCGTTAGAGCTATCTTTAGAAAATAAAAAAAATTCGAAAAAATTTCATGTAAAGGATAGGTTGGAGTGGGGAAACTTTGTTGAAAATCTTCGTGTCGCATCTTTGGAAGATATTGGACCTGAATACCAAGTATGTTATTTATACGGCTTTTGTTTTTGAGTTATGCTGTTCACAGACACACATACACGAACATGTTTCGAAAGATACTTTATTTATAACCCGGGAGAATCAAAACATGTATTTTCGGTGAAATCTCTATCGAATTTTTGGGTGAAATGCAATACTTTCCCTACTTACTACACGTATTAGAGAAAGTAAAAATTCAGAACAGCAACAGTTGGACCTTAATAGGAAGCCCCTTCTCCGAAAAAGATATATTAATTTTATTTATAGTTTTGAATAAGAATATAGATTTTAATTACAAACCATGAAGCAATTCAGGGTATAAGAGCTCACAAAAACTTAAATTAAATATCACTATTACCATATATTTTAAAACGCTTAAATTAGCATTTAGAATAAGCTCGAGAAGATATTTATATTCAGTATAAAATTCTGCAGCAAGTTTAAGGAACCATTTATATGGCACTCATACTTTGCAAACATCATCTGCATATCTTTTATTCTTTTGTAAATAATCTAATTCTAAATGCTATATTTTAAAATAACATCTGTAAGATAAATATTTTATTGCACATTGTTTATATATACTCTATTAAATCAATATTATGGTATTCTGTGTCGTCATTGCAAGCTTTATGAAGTCAGAAAACATAAATAAAAATAAATAGTTGTTAAAATTAAGACACCTTGATTGCATTCAAGAATTTTTGAGTTACTCAATATGGGCTGATTTGACTTTCATATATATATTACAAATAGGTACATCAAAATTTTACTTCAGTTAAAAGACTATTATTATTCTTTGAGAATTCGGTTCACGGAAGGAAACGTCACAAAAATTTTGTCCTAATATAGTTCTCTTCTTCCTAATACTATAAAAAGTCGTTCTAGTGGATTTTTAAAAATAGAGTCTATGCAGTTTTGATTTTAAACCTTTTACAGTATGCATTTAAAATGTTTATATGATACATTAATTAATAATTATCATTAATTTACTCGACAGTATCCTTACAACTGTCTTTCATGTAAATGTTGGGAAGTAAAATATAATTATTGTAAACCTTGTTCATTTTGCTGCATCAGATATGTTTGTACCCCTACTTTAATTTGTGGATTTCAAATTTCTATTTGATATTGCTTAAATTCGGTTGCTATATTTCATCTGTAATACTACAGTAGCTATTTTTAACACATCTTTGTTCCTACCATTTAAAATTATAGCATTTTCAAAGCGGTAACTGTATATTTTAAGTAAATTCTCACTCTTTACTCATCCTATATATGTATTACAACAGATCGGGATAAACTTAGAAAAACCTGGGCGAGGTCGATAAAATGGCAATGAAAGTAAATTCCATCACTTGCAACACAAAAAGTTGGTTTCGGATCGTCGTAATTTAAATGGCAGTTTGTTAGAGTTTAATAAAATTAAGCAAGAGTAAAGATTTCTGCTTGTATACGAGAAAGAGGAGAAACATTGGTTTAGATTTTTTGAATTTGTCATCCAAGAAACTCCCGATGGGCTCAATTGGATGATAATGTGACAAGTTAATGCATGTTATCGAAACAGGTTATAAACGTATTTATTTAAATATAGCGATATTTAAATTCGCTAACTGTTGTTGATGTAGAACAAATACACCTATTGTAGTAACCTTGCCTATCAATGTGGTGGTAAAAACTATGAAAAAACAAGGCTGTGTAAAATAGGGAAACGACTTTTGAGCAGTATCTAAAAGAAACTATCTAAACCCTGCTCCATATAACTCTACCCGATATCTCTTAACTGTCATGCGCACTAGTCTCTTCTCATTGCCTGCTGTCGGGGAATAGCTTATTGTGCGATATAAACTAGTTTCTTGTTCAACATAATCATTTATCTGAATATGAACGAAAAAAATTATCAGATTTACATTTTCATAAAACAGAGTTAATGAGCTGGAATGCATTTAAATTGTTATAAAAAAGATAGGAGATCCTTCGGTTTAAACCTTGAGGCAGTATTTTTAACACTTAAATAATGCAGTCTAATTATATAATATGTAAATTCAATAACAACCCGCCTTAAAGCAATATGTGTATGTAACAATATATAAGGAGTGTATATTACAGTCATTGCATATGCTTATATAATTGTATCCATGTGTAATAATATTATGTGAATGTATTGCGCAATTTAATAATGTAGGAGCTGTGAGAATAATAAGTTAAACGTTGCTAACAATGAGGTAATCTTGAGTCAATAATGAGTATGAATGTTTAATAATGCTACTAGTCATTATTGGAGCAACAATAATGTAATTTTTGTGACAGTTAATAAAATAGCCAATCAACAACCAGAGAAAGCTTTAGTTAAATGAAGGTATTCTGTTGGAGTAGGATTAGCCAATCAGAAACTGAAAAGGAGAAACATTTACAAATTCAGAAGTCAGTTCGTTGCAGACAGCATTACTAACCAGACCAGAAAGATGTCCTCAAGAGATTTAATACGTATTGTGTGAGACAAAAAAAAAGTTTTACGTGTTAAAAAGTGCAAGTAATTAATTAAACAATCTCAGAGCTCTATCAGTGAAGTGTTATTTAAAATCGTATCAAGCATTAATAAAAGGAGTGAAGTAAAAATTATAATCTGTGTAAGCCTACATTCTTCAGCCGAATCGCCCTGTTAAGAAATTCATGTCTCTAAAAATAATACTGATGCAGTCGAGACAAACATAAATATATAATATTTAAAGAAACAGTCAAATTACAAAGTTAATATATTTTTAAACATTTGGGGCAAAGGCCACCGGAAAGTACATTTGGGGCAAAGGCTACCGGGTTGCAACTACGGTTGCCGTGCGGTTGCAATTACTACAAGTTCGGCTCCCCAACAGTTGAACTATAATACAACTCCTTCAATACAAATACTTCAAATTGACTTTCCATACGTGAAGCAAAACCTACTTCAAATTTGGCGCCCAAAGCGTGGTGCAAATAACGTAAGAAACCATCTTCTCAAATTGGCTTTCCATACGTGGGGCAGAAAATTATATCAACCTGCCTCTTAGAACGAGGAAAGCACCTGCATTTATTATGGAAGAATGTATTTATTGCTTTTATCTCCTGTCCTTGCATTGCACAGGACTTGTTTGCTATCATCATCGCCATTTAAAGGTACTTTAACCACATGTCAGTGGGACAAAGTTAACAGGATTTAGTGAAGGATAAAGCAGTGGTTAGCATGGAGATTATAGGTTTATTTTAAAGTTTACCTAATTTAGACACACCTTTCAAGTGCAGCAATAAGACCTTAACACTCGTTCTGATAACACTAAGAGTTATATTTTAAACTTCTCACAGTATTTTAGTCCTACTCTTCCGCTTCAGTTCAAATATGTTCGTGTCAAAATATCTTTCCTGAGCTTTCAGTTCGAGGATGTCGGAAGCAAACAACATAAAGAAACGCCTGGAATGCACATGCAGGAATGTGATGGGATGCAGATCAGTTCTGATTCACGCAGTCTATTTATGTTATTGGCGAGATTCCATCATCACTGAATATGCAACTCTTCCATATCGGATGGTGGACGCCGCAATGGCATTTCCGCGGCAGCAGGAAGTGTCAGTTTGTGCGTGTGAGTCAAGTGGATATGCTTTTCTGCGGAATCTACCACTTGCGTACTGCGGTCAGCTTTTGCAAGCAATGCTGTTTCACTTCTTTTTGGTAATACATTTTGGCGACACGGGTTCTTTTGGACGAAGTACGAAGTACTAGAGGGTTTCCGGATTGACAAACATAATTTATTTTCTCATCCCGCAGACACTGGAATTTCTGGAGCTATTGTTAATTCTAATTACGAATAGCTAATGAATAAATAACGTTTTTAGTATCAATATATACTGTTGTTTAATTGTAATTAATGTTATTATTGAATACATTGTGTGCCATGCGATTAAAAGCTTTTCTTTCATAGAGACCTTTCTAACTAAAAATTTCTAAACCTACGGATATATTGTTTTGTTTCCTCGCAGATACATTATCTGTATTCTTAATAGTTTGAAGCTGTATTCAGGCCTCACTGTCGTTATTTAAAATATTAATAAAACAACTTTTATTTAATTTTTGCAATTACGAGTTGCCAAACTTATCAAAGTAAAAAAAACAAAAAGAATTACATCATAACAAAGAAGAAACATATCGCCGGGCCGTGGATAGCGAGCATACATGTTTGCGCACCGTCTATTAAACTGGGCGGTTTTCCGTTCTGAAAATCCTGTGTTACTTTTACACGAGTAATAGTAAGATGAGTATTAAGCTTGTTATAAACTTGTGTTGAAAGTTATGTCTCTTTGCATTGGGACATTCCTGACATCTTAGAATAACATTACCATTCACATGCACAAGTTGGGCTTCTTTAGTTCCATTTCTACCCGCCTTTAACTACATTTGTCTTATCGGCGAACCTTTCCTTTGGGAGGATGAGGAATAATCTTGGCTAGAGAAAAATTCGCACCTCCCCAGCCGGGAACCGCCCCCGGACCCATAGCACAACAGGCAGGTGCTCTACCGACTGAGCTACCAGGCCAGCCATACAAGTTTTTCTTGAGTAATTTTATAATTTCTGCTCTTATATTCTCCTTAAGCTCGTCTATGGCGTGGCGATTGTTCCTATAAACTTTACTTTTTTAGGATTTCCTACAAATAGAACTTGCACACACAAAGATCCGATGAACGAACGGGAGGCTAATCCTTTATCCTATCGTCAAGAAGTGCCTTCATGTCTTCCGAGGAGTTTTGAATGGTCAGGGCTGTGGCAGAATCTTCTTCGAAATATCCGTTTTCTCTTCCATTATCTGACAATATTTGAAAAAATGGTGTAAGAATATCTCGGCGGTACCTATTGGAATTAACGGTATCGCTGAAAATGTGGGCACTATTTTCCTTTTTGTGCTACATCACACTATACACCAATTTTTGCAAGATGCATCGGAACAATCGGATTCTCTGTGCTCCAATACCTATTGTTCTGTGCGGCAACATGAGTATTTACATTTCTTATCTAAGAAAATATTAAATTTGTGTCAACAGTACCGTCAACGATACTTTTTAAAATCCAATTATAGAAACTGACTCGTTTTTCGTCATTACGAGGTTGTAATTCATGAATTGTCACTCTGTAGGGATTAAATTTTAAAAGTTTAGCAGCTCTATGTACAGAAGCTTTTGAAATACCCACTTGCTGCACAACACGTCTTGGGAAGTTTCTTTTGAGGGCGTTGGAATGCTGCACCAATTTTTTCAATTTATTCCTCTGTTAGAACATTTCTTTTACCCTTCTTTGGTTTAGCGTTTAGTGATCCCGTTGTCCTAAACTAATTAACCACACGTCTAACACATCTACCCGAAAATGGAATAGTAGGAAATTTCTCCTGAATTTGATTACACACATTTCTAGCTTCTTTATTCAAGCGTGAATTCTTCACACACAACACTGATGTCTTGAATAAACTTTCAGTTCTGAGATGCACAAGGCTGCTAAACGTAGGCAAGAGCGGGTCATTCACCGCAGGTGAGCTAGTGGAAAGCTACCGAGGTCATTGCAGTGAAAGCCAACTACGCATATACGTGATCTGTCCCGGCTCATGTTATAAGGGTGACAATGTTAAATTCACATAAATTGAAGAATGTGATAAATGTTATATATAAGAATACTTATATTTTAAAATTTCGAAACTTAGGCAGTGTCTTAATAAAATTATTTTAGATGGTATACCTACTATTTTTTAAAATTTGAGGTAAAAAGGTGAGAAATAGCCATTCGAGTTCCTACCATCGGACCAATTACTTTTATCTCCTACAGATAATACTTTTTTCTATAATAGTTGATCATTAACTTGTAACACATGAACACTTTTCCATTTATTTGTTGTTCACTCTATTTTTGTTTTAATTATGCCATTATGTGAAGCGAAATAGGGTATATTTCAATATAATCTAGGGATGCTGAGGCAATATTTTATATCATAATATGCTGTGAATGCCAGGTGATTGTAGTGTAAATTAATATTATTGTATGTACAGGATTTTAGATGTTTGTTAGCCATAAGTATTGTTAGGAAATAAGTTTATATGACCTAACTGAAACTGACAATAGAAGTGGGTAACAATAAACCGAGGGGGTGAGTTGTTTATCACTAAGAAGAGATAAACAAATGACGTCAGGGTAGCGTGCCTTTTTTTAGAAATGGAGGGAATATCTTCCCTAGAGCATATATGTTAGCTGACCAAAACAGCCGCTAAGTTGGCGCAATTTGGTAACCAATAGGAGCTATATTATAATGTTTAGGCAATTCTCGAGCCATAAGCAAGTGTCGCACAGTTCTGAAGAACCTCTCACGAGGTGCACGTCGCAGAGTTAGTTACAAAAATGTAAAGTACGCAAAGTAATTGCTGCGCGGCAACTAAAACGACATTCGGAAATATCACAGTTTCAGTCAGGCGTGTATAAAGGTTGAATATGTCAATTATTAATTAAGTGTGACGGCAATAAAAGTCTAGATTCATATTTTCTTATCAGTGTTATCTTTTAGCAACAACTCCTTTCCGTTTACACACCTTGCTTAGAGACATGTGCTCGACTGAGTTATAATAGCTAGCCGGAGGACAAAAAATACCCAAATTTAAAAATAATTAAACAATAAGCGCCCAACAAACAAGATAACACAATCCATTGAGAACTGCAACAAGACAAAGCCTCTGAATTGCATCCTCTGTTAGATATTTTGGTGAAGAAAGCTGTTAAAAACATACAAACGTACATAAAGCAAGAATGGAATGGATATGAGAGAGATGCAGACATAATATTTATTATGTGCGACGTGTTACGTGGTAGGTAGGTACCTACTAGCGGTAGATTTGACTTCGCTGCAGCAGAATTTGTATGGATGTTCGTTACAGGTACTGGATATAACTCGCAGGAAAATTAAATCACTCGTTTACAGTTTAATGCTGGTTAAGTGCATCGCACTGGTCAACTTCATTCAGCTTATTTATATAACCCTGCTATTATTTATCTGCGAAGCTAACATTATTTCGGTCGTAACTGAGCCCTATCCAGTTCACAATGAAAGAGCCTGCATAGATAAACCAAGGTTTATGTTCTCATTCGCCTCATAACAACAGTGCAGTGGTTTAATAAACGTCAAGATAGGAAACTTGTTTTATTTATACGTTTAATACCATTAAGGGCAACTTAATGTCACTGTGTTTTAATTTCTGCATTTCTCGATAACCTGCGCAGAATTAAGTACATATATTACACATACGTATAATCGATTAGATCTCATCAACCTAACTGAAACTGCACATTACGTGCAGAAGGAAACGAATGTCGTAAATAATAATATGCATTCTTACATTACTTTAATATTAATTTTAGAAGCATATACAATAATATCGGAGGTAGACGACAATATCATTCGCTGGGAAAAACAGGCCTTTTTGGAAATAGAATAGACCAGCTTTCTCCAAGGCTCCAGGTCGGGGCCAGAATCCCTTGTAACTGCGGCATACTCGACCAGGACAATATATCTTGGGATTTTATGTTAAAGTAAAGGTTTATGCAGAAACGTTCAGAACGTTTATACTTCAATAACATGTGGGAAAGCTAAGGTAGGTTCTATAATATATATCCACCAGTAGGAGAATTACACTTATTTTAAGTAAATTGTGCCAATAATAATATTAAAGTATGATGCCACCTGACCTGTAGAAGAAACAACACTTTTATGGCGAGATTTGAAATATAGTCACTTAACAATTTGAAGTCGCGTGGAAACCAACCTGTAAAACACTTGCAATTTGGAAGCGCGCGGAGATGAGCATGCAAAGACTTGTAATTTGTAAGTATGCATAGGCAGACATGTAAAATTTATCAACTGGGAGTACGCAAAAACGGACAATGTAATTAATAAAGTGGAAGTACGCATTGCCATGTAGTACTGGCAAACGTGAAGTTTTGTGAGCTATGGTAAAGGAAGTCAATAGCGAAAAATTCCGAAATCGTTCCCTGACGCAAATATATGTATAAATGTTTCTGTGGCAGAACCGAACCGCGGGAGTGGAGCTTAAGAGAACAAAAGAAAGTGCGTGCAAATGAAGTTGTTTAGCAACAAACGGAGAACACGAACATAAGAGACCCAACATTACACCCATACAGATTCTGTATCTCTCCGAGGATGAACTAACTCCATAACCTAAACCACACAGTTGATGCAAAACAAATTATTACATCTCGAATACCAGAAGTGGGATGAAATGGTTACAGTCACTATAGTTGTTGGCGAAAATGCTACCCTTACCTCCAATTCCTTTCATCGTTTTAGGCGTTGCGCTCCTTTTTCTAAGTTATATACTCTCTGACACGATATTACATAGTAATGATAATAATCAATACAATAACCACTTAATATTTTAAAACGTGATGCTTAAAATGTGAGAGAACTTTCCGGAAATTGATGATATAAATTATTTATATTTGATATACATATTATATTATAATAAGTTCTACTCTTTTCTTGAAATAATTTTTCGTCGGCTATTATGGTTTAGAAGCTAAATAAATTTCGTCCAAAATTAAGAGAACTTTAGGGATGTGATATAGAAAATTCTAATTATGCATTTTTTTATTTTTTTCATTTTAACCCAAATCGTTTAAGTAAATGGATAGATGAATTAAGAGCAGGGGTATATTTGGATTAAGTAGAATATTTCTACAACTCTTCCTTTTTGAGTTACACCCACCACCAGAGGCGAATTATTATACCTTTTTATTATTTGGGGGTATAAAAATGTGAATTTTTGTTGAAATTTTGATGTTTAATTCTGTAATGTATCCTCTATAGGTAGTCGTATTGAAATGAAACGTTAACTCTACATCACAACCCTAGTGGGACAATGCATACCGCACGACCGCTGCATCCTCTGCCTCCGTCCACACAGGGCATCATGGGCAGAGTGAGCAATTATAGTGGCTTTTGGTCAGCATACTGCTTTCCTCCGGTCACTTTGGTGCAGTTTTCAAAATTGGAAGCCGCACTCTACTATTCTTAGGTCGAGTTGCTCCTTAATTAAGCTCCCGAAGCTAAATCCATTCCATACAACTCCTACCAATATGAGAAAATACTCATGTCTCTCGCACCGTAGGCAGCAATGCAGGGTTCCATTCCCGTCGAGCCGCTCACTCTGACCATGTTTTTTGTGGTTTCTCGGGATCTGTAGGCGAATGCTGGGGTGGTTTCCCTTTTATCTATCTATGGTTTCCTGTGCCCAGCGTTTCCATTTATCTGCTTCACTTCATCTATTTCAGAGTTGTAGGGCCACGCGACGGCGGTTGGTATGTTGCGGCAGGACGCTGAGCTCTAAATATTCCGCGTTTGGCGGAATGCTGGGGCATCCTTCCTGGAAGCTTGACTACCACAGACTTCCATGTGGGCGAGTGACTTAGGCAAGCTGGCCGATGTCAGGATTAGTACCATGTTGGAATCGTCAGGGACTCGTTCCTAGCGCACATCTTCGTCCGTATCTGGTCGCCGTTCGGGTATCGGGTCATGTTGGAAGGAATCTTGCAAAGCTTGGTCCATTTAGTGGAGGTACCTCCATCTGCCTGCTGCTAACTACTGTAATGGATAATCCTGATGAACTTGTAAAACTTGTGGCAACAAAAAATAGCGAGTGCGAGAAACATTCATTTGTGATATAATCTCAAGGTTATCCAAATTTTCCATTAATTTGCGACGGTATTATTAATGTATTTGTATATTTGTGTTTACTTCACGTGGTGAAGCCATCTTGTGACGTGATTCATTTGTTAGGTTTGTTAGCTCCATCTGGTGTTAGCAATTTGCGGCAGTATTAGTGTTCGTTTGAAAGAATGCTACTGTTATTTTATTTAATTTTGGTTGTCTGTCCTCCGGCTAGCTATGATCTTTTTGGTCAAGCACTTCTCTTTATACAGGTTGTGTAAACGGAAAGGAGTCTCTTATCCAAAGATAACACTGATGAAAGAATTTGTTTTACACTTTTATTGTCGAACACATTCACTATCACCTTTACACATTCATCTTGACACTCGCCAAACTGAAATTGTTATAATAACTTCATTACTGATAATTCTTAATTCGCGTACTTCAACTTTTTGTATAATTAACTTTACAACATTTGAGATTTTTTTATAACTCTTCTACGCGTAACCTGAAAATTGATAGCCGACGTGTACCGTACAAATGTTTTCGACGAACTGACGGACTGAAGGACTTTACCTCTAACCTAGCCCTATTTTATACTCATACACCCCGATATGCCTAAAGATTATAACTGAGTTACTATTGGCTAATAAAACGCGCCAACATTAGCGTCTATTTTTATATCCAATGAAAATTATGAACACATATGCTCTAGGAAAAATGTTCCAGCAAATTCTAAAGTAAAACGCGCCAATATTACGTAACTTCCTCGTCTCTAATAATGATAAACAGCTCACCCCCTCGCTGCATTATTGCACGCTATTATTGTCAGTTTCAGTAAGGCCGTATAAACTTACTTCTCAACAATATTTACAATCAACAAACATCTCAAATCAATGTCACATAAAAATGCATATTCACACTATAATCATTCTTTACATTTAAATAATTTGTGATACAAATTACTGCATCAAATTACTATTTTAACGCTTAGAGCTGTCACGTACTCTCTGGATACCGCCGCAAAATTCGGCCACTTCAATTATTTCCACTCCAAAAACTCGAGCATTATTTCAGTTTTATCCGAAATTGGGATTTGAAACAGAGTACACGGTAACTAGTATCATGCACTACTACTGGCGAAGGGTATGCAGTTGGGGCTATTGCATTTTTCCATGCAGTCAGTAACTGGGCCGATCCCATAGAGGGTGATAAACGCCGTGTCTCTCTGGGAAAAGTTGTGAACACTGCAGAGAACTATAGGCAATATTGGGCAGCGTTAACCATCACAGAAAAGCATGTTAGAAATGTATGGAAAACGAAAGGAAACAAACTTTAAACCTCAACAGAGGAGCATTGACATTAGTGATCTGTACTTTTTTTGTGCCGGTATACCCTCCCAACTTGGACTGCTTATGCTCTTTACTTATGGCTACATTCATTTATTAACACTACGTGTGATTTCCTGTTTCCTGTTTCCTACCAGCTATATCGACGTACGTAGTACGCCCAACCAATCTAGACTCGTACATTTCTTTAAGTGTGTAGTGACTTTTGCGTCATCTGTACAATACGTCGACTAGCTTGCTATCGACTTGCTATCCTCTACTCCCCTTGATCTACAACGAAATGTGTAATGAAGCCATTTTTATTGAGATTTATCTCGATCAACATGACACATATAAAATAAGCTTTTGTAAGAATAATTTGTGAAAGCTGTATAAAAATAAACGATAGAGAAAGTCAAGTGAATGTAATACAGATTTTCCAAGTTGTGTGCGCCTGGCATGGAGAGGCTAGACTGTGCGTGTTTAGCAGAAAGTATTCTGCTCAATCTGTGATGTTTTGCGACCATTGCTTTAGAGACATGCTGTATGGAAGGTAAGCGCACAGGTTCCATTCAGAGCAAGCCTTCGGGTAATTCAAGTTGGGTTGAGTGCGGTAGATAATGCAGGATTACCTGAGGCTGCTTCTCTCCAGCCAGCCAGCTGATATCGTTCAGCCGGTGCATTCGTCCATCCTTATGAGATTAGTCCTGAATATCAAGCAGTGCTAGGTTTCACCAGAGCCCTAGTACGTCATTACACTTTGTGAAACAAATCGTTTGTTACAGATAACCTTAACACTTATTGTTGTTTTGTAATGTAAGGTATTTTATTTATACTTCTAATTTACATCAAATTGTGGAGATTTTTGCCTCAGCTGTTTTGAGCTCCTGCGCGAAGTGCATTGCATGATTCACTTAATGAGCACAACTATTTTTTTCGTTCTAGGAATAAACAATCTGATGTGTTATATTCACATGGCTGTGTCTACCCTCTTATTAATGGGTATACATATAATTCTTACAATTATTATTTTTATATCTACTTAATTTTAATCCAGAAAAACATTATAGCTGCATTACAGATTTCGTTATAAAGGGAATAGTGACAGTTAAATATTTAAGAACTGGACGCTATACACTGGCCTTTAAATGTCATACTCTTTCCTTGCATTCGCGAGAAACAATTGATAATCGACAGGACTTAAAAAGAATGGCTAAGTATTGAGCAATTTGAACCATTAATTACGGATATTTTCGACGCGGCTGATGCCACAAAAAGTTATTGGAAATAAATTCTGTGTTTTAGAGAGCTCTACATTTTTTGGGCAGTACAGCTTAGTTATAAAAGATTATACAGAATTCCTTCCGAATGAAGAGGACTTCACAGGCTACTCCCAGAAAATTCAGGACATACATTTTATTTTTCATGCAAATATCTTCAAGATATTAAAATTCCTATATCCATTTTTAGAAACTAAAATATTTGGAAACTTTTTCCATATAAATGGTAGTTGGGTGGGGCATTGTATTAAAAATCTCCGTGTTGCATCTTTGGAAGATATTGAACTTTAATGCTAAGTGTGGTATTTATCCGACGTTTCGTTTTCAATTATGCTGTTCATAGACACACAGAGCGACCTTTTTCTATAAATGCCTTTTGGGGGGAATTCAGAGGCCTCAAAACAAATATTTCCTGTGAAATCTTGGCATCGAATATTTGGATGGAATACAATACCTCCCCAACTTACTATACGTAGTGGAGACAGTAAAAAGTGAATCGATGGAACTTCCTATGGTGCTCTCATTTCGAATATCCTCTTTCTATTTCTCGCCTCTATGGCTGCCCGACACCATGGGTCAAACACATACCCCAATACCACAGGATAAGCAACGCTAGATATTTTCCTCACTTCACGAAGTTGCTGCATTTCTAAGGACCCATAGCGTCCAACACCATGGTTATCGAGCTATTGGGTCCTATTTACTTCTTTCCTTTCTCAGTCTGCGATTTGTTCTTATTCCTTATTTCTAATTTTCTTAGCTATCTAATTCTCACTGCACCTAAATATTTTGCAATCTCTACTAAACTTTCCTTTGATTTAACTCTTAACTCTTATACCTATAATTTCATTTGGTAAACTGGACTTTTGGGGCGGCGCCGTGGCCGAGTGGTTAGACCGCTCGCCTCCCACCGAGGCGGCCCGGGTTCAATCCCCAGGGACCTGCATGTGGGATTTGTGGTGGACGAAGCGTCGTCTGGGCGGGTTTTCTCCGGGTTCTCCGGTTTCCCCCGCCATTCATTCCGCCAACTGCTCCATCATGACCTTTCCTTTCATCCATTTCACCAACATTTCGTTTCATTTACCTCCTTCATCCCATACCAGGCATCGGACTGATCCCCCATCCTGGATGAGTGCCTGCTCCTCGACGGGCCTCTGACCCCAGGCACCCGCCTGTAAGTCCTAGGGAGTGTAAGTCCTACATAAGAGGAGGATAAACAGATAATGAATGAAACTGAAACTTTACTACCGAATCTCCCTAGCTCTATTTGTGCAAACCCATTAGGTAAAACTCTCGGTAAACCCAAAATTAACTTGCAAAAACTCAGATGCACCTTATTTACATGTTCCCCCATCCTCTCTACCCCAAATCTCCGCATCATAGTACATTTTTGCCTCAACTACTGCTCCATATACTCCTCCTAACCATTTTCCTTGCATCACTGGTATTTTGTCTAAACAAACCCTAATAGCTTTCATTGTTACTTTTACTTTAGCTAAAATCTGTTTCTTTTGTTCACACCATCTACCATTACTACTTAATCTTACTCCTAGATAATCAAAATTCCTAACAATCTCAATTTCCTTACCTTTCCAAATCCATTTTTCATACTTTCTTAGCTTGTTACGCTTTTTAAATACCATAATTTTTGTTTTTCTTGTATTATTTCTAAGGCTCCACTTGTTGCAAAACATCTCTATTGCTCCAATTACTTTGTTTATGTTATAGATCCTGCAACCAAATCATCCGCGAATAATAACCTTGGTATCTCCTCATTCCAAATTATTGGAACAACGCCATTTTCCAGCTTAATTGACTCTTAAAATATCATCAATATACAAATTAAATAAGATAGGACTTAACATACAACCTTGCCTTAAACCTATACTATTTTAATCTCCTTCACACTGCGTCATTACATTATTATCAAAATTTATATAAAATCATTATTTTCATATCTTTTGCACTGTTCTTATAAACTTGTTACTAATTCTTTTCATACTCAGTTAACGCTTGATATATTGTAGCCTCTCAGGGTGGAACTAACCTAAGTATTGGAGTGAGACAACAATGGGAAGAATGTGAAAATTAGGATAATTTAATCTAAATTAGCAGAACGCTGAGTCCTCAAAGCTGAGGATATTTAAGCTACCAAATTGAGGAGGCCACAGGGACAGAGCACCACAGCAATTGCAACACAATGTCCATACGCCGTTGGAGTTCACGACGAGTATTTTTATAACTTGTGAATAAGAAGCAACTTCACCAACTGGGTATGTAATAAGCTGAGGTAGGACTTACAGGCCTTGCCACATGCCCTTAGGATAAAATAAAGGGCTCAAGTCATGGACAGAAACGTTACGGAACCCGCATCTCCTTCTCGGGCACCGCTTGTAATCTAGGGAAGTGGTCTACTGAGTGTAATATCTGGTATTTCCCGGGTCGTTACAATACAAAGCAGATTGCACAAGAGAAAGAAAGAAGGTACACAAACTTAGGGGATTCGTTTTGAATGCTACTCTTTCACTCACTATTTGCTTTATTGTAATAGATTAAACAGCGAGTGCCTGTGAGAAAAGTATTAAGATTTTTTGAATGTATCTTTCTAATGTCAGCAGTTGCATGGAAATGTCTATTAAAATGTTCACATCAATGGGGGTTTCTTTTGACAT
This sequence comes from Deroplatys truncata, assembly GCA_030765065.1. Classification (NCBI taxonomy): domain Eukaryota; kingdom Metazoa; phylum Arthropoda; class Insecta; order Mantodea; family Mantidae; genus Deroplatys; species Deroplatys truncata. The sequence goes on along the minus strand of CM060979.1, from coordinate 59,017,489 downwards.
ACTGTAATGTCTGCCAGAATGAGACTTTATTTTTTACCAGAAGGAGGGGAAACGGAAGAGGGCTTGTGGGTAACGCTCATCTTATTATTGCCGCACGATAAAGCCTTGTTGATTACTCATTTTCCACGCCCTTGGTCCCTGGCACGAATATTAAAGTTCGGTGAACAAAGCGGTATCTGAATGATGTTCTTTCAAGTACTTCCATTTCTCCTATCATTCCTTTAACAACCCTATCAATATCCAAGCATAACATAGTCGTCAATTTGAAGGCGAATAGAAAATAGACTGTCTATTCTCTGCACGGATATCCAATGGAGTTTCAGAGAGTTTCGTTGTTATACAGCTGTAGCAAATAGGCGAACAAAATCTGTCATCACCTGCCTGCTGTGAGGGATTTCGGAGTCGATTCTCGGCTGGACTGGGAACTTTTCTCTAACCAAGATTATTTCCCATCCTCCTCAGAGCCTGGAAGTCTGAATGAAAGAGTAAATTTGTGCGAGATGTAACGTTTAAGCCCAAAGAAAATAAGGAAAGAAACGAAATGAAAACCAGAAGTAGGGTATTATGACAGTCCGGTTTTTCAATTATTTCGTGTGTCACTATTTTATTTTTATGCAGTGCTCCTTTACTGGGGGTTCACTTCACTAAAGTGAACTAGTTCAATTCTCTGTCACTTCACTTCCTTCGTGACGTAGCCTCTTCACACTGGACGGTTCACTTCACTCGGGAGTCGAAGACCTCCACAATCCTTCGCTCCACAATAGCATTCCCTGCACGTCATAACTGTCGTCACCAACTCGCCCGGAGAATAGATCTTGATGTCGCACCAGAGACGCACTCGCTAACTCACTCACCCACTGTCTGCCTCAACAGCCCTTCTCACCTCGCAATGACTGTCTCTAGCGAGAACGCTCGCTTATATAGTCAGTGGAATCTTTCCACAAGTTTCTCAAACGTTCTGGAACTATTTCGACACAGAGAGAGGGAGAAGAAGCTTTTAGAAAGCTCTAGCTCTCTCCAGATAGCGCGCTCGGTGTTTATGCTAGTGAGCTGAGTTATCGTTGTTTACTCCGACCGCCCGGCGCAGACCTCCGATAACGCTGTGACATAGCTGCTGCGTCACAGAATAAATGGTACAATAAAAAATCTGTTATCAATATTGTTATACTTTTATAGTTACTGAGGTATTACTCCTCTGTTTAATGCTTAATTGCAGTGTCGCCCAGTGAATGTTTCACAATTTGGCAAGTGCGACATGCAGGACATAATACAGTCAAATACCGTTTTAACGAATTCCATTTTAATGAATATTTCAGTTCAATGAAAAATGCTGAAATACCCTCCTGTATTTCCATGAGCGTCTATGTTAAATTGTTTCAATTCTACTAAAGACTGTACAACGAAAATCTCAGTATAGCGAATGGAAAATTTCCCTTAATGAATATATGACGGAATGAACGAAGTTTTAAAACATTTCCTTGACTTGCTGAACAATTAAAGTGTCCTTTTCCGATTCAAAGAGTGGTTTGTTCATCCTCGACCATACAATGTTTTGTCTCAGTTTGCGTCATAAAAGATGTCTTTTTCTCCAATCCAATTCCATAGTTCGGCAGTCTGTTTAAAAGATATAATTAAATGGTAAACTTTTGTTTCGTCTGCTTATTGTTGCCTCGTGTGGTTTACCTACGTAACACGGTTTTATTGTCTCGTTTAAACAATGTCAATCAATGGAATGGCGAAAAGCAAATGAAAGCGTTTTCTCTAAAATAAAAGGTAAAACCATTTGAAAAAGTTGACAATGTAACAGAAAGTGCAAGTTATATCGTAAACTATTAGAAGAATCAATTTTGAATTGTCCAGAAAAACCTTAGACTTTTTCTCAAAAGAAAAATATTTTTCGGAATATTAATGGTATATAAGCTTACTAGATATTAGTTAATCCAATTTTTAAATATGAAATTACCTTAGTAACTTATTTCGAACTTTTTTTCCCTTCCATATCCATTCCTAATACATAATTATTACATTTAAAAAATAGACACCGTATCATATTAGATTCAAATGTTGCAATTATGACCCTTTTAAGTTAAATATATCGCATAACCAATTTAATGAAATTTCAGGAGAACAAAATGAATTTAAAAGTCCTCAAAAATTCGTTATAACATTTGACTTTACTGGGTGTTCATTTCAAAATGTGCCGTATCATGCTGTATGGCGGCACTTACCTAGCCACTGAGCTTAGACCACCTAGTATTCCTGCAGAGGCGTATGACTTGTTTGTAGAGAAGTTGCCTAGCAAGCAAGGCGTTCATTACGAACGTGAGAACCTTCCACAATAGACGTGAACCTGAAAGGTATATATCCTAACCAAAATCTGTGTTTTAGTTGGTTGATATCCAAGGTCCGTGAAAGATGTAAGCGGTGTACTTGTTAGCATCTCAAGGTAAGGCAATTTGTCAAAAGAATGTGTTGCAGCTCCCTTCTGCGAATGTAAATAAAAACATTATCTCTGCGGAGCGAATATGCAATAAAGGTTATAATATTTTATTTTTATTTTATTTTACACTTTTAGGTGTAACATTGCGAGGCATGTTGTTTTATCTACGTTTTATGATTAATATCGTTACCATAATCGTACTTTTGGATTGAATGCCGAGCTTACTAGGCAAATTCTTCACCACACGTGTACGACGTTACGTCCTCCCCCTTAGAGTTGACACTCGCTTCAAATATTGCGTCAAAACGATGACTTCATGACACATTTTTAAATGAAGACTCGCACGGTGTAAGGACAGGAATCCCAGAAACATTTACACTGTTACCAAGAGTATTGCTAAGCAGCACACGGAAATTATTGCAATTTTTAATATTAATGTTTAACAGGTAGCTAAGGTTGAAGCGTTGTATTAAATGAAATATTTTAAGCCATCCTAGACTAACAGACTAAGCAATAAGTGCACATATATTTCACTAAACAAATTTATTAGACCATCGTTAACGAGTTATAACAACTTCCTCCAGCACTAAACAACTACAATATTTATATTTTAGAGGAAACGTATTTTAGTTTCCTTGTGTTGAATCCAACTTAAAAGCTGCACTTTAGTTAATATATATACACCACAAAAAATCTCTCCACAGTTTAGAATGATTTTATAAATGTATGAATAACAATTATCATTATCAGTGTAGGACCAGTATTGTTGTGCCTAAGGAAGAACAATCATATTACCTTTACAATGAAACTATTTCTGCATTTCAATGTAACCTTCATGTAGACAAGAGACAAGATTAAATTTAGTTCTGTGGTGTCACATAGCAGTTAATAAATAATATAAATACTCGGTAGCCTCTTGGAAAATTTGAAATTTTACTAGCCTTCCATGCACAAGGTTGATCGTGCTTAAACGATTGTATTCGTATAGGATGCAAGGGATATAATTGCAGATAATTTGACAATTGCTTAATAAACTCAATTGCTAGAGAATACCATACTTCTCCTTCCGCTGTGATCTACTACCTAGGTTCGGCTATCCACAAGTCTATGTAGTGTAGGTGGGGTTGCAGTCACTGCTATTCTTAACACTGTTATAGTTAGGAATACGAGCGGTTAGGAAGACGAGGAGAGAAAACAATTATAAAACAGTCTGGCAGGGAAGTTTATCAACAGTTCTAGAAACATTATATCTTGACGACGAATGACACCTTTTGACGTCGCCTGCAATATCTGCTGTTGATTCTGCTGTCGGCTGCTACAGTGGTTGGCTATGAGATCTTTCTCTCAGAGTGGGCTAGTGTGAAAGTAGAACACCAGTTTAGTTAGGTTAATAAATGTAATATTGACTTAATTATTCAGATTGAGAGAAGTCTCCGACTGTTGAATTTATGAATTAATTACTTTTATAACAATAATTAAGCGAAGCGTCAATTGCTGTAAGTCACAGAAATGTTACTCTGAAAGATTCCTCGCAATAGCCGCTAAATCTTGCTCATTCAAGTGCGCCACTAAGCGCTACACAGCTTAAAATGAAACTATCATACACGTAGTCTCAAGGATCGTCTTCACCACGTGATTGAGTAAGTCTCAAGAGAGAGAGAGAGAGAGAGAGAGAGAGAGAGAGGGGGGGGGGAGGGAGCTTCTGATACAAAATGTAGGAACGTTTCTTAACTTAAGTTCCGCCCACCTATGGCTTTTCTTGCCACTATTCTTTCTCGCTCGGGTCAATCTTAAAAATTCTGCGTATGCGTCTCTTACCTTGCTGCTATGCGAAACCTTCCCGAATCTCAGAATTGCATACCCTCTTCAATTTACAGAATTTCTGCCCATGTAACTGATTAAACTACAGCTGTATTCCAAGAATATTTATGCTAATGATTTCGTTACTCGGCGGTTACTAATGACTTTGCTTAACTTAACACGCTAATTACCTTTTTCTTTCCGGAAAAATCCTTCGGAGTTGTATTACATTATACACTGATTTAATACAATTATTTATCTATCTTACTATAATTTTTCTATTTAATTGTTTAAATAATCCAGTCAATAATTACGGTATCAATCATTATGTATGTGAATAGAATTTTCCAAGACTAAAAAGTTTAGCAGATACATTGGTTCATTACATAGTTGACGTTTAGCAATGAAAATATGCCTCACCGCGCTAATCTTAATTATTCTAAGCGAGAACAATCCTTTTTCAGCGTTGATTCTTGCTAGCATTTCACTTTGAGGCACACAAAATTATAAATTATTTCAATATAACACACGGATAAAAATCCCTGCTATTTTTACCCTTTATCCTGCTCATTAAATGCTATTTTGTTAGCGTTTGAGTACATCCAGCTTTTTGTTCCACGTTTAAACCGTTGTGGAACACCTGTTCTAGAGGAATGAAAATTTTATTCCTCATGAAATGAATGGAATGAAATGCAGCTCAGGTCGCAGGTTTATGCTGAAAGTGGCAACGAGTGCTCTGCATGCAAGATCAGCAGTGAGGTGGGCGGGACCGACGCAACAGAGAATTAACATGACGTAATGTTGACGTCATTAATATGTAACGTGGGCCACCGTGTCTGCTAGTAATGGGGTTGGGGGGGTCCCTCCGCCCGTCAGCTGCATGCTGTTGTACGTATAGGGGAATTAGCACTGCAATGCTATTCAAACAAAAATAGTAAAGGGATTTCGTTCCAAAGCCCGGCTGAAACCATTGTTAGTTACAACAGTAGGCTGGCGAACAATGGTCACTCGGTGAAGCATAAAAATGCCTTACATTTGAATTGAGGAATACAGTCCATAAGGATTTTTTGCATACCGAGTATCAATCCGTAGATATTTTCTAAGAAATGGAACTCAAGTCAATATGCTCACGAAAAAAACACCCAACAACATAATGTTACTTCAAATGTTAATTTGTTTATAAATGTTGCTGCTATTCTAATGGCTTAGTGCTTTTGCCTAAGTTCTAACTATCCTAATTATTTCCGATCTCAGTTTTACAATATACTTGTAATTTTGGTTAAGGTTCAGAAACATAAACTCTGAGACAGTAACTATGGTTATATATGCCATGTATATAATAATGTGAATTATAATGTGAAATGATACTAATAAGAACAATACTTGTATAAATAGAAGTTAAGGCATAAGTTTTATGTATGTGCAAGTGTAGCTGGAGATGTGGAACCCTTGTTAAAAGCCGACAAACATATCTTTGTGTTAGAATTAGGGCCCAGGCAAAAAGGACTTACGGGAAAGTCATAAAAGCCAGACCTTTAGTGTTTGTGAAATAGAAAAGGCGACAAGCGAACACAACATTTTTTTGTAGAGAGGTCGCACGTTTGCAACGTCGAACAATAGCCGGGTAAGTCATCTGGAAGGTTCCAAGCTGAACGAAGACAGACAATGAAATTTTAAGGAAGAATATGTTTAAAATCTTTAAGGGGAGAAAAGTTAGTTGTAGCGACCCCATTGGTTGAGTATAGAGTGCTGCGATGTGAATAACATACATGTAAGCTCTCAAGAGCAGGCGTTATTAGTTACTTCTTATAATTAGAGGAACGTTGAAATGTTATCAAATTAAAAGTCCATAAGAACGTGTGATAAATACTACAATTATTTCTAGAGCACGTATAAAATACTTGATTGCTCAGCGACCGCAAGTTTGACGCTTCATTAACTTAATCCAATGTTAAGAGTTGTTACTTTTTACCTTCCTTCCCGTATCACACCCTGCAAAGTTATACAAGCTCTACCAAAAACCTAAATAACAGCAGCCGTGGCAAGAAATAAAAATAAACTTTAAGAGTAACAACTAAAACACCAGATAATTATCAGTATCACCATAGTTCGTATATTAATTCATATATTAATATATCGGACATACTGCGAGATATGCTCTCCCACCACGAGTAAACCGCAACTCACAAGCCCATAGAGGCACAAATGTTCAATATTATAACTCGTACTAAATCGGATGGCATTATAACAATAATTCCACGCAGCCGGTGGAAGTTTGTAGCTCAGTGCTTTTAAATTCCGATCCTATACACAGCGTTCCTACTAGACGAAATCAGCTATCGCTTGAAATCCCTGCTTGTATATTGTAGGCATTTAGGGCATTTTCTGGTCTGTTGAATATAAATTACGGAGTTCGAAAAGGAGGAGTGTAAGACATTAATAGTCCACTCGTAGCCTATGAAATGTTTATCGTTTGGGAAGGCGCAGGTGGCTTATATTGGCTTCTACGTAGGCACACAATTGCATTCCTGTTAAACATTCCTTGTTTAATACGATTATAAAATTGTCGTTTGTATAAATACAGTAGTTTGGAGTTATCCTAAAACATTTAAAACAGTATATCTTCAATTACTTTACATAGCGAGAAATTTAATCAATAATGCAGCAGCATGTAACAAGGGTTTTGGTTCCCTTTATTACTGGAAGAAATATTCTGTTGCTGTAGGATTCTTCGGTACGCTACCAACTTGTTCTTTAACGTCACCCAACAACCAGAGATCGGATGTTTTAGATCAGCAGTTTGTGAAGGTTAATTATGATGCAATTAGCAATTATTTTGTGCTCCCACTGGATGGAGCAATTGGTTAAAAACTGCCTTTCTAGTTCATGGCTACAGTTCGAACCAAACTCAGGATAAATGAATTTTAAATGTACGCAAGTTCGACAGCTCATATCACAAGGTTTAACAGAATGTAAAAAGGGCCCCTATGACAAAACTGGCACATCAACAACGCTGATATGACGCAAGCAGTTGCTCGTGTCGTTAAATAGAGGTAATTATTAATTTATTTTTGAAGGTGGAAGCTTAAAAAAGAGAATTTATGTATTCTTTTAAAAGCGTTATCTACGGATCTGTTTCAATATTGTGTAAGACACCTTTTTCTTCATAATAATTTGAACCAGACGCAACCTAAGTTGAGGCAATGTTTTTAACACTTAAAGATTTCAGTCTAACACCACCTTAAGCAATATGTGTATGTAACAATATATAAAAAGTGTAATTACAGTCATTGTATATATTTATATTATTGTATACATGTGTAATAATGTTATGTGAATGTATTACATAATTTAATAATGTAGGAGCTGTGAGAATAATAGGTTAAAAGTTGCTAACAATGAGGTAACCTTGAGGCAATAATGAATTAGAACGTGTAATAAAGCTACTAGTCATTATTGGAGCAACAATAATGTACATTTTGAGACAGTTTATTAAATGGCCAATCAACAACCAGAAAAAGCTTAAGTTAAATAAAGTATTTTATTGGATTAGGAATAGCCAATCAGAGACTTGAAATACATAAATTTACAAATTTCGGCGGTAGAAATCAAGTTAGTTGCTTGTAGACAGCGCTCATAAGTGGACGCGTTGGTTCTAGACAGTGTTCCTAACCGGACGCGAGATGCGTCCTCGAGAAATGTTATACGTATTTTGTGTGAGACAAAAATAGTTTACGTGTTAAAAAGTGCAAGTAATTAATAAAAAAGAATCTCACAGCTCTCTATATCAGTGAAGTGTTATTTAAATCGTATCAAGCATTAATAAAAGGAGTGAAGTAAAATTATAATATGTGTAAGCCTACATTCTTCAAACGCACTAATCCCTGTCAAGACATTCATGTCTCCAAAAAAATATAAATACTGACGCAGCCGAGGCAAATATAAATATATAATATTTAAAGAAAGTCAAAATTACGAAGTTAATATTTTTTAAACATTTGGGGCAAAGGCCACCGGAAAGTACATTTGTGGCGAAGGCTACGGAAAACTTTTACCATACGTGCGGTTGCTACTACTTCAAGTTCGGCTCCCCAACAGTCGAAATATAATACATCTTCTTCAAAGTGGCCTTCCATACGTAGCCGCAACAAAACTTCTTCAAAGTTTCAATTATAGGACCATCTTTTAACGTTAAAACTTCTTCATACTAACTAAATTACGTATTAATTAAAACAGTAAAGGTTCATACGTAAATACTAAAGGAAAACGAAAACCATATTTTTTTCAACACAGTTTTTGTGTATGTCCTGATTAGGAATTTTTTGTTTTAAGTGATCTTAAAAGAGAGATAATTTCGCAACCCTAAATAGTTTTGAATGAATCAGAGAGAAACCGCATTTCCAGTCAAAAATATAATTACGCAAGAAATGCGCTTATCGGTGAAAAGTAAATTATCTTGCGTTCGTAACATATAAGTCGTTGATAATAGCTTGGAATTGGAGCTAATAACAATGTAAACCCTTCCTGGAAATCATATAGAAACTTCTTGTGATAACAAATAAACATATGAGCTTTCTTATTCATTGTAGTGTTTGTTGTATTTTAATGTGTTGAATTATAAATGAATGTTGTCACCATCATCGTTTTCTCACTACGTACATCAAAATGTCTTCAGAAGTTGGATTATCATGTATGTAGATTTTTTACCTTTACCTAGCCTTAATTCTTCAATAGCTCTTATTTTAAGTTTCGGAATATACATTTGCTTAATTGTTTCAATTATCTATAGTGGTTAGAGGAAATATTGTAATCTAACAAAAATAGAATATCGATACTTCACCGGAAATACACGAAACAAACAAAATAAAGCATTTTAAGAATCTCTCGCCTCTCAAATTAACAAACTAAAAATAATGTCGTTATTTGTTATTTTTTGAAAACTTCTATGTATTTGAATTAAAAAATTACGTTTGACCCACTAATATGGGAAATAAAATGTGTATCTTTAATTTTCTGTGAATAGCTCGTAAAAAACCTCTTCATTTTGATGTAAGTTTGCATAACTACTGAACCATGAAAGACAGAAACTTATTTTAAAAGATGTAGAGCTCATTAAAGGTACAGTTTGTGTTAAATTGCCTCTTTTCTTCTTCTTCCTTAAATTTTGGTGATTTCCTGTAATTGGTCGGAATATCCCAGTATTTCAAGCCATACATCTTTGAAATGCTATATCGAGTCTTCACTTCTAACCAGGCCATGCAGAGAGTATTCAAAATATAAAGCCTAGCTTCAAATTTGACTGTCGTACTAGCATCGTGTAATCGTCTATGTGACTGCAGAAAAATGTGTATTGAAATCATTTCGTATAACATTTATAACGAGTAAAAGTTACTCTTTTTTTTAGAAATATCTTGTAGAGTGGATAAACAAAAATCTGATGTGTTACACTCACATGACTTTATCTACTCTTGTACAAACTATTTTTACAAACGCTTATTCTCCATATGCTTCATGTTAATCGAGATGTTAATCTTATTGCTAATTTTCTTGTAGATACAAGGGGAATTCGTAGGCTTTAAGCGACAGTCAAATATTTTAAGAGCTGGTTGCTATGTGGAGTATTCCATTCTCTTTGCATTACCAGGTCCAAAGAAATGAATAAAGAATTCCCATTTGAGAAAAAGTATAATTATTGGAAAATTTAAGGGAATAACAAGCAATATCTCGAAAATGTTTCACTCAACAACAAAAATGTATATGACATAAATTGTGTATTTTAACGCGATCTACATTTTTTCGTGTAGTGAAATTTTGTCTATCTCTTATGATTTACCAGTTATATAAAAGTCGTCCACAATGAAGAATACTTTTGGAGACATTCCCAGAAAATTCAAGATATACATTTTATTTGTCATAAAAGTATCTTAAATATTTGATATTTTAATCAAAATCGTTAGAGCCATTTCTGAGAAAATTAAAATTTTCGAAAAATGTTCCATGTAAAGGGTAATCTGGGGTGGAGGGATTTTCTTGAAAATCTTCGTGTCGCATCTCTGCAGGATACTGAACCTAAATACCAAGTGTTTTGTTTATCCGACTGTTCGTTTCTGTTCACAGACAGACACACACACAGACACACACGGACATGTTTCCAAAAAATGCTTTTTTGGATTCAGGGGGTCTCAAAACGTATATTTAGTACTAAGTACTCTATACTCTAAAGAAGTAAACTAATAATGAAATACATATTAATCATCCTTACCATTTAGTTACTTATAGTCCCTGACCTATTACAGCCACTTTAAGAATCATAATTATAATACTAGGTTTTATCAAATTTTTCCGGTGAAATCTCGGTATGGAATTTTTGGGTGGAATACAATACTTCCCCTACTTACTATACGTAGTATAGAAAGTAGAAATCTAATGTGTTACATTCACATGACTTTTCTATCCTCTAGCGTTTATTAAGCATATACAAATTATTGTTTTCAAACTTTATTTTCCTATTTACTTCATTTTAATCGAGATAAACCTTTCCGGAATTAGCTGCATTATACATTTTCAGATACAAAAGCAACAGTGAGATTCAAATGTTTTAGAACTGGATGTGATATACTAGCTTTAAAATTCCATCTCTTTCCACGACATGGCGGGAAACAACTGAAAATTGACATGAATTTAAAAGTATTGAACAATTCGAACAATTTAAAACGTGTATCTCGGAAACGGCTGCTGCCACAAGAAATGTTATTGAAAATGAATTGTGTTTTTTAAGCAGATCTACATTTTTGTTTAGTGCGTTTCTGTCTATCGCTTAACGTTTACAAGTTATGAAAGGTTGCACAAAATTCCTTCCGAATGAAGAGGACATCGGAGGCTATTCCCAAAAAAATTCAAGAACATTCTATTTCTCACATAATATCTTTAATATATAATCAAAATCGTTAAAGCCATTTTTTATAAAATCAAAACCATTCAAAACTCTTCCATGTAAAGGATAGTTTTGGGGTGGGGGATTTCTTGAAAATTTTTCCGTTGCATCTTTGGAAGGTACTGAATTTAAATAGCAGATTTAGCATTTATCTGACTTTTCCTTTTTACTTTCTCTACTACGTATAGTAAGTAGGGGAAGCATTGTATTCCATCCAAAAATTCCATACCAATATTACCCCGGAAATACATGTTTTGAGGCTCCCTGAATTAAAAAATTTAAAACAGATCTGTGTGTGTGTGTGTGTGTGTGTGTGCACCATAACTCAAACACGAAAAGGCGGATAAATTCCAAACTTGTTATTTACGTTCAGTATCTCTCAAAGATGCGACACGAGATTTTCAAGAAAATTCCTCCACCTCAGACTACCCTTTACATGGAACATTTTTAGAAAATATTGATTTTCTCATAAATGGCTGTAACGAATTTGATTAAAATATCAGATATTTAATATATTTTCATGACAAATAAAATGTATGTCTTAAATTTTCGGTGAATGTCACCAATAGTCCTCTTCTTTCTGAATGGCTTTTCCATAACTGGTAAACTCTATGAGATACACAAAATGTTTCTACACAAAAACTGTAGATCTCGTTAAAACACACAATTTAAGTCAATCCATTTTTTGTCAAGTGAACCGTTTCCGAGATATTCTTTCTTTGTTTGAATTATACTTTCCTCAAATGGGAATTCGTTATTCGTTTCTTTTGTCCTGGACATGCAAAGAGAATGGAATACTCCACATAGCAACCAGCTCTTAAAATATTTGACTATCGCTTAAAGCCTACCATATCCCCCTTGCACCTACAAGAAAATTAGCAATAAGATTAACATCTCGATATCTCGATTAACATGAAGTAGGTGGAGAGTAAGCATCTGTAAAAGTAGTTTGTACAAAAGTAGAGAAAGTCATGTAAGTGTAACACATCGGATTTTTGAGTTATGCTGTTTACACAGGATCCTTTTTCACAAAAGGTTTTAAATTCAGGGGGTCTCAAAACATGCATTTCTGGTGAAATCTCTATAACGACTTTTGCGTGGAATGCAATACCTTCTCTACTACCACGTACGTGGTACAAAAAGTGATAAATAGTAGACTGAAAAACGTGTCATAGTACCACATCCCTCTCTCTTTCTCTAGTCTGCTTCTCTGTCATTAATAAAGGGCAAAACCTCTTTTGCAAATATCGGATCTCTTTTGTGAAAGTAATTTTACAGTTTCGTTTTTGAATGCAGGTGAAATATCTCGTATGCATGGCATGGTACACCTTCCCATTTAAGTTAGAGTGTATTTTACACATATAATTAAGTAGTCTTGCGATTATCAAAAGGTTGTTTGCCTTTCTCGTACAAATATTAGTTGACTTTGTTTTACTGAAAACAGTTGCCTGCAGCTAAAACCGCTATGGTTTCCAGTGTTGAATAAGTCTGAACAATCGCGTTTGATGACTTATTTACCCAACACAATGCTGGCTGGAGAGAGAACAATTGAGGGTGAACGGCACGCTTCAGAAGCGACGTTGTTTAGAAAAGAGGTTTTCTGTCTCCGTCTCTGTTGAAGACCCTCCACCAATTTCCTCCCTAACGGCACAAGGAAAATTGCTCCGCACAACACACCACCATTTCGCAAATGAAAAGAAACGTGCAATGGAGAAGCCCACAGAACCGACACTTTTGACTAACTCATTAACTTTCTATTTCGTCGCGACGGATAAACCAAGCCTGATGTGTACAGAATGACAGGCTTGCCACACGTGTTACCCTTTGAAAGATGAAATGACACTGCAGCTGAAGCGTTTAGCATTACATAGATGGCGCTGGTATCCCTGGAGCTACAGTGATGCTCTTTTTTTCTTTCTTCTCGCTTTACCATACTGTAACACTTAAATGTATCCGGTGGCACGCGGCACAGTTTAGATTCTGAGACGATGATATTACCTAAAAAGTTAAAACTGTTTTCTTCCTTATCTGAAAGTTTTAGCTCAATTTAATTCACAACTAGATTTGTTTATCTATCTCAAATGGGAATTCTAAGGACGTTACGGTATATTCTACCGACCTGGATGGCTTAGTAAAGCTTGAGGTTCGCTTTCAGAACATTTCTCGTTTGACTCTCGGGTTTGAGCCCTGACCTGGCTTTTTCTCGCTTTTCTGGTCGGTAGGCAGTAATAGTAGTAGTATTTATTATGTAATATTATTACATTAATTGCATAACACAGTCGCATGGGTCATAACACCGTACAGGCTCTCTAGGAAAATATCTGGTCTGTATACGTAACCTGCAGAATCGACCAGAACCAACTATGTTTATAATCACTACATTATATACACATAACATTGAAAAACACTCTGAATTACACACGCAAACACACACACACAAGTGCTCAAGCACCACATATATTTAAAGAAAATGTACATAAACACCTTATCTCTTAGTACACGTACTTCAATTAAGTATGTGCCCGAGCTTGGCCAGTTTTGACGGTTTAGAATCAAGTCCCAGCATGCTGTCCTCCGTCTGTTGGAAGCCAAAAATACTTCAGGTAATAATTTTTTCCTAATACTCTCCGTCTGCACGCATGCTGCCAAAATATGCGTCCAGTGTTCTTGTTCCCCGCATAATGGGCAAATCTCCTGCATCATCAGCAATCTTGCGAGCTTTTCACCCTCCCAACCTATCCCGTCCTCTGTTTTATACCTAATTCCAAAATATATGTTTCTTTACCCCACCTAGTTTTTATTTCATTTTGTAGCTCCAATGTTGATCTTTGTCTACATTCAGACTCTATTTTCTGCCTGTTTATATCACATAGTCGTCTTTTGACTTTTTTCTTGGCACTGTATGTATTTTCATTACCCTTTTGCCAGATATCGTTTAAACCTATTTTTGATAATTACCGTTGTAACCCCGCCGCCCACCATTTTAGATGCTCTATGTTGTTCATTTGATGACGATAACATATTGCTCTCAGAGTTATTTGATCACCTTTAATTATTCGCAGCCAGTAACTAACTACAATCAGTTTAGCAAATACAGCATGAATGCTGTCCTTACTTTATTTTGTTATGCCGTTTCAGGTTTGAAGGACCAAGCAACGAGAATGGTGCGCTGTGGCGAGGCGGTGGACTTTGTTCTTTGCTCGCTGGTATTAATTTCACTACTTTCAACTTCAAGGCCTGGACATTACTGAAATGTTCACTTTTACTATCGCAATTGGCTATAACAGAAGTCTCATCACACTATACCGAAGATGCACCAGTATCAGCTTCCAGAATAACACTCCCTGTATATTTTTAGAAACTTGTCCTAACTTAGTTTCCTGTTTTATGTATTCAGCATCACTTGACGTTTTCGCATATTAGGCGTTATGAAAATGAAATTAAACTGAGTGCTTGTAAGAATGGGATTATTGCTGCAATCGCAAACATTCGCCGGCCTCGAAATGTACGCAGGTACAACCTCTTAACTGTCCATAAACACGTTACACAATGTATTGCTACTGCTTACTCTTGCTTCTTTCTTCATCAATCGACAAATGTCTTGCTGGTGCAGGGTGCAGGTGATTGAGAAAGAGGTGCACCAATAATGGAATACTTTTAAAATTTTACTCTTGTGATAAAACGTACTCATCTGTGAAATTTCTAAACTTTCACAATTTCAGTTCGATTCATTCAAAACTTTAATTTAGCATTTAGGGTTAATGTATAGTGTGTACACTTAATTTCATGCATATTTTAAATACTAACGTTTTATATTCCTTTACTGCTTTGAAAGCTGGCTACACACGATGCAGTTATTATTTTAAAAAACTAATATATCATGACTAAGCTGTTTAATAAAATTATAATACACTGCAGATAAGCGTTTTTATTTATCTTACTTGTCTGAGAAAAATAAATGTTAAAAATGCGACCAGATTTTTGCTTAAAAACGTACATAATATTAGTGTTATTGCTTAATAACATCACAGCTAAGTATGCTAAAAATTAATCTCATAATTTTGTAACCTGCGATTAAAAGGAGATATATAAAATGTATTTGATTTATGCCGAAAATAAATCGTGTGGAACAATTTCAAATGTTGGATGGTTTGTTCACTTTAATGTAGGCAAAACTAGGCCTACAGACACTTAAATTTATGTACGAAATGTTTTAAAACGTCGTACAGCTATAAAACCTACATTGAATTAAATTAGGTTTGAAGTGTTTAATAACACTCAAATGCATATTTGTGAATTTTAGCAATTTTTGGTCTTTTTAGCAAATGGGTATCCTTAAAGCCGATATGGAAATAAGTAGATTTTCAATAGCCAAACAAATATTGTTTCTTAGTCAGTTAATTGATAAATAACATCACAAAGCAAAACAACTGTTACTTCCTTTAGTCAAGTGCCTTTTCTGGCACAATCAGATTCTGTAACAATACGAATATTACATCTATAGAGCACATGCGCGACAACGTAGTCAGGACTGACGTTACGCGGCTGTGTATATTTTGATACAATCTGTTTAACTAATCATTGTTTGAATATATACTCCTCTAAATATCATGATAGCGAGTAAGAAATCATTTCTCACAGCCTGTAAAAAAAATACCTTCCGAGCTATTGCTTATGTTGGTCCTTGCCTGCACATGGTTAAATGAAAGTAATCCGCGGCACAAAGTAAAATATTTTCATAGATTCTATTGCTGACAGTGTGTACGCTGTCGTGCATAAACTCTGACCCATTCCCCTAGATCGCAATATTGTTTTTCTCTCCGAAAGGTTTCCACTTCAAGTAACCAATTATATACTCCTCCCGGCTGGTATCAGTTCTCTCTGTTGTGCAGTTATGTGCAGGTTTATCGATACTAGACTATTTAATATATACGCCAAAATTCCCGCTGGAAAATTCGCGATGCTAGTTCCCGCGTCATCTATATGTTGGTACAGTACCTTCTTTGCAGTTTCTCGATTTTCCCACTAGGCCGCGCGTAATTATCTCTTCACCTTTTGTGGCCTTAGCCATTGGTTGAGAGAGAGAGAGAGAGAGAGAGAGAGAGAGAGACGGTGGTCTGTCTATGTTGGGAGCTAGGGCTTGCGGGACTTCCTCATGGGAGCAGAACCAGTAATTTATGGGAGACACTGAAGCTGGTAGTATCCGTACGTTATTTGCACCACGCTTTGGGCGTCAATTTTGAAGTAGTTTATATTTAAGGAGTTGTATTGTAGTTCAACTGTTGGGGAGCCGAACTTGGAAGTAGTTGCAACCACACGTATGGTACCCGGTAACCTTCGTCCAAAAGATATTTAAAATATTAACTTTGTAATTTGACTGTTTCTTTAAGTATTAAATATTTATGTTTGCCTCGACTGCGTCAGTATTATTGTTAGAGACATGGATGTCTTGGCAGGGTTGTGGTGCGACAAGAATGTAGGCTTACACGGATTATAATTTTACTTCACTCCTTTTATTAATACTTGACACGATTTAAATAACACTTTACTGATATAGAGCGCTGTGAGATTCTTTAATTAATTACTTGCACTTTTTAAAACGTAAACTATTTTCGTATCTCACGAATACGTATTACGTATTACTTTTTGCGTCTGGTTAGTAACGCTGTCTGCAACCAACTGAATAGATTTCTACCGCCTAAAATTTGTAAATTTCTGTATTTCAAGTCTCTGATTGGCTATTCCTAATCCAATAGAATACTTTTATTTAATTTAAGCTCCTTCTAGTTCTTGATTGGCTATTTTTTTAAACTGTCTCAAAAATTATATTATTGCTTCCAAGAATCATAAGTAACATTATCAAACTCTCAAACTCATTATTGCGTCATTGTTAGCAACTTTTAACTATTATTCTCACAGCTCCTACATTATTAAATTACGTAATACATTCATATAAGATTATTACACATGGATAAAATAATACAAACATACACAATGACTGTTACATACATTTTTTATATTGTTACATACACATATTGCTTTAAGGTGGGCAATTATTGAATTTATATATTTTATATAATTAGACTGAAATTATTTAAGTGTTAAAAATATGCCTCAACACGAATATTTGAGGTCGTCCCTTGATGATTTTCCAGATGTTGAGAGTTCGCATTGTTTATTCTGTTGGCCATATTTGTAAAAGGTAGTGGCACTTATGCACTCTCTGTTTTGTTATTTTCTAAATTTGTAGTATCAGTGCTGCAAGTTTTTGATTGTTCGTTTCTCTGAGTGCAAACCTGGTCTTTTCATTTGAAAATGTAAGCAGTTCAATATTCCTGTATTAGGTAAATTCTAATACTACTTGTTATTTCATTTTTGTTTACACCAGCTACGGCTTGGAGTTAAAAGTACATTTAGAAGTACAACTTAACTGGCGAAGCTGGTAATTTTCACCTCTTTCGCGTAATTTAATTTCTATCATCTCCTTTTTTTTACATAAGATAAAGTAACCGGCAGGCAATAAATAAGTAAATAAATAAATAATCTTTATCGACAACCTACGTTTTTAAATTTCCGTGCAAATAAATACATTTATATGTGTGAGTCGGGATTGTCATAATTTTTGCCAGATTATATTTTGTGTGTATGCTAGGCGATTCAAGTTTCATGGGAGTTCCATTTTGCCTTTATCTTGTTTGTAATAGTTATGTAATGAACGTTTGTTGTAAGGGAAGGTGAAGTCGTATTGGGAAGCATGAGATATACCTGCTGTGGCTATTTAATGTGTAAATCTATTATCTAATATTGTGGTCTTTTGCAGCACTGAGTTTAGCTTAGTTTTAGTTTTGTGCTTATTTAAGTGAACCCTTTACAACACTATGGTACAAGTAGTTCAGAATTTGTACCAACCAACTATTAAATTTATCTCGTAATGCATTCGCGTTTACTCGAGAGTCGTGTTCTGTTCAGAATATTTTCTTGAATATAATTAATATATAGATATTGTCTGGATGCGACTCATGGTTTCTTATTCAAGCTGTACATTATTCCATAAGGGTGCTTTTGATTTTCCTATTAACGTCGCATAAAATTTATTCTTTAAAATTTATGTGAATGCTCAGTTAATTCCACTTTATTGGAATTCCACTCAGTGGCAAATAAAGTGCATGGTTTACATTATTTTATATTTATGCGCTTTATTAGAGGGTACTTGTAGTAATTATGTATCATTAATAACTTTAGGGGTCTTGACATGAAAGAAGTGATATCATGGGGTGGGAAACTTTCACTTTCTTTACTTATTTAAATGTCTTTCTCTGCATTAACAGTGTTCCATTTATATAGTGACATCAGCATTTAAACATAAAGAAGATGACTGTATAATTTGTTGTGCCTTTGATTACCTTTATATTAACCGGCTTTAAGAATTAAAATCTATGTTGATCTCTAAAACTTTTGCCATAAGTGTAATATACACTTATGTTTCTAAGGTTTTGTGGCAGAATTAAAGCCTTGAGGTTCCGCTATGCTTTACATTTTTATATGAATGGGTTGAAAGCTTTTAAGTTTCAGTTCATTTCATTCATTCACTGTTTATCCTCATCTTATGTAGGACTTACACCCCCAGGACTTACAAGCGGGTGCATGGGGTCAGGGGCCCGTCGAGGAGCAGACAGAATATCCAGGATGGGTGATCAGTCCGATGCCTGGTATAGGATGAAGGAAGTATTTGAAACGAAATGACTGCGAAATGGATGAAAGGAAAGGTGATGATGGAGCAGTTGATGGAATGAATGGCGGGGGAAACCGGAGAACCCGGAGAAAACCCGCCCAGACGCCGCTCTGTCCACCACAAATCCCACATGCGGGTCCCTGGGTCTAACCACTCGGCCACGGCGCCGCCGTTCATTTCATTAAATTGCTAAAACTGATTTATTGCATTTAAGGAGTTTTGTTTGTACAGCTACCCTACTTGTTTTATTTGCACTCAACATTAAGGACTATATTTTTGGTCTTATTTCTGCATAGCAGTTTTTCATAGGCTTGATTATCATTATATCAGTTATTCATTGCCAGTGTAAATTAAATTACAACTAGTTAATCATGTAACTGTTATTACTAGTTCAGGCACATTTACTCATTCTATGGTTTCAAATGAGGTGCAATTTGTTATACAGTGGTGAGAGACAGTACGGAACTGCGGGTTCTTAGTGCTTGTGTTATACTTTTGTACCACGTTATTTAGGCAAGGTATTAGTACCTTTCTGTTTTACCTTAACGCTTTCAAGCTACAAACTTATCAGTTTTAAAGATAGCGAAAGGAGTAAATTCTTTCCTGGTGTAACTTGTTCATTGCAGCGCAGGGTTTGGGCTAGTTTACTCACTTTTGCTGTTATATGTATTAATTTGTTAATTTTTCTTATTTGAAATTTATTTTATAATCGTTTGTTAATAAAAGAAACGACTAAAGTTTGGATTTGGACTGCTTTCAGTTTTCCAGTATCCGCGGTTCTCACGTCCTCTAGGGTTACTTTATTCTTCTTTTAATTAGTCATTAACAATTAACAGGAACACTTTTCAATGTGACTGGGCTGAAAAGCAATATAGGGACATAAAAACTAACCAATGAACGATGTTTATAATCTAGTGGAATGAAAGGGTGGTTCAGATACCACCTCTATGAAAGAGATTGATACACAAGGAAAGGCTAAACGAATTACAAATAATTCGGCCTTCTAGAGTAAAGTGTAAAGAATTATTTGCGTATCTGGTTAAACAGAAAGACAGCTGCTGCATTTGTATGAGAGATTTTATCAGCGACATGGAGAAGAAGGTTAAGGCGACAAGGTAGTCTGAACACATGGAAATTATACCTTAAGTGTGTTAAATTACCACTGCTCTTAAAGTTCTTAATAGGTTCTCCGGAAATTTTTATGAATTAGTCAACGAATCATGAAAATTATTTCAAGTGGTTGTTTGCATTGATGGTTTATTTAGTTGAGTCCATAAAAATTATTTCATTCAGCAGAAAAATAATAAAATTTACTCTTAAAATATGTGAATTCAAGTACCTTTTTCTCTGGCCCTACCTGCAATACATAATCACGCTTTTGTATGCTTGTTCTTAGTATAATCAGCTATCTTCTGAATCTCAATTATTTAGTTATGTCTATTAGTTCACTAGAAATTGAAAAAAAAATAATTGCAAAGTCAAAAAAGTAAAAATGTGGAAAATTTGCAATGTGTTTTTTCTTTCTTAATATCACTAATACACATTATAAAGTTATGTTAGTGGTTCAGAAATCTTAAGTATATGTTTTATACATGTACTGAAAATTTCAGCTCTCTACCTTTCATACTTCTGAGAAAAAGGTGCATAAGTTTCCGAAAATGTTATTTTGAGAAAAGTGAATTTAAGGTTTGAATATTAAAATTCTGACATACTTCAGTACATTCCAGGGTCATAATCATCTGCACCTTCATACTTGAATTACTGCAGCCTGTTTGGTTGCCTACTCTTGGCCCTGGCCTCTTTTGTTAATTGCTGAACTGCTCGCTGGGCACGGTATAGTCGTTCGTTGTTGAAGTATACATAAATGTTCTAAAAAGGGGTGTTGCATGGCAGCTTTAAAGGAATGTAGACTAGAATTTAAATCGTATTTAAATGTCTTAAAAGCCTCTTAACCTCCAAAAAGTATATATTTTCTGAAAGTGGAAATAATAGAGATTTTATTAATGCTTAAAACAAAAAATGAGATTTTTGACCATTTCAGAGTACCTTGCCCCCTTAAGCTATTGCTGCTACTAAACGGCAATTAGAAAACCGGTATTAAGAAAACGCTAGTGTAGCATGAAAACATGATACAAGGTTTAAGTTGTACTATAACCCTTCGAAAGTTCGACCATGCAGTACCCAGACAATCCAGTGGTTAAATTATCCTCGGAAAAGAGGTGGTCACGCTGGTAGGGGGTGTGGCTAGATTTTATCAGTACCAACATTAACAGATGCATGCCATTATGGGCTACATTTTTTGCACGCCAGTACACACAAACATTGAAGAAGTTGTTTAAATTAGCTCCACGTATGGACGCCTATTTGAAGAAGTGCTTTGTTATAGGACTTGTATTATATTTCAACTGTTGGGGGGCCGAACTTATAGTAGTTGCAACCACACGTATAGTAAACTGTTTCCGGTAACCTTCGCCCCAAATGTACTTTCAGGTGGCCTATGCCCCAAATTTAAAAAAAAATATTAACTTTGTAATTTTACTTTTTTTTAAATATTATATTTATGTTTGCCTCGGCTGTGTCAGTATTATTATTATTATTATTATTATTATTATTATTATTATTATTATTATTAGGGACATGTTTCTCTTGGTAGGGTTATGGTGCGACAAGAATGTATGCTTACACAGATTATAATTCTACTTCACTCCTTTTATTAATGCTTGATACGATTTATATAACACTTCACTGATAGAGATCTGTGAGATTCTTTTATTTATTAATTACACTTTTTAACACGTAAACTTATTTTTCCTATCACACGAATACATATTATATTTCTTGAGGACACTTTTTGCGTCTGGTTAATAACGCTGTCTGCAGGCAATACGTCTATTATTAGCACTATTTGAAGGCAACTGAATTGATTTCAACTGTCTAAACTTGTAAATTTCTGTATTTCAATTCTCTGGTTGGCTAATCCTAGTCCAGTAGAATACCTTCATTTAACTAAAGCTTTTTCTGGTTGTTGATTGGCTATTTTTAAACTGGTTCAAAATTTACATTGTTGCTGCTCTAATAATGACTAGTTGCATTTAAACTTCCTTACTCATTATTGCCTCAAGGTTATCTCATTGTTAGCAACTTTTGACTTATTATTCTCACAGCTCCTACATTATTGAAATACCTAATGCATTCACATAACATTATTGAACATGTTTACAATAATATAAGCATATGCAATGACTGTTACATACATTTTACAAATTATTACATACACATATTACTTCAAGGCGGGCTGTTATTGAATTTACATATTATATAATTTGACTGAAATCATTTAATTGTTGAAAATACTACCTCAACATTATATACGCGAATGAATTCAGCATGTGGCAAATAGACTCGATCAGACGGGGATTATGAAAGAAGAGGTCAATCTACAGAGCCTGAACGAAGGTCACAAGAGTCATGCAAACGATAAATCAGAAAAGGGTTACGCGTGGAATACTGAAGGTAGAAACAAAATGAGAACAACACAGTAAAGACAACTGGACAATAGTAGCAAAATGCCAAGGACGTAATGAATGTCCTCTAAACTTCACACCTCTGTATCTACACAAACCATTGTGTTGTATTCAATTTGTTTCCTTTCTCACAGAGCACAATAGCATCTTTAACGCTTTTTTCGTAACAATTGTCTCTGATTTGCATTTGTTTAAAATGCCAGCTATGACAGATGTACCTCAACCACATGTGTTGTGACAGGAATTATACTCGCAGACAAGGGACAGTTGGCAATACCCTCGCGAGATTAGAGGACATGTTTAGGGAAATAGGAGGCTGTAAACCATAGCATAGCTAATCAAGGTCCTAGGTTCGAGAACAATGAATACCTCATTGTAATAACCAAATCTGTGTACTGCATAGAGAAGCGACTATACATCTAAATGTTGCTTCTTATATACATTACCAATAATCAGAAGTAAGAGATGTGGAGGGAATGTAATATGAAATATGGACAAGCTGTTTTTCTGCTTAAAACGCCATTACAACTTGATTTTTGTTGAAATATGTAATCGTATTGTGACTGTCTGGTTTTGACTGACACTTCCCTCCAGGTTTTCATTGTCACTTAGTTATCGTAATTTAGCAGCATAATGAAATGCACACGAAGCAGATTTTTCTTTCCTCCGTTTCACTCGCTGGGGAGTCGAACATAAGACCTCTCTAATATTCCGCAGTAGCAGCACTCGCTGTACGTCGCAACAGTTGTCACAAAATCACTCGTAGCTTTTTGCCGCATCAACAACACACTCGCTACATGACTAACTCGCGAACACGCTCGCTTATATAGCCGCTGGCGTTTTCTCACACAGTTCTAGAATGTTCGAGAGGCAGGGAGAAAGGACCTTCCAAAACAATCCCGTTGCGCTGGGTCAGAGCTCTATCCCAACGGCTTATCTCTTTACTGGTGAGTCGGTGGGCACTAACCTCCCAATGAGCTCCTGCCAAAGCAACTACTTTACAGCATCGAGAGTTCATTCTGTTTCTAACATTAATGTAACTTTTTTGTGATTTTCAGATATTTAGTGTTATTTTCTATTTGTAATTTCTGGTTTCATATTCTGCTTTCAATACATCCGTAACTGTGATAATTATGCAGTAATTTAGAAATTTAAAAATTGTTGCGCATCTAATTTGCTTGATACTCTAATTTTCAAATGACTTTTTCTCGAATGCGTTTTGAACATCTTGCAATATTCAAATTGCTCCACGTGATACAATCTCGACCAGTTTCCTGAAGTTGTACAGCATTATTGTAGACCCACTGAACAAAGAAAGCAGAGAGCTTTTTAAAATATAATGCATATTGATTATGCAATGTATTATTTTATGTAATTTTTAATACAAAAAGTGAGGAAAAAACAATACATCAATATTCGGAAATTGAATATTTCCCCAAAAAGCCCAAGTTAGATTTTTTAAAATGGGTTAATGCGACATTATATTTTGAACTGGATATCTATAATCGTTTACCATGAGGAATAACTTGAAGAATTGCATAACTAGACGTAAACTTTTAGTAAATAATTACTTAATAACGATGTAGCTTATGAGCTCCCAAATTTGGTGTTTTATATGTGGAGCACATGCCAATTACGGCAAATTAGCACATAAAAATTTGAAGTTTACAGGTCAGGAATGCCCTTTTTAGTATTTTCACTGATGGTTTCCTTTAGTATAAACAAAGTAACGCTGTCTTCTGTTTTATAGAACAGTGATACTCAAACTGACGGTGTGAGGAAACTTCTTTTAATTTGAATCAAGCACATGGGTATCTTGAATGGATACTATTAAAAACATTTTCTCAGGGGCTAATAATTGCTAGGGTGATAAGATAATATGATTCAAAGGTAGTGAAACACTAAGAACACAAATATCACGATTGAACAGATAAATACTGTTACATGCTGGGTAGAGGTATTAAGGTTCACATGAAATATTAAATTAATTTTTAGTACCCAGCACGTACATTGAAGATACGTATACTCGCTTGGCTGCAGAGGACGGATACGTGGTGTGGAGGTTAAGAGGAAGGCGTGGGTTTTTCACTGAACATAACCCAAAACACAAATCTACTTGCACATTCCTAGGTTTATTTCCCAACAGTTTGGGGTTCTTACATTATTAAATATGAAAGGTAAGGGGAGATGTCCACCGATCCAAAAAGCTGGCTTGCACGCGCGATCCGTTTCTCACAAAAAACTCAGCAAGACAGACACCATATCCCCACCACTCCTGGCAAGCAAAAAAACCTCCAGCTAGGATTGACGTCATTCCAGTCAGCATAAAAGGAAAACAACAATATGTCTGGTAATGACAATGAAAACCCCCAAATTATTAATACGTCACAATATCTTGACCACACGTTAACAGAATGTTATCTAAAATGTACTGATACAAAACCTCCCGATCTCGAGGAACTCATAATAACAAAGAATATTATATTTGATTGTTCCTCCATACTATAGTCTGGATAAACACGAAGGCGGGTGAGAGAAGCCACTGCCCATATAGAGAGAGACAGTACACTGACAGTACAACCCAGTTCTTTCATTCTCGCTCGCTATGCAACGGCAGGTCAATGACTCAGAGCAATGCTACGGCGCAATCTGCCTTCATTCGCCTTCGTGTGCTCCCGATTCTAGCGGTGTGTAAAATTAAGTTACAAAATTTAATCAGACTTAAAAAATGCAACGCCCAACCCAGGACACTAACCACGCATCTTCAGCTCTCGGTACCATTGCTGCTACTGTTTAAACTAGCATGGCAAAATACTCGTAAGCGCATTAAACCTTCTCATCCCGTCAAACCTTCAAAGACACCCTGTAATGTTAAAGTGCTTTTAATTTTTGAACTTTATAATTAACCTCTATAAGGCTTAAATTATGTTCAAATGTTTTCATACTAATAGTTTGAATACAATAAGTTAGATCATTGAGTTCATTTCTTATTAAAGTTTTGAAAGGGGCATTATGTTATCAAGTTTTAAAATTTAATTAAGTCCTGGCAATACCATCTTTAACCTATGATTTGACCCAGCAGATATGAAGGGAACTGAAGTATCAGAAATAAAACCTTTGAGATCACTGATAGGTTAGAAAAGCAGTAAAGAAATCTGATAAGCAGTCATAGGAATTCCTAAGCATTAAAGCCAGGATAGAAGAACATAAGGTTAAACTGTGACTGATTATAGGCAAGAACGTCGCAGGTAATAAAACACCCCATCCCTCGTACAGTCTTTTGGCATTTGCAGGCAACGCGGTTTTTATCTGCCTGTCAGTGACCCTTAACAGCTGCGTTTACGTTATTTGCAGTGATAAAGGTTTGAGTGTAGGTAACTTGTAGACAAGTGTTCAAGAACTCTTATAACTGCTGATAAGCACTCCAAATTTAGTAAAGAAGCATATATGCTTGCCTAAGAAAGAAACGAAAGGCCAGGAATTGCATGGTTTAGACTGGAAGGCTGGAGGGCACATAAAATGACTGACAGAAGATCTCTCCATTTTATGGCGGGGATGAAATTTGTTCATGTTTGGGCCTAATCTTCATAATGGGAGAACCAGAGAAAAATTAAATTCACAGATAAAATATTAAGTCCAGCAAGAATATTGGCATGTTGGGATCTACAGGCTAACCAAAGGAACTGGCAAAACTTGAGTAACGTACTGACTACAAAGCGTCAAAACAATACAAATTTGCTCATTTAATCGGGTTTTTCTTTCTTTCTTTACAATTAGCTTGTAAATTAAATAACGTATCCGATCAAAGACGTTTGCACTAAGTGTTTGTATAATAACTTTGTTTAATACTAATAAAGATACCTTATCTATTTAATATATTAGAAAGAATAAAAATTGCAGCCCTTAATTGGTAAACATAATGAGACCAAGTAGAAAATTTAAATACTATATAGACCTAAAGAAAGAAGACCTGCGGCTCGATCTAGGAAAAAATGGACGAATTAGTGCAAAATTGACAGAAAATGTGTATAGATCTCAAGGTCTAAACCGTAGTGTTTATCATAATGATTTTCTTTGATTTCAGATCTCTACTTCTCTTCTAAACAGTTAAATTTGAGTTGTATCCGTCAACTAATACATAAATTTACAAAATATGGTGTGGCTGGCCCCGTAGCTCAGTCAGTAGAGCACCTGCCTGCTGTGCGAGGGGTCCCGGGTTCGATTTCCGGCTGCGGGTGGGAATTTTTCTCTAGCCGTGTGTTCACAAGAGTCTGGGAGTATGAATGAGAGTATAAATGTGTGCGTGTGCGTGTGTGTGTGTGTGAGTTAACACCATTGCCAATAGGCAAAAGGTTCCGAAGGAAAGGTCGCCGGTAAGACCAATGACTTAAAGGCTGGGAATAAATGGAACTAAACAAAAAAACTGGTGTTTTCCAAACAATTAGGCCACGCATCAAAATGAGTAGCTTTAATCGAAATAGAAAAGCTATTTAGTTGTAGTAATATATGATTACAAAATTAGCAAGGCCGAAACTTAAATATAACTAGGAACAGCTTTATATAATTCGAATTAAGCAAAACGACTTTGTGGGTAAAATCTTGGTTGGGAAATAGTGGTGCCGGAATGGTATGCTACCCTTCATACACATTACCGATTAACAGATAAATCGTATACTACGACTATGACTAGTTGACGCATGGGACTCCTAGCACCAATGTATTTTTCTTGCATACACCCCGGGAGAACGGATGAGGTGACGGAACAATCTGCAGAGCAGGCCGGCGCAAGTCGACAGACGCGCAGAATTTCCTAATAGTTCCAAGCTTGAATCCGGCCACGGGAGATTAGGTCGGAGATGACCCTCTAATAAGACCCAGCAGGGTAGTCTCGACAGGCTTCCTTCTAACACGGCCATGAAGTTCCAATTTGCAAGCCCCTGCGCCATCTGCCCGACACCGGCCGAACCAAAGCCCCGGAGTTACCCTAAAAATGAAAGAGGGAAATGGGGGAGATAGGAAATCCGTGATAGAAATCCGCCTGTACCATCCAGCGAAGACCACGAAAACTAGGCTACCCGGAATTGAACCCGGGACCTCCCGAATGGAAGCCTCACACCTTACCGCGGAGCAATCTCGCTCGATAATCGTATACTCTCATAAAAACGCGGTTCTTCAGTCTGAATTAAATTAATCATGCTAAATGTTTCCTTAGACACTGCTTCACGTTAGCCCATGTCAATTGGGTTAAATGCAAGATGCGGAAACAACACTGAACGGTTTATATCACAAATCGATTCTGTTAATAAGCTCATGGGAAAAATAACATTCTCAAACACGTTCCATGCACCGGCATAAACTTCAGCTTGGTAAAATGCAAACATACAGGTTGCAGAATTTTGGAAACAGTAATGCTACGAAACAAGTTATTTTACATAAACTGTATGGTTATTAGACCTTTTTTATTTCAGAAGTTCCGGTTTATCTCCCCATATTTTTACAGTCATATAAAATACAATAACAATGAGAAGGTTACAAGAGTTAAACAAACCAAAAAAAAGGACATCCTTTAACCGGATACATCCTGTAGACGTGAATGAACGAAATGGATTAATTGATGCTTCAATGAGCATATTAGAGTTTTTCAATCATTGTATATGTTTATATTATTGTATCCATGTGTAATAATGTTATGTGACTGTATTACGTATTATAATAACATAGGAGCTGTGAGAAACAGGTCAAAAGTTGCTAACAATGAGGTAACCTTGAGGCAATAATGAGTTTGAGAGTTTAATGATGTTACTTGTGATTCTTGGAAGCAATAATGTAAATTTAGAGACAGTTTAAAAATAGCCAATCAACAAACAGAAAAAGCTTTAGTGAAATGAAGGTATTCTATTGGATTAGGAATAGCCAATCACAGAGTTTAAATACAGAAATTTACAAGTTTAGGCGGTTGAAATCAATTCAGTTTGTTGCAGACAGCGTTACTAACCAGACGTAAAAAGTTTCCTCAATAAATTTAATATGTATTCGTGTAGGACGAAAATAGTTTTTACGTGTTAAAAAGTGAAAGTAATTAATTAAAGAACTTCACAGCTCTCTATATCAGTAAAGTGTTATTTAAATCGTATCAAATATTAATAAAAGGAGTGAAGTAAAATTATAATCTGTGTAAGCCTACATTCTTAGTCGCACCACAACCCTGGTAAGACTTCCATGTCTTTAACAATAATACTGACGCAGCCGAGGCAAAGATAAATATAATATTTAAAGAAACAGTCAAGTTACAAAGTTAATATTTTTTTTTAAACTTGGGGTAAAGGCCACCTGAAAGTACACTTGGGGCGAAAGCTACTGAAAACCGGGTACCATACGTGTGGTTGCAAACAAACTTCAAGTTTGGCTCCCAACAGTTGAAATATAATACAACTCCTTCAATACAAACTACTTCAACTTCTGATAGCTCACTATAATGGAGATTCGAATTGCAACTCTTAAGCGTGTAAGTACATCATATTCGTGTCGATAGTTTATTCGGCGTCGTTAGAGCTACTTATGGATATTAAAAAATAACGAAACAATTTTCATGTAAATGATTGATTTATGGAGGTGGGAATTTCTCGAGAGTGTTCACCTGGTATCCCGAAATGGTATGCTACTGAAATGTGAAGTTTAATACTTATCCAATATTATCTGTTTGAGAAGTATATCATAGACGATTGATATGCTCGTGCACGCACGCACAACCAGAGATACATAGACCTTTTCTGAAAACACGTTTTGCTGGATTCTTGTGACTTTGAAACCTGTATTTCCGATGAAATATTGATGTCGGGCTGAGGTCAGTTTTTTCTCTATCTTAGATATCAAAACGGTAAAGTAAAGAAGTTGTATTCCATCGTTTTAAATTATAATACCGATATAAACACATCGTTATATTAAGACAATGTGTCTGTAAAGTTTGGCAAAAAGATGGATACTTTTTATTCCTTTACCACGTACATAGTAGATAGAGAAGGTATTGCATTCCATCCAAAAATTCCTACTGAGATTTCACCGGAAATACATGTTTTGAGGTCCCCTAAATCCAAATAAGTCATTTTTGGATACACACCCGTGTGTGAACTTGTGAACTGTATAACTCAAAAACGAAAAGTCGGATAAATACCCAACTTGGTATTTAAGTTCAGTATGTTCGAAGGATGCGACACGAAGATTTTCAAGAAAACCTTACCCCCAACTATCGTTTACATGTAAGATTTTTTTGAAAACTTTGATTTTCTAAAAAAATGACTAACGATTTGGATTAAAATGCCATATATTAAAGGTATTTATATGAAAAACAAAATATGTAACTTTAATTTTCTAGAAATAGTCTGTAAAGTCATCATTTGGAAGTAATTTTATAAAATCTTGTGCAACTGAAAACGGTAAGTGATAGACCAAATCGCACTACACAAAATAATGTAATCCATTTCAAATAAGTTTTTTGTGAGAAGGCCGTTATTAATAGTTCGAATTGTTTATTATTTAGTCATTCTTTTATGTCCTGTCAACATTCAGTTGTTTCTCGCGATTGCATGAAACAGTATGGAATTTTAAGTCCAGCATATAGCATCCAGTTCCTAAACATTTGACTATCGCTCTTCTCTTTGTATCTATAACGAAATGTGTAATGTAGCTATTTCTGCAAATGTTTATTTGGATTAAAATGTAGTAGACAGAAAAATAAGCTTTAGTAGGAATAGTTTGTATGGCCACTAATAAGGATATAGCGTAGAGAAGGTAATGTGAATGTACATCAGCTTTTTATTTTTGAATTTGAATTTTTATTATATATACTTATAAATTGTACTATGCTATTTAATTGCTTTTTAATATCAAGTATTTTAAAGCCATAAATGGCTAGGTAAAACGCCGCATCAAACTCTAAACTGCATTGTTTCAGCTCCTTGTACAATAATTTATAAACTGTTAACTTGACATTTTCAGGAGAACCTATAAATTACTAAAAAATATTATGAATAGTTAAAAGTGTTAAATAGTTCAGCTGTAATTAATTATTTTCCATAACCCAAATTTAAACAGTTAAAAATTAAATGAAATGCATACATAACATTATTTTTCTTTTAACGTACGTACACTAAGCTCAGTTTAAACATTTGGGGGCGGTACGATAAACCACAGGGTCCAAGAGCACCTCTTATTACTGTATCAAAAAGAGTTTAATGAAGAATAACAAAATTAATATCTAAAAATAGTTTGTCATAGTTAATTAAATCTTTGTGTGGATTTTCGTTTAAGCCGCAAGTGGGGCTGTTTATATTAGCATAATCAAGTAATTAGCGGTCAGCCTGTATAATAAGAACGTCAAAATATCCTGTTCACCATTTTGTGGTTCTGTGAGCGAGATGGCAGGTAATTTCTATTGAGATGTAAAAGCAAGGTAATATTAACAAAACAATTTTGTTTGTGTAATACAGAATTCGCTGGTACTGTTAATGATAAGTGTTACGAGATGCTATTCGCTGTAATCCTACACACAGAGTGAAGGAAAACATTGAGTTTCTTTTCTGTTATTTTGATCTTCACGGTGTTTATTTGCCAGCAGCGGCAGGTGCTGCCTTCTGTCGGGAACCACCGTTCACTTTCTGCGGCAACATACGCCCGCTTGCCGAATGACCAAACGAAACTGCCTGCAAAGGTACAGCTCTAGGCGATCGTTAAGTTTGTTGCCTCGGAATAACAAAGAGAGAGAGAGAGAGAGAGAGAGAGAGGGAGAGAAAGAGAGAGTGGGGGGAGGGAACTATAAGTTTACAGGATTGCATGTATGTTAGCGCACATTCTTATCGGAAGCTTATTCTCAGAATCTATTTCAAAAAGCTGCATTTTATAAATGCTTGCGTTACACTTTTTTTGGTATACAACATAACCTGCTGCTCTTGTACTACAGAACTCACAGTACTTGTCCAGAGGTCATGTGCTCGATAAGACTAAAATGCCTATTTTCATTTATTACTTTCTGTATTACGTATAGTAAGCAGGGAAAGTATTGTATTCCACCCAACAATTCGATAACGGGATTTCATCGAAAATAGATTTTTAAGGCCCCATGAAACAGAAAAAGCACTTTTAGAAGAAGGTCCATGTATATGTGTGAACAGCACACCTCAAACAAAAAAGTCGTTTAGATACCAAATTGGTATTTAAGTTCAGCATCTTCCAAGGATGCGACACGAAGATTTTCAAGAATATCCCTATCCAAAGCTATCTCTTACATTCAAAAAATTTAAAACAAATGTTTATTTTCTTAAAGTGGTATTAACGATTTGGATTAAAATACCATGTGTTTAAGATGTTTTCATGACCACCGAGATGTATATCTTCAATTTTCGGGGATTAGCCTGTGAAGTCCTTTTCATTTTGAATAACTTTTGCATAAATGGAAACCGCAAGAGTTAGACAAAATATACTACATAAACAATGTGCATCTCGTTAAAGCACAAAATATATTCCTTGTTTTTGGTTTGAATTTTCAAACTCTTTACTAAAATAGGTCATTCTTTTTATCACTCCTGGTCAGGCAAAGAGAACGGAATTTTAAAGCCATTACATAGCGATCGCCTCTTAAAAGATTTTACTATTGCTTAAGTCTACTACATTTCTCTATTCCCATTGTAGGTAATATTCATTAGCTTCAAATAGATAGAATAATAGGCTTTTGTAATAATAATCTGTTGAAGAATGGGTAGAGGAAGTCATGTGAATGTAACAAATTAACATATTTTTACTTTCTCTACCACGTGCATAGTACATTACACAAGAAATACATGTTTTGAGAACTGAATCCAAAAAAGCATAATTAGAAAAATGACCGTGCGTGTGTGTGCCTGTGAACACTATAACTCAAAAACGAAAAGTCGGATAAACACCGAACTTAGTATTTTGGTTCAATACCTTCCAAAGATGCGACACAAAGATTTTCAAGAGAATCCTCTCACCCCAAAGTACCCTTTACGTGGAAGATTTTTCGAAATATTTTATTTATAAAAATGGCTAACAATTTTGATTAAAATTCCATATAAAAGATATTTACACAATAAACAAAATGTATATTTTGAATCTTCTGGGCATAGCCTGTGAAGTCCTTTTAGCCGAAAGAAATTTTGTATAATCTTGTAAAAATGGTAAATCTTATACATTAGACGAAACGTAACACACAAAAAATTTATAAATTTTATTGTGGCATCAGCCATTTTCTACATATCCGTTATTAATGGATCGATTTTTGCAATACTTTGTCCATTGAAACATTATGAAATTTTAACGCCAGGCATATAGCATCGAGTTCTTACACATGTGGCTATCGCTGCTCCGTTTGTATATGTAATGAAATGTGTAATGTAGCTATTTCTGTAAAGGTTTATCCAGGTTAAAATGAAGTAGATTTAAAAATAAACTTTAGCAACAATAATTTGCATAACCACTAATAAAGATATAGGATAGAGAAAATTAAGTGAATGTGACATATCAGATTTTTAAACGGGAGGTGCGTGTGTCTGTGAACAGCATAACTTAAAACTGAAAAGTCGGATAAAAACCTATTTTAGCATTTAATTTCAGTGTGTTTTAAAGATGCGACACACAGATTTTCAAGAAAACCCCCCACCTAAAACTACTCCTTATATGGAACAGTTTTCGAAACTTTTTATTTTCTAAAAAAATTGCTCTTACGGTTTTGGTTAAAATACCATATTTTAAAGGTATTTGCATTACAAATAAAATCTATATACTAAATTTTCTGGGGCAGCCTTTGAATTCCTCTTCTCCAGAAGGAATTTTATATAGGTTTTATAACTAGTAAACGTTAAGGGATAGACGAATACCTACTACGCAAGAAATGTAGATCTCTATAAAACACACAATTTATTCCAAATGAATTTTTTGTGGTATAAGCCGTTTCCGAGATATTCGTTATCAATGGTTCGAATTGTTCACTACTTGATCATTCTTTAAAGTCCCTTCAATATTCAGTTGTTTCTCGCGATTACATGGAATCAGCATGGAATTTTAAGGCAGCGTATACCGCCCAGCTCTTAAACATTTGACTTCGCTGCTGCCTTGGTATCTACAAATAAATGTGCAATTAGCTATTTCTGAAAAGGCTTATTTGGATTAAAATGAAGTAGACAGAAAAATAAACTAAGTAAGCATAGTTTGCATACCCACCAATAAGGCATACGGGGTAGAAAAAGTCATGTGAACGTATCAAAACAATGTTTTTAATTAGCTTCTTGCTTGGTGTTGCAAGAATGTGTATTTAAATCTGCACTTTCAATAATTACCACTGTTTAAGCATAAAATTTAATGCTAAGACTCATTCATATTGGTAACAATTCTATTTAATATACATTTCAAGAATAAGTCATTGAGAAACTTCCATACATAAAGATTCTTTCATCATAACGGACAAACTGTATCTCCAATTTTGGCAACATTTGTGTCCATGTGTTTCTAACCCAATAGTTCAAAAACATCCCCAGCTGGTTGCCATCATAATAAGCTCTGAAGCTTGCATATTTGCTTTCAATTTTCTTGTTACAATTTCTTTTTCCAAAATGCATTTTTACTTTCTCTACTACGTATAGTAAGTAGGGGAAGTATTGTATTCCACCCAAAAATTCGATACCGAGATTTCACCGGAAATATGTTTTGAGACCCCTGAATCCAAAAAAAGCATTTTTGGAAACAAGTCCGTGTGTGTGTATGTGTGAACAGCATAACTGAGAAACGAACAGTCTGATAAACACCAAACTTGGTATTTGGTTCAGTAACTTCCAGAGATGCGACACGAAGGTCTTCAAGAAAATCCCCCCACCCCAGATTATCCTTTACATGGAACATTTTTCGAAAATTTTAATTTTCTCAAAAATGACTAACGATTTTGATTAAAATATCATATGTTTAAGATATTTTCGTGAAAAATGAAATGTATATCCCCGTATGGCAAGGGGATCATTGTTGTAGAGCCAGAAGGGCACTCGGCGAATTACTGTTGTTGCGTTGGTTTCGGGAAATATAGCGGATAAGGTAATAAACAACCAGAGCTATAAGCTAGTATATTTTGCACCGACTTATCAAGTTCGTTGGGTTTACCTCCGTTTAACGCTATAGAAACCTGTACTAGATACCAACGCAGTGAAGATTCTATAAGCTTAATGTTCATCTCACTTCTCGTACCATCAAAGCGGTTTCTTTTGTGGTACAAGTTGTATGTGTAATTATTTCATACTTTTTTAGTAAAGCTTCATCATATAGATTAATAATTATTCAATTATTCTTGTGTGACATAAAAATTCATTGATACTCATATGCTCTATTGTTACACTGCTATAAAATGCAGCCAAATTTATTGGAGTACGCTTCAATCCCAGCAGTAGAGGGCCAGGGTGATTTTCTGAATGGAAGTAATTTTGTTCGCCCTTCTCCATCTTTTTTCTTTCTTCTATTGCACTAACGACCCCTCGGGGATCACGTTATTGATCCTACTCTCTTACCTCAGCTTCAGGGCGTTCTAAATTAGTATTTTCCTTCGGTTCAAAGGTGAGTACCTTAGAATTCATATCTGAAGGTTTTCCCTCAAACATATATTGCGTTTGCTTTAGTGTTTCTCTCCTTGTACTTCAGTTTGACTTTGTGTAAACTCTGATCTGCACACTTATTTTTTTTATCCTCGTGGACCTCAATTCTGTTTCGATTTCGTTGATTTAAGAGGACGCACTAATCATGCGTTTATACTCCAACGTTACAGAATGATTTTTGTAACAGTTATTTTATTACCAGTTTTATTATAATTACCATATTATTGTGTTAATATATATATTATTACTAATTTTATTATAATAAAAATTAAAGTTGAGAATTTGTTTGCTTGTGTTGAATACACATTAAAACCCCTGCATCGATTACAGCCAAATTTTGAACACACAAAATCTCTGCCTAACTTGGCAGAGTTTATATTGCGGCCCTAAACCTTCTTCTCTGTCAAACCAAATACCAATCGTTGTCCTCCTTCTTCTCTTCTTATTTTTCTGCTTCTTTGCTGTGAACTGAAGTAACACAAAGAAATCAACATAAACCTATAGATACCTTATTTACAGCAAATAGCAGACACCGCAGCTCTGTTCGCGTTATAGCGTTAATTCTGCTCTTTGTCGTTTGCTCCCTCACTTTCTCACTGTCTCTCACACCCTTTTTCCCCACTCTCTCCCCATGCGTGCTTCTCCCACTTTCTCCCTCTCTCCCCCATACTCTTGCTTTATCCCTTTCTGTCTTAAATTCCCTGTCTCCTTCTGTCGTATTTCCTTCCTTTCTCTGTGCAATATACATGTCATGTTACGTTTGGAAAACTGGTAATAAAACTAAATGTGTACATATTATAGAGCTATCAATCATTTTAACAAACTGCATAAAATTAGAATTAAATCCACTTTCAAATTACTTTTCAATAATTATTCATATTAAATATATTTTATTATAGTCCATTATTAAACTTATTCCTCTTCTGGGATGTTAATAAAATTAAAACATAATGAAAGGTTTGACAACACACAAACTTGTGTATCTTTCTTATCCTTGTAATGTGATAGTTATTATACGATATAGTATCGCCTAGTAGGCGTGGTATTGTAAGTAAGAGTTAATAACTTCTTAAATACCTACTCAATTTAGCGAATTTTGTATATAATCGAAGTTGTCCGAAACATTATGCTTTTAAATAGTATGCTTGTATAATTCATTTTTAAGATAACTGAATACTAAGAGATATATTCCATATCAAGAGTCCAGCGGAAATACATGTTTCAAGATCCCTAAATTTAGAAAAAGCTGTGTGTGTATGTGTGTATGTGTATGTGTGAACAGTATAGCTCAAAAATAAAAGGTTGGTTAAGTACAAACTGGGTTTTTAAATAGTATCTTCCACAGATGCAACAACATAAGTATTTTCAATGTCTTTTACGTGGATTTTTTTTTCGTTTTTGATTTTTTCGAAAATGTCTAATAATTTTGATTAAAATACATATTTTATGGTATTAATTAAGTGTAGGGTTTGAATTTTTTCTGAAAAGCTTGTGAAGGCCACTGCTTAGCTAGTTATACGTAAGAGACAGAAAACAGTTGTTACTACATACAAAGGTGGAGCTAATTTAAACAAAGAACTAATGTGAATTTTTCTTTAGATCATCATTATCACATCTTTAGGTTTCATTAGGATGAATTGTAATGTGCCAACGTTAAATCATGTTACGCTCTTCTTCCATTTTAGTGCATGGATTTGTTAGTAACAAATACTTACGACATGCAGACAGTTTGTTGTATTTAACTTAACATGTAGTATATGTAACCAGTTTCTATTGTTTAATTTAATATTATTTATAGTAACAAATTGTGATTAACATAACGTAAATAAAATAATCAGTTTTTGTATGAATACTGCAATAAGCAAGCGTTATGTGACGTTTCATTTCGTATAGAAAGTCATTATGGTTTTTCTATGGTAAATTTTATATATTTCTTACGAATTCCCAGCTGTGTAAAATTACACAAAATTCAATTAAAACAAAGATGGCTCGACACGGTTTTGTTGAATCCTTTCTTACTTTATTTCCATTGTTCTCCCTCGGTATATACCTTTTCTGCTATGTACCGGTAACAGCTAAATACAACACAGCTAACAAACAAAATCCAGTCCTTCTTCCCCTCTGCTTCTTTGAAGTATTATAACCGTTATTAAGACCTGAAAATATCGTTTTATTACCGCTTCCCAAAACATAAATAAAATAGTATAGAGAGATGGAAATGAAAGAGGTGTGGGCGAGTGAGAGAGAGAGAGGGTAAAATGAGAGAAAGAGAGAAAAATACAATAAAGAGGACATTTAGGGGAGATAGGTAGTGAAAAAGTGACAAAAAGATAGAAATTCATTTTCGTATTTAATGCAATAGCTCGAGAGTGTTACGTGTTCTATTGGTGCAATTTCATAAATATATACCAAAATCATTCCAAAATATATACCAAATCTATATATCTAAAGTATAATATAAAGCTCCCAAACTGCTTTTTCGCTACCGTTTGTCAAAAGGAGAGGATATATTATTTGTCCCAAAAATTTGAGATAAAGATTTCCCTGAAAATACTGAGCTTGTCTCCTGAATAAGGAAAATATTATTGTGTCTGTGTGTCTGACTCTCTGTAAAGACTATAAATAAAAAAGTACATAAACAAACACCGTATTGCATACTTAAATCTTCTAACAATGCAAGGGCATATAAAAGATAATTGATAAGTGTTGTGTTGCAGATTGAAGCGTGGCCAGCAATGAAGTCTCTAATTATTTATTTTCTCTCATTTAAGGTTCTGTTATTACGAAATTAAAACTTGTTCAAATACCTTTGAAACGAAAGTGTGTTTTCACTCTCTAATAAAATAATATATATCTTTCGCAATATGCTCCGTGTCTTATCGTTAATTATCTGTTTAGTCGTCACAGTATTCCCCTCAATTAACTTTGAATACTATGAATTATACAATAATTGCACTTTGTAGGCTTCACGCGTATTTGTCCCGACCGCGATTTCTCTTACGACCTCCCTATATGAAGCTTTTCAACTGAATGTGTATACACAGATTCTTCCGCTTCGTACCTCTTCTCTGATTAGTTGTTATATCCAATACAGAGTAAACAAATGTTACAATACGCCCTCCTGGCTTTGTAATACATATTACCTATACAATTTATAATGTATGTACTTAAAAGATTGGTTTAGTCGAATATTCATTGTCTTTGAAACTGCTGTACTAAAGATTGCATGCACATTCTTTAAGCTAAGCTCAAAGGAAAGCTAATAAAATGATATAACGCAGCACGGTAATAAAAATTGTGTTAAGTGGTTTCAAAATATTGCTAGATGTGGTAAAAATCTGCTGTGTTACACTTTCTCTACTCTTGTACAAACTATTTTTACAAACGCTTATTCTCCATCTACTTCATGTTAATCGAGATAAACATTTGCAGACTCCATCTTATTGCTAATTTTCTTGTAGCTGTAAGGGGAAAATATATTTACAAGGGCAATATAGAAAAACAGTAGCCTTTAAGCACATGCATATCTCTTAATAGCTGGTTGCTAGGTGCAGCATCATTCCCTTTGCCACAGATTGTAACTCTTTGCATATCCAAGACAAAAAAATGAATAACGAATTCCCATTTTAGAAAATAAGTATTGAATAATTTAAGGGAATAACAAGCAATATCTCGAAAATGGTTCACTCAACAAAAAAAATGTATATGACATAAATTGTATATTTTAACGCGATCTACATTTTTTGTGTAGTAAAATTTTGTCTATCTCTTATGGTTTACCAGTTATGCAAAAGTCGTTCACAATGGAGAATACTTTTGGAGACATTCCCAGAAAATTCAAGATATACATTTTATTTGTCATGAAAATATCTTAAACATATGATATTTTAATCAAAATCGTTAGCCATTTTTGTGAAAATTAAACTTTTCAAAAAATCTTCCATGTAAAGGGTAATCTGGAGTGGGGGAGTTTCTTGAAAACCTTTGTGTCGCATCTCTGGAAGATACTGAACCTAAATACCAAGTTTGGTGTTTATCTGAATGTTCTTTTCGGAGTTATGCTGTTCACAGACAGACAGACACACACACACACATGTTTCCAAAAATGCTTTTTTTGGATTCAGGGGGTCTCAAAACATGTATTTCCGGTGAAATCTCGGTATCGAATTTTGGGTGGAATACAATACTTCCCCTACTTACTGTACGTAGTAGAGAAAGTAATAATGTTTATGTAAAAATTCATATTACACAAATATTAATGCTTCAAACTTCAATATACAATGCATAGGGATTTGAGCTTCTATATGGAAATCGATTGTTTATTTTCTCAAAAAAAGACTTAATACTTTAATAAAAAGTATTTATTTTAAATCTTTGAATCCTAAGTAAAATGTATGTTTTGAATATCGTGTAAATAGCCATTTTAACTTATTAGCATATTTGTTCAATACCTGAATGTTGCCATAGTATTCTCTAAATGAGAAAATGCCGAAGAATATTCATAATGATTAATATAATAGGTTTCAGAATAAATGATAATGAATGGTGAAAGCCATATACATCAACATTTTCTTTAACGGTGCATAAAGATGCATCTTGGTTTGTAGTTTTGAAGTGGTAAATTTATAATGTTATTTGTGTATACTCCACGTGGTGAAGCCATTTTGTGACGTGATTCTTTGTTAGGTTTGTAGCTCCATCTGGTGTTAGCAATTTGCGGTAGTATTAGTGTTTGTTTGAAAGAATGCTACTGTTATTTTATTTAATTTTGGTTTACTGTCCTCCGGCTAGCTATGATCTTTTTGGTCGAGCACATCTCTTTATACAGGTTGTGTAACCGGAAAGGAGTCTTTTATCCAAAGATAACACTGATGAAGGAATTTTTTTTACACTTTTATTGTCGAACACATTCACTATCACGTTTACACATTGATCTTGACACTCGCCAAACTGAAACTGTTATAATAACTTCATTACTGATCATTCCTAATTCGCGTACTTCAACTTTTTGTATAATTAACTTTACAACACTTTAGATTTTTCATAACTCTGCTACGCGTAACTTGTGAATCGATATCCGACGTGTACTTTACAAATATTTTCGGTGAACTGACGGGGTCTATCTCTAACCTAGCCCTTTTTATACTCCTACACCCCGATATGCCTAAAGATTATAACTGAACTGCTATTGGCTAATAAAACGCGCCAACATTACGTAACTTCCTCGTCTCTAATAATGATAAACAGCTCACCCCCTCGCTGCATTATTGCACGCTATTATTGTCAGTTTCAGTAAGGCCGTATAAACTTACTTCTCAACAATAATTACAATCAATATACATCTCAAATCAATGTCACATAAAAATGCATATTCATATTACAATCATTCTTTACATTTAAGTAATTTGTGATACAAATTACTGCATCAGTTTATCCTCTATTATGCGGTATGTCAGTACCAAGCTTATTTTTGCTCGGCTATCTTATTTTATAGGTTGAAATTGTATGATCCTTGTTATACCATTTGCCAATAGGGGAAGCGGCGTTGGTTTGTACAAGGTTAATCTAGCCGTGTACAGAATTAGGTCAGAAAATTGAATAAAATTGTTGAGTTCAATGCTCAGCCAAGAATCGAACCACGGATCTTCAGCTTCTAAACAGCAACTTACTAGACTTTTCAGTATCTTTCCTTTGAGTTGAGGTGCAAAGATGGGGGTCCTCTTAGAAAACCTAATGGAAAACCCACAGCAAGAGAGAGGCATTCAGCTTTTCCCCTTTTTTTAAGAGTGTGTTTAACGCCCTTTATTACTGCATACCCACCATAGGCGGCCGCCCATGAAGGGTCTTGATCTGCCAACCCGATTGCTAGCCTCAAGAACACGTATGCACGGCAGAGGTGGACGATCATCCAAACGATGCAGAGAGATGATGTGGTCAGTATCATGCATGTACCAGCCAAATGTTGGCCTACGTGGCCGGGATCGCTGCCTAGCGCAACTCCTCACTTTCATCACGATGCTGAGTGGGCACCGGTCCTATACCCGCGACTTAAAATCCGCACTCCCAATGGGGGATCAAATCCGAAAGCATTCCGTGGCCGAGAACCAGAGCTTCGCTCTAGCATATAGCGCCACGGTGTATCCCCGGCATTTACCAGTCATGATCACTGCGGAAAATCTGTAAAAAAAGCTCAACGCCTTAACGACCTTAGCTACCTTTGACAGTGTCAATTGAGGCTTTTCTTTCTTCGAAGGGAGTTTCGGCTCTGTGTAGCTCCTGCAATACATTTCCAACCATGCCAATGCTCTAAAGTTGAGCTGCTATGGTAATGCCGTACGTACATTAAATTTCAGCGTTCCTGAAGATCCTAAATTCTGATGTTATAAATGAATCCACTATGTGATTTTATACTAGGTATTGGGTTTTATCCATTAGTGTAAATATTTTGAACCCTTTCCCTATTTTGTTTTATAATATTATAATTTGTGCATCCTTTAATCCTCCTAAAAGTCTCCTTTCTTTTGCATGTAGGTTGCAGATATCCTTGTCTATTTTAGTATTTATTTACTTTTTGTTTTATTTTTCGTGAGCCATATGTTCAGAAAGAAACTCCATGAATTTCAGCTTTGTGTCTCCTTAACTTTTTGTAGCGTAAATTCTGAAACGTAATTGTTTTTTTCGGAGATACAATGTTAACAGAAACTGTTCATACACATTTCAGAAACGTCTAGCAGCCAAATTAAAGGATAGAAAATTAGTCCTGTCTAATACCCAGAAATAGCTAATGATATTACACTTTATGTATGATGGATATTTTCTAGAGCTTTTATTGTATCAGTTGTATAATTGTTTTGAAAATTGCATCGATTTAAACATTTTTATGTGTAGTATTTACAAAATTATTTCATATGCATTTTGTAGAGAAGCTTTATGACTATAATGCCTGACCATTTCACGGATATATGATTTGAACTGACGGTGAAATACATTTCTGAGTTCGTAATGAGTGAGGAAACTCAGTAAAAACGTTGATAACCTTTTATTTTAAATGTATTTACTCTACCAACTTGTTTGCATCTTATTTTATTTTCGGTGCTTTAGCTCCGTCAATCAAAACCCATTTTCACCGTAATTTCGGGTATTGAATTAAAATATATGGTTTATGAAACGTCTCAAAAATAATTTTGTAAATACCATACGCCAACAAATTTAAAAATCGATGCAGTTTAAAACGATTATAAAACTAATAATTAAAGATCCTTTAAAATATTCGAATGCGTACATTATGTCGTGTGTTTTTATGCATAAAAATGAGGATTTTCTCTTCAATAATTTGGCTCCTAAAACTTTTTTAAATAGAATACGAGTCACTGTACGTGGCAGGCGAACTGCAAAATCCCTGCCTCTTTAGAAAGCTAATCCACCAGTCCTCAGTAAACCCGTCAATAATATCTTCCGAGCTTAAAAATGGAATTTTAGTAATCTGTTTCGAGCATATTAAATTGTAAGTTGTTGTACAAGTGTATACTAACCCTGTATGAGCTGAATTTGGTATAAATGGATTGTAGTGCCGCTCTGCAACATGATAGATAAAACATTTAAATGTTAATTACATGTCAGCGCCTTTCAGCAGATGGACACCCTTATTGGTGCTTTATTCACCTATCAGAATCGAACTTAATCGGTAGTTTTAAAGTATAGAACTCAAAACCTAATAACTGGCAGTTTTTTCCAGCATTTGATTTTTATTCTTGTAATCTCTGCTTCAATTCGACTAGGAATCCTATTCTCATGCGTTTTCCTGTTCAGTATTGGCGGTTGTGGCACAAATTGTAGGAATAGATTAGCGCGATTGGTGATCTGCGATTTCAAAATATAAAGGAAGGGGTACAAGGTCTAACGTACGAGATGAAGCAGGTAAACTACTTCAGTGATTATATTAAAAGTACCAAAGATGACATCGTTCGCGTATTGTAATTATATTACCAAATCCCCCTCTCTTGTTTATAATTTTTCTTAGGTAATTTAGTTGAGCCCTCAAACTTTTTCTTGTTGACAACCAGCTTTCGTTAACCTCATTTAAACCACCGATAAACTATGAAGCAAGGCTAATTATCAGATATTGATTTAACATTGTACATCAACACGTTACGAACTTAATGAATGAACTTATGTTGTTAAATCATAATAAAAGGGGTTAAAATCCCTTGTTACTTTATATTTACTAAACTAAACCTTCAAAATAAAATCTTCATGCCGGGACCTAATTCATACTGGCTATAAAATGTACCGCAATTCAACTGTCCCATTAATGTTGAAAGACACCAGTGGCCTCAACTTAGTTTCATAAGTTCAGCTAGTGCACTAAAGCGCAGGATATAGATTATAATACATGTATTCTTTAGAAATGCACAGTTATTCCAGAAAATACTCGCTTCCGGTATGAAAATTCTAGCACCAAAATTAACGCAGAATGTCACATACATTTATTTAAACTGACGGTAAACTAAATTTTTAGTTTTTCTACTGCGTAGAATAATTGTAAAAGTTTGATGTGAAAATTTCACATTGTAAGTGAAATATATGTACTGAATAAAAAAAACATTTTTACAAAAAGATCGTTGTGTCTGTCAGTAGTATCAGTATGTGTCTGTGGAAAGCATAACTCAAAAATGTAAAGTCAGATAAATATCAAATTTGGCATTTAGATTTAGTACCTTCCAAAGATGCGACACAAAGATTTTAAAGAAAATTCCGCCACTCCCAAATACTCTTTACATTGGATATTTTTAGAAAATTTTAAACGTTGCTAACAATGAGGTAACCTTGAGGCAATAATGTGTTTGAGAGTTTAAATGTTATTTGTGATTCTTGGAAGCATTAATGTAATTTTAGTGACAGTTTATAAAAAATATCCAACCAACAACCAGAAGAAGCTTTAGTTAAATGCAGGTATTCTATTGGAGTAAAATAGCCAATCAGAGACCTGAAATACAGAAATTTACAAGTTTAGACGGTTGAAATCTAGTTAGTTGCCTGCGGACAGTGTTTGTAACTGGATGTGAGATGTGTCCTTGAGAAATTAATTACGTATTCGTGTGAGACTAAAAGTAGTATACGTGTTAAAAAGTGCAAGTACTAAATAAAATAATCTCACAGCTCTCGATATCAGTGAAGTGCTATTTAATTTGTGTCAAGTATTAATAAAAAGGAGTGAATTATAACTTACAATCTGTGTAAGACTACATTCTTGTCGCCTCACGCCCTGCCAGACGAGGCAAACATATATATTTAATACTTAAAGAAACAGTTTAATTACAAAGTTAATATTTTTTAAACTTGGGGCAAAGGCCACCTAAAAATACATTTGGGGCTTAGGCTACCGGAAAGTGTTTACTATACATGCTGTTGCAACTACTACAAGGTCGGCTCCCCAACAGTTGAAATACGATACAACTCCTTCAATACAAGCTACTTCAAATCGGCTTTTCATACGTAGCAGCAAACAACATAAAAAACAATTCTACTTCAAATTGGCGTCCATACGTGGAGCTAAATAAATAAACAACTACTTCAAATTG
Source organism: Deroplatys truncata (assembly GCA_030765065.1). Classification (NCBI taxonomy): domain Eukaryota; kingdom Metazoa; phylum Arthropoda; class Insecta; order Mantodea; family Mantidae; genus Deroplatys; species Deroplatys truncata. The sequence continues at coordinate 58,972,834 of CM060979.1, read as the reverse complement.
ACGCTCAAAGCGTAGTGCAAACAACAAAAATAAATATTTCTTCAAAGTGGAGCTAAAAAACAACTCAAAGATACCACCTTCTTCACAAATATATATATATATATATATATATATATATATATATATATATCTTGAATATTCTGGGAATAACCTTTGAAGACCTTTTCCTTCGGAAGGTATTTTGTATAATCTTGTAAAACTGATAAACGTTAAGTGATAGACGAAAACGTACTACAAAAAAACTAGATCGCTTTAAAACATTCAATTTATCTAGATAAGCTTTTTCTTGTGGCATAAGCTATTACTGTATTACTGGTCACTCTTTAAAGTCCTGTCAACATTCAGTTGTTTAATAGTACCGAATTTAAGGCCAGCATATGGCGTCCATTTCTTAAGCATTCTACTCTCTGTTCTCTTTGTATCCTAACGAAATGTGCAATGTCGCTATTTCTGCAAAGGCTTATTTGAATAAAAATGTAGTAGATAGAAAAATAAGCTTTAGTAAGAGTAGTTACCCAGTAATAAAGACAGAGGATAGAGAAGGGCATGTGAGTGTCTCATATCAGATTTTTGAAGTAGTAAACGCCAAGATGTTAATGATAAAGTTAAGTAAAAGCGTTTATAATTACTGATTTGTCACATCAAAACATATTTTTTTCCCAATTTTGTGTACTATGCTAAAATATTTTCCTCTGCGATACGCAGAGGAAAATATTTTGTAAACATCGCATACAAAAAAGTTGAAAAATCGATGCAATTTAAACAACAGTTATGAAACGAAACACGATAGAACAGGTAAACTAAAAATAATGCTGGTTGTTCTTTCCCAGTTAATATGGCTACTACAGAGCCTTCGTATGGATGCATGGCCGACCCAACGGGAATTTTCTTGGCAGTGGGATGCACGCTATGTGCCGGCGGAGTCAGTCATAACCTCTTAAATTCAAGCCGATAGATTTCTCATGCAAATTATAACTATTATAACCACATATCTTCGTAATGGAAGTTGTTGGAAATGAGTCCTTGATCCGGCACATACCTTTCACACCTTTTAAGACAATTTGTATGAATACTTACAATTCTTCATGAACTATTAAGTAAAACCATGCTTCGTCCGTACAAATAAAAAAATAATGGGATCAATAGAGAGATCAATAACATTATCAAACACCCGACTGCAGAAATTAACTCTACTCTATCACGTGGTTACAATTCCTGAACTACAGTAATCTTATAACATTTTAATTTTAAAAGTATAGTGCCATTCCATGTCGAGGTTTGAAAAATTCCTATTCCTGCGCAGGCTTTCTCATGATTGCTTTGTACTTCGTTCTAACTTTTCTTCGATGTTATCAGTTTTTCATTTGTAAAAACACGGCGATTTAATTTCAGTTTCTTATCAAGAATAGATCTCGTTCTTAAATCTATTCACAAGATTACGAACGGTGTCTCCGTGAGGCGCACAACAGCAGGGAGTCTGTCTATAAATCTCTGCAAGAGTTTATCACATAGGAAACGTGCAAGAAGATTCTGTGTCCTAAAGTATACGGAATTGTTGGTATTATAACAACACCAATACTATAGCGCTGTAACACTTGGTCTCACAACGTAACAAACTCTGTACAGCAGACATTGCGTCAACTGATTAGATGGCACACGGATAGGAGGGAGAACAAAGTCGGTTAGAAAAGCGCAGTGCAGGGCAAGAAATTCCCCGTAATACGGCCACGGGTAGAAGAGAAGGCTCTGTATAAGTTTTAAAGTCGATATGTATATTTTCTGGAGACACTATTATGTCTCTTTGGATCTTAATTGAGGAACAAATAGTTTGCCTATCAATAAAATTATGTAGCAGCTTTATTTGGAAGTTACTTCTGCTTCTAGTTATAAATTTCGTTTGTGTTTCATTTACAAGTATCCCAAATTTTTCTTTTTATTATATAAGCTTTTATTATCAGCCTCTGAAAAACCACTCTTGATGAGTGGTGAGAACATATGATAGCATTTGTATTCTACGTATTCAGTAGCTCTGTTACTTGCATTTGTTAAGTAGTAGTTTTATCAGACATTATCTTCAGCTTTTTATTTCCCGAGTAGCTACATACCATGATCCGACTGCATCATTCACGTTATTCTGGGTTTTCAAACCTCTCCCCTTTCATGGGAAGATAAGAGGAGTAGTCTCCCTTTCTCTTTTTCCCCTTTTGAAGCTTAGAGTCCCTTGCTAACAGCTCCTGGCTGCTGTGAGGTATCCCTCGTGTTTGCATTGTCGGGACGAGCCTCTCCATTAATGTACATTACTTAAACAAGGTCACTTTGTCCCGGCAGAAAGTTGAGTAGCAGCATTAACCCAATTTGGTGTTTCGCAAAGAAATGTAGTGCCACGAACGTTGGCAAAACACCTTTTTAATGTCATAAGATATTCGGATCTTGGAGGGAAAACGGATAAAATGAATGAAAAATTATTTCGCAAAGAAGATATTGTGTGTCATGAAATTTTTAGCTTGCAAAGGATTGGACTTTTAAAACATCGCATACAGGACGCTTCGCTTTATCGGATTTAAAGAAAATGAGCTAAATGTCACTAATTTAGGGCTTATCTTAACAAACGAAACATGTTTTGTTTAGGAGTTTTTGTTAAGTTACCTTCAGATAAGAGGACATTGCACGCCGCTAGTTTTAAAATTAACAATGTAGTTGAATTAATGAGTGTATTTATTTACGTAAACGGTACACAACGTAGCTTTTTATCAATCGCACGGGACCACAGACCGTACGTGCTGTTATAATACACAGAATAATAAGCAAGATTAATAATAATAATAATAATAATAATAATAATAATAATAATAATAATAAAAGAAACGACAACAAATAAAAGGAAACCGGAAGAAAGTACCACTACAAGTAGTACGTATGTAGTTTTACAAATATCTTAGGTATAATCCTAACGCAAATAGCCGTTATGGAAACATAAGCAAAATCAACACAAATTTAATTACTTTACAAGAAATAGAGGAAGTAATAAAAAAAACCAAAAACAAGAAATGTCCAGGACTGGACGGGATTAATATAGAGTTGATAAAACATGTAGTGTTATTGCTTAAGTTTAGAATTTTACATTTGGTTAACATCTGTTTGTTAAATAATACGATTCCCGAAGATTGGCTTATAGCAAACGTAGTGTCACTGTTTAAAAAGGAGATCGCAGTAAAATTGCAAATTATAGATGATGTTAAACAGTGCCTACAAAATATATTCAGGTATATTAAATAACAGACTGAAGAACACTACAGAGGTGATGCTTTTAGAAGAACAAAGTGGTTTCAGAAGAGGAAGGTTATTTAGGGATAATATATTTTCTGTGCGGCAAAGAATAGAGAAAAGAAGAGAATTTAATTTACCAACCTACCTGGCTTTCATAGATGTAGAAAAAGCATTCGATAGGGTGGAAATGGAGAAATTGTGGGAAATCGTGAAAAAAACGTTGAGGCAGTATTTTATCTCACAATACTGTGAATGCCAGAGTGATTGTAGTGTAAATTAGCATTATTGTATGACAATGATTTGAGATGTTTGTTAACTATAAGCTCTGTTAGGAAATAAGTTTACACGGCCTCACTGAAACTGACAATAGAAGCGGGTAACAATGAAACGAGGGGGTGAGTTGTTTATCACTTAGAAGAGACAAACAAATGACGTCAGAGTAGCGTGCCTTTCTTTAGAAATGAGGGGAATATCTTCCCTAGAGCACATGTGTTCGTAATTTTGATTGGATAAAAAAAATAGACGCTAATGTTGGCGCGCTTTATTATCCAATAGCAGCTCTGTTATAATGTTTAGGCATATCGGGGTGAGGGAGTATAAATTCTAGAGCCAAAGACAGGTATCGTGCAGTTCAACAGAATCATTCACGAGTTACACGTCGCGCAGTTCTACAGAATCATTCACAAGGCAAACGTCGCGCAGTTTTAAGAAATCTCTCTCGCAAGTTACACGTCTGGTAGTTCTAAGAAAGCATTCACGAAGTACACATTACGCAAATTCTACAGAATCTCTCGCGTTGTAAAGTTAGATACAAAATGTGAAATACGCAAATTAATAGTGCGCGGAAAATAAGTGATTGTAGTTACATTGGAAAATATAACAGTTTCAGTCAGGCGTGTATCAAGATTAAATATATGAAATTAATTCAGTGTGACGACAATAAAAGTGTAAAAACAAATTCTTTTATCAGTGTTATCTTTTAGTAATAACACCTTTCCGTTTATACACCCTGTTCAAGAGATATTTGTTCGACTGAATAATAATAGCCAGCCGGAGGACAAAGAAGCCAAAATTCAAAATAGTAAAATAATAATAATAGGCACTCAGCAAATAAAGATATCACGAACAGTTACCGCGACAACGTGGATACCCAAATCACTTAATAAATTGTATTAAGAGTCTGTATAATGGAACTTATATAATACTTGACGTCCCCATTATAAAGGGGAAAAGATTTTAATAAACTAAGTTGTAAGACCAGGATGTACCTTATTGCCCACTCTTTTTAATATCTATATAGATGACACCATCCGAAAATGGAGAGAAAGAGTATCAAAAGGAATATACATAACCAAAAATAAATACATTAACATACTATTATATGCTGACGACATTGTAGTAATTGCAAATTCTGAAAATGAACTACAAAAATCAATTTATCTTTTAAGTATAATTGGAAAGGATTATAATTTCAAGATATCAATAAATAAAACGAATACAATGGCATTCCATGGGAAATACCCAGTAAAATTGCAAAATAGCAATTGAAAATTGGGTCTTGGATGAAGTTTAGCATTTCAACTATTTAGGAAGTTATGTTACTTTTAACCAGGATAAGGACATAGACATCAAATTACAGAAATATCAGAGTATCTGTGGTACTATAAGCAAAACATTAAAAATCACCCGAAGAGAAAAACAATTAAATTTGATAAGGTGATGGATCTACCTATTTTATATATGGCAGTGAATCCTGGGTGATGAGGAGAAAAAATGAAGGAGGAAATGAGGAGCCGAAATGAAAATTTTATGAACAGTTAAAGGTTGCACTAAATTGGATAGGATCCCTAATGAAGTAATTGGGCAAGAACTGAATATTTTTGCAGTGAAGGCTGAACTAGAAGAACAAAAACAAACATGGAAAGAACATTTGGAAAGAATGAAAGAAAGAAGGATTCCAAAGATAGTCTTACAATACAAACCTATAGAAAAGAAGGACATAGGGAGGCCAGTTAAAAATGGAATTGAGGACGGAACCGGTCGATAGGCCTAATCCTTGAAAGGCAGAAGTAGATAATATAATGTGCAAAGTAGGCGTAAACTGCTGTGTATTCAATCAGTTTATAAAGTGTTCCATGGTATATTAAATAACCGACTTGATGGTGCAGTAACGTTGCAGCATACATTAGTTTGATCCCTAGAGCTGCTATGGTAATATTCCTATTCTGAGAAGAAAGGAATGGCATACACTCTGTGTAGTGAGCTCTCTGGGGACCCACTGAGAAACTACCTGGTGAAAAAGTAGAAACTACTGGTCTAGAAAACCGTGCGCTGCAGGGAGAGCTGGAAATGCTGATTAGCTGTATCAAGAATCAATACCTCCTCCTATCCAGAGGACAGAGGCAGAGGGCTCAAGTTAGGTCTTGAGGTGTATTTTTAATAAATAAATGTCACTTATAACATCTCATTGATTGCTCTCATGAGCTTCGAGTTCAGAGAGGTGAGTGTACTCAGCAGTTTTTGTATTTTAAAGTCCCCCCCCCAAAAAAAACCCAAACACTTAATCTCAACCAAAGTTAACATTTTACTCCTCTGGATAGCAATTCTGGGCACAAATTCGGAAATCGTATCCGAGGAGTAAAGAGTCAAGACTCTCACGGTAAGTAATAGCCCTTTATGCTGAATTATTGTACCTTGAAATTTGAGGCAGTATTATTAACACTTAAATTATTTCAGTCAAATTATATAATATGTAAATTCAATAACAGCCCGCCTTGAAGCAATATGTGTATGTAATAATTTGTAAAATGTATGTAACGGTCATTGCATATGCTTATATTATTGTAAACATGTTCAATAATGTTATGTGAACGCATTACGTAATTTAGTAATGTAGAAGCTGTGAGAATAATAAGTTAAACGTTGCTAACAATTAGGTAACCTTGAGGCAATAATGAGTTTGAGAGTTTAAATGTTATTTGCGATTCTTACAAGCATTAATGTAATTTTAGTGACATAAAAATAGCCAATCAACAACCAGAGGAAACTTTAGTTAAATACATGTATTCTATTGGAATAAAACTAGCCAATCAGAGACTTGAAATACAGAAATTTACAAGTTTAGACGGTTGAAATCTAGTTAGTGTTTGTAGCTGGATGCGAGATGTGTCTTCGAAAAATTAATTACGTATTCGTGTGAGACGAAAAATAGTATAGTTGTTAAAAAGTGCAATTATTAAATAAAAGAATCTCACAGCTCTCGATATCAGTGAAGTGCTATTTAATTTGTGTCAAGTATTAAGAAAAAGCAGTGAATTAAAACTTAAAATCTGTGTAAGCCTACATTCTTTGTCGCATCACGCCCTGCCAAGACTTCCATGTCTCTAACAATAATACTGACGCAGCCAAGGCAAACATAAATATTTAATACTTAAAGAAACAGTCAAATTACAAGGTTAATATTTTTAAACTTGGGGCAAAGGCCACCTGAAAATACATTTGGGGGGAACGCTACCGGAAACTGTTTACTATACGTGCGGTTGCAACCAACTATAAATCCGGCTCCCCAGCAGTTGAACTATAATACAACTCCTTCAATACAAACTACTTCAAATCGGTTTTCATACGCAACAGCAAACAACGTAAAGATCAATACGACCTTCTTTGAATTTTCTGAAAGAAAGTAAGAGTATAAGGTAAAGAGAGCCATATGAAAAGAAGCACCAGCTCCAAATGCAAGGTTTAGAAATCGAAGTCGGCCTGTATCGGCGATGCGACGTTAAATCTAGATGGATATCCCAGCTGGAGCAGAGCTGTAGAGCACAGCTGTAGAGCACCAAGGCGCCATTCTCTCTCCTTTGCCGCTCTTCACGTGGCCTTGAAAGCAGACAACAAGGGCTATACAATCTAATCATCAATGCATACCATTAACTATTTCCTGTATTCTAAATGTGAGATATGCCTGCCGGTTTTGGAATCTTTTGTTAAAACGATTCGATTTTTTGCACGGAAACATAGTCTTTTTCCTTCTGTGTCCAATGTACGGCTTCTCGCGCGCCGGCCTTGCTGCTGGACTTCCACTGAATCACTTACAATATCTCTGAAACGTCCTCACGTTCTTGTAGTTACAATTACAATGATAATAAGCACATGTCTTATTAGTATCCTCCTCGATTCGCATATTTCTGGCACCTGTTCACGAAATTTTCTTTCACGCTGGAGTGTTCAGTATCCAAAACTGAGTGCATTTTTCGCCTGTTTTCTTTTAGTTCTTCCAGAGTATGGGCTTTGTTGCATATACCCAGTTTTTCATGTGATCAGAGTCGGGTAAATCATTGTAATTGAATTTTGCGAAATTAAGGAGCAATTGATCTACGCTAAATACTTTTCTCTAACGATAATATTTGCGTTTAAGTGCGCTCAACTACTTCTTCTCTGACGAAGCCTAGTTCTGTTTATATGGTTATATTCCGTCGCAAAATAATAGATATGGAGTACAGAGAAACCCGATTTTACACACGAGATACCCTTGCATGCCGCAAACATTGGTGTGCAGTAAATGCATAAAGAGCAGGGACTTATACTTTTTGAACAAACAATAATTGATTTACACCATTTTATGTAAAAACTGACCAATATTTTTTGAACAAACAATAATCGGAGAGCTCTATAGGAATGAGTAGTACTATTTTTTGAAAAGCTGACCGACATCAAATTTCAATCTGATTTTTTTCTAACAATACTTTACTCCACGCATGCAGCTGATGAGTCATTAAATGTAATTCAGGACATTTTTGAAGATGCAGCAATTGATAAAACATCATGCCTCTCACCGTCCCCTGATTGTATATGATTTTTATCTAAGGGAACTTAAAACATAAGGCGTGTGCAACGAACTTGATATATTGAAAGAACTAAAAGGAAACATCAGGAGAGTAATTCACTCAATTTCGGATATTCACTCTTCAGTGTGAATGAAAATTTCCTGAAAATATGCCAGAATTATGGACATAAATAAGGACAATAATTCTAACATTTCTTGTAATATGTTATGCCTTGTGGTGGTGGTGGTGGTGGTATGGTATGGTATGGTATGGTATGGTATGGTATGGTATGGTATTTATTATTTAGTATTACATTAATTGCATAACACAGTCATATGGGTCGTAAGACCGTACATGATCTCTAGAAAAATACCTGGACTGTATACGTGACTTGCAGTATCGACCAGAAAACAACTATTTTTCATAATCACCACACTATATACGTAGATACATATAAAATTGAAAAAACACTCTGAATCACACACACAGTCGCGCACAAGTACTACTCAAGCACCACATATGTTTAAAGAAAATTTACATAAACACCTTATCTCTTAGTACACGTACTTCCATTAAGTATGTGCCCAAGCTTGGCCAGTTTTGGGTGTTTAGAATCTAGTCCCAGCATGCTGTCCTCCGTCTGTTGGAAGCCAAAAATACTTCCGGTAATAGTTTTTTCCTAATACCCTCCGTCTGCACGCATGCTGCCAAAATATGCGTCCAGTCTTCTTGTTCCCCGCATAATGGGCAAATCCTTCTGCCATCATCATCAACAATCTTGCGAGCTTTCCACCCTCCCAGCATTGTATTTGAACTGTAAATGTGATAACGTGAGGCGGTTGCGGGGATATTATAACTATTTCGGCGGGAGTCAAAGCTGCAGGTGCCGGCGCCTGAGCCGCCATGCTGCGGCCACAGTGTGAAGGAAAGGCGCTGTATAATGCCAAATGACAATAATTTTGAGGTAGGTTTCGGTAACTTACTGTTAACACTTCTGTTTAGAGTTTGCAAAGGGTGCATTATTGTAGGATCCTACAGCAGTACAAAATGACTGTAGGTAAATAATATAAACTGACATCAAATGATGACATTTGCAATACGAAGGAAGAGTAGTCAGCAGGGCAAGCGTCATTCAGGGGTAACCATAACTAGTGCGTCTGGATCGAAGCGGATCATTCAGTCGCAAATAGATGAGGCAGTATTTTTAACACTTAAATTATTTTAGTCAAATTATATAATTTGTAAATTCAATAAATTGCCTTAAAGCAATATGTGCATGTAGCAATATATAAGGAGTATATATTACAGTCATTGTGTATGTTTGTATTATTGTATACTATTGTATACATGTTCAATAATGTTATATGAATGTATTACGTAATTTAATAATGTAGGAGATGCGAGAATAATAAGTTAAACGTTGCTAACAATGAGATAACAATGAGGCAATAATGAGTAAGAATGTTTAATAATGCTACTAACCATTATTGGAGCAAAAGTAATGTAATTTTAGTGACAGTTTATAAAATAGTCAATCAACAACCGGAAAAAGCTTTAGTTAAATGAAGGTATTCTATTGTAGTAGGATTAGCCAATCAGAGACTGAATTATAGCAAGATTTATAAATTTAGAGTTCAGTTGCCTGCAGATAGTGATTGTAAACGGATGCGTGATGCATCCTCGAGAGATTTTATGCGTATTTTGTGTGAGACAAAAATAGTTTACGTGTTAAAATTGCAAGTATTTAATAACATCTCACAGCTCTCTCTTTATATTGGTGAAGCGTTATTTAAATCGTGTCAAACATTAATAAAAGGAGTGAAGTAAAATTATAATCTGTGTAAGCCTACATTCTTGTCGTTCCATAACCCTACCAAGAGAAACATGTCTCTAACAATAATACTGACGCAGCCGAGGCAAACATAAATATTTAATACTTAAAGAAACAGTCAAATTACAAAGTTTATATTTTTAAATTTGGGGCGAAGGCAACCGGGTACCATACGTGTGGTTGCAACTACTACAAGTTCGGCTCCCAACAGTTGAAATATAATACAACTCCTTCAATACAACCTACTTCAAATTGACGCCCAAAGTGTGGTGCAAATAACTAACAAACTATCTTTTCATAGAATGGCATCGGTTTCTGGAATGGTCCTATTAAGTCCGATAAATCTAACACAAAATAAGATAAGGCAAGTATAATTCACATGGATAAGTTAAAAGCGTTGTTGAACGTGGCCAAGTAAGAATTCCGCGACTGTTTGAGGGAAGTATGCGGTTTAACTGCTTGCAAGACGCAGTCAACACTAACCATAAACGCTGTCATTTGTTTAATTCGTCTTTACTTAGAATTTGAGTAGTGGAACACTACATCTATATGGAACCTAGTCATATCTGAAGAAGTAGAATAGCAGTTGCTTTAGTTTAACTGCCCCACGTATGAGAGCTAACTTGAAGTAGAATGTAGTTTTAATTTACGTAATTTATTAGCCTCACGCTTGGGAAGCCAACTTGAAGTATTGTTCTTCAACTTTTGCAGTTTATTGTCTTGGAAAGTTTGCACCACGTTTTGGGCGTTAATTTGAAGTTGTTGTTTACGTTACGTAATATGCTGCTACGTATGAGAAACCGATTTGAAGATGGTGTATTTTTGTTATTACGCTCCAGGTTTAAAAAATATTATATTAAATTTGTTATTAAACTGCTTCCATAGGTAGTATTTATGTTTGTTTGTCTCAGTTGAGTCAGTCTTACTTTAGAAACACGTTTCTCTTAATCAGGGCGTGGTACGACAAGAATGTAGGCTTACACAGATTTTAAGTTTTAAATTCACTTATTTTATTAATCCTTGGCACAAATTAAATATCAGTACACTGATATTAAGAGTTGTGAGGTCCTTTAATTTAATGTTTTTCACTTTGTTATTGCGTATACTTAATTTTCGTTACACACCAATACGTAATATTTCTTTATAGAACACATCTTCCATCCGGTCACTACCAAGGTCTGTCAGCAACTGAACATTTTTCAACCGTCAAAATCCGTAAGCTTCTGTATTTCAAGTCTCTGATTGGCTAATTCTAGCCGAATAGAATACCTTCATGTAATTAAAGCTTTTTCTGGCTTTTGATTGGCTATTTTAAAAACTGTCACAAAATTTACATTATCGTTGCTCTAATAATGACTAGTAGCATTTAAACTCTCAAATTCATTAATGCCTCAAGGTTACCTCATTTATACCTCATTGTTAGCAACGTTAAACTTATTATTCTCACAGCTTTTGCATTATTAAAGTAAATAATGCATTCACATAACATTTTTGAACATGTTTACAATAATATAAGCATTTGCAATGACTGTTACATACATATTGTTTTATAGCGGACTGTTATTGAAATTACATATTATATAATACAATTTAAATTATTCAAGTTTTAAAATACTGCCTCATATCTTTGTATTGTTAGTATGTAATTAATTTATTGGGAATTACTTGACTACAGTGAAAATTAAAGTTTTTTCCTTTCGTTTGTACTTTATAGATAACAGTAATATTTGCATTGTTACAATAGTTACTATTAATGAAAGGGATATTATGGTGCTAAAGGGCTTTAATAAATGGGAATTGATACTGTATTAAAATTACTAGTTCCTTTGCTATTCGTCAGAACCATTGGTTTGGGTAAATCGCAGACAGGGCCGATAATCAGAGGTTAGACAATCCCTGACCTCTTAGAAATAAGGAAATCCGGTCACTACGCTACCGTATTTCATGTAATAGGCGACATGATCGATTGAAGAGAAGGTTTTGCAACACTCCGCTCCAGCTTTCAACGCTGGTTAACTTTCCTGGAGTAACCCATCTCTTCAATACAGAGAAGAAACTTATTTTCCATGTTCACTCGCTAAGTACGTTTGGAACAGATTCGAGTACTGTATGAGTAAAAAGGTCACATTGGCTATTGCTGATGAATTAAACTCCTCTTTTTGCGCGCTCTACAGGCCAGTCATTGGATTAAATGAGCTTTGTCCAGTATTACCAGAATGCCTGCATAGCAGTCGTACTCTCTCTATTAGCCCACTTAATGTAACGTCTAGTAGAGTTTATCATTAAATATGTCATATATTGGAAAGGTAAACACAGACGACAAATTCAATGCTATAGTCGGGGTTTGAATCACGGTTCTTCTGCTTACCTCGCCACAGCTATAATCAATTGAGCTATCATGGCAACATGACGTTACGACATTAAATTCCCAAACTAACTCACATTTTTTCCGGTAAACTCCTAGGCGTACTCAAATTCGTTTTTGAATTAACATACCCTAATGGTGACTTACAATCTCGCAGTTACTTTAAATCCCGGGCGTTATAGTTAACCACTATTAGGTCAGTCAATGATAATTAGAGCATCGGCATGATAAGCTGAAGTTCCGTGGTTCAAATCCGGGTATTGTATGACGGTACGTTGAAAGAACAATTAGTCATGATTTATATGATTTAATATGATAATATAATACATATTTATTGGAATCAATAAATGTAAATTAACAGTTATAGGCCCACCTCTGGTGTGTTTGCCTCACATTTGAGAGGTCCCGAGTTGGAAACTCGGTTAGGACGGGTTACCTGAATAAGATTTTTCCGAGGTTTTCTGTTATTCTGAGAAGAGAGTGTTGGGCAAATCTAAGTTCTAGAAATCTGGGCCCATTTGAGCATCATTTTAACCATTTCTTTCATTCACCATCCGATGTGACCTATCCGGTTAAAGGAATTAAAACTCCGAGAACGTTATGACAAAATACAGTTGTCTTTTTGCCACTTGCGTGCCATGAGATTGTTCAGAAACAATGACATACTAAATATATTAAAACCAATGCATTCACAATCTGCGGTGAGAGCCTTGACTGGCCTACCAACCGCTGTTGGCCTCACATCCACATGATGCACGATCCAACCGATATGGGGAGATTGTGTGTTCATCATTCGCTTTCTCCAGCCGGAATATTGGTGTACTGGACATTCAGATATTCTTCACAGGATTAATGTGAATTCCTAAAACATCACAGCATATAGAAATCTGTGAGGAATGGCGATATGCGAATTCCTATAATATCGGAGAAATGATATGTTAGTTCCTACAATTTGAGACAGTATTTTGTATCACAACACTGTGAATGCCGGAGTGATTGTAGTGTAAATTAACATTATTGTATGACAACGATTTTAGATGTTAGTTAGCCATAAGCATTTTAGGAAATAACTTTACACGGCCTCACTGAAACTGACAATAGAAGTGGGTAACAATTAACCGATGGGATGAGTTGTTTATCGCTAAGAATAGATAAACAAATGACGTCAGAGTAGCGTGCCTTTCTTTAGAAATGGAGGGAATATTTTCCCTAGAGCATATGTGTTAGTAATTGTGATTGGCTGACAAAACAGACGCTAATGTTGGCGCGATTTGGTAACTAATAGCAGCTCTATTATAATGTTTAGGCATTTGGAGGTGAAAGGGTATAAATTCTCGAGCCATAAGCATGTTTCACGTAGTTATATGGAATCATTCAAGAGGTGGACGTCGCGCAGTCTTGAAGAATCTCTTGTGAAGTACACGTCATACAGTTTGGAAGAATCTCTCGCGTTGTAAAGTTAGTTACAAAATGTGGAGTACGCGGCAACTAATACGACAGTAATTACATTCGGAAATATAACAGTTTCAGTCAGGCGTGTATAAAGATTAAAGATGTGAACTATTAATTAAGTGTGACGGCAATAAAAGTGTGAAAATAAATTGTTTTATTAGTGTTATCTTTTAGTAACAACTCCTTTCCGTTTACACGTCCTGCCCAGAGATATTTGCTCGACTGAGTAATAATAGCTAACCGGAGGACAAAGAACCCAAATCTTAAAATAATAAAACAATAACAGGCGCCAAGCAAATAAGATAACACGAGAGATTACTGCGACAAATTTTATACCAGGGAGCTTCAAAAAATAAGTTACACATGATTACAGCGTCATGTGTCTTCTATTAAATGGTGCACTACAGTTAAAGTGACCGAATTAATTCATACTATTTTGAACATAGTCGCTAAGACTTTGTACACAACGGTCTGATCGTTCTATTAATCGTTTAATTCCTTGAAGGTAGGAATACGCTCCTTGGTCACGGTGCCATCGGAGAACTCCTATTTCAACTTCATTTTGGCAAATCTCTTTCCGCCCAGATGTTGTTCAACTTGCCGCATGGTGCCAGATCCGGATGCTTCCATACCTCCAAACGAAAACGTTGCAGATGTTGGTGATCGCTAAGCACAATTTCCGATGCTACAGACCTTATCGGACGATGGAATGATACCTGCGTATTGAGATGCTCATCTGCTGCGCAATGCCTGCATACTCACGTTGCATTCGGTCCTTGTACCGTCAGAATTTCACGGTAATTCTCTGATTCTTTAGACGTTTCACCCACAAGAAGCGTACTGTACCACGTACTTCAAATTTGGAGTTTGTTTGCAGTTGACATGCGCTATAATGCATGTGTTGTCAGTATTGTATCAGAACGTCTCTGGGAAGCCCTGAACATGAACTGTATTCTGAAAATGCGCCACCCTTGTTGCGCAATGACCATAGCGTCGGACGACAAGCGTAACTTACTTTTCGAAGCCTCCCGTAGGTTAGTGAAGAATTCTGAGCAACTTTAATACGGCACGTGAGTTTAACAATGTTGTCTTGTTTAAAATTATAGCATTGCAAAATAGCTAGGCATTAAGATTTGGCCAAAAATAATTAAAACAGCTATTTCAAATTTCAATTTTCAACATCGTCTTCCTCAAGAATTGGCAATCCAAAGAAGTGCGTAACCATTTTCCCATTTCACTCTTAGGAGTAACACACTGCTTACTGTTGAAGTGTCTGCACACTGATCACAGTCCATAGTCAGCCATCTTCATTACCATGGAAGCATGACTTGATGTCTTGCAACCTAAGGGTAGAAATCACATCAATTTTGTGATTATATTGTTGATACATTTACAAGCGAAGAAAATACTTTCCCACAAGACATGTGGTCTTCTTTTTCTACACATTGCCCTAAAGCGTTCCATGCAGACCTTAATTTCATCACATTTTTTGAGGATTTTGAGAGAATACAAACACTTTCGTAAAACGACGCAGTGGAGCAAATAATATCTCATTTATAAAAAAGCTGACATTGAAGAAATTAAAATTTCTACAGAGGCGATGAATGAATGTTCACGAGCGTGCATCAGCAGATTTTGTTTGCCCTACAGAAATAGAATATAAAGAACTTTGTTCTAAACAATAAACAAAGAAAGTTTTTAACTGCACAGGGTTGCTCTGTCACAAGTCTGTGAACCTCAACTTTGTAGAGTTCACAGAACCCGTCTTCATAATGCTGTGTGGTTAACATCCCTATGATGTGCTGAAACCCAGGTGGATTCTGTGACAGATAACCGGAACTTTAAGCTCCAACTCAACACGCCGGACAGTTTGCATTAATAAGCTAATCCTATCTTACACTAATTTCCTCTTAAATTCTGTAACACTCTGATTCTTTCTGATTTGGCTTGTGAGGCAGTATTTTTAACATTTAAATGATTTCAGTCTAATTATATAATATAAATTCAATATCAGCCCGCCTTAAAGCAATATGTGTATGTTACAATATATAAAAAGTGTATATTACAGTCATTATATATGTTTATATTATTGTATACATGTTCAATAATGCTATCTGAATGTATTACGTAATTTAATAATGTAGGAGCTGTGAGAATAATAGGTTAAAGGTTGCTAACAATGAGGTAACAATGAGGTAACCTTGAGGCAATAATGAGTAAGAAAGTTTAATAATGCTACTAGTCATTATTAGAGCAAAAATAATGTAAATTTTGAGATAGTTTATAAATAGCCAATCAACAACCAGAAAAAAACTTAAGTAAATGAAAGTATTCTATTGGAGTAGGATTAGCCAATCAGAAACTGAAATAGGGCAAATTGTACAAATTCAGAAGTCAGTTGCTTGTAGACAGTGTTCCTAACCGGACGCGAGACACGTCCTGGAGATGTTTAATACGTATTTAGTGTGAGACGAAAATAGTTTACGTGTTTAAAAAGTGCAAGTAATTAATAAAAAAAATCTCACAGCTCTCTCTCTCTCTCTATCAGTGAAGTGTTGTTCAAATCATGTCAAGAATTAATAAAAAGGAGTGTATTAAAAATTATAATCTGTGTAAGCCTACATTCTTAGCCGCACTACTCCCTGCAAGGAAATCCATGTCTCTTAACAATAATACTGACGCAGCCAAGGCAAACATAAATGTATAATATTTAAAGAAACAGTCAAATTACAGAGTTAATATTTTTTAAACTTGGGGCGAAGGCTACCGGAAACTTTTTACCTTACGTGGGGTTGTAACTACTTGAAATGTTCGGCTGCCAAACCGTGAGGCAAATAACAATATAAAAAAATAAACATTTTCAAATTGGCTTCCATACGTGGGGCAGAAACTTACATTCTCAATTGTTAGTGAAACCTCACATCCTAAACACCGCATTTGTCTCTATAAGCTGGCATTTAAGTTGTCATTCATGCTGATATACCAGCATTCCAATTATTATCATAAAATTAATAGTCATTCTAGCTATGAGTTACTTAAAGTTATGTCTTACGTAATGCCTTAGCTGTTTGTTGCATTACTGACTTACTTTGACGTATCTTAACTTTCGCCTTTTATACTGATGTCAAGATAAAGCTTTCTTGGAAATAGTGACGTCACAGGTCACTAATAAACGTGTGATGTCAATTGAAAGCTGAATATAAATTATGTAAATGTATTCCGAATAAATACATTGAAGCATAGTGATGCAAGGAACATTTCTTTGCCTTTCATGTGGAGTCTCGGATTTAATCTTGCTTGTGCATAGCCCCTAGTTGAAATTTTTAGCTGGGCGTTTTCCTTAGGCCTTAGAAGGTAATTTAAGTTCCATTTAGGCACCCATTCATTTATTGTTCAGCACATCCTTTCTGCTAACTAAAGGACCGAAGGGATACCGCATCGCTAAAAGATCCACTATGTCATTTATGATGCAACAAATGCACCGTAGATTTCCTAGGGCATCCCAAATCATGTTTGGTGGCCATTTCTATGGCCTGTGTCAGTACGATGGAATTTTATACAAATCTTGGTCTATTTTTACTGTTCTACACGTGCGTACATAGTAGATAGAGGACGTATTGTATTACACCCAAAAATTCGATACGGAGATTTCACCGGAAATACATGTTTTGAGGCCCCCGTAACCCAATAAAAGCCTTTTAGAAAAAGTCCGTGTGTGTTTCTGTTTACGTGTGTATGTGAACAGTACACTCCAAATGAAAAGTCGGATAAATACTATATTTGGTATTTAGGTTCAGTACCTTCCAAAAATGCGACAGAAACATTTTTTCAGGAAAATCGCCCACCCCATACTAACCTTCAAGTGAAACCTTTTTGAAATTTTTTATTTTACAAAAAATGGCTGAAACAATTTTGATTAAAATACCATATATTAAAGACAAATGACAATATAGACATGACAAATAACATGTATATCTTGAATTTTTTGGGAATAGGCTGTGAGGTTCACTTCATTGGGAGGGAATTTTGTATAATCTGGTACACCTGGTAAACGTTAAGCGATAGACGAATTTATTTCAAATAAATTTGTAATACGTTTTTGTGGCAATAACCATTTCTAAGATATCCATTAGTAATGGTTCGAACTATTCATTTCTTGGTCATTCAGTTGTTTCTCGGGATTGCATGGAAACAGTATGGAGTTTTAAGGCTAGCGCACAGTGTCCAGTTCTTAAAAAAATAACTATCGCTGTTTCCTTTGTATTTATAACAAAATGTGTAATGTAGCTATTTCTGAATAAGCAATCTGGATTTAAATCCAGTAGATAGAAAAATAAGCTTTAGTATGAATAATTTGTATTGTTATTAAAAAACGATAGAGGGTAGAGAAAGTTATATGAATGTATCACAACATTTTTAAAAAATGTTTATAGCCATCAGCCATTTTTGCTGTTTACGTTTTGCGAGATAAAGTATGTGTTGCATTGGTTTGCCTTTCTTTAACCAGTAGATTTATCTTTATACAGCTTCTTAGGCAGTATTTTTAACACTTAAATTCTTTCAGTCTAATTGCATAATATATAAATTCAATTAAAGCCCGCCTTAAAGCAATATGTGTATGTAATAATACATAAAAAGTGTATATTACAGTCATTTTATATGTTTATATTATTGTATACATGTGTAACAATGTTATGTGAATGTATGACGTAATTTAATAATGTAGGAGCTGTGAGAATAATAGATTAAAAGTTGCTAACAATGAGGTAACCTTGAGGCAATAATCAGTTTGAGAGTTTAACAATACTACTTGTAATTCTTGGAAGCAATAATATAATTTTTGTGACAGTTTATAAAATAGCTAATCAGCAACCAGAAAAAGCTTTAGTTAAATGAAGGTATTCTATTGGATTGGGATTAGCCAATCAGAAACTAAAATGGAGCAACATTTACAAATTCAGAAGTCAGTTACTTGTAGAAAGTGTTCTTAACCGGACGCGAGATGCGTCCTCGAGAAGTTTAATGCGTATTTTGTGTGAGGCAAAAATAGTTCACGTGTTAAAAAGTGCAAGTAATTATTAAAAAAATCTCACAGCTCTCTATCCCTCTCCCTCTCTCTCTATATAATATATATATATATATATATATATATATCATTAGTGAAGTGTTATCGTGTCAAGCATTAATAAAAGGAGTGAAGTAAAATTATAATCTGTGTAAGCCTACATTCTTCAGTCGCACCACTCCCTGCTAAGACATTCATGTATAAATACTGACGCAGCCGAGGCAATTTGTAGAAATAGTTTCATTGCACATCTCGCTGTAGACCAAAGAGGATGAAGAAACTGAATGAGTAGACGTTTAAAAGCGGCACGCTGTATGCTGGCCTTGATACTCCATACTCCTTCCGTGGCATAGCGAGGAACAACCGAATATAGGGTCACTCCAAAAGTTTTGGGAATGGACGCAATAAAATATTAAAAAATTGGATGTGATCATTGTATCTTTTCAAAATATTCTCGATTGAATTATCTACACCTTTCAAATCATTTTTAAATACTGAACGCCATTCTTCTTTGGAGGGAGTTCAAATACATTCTTCAGAAGCAGCTACTGTGGCTTCAGGTGACTCAAATCGTTGATCCCGAATTTTTTCTTTCATTTTGGGGAATAGAAAATAGTCGCATGGGGCCAGATTTAGACTGTAGGAAGGATTGGACAAATATCTGACTCCTGCAGGAATTGGGTTGTTTCTTGTGCAGTGTGGCATTGACATGGTGCAACAAAATTTAACGCAGACCAGTCTTAGGACGCTTTTTTTTCTCAGTTCATTGAACACTTGTGGCAGACATTTTGTAGTGTGCCCATCTGGCAGCTACAGTCTTTACTCCCTCAAGCGGAGTCGTCACAATGTGGCCACTTGCTGAAAAGAAGGAACAGATCTGCTTACCAACACTTCTCGTTCGCTTCACTTTTGTTGGGGGATCTTCGATGACTCGATTAGTTTCGGGATCATACTAGCAAATCCAG
This sequence comes from Deroplatys truncata, assembly GCA_030765065.1. Classification (NCBI taxonomy): domain Eukaryota; kingdom Metazoa; phylum Arthropoda; class Insecta; order Mantodea; family Mantidae; genus Deroplatys; species Deroplatys truncata. The sequence continues at coordinate 58,953,066 of CM060979.1, read as the reverse complement.
CTTTCGTCACCTGTTACAACATTAAATATGTTTTTGAATCTTCCTCCATTGAGTTTTTCAACCATTTCCTGGCACCATTGCATATGTGCGTGTTTCTGTTCATTTGTGAGGTGGTGGGGGATCCAGCGACTGCAGAGATTCTTGATGTCAAGTCTCTTTCAGGAACATCTTCTCGCAACATACGCTCTGCTTTCACCACATTCTCATTTATTGTTGTAGCTGGCCGTACTGGCCGGTCTTCCTCTTCGAGGGAATCCCTCCCTCTTCTAAACTCTACATACCATCAATAAATGGTGGATTGCGAAGGGCAAAGACCAACAAGTGCACGATGCAGTCTTTCAAAGCATTCTCTCTGCCCTAAACCGACTTAAAATCATAGAAAATTATGGCACGGAAACGTTCTCGCTTGAGACTCATCCTAGCGTATGGCGTAGCAACACATGTTTTACATACACACGCGGTGCTGACGATGCACGTTTTTGGAGCGCGCTCAAACTTGCACATTTTACTATCTGAACTTCAATCTGGAGTTAGAAAAAGCTGCTTTGACTTACCACTACTCATTTTGCCCACTCTAAAAGCTTTCAGAGTGATCCTCGAGACAGCGGTTCAAAAACATGACAGAATCATTGAAAAATTCAAACCAATAAGAAAGAATCCGCGGAAATGGCTTATGCCAGGAAGAAAGCTTTTTAAATAAATGATGTATTTTAAAGAGAATTACATTTTGGGTACAATGTTTTTATCTATTTCTTGTCTATTATATAAAAGTAGAAAAAGTTCCTTCCAAATGAAGAGGACTTCATATGCTATTCATAAGGGGTTTAAAATAATCATTTTAATCGTCATGTAAAATGTTTCACCATTTAAAGGGTAGTTTGGGATGAGGGATTTTCTTGAACATCTTTGTGTCACAAATTTAGAAGATTACTTAACTTAATACCTTTCACATTGTACTGTTATTACACACATACGCACACAGACCTCTTCCTAAAAATGCTTTTTCTGGATTTAGGGTACTTCAAAATATGTTTTTCCGGTAAAATATTGACATAGAAGTTTTGGATGAAATGTAATATTTCTTCTTACCTACAATAAGCAGGTGACAGAAAATTAAAGAGTTTCCACCATATCAAAACTTCGATACCCTCTGCCTGGTCTGGAAATAGGAATGCGGGAGTGCAAGTGTGTTTAATGGAAAAAGAACAAAAATTAACGTTAAAACCTACAGATCGATATCAATAGATGTTTTTGAAGTCAAAGCTCCAATGTGACTTTAGAAGCTAAACGGGTCTACACAAATAAATAAGCTTAAAATTGTCGACTGCCTCCGTAGTCCAATGGTTAGCGAGTTGACTTCTCACACGAAGGTCCCGGGTTCGATTCCCGACCGGGGTGGGAATTTGTCTTTAATATAGGATTATTTCCTACCCTCCAGGATCCAAATAGTATGGAACTGTAGTTGTGAGAGTGAATGTGCGTATGAAAGTAAGTTAAAACGACGAAAAACTATAGTAACTTAACCAAAAAAATTCAAAGAGTAGAGGTAGCGGTGATTCAACGGAGGGGGACAGATCTATTGCGGTTAGCATCCCGCAAGAGGAAGGGATGAGGTGAAGGAACCACAGGAGTCTACAGGCCGTAGGCAGGCAGGTCACAAGGACGCGCGGATGTCCCTAAAATGTCCAAGCTCTCACACCCGTCCCATTGCTAGAGCCGCCGAGAGATGGCGAAGGACGGTCCACCGATCAAGCATTCTTCTGATGTCCACGGGGAATACTCTTTCGATTAAGCATGTATCCGCGCCATCTTTCCGGCACCGTCATATGCGACGAAACCTAGAACACACCCTAAAGATGAGAAGGAAACGGAATGAAAGGGAAAGTATGCGAAAGAAATCGTGGTAGAGAAGAAGCACTCAAGGATTCTCCTGCCAACCCCGGAGAAAAGGTCAAGAATGGGTGGTCGTCAGGATCGAACCCGGAACCTCCTGAATTCTAGTCGCACAAGTTACCACCTCTCTCGGAGTTCAAAACTAAAAAATGCCCATTGGAAAGTTTTTGCTTAGGTATTAAGAAACATTTAGATAGATAGATAGATAGATAGATAGATAGATAGATAGATAGATAGATAGATAGATAGATAACTTTATTTGTACATTTTTATGCACAATCCTTTTTACAATATTCCACTTATAAACTAACTTAACCTATGTACAAATTTCCTTTCCAGCTATGCTGCTCCTTTTGCCTGGCACCCTGGCCTTCTAGCTCATCTGAGCATCCCTTCTACCCTTAATCCCTATTGCCCATCCTCTCCCTCCTTCGTTTGCCCTTCTACCTTTCTTATCTCTCTTACTTTTCCAATTCATTTTTCTTTTACTTTCTTTAAGAACTCCCCGATATTCTTATTTTTTTTCTTTCTTCTTTTCTTGTTAATATTTTAATTGCTAATATTTTTCAATACATTTTTTTGCATTTTTCCTCCCATACTTCTTGTCTCCATTCTGCTAATTCTTTGCATTCTGCCATATAATGCTCTGTGCTTTCACTACCTCCACATAGTTCACATCCTCCGTTTTTTCTGCCTCTTAGCCCTCTCAGATACAATGATCCTGTTCTCATCCATGCAAACGCTTCTTTTTCCGCTCTATTACAATAATCCACATACCCTTCTCTTCCCCATTTGCTTTTTACTAATGTATAGAACCCTAGTGATTTTTTATTCTGTAAGCTTCCCCAAATTTCTTGTCTTTCTGTGTTCTCCACTGTGTTTCTTACTGTTATCCAGAAGCCGTTGCTATTTCTTTCTCCTGTTCTCCAAATATCTTCTCCATAATTTTTTCTACCCCTGTATTAAGAAACATAATTTAAAAAATGACGTTTCTAGCTCACTTTGTGTGAAAGATGGTAAATTTTGGTTTTAATACATTTCACATACATTAAATATCTGAAAAAATGCAACTGCGTATTGAACCGAAGCTTGGTACCTATAGCACATTAATTGAATCAATCAATTCAACAACGTTACAACCAACACTTTTGATTGAATATTAGTTAAATATGAAACAGTGCTGCAAATTATTCCTTCCTGAGACATTTAGCACCAATAAAAATCCACAAAATAAGTTGTTTAGTAGAACAGTACAATTAAAAGCAATATAGCCGATTGATTTTGGTAGTGAGCATAAAAAAATACTCAATAACATTGTAACACTTCAAATTAATATCCGTTTAATGGAAGGGTAACAGAGGAAAAGCATTAAAGGTTTTACACATCAATAGCCTGTTTTAATCTCCTGTGAAATTTACTTTTTGGTGGTTACAATGTTGTTCGGGTGAATGATTCAATTACTAGTAATATATGCAAACATTTAATACATTAAAACTCACTCAAAGGAAGTTAAAGTGACAACAAACAAAACTTTTTTATTGCATTAGTTATGTCTCTATCTGAATATATTGGCTTATATCAACTACCTTTATGAACTATAATGCCATGCGTATTCTTTTGTTAATGACATTCTCTTTTCAGGGAAAAACAAATTCTTGGCTTCCAGAGCTAACATACTTTCTGGAAAAGCCAATAAAATTACAGGACCATTTATGAAGAACTGACACATTTCTTTCTTTAATTGTTCTTTTCGAAATTCAATCAATTCCCCAATTTTAGCACCAAATGAAGCAGAATGTTCTAGAGTTTCAATTGCCTGTCACTAGATATGTAGATATTCATGTTTTATTCGTGATTGTTAGTTTAATTGTCGGCAACTGTTTTTGAGTTTTTGTTCTAGTCAACGTGAAAAAGGAGTACACATTAAATGAGCGATTCTTCCTTGTAAAGCAATACTGGATTACGAATTCAATTACAGCTACTCAAAGGGCATACCAGAGAGAATTTGGCGTTCGGAATCCTCCCCAAAGAAACACAATACTAGAACTGGTAAACAAATTGGAAACAACTGTATCCTTGGTGAGTGAAAAAGGCAAAACTAATTCATCTAGGCTACCCACGGTTGTTGTTGACGTAAGAGCACGACTGGATCAGTCGCCCAAAAAATCATTAAGACGTTTATCACAGGAGTCAGGGTACAGCTACTCAATGTGGCAGAGGTGTGAAAAGTGCAGGCCTAAAGCCGTATATGATTACGGTTGTCCATGAGATACAGGAACCAGATAAGAATATACGACTGAATTATTGTCGTTGGTTTCAGGCGTTCATTGTGCAAAATCCTTCCATATTGTCCATCACATAGTTCACAGATGAAGCATGGTTTCATTTATCCCGCTAGGTGAACTCAAATAACACGCGCTATTGGGCCAGCAAAAATCCACATGTTATTCATGAAACACCTAAGCATCCGGTTAAATTCAGAGTTTGGTGTGCAATATCCGCAAAGAGAATAGTGGGACCAATGTTTTTTTAAAACAATGTGAACACTGCAGATTACCGACGATTTGCATGGAGTTTGCTGAGCAACTAGACGATGTGGAGCCGAGTCAAGGATATTTTCAGCAGGACTGCGCTAAATGCTATACATCAAATGAATCCATGGCACTAATTGCAAGTTTCTTTGACGACGGAATAATTTCCAAGAACCTGTGGCTACCGAGATCTCCGGATTTGACATTCCCGGACTTCTTTCTATGGGGTTACTTAAAAGACAGGGTTTATGTCACACGTTCCCAGACATTGGGCGATCTGAAGCACAGCATTACACAGGAGATTCAAGCTATTGACAACAGTCTCCAACGAGTGGCCACTAACATGGAACGAACGTGTTGAGTTGTGCATTATGCAGGATGGAGGACATTTTCAACATTTGCTATAGAGGTAGATAATCTCTCAAAATTCCTCTGCATTTCAGGAATAATAAGTTGTTGCTAGCATAACTCGTTTTGAAACAATTAAAGAAATAAATGTGTTAGTTCTTCATAAATCACCCTGTAGATAAAGTTGGATTCATTGTTTTGTGAATTTATATGTAATTGACATGTTTACGGTTTATGTCAGGCACACCACTCACGTAAGTCAGTAACACCGGCTTGGTTTAGCGGTAGGCAGCAGTTAAACGTAATAATTAGCAGCATGTCCTGCGGTCGTAGAGATTAAACGATTCGGGCTTTCCACAACCTGTGCTACATATTCCTCGCGTATTTCGTTTTGGACCGAAGGCGAATACAGCGGCAATAAACCTTACACACAGAAAACTAAACTGAAATATTTATGTTTAAGCATTTTGAAAAACCTAATTTCGTCGGCCACAATTCCTCCAAACTGGGGTATGTGGAATATAACTACTCGCCTCTCACCGAGGCGGCCCGGGTTCAATTCCATGGACCCGCATGTGAGATTTGTGGTGGACAAAGCGGCGTCTGGGCGGGTTTTCTCCGGGTTCTCCAGTTTTCCCCGCCATTCATTCCACCATGAGTGTCTGCTCCTCGACGGGCCTCTGACCCCAGGCACCCGCCTGTAAGTTCTGGGGGGTGTAAGTCCTACATAAGAGGAGGTTAAACAGATAAAGAAGAAGAAGTAAACAATATAAGTATATAATCGTAAGTATTAATATTTATATAAATAATAATGTATAATAAAAGTAAGAAAAATTGTGCAATCGGTTTGGATTTTGTATAAATAGCTGACACATAATATCCTACACCGAAACCAAAGTAACATTTCAAAAGCGAGAGAGAGAGAGAGTGTGTGTATTTGTGGGTATGTTACACTACCACTATGGGATTTTTAAACCTGTTCTATGAAATTCGATGTAACACAATTACAGAGAATATTCTATATCGATTTTAATTTCCTTCCACAGAGGCGAGGTATTCAATTCATTTCAGAATTTTGTAAACATATTACTTTTAAAATATTCTATAAAGTGTTATGGAATATTTTTAATGAGAAAAGCTTTGCAAATCATTTATAAGAGTCATTTAAAGTTTGTAGGTTGAAACAAAAATTAGAATAAAAAGTGAAAATAAAACATCAAAAGAAGGAATGCATATAAATCAAGGAGAGACCTCTTTCACCCATTCTTTATAATGTACATAATGGATAATGCCATTAATGAATGACAGAATATTATAAATCAGAATTTTAAAGTACAACTGCTGAATTTGATTATGCTTCTCCTTACAGATAATCAAATAGCAATAGCAACAGATGCAAATGGTCTATTTAGTTTAAATTAAACAGTCACAAAGTATAATCTAAAAATATTAGAAAGCATAACTAAAGTCATTGCTTTGTATGGCAAAGAATCAATGATAACTATAAATTATAAAACAGTGGGGCAAGTAATGAATTTTAATTATTTGGCGCTATCGTTTGTCCTTAATACAGCGAACGAAACTAATAAAATATTGATTTTATTTCAATAGGTATGTGGATCGATTGAAAGATCATGAACAAGAAAAGCAAGATGAGAAACTCTGGTGAAATTTTACAAGGTATTGGCGGTACCAGTACTTATATGGGTCAGAATTTTGGATAATAAACAAAGACTTCTAAAGAGGAATAGAGGTAGTTGAAATGAAATTTTTAAGATATAGAGAGTATACTTTATTGATAAAAAGAAAAATCAAGAAGTTGAAATGAATTTAAATGTTTAGCATAGTAAACAAGATTAAAGAATATCGAACAAATTGACATGGACATGTATTAAATATGAAAAAAGAGCGTATACCTCTGAATATTTTAAAATATAAACCGAAAGATAAATAGGAGAGGGATCGACCAGTTACTTAATTTAAATAGAGCAGGAACAGACGGATAATGATCTAATCCGTGAAGATATAATGATGGTAATGAAAACATCTTACATAAAAAGTTCTTCTGTATAACTTTTCTGACAACATTTATTGTTGCCCGCCTCTGTGGTGTGAAGGTAGCGTGTCATTCAAGCGGTCCCGAGTTCCAATCTCGGTTGGTGTGTGTTATCCGAATAAGTGTAGCTCTATGGACCCCGGGCTCATTTGAACATCATTCACCTACTTCATTTGTCGTCCGATATGACCAACCAGGTTAAAGGATGTTAAAGTAAAAGAAAAAGACTTTATTGTTCACAAAAACCATTTTGTCCCCACTAGAAGAAACAGCATATATTTAATATAAAAGTTCTGATATAGGATTTTCTAACGGAAAGAAAAGGAATGAGGAGGACTTCAAGATGTGTGTTTTATTCTTCATGGCAATATCTCAAATATATTACACTCTAATTAAAATTATTACAGCCATGCAGAGATCAGTTTTGGGGGTGGAATTTCGTGACCATCTTTCTTATGCATTCATGAACATGTTGCACTTCCCTAAGAAGGACATTCTTACGGAATTCATCCTACTTTTCCTGAATATTCCTTTTTAGGGGGTTCAAAATGTGTATTTCTGATAAAATTTTGATACGGAATTTTTATTAGGAATGTAAGACTTTCACAAAGGTAAACGACAGAGAAAGTATTGCATTCCACCCAAAAATTCGATATCGGGATTTCACCGAAAATATGAACTCAAATACGAAATAAGAAATATCCTATAAATACCAAACTTGGTGTGTAGGTTCAGCATCTTCCAATGATGTAACACGAAGAAATTAAGATATTTACATGACAAATATGATGTATATATTTAATTTTATAGGAAAATCCTGTGAAATCCTTTTCATTCGGAAGGAACTTTTACAATTTTGTATAACACGTAACCATAAGACAGACAAAAACGTACTGCACAAAAAATATAGATCTCTTTAAAATATTAAATGTATTTAAAATAATTTTTTGTGATATTAGTCATTTTCGAGACATACGTTGTCATTGGTCGGAATTGTTGAATACTTGTCATTGTTTTAAAGTACAGTGCTATACCTTGTCTCTCGGAACGCCATTTCGAACCCGGCATATAGCAAACCGCTTTTAAACATCTGACTATTGATTCGGTTTCCTCTATTCCTATTCTACCTTCAGTAAATGTGTAGTGAACTTATTTATATAATAGTTTATATTGATTAACATGAAGTAGATAGAAAAATATACTTCGTAAAGATAGTATAAAAAAATTTGATGTGTTACACTCACATGACTTTCTCTACTCTTGTACAAACTATTTTTACAAACGCTTATTCTCCATATGCTTCATGTTAATCGAGCTATCGAGATGTCGATCTTATTGCTAATTTTCTTGTAGATGTAAGGGGAATATGGTAGGTTTTAAGCGCTGGTTGCTATGTGACGCATTCCATTCTCTTTGCATGTCCAGAGCATAAAAAAAAATGAATAACGAATTTGGGAAGTATTGGAAAATTGAAGGGAATAACAAGCAATATCTCGAAAATGGTTCACTCCACAAAAAAGGTATATGACATAAATTATGTATTTTAACGCGAGCTACATTTTTGTATAGTAAAATTTTGTCTATCTCTTATGGTTTACCAGTTATGCAAAAGTCGTTCACAATGAAGAATACTTTTGGAGACATTCCCAGGAAATTCAAGATATACATTTTATTTGTCATACAAATATCTTAAACAGATGATATTTTAATCAAAATCGTTAGAGCCATTTTTGAGAAAATTAAAATTTTCGAAACATATTCCACGTAAAGGGTACTCTGAGGTGGGGGGATTTTCGTGAAAACCTTCGTGTCGCATCCTTGGAAGATACTGAACCTAAATACCAAGTTTGGTGTTTATCCGACTGTTCGTTTCTGAGTTATGCTGTTCACAGACACACACACAGACACGTTTCCAAAAATGCTTTTTTTGAATTCAGGGGGTCTCAAAACATGTATTTCGGGTAAAATCTCGGTATCGGAATTTTTGGGTGGAGTACAATACTTCCCCTGCTTACTATACGTAGTAGAGAAAGTAATAAATGATAGTAGGTAGAGAAAATCATGTCAATGTAACACCAGATATTTTTTCTCTTTAATGTTGAATGGAGGTTTGTCACCAATGCCACGAAAAGGTTTTATTTTCGGTTTCAAAGAATTTTTGCTATTAGCAAAAATATACGTATTTCCTTCTGGATGTCGCCTGCAATTACGTTAATATTAGTTTTAGTAAGCTACATGTCGTTCAGTTTATACCATTATCCAGAGGAACACTTGTGTTATTGATTTTGCAAACATTAACATATACTATAGCTTACACACGCGCACGCAGAGAGAAAAAAGAGAGAGATAGGAGGAGAGTGAATAACCTCACCACGCAGCATGATGAAGTGAGTGAAGCTTCGGCTTCTTCTAATTTACTGATAAATTAAGAAGTTGCTAAAAAAAAGACTAGCCATCAGTTTCTAAAAGAATAAGGTACACGCTTTGAGCAACTACAGAAAATGCAATACTTCGGCTAACCTTAAGAAAACCTGCAGGGGGGTTTAGTAAGTAAACCATCAAGTTAGGAACACATCTAGGGTTGGTGACGAGAGAAGGTGGAAACGCTTATGACCTTGCAATGTTCTCTGGAAACATATATGATATACTGTTTGTAATCAGTACACCATCTTCGATAGCAAGTAAAATAGAATTAAGTGGATGGAAAGAGAAAAAAGCAATGTATGTTTAGCCATTGATAGTGTGCAATAAAATTACCTCATGATTTAATTAGGGCATTGACAAAGGTGTTTTATTAGAAGGAGTTGTATTATATATTAACTGTTGGGGAGCCGAACTTGTAGTAGTTACAACCGTAAGTATAGTAAACAGTTTTGGTAGCCTTCGCCCCAAATGTACTTTCTGGTGGTCTTTGCCCCAAGTTTAAAAAAAAATATTAGCTTTGTAATTTGACTGTTTGTTTAAATAATATATATTTATGATTGCCTCGGCTGCGTCAGTATTTGTTAGAGACACGTTTATCTTAAGGGTTGTGGTGTGACTAAAGAATGTAGGCTTACACAGATTATAATTTTACTTCACTCCTTTTATTAATACTTGATAGGATTAAAATAACACTTCACTGATATAGAGAGCTGTGGGATTCTTTTTATTAATTAATTACACTTTTTAGCACATAAACTTATTTTTCGTCTCACACGAAAACGTATTCAATCTCTAGAGGACGCATCTTGCATCCGGTTACAAGCACTGTCTGCAGGCAACTGACTAGATTTCAACCGTCTAAACTTGTAAATTTCTGTATTTCAAGTCTCTGATTGGCTAATCTTACTCCAATAGAATACCTGCATTTAACTAGAGCTTTTTGTGGTTTTTGATTGGCTATTTTTATAAACTGTCACTAAAATTACATTATTGTTACTCCAAGAATCACAAGTAGTACTGTTAAAAATTCTTACTCATTATTGACTCAAGGCTACCTCATTGTTACCTCATTGTTAGAAAATTTTAACTTATTATTCTCACAGCTCCTACATTATTAAACTACGTAATATATTCACATAGCATTATTACACATGGATACAATAATATAAGCATATGCAATGACTGTTACATACATTTTACAAATTATTACAATACAAATATTGATTCAAGGCGGGCTGTTATTGAATTTACATATTATATAATTAGACTGAAATTATTTAAGTGTTAAAAATACTGCCTCAGCATTAATGCACCGAAATTTGAGTTACATTGTGTTTTCTTTTACATCGAAATCTTTAACTTTTTAAAAGCAATATCCGCTCTTATTTAGCGTATGGTACAAGTTCTCAAAAAATTAGAATCCTTAGTTTGTAGCTGAGGGGTTGAAAGTCTACCTTCCTTATTGTTCTTTTCTAATGGTGTTACATGATCTTTGTGTTTCACTGAATTACAGATTAACATGATTTAAATGTTCTTTCAGCTATAACGTTACATCTGATAGTTTCGCCATTTGTGCTGAAGTGCCCATGTCAAATTCCCCTACAAACGATGCTATTGTGATGACCTTTTTGACTTATGAACTCTTCTTTACTTTATACACTGTCATATTTCTCCACTGGTCTACATGTGCATCGAATAAATGCAACAGTCGCAACGAAACCCTCGTTTGGATTGGGGAGGAGAACGTCCTCGCATACCTGACGTCACCTATACTCCGTGCGGTAACACGTTTGCCCTGTTTACTTACTAAAACCCCTCTTCCTGGTGATAAGATACAAAGCTTGTAACTTTATGACACTTTAAACAGGCCATTTGGTTTTGTAATAACAAAATTAGGCTCACTTGGCAGTTTAGACAGGAAGACGCGCAGATGGGTAACTGTGTTAGATTGTTGTTTTGCTATTTTCTTCCTATGTATGCTAGAATCTATGGGGGATTTATTTTATTGGCATTTGCAAAGGCTGACTTTTCTCTTTTCTATTAAAATGACGGGTAGTCCATTATTGCGAGCACACACATTCAGTTTGATTACCCAGGAAGTAAGAACTGAAGGTGTAAAATTGACATGTATACCTACGACAGGGAAAATGAGAGTGGCAGCAATGCGATTGTCACATGTTTTTGTCTCACTTGAATGAAGCGAGTGTTCCTCCCTTCTACTCCTGTTTATTTCTACTACTTGTTCCTCTTACTGCGACGATAAAGCTAGAGACGTTAACTAGACTTGAATGGAGCAATGCAAACAAATGGAGGTGAGCAAGCATTTGAAGATATGAGCTAGTGTAAGGTAAGAGAGGGTGGGGTGTTCCCCAACACGCTGCTCTGCTCTGCGCGACATCTTCTTGCAAACTACTTAAATTGATTTGTTTGTCTCTCGTATTGACCCCAATCCAGTGAGATATCAAGGCTGTGCGTCTAGTAGCGCTCAGACCAGGTGTGCTGAAAGCAGCAACTACAGCATAAGGAATAACAACGAGACAAAAAAGATAAGAATAACAGAAATTCCCAAATGCTAGAGAGAAATGTATGTCGCCTGGAGGAATAAAACCGGGACAGCAGAAGAAGATTAAAAATAATAGCGACGAAAATTACAGGTCTGAAGCTAAAGTTCAACTCCCCAGGAAGGATAAGATCATCTTCATCATTAGCAAAAGAACCTTCATGAACTCTGCTTTCACTGCAGTGTCTGAGATTGTTATCTTACATTTAGACAATGTACTTGCACGAGAAATTTCCCTCGCTATGCTGTGCAGCTACGCGCTTAATTGCATCAGCACATACCAATTTACTTCATGTTGCTGGATGCAGTTGGAGGCGGAGGTAACAAGCGTTAACACATTTCTGAATGAAAATATGTTTTGGCTTGTCTAAAACGGCAACATGTGATCACAGGAGGCTGGTTTGTTAATAAATGTCATACTATAATAAAAGAACTATCAACATCGGAGCCTAATTGAGATATAGTAAATTAATTTCTGTTCCTGTGTCATGTTAAACCTTTGCAGCAACACCAGCTGCAAACCTTACTCCAGACTGTTAAATATTTTGACTGTTCCTTCGCTATAGACTTTTTAAACTCTGGTAACAATGTATAAGCAGCAAAATAGTTTTAACACAAATGCTGATATTCATGACTATAATACAGGAAATAAATATAAACTGCACTGTAACACTGATGTGTTACACACACATGGCTTTCTCTACTCTTGTAAAACTATTTTTACAAACTCTTATTATCCATTTATTTCATATTAATCGAGATAAACATTTGCAGAAACGATGTTTTGACCTTCAAAGAGAATTACATTTTACACATAGCGACCATTTGACTATCGCTTAAGGCGTACTATGTTCCCCTTATTTTGTAATTGCAAGGGCAATATAGAAATGCAGTAGCCTTTGCGCACGACGTATAACTTAATAGCTGGTTGCTAGGTGCAGCACCATTCTCTTTGCCACGGATTAATACTCTTTGCATATCCAAGACAAAAAAAATGAATAACGAATACCCATTTGAGAAAATAAGCATTGAAAAAATTAAGGAGATAACAAGTAATATCTCGAAAATGGTTTACTCAAGAAAAAAATGTATTTGACATAAATTGTGTATTTTAACGCGATCACTTATGGTTTACCAGTTATGCAAAAGTCGTTCACAATGAAGAAGACTTTTGGAGACATTCCCAGAAAATTCGAGATATACATTTCATTTGTCATGAAAATATCTTAAACATGTGATATTTTAATCAAAATCGTTAGAGCCATTTTTGAGAAAATTAAAATTTTCAAAAAATGTTCCATGTAAAGGGTAATCTGGGGTGGGGGGATTTTCTTGAAAACTTTCGTGTCGCATCTCCGGAAGATACTGAAACTAAATACCAAGTTTGGTGTTTATCCGACTGTTCGTTTCTGGGTTATGCTGTTCACAGAAACACATACACACACACACACACACACACACACACAGACACACGCACGGACATGTTTCCAAAAATGCTTTTTTTGGATTCAGGGGTCTCAGAACATATATATCCGGTGAAATCTCGGTATCGAATTTTTGGGTGGAATACAATACTTCTCATACTTGCTATACGTAGTAGAGAAAGTAAAAATTATATTATATTAGTATTCAATTGTTTAATAAACTCCTCACGCGTTTCAAAAAATGTTAAAACCCTAACAGTCATCAAAAAGGTTTTGAAAAAGTTCCTAATACAGGTTGTTATTACTCCGTGGAAGAATATCTAGAAATGAATTAGTTTATAAGCCTTCTTATGGAATGCACTATGTTTACAATTTCAAAATTCAGTTTAGGTACCTACTTATGTAATAAATTAGGATTTAAGGAATTTGAATTACATCTAATTAGACCTGTTATTTTTGTACTAGTAATTGTATTGTTGATGAAGCCAATATTTCTGTATTGAAATCAAAAGATGAATAAATCTATGCCGTTCTTACCTTACAGCCGTTGTACAAGAATATCATCCACTGCTGTTTTGAAAACGAGGCTAAGGTTTAAAGATAGTGTTGCGCATATTTGGAAACATTATTTTCAACTACCGCATTCCGTACAGATTAGAACGGATACAATCAAACTCTTGTGATTTAAGGAGGAGGAGGAGGAGGAGGCGGCAAGTTCATTCTCTGATGGACCTTCCTTATAATGAGTATGAAGTATTTACACACCACTTTGCTCGTATTTAATTGGAGAGGCAAATTAATGAAGAGAAAATTATCGTTTCCAACAAATATAAACAAAATACAGTTTATATGTGCTAGCAATTTTCAATGTTTTTGAATACTTAGTTTAGGGATGTTGTAATTTTTGGAAAAACTGCATTAAATTTTCGACATTTTTATGTATGGTATATTAATCCTTAACTTGCATATGCATAATATAGCAATTTTTTATTATCGAACTGAATTAAAACTGACTTGCAAATAAATTCGCGATGTCGTGAAAATGTCGCCAAAATGATTTTATCTGCCGAGACTTGAACTTGGTGGCGCCGTGGCCGAGTGGTTAGACCTCTCGCCTCTCACCGAGGCGGCCCGCATGTGGGATTTGTGGTGGACAAAGCGGCGTCTGGGCGGGTTTTCTCCGGGTTCTCCGGTTTCCCCCGCCATTCATTCCACCAACTGCTCCATCGTCACCTTTCCTTTCATCCATTTCGCAGTCATTTCGTTTCATCTACTTCCTTCCACCCATACCAGGCATCGGGATGATCACCCATCCTGGACATTCTTTCTGCTCCATGAGAATGTCTGCTCCTCGACAGGCCTCTGACCCCAGGCACCCGCTTGTAAGTCCTGGGGGTGTAAGTGCTACATAAGATGAGGGTAAACAGCGAATGAATGAATGAGACTTGAACTTTTAAAAGAAAAAAAATTGGTGTGTTACATTCGCATTACCTTATCTACCACTCGCTTATTAGTGGCAATACAAATTATTCTTAAGAAATTTTATTTTCCTATCTACTTCACTTAAAAGCAGTAAACCTTTCCAAAGATCGCTGCATTACACATTTCTTTTTAGGTACAAACACAATAGCGATAGCTAACTGTTTTAGAAGTGGACGCTATATGCTGGCCTTAAATTTCCACACTCTTTTAATAACATCGCGAGAAACAATTGAAAATCGACAGCACTTTAAAAGAATTGATCAAGTATTGAACAATTTTAAAGAGATCTACTTTTTTGTGAGTACATTTTTGTACTCACAAAATACAAGAAAATACAAGATATGCATTTTATTTATCATGTAAATACGCTATGTGATCAAAGGTATCCGGACACCCCTCAAACATACGTTTTTCATCTTAGGTGCATTGTGCTGCCACCTACTGCCTGATACTCATTATCCGCGACCTCAGTAGTCATTAGACATCGTGAAACAGCAGAATGGGACGCTCCGTGGAACTCACGAACTTCGAACGTGGTCAGGTGATTGGGTGTCACTTGTGTCAGAGGTCTGTACGCGACATTTCCACACTCCTAAACATCCCAAGGTCCACTGTTTCTGATGTGATAGTGAAGTGGAAACGTGAAGAGATATGTACAGAACAAAAGCGTACAGGCCGACCTCGTCTCTTGACTGACAGAGGCCGCCGAGATTTGAAGACGGTCGTAAATAGTAATAGGCAGACATCTATCCAGACCATCACACAGGAATTCCAAACTGCATCAGCATCCACTCCAAATACTATGACAGTTAGGCGTGAGGTGAGAAACCTTGGATGAACGGATGCTCATAAGCCACACATCCCGCAGGAAAATGCCAAACGACGCCTCGCTTTGTGTAGATAGCGTCAACATTACACGATTGAACAGTGGCAAAACGTTGTGTGGAGTGACGAATCACGGTACACAATGTGGCGATCCGATGGCAGGGTGAGGAATGGCGAATGCCCGGTAAACGTCATCTGCCAACGTGTGTTGTGCCAACAGTGAAATTCGGAGGTGGTGGTGTTATGGTGTAGTCGTGTTTTTCCTGGAGGGGGCTTGCACCCTAGTTGTTTTGTGTGGCACGATCACAGCGCAGAGCTACTTTGATATTTTAAGCACCTTCTTGCTTCCCACTGCGAAGAGCAATTCGGGGATGGCGATTGCATCTTTCAACACGATCGAGCACCTTTTCATACTGCACGAGCTGTGGCGGAGTGGTTTCACGACAATAACATCCCTGTAATGGACTAGTTTGCACAGAGTCCAGACTTAAATCCTATAAAACACCTTTGGGATGTTTTGGAACGCCGACTTTGTGCCAGGCCTCACAGACCTACATCGATACCTCTGCTCAGTTCCGCACTCCGTGAAGAATGGGCTGCCATTCCCCAGGAAACCTTCCAGCACCTCATTGAAAGTATGCCTGCGAGAGTGAACGCTGTCATTAAGACTAAGGGTGGGCCAACACCATATTGACTTCCAGCATTAGCGATGGAGGGCGCCACGAACTTGTACGTTATTTTCAGCCAGGTCTCCGGATAGTTTTGATCACGTAGTGTATGTGTAATGTCTGGTATTTTAACCAAAATCTTTAGAGCCATTTTTTAGAAAATCAAACATTTCTAAGAATGTTCCATGTAAAGAGTAGTGTGTGGTGGGAGATTTTCTCCAAAGTCTTCGTTTCGTATCTTTGGAAGGTACTAAACGTAAATTTCAAGTTTGGTATTTATGCAACTTTTCGTTTTTCAGTTATGCAGACACACAAACAGACCTTTCTAAAAATGCTTTGTTTATTTAGGGGGCTTTAAAACGTGTATTTTCAGTGAAATTTCTGTTTCGAATTTTTGGGTGAAATGTAATACTATGTAGGTGGTATAGAAAGTAATAAAATGATATAATTGGGGAAAAACTTGAGAAAATACGATTCAAAGTAGTAACTTAAGAAACAAAAGCGGTAAAGGGAATATGGAATTGTAATGTATATAGAATGTTCCAAAATTGAACCAAATAAGTTTCAAGGCTCGTGGAGGATTTCTGGAGAAGCAATGATATAGGGAACCCGTGACTAATTTTGCAAAAGTTTAAGCTTGTGATGTGTTACAATAAAATGTAGATTCCGAGGAAGTAGGGCGTGGTCCAGAATCTACATTTTATTGTGTTAACGCCGCCGGGAAAGCCTTAGTGTTACATTGAGGTATTATACGGATTTATCATACAGATTATTATAACCTTCATTCTAGCTCAGGATGTAAAACGTCTTATTAATACACAATAATTCGGAAACTGAACGTTTTAGCCTCTTCTATGTTGGTAAAACTTTTAGTTTTGCAAGGATGTGAAAGCCGTTGAATACAGTTAAATTATTCAGATCAAATTAAGACGTTGGAGCTATATATATTTGTAGCTTAGTCAGTAGACCATGTATGTGTGCTGTGTTACCAGGTACGTAGTGCTTTAATAATTATTTTCCCAGATGCACGCAAGCTGATAAACGTTGGTTTAAAATTTTGAGGCTTATAGATAAATCTTGCAGAAAAACTGCCCAACTGAATCAATAGAAACAAAATTTACGTATACTCTGAGAGTTATATAAAAATTACTGGCTGCTAAGAAAGCGAGTGCTTAGATTTCTTCTAACGAAACAATTATTGTTCCTGAAATGTTAAATGCGAGCCTTAAAATTTAGCAAATAAGTGTATGTTCGTGAAACTGCGTGTTCTAATATTGGAGATGATAAAAACATTACTTTGTTGGACAGTACACCATCCTAAACCAGCCACAAGAGCATTAGTGTCCAACTCACATTTATCTTAGTCTCAACTACATCACAAGCAAGGTTAAGATACATTTCGAACGAGTACGGGGACTACGCCCTTACCTTTTTGTTTTATTAACAGGTGCCATGTTAAAGACACTGTGTGTATACAAGGTCCGTTTTAAAGTCCACCAACAAATTTTAGGGAGTGATTCCTGACTGGAAATGGAGCAAAAACGTTTATATCACCTTTTGTCTGGAAATGCACAGTTTCTACAGTAGAAGACACTGACGACATTCTCCCATAACTTTCGTGCGTTGCAGATAGTGTGATTTAAGCAACGTAGTAACGGAACAAGCCGAGATGGTGTTCGTGTGTGGTCAAGCAGGTGGAAACGGTCGAGAGGCAGCACGAATGCACCGAGCCATTTAATCTGACAGACAGCACCACCCTCATCACGTCGCCCTCCGTGGTGTAGTGGTTACCATGCTAGCCTCTAGTTCAAACCCGGCGGAAGGCGATGGATTTTTTCGGGCGTAAAATCCTTAGTATGGCTTCCTACGGAAGGGAGGTAAAGCCGGTGGGGTACCTCGTCGTAGATTTACGGCACATAAAAGAACCTCAAGCCTGATAAAAGAGGCCTCTGAGCAAAATTTCCTGTTTTCACGCCCAATATAGAGTGGGACGCTAAGGACCACAGCAGTTAAAGAGGGTCCATAAATAAAACTCAATCTAATTCTACCCACATCACACATTTGGGACCATTGTTCGGCGTGTGTGAGAATGGGTCCCTTGAGACAGACGAAAGTTCAGGGTGGCCGAGGACTGTGCGTACACCAGATGAGGAGAAACATGTGTTCTCCATGATATTGAGAACAATCCTGATACAAGCTCCAGGCAATTGGTCCGCCAACACGATGTAAGCCAAAGGACCTCCAACGTGAACAGAGATTTTCATTAGAAAAGCATTGTATACAGTGAGCCTGCTCCTGATGTTCAGACCCTTCAGAGCCCTGTGACGATATTCGGACACAGCCCGAAAATTTCGAACGAGTGAGGCAATTCATGATGCGAGATATGAACGCAAGTATTGCATCCCATGGAGGCCACTTTCAACTGCGGTTGTGACACGGATGGGATTCAGGCCATGTACTGTGTGCCAGGGCTCTTTGTTCGATGTCGTTCTTCAGTGCCATCTACTGTAGAAGCTATGAATTTCTGCACATAAGTGATATGAACCTTTGTGCTCCATTTCCAGTCAGTCAGTTTATCGGTGGACTTCAAACTCATCCTGTATATGTATGCTAAACGCGTGTAATTCTTTAGAATGAACGAATCTGAACCACAAACAGTAACATGTTCACTAAAAAGCAGTAATCCGTAACCAATCTACTCTATTCTACTACAAGTATGTTTGAATGTCTGACTAAATTGCGTCTTTTTTAGGCTACTGTAAGTATCCTACTCATAGCGCTATCAAAGTACAATTCAATTTCTTTTGCGAGATGTCCATGTTGAAGCCTTTATCCCTCTTAACAAAAAAAATGAGTTTTATGTATGGTCGCTCCTTAACTACTACAGTTCTTAGCGTCCCATTCTCTATTGGACATGAAAGAGCGGAAGAGACCCTCTTTTATAAGGCTTGAGGTTGTATTACCTGCCGTAAATCTAGGACTGGCCCTCTTTACTTCCCTTCTGAAGGAAGCCATGCTAGAGATTTTTACGCCCGAAAAAAATCCATCGCTCTCTGCCGACTTTGAAAACCTGCTACCTAGCTAGAGGCTGGCACGTTACCCCTAGAACTATGAAGGGCGATACATAACGAATAGTATGGAATTACATGGAATTTGTAGCCTGTTAATCAAGGTTTCCTATTCCAAATTATCCCTCCAATATCTCTAACTATTTATTTGGTGGAATTATAGGGCATTCTGCATGTTTAATGGCATCCAATTATTATCTTATCTCTCGGGTATCAGGTAATACCTAATGTACATCATACAGAATTAGTAGCTGGAGATATTTGCTGTATGCATGTATCGAAAGTTAGTTTGCATAAAATTATACCTCTTAATGCTGCATCCAGAAGAGCGTCCAAAACAGTAGAAAATTAACATTAAAATTCTGCTTGGAAAGTCATTAAAATAAAATAAATAATGGGTTGAAAATTAGTTCTCGTAATAAAAATTGTTTCAAAATGAAGCATTATCTAATCATTTTGTATTTTTCTCTGCCATCAGATACATACATTAAGCTCCAAAAATCTTTGGTTAAAAGAAAGGGATAAATTATTGTTTAATAGCTACAAAAATGCGTTTTCTCGAACAAATTATATTATATTTTTGTCTTAAAAGTTAAGCGTCCTTTAAATCGGAAGATAAAATCCTCTTTGGTGGAATCATTCATTAGTGCCTCAATTTTCACTTAAATAATATATTTCTTAGTCAGTTTAAATTATATTTGGATGACATATTCCATTATAATACAAAATATCTCCTCTACTATGGTATGTAGATTAATAATGAAAATTTACACTAAAGTATTTAAAAAATTAATGACATTTCCCGCGGCGCCGTGGCCGAGTGATTAGACCGCTCGCCTCCCACCGAGGCGGCCCGGGTTCAATCCCAGGGACCTGCATGTGGGATTTGTGGTAGACGAAGCGGCGTCTGGGCGGGTTTTCTCCGGGTTCTCCGGTTTCCCCCGCCATTCATTCCACCAACAGCTCCATCATCACCTTTCATTTCATCCATTTCACCAACATTTCGTTTCATCTACTTCCTTCATCCCATACCATGCATCGGGCTGATCACCCATCCTGGATGCTCTGTCTGATCCATGAGTGTCTGCTTCTCGACTGGCCTCTGACCCCAGGCACCCGCTTGTAAGTCCTGGGGGGTGTAAATCCTACATAAGAGGAGGGTAAACAGATAATGAATGAATGACATTTCCCCAGTGTTATAAAACCTCTCATTTAAATAAAAATATTTAAAATCGTCAGTATTGTTCTCTGTATATATTAAAATACGAATTTTCTCTTGTAGATTGCATGAATTGGTATCACAACACTTTCAGTGGAGTTTTATTGGATCGCTACTAAGCTGTACTAGCTGTTCAAAAGACTTTTAAAACGAGAACGGAACTTTCCAAATACATGCAACAGAGACTGCAAAAGCATTTACAATTGTTTTCAAACCAACAGTGTACAATGATATTCTTTGACTACTGTTTAAAGATAAGGATTCAGTATGTAACAGCTTAGGAAAAGAATAATTCTTGACCATAAATTAAACTCCAAATTTCTATTTCAAATATTCTCGCAAAGAACAAAAATTGGGAAAATAGTTAATACAGTAAACAAAGTACAAATTGCTAAAACTGTTTCAAATTACGTCTAGAATTTCGGTGTATCAGAGGAGTAGTAAAGTGTTATTTTGATTTTTAATACTTTGAATAATAGAATTTTTCATGTTTTCTGTTCCAACAATTTTATTATTCAAATCTCAAAGAATGTGCGAATAGGTATTAGAATATTTGTAATATTTAGGAGAGAGTAATATATTTTTCCTTTACCCCAAAAAACAAGAAAAAAATCTGATGTGTTACACTCACATGACTTTCTCTACTCTTGCACAAACTATTTTTACAAACGCTTTTTCTCCATATGCTTCATGTTAATCGAGATATCGAGATGTCAATCTTATTGGTAATATTCATGTAGATGCAAGGAGAATTGTTAAGTTTTAAGTGATAGTCAAATGTTTTAACACCTGGTTGCTATGAGGAGTATTTCATTCTCTTTTGCATTACCAGGACAAAAACAAAACACAGTCTGATGTGTTACACTCAAATGAGTTTCCCTACTCTTGTACAAACTATTTTTACAAACGCTTATTCTCCATATGTTTCATGTTAATCTAGATGTTAATCTTATTGCTAATTTTCTTGTAGGTGTAAGGGGAATATGGTAGGCTTTAAGCCATAGTCAAATCTTTTAAGAGTTGGCTGCTATGTGGCGCATTCCATTCTCTTTGCATGTCCAGGGCATAAAAAATGAATAACGAATTCCCATTTGAGAAAATGAATAAGTATTGCAAAATTTAAGGAGATAACAAGCAATATCTTGAAAATGGTTCACTCAAGAAAAAAATGTATATGACATAAATTCTGTATTTTAACGCGATCTACATCTTTCGTGTAGTAAAATGTTGTCTATCTCTTATGGTTTGCCAGTTATGCAAAAGTCGTTCACAATGAGGAGTATTTTGGAGACATTCCCAGAAAATTCAAGATATACATTTTATTTGTCATGAAAGTATACTTAAATATGACGCTTTAATCAAAATCGTTAGAGGCATTTCTAAGAAAATTAAAATGTTCGAAAAATGTTCCATATAAATGGTAGTCTGGGGTGGGGGGATTTTCTTGAAAACCTCCGTGTCGTATCTCTGGAAGATACTGAGCCTAAATACCAAGTTTGGTGTTTATCCGACTGTTCGTTTCTGAGTTATGCTGTTCACAGACACACACGGACATGTTTCCAAAAATGCTTTTTATGGATTCAGGGCTTCAAAAGATATATTTCCGGTGAAATCTTGGTATCGAATTTTTGGGTGGAATACAATACTTCCCCTACTTACTATACGCAGTAGAGAAAGTAATAAAAAGGAACCAGGTTAATTACATTCATGAAAATGTTGAATGAGTAAACACGTTAGGTCCCTATCATATTCTACTTATGTGTTCCATTATACCGAGCGGAAGGCTCAGGCGTTGACATCTGCGTCACGTATTCCTGCGGCCGACCATCCTAACCTATGGATCTTTTTGGGGGTTTCCCCGGGTCAATAGGCGATTGCTGAGAAGGATCATTACATCCCCTGAATTTCCTGTCCCTCTATTTCTCCTCCATTCTCATTTCACTTCGCCTTTCATCTGCTTGGTCTCTTTCCGGGTTGCAAGTGTCGGCGGAAGGTCTCGGTGTATGCATCGCAAGGGAAAAGTATGCTCTGAGTAAACCTGAGTAATAGGGACGGTCTCCGGTTCCCGGGCCCCCCTTCGGGGACGTGTAAGCCCACAGTAGCGAGGGAAGCCGGCTGCACCAGCTGCCATCCGGGGAATTTAAATTTGTAAACGGTAGAGATCCTTCTCTCTGCCTGTTGTGCCTTCTGGTCCGGCCGCCCACTGTCTCTTTTCCCCTCATCCATCCCTCCGGTGGGCGCCTCGTCAGGAGCCTAGGTACAAAAGGTCTAGTGCTATGCCCCCCTCCGTTCTGGCCCTATTCTATCCTATGTGTTTTGTTTGATAAGTGAAATGTGATAAAGGCAAAGATCCATTCTAAAATTTACATCGCGGAATATGAGCGATTAAACCAATGGACCACTAGCCCTATTAATAAGTTTTCATACAACTCTTGGTGTATAGGCAGGTTACAAATATCGAAACCAGCTCCCCTCTGAAAATAATATCGCAGCATCCTTCGGCTAACTCTCTTAAAAAGAATATGAGAAACTAAATTCTAATTTGAAACACAGAAGGCGAATATTAATTTCGGAATTTGTTATCTTTATTTTACCTGGAAAACCAACTCTGAAATGTTGTATGACTATCAGCAGATCAGATTTCCCAACATAGTAGTAATTATTCTTGAATTTGAATGCTTTTACATGTAACTTTTGTTATTATGTTTTTAATTTTGCTTACATCCGTTTGCTTTCTAGTTTCTCAATGGCAATATTTGAGTGGCCCAGCTCTGAAGAAACGTGCATCCGTTTGTTGCGAGGAGATCAAAGCCATCTAGGTATAAATAACAGAATGTCCTTTCGCCGCTGTTACTTTTCCTCTTTCCTCTCATGTTATCTCTTTATTTATACTTTCCCTTTACAGCGCATGAACCATTAACACCTCGAGGTCCATTGAGACCTCACATAAGGCTTGGTACTTCACTTCTGGCACTGACCTAACTTATGCACGGTTGTTAAGAGTGTTTCTTTCTACGACAAAGCGGCCCGTGTTTTTCTAGAGGCGCTTTAATTTTCAACTCGCGCCGCTTCATTCATTCATTCATGCCTCGTCGGATGACGGTAGGTCAGAAACTCTTGTCTCTTGGCTTTCCTCTTTATTTAACATTTTCTGCTGTCTTCTGACCTTCTCATAAGACCACCCTGAAAAACTAGCTAGCATGCACACTACACATCCTTTTGCTCTTTAAAACCCTCCAGCAATTATGCACACCTACATAAAGAATCGCTTAGCTATGGATCGCTATGACATCATGAGCAACACGTTAATCCCGTACTTAGCTACTAGCAAACAGCAGATTGCGGAGGGTAGTGCATAGTCGAGTGCATGAAATCGTACCGATACAATGCACAGGGGTTTATGTTAGTAAACGAAATAATAAACCACCCCAGTCACGTTCAGCCTCCCTTCCTTTACCTGGTTCTAGCACTCCGCTTAATGTTGTCTTAGTCCCCCTTTTTCTTCGTTCCTGATCTTGAAACCGACCTGTGTTCATAGGTTAATATTTGAGTGACAGGTTTTTGACATCAAAACCAATACGAGACAGACTCGTCCAAGAGCTGATGTAGATTTCCGTTGCGAAGTAGATATGCTTTTCAGCCACTCAGGTAAAATGTTTCCGTACTTCTCTCCTTTCGCCATTCACCTAGGTCTCACCTGTGTTCGTAGGCTAATACGTGTTAAATACTTGTTGCTATACTTAATAAAGAATTAAATGTACTAATGCATTAACTCAAGAATGGATGAAGAAATGCTATGATATATATTATATTACTGTTCACTGCAGAAAGACATTATCTACGGTAGGAGCTCATTGTTTAAGAAAAAGCTATACACCTTGAATCATTTTGTTACATGCTGGGTAGAGGCCTAAAGCTTCACATAAAGAATTAAATTAATTTTTAGTACCCAGCATGTACATCGAGGGGACGTATACTCACTTGGCTACGGAAGACCTAAACGTGGTGTGGAGGTTAAGAGGAAGGTATGGGTTTTTCCCTCTACAAAATCCATAACACAAACCTACTTACACATTCCAAGATTTATTTCCACCGATGTCCACCGATCCAAAAGTCGGCTTGCACGCGCGATTTGCTTCTCTTGGAATCCTAAGTAAGACCAACGCTATATCCCCACCACTCATGGCTAGCAAAAACTCCCAGCCAGGAGTGACGTCATTCCAGCCAACATAAAAGGAAAACAACATGTCTGGTAATGACAATGTAGAACAATAAAATGTCTGGTAATGACAATGTAACCCCAAATTATTAATACGCCACCATAGGGCACTTTTCACAAAATACTTCACTTTACCCAAAACACTACACATCGATTAATTTTATTTTTCAGGGTTTTCAGAGTTCTCGTCTCCTTCACCTCCTTCCTCGCATTATAAATAACATTCAGTTGCTTCGGGTGTTAATTTAACAACATCCTTAACAGTAACACTTAAACAGAAGGTTTAATGCTTTCTAAACTATTGTTTCCTCCCACTTTTAAGGATTTTTACCACTTCTGTGTTTAATTTTACTCCTCTAATCTGCTACGCACTCAACCGTGGTCGCGATATAAATAATACTGCATTAGAAGGACTTTTGCTTCGCTCCAGTAAATAACGTGGGAATACCGATGGTTGCATGGACATTATAGTAAATGTAATCTAATTATTTAAAGTTATGTTTATTGAAACGATTATTAAAACACTTTGGTTATTCACCAACTTTATTATTTGACGTACAGAGAGGGTGATAATACATCTAGTGCAGCAACGAATTGGTTTTGTTTGTTTGAAAGATGTGCTGTAGCGAAGCACGTGCGTTTGTTTACACCAAAATCCTTTATTGGGCACGATTTAGCATAGATGCATTGCTGCTTATTGCAGCACAAGCTCCTCACGATGCAGTGTGTGCACTGGTCCTACACATGAGCTGAAAATTCTGCATCTCGATGAATGTGCTTGAACCCACGCGTACTCTGTGACAGGGAACCGAGGCGCTGGACTCCAATTTATTACGTCACATCTTTATTAATAAACTATACGTTACTGGACAATTTAAAATCAATAGACTATTATTATAAAATATTAAACCCATACTGTTTTCAGTATGGCAATCTTCCTTGCTTGCGTTTGAGTCGCCGAAAATGTGTTTATTTTTCTTCCGTCTTCCTTTCCCCTCTTCAAGGATATTTTTACTTTCTCTATTACGTATAGTAAGTAGCAAAAGTAATGCATTCCACCCAAAAGTTCGATACCGAAATTTCACCGGAAATACATGTTTTGAGGCCCCTAAATAAAAAAAGGATTTTTAGAAAAACGTCCGTGCGTATGTCTGTGAACACCATAAGTAAGAACGTGAAGTCTGATAAATACCAAACTTGATATTTAGGTTCAGTATCTTTTAAAGATGTGACACGAAGATTTTCAAGAAAATTCCAAACCCCAGAATACCCCTTAGATGGAACATTTTTCGATAATTTTGATTTTCTCAAACATGGCTCTAAGGATTTTGATTACAATATCATATATTTAAGATATTTTATTACAAATGAAATGTATAACTTGAATTTTCTGGGAATGTCCCCAAAAGTCCCCTTCATTCTGAATGGCTTTTGCATAACTGGTAAACCGTAAGAGATAGACAAAAGTTTTTACACAAAAAATGTAGTTCTCGTTAAAACACACAGTTTATGTCATATACTTTTTTGTGGGATGCACCATTTCCTAAATATTCCTTGTTATTTGTTTGAATTTTCCAATAATTATAGTTTTTCTCAAAAGGGAATTCATTTGTAATTTTTTTCTGTATTTTTTTATGTCCGTATATGCATGGAGAATGAAATGCTCCACATAGCAACTGGCTCTTAAAAGAGTGACCATCGCTTAAAGCCTACCGTATTCCCCTTGCACTTCCAAGAAAATTAGAATAAGATAGTTTCTGCAAATGTTCATCTCGATAAACATGAGGTAGACGTGGAATAAGCGTTTGTAAAAATAGTTTATACAAGAGTAGAGAAAGTCATGTGAGTGTAACACATCGGAATTTTTTTCTTATACATGGATGAGACTTCTCACGATGTAACATGCCATTTACTGTTATATATACTATAATAATGAAAATATTTTTAATTTATTGAGAATTTCACAGTTTACAATGATAAGATTAATCATATAAGGGAAAGGTTCCTAATTTGAACGCCTCTTACATTGAACCGCCCCGATATTTTCTAAACTATTCGACAGATGTCACCATAATCCTAGCAGAAGCGTGGCGTGTACATCTATGAATGCTTGGAGTTGTTGACTTTGCATTCTGAGCTGTGGTTTCAGTTGTATGAAGTGTTGTGTGTTTTTGGTGCTTCAGAAGTAATATTTGACTCATCTAGCTAAGCCTATACGACCAATTAGGCAAGTTTGAGATGCTCTATATATATATTGCATGATATGAAGTGTTTATTTAGCAACAATATTCATGCATACGTTTTTTCAGGCAGCGTCTCTCCTAGTCACATAGATGCTAAAGCTTCCAAAATGGCGTGGCTAGTAAATTGAACCGTTGTTTGAACCCTTTATTGAACTGGTCCAATTTAGGAAACCTATTAAAGTTCTAGGGTTGTTCAACTGCGAATAGTATATATTGTGAATAAATATCGATATAATCTGTTAAGTTAAAAAAATCATGTTAAAAACAGTGACCGACATGAATATGTGAATGTGAATTGTCTGAAATTATGGACATGATCCAGTGTATGAGTTGTAGGATATGGCTTCACCAAAAGTGTGCAAACGTTAGTGCTAAGAATAAAGTGTTTTATTGTGAAGACTGTGTATAATTGGACTCTTTTTTATGAGAGTAAAAATTAGTAAAAACTATGTTTGCAAATAATACCCATTCCAAAAACCAAGTGATTGTCATTACATATAAATTCAAAATGTTCAAGGAAATTTCTATTCTGCTCACAATTTTGGACTCTACTTTTGTTGCTAATAGCATATTTGTTTTGAATGTACAATAAAATATGTGTATTTTGTAGTAATAAAAGTAATAAACTTAAAAGTATGTGGTTCAATTTAAGGACCACGTTCCTAATTTGAACCGATGTACACCATCTCACTTTTTAAATGTTATTTAATTGATGATTGTATTAATTTTAAATTGTTTTGAGGATATTGATAGCACAAGGATTTATCACTTTAACGCTTGTGTTTCTGAAAATTTTTATTTGAAATTATAATTATTATTTACTATTTTGGCGTAAATGGTTCAATATAGTGACCTTTCATAACAGTTTAGATTCCGTCGTCTTTGTTTTGTGGTCCTTTCTCTTTTTGTGATTCCTCTACTGTTTTTAGCTAAAGACGCTTATTTCTCCAACTCCACACAATGATAGCTGTATGGTATTAGATTAATTTAGCAGAAAAAACAGATATCGTTAATTATAATCCTGAATATCATCAGTTTTATAACCCATTTTACTTGCAAGGTCTGAACAAGATACATTTTGGCTCCCAACCAATTTATAGACTTAATAGGGCATGTAGAATCTGC
Organism: Deroplatys truncata; assembly: GCA_030765065.1. Classification (NCBI taxonomy): domain Eukaryota; kingdom Metazoa; phylum Arthropoda; class Insecta; order Mantodea; family Mantidae; genus Deroplatys; species Deroplatys truncata. Next base: position 58,924,981 of record CM060979.1, on the reverse strand, counting down.
CCTTCATACACTTTATACTTTCTCTACCACGTACCTAGTAGTACGCATTCCACCCAAAAATTCGATATCGAGATTTCAACGGAAATACATGTTTTGAGGCCCCTGAATCCAAATAAACATTTTTATACAACTGTCTATGTCTGTCTGTGAACAGCAAAAAAAAAAAAAAAAAAAAAAAACACAAAAAAAACAAAAAAACGAAAAGTCGGATAAATACCATACTTTATATTTAGGTTCAGTACCTTCCAAAGATGCGACACACGGATTTTCAAGAAAATCCCACACCCTAAACCTACCTTTACATGGAACATTTTATAAAAATTTTATTTTATAAAAATGAGTGTAAATATTTTGATTAAAATAGCTGATATTGTCGTATACCTCACATATTTAGTTATTATTTAACTTCAGAGGAGAGCAGCTCGCTTATGAGAGGGATCGTTGAACAGACAAAGAACTTTAAACTCGAGGTATCGACAAGGGACGCAGCTAAAGTTAGATTATAAAAATAATTACACCAACATAATTCCTGGCTGAAGGGAGAGGCAAGGATTCTATTCTACCATAATAAAAGTTGAAAAGAAGGGATAACTGGTAGATTTATTATAATAAGTTCTTACCCCATGTGTCTGCCGGGCGAGGACGCCATGTCGCAGTTATCCGTCTAACTCACGCGGAGCCTAGTCACAGAATGCTAAGAAAACCCACGCTAAGCTTAGCGTCAGTAACGCCATATCCCCACCAATGACACTGCTTCCCCTGAATCGCCCCTACTCTCAGATAAACTGCCACCCCGACCCGGTAACCAGAGGACGTATTACCATTACTATAATCTGTGCACATGCCACATCTCCCCCTGGCCACCGAAGTCGACGTCCTCGTCGACAGAAGGAAAATAAATACAATAAACATGAAAAAAACAAAACAAAGACATACCAAAAATGACATACAAATGTGTGATGAAGTAAAATATAACAATAGACATGTGTGTGGTAAGCACCCAGCCGACGATACAATGGTGCTGGGTGATGTGGAGAGACGAGAGACGTAAGTGCTGCTGACTAGTATTGTTAATGCACTTATCTTTAGCATCCCGCACACGCACACACCACGCTGCCTCAGTTCACAGGCACACTACACTGCGCAAAATGGTGATGGTCCGCCGTAACTGTTTGTGGGTGGGTTTAGACAGTGCCCACAACGACGATTTGTCCTGGTGTAGAATTATCACCGCAGGTCTCTGGTGATGACAACAGGGTGGGCAGTCGCTGGCTTGGACTGCCCCCCGACATGGTGGCTCCTTATGCCACGGCAGTGTAGTGGCTGCCCGACAGCTTCCCTGTGGTGTTTCTTGACTTCTGGTGTGCCCTGGGGATGCTGCTGAATTTTCTCGCTCTCTGCCACAGCGAAAGACTAAAACAAAACCACCACACAATAAACAGGATGCTCCCACAAACAATCACACATAAAAGAATGGTATGTCATTTACAATTAAAGACTCTAAAGGTTAAAAAGTTTACACTAAAATGCTTTTGACATGGGGCAAAGAAAGAGAAAAGAAAATTAGAACAAATTGGCATAAGAACGAAATTTTACAGAGTTGCCATCCAAAGTGTAACTTACAATGCTTCACAATCCAAATAACAGTAAAACAGAATCAAAATACATGAACATGACAGAAATGAAACATAACCTTAATTTGGGATCCCAATATTACATCTTAATAACCAGCTGGTATCACTAACAAAAGAAAGTAAGTGCACTTACAAGACAATCGCACATGACAATGAAATGAACTCATTCACACTGACCATGGCCCAAATTACACACAACACTCACTTAACTATCTACTCAAACTAGTGTATGCATCACTACAAACTACATTCACAATACGTTTCTAAACTATGCCACGTGACATGCTTTCAACTACTATTGTCCTACTCTTGTCACCAATACAACCTCTCGTCCATATCACTATCCTTCTCATCGCAGTATGACCATCATCTTTCATAATCATCATCAGGAATAATGCAATCTCGATCATTACTTCAATCATCATCATCTTTCAATTTTCTCTTCAAAACAAAACATCTGCACTTACGTGTCTCATTTAACATGCTGCAAATTCAAAACATCTAACATAGGCATAACCTTCAAGAAATCACATTAAAATTTCAGGAATGACACAAATAACATGACACTATACTGTTGCATCGACATCCTCCAAATCAAGAAATAAGCTGGAAAACAGATGGTATTAAAATTTGCTATCTAAGATGGTAATAAACTTGTTGCATAAACAGAGAAAAAAATTATTTTCTTTACATTCACTTCCATCCATTTAATCTCTCGTGTGAATTCATCACACACGCTATACTGGGCACGTTACAGCAACACCAATAAGCAAAATCTCTGAAATGATACAACAACTGTCGGGGTTACACTGTGGCACTGCCACCGAAGCTGACATCATCTCGTCTCTTCTCATCTCTCCTCATCTCATTAACACCGTCGGGGTTACTCTTACGCACATCCACCGAGGCAAATCTCAACTCTTATTTCTCACATAACCTCACACTACGCCATCGGGGTTACACTTTGGCATTCCCACCGAGGCAAATCTCACATATATCACATAACCTCAAATACACACATACATACACACACTATTCATGCAACAATTTTCTGCAAATAAAGATCACAGCATCATTATGAAACCCAAAATCAAATCGAGTCAAATCAAATCATATATCAAATCAAATCGAATGCAACAAAACAACACCACATCATTACTCAAAACAATATTGTCACATAACATTCCTGAAAATGAAAGCTCAATTAAGCACATAGTACACCTGAAACACATTCCATAATACAACAAACAAATGATTTGCAGTTCCCAAAACATAATTCAAAATTTAAGTTACACCCAAAATAATAATACACTTTTAATTTATCAGAGACATTCATATCACATATTCCTGAAAAGTCAGGCTTAATTAAGCATCAGAAACTCAGACTTTACAGCCTATAAGGACCCACAGGATCACAGTAAGGGTAAAGGCGTGACACATGAACACTCTGATGTTTGGTACGGGGAGCATGAGGTCGACCAACAAGGTAGGTAACAGGAGTGATCTGTCGGATAATTTCAAAAGGGCCAAAATATCTATGTAACAACTTTGTACATTTACCTTTCTTCCTAATGGGAGTGAAAACTTTAACTAATTGACCTACATTATAAACCACATCTCTATGTTTAGCATCAAATGCTTCTTTTTGCTTCACCCGTTGCTTTGTAATGTTAGCAACAGCAACCTCTCGTGCCTTCTGAATCTCTTGCAATGTCTGTCTCACAAAAAGGTCATTAGACGTAGCTTGTAGCTGAACCTGGTTAGGTAAAGAAGGCTCTCGACCATATATCAAGAAAAAGGGTGAAAATTTAGTAGACTCTTGAACACTCGAGTTATATGAAAAGATGACATAGGGCAATATTGAGTCCCAATTCTTCTGATTATTATCCACAAAATGGCTGAGCATATTTAAGAGGGTTTGGTTAAATCTTTCAGTAAGTCCGTTGCAAGCTGGATGATAAGCACTGGTGAAATTAGAAGACACTGATAAAGATCTCAACAATTCTTGTGTCACCTCACTTAAGAAAACTGAGCCACGATCAGATAACAAGGCAGCAGGGGCTCCATGCTTACAGATGATGTTATGTAAAATAAATTTAGCAACTTGAGGGATTGTTGCTGAAGAAAGCGACGCAGACTCGACCCAGCGAGAAGCATACTCGGTCGCAACGACAACATACTTGTGTCCAGAATTGGAGCGTGGGAGAGGCCCAAGCAAATCAATACCCCACCGCTCGCCTACAGATGTAACCGGAATTGGTTGTAATAAGCCTGCTGGTTTCTGATTCTTCGGTCCCTTTCTTGTTTGACAGCTGGGACAGGTTCGGACAAAATGTTCAATATCTTTCTTCATACCAACCCAGTAATACCTGGAGTGAATTTTGGCAAATGTTTTCGAGAATCCTAAATGGCCTGAAAGAGGATCATCATGACATGAAGAAAGAATTTCATGTTTTAGAGCTTCTGGAATAACCAGCAGATGGAGAGGGCCAGTGGAGCCAGCATTTTTACGATAAAGAACACCTGATTTGAGTGTGTAGTTGGAAACTTGTCTCTGAAGCTTAGCAGGGGCCGACGGAGGATCATGGAGAGCATTAATAAGCTCCAGTAACCCAGTATCTTTCTTCTGATGGTCAGCAACTTCAACTGATGACAGCAAACATGTGGGGAGTTCATCAAGCTGTTCAAGATCACTTTCTGTAGGTTGTAACACAGGAAATCTCGATAGAGTATCAGCATCATGATGTTTCTTGCCAGATTTATAAGAAATAGTATAATCAAACTCTTGCAATTTCAAACTCCATCGTGCCAAACGCCCAGTCAAATCTTTCAAATTATTTAAATAACAAAGAGAGTGATGGTCAGATACAATATGAACCTTGTAGCCATAAACAAAACTGCGGAAGTGGGTAAGTCCAAACAGGATGGCCAACAATTCCAACTCAGGAACACTATAATTACGTTCACATTTAGATAGTGTCCTCGAAGCATAGCCCACTGGTTTCAACACATTATCAATCTTCTGATACAACACTGAGGCAACCCCTAATCCACTGGCATCAGAGTGTAGCTCTGTATAAGCACCAGGAGTATAGTGAGCTAAGACAGGGGCCGAAACTAATAAGTCCTTAAAATTTTGAAATGCAGTTTGCTGATCAGATCCCCAAATAAAACTTTGATTCTTCCTAGTCAACTGAATTAGAGGTTGAGCAATATTAGCATAATCCTTGATGAATTTTCTGTAAAAATTAAACAATCCCAAAACTTTTCTCACATCTCGAACATTCTTAGGACGAGGCAAATTTTGAATGGAAACAACTTTTTCACAATCAGGTGAAATGCCATCTTTAGAAACTTCAAAGCCTAAGAGTTTAATCTTTTGCATGGCGAAGAAACATTTTTCTGGTTTAAGTTTAAACTTGTGGTGATCCAGACGTTGAAAAACAGCCTCAAGATTTTGCAACAACTCCTCAAAGGTTTTAGCAAAAACAACAATGTCATCCAGATATGCAATAGCTTTTTTAAAATTCAAATCGCCTAACAACTTGTCTGCGATGTAACTGAAAAACCTAGGGGCATTGGCCAACCCAAAACTCAAGCGTGTAAATTGATATTGACCCTGAAAAGTGACAAAAGAAGTGTACTTCTGGCTATCCTCTGCAATAGGTACCTGAAAGTATGCTGACAGTAAATCTAATGAGACAAACCATTTAGCCTCCCCCAAATAACTTAACAAATCATCTATCAATGGTAAAGGGAAAGAGGTGGTCTCTGTAACAGCATTCAATTTTCTATAGTCGACACAAAATCTCATTGAGCCATCTTTCTTTTTGACAAGTACTACAGGAGAAGCCCAGGAGGACTGTGATTCCTTGATAATGCCAGCATCTTGCATCTCTTTAACTTGCTCAGCAATAATTTCCTTTTGTTTATGGGGAACTCTATATGGTCTTTGCTTAATTGGCTTAGGATCATTTACTTTGATATCAAATTCCGCAACATCCGTAGTACCAAGTTCTTGTAATGTTGTGGCAAAAAGATCACTATATTTCAATAACAAAGCATGTAAGTCAGGCTTTTGGGTTTCCAAAACATTAAAATTCCAATTTTAACATTAAAATTACAATTTGGAGCTGGCAGAGGAGTAACATCGGATGACAAAACAGAATTACTCTGAACAAGTGCAACATCATACGCTTTGGCTAAGACTGTATTTGCAAACAATGTTTGTGGAATTGAAGTATTATTATGCACTGGAATAGTAAGTTCAGAGGTAGAATGACACAATAACGGTGGAATAGAAAGATTCCTCTTTTGCATTATGTTAAGAGCAGGTTCAAACATAACCTCATTACTAATGGCTGACAAAGGCTTAACTGATATATAGCATGTAGACAGAGGTGGAATTTTGACATCATGTATAACTGCCATTTTAACACCAGAATCTGTACAATCATTATCTTGGAGAGGGTTTACTGCCATATCAACAAAAGGTCCTTGTGTGAGAGTTATTGGTATACTGAATGCATCATTCTTGGAAGATTTCAAGGTTATCAGATTATGTGCATAGTCAATTATAACATCATGGGTCTGCAAAAAGTCATTGCCTAAAATCAAATCATGGGACAACTCTTTCACAACTAGTACATCCTCCTGAAAAAGAACATCATTAATATGGAAATCTAACACAGTGTGGTAAGGCGCATCAAGTAACTTGTTTCCTGCAGTGCGGAGCATCATCTCTATAGGTTTTAATGTAGAATGATCAAGAACATGTGCAGCATTCACAATACTCACTGCGCTTCCTGTATCGAGCAAGATGGAGAGCTCTGTCTGGGCAATACGACCAGGAACTTCCAATATCTGACATGATAATGCAGACACATCCCGTTGAGGTGTAGCTATGTCCCGTTGAGGTGCAGCCATGCTGGTGGGTGGTGGTGGTGGTGGTGCTGCTGCTGCTGCTGCTGCTGCTGCTGCTGCTGATGATGATGCTACGTCTCGTCGCGCGAGGCTCGGCGCCAGTCGTTTTTTGACTGCGGGAGGCGGCTCCGGCAAAAGCGAGCCAGGTGGCCCTGCCTGTTGCATCTATAGCAGGTGACGGGTGGGTCCCTCCGGTTGAAGTCAGCTGACCGTGGAAGCTGTGAATGCTGGGAAGTTCTCTCCGAAGATGGTAACTGAAACTGGTTAACTCTGTTACATAACTGTTCCACACGATCAATCAGCTGATGCATAGGATCGATAGGTACGCCCACAAGAGAAGAAGCCTGAGAAGGCTGAGGAGAAGCTGGTAAAGTAACAGCAGGAACAGATGCAGTATTAAATAGAACAGAGGGTGGCGTAACCACTGCAGCCTGAGATTGAGCAGACACTGGATGTTCACGGTTCTGCATGTAAAACTGTGCTTTGTCCACTCGTCGAATGATTTGTATCACCTCATCAACAGTTTGAGGATTTAATGGCAATAAAGCTTGTACATACAGAGGTCTAAGACCTTTAAGCAAGTGTTTAATTTGTTCCAACTGCAACATAGCTGGGTTGACTTGGTCACATAAAGATAGCACGTCATAGATGTAACTAATAACAGGTTCATCATCCAACTGTACCCACTGTCTGAGTTTCATTTCCAGAATATCACTCTGGTTTGTTATCTGAAATGCATTTAAAAATTGTGTAGACAAGAAAATCCAATCATGGTGAGGGTGCCGATGGCGAAAAGTTTGAAACCATGATGCAGCAGTATCTCGTAAATAGCATGGAAAGCATTTCAATTTCATTTCTTCTGACCAGCCATTAGCAGCAGCGACCATTTCAAAGTTCTGCAGAAATTCATGTGCCGACATCCTACTGGAATTCTCAAAGTACGAGGGGTCAATGACCGGGCGGCAGACAGCTGGTTGCGGTGCATTGGCCACGAGAGGCGGATTAGACATTGCTAGCAACTGAGTAACAACAGGCGTACTAACACTGGACATAGATTCTACTTCACTGTGCTCGCTGACTGGAGCAATTGCTATATCAGATTTCTGTGCAGTACGTCGCTTAGGCATGATTGCAGCACAAAAGATAACGCAACCAACAAACAAACAGTAGGACCAAGCAATACAGATTACACCAAACTAAACACTTATAGCATCATATGAATGTAAGTAGCAAGATCAGAACATAGCCAAATAAAACAGTTGCAGAAAGAATACAATAAGCGCCCGCCACGAAATATCAGAAAATTATACTAACACACGGCTACACAAGCCACTTGGACACAATACCAAGATTTTTAATCAGAATGAACACATGGAAGAAAACAAAATGATAGCTTCAGTGAGAAACCTCGAACTGGAAGTTAAAAAAAAACCACGTCACACCTACTGTGACCACCGCGAAGATTCTCAAAAGGAGCAGAATACAGACTTGTAATTTATACTAGCACACCAAACTTCTCTTTTGTCTTTCTTTTCTTAAATCAAATGTATATAAGCTGATATGCACACGCAAATAAACGCGCCAAAACACGTGCTGAGGAAGACTGGTTTCACAAGCTAAAATTATTGCTGAAATGCACGACCACGCGGGAATTACACAACACACGTGCGTACATAAAAGTTACACGAAAAATGACCCAGAAAAGTGCAGTAAATAGCTAGAAATCACAATCACTGGAATATAAAGTTATACGTTTCCAAACCACTGCTAATAAGCACAGAAAACAAGATTTGCAAACAGATAGCCCACACGTGACGAGCACATTTTGAAACTACAACTATATCGCTCGTTTCACAACTCAACTTTCACAAAAACATTTTTTTTTTAAAATAACCAGCACGAAGAACGGAACACAGTGATATAATTTAAAGGAAATGAAGCCAAAACAATGGGAAAATGGAGTAGAAGTTTTAGCGTCACGCCGGCAGACAATGGGAAAAAGTAAAAATGAGCTCAAAATTGAAATTTCGAAATCAGACTTTCAGAAATTATGGAAACAAAATTTAGAAGAAGAGAATCACAAATTAAAGTATAAAAATCCTTACCCTTTAGCCAGAAAGAACTTTACATTTTTCACGACCACGTGGAGAAGCACAAACCGTTAAATTTGGAGGGAAAAAAAAATTTGCACTTAAAATCTCAAAACAAATCAAACCAATTACTCGGCACCTCCGCCAATCTGTCGTATACCTCACATATTTAGTTATTATTTAACTTCAGAGGAGAGCAACTCGCTTATGAGAGGGATCGTTAAACAGACAAAGAACTTTAAACTCGAGGTATCGACAAGGGACGCAGCTAAAGTTAGATTATAAAAATAATTACACCAACATAATTCCTGGCTGAAGGGAGAGACAAGGATTCTATTCTACCATAATAAAAGTTGAAAAGAAAGGATAACTGGTAGATTTATTATAATAAGTTCTTACCCCATGTGTCTGCCGGGCGAGGACGCCATGTCGCAGTTATCCGTCTAACTCACGCGGAGCCTAGTCACAGAATGCTAAGAAAACCCACGCTAAGCTTAGCGTCAGTAACGCCATATCCCTACCAATGACACACTGCTTCCCCTGAATCGCCCCTACTCTCAGATAAACTGCGACCCCGACCCGGTAACCAGAGGACGTATTACCATTACTATAATCTGTGCACATGCCACAATATTAAAGATATTTATACCACAAATAAAACGTATATCTTAGAAAAATCTGGGAATAGCCTATGAAAGTCTCTTCATTTGGAAGGATTTATGTATAATCTTGTATAACTGGTACACGTTAAGAGATAGAAGAAGTGCTAAACAAAAAATTGTAGATCTCTTTAAAATACACATTTTATTTCAAATAAGCTTTTTTTGTGGAAAACGCCATTTCTGAGATATTTGTTATTAATGATTCGAATTGTTCATTACTTGGTCATGCTTTAAAGTCCTGTCGAGATTCAGTTGTTTCTCGCAATTGCATAGGAACAATATAGAGTTTTATGGCCAGTATGAAGCATTTGACTATCGCTGTTCTCTTTGTACTAAAAATGTTAACTATAGGTTTATTTGGATTAAAATACATTAAAAAGGAAAAATAAACGTTAGTAAGAATAGTTCGTGTACCCACTAATAAGGATAGAGGATAGAGAAAGTCATGTGAATATATCACATAAGGTATTTTTTAATAAGATGTAATCTTATAAATCAATGAGTGAATGACCACACTCAGGTTTGTGCATAAGTAAATACGTGCGATTTAGAATCCACTTGTTAGACTTCTATAATATAGAATTAAAATTAAATATAAATCTAAGATGAAATGACCCAGGCAGTAGCGTTTGAAGCCCACATTCTGCAGGTCGCAGTTACGAATCCCGTTCTACCAGTCACCCTGACCTTGCGTATTTTCATGGTTTTCTAAGAAAAACCAATGCTGGGTGGATAATGTACTATTATGAATTTTCCTCTCCCCATTTTGCTCGTATTGCCTTTCATATTTCAGGATGATGTCCTCGGTGGCCTAGAAGTACCTTGTTAGCCTCCATTTTTGAGGTCGCGAGTTCAAACTCGGCGGAGTGCGATGGATTTTTTTTAGGGCGTAAAAATTCTTAGCAAGGCTTCCTTCGGCAGGGAAGTAAAGCCGGTGGTCCCGTGCCGTAGATTTATGGCACGTAAAAGAACCTCAAGCCTGATGAGGAGCCTTTGAGCAAAATTACCGTCTTTCACACCCAATATAGAATGGGACGCTAAGGACCACAGTAGTTAGAGAGCCTCCATAAATAAAACTCAATTTAATGTAATATTTCAAGATACCGAGTGGGATGTGGCTCGCATTTGGAAGGTCATGGGTTCGATTACCGTGGACGATCTTCCTGTTCCATTGTTTTTTCGGGGTTTCCCCGGGTCGCCAGGTTTATCTGGGAAGGGTCATTACATCCCCCGAATTTCCTGTCCCTCCATTTCATTACATTAATCATTTCATTCATCCTTCACCCCGTTTGGTCTATTTCAGGGTTGGAAGTGTAGGCGAATGAGTTTCGGTGCAGTGTGGCAAGAGAAAAATATGCTCTCTGTGAACCTTCTCCGTCCTTCGGCTGGTTGCCGTGGTATAAGGGCCGCTCACGGCGGGGGCATTGGACCCCATGTGCGGAGAGGTCCCCGGTCATCTGCCTGTACGTCTGCTGGGGCGTTTATATATAGAAACCTTAGGGATCCTGTCAATTTGCTGTGCGGTCACTCCTGGTTCCGGCCGCCTGGAACCTCGTCCCTTCCTTTAGGGGGTACCCCGTTGTGGGGACGTGCAATACAATGTTCGGACTCCCTGGATTAGTGTCGAAATCATTCCATTCTCTGGTAATAGTCTCGACTAAGCTCAACACAAAAGCGTATTAAGGTATCTAATAAGAAATCTCTCTGATACACATCGATTTCGTTGCTCTATTTATGTCCAGCACTTTGTCTCGAATAGTTTCATCTGTGGTGTTTTATTTTGTTTATACATGATGCTAAGATGGCTTTCTGAGTGAGGTAAGACTAGTTAATTATGCATCAGAAAGAGAGAACAGTGGCAGTCAGTCACAATGTGCTGTTCTAAAGAGCTTTAGAAACATATGTAGCCTGGTGGCAGGAAAAGCTATGCTCCTCCGTTCCTAGCAGACCTTGTTCAGTATTTCCATTCAAAATTCCATTCTATCGATCTTCACTTTGTGGCATGTCACAAGAGCCGAAAAAAGTGGAGTTTAAAGCTGGGATTCGCCGATAGAATTTCGCAACCACCACCAATAAAACATTTATCAGAATCAATTAATCGATTATCGTTACATGTTGAGGTTATGAGGAGGTGGGTCACTATCCAAAGACTGCGGATTGGTTTTTTCGCGTTATTTATTACTTTGATAGATATGATAGGGTTTATATAGCACCTGGAGTAGGTCATTGAAATCGGTGTTTCTTAGAAGGTTACCTAATTGGAAAGTTTCACATGCCCTTGAATCGCTAGTGGGATAGCATAGAAGAACAACATCCATCAGCGGGTGCAAATGCCCCGTCTGTTTGCAACACCACTAGAAGTTCAAGTACTACATCTTTGGGCAATACAGCTTTTCAATGGCTCCATATTCGGAAATGAGATAACGTTGCTGAGTCACTCCCTATTTGCTAATCTTCAGGCTTGTCCACACTTCACATCTACATGTGTAAGTTTTAAGTGCAGTAAATCAATATTATAAGGTAATTTTGGAAATGTATTAGTTTATCAAACATTATAACAAGTATATTGTGGTACGTGTGGGATAGATAGTTTTACAGCTTAGTTGAGGAAAATATAGAATAAAAATAGGTTTGTTACATTTGTTGAATTTCTCTACAGGCTATCGTTTACTTTTATGTGTGCACTTGAGGCAGTGTTTTTAACACTTAAATGATTTTCAGTCAAATTATGTATATATAAATTCAGTAACAGCACGCCTTAAAGCAATATGTGTATGTAACAACATATAAAAACTGTATGTAACAGTCATTGTATATGTTTGTATTATTGTATTCATGTGTGATAATGTTATGTGACTATATTACGTAATTTAATAATGTAGGAGCTGTGAGAATAATAGGTTAAAGTTACTAACAATGAGATAATAATGAGGTAACCTTGAGGCAATAATGAGTAAGAAAGTTTAACGATACTACTTACGATTCTTGGAAGCAATAATGTAATTTTAGTGACAGTTTATAAAATAGCCAATCAACAACCAGAATAACTAGTAAAATGAATGTATTCTATTGGAATAGGATTAGCAAATCAGAAACTGAAAAGGAGAAACATTTATAAATTCAGGAGTCAGTTGGTTGCACACAGCGTTACTAACCAGTCGCAAAAAGTGTCTTCAAGAGATTTAATACGTATTTTGAGTGAGACAAAAAATAGTTTACGTGTTTTAAAGTGCAAGTATTTAATAAAAAACATCTCACAGCTCTCTCTATACCAGTAAAGTGTTAATTAAATCGTATCAAGCATTAATAAAAGGAGTGAAGTAAAATTATAATCTGTGTAAGCCTACATTCTTGTCGTACCATAACCCTACCAAGAGAAACATGTGTCTAACAATAATACTGACGCAGCCGAGGCAAACATAAATATATAATATTTAAAGAAACAGTCAAATAACAAAGTTAATATTTTTAAAAATTGGGGCGAAGGCTACCGGAAACTGTTTACCATGCGTGCGTTTGCAACTACTTCAAGTTCGGTTCCCCAACAGTTGAAATATAATACAACTCCTTCAATACAACCTACTTAAAATTGACGCCCAAAGCATGTTGCTAATAACAATACAACAAATCACCTTTCCATACATGAAGCAACCACCTACTTCAAATTGACGCCCAAAGCGTGGTGCAAACAACATAATAACAACAATACTACTTCACACTACACGCTAATCCCATTAATCGAGATAATCATTTGCAGAGTGGTTTCATTACGAATTTCGTTGAAGGTACAAGAGAGATACGGGAGACTGAAGCGATAATCAACTCCTTAGAAAGCAAGTCGCTGTATGCTGTTTAGAAATTTCCCTGCCTGCATTATATCAAGGGAAACACTCTAATGGTGATTCACTTCAAAAATATATGATGAAAGTGTTGGAAAATTCAAAACAATAATAAAGAATGTCTCGGAAATTGCTATCGCTACAAAGAAAAGTACTTGACATAAATTATGGTTTAAAGTGATCTACATATTTCGTAGTAGGTTTTGGACTTATCTTATGGTTTACCAATTACACAAAATTGTGCTAAATTCATTCCGAATGACAGGAACTTCACAGGTTATTCACAGAAAATTTAAGAAATATAGTACAATGATATTTTAATCAAAATAGAAACTGCAATTTTTTTGAGAATCAAATACAGGATGGGTCATTTAATTTGAGACTGCACATCTCCAAAGCTAAGCGTTGTCTTGAATAAAAGTTGCTTGATGTTATGTGGGAAAGTAAATGACATTAGTTGTTTTTTGTATGCGGACGTTATGATAGTCATTTTAGGGTCAATTTAATTGTTTAAATGGGAACCTACAGTTAGGTCAAATTAAATTTACCTTAAAATGATCTTTCACAGTGTCCTCCAAATAAAATACGACTAATGGCATTTACTTTACTTCATAATATCAAGCAACTTTTATTCAAGACATTTCTTTCTACAACGCTTAGTTTTGGAAATATTGTACAGTATCAAATTAAATGGTCCATCCTGTATAAAATGTTTACCATTTAAAGGGTAGCTTGAACTGGACGATTTTCTTGAAAATCTTCTTGTTGCACCCTTTTAAAACAACGAAATTAAATACCGGGTTTGTTATTTATCCGACTTTTCCTTTCTGAGCTATGCTGTTCAAAGACATACACACGTGTACTACCTGGTGATTTCATGCTAATTCCTTTAAATAACACAGCGTTAAGTTTATACTTCCCCTATATGACTGCAATGTATAGGTTCTCTGTTATGGAAGCTACCAAAGTGTGTTACTGAATGGGAGTTCTTTATATTACTGAATATCCAATTATAATACGGAATAAGTACTGGGTGTTCATTTCAAAGTGTACTATGAAGTGCTGTATAATGCCACTGTCAGCCGCTGAGGCTAGTATTCCATCCGCCTAGTACTTCCGCAGAGGCGTGTGACTCGTTTGTCGGAGAAGTTGCCGCACATGCAGGCGCTCTTAATCGAAGGTACGTGAAAGCTGCAGACTCATCGCTGGCGTAACGTAACGCAAATTTGTCAACACAGAATGTTGCGACTTTTTCCATGAATGTAAACAAACCCATGTATGTGTAATGAATGGACGTTGCAAGAAATATTAACATGTTTATTATTTTATTCTTTTGCTGTGACATTGCAAGGCACATTATTTGTTCTACTGTTTATTACTAATACGAAGAACCACTCTGCCAAATAGGGGAAAATGGATGATGATGCATACGCAGGTGATAGGTGTTCATGTTGTCTTTAGAAGAGATGTAGATAACAATGTCTTAACCCTCCATTACCCTGAGGTAGACACTCGCCTCAGTGTTTCAAGAACAGTTTACATTTCAGCCATTTTAGTACCCTTAAAACTGAACACCGTGCTTGGTAGGCAACTACTCCGGCACACATGTACTACGTCACGTCCTTCCCCTTAGAGCTGAAACTTTAAAAACTGACCCAACAGAATGACGTCATGACAACTTTGAAATGAACACTTAGTCGGCCGACAATAGGAAAACCCATGGGTGATTATACTTGCTTAAGTATCCAGTTATCTATTGCGATGATATAAGGCTACACTCTTGTGTGCTAAACAAACATGGAAGGCCTTTCAGTAAATATCACGAGGCAGTATTTTTAACACTTACATGATTTCAGTCATATTATACACTATGTAAATTCAATAACAGCCCACCTTGAAGCAATATGTGTATGTAATAATTTGTAAAATGTATATAACAATCATTGCATATGCTTATATTATTGTATATATGTTCAATAATGTTATGTGAATATATTACGTAATTTAATAATGTAGGAGCTGTGAGAATAATAGGTTAAACATTGCTAACAATGAGGTAACAATGAGGTAACCTTGAGTCAATAATGAGTAAGAGAGTTTAACAATTCTACTTCTGATTCTTGGACACAATAATGTAATTTTAGTGACAGTTTATAAAATAGCCAATCAACAACCAGAAAAAGCTTTAGTTAAATGAAGGTATTCTATTAGAGTAGGATTAGCCAATCAGAAACTGAAAAGGAGAGAATTTTACAAATTTAGAGTTCAGTTGCCTGCAGACAGCGTTACTAAATAGACGCAAAAAGTGTCCTCAAGAAATATAAGTACCTGAAAGCACATTTGGAGCGAAGGCTACCGGAAAATGTTTACTATATGTGCGGTTGCAACCAACTTCAAGTTCGGCTCCCCAACAGTTGAAATACAATACAACTCCTACTTCTAATCGGCTTTTCCATACGTGAAGCAAAACAACTTCTTCAAATTGACGCCCAAAGCGTGGTGCTAATAAATAATGTAACAAACCATCTTCTCAACCACCTCTTACCCTACAGCTGTGACTGTAACATGGTGACAGAAGCAGAAGAACCGAGCCGTTTCTAGGAATCGTCAAATAGATAAGAGGTGCCAAGAACCAAGTGGAAAAAATATTTGATGTGTATGGTTTAAAAGAACAAAGAAAAGGAAATAGATGTTTAAACCTTTGTAGCTTAAATTCTATAAATTTGTGATTTATAGGATATCTTTTTCACAATTAAGTAACAGTCTCCGGAAATTTCTATTATTCCGAAGCATAGTTATATGTTCTTTCCAGCTTCTAAAAAAACTGTCAGATAAAGTTGAGAAGTTATACAATTAACTCATTTGTGTTGTCATCTGTATCCATCTGCTAGTTATATGGCAGTGGGCTCTTTTCCGCTTTTCAGTTTTCTTTTGGTTGTCATTTGCTATTCAGTCCTTCACAAAATACTTTTATATAGATGTTTTTAGTCTTGAGAGTTTACCTTGTTGATGTTGAAATAAGCTAATACGAAGAGGTTTAGTATTCCGTTTCAAACAGAACCAAAGAGTTAAAACAGTTACAGGGGAAAAGAATAAACATAAGCATTGCTGCTGTAGCTGAGTGATATAAATGTACAGTAACTTTAAATATTTATTAAACAGCAATCTATATGTTGTTTACTTATCCTTATCCACATTATCTAGGAGTATGAAACTGGCCCGTGCAATACGAAAAGTCATGTTACCGAAATAAACGAAACATAATCTTTCTCAGTCACAAACACACACTCCTAAAATAAAAAAGAACCTTTCATCCAGAATATTATCCAAACATTAGCCCTCATTCCTTTGCACAGTTCACATCCGATGCCAGTAATAGAACCGGTTCTAGGACGGCTAAACGTCAGAGATCTCTGCTCGAGCGTCCAAGATGATAATGTCCATGCATCTTCTTATTGGCTTGCCTGCAGTAATCTTACAGGACCAATCAGAAGGCGTTCAAGTTCGGTGTGGAAAGCTCTTGGTAGGACTAATATGCAAACGTATAGGTATTTAACCAGTACTACACAATTCGGCCTTCTGGAGGAAGTGATGAAAAATTATTTGTATATGTCATTAAACTGGACAATAATTACGTGCGAACTTTCATCAACGATATCATTTCTACGTTGTTGTTAATACGAGTACTATATTTTATTACTGCAATGAAGCATTGTCTTAGTAATACTCCCTAATGAGAACATAGATGACTAGATTGTAATGTAACCTTTCGGAAGTTCGGCCATATTCTGTGGGAGGTAAAGTGCTTTGTATTCATGTCTTGCTGTCAGAGGTTTTTTCTAGATTTGAACAGCTGCTTTCCATTATGGGCCACATTTTATGCACGTATGTATACCTACAAGGGACTGTGTAATGAAACTATTTTTACAAACGTATATCTAGATTAATATGGAGTAGATAGAAACAAAATCTGATGTGTTACACTCACATGACTTTCTCTACTCTTGTACAATCTAATTTTACAAACGCCTATTCTCCATATGCTTCATGTTAATCGAGATATCGAGATGTCAATCTTATTGGTAATTTTCTTGTAGATGCAAGGGAAATATGGTAGCTTTTAAGCGAGTCAAATATTTTAACACTGGTTACTATGTGGCGCATTCCATTCTCTTTGCATGTCCAGCACATAAAAAAAAATGAATAACGCATTTGAGAAAAAGTATAAGTATTGGAAAATTTAAGGAAATAACAAGCAATATCTCGAAAACGGTTCACTCAACAAAAGAAATGTATATGACATAAGTTGTGTATTTTAACGCGATCTACATTCTTTGTGTAGTAAAATTTTGTCTATCTCTTATGGTTTACCAGTTATGCAAAAGTCGTTCACAATGAAGAATACTTTTGGAGACATTCCCAGGAAATTCGAGATATACATTGCATTTCTCATGACATTATCTTAAACATATGATATTTTCATCAAAATCGTTAGAGCCATTTTTGAGAAAATTAAAATTTTCGAAAAATTTTCCATGTAAAGGGTAGTCTGGGGTGGGGGGATTTTCTTGAAAACCTTCGTGTCGCATCTCTGGAAGATACTGAACCTAAATACTAAGTTTGGTGCTTATCCGACTGTTCGTTTTTGAGTTATGCTGTTCACAGACACACACACACACACGGACATGTTTCCAAAAATGCTTTTTTTGGATTCAGGAGGTCTCAAAACATGTATTTCCGGCGAAATCTCGGTATCGAATTTTTGGGTGGAATGCAATACTTCCCCTACTTACTATACGTAGTAGAGAAAGTAATAAGTTTTGCAAGAATAATTTGTAAAAGCTATACAAAAAAAAAAATAGAGCTAGTCATGTGAATGTAACGCATCAGAATTAATTTTCATCTCAAGGATCCTACATCTTTAAGAAAACATTGTGGTACAGGTTTCAGAAGTTTTCGTAGATCTATATGGAAATAAGCTTTTAAAAGAAGATGAAAAATGCAATATAAATGCAGTTTAAATTGGATCTAAAATGTAAATCAGCTGTGTTACATTCTCCCGAGATGACTCACCGTACCCTTACTTGATACGTTTATCCTGGAATAAAACCATTTATTTTTACTCCTTTTAGTTGTGTAATGGTTGCAAATTCGTTCTAATGGCTAAAAGAAGACAACGTTAAAAGAACTGGTAAAAGAAGTTAAAATATCATCTCCATATTAGAAGTTCCGGATATTTCTGTTGGAGGATAATTCCCTCAAGACAGGTGCTACTTTTACTGCATTAGTAATTTTGTTTATCGACCACATTATAATACATTACATGTGACGTAACAGAACTATTATGGCATACATAATCTTTCTCTGCGGTGTACGCAGCTCCCCTATTGCCCATACCTTTTAACACGTTCAAAGTAGCAGTCCACTGGGATCTATTCCCCAGATAAGCTATTAAATATGTGTATTTAAAAGAAAATAAATTATGTTTATTGTAATTGTAATATTCTAACAAATTGAAGTAACTTCCTTTGATTCAGTATGTTTTGCTTAAACATTACCTGCAAAAATCAATAAAAATGCCGAGGAGTTAACAGTGTTGCCATCTGTTACACTACTCGTAAACACTGCAATCGGTGAAAACACAAAGTTTTAAATAATAGTGTGGTCAACCAAAAAAGGTGGCATGCAAAACTTTGACTATAATGGGAATGAAGATACTCGTAGATCTATAGCATGAAAATTATGAAATTGGTGTATTAATTACTACCATTATAGTCTTGTTGCATAATATACTATTTTGGCCTTCGGTCAAGTACCATTTAGCCATCAGGATATCATATTTATTATTTGCTTTGTTGGTTAATTAGCTGCTTTAACCGGGTACGTCATGCTTAAATAATGCCGGGGTTCCTAGAGCTTAGAGTTAACTGACATTTTGTCTTCTCAGAAAAAGGGAACACCCCAGATTAAACCTTACACAAATAAATCGCCATAACCAAAATATGAACTCGGAACCAACTGTTCAACTTTCTTATTTTATTTTTAAACTAGGTAATTGAGCAATGGATTATCTATACTAATATTAAATCGAGAAAATGTGTTTTTATGTATATATAGGGTAACCTGAAAAACCACTCAACCGAGTTTGATAATTCTTTCACTATTGAAAAGCCTTATTATTTCATATCTTATTTTAATTTCATAAAAACTGAAAGATTAAAAAGCATTTACAAAGCCTTTGTACTTGAATATAAACACATTAAGTTTTAAAAGAACATGCTGGCAAAAAAGGCTTTGACTTTTAATTGAGAATGACATGGAGTAGAAATTAGTTGTCACTCCACAGAAAACTCATTTAAAATAATAAAATCTGATGTGTTACACTCACATGACTTTCTCTACTCTTGTAAGAACTACTTTTACAAACGCTTATTCTCCATATGCTTCATGTTAATCGAGATGTTAATCTTATTGTTAATTTTCTTGTAGATGCAAGGGGAATATGGTAGGTTTTAAGCGACAGTCAGATCTTTTAAGAGCTAGTTTCTATGTGGCGCATTCCATTCTCTTTGTATGTCCAGGACCAAAAAATGAATAACGAATTTGAGAAAAAGTACAAGCATTGGAAAATTTAAGGCAATAACAAGCAATATCTCGAAAATGGTTCACTCAACAAAAAAGGTATATGACATAAATTGTGTATTTTAACGCGAGCTACATTTTTGTATAGTAAAATTTTGTCTATCTCTTATGGTTTACCAGTTATGCAAAAGTCGTTCACAATGGAGAATACTTTTGGGGACGTTCCCAGGAAATTCGAGATATACAGTTCATTTGTTATGAAAATATCTTAAACATATGATATTTTAATCAAAATTGTTAGAGCCATTTTTGAGAAAATTAAAATTTTCGAAAAAGTTCCATGTAAAGGGTAATCTTGGGTGGGGGATTTTCTTGAAAACCTTCGTGTCGCATCTCTGGAAGATACTGAACCTAAATACCAAGTTTGGTGTTTATCCGACTGTTCGTTTCTGAGTTATGCTGTTCAAAGACACATAGACAGACAGACAGACAGACACACACACGGACATGTTTCCAAAAATGCTTTTTTATGGAGGGGGCCTCAAAACATGTATTTCCGGTGAAATCTCGGTATCGTATTTTTGGGTGGAATACAATACTTCCCCTACTTACTATACGTAGTAGAGAAAGTAAAAATGCCTCACACGGTATATTTCATAATAAGCTATAGGTACATTTTATGGGATTTTAGAGGGTTTATTGGGGTGACAACTCCAATGTGGAGATGACCCGTGCGTCTCCACTACAGTCCTTGGCCATATTCGCATCACTTCTTCTGCTGCTTCTAATAATAGGGGTGGCTTGTGGTTCCGGGATCTTACTCATAGCCTTCACCTATTCGCTAGTCGCACACCAACTTCTAACATAGGATAATATTTCGACCAGGGAAATCATGATAGACACAGGTCCTGGGTGTTCTAAACTTTGCAAGGCGTGCGAGAGGAGGGTGCGGATATGACCAAGGTAGTTCCAAACTCTTACATAGTAAACCCAGTTAAGTTTAATGTAATATTTTAGAGTCCCGTTTCAGGCTAAGGGCAATGGTTGTAGGACTTACCGGAGTTGTAGATGATGATTATTACTATTGCACGTGGATTTTCATAGAGGTGACCGACAATGGTTTCGGTAGCACCTGCCAAAGAATCTACCCTCAGTCTTAAAACTTGGACTATTTAACGTAACGCCCTGGCCAAGCTCAGCAGACTTCTCGGCCAGGAGAATTGACCTGATGCCAATCAGCAAAATTGCGGTCTCTGGCCCAAGGGTAAATACTCTCTGACACAGCGGCTCTTGCGTAGGTAAGCTGGGTTCCTGAACTCTCGTCTTAACATGTGAAATCCTTTCCATTTCACCTTTTACGAAAACTTTTAATAATCCTATGAATAACTAGAAACAATAACCAATGCACTGTGACAATATATATATATATATATATATATATATATATATATATATATATATATATATATGAAGATGGCCACGATTTAGCAATTAAGGCACAGCAAAACGAAAGTGAATCTAATCTACTTATAACTATACATTAATATGCGGTACAAATGCCAACATATTTAATAACTATCAAGTAAGAACGTTGTTCGGTATTTTCCTTGTGTTATAATTAGGGCCCGGATTTTTAGGTGCAATAAATCTTCAGTTTAGGTTTCTTATATACTTAAAATAGGTTTTTTGGGTGTTTCTTATTATAATAGTTTTTTATATTTTGCTTCGTGGATCAACACAGGTATCAATAATTTTGCTTTTCTAGTGCTTAGTAATAAGATTTATTTTTTAGCATTGCAGTAGATACATACATTCTCAAATTTTTCTGGCGTAAACGATTTCCTGTTATGACGTACCACATTCTTGTATGAAGAAAAGGTTCTTTCAACGGAACATGATGCCAGTGCAGTAGGTTCTAGGGGTAGTTCTCCTGTATACTTTTCTCGCTGCAATACTGAATTGATGATTTTCATATCTTCAAAAGCAGGATTTCGTTGAATCTTCTGCAACTTCGAAGAACATAAAACTTGCACTGGTCCAAGTATTTCTTTACTGGAAACATTGCCAATGATATCTAAAGCATTTATAAGTGGCAAAGTTGTACTTTCCAACCGAGAATAGCTTCTGGTATAAAACAAAAATTTGTCTTAATATACGCAAGGGAAGCGGCAAGAGTGGGACACTCGAGTGACTTCTTAGCCTTGACAATGTAGAAAGTTTCTGTTTCATCCAATTCATTGACGACATTTTTAACGTATTTTAAGTGCTTGGTATAGTAAATGGCAGCAGACAGCCAAGTACGCTCCTCCTGACCTATCAGCTGCATCCAGGTATCACCATGTCACATGTGCTGGGTTTAATGGTAGTAACTTGAACTATCTACTGCTATAAGTGGTAGAAATAATTTTACAATGAGTTTCAATCCGAAAATAACATTCTTCATTTCGAAAAGGAAAAAAAGTTATCTAGGTTATTTTAGGTGTCAATCCCTCATTTAGGTTATTTTAGGTGTAATGAAATTCACATATTCTGCTCCAGGAAGTGTGAAACGAGTATATATCTTGAATGTTAATTAAATAGCAAGGAAAAATATAGATTAAAACCTAAAAATCCGGGTTCTAGTTAATAATCATCATTAGCAGGGTGTGTTAAATAATTATATAATTGTGTCCAGATAGTATTAAAAATCGGTTCAACCAATATTTATAATTAACAACTCAAAATATTATTTTTCTCAATAGTCGCGGACTGTCTTTTCTAAAAGATGTTAACTTGGTGGTCTAGGAGTGGGTGACCCATATTTAACTGTTTCACCTCTCTTTCGTTGTATATGTTGAGGGTCCGTATATGTATTATGAGAAAGCCATGTATCTTTGTTACTAAATAACTATGGAGCCAAAGAGAAGTATAACATTTTAAAATATCACCTACTGAGATTATTTAAAGTTATTACTTGATCATTCCAATCGATAATTGTACCAACGCCAAAGGCTATATGTAGGCTACGCTGTATTTCCAGAAATTGAAAGACTATCAGGGGGAGATTAAAGAATTCGGATGTTCCGTGGATTCTCCATATACTTTTGTGTGAATATCAGGACATTTTTCATCCGTTATTAATAGTCGGAGCTTTACGAATTACAATTAAAAGGATTAAATCTTCTATATTATTGTATAAGAGTTTCCTAAAGAATGTGGGAAGTGAATGAAATTAATTAAATCGCCACTTCAGTTTAAAAAGCTATCTGTACAACTCGGGTAACCAGCTAGTCTCCTATAAAACCTATGACGTTGGTAAAGAAACCAGCGAATAAGTACGAATTTTCCTGTTAATATTATTTCGTTAAAATTGTTTTATTTTTTCGCCACACCACCAAGAACTTAAAAGTAGTAATAGGTTTAAGGGGGCATGGGCATCAAATGTATTAACAAACATTGATACTTCGTTTTAACATAATTTAAATTCTAAATATATATTTATTTGTGAAAAACAAAATTTAAATTCTGTGTTACATTCACATGATTTTCTCTACCAACTATTGATTATTTTTAGTGGGTATAAAGATTATTTATTTCATCCTTTGGGAACAACTTACGTTGTTTTTGGACACGTCTGGATTGGATAAGTAGAAATTTTATATTACAGCAAGTAATAATACAATAATTCTAAATAATAATTGCATGTCAATTTCTTTACAAACATATTGTCACAGAATAACAAAATTAAATAATCTATGTACTTTAATGCTGTGATTATGGAAAGAACTGGTCACATTATGCTGGCCTTAAAATTCTGGTTCCATGCAATCGCGAGAAATAACCAAATATCGAAAAGAATTGAAAAAATGACAAAATATTAAACAAGTCCAACCATTAATAACGAATATCTCGGAAACACAAAAAGGTGGTTTGAAATAAACTGTGTGTTTTAAAGAGATCTACATCTTTGTGTAGAATGTTTTCGTCTGTTGCTTAATATTTACCATTGTACAAGATTACACAAAATTTCTTCCGAATGAAGTGGGCTTCACTGAGTATTTGCATAAAATTCAAGTAAAACATTCTATTTTTCATGAAAATATCTGAAGTATGTGGTATTTTATTAGAATTTTTTTTAGAAAATATAATGTTCCATGTAAATAGTAGTTTGAGGTGGGCATGTTCTAGTAAATCTTCAAGTAGCATATTTGGAAGGTACTGATCCTAATTACAAATTTTAGTGTTTATCCGACTTTCCGTTTTAAGTGTTACGCTACACATGCGCGTGCACACACACGGACTTTTTTCTTAAAATGCTGTTTTCTTAGAAACCTCAAAACATGTATTTCCAGTGAAATCTCGGTATCGAATTTTTGGGTGGAATGCAATACCCTCTCTACCTACTATGTGCAAGGCAAATAAAGCAGAAAACTGCTAAACATACTTTACTGTATGCTTAATTAATGGAGTACATGCTATAAGAGACAAGGGCGGCGATATGAACTGACCGATATGCTTGCTAGGTTTGTCGAGGAGAAGCGCTATGTTTTGCCTGCTGTTTAATTCATGACCTACCGCAACGGCGGTGTGCGCTCCGCACATCAGCTGTCTAGTTCGTCGTTCTCACTTATTGCTTTCTCTGCACCCACCTTATTGTAGGTAAGAGGAAATATTTATCCACCCAAAGGTTTGATGTCGAATTTTCACTGGAGATACATGTTTTGAGGCCCGTTGAATCCAATGAAAAATATTTTTAGAAAAAAACCCGTGTGTGTATGTCTGTTTGTGTCCGTGAACAGCATCGCTCAAAAACGAAATATTGGATGACACCAAATTTGTTATTTAAGTTCAGTATCTTCCAAAGCTGTGACTTGAAGATTTTCAACAAAATACCTCACTCTAAATTACCATTTACATAGAACATGTTACAAAAAGTTTTATTTTTGTGAACCGATTTTAAACAAAACACCATACTTTTTAAATGTTTATATGAAAAATAAAATGCGTATCTTGACATTTATAGTAATAGTCCATGAAGTCCTCTTCATTCGAGAGGAAATAGGTATAGTTTTGTACAACTAGTGAGCCTTAGGAGATAGAAAAAGTGTGCTACATAAAAATGTAAAATACATTATTTATTTTAATTTTTTGTGAGATATTTCCTATTTCGAGATGTCTTTATTATTGATTTGAATGTTTCAACACTTTGTAATTTTTTAAAGTTCTGTCACTATATTCAAATGTTTCTCGCAATATCATGAAGGACTATGGAATTTCAAAAATAGCTTTTAGCGGACCGCTTTAAACATTGGATTTCCTCTATGTCCCTATGTAGCAATGAAGCAGTTCCTGCAAAGGTTTATCTCTATTAACACGCAGTAGAAAAAAATCTGATGACATTCACATGACTTTCTCTACCCTCTATTGTTTATTAGTGGGTGTACAAACAAGTCTACTAAAGCTTATGCACTTCATTTTAATCCAAATAAATCTTTGCCGAAATATCTACATTACATATTTCGTTATAGATACAAAGGGAACAGCGATAGTCAAATATTTAAAAACTTGACGCTATAAGCAAAGGCTATTACCAAAAACTTCAATGTATACAGTTTATTTCTTCATGTAAATATCATTAATGTGTGATATTTTAATCAAACTAGCTAGAGCCATTTTGTAGAAAATTTCGAGAAATGTTCATGTCAAGGATAGTGATTTTCTTGAAAATCTTCATGTTGCATCCCTAGATGATATTGAACATAAATACCAAGTTTGGTGTTTATTCAACGTTTCGTTTTTGAGTTATTCTGTTCACAGGCACACAGATTTTCAAACACACACACGCGCGCGCGTACCTTTGCCTAAAAAGGCTTTTTAAGGGGGCCTCCAA
Source organism: Deroplatys truncata (assembly GCA_030765065.1). Taxonomy (NCBI): domain Eukaryota; kingdom Metazoa; phylum Arthropoda; class Insecta; order Mantodea; family Mantidae; genus Deroplatys; species Deroplatys truncata. The sequence goes on along the minus strand of CM060979.1, from coordinate 58,899,382 downwards.
ACATGTAATTCCGTTCAAATCTTGGTATCTAATATTTGGGTGGAATTCATTACCTTCTCTACCTACTATGTACGTGGTAGAGAAGATAAAAAAGTAGAGAAAGTCATTTGAATGCAACATGTCAGATTTGTGTTAGATAAATGCTTGAAAATACATCAAAGGTTGTTCAGGAGTCTTGTACCTTTCGACAAGTTCTCTTAGCAATTTAAAGATTGACACCCACACTGCTTTCATCCTGTACAAACACAGATGCGCGTGCTCAGGGGATAGTATAACGTTAGTCCTGTTCATTAAGATACAACAAATTTGCACGTTGCAGCATTAGAATGTCATGGGACTAATTTCCTAAAAAGGGGGTCCATTGAATACATAACTTCATTTAGCCTGCCAAAACTATCATATCCTTCCACAAAACGCAATTATAATTGGGTTTAGGCTATACATCTCGTGCAAAATATTACAAAGTACTATATTTCGTATTATCTACAGGAAATCCAAAGGTAAACATATCTTAAGCTAAAAATCAAAATCATTCGACGCAAATACTCCCAAGTATCAATAATTAAGTATGAAATGAATGCGGTTGTAAGACTGTCTAATACCACTGCATTCTACTTGTATTTGAAACGGCAGAGATGGTGATTTCGAGGAAATTCTGCAGCTTGGTGGCTTAAAGCGTGGGTGGGAATATATGGCAGTGTCGGAGGTTGACCACTGTACGTAATTAGTATATTTCATACGAATAATGAAATGAGAACATCCTCTACCAGAAACGTATATCTACTCGTGAATGTATGTACCTAATTAGCGCTGCTTCCAGTAACTAAACGCTTACGTCACATCCTAGGAAAGAAATACGGCCTTTGCAGAATGACATAATGTTTTGTTTAGTGGTTGGACTAATGTACGAGTAGTTCTTATACTTTTGTTAATGTCATCAGTTTAAATTTATCTATTTATACAGGAAAGACCTGTTTTCAGAAGTTATCAAGTTATCTGAAAATTAAATGATAAGGTTTTCATGTAGGCACTGCAGGCATTAAAGTTTTGATATTTTCATTACTTTTGAAACCTTTGCGTTTCAAACATGAATTTTATGTTTCTAGTCAAACGCCACACATCATGACATTGAAAAATATTTTTATTGCAAATGATATTTAACTGATTAAAATCACAACAAGTGCATATAAATACTCTTTTATTGACATTAGCTTAAAAGAGGAAACGGTAGTTTAAAATGCTCGTTAGGGCTTCCTGTATTTTAAAAGCTTGTTATAATTTAAAACCAATATTCAAAGCCCTTTGAGTATTTACCTGAAAAGTAAGCTTGACTTTTCGGAATGGATATTTGAAATTTGAGAGAAGCTAAACTTGTGGAGCATTTTGAGTTTCGGAATTGTGCAGAAAAATAACTGCCAAAAAAATAGACATTTAAGAAAACATTGCAGATAATTTAACGTATTAGTCCGGCGTTGTGACGCAATGGGCTAGAGCGTGGAATTCTGGGTCCCGTGCATGGGGGTACGCATTTTAAGTCCTGCTATAGAGCCAGTGCCCACGCAGTATCGTGATGGAATTGAGGAGCTGCGATAGGCAGGCATCCCGGCCACGAAAGCCAACATTACGTCTGGGGGATGTGGGAAACTAACCCAATCACCCCCAGTATCAATTGGATGATTGCTGACCTCTGCCATGCGTAATGGGCATGAGGCTGGCAGTCGGGTTGGTTGACCGAAACGCAGCTGCAGCGTCACGTATTGTATTAACCTTGTTACAATATAATATAAAAAATCAAGTGGGGTTTGAATGTTAAATTTTGAATACTTTTCAAGATTTTGGCCAAAAATTCAGTAACATATACAGTTAAGATCTTAGAAAGAAAATATTAAAATTTAGGCTGAAAAGTTTGCTGACGTAATTTACACATTACAAGAATTCATGTTGCAAACATTAAATGTCCTCTTAAACCTCAGTGCTGCTTGGTGAAACACTTTTCAGCATCCCTTAATCTAAAGAGAAAATAGTTTCCTCCATTTCTCAACACTGTGTTATGTCTTTGTAGAACTGCGCAAACATAGTCGTAAAACTCTTGATATTACGTTTTTGCCATGGGTTATGCATTTGAAAAATAAAATCTTAATTCGGTCCTTCATAAACTGTATACTAAACCTCAGTTGTGCGTTATGCTTGAGCCCACAATGAAGTAGGTGGTTTGTTACGTTATTTGCACCACACTTTGGGCGTCAATTTGAAGTAGTTTGTATTGAAGGAGTTGTATTATATTTCAACTGTTGGGGAACCGAACTTGTAGTAGATGCAACCGCAGTATGTTACCCGGTATTCTTCGTCAAAAAAATTTAAAAATATTAACTTTGTAATTTGACTGTTTCTTTAAATATTTATTTATGTTTGCCTCGGATACGTCAGTATTATTGTTTTAGAGACATGGATGTCTTGTCACGGTTGTGGTGCGACAGGAATGTAGGCTTACAAAGATTATAATTTTACTTCACTTCTTTTATTACTGCTTGACACGATTTAAATAATACTTCACTGATAGACAGAGAGCTGTGAGATGTTTTTATTAAATACTTACAGTTTTTAACACTTAAACTTATTTTTCGTCTCACACGAATACATATTAAATCTCTCGAGGACGCATCTTGCATCCAGTTACAATCACTGTCTGCAGGCAACTGAACTCTAAATTTATAAAGTTTTCTCCTTTTTAGTTTCTGATTGGCTAATTCTACTCCAATAGAATACCTTCATTTAACTAAAGATTTTTCTGGTTGTAGATTTGCTATTTTATAAACTGTCACTAAAATTACATTATTGCTTCCAAGAATCAGAAGTAGTATTGTTAAACTCTCAAACTCATAATTTCCTCAAGGCTACTTCATTGTTACCTCATTATTAGCAACGTTTAACCTATTATTCTCACAGCTCCTACATTACTAAATTACGTAATATATTCACATAACATTATTGAACATGTATACAATAATATAAGCATATGCAATGACTGTTACATACATTTTACAAATTATTACATACACATATTGCTTCAAGGTGGACTGTTATTGAATTTACATATTATATCATTTGACTGAAATCATTTAAGTGTTAAAAATACTGCCTCAACAATTATTTTAGCAAATCATTTAACAGGGTATTAATTTAGCGTCCATCTAACTATACCACAGCTGATCAAACAAGCGGCAGCTTTGCAGATTTCTTTTTCTGATTTTGAAGTCCCCAATGTGAGAAACAAAAAACTGAAGCATGGGAACACATTTTTACGAACTCTGTTGTGCTCGTAATTCGAAGTGGTTGTTATCTTACGTGCATATAACGCAACTGTTTATATTGATACAGAAAAATATTTCCTATCCTCTTCTAGTATGACCCCCTCTATACCTCGAGCATAATTCTAGATACTGGATTGGCAGGGTACCTGCTCCTCCCCCAAAATATGTCGAACTACCGAGAGGTAACACTACAATTGAATTTTAACGCAACAATAAAATATTATGCAATAAAAACATAGAAAAGAAGACGAAAGTTAAGAACGTTTTGGAAAGGCAGAATTTTAAATACTCAGTACCATAGCCGGGATTTGAACTACGGATTTTCCGGTTTCGTCCGGTTGCTCTAATCAACTGAACCACAATGGTAACGTGCCGGCACCATTAAATACCCCAAATGACTAGCATTTATTCAAACCAGAAGGAAATCTCAAATTCATTTTGAGTTGACATACCTCAATGACAACTTTGTAAGTACTTTAATCCTGCATTTCATAATTTACCAACTATTGGGCCAATCTGTCCTACACATGGCTTGTGTGAAATAACAATTAATTCCTATTCATTGATCTAATAATTGGTTAAACCATGAAGCTCGGGACTTAAAGTATTTACAACATTGTAAGTCATCCCAAATTGAATTTAAGGTCTCCTTGTGGTTTACCGGGAAAGAATTCCAGTCAGTTGGAGAATTTAATTACGTCCAGCATGTTGCCAGGTAGCTCAGCTGGTTAATAAACCGGACGAATCTGAAGCTCCTTGGTTCAAATCCCCGCAATGGTATCGAACTTTTGAGTCGTATTGTACTTTACAACCTTGTCCTATATATAGCTTGTGTGAATAACAATTACCATAAAAACTTTTTTTCCTTCTTTTAATACACTTAAAACTTTGTATTATCATGATACACTACCGTTTTCTTGATATCGGTTTTATTATTGCCTTTCAATGACGGCAATAACTTTCTCGCTGATGAAATATCTCGTATAAATGTCGTAGCTGACCTCCATTCCACCATTTATGCAAATATTTCATCTTTCTTCTGGAAGGCCAATTAGGTTGTTTTGGTTTAGCCTTTCCTTGAGTACCAATTGTCGCGAAACTCTTTCATGGAGGCGGTATCCGAAACACCCCTTTGTTTCACATCTTTATAACATCAGTGCTTTTTTGTGTCTTGAATTGTTCTGGTCAGTCATATAAACAGCTCATACAGGCTGCGGATACTATTGTGATGTAGGGGAATGGATCATTTTTTATGGAATGCACAACCTACATAGGCATTATTTTTGTAGAAGCATAATTGCGATCACTTTTGCGCGGAATTAATGAAATTATTTTACAGGCGCAGATCACAATTTAAGGGCTAAGTTTTATGAATCTGTTGTAGCGGTACAACGTTACGTGTTTTCATTCTTTATGATTAGAGCTCGGTATTCAGAGCATCTCTCTTGCAACGTCTTAAGCTTTAAAACATAACAAATTAATGGCTTTTGAAGTTAAGATTGTAGCAATCTAAACCTTTTACAACTACGAAGTATGGAGAGAAAATTTCGCTTATATTGAGGTTCTTTAGGCAACTGCTTGTTCCAAACTTAAATTTTGAATACTTCTGTATTATCTCTACATTCACCACATTCAAAAAAAGAAAGAAAAAAAACGTAAAAATTACGCATTACGCACATTTCCTTATCTACATAGCAAGGTGCATCTTTGTTTTATAAAACAATCCGGTCTCAAGCTATATTGAGACTTAATCCAGTTTGCATTGTTACTTCATGGAGTTCTCTGTCACTTCACTAGCGTGACATAGTTCAGTATCCTTTGTCAATTCACTTTTCTTCGTGACGTAGTGACGTGATGAAATACGCGCAAAGCAGCAAGTTATAAACTTAATGTTTAAAAGACAACCTTTAATCCTAAATAAAAAATAAAAACTTTAAAGATAAAGGCAAAAATCCTTTTTTTCTGCTTCACTCGCTGGGGAGTCGGAACAAGACCTCTATAATCTCTCGCAGTAGCAGCACTCGCTGCACGCCAAAACTATCGTCGCAACCTCATTCGGAGAATGCACTGAATTACCAGCACTTTATGTCGCATTAGAAACCGACTCACTAACTCACCACTCGAGAGCACCCTCGCTTATATAACCGCTGGAATTTTCTACAGAGTTCTAGAATGTTCGCAGGAGGCGTGGAGAAAAAACCTTCCAAAAGGTTATTGTTGTCTATTCATCTCTGTTTATCTCTCAGACTGCCCGCTGCGTAATAATATTAAAAATCTGATGCATATTCACACGACTTTCTCTACCCTCTTAACGTTTATTTGTGGGCATAAAACCTATTCTTACTAAAGTTTTTTTTTGTCTACTTCATTTCAATCGAGATAAACCTTTCCGGAAATAGCTACATTACACTGGACTTCAAATTCCATACTATTTCAATTGAATGCGAGAAATAATTGAATGTTGACAGGATTTTAAAGGAATGACTGTGTTGAGCAGTTCTAACCGTTCATAACGAATATCTCGCAAATAGTTCAGGCATAAAGATAATTTGAAATATATTGTTTTGAAGAGATATACATTGTTTTGAAGTGCGTCTTCGACAATCGCTTAACGATTAGCAGTTATACAAGATTATACAAAATTCCTTCCGAATGAAGTGGACTTCAAAGGCTATTCCCAGAAAGTTTATATTAAATATATGGGTATTTAATCAAAATCGTTACAGCCGTTTTTTAGAAAATTTAAAATTTCGCAAAATGTTCCAAGCAAAGGGAGTTTGGAGAGAAGGAGTTTCTTCAAATCTTCATGTCACATCTTTGGGAGGTACTGAACTTAAATACTAAGTTTGATGTTGATCCAAATATTAGTTTTTGAGTTATGCTGTTCACAGACACACACACAGACCGACCTTTTTCTAAAAATATGTGTTACATTCTGAGAAGATCATAATTTCACGTATGGAAAAGCCGATTTGAAGTAGGAGTTGCATTGTATTTCATCTGTTGGGGAACCGGACTTGTAGTACTTGCAACCGCACGTATGGTACCCGGTGGCCTTTGCCCCAAGTTTAAAAAAATATTAAATTTGTAATTTGACTGTTTCTTTAAATATTATATATTTATGTTTGCCTAGGCTGCGTCAGTATTATTGTTAGAGACACGTTCCTCTTAGCAGGGTTGTGGTGTGACTAATAATGTAGGCTTACACAGATTATAATTTTAATTCACTCCTTTTATTAATACTTGATACGACTTTAAATAACACTTCACTGATATATATAGAGAGAGCTGTGAGATGTTTTTATTAAATACTTGCACTTTTTAATACGTAAACTTATTTTCCGTCTCACACGAAGGACGTATTCTCGAGGACGTGTCTCGCGTCCGGTTAGAAACACTGTTTGCAGGCAACTGAATAGATTTATAGCGTCTAAAATTTGTAAATTTCTGTATTTCAAGTCTCTGATTAGCTAATCCTAGTCCAATAGAATACCTTCATTTAACAAAAGCTTTTTCTGTTTGTTGTTTGGCTACTTTTATAAACTGTCACTAAAATTACATTATTGCTTCCAAGAATCACAAGTAGTATTGTTAAACTCTCAAACTCATTATTGCCTCAAGGTTACCTCATTGTTACCTCATTGTTAGCAACTTTTAACTTATTATTTTCACAGCTCCAACATTATTAAACTACGTAATATATTCACATAACATTATTGAACATGTATACAATAGTATACAATAATATAAACATATATAATGACTGTTACATACACATATTGCTTTAAGGCTGGCTGTTATCGAATTTACATATTATATAATTTGACTAAAATCATTTAAGTGTTAAAAATACTGCCTCAGCTCGGATGTCTTTCTCTACTCTTGTACAAACTATTTTTACAAACGCTTATTCTCTATATACTTCATGTTATTTGAGATAAACATTTACAGAAATTGTCTTATTGCTAGTTTTCTTGTAGGTGCAAGGGGAAGTTGGTAGGCTTTAAGCGATAGTCAAATCTTTAAAGAGCTGGATACTATGTGGAGCGGTCTCTTTGTCCAGGACATAAAAAAAAACGAATAACGAATTCCCATTTGAGAAAAAGTATAAGTATTGGAAAATTCAAACAAATAACAATTTTATCTCGGATATGGTTCACTTCACAAAAAAATTACATGACATAAATTGTGTGTTTTAAAAATTACATTTTGTGTAGAAAATTTTTCTCTATATCTTACGGTTTACCAGTTATGCAAAAGCCATTCAGAAAGAAGAGGACTTTTGAGGATATTCCCAGAAAATTTAAGATATACATTTTATTTGTCATGAAAATATCTTAAATATAATATTTTAATAAAAAAGTTATAGCCATCTTTGAAAAAATTGAAATTATAGAAAAATGTTTGGTATTTATCCAACTTTTCGTTTTGTGTCCACAAACACACGCACGGACCTTTTTCTAAAAGGGCTTTTCTTGGATTTAAGGGACCTCAAAACGTGTATTTCCGGTAAAATCTCGGTATCAAATTTGTGGTTAAATTCAATACCGTCTGTACCTACTGGGTACGCGGTAGAGAAAGGAAAAAGTGATTGAGTATTTTTGTTTACAAAAAAGTACCAACGAAATGCATTAATGAACAAAACAAAATGCACGCAAACGTCAGGTTTCGTTAATAACTATAAAGTATTGAAAGGAGATTAATTAACGGCAGTAACAAACGACATTGATAAACCGGAACATAGCTTAAAAAGGCATAAAATACCATTATAATGAATTGTAGGTTTGGCGCGGTCAGCATGGTGGCGGTGTTCTCTTGTCCAAGCCGCTGTATATAAACTCGGAGAGTGGGTGTATACCGTTATTAAATAATGCAGAATGTCGTTGCAATAAGGGGCTATATTAGGACAATGTAATGACGTCCCTAGGTGTGGCGCAATAAACTGGAGCGCACATTAAAAATAAAACCTCTCAGAGGGGATGAAACATTCAAACACGAATAATGACTAGGTGACGTAGTTTTGGTGAATATGGAATGCACTTCTCAAGGTCCGAAGCGTCATATAGACTCCTATTGTATTGGTTATAACGCAACTTCTGTCGTCAAGTTCTTATCAAGGTGCTTAAGATTCCACTCTTTGCGTCACAAACATAAACTTTTATATCCATCCTGGCATTAAAGAAGTGACAATAGAAATCGAGAATGCCTTAAAATTGGAACAATTTTATTGATCCAATAAACAAGGTACATAAAACAAGCAAACGAAAGAGGAGCTACTGGCTACCTAGATGAAGGCTACCCTATTCAGACACACAGGCCTTTTTCTAAAACTCTGGTGCGTTACACTCGCATGACTATCTCTACTCAGTATCGTTTGTTTATATAACTTCTACAAACTATTCTTACGAAAGTTTATTTTTTTTTATTCACTTCATGTGAATCGAGATAAACTTTTTCAGAAATAATTTCAATGCATGTGGCAATAAGCTGGCCTTGAAGGTGTATAGTGTTTCCATGACATAGCGAGAAACAACTGAATAGTAAAACTGAATTATAAAATGACAAGGTATTAAACAGTTCAAAACAATAAAGGTTGTCTTGGAAATGGGTCTTGCCACAAAATAAATTATTTGAAATAAATTGTGTGTTTTAAAGAGATCTAGTAACTTCATACATATCTCTTACTGTTTACCAGTTAATCATAATTATAAAGATTTCTTTCCAAATTAACGCTATTTCTACAACATTCAAGATACTGTAGATTATATTGATTGCGTAAGTATCTGAAATATCGTTAAAGCCAGTTTAAAAAAAATAAAAAAATAAGGAAACATGTTCCATGTAAAGGGTATTTGAAGTGGGGAGAAGTCTTCGTGTCCCATCTTTGGAAGATACTGAACCTAAATCGCAAGTTTGTATTTATTGCACTTTTCATTTTAGTTATGCTGTTCATATCAAACACACACACAGGACCGTTTTTAGGCAGTATTTTTAACACTTAAATAATTTCAGTCAAATTATATAATATGTAATTTCAATAACAGCCCGCCTTAAAACAATATGTATATGTAACAAGATATAAAAAGTGTATATTACAGTCATTGCATATGTTTATATTATTGTATACATGTCAGTAATGTTATGTGAATGTATTACGTAATTTAATAATGTGGGAGCTGTGAGAATAATAGGTTAAACGTTCCTAACAATGAGGTAACCTTGAGGCAATAATGAGTAAGGAAGTTTAATAATGCTACTAGTCATTATTGGAGCAACAATAATGTAAACTTTGAGACAGCTTATAAATAGCCAGTCAACAACCAGAAAAAGCTTTAGTTAAATGAAGGTATTCTATTGGAGTAGGAATAGCCAATCAGAGACTTGAAATACAGAAATTTACAAATCTAAGCGGTAGAAAGCAAGTCGGTTGCTTGTAGACAGCGCTCATAACTGGACACGTTGGTTGTTGACAGTGTTCCTAACCGGACTCGAGATGCGTCCTCCAGAAATTTAATACGTATTCGTGTGAGACGAAAATAGTTTACGTGTTAAAAATTGCAAGTAATTAATAAAAGAATCTCACAGCTCTCTATATCAGTGAAGTGTTATTTAAATCGTGTCAAGCATTAATAAAAGGAGTGAAGTAAAATTATAATCTGTGTAAGCCTATATTCTTAGCCACACTACCCCCTGCAAAGACATTCATGTCTCTAAAAAAATATAAATACTGACGCAGCCGAGGCAAACATAAATATAATATTTAAAGAAACAGTTGAAATACAATACAACTCCTACTTCAAATCGGCTTTCCATATGTGAAGCAACAACCTACTTCATTTTCTAAAAATATTTTTTTGGGGGTTCGGAGGGTCTTCAAACACGAATTCCCAGTGAAAACTTCACATCAAAGTTTTGGCTTGAGTACAATACTATCTCTGCTTACTCCTTGTTAAGTAGTAGAGAAACTAAAAATGTTCCCTTTTTTGCGTTCAGAGGGCTTTAAAACCAGGTATTTGTTCTGATCTCGACATGGAATTTTTGGGGGGAAATGATATTTCCTCTACCTAGGTACATGGTAGATAAAGTAAAAACGAATAGCGACTATCACTTGTGTAAGTATTTCAAAATCGAAACCAATAACAAAGAATATCTCGGAAATGGTTAACACCACAAAAATGTATTTGACAAATTGTGTGCCTTAACGAGAATGCATTTTCTGTAGAGTAAGATTTTGTCTATGTCTTACAGTTTTCAGTTATATAAACGTTATTCAGAATTAAGTGCACTTTATAGAGTATTCTTAAAAAGCGCAGGATACACATTTCATTTGTCGTGCAAATATGTTAATCACATGGTATTTTAATCAAAACCGTGGAGCCACTCTACAGGTAATTACAAATAAGGAAAGTTTTTCCATGTAAAGGGTAGTTTGTAGTGAGAGGACTGTCTTAAGAATCTTTCACATCCTTGGAAGACGCTGATACAATTCTAAGTTTCGTATTTCATGATTTTAGTGATGCTGCTCTCCGTGGTGTAGTAGTTACCATTCTAGTCTCTAGTTCCGGAGGTCGCGGGTTCAAACCCGGCGAAGAGCGATGAATTTTTTCGGGCGTAAAAATCCTTAGCATGGCTTCCTTATGAAGGGAAGTAACGTTGCTGGTCGCGTGTTGTAGATTTACGGCACGTAAAAGCATCTCAAGCCTGATAAAGAGACCTCTAAGCAAAATTACTGGTTTCTCACGCCAAATATAGAATGGGACGCTAAGAACCACAGCAGTTAAAGAGCGTCCATAAATGAAACTCAATTTTTTATACGTTCACATGAATTTCTCTACTCCCTATCTTTATTGGTGGATATACGAACTATGCTTGTGAAGCTTTATTTTTCCTTCTACCATATTTTAATCCAAATAAACCTTTGCAGAAATGACTGTAGTGCACATTTCGTTATTGATACACAGATAGCAGCGGTAGTCATTTGTTCAAGAACTGCACGCTATATGTTGGCCTTAAAATTCTATACTGTTTCCATGCAATCGCGAGAAACCACTGAAAATTGATGGGACTTGAATAGAATGACAAGCATTGAACAACTCAAACATAATAGATATCTCGAAATGGCTATGCAACAAAGAAACTTGTCTTAAATCAAGGTTTTAATTAATTCATTCATTATCTGTTCACCCTCCTCTTATGTAGGACTTACACCCCCCAGGACTTACAAGCGGGTGCCTGGGGTCAGAGGCCCGTCGAGGAGCAGGCACTCATGGATCAGACAGAGCATCCAGGATGGGTGATCAGCCCGATGCCTGGTATGGGATGAAGGAAGTAGATGAAGCGAAATGTTGGTGAAATGGATGAAAGGAAAGGTGATGATGGAGCAGTTGGTGGAATGAATGGCGGGGGAAACCGGAGAACCCGGAGAAAACCCCCCCAGACGCCGCTTCGTCCACCACAAATCCCACATGCAGGTCCCTGGGATTGAACCCGGTCCGCCTCGGTGGGAGGCGAGCGGTCTAACCACTCGGCCACGGCGCCGCCAAGGTTTTAATTAATTAACAAAATAAGGATAGATAATATCTTTGTAAACCATGAAATCCAGTAGCTACGAAACAAATTGATCAAAAAACTGAGTTCGCAATAGTAAATGGTGCTTCAGTAATTTAATCTTTTAATCATTAACTATGGATAACATTCTTTGTGCGATACGTTTTCGTCTATGACTTAACGTTTACCAGTTATACAAGATTATTCAAAATTCCTTCCTAATGAAGTGGACTTCCAAGGCTTTTCCCAGAAAATTAAAGATGTAAATTTTATTTGCTATGTAAATGTTTTAGAAAATCAAAATTATAAAAGATCTTCTATGTAAAAGCTAGTTGGCGTGGGGGATTTTTTTGAAAATCTTCCTGTCGCATCCTTGGAAGGTACTGAACTCAAATACTAAGTTTGGTATTTATCCACTTTTCGTTTTTGAGTTACGCTATTCATAGACACACAGACACGAACAGGTTTCCAAAAATATTTGGATTCAGGGAGCCTCTAAACATGCATTTCTGGTAAAAACTTGGTATCGAATTTTTGGATGGAATGCAATGCCTTCTCTAGCTGCTATGTACGTGGTAGAGAAAGTAAATATTCATTTTTTAAATCAGGGAGCCTCAAAACGTGCAACTCCGGAATAGAAATTTTAGGTGGAATGCATAACTTTTTCTATTTACTATAGGTGAGCAGTAGAGAAAGTAAAAATTATTTTTCTTTAATCAGGTATCCTCAAAATATATATTTCCAGAGAAATTCCGATATCGAATTTTTGGGTGGAATGCAATATCTTTTCTAAGTGCTAGGCACTTTGGTAGAGAAAGTGTAACAAACAAAAAGTGTGGCTTGATAACATTGCTTCATTTTCTTATAGTAGAAAGACGTACACTAAATATATTTATTCGCATATTTCTTGCATCAATCCTTTAAATTTTATAATAAATGTTAAGTGAGCAAAGTTATTAAACAAACGCTTGGTACAATCATTCAGGTATGAGAAGATGGTTTGTTACGTTATTTTTATCACGCTTTGACAATTTGAAGTAGTTTGTATTCAAGGAGTTGTATTATATTTCCACTGTTAGGGAGCCGAACTTGTAGTAGTGGCAACCGCACGTATGGTAAACAGCTTCCAAATGTACTTTCAGGTGGCCTTTGCCCCAAATTTAAAAAAAATATTAACTTTGTAATTTGACTGTTTCTTTAAATATTATATATTTATGTTTGCTTCGGCTGCGTCAGTATTATTGTTAGATACATGTATCTCTTGCCAGGGTTGTGATGTGACAAGAATGTAGGCTTACACAGATTATAATTCTACTTCATTCCTTTTATTAATACTTGACACGATTTAAATAACACTTCACTGATATAGAGAGCTGTGAGATTCTTGTTATTAATTAATTCATTTTAACACGTAAACTTATTTTTGTCTCACACGAATACATATTATATATCTTGAGGACACTTTTTGCGTCTGGTTAGGAACACTGTTTGCAGGCAACTGAACTGATTTCAACCTCCTAAGCTTGTAAATTTCTGTATTTCAAGTCTCTGATTGCCTACTCCTAATTCAATAGAATACCTTCTTTTAACTAAAGCTTTTTCTGGTTGTTGATTGGCTATTTTATAAACTGTCACTAAAACTACATTATTGTTACTCCAATAATCTGAAGTAGTATTATTAAACTCGCAAACTCGTTATTGCCTCAAGGTTACCTCATTGTTAGCAACGTTTAACTTATTATTCTCACAGATCCCACATTATTAAATTACGTAATGCATTCACATAACATTATTGAACATGTTTACAATAATATAAGCATATGCAATGACTGTTACATACATTTTACAAATTATTACATACACATATTGCTTCAAGGTGGGCTGTTATTGAATTTACATATTATATAATTTGACTGAAATCATTTAAGTGTTAAAAATACTGGCTCAAATAACTACGTTGAAGTAAAACGTACTGTTCCTCTGCCATTATAATAGATAGAGTTGCTCGCAAGAAGTGAACAGCAAGGGAGGTCAGGACCTGGCGCGGCTCATCTGCATACGTTCCCGCCCATTCAATTGGATAGTGCTCTTTTATTCAAGCCCCAATTTCTCAGTGGATGCTGTGTGGATTTTGATTCATATGTATGAAAGTTCGACATGTGATGATTAGCCATCAACATCGACCATTCGAAGCTGTAGAACCCTAACGGCGCTCTTTGTCCTCGTGGGAACATGCACCTGCATCTGCCCTAACGAGCTACACGTAACTTATCTTTCAATCAACCCTACGATATTTTATTTCAAATGCTGTGCAAGAGTTCTCCTCTATGCATGGTCATTCATTTTCAAAGGAAAACACCATAAGCTTTTCCACAATTTTGCTGGAAGCTATGGTTTCGAGTGTGCAGCTGCAAAACTTCCAATCATTTCGACGTGACTTTTAACCACAATATTTCAGCCCATAGGCGGCAAGCGTGAACAAAACGTCTGGATTAAATGCATGCGATACTGATATGATGCCAGGCATATGACTCTCTCTAGCTGTAGGTACCGTTTTGCAGCGATTCTACAAGGGTTCCATAGAACTATAAAGTTACTTTTCACACAGCATAGCCTAAAAGTAGAACTTCTAACACAGAGCACAAAAGCTAAAACCTTTAGATTATATAACTAGTGCAATAATCTTCAATGTGACCAACTTCGGTTTCAAGTCCAATCACTTGGCAGTTACCCTTTGTATTTGCACATATTTAATAACTCGACTTGGTTTGATTAGGTTTTACATGATTTATTTCTCATGACGCTCCCATTATTTGTTAGCAATACAAATCGTCATAATTCAGGTTATTGCAATTCATTGTATAGTTAACCTATACGTTATATTGATAGCCTTTTGCTATCTTTGATCGTTATCCTTTTGTCTAGTATAACCTACAGAAAGATTAAATGGCGGAAATTATGAATGCAGAAGAAACTGAAATAGAAGTGTCAGGTGAAATTACCGAAGCAGCAAAAAGGAAAACACTAGAAGTACTTATCCAAAACAATCCAGAAAGCAATATAATATAGCATTTAATCGGTTTTTTGGCTGGTGTAAGACAAAACATGGCGAGAATAATTTCACTGAAAATTACTGCTGGCGGATCAACAAAACACCAAAAGACCGCGTTTCAAGAACCGCGTTCTAAACGTGATATCTATTAGTTTCGGAAATTCGTATAATATTATTGATATTTCATAAATTCGGAACGCTGTCAAAATAATCTGGTCTTACACTCACATGACTTTCTCTACTCTTGTACAAACTATTTTTACAAACGCTTACTCTCCATATGCTTCATGTTAACCGAGATATCGAGATGTTAATCTTATTGCTAATTTTCTTGTAGATGCAAGGGAAATTGGTAGGCTTTAAGCAATAGTCAAATATTTTAAGCGCTGGTAGCTATGTGGAGCATTCCATTCTCTTGACATTACCAGGACAAAAAAAATATGTGGTGTTACACTTACATGACTTTCTCTACTCTTGTACAAACTATTTTTACAAACTCTTATTCTCCATCTATTTCATATTAATCAAGATAAACATTTGCAGAAAGGATCATTTGACATGCAAAGAGAATTACATTTTACACATAGCGACCAGTTCTAAAAATGTTTTACTGTCGATTAAGGCCTAATATGTTCCCCTTTTTTGTATTTGCAACGGCAATATAAAAATAACGTAGCCTCTAAGCATACACATATCTTTTAATAGCTGGTTGCTACGTGCAGCACCATTCTCTTTGCTACAGATTAATACTCTTTGCATATCCTAGACAAAAAAATGAATAACGAATTCCCATTTGAGAAAATGTCTTGAAAAACTTAAGGGAATAACAAGCAATATCTCGAAAATGGTTCACTCAACAAAAAAAATGTATATGACATAAATTGCGTATTTTAACGCGATCTACATTTTTTGTGACCTAAAATTTTGTCTATCTCTTATGGTTTGCCAGTTATGCAAAAGTCGTTCACAATGAAGAATACTTTTGGAGACATTCCCAGAAAATTCAAGATATACAATTTATTTGTCATGAAAGTGTCTAAAACATATGATATTTTAATCAAAATCGTTAAGGCCATTTTTGAGAAAATTAAAATTTACAAAAAATGTTCCATGTAAAGTGTAATCTGGAGTGGAGGGGGTTTTCTTGAAAACCTTCGTGTCGCATCTCTGGAAAAATCTAAATACCAAGTTTGGTGTTTATCCGCCTGCTCGTTTCTGAGTTATGCTGTTCACAGACACACACACAGACACACACACGGACATGTTTCCAAAAATGCTTTTTATGGATTCAGGGGGTCTCGAAACATGTATTTCCGGTGAAATCTCGGTATAGAATTTTTGGTTGGAATACAATACTTCCCCTACTTACTATACGTAGTAGAGAAAGTAATAGTATATGCCACACGTGTATATGCCCTACGGCCTTCGTTTCGCAAACATTCCCGAAAAGGACAAAGTCATTTATTTTTTATTCACATTTTATTGCTTCTGTTGCAAGTCAGTATTACTGTGTGAATAAAATGTTATTTCATACAGGGTACTAAACGTAGCCTGGAGATTTATAGTTTATACAATGTTATTTTATTTCAGTTTTAGAATTCAAATATAAGTCTAGTAAACGTTTTGCTTTTAATATTGGATATAGACAAAATTAAGCTTAATTGTGGAAACAGTGTGTTTCTATGACCATTTACATATGTTAGAAACTAATTTCCAATCATAGGATGATATTACTAATACCACCAAAATTTCATTTGTATATCATGAGCTGTTTGGAAGACATGTAAATACATGGACAAATTGTATCAGAGTAATTACTTAAGGGTAGTTTAGCTTTCTAAATAATTACGTACAAGAAATATATCCTTATATTTCACCTAACGAACTTTGTGTTATTTATAACATGTGAAATTCAGTGTAAATAAGCAACATATACTTTTATGTAGGAATTTTCTTCTTTTACTTTGAATGCATAACTTAACTCTACTGTTGTTGGGAAGTTTTAAGTGGAACCACAACAGGACCACTAGAATGGATGTGACAGTCTAGTTTTTCTTTAGAAGTAACATTTCGAAAACAGTCGTGGTTAGTTTTCAGGACGGTAAATGCTTCAAATCTTACAAAAAAGAAATTTTTGATTTATCTACAGTTAGTTACCCAAATATAAATTTTGATTTTCTTTACTGGTTCATTGTTTTTCAAATACCCTCTTAAGCGCGTCCACTACTGCGGAACACATATTATAGTCGTTTGTCCATCTGTCCGTACGGATTAAACATTTTTCCAATAAAACTGACATTTTATTTATAAATTTGAAGTAAATTTGCTTAAATCGATACAAAATTAATGAAGTTCAGACGAACGCTTCTTAAAGGTTTTAACTTTCAACTACTGAACATATGGATTTGAAATGTTTTACACAAGGTTTTGAATGTTTTACGTTATCTTCTATCACGTATTGGGCGTGTATAAAATGGGTCTATAATGAAGTGGAGCCTTTTATGTTAGTACTGACAAAATCTAGCTTCATTCTCTACAAGCCTGGACTCCTCTGTTTTTAGCATGGTTCTAGCCAGATTGGCAGGGTGCTTTACCTCTACAAAAATTACGGCCAAAACTTCCGAAGTGTAACACTACAGCTTTAAACCTTGTATTTTCATGCTACACTGCCTTTTCCTAATGTAGGTTTTCTTATTGCCGTTTAGTAGCAGCAAAAACTTAACCTTAGTCTCATGTTGCTAATGAAAGCTCCCGTAGCTGTTGTTCAGTTTAGCCACACATAACAAGTATTCTCCCTTCGTCTAGGCAAATAATTTGTAATTCGTTTAGTGTTTTCTTTTGTTCCAACGGTAGTGAAACTCTTTCATAGAGGTGGTATCCGAACCACCCTTTCATTCCAATATATAGGTTTATTCAAAAAGAAGAAACCTATTTTGAAGAAGTAGAATTTGTCTTTACGTTGGAGTTGTTTATTTTTGCTCCACGTATGGACGTCGACTTGAAGATGTTGATGATTTTCTTTATTGAAGTTTGTACCACGCCATGGGCGTTAATTTGAAGTTGTTGATTACGTAATATGCTGCTACGTATGAGAATCCGATTTTTGAAGATGTACTTTTGTTGTTACATTCCAAGTTTTAAAAAAAATATATTAACTATTATTAATCTGCTTCGTTAACTATTTATGTTTGTTTGCCTCGGCTGCGTCAGTATTACTTTAGAGACACGTTTCTCTTAATTAGGGCGTGGTGCGACAAGAATGTAGGCTTACATAGATTTTAAGTTTAAATTCACTTCTTTTTTATTAATCCTTGACACAAATTAAATAGCACTACACTGATATCAAGAGCTGTGAGATTCTTTTATTTAATACTTGCACTTTGTTAACGCATATACTTAATTTTCGTTTCACACGAATACGTAATATTTCTCTAGAGAACACATCTTCCATCCGGTCACTACCAAGGTTCAACCGTCCAAACCCGAAAACTTCTGTATTTAATGTCTCTGATTGGCTAATTTTAAACTGTCATAAAATTTACGTTATTGCTGCCCTAATCATGACTAGTAGCATTCAAACTCTCAAACTCATTATTGCCTCAAGTTTATCTCATTGTTAGCAACTTTAAACTTATTCTCACAGCTCTAAGAATATTATATTACGTAATGCATTCACATAACATTATTAAACATGTTTATAATAATATAAGCATATGCAATGACTGTTACATTTTAAAAAATCTGATGTGTTACACTCACATGACTTTCTCTACTCTTGTACAATCTAATTTTACAAACGCCTATTCTCCATATGCTTCATGTTAATCGAGATATCAAGATGTCAATCTTATTGGTACTTTTCTTGTAGATGCAAGGGGAATATGGTAGCTTTTAAGCGATAGTCAAATATTTTAACGCTGGTTGCTATGTGGCGCATTCCATTCTCTTTGCATGTCAGGACATAAAAAAATGAATAACGTATTTGAGAAAAAAAGGTATGTATTGGAAAATTTAAGGAAATAACAAGCAATATCTCAAAAACGGTTACCTCAACAAAAGAAATGTATATGACATAAGTTGTGTATTTTAACGCGATCTACATTTTTTGTGTAGTAATATTTTGTCTATCTCTTATGGTTTACCAGTTATGCAAAAATCGTTCACAATGAAGAATACTTTTGGAGACATTCCCAGAAAATTCAAGATATACATTTCATTTCTCATGACATTATCTTAAACATATGATATTTTCATCAAAATCGTTAGAGCCATTTTTGAGAAAATTAAAATTTTCGAAAACTTTTCCATATAAAGGGTAGTCTGGAGTGGGGGGATTTTCTTGAAAACCTTCGTGTCGCATCTCTGGAAGATACTGAACCTAAATACCACGTTTGGTGCTTATCCGACTGTTCGTTTTAGAGTTATGCTGTTCACAGACACACACACAGACACACACACACAGACACACACACGGACATGTTTCCAAAAATGCTTTTTTTTGGATTCAGGGAGTCTCAAAACATGTATTTCCGGTGAAATCTCGGTATCGAATTTTTGGGTGGAATGCAATACTTCCCCTACTTACTATACGTAGTAGAGAAAGTAAAAATTATTACATACAAATTGCTTCAAGGCGGGCTGTTATTGAATTTACATATTATATAATTTAATTGAAATTATTCAAGCGTTAAAAATACTGCCTCAATTTTAAATATTCATTTTGAATGAGCGACAATAGATAGCGACACATACGAAACATCATTGAATAGAGGAAAGTTCAAAGTTTTAAGCCCCACCTATTAGATCCATTCAGTGCCTATAGCGGGCTATATTTGTTTATGAGAAAATGGCAACGCCACAGGAAAAGTCGTCTTGTGTGCTACATTATGCATTGAGTGAGTCATTTAGTTTCATTGCAGCGTGGATTTCGTTGTAAATTCAACAACTAACCGCCTCGTCATAAGAAATTTACAATTCATGAAGTAAATTCGTAGAAGATGGTTGCGTATGCAAACGGAAAAGCACTGGTCGTTCTCGTATAACAAATGGTGCTCATTTTGAACACACAAAGTAAATTTTTGAACTCTTCCTATTCAGTGATGCAAGGCGTGTGTTGCCATCTATTGTCGTGGATTAGAAATAACTATTTAAAGTATGTACCTTCATTTTGAATAACCCTGTATTAGAAACATCGTGCATTGTTTGTTTCTATAACTTTGCCTCTTTTTCAGGCCAGACACATAGAGAACTATGGTTTTTCCCTCCCTTACGGAGGGAACAACACTATGGCCATCCAAGGATTGGTGTTTATGCAAGGCAGTGTACCTAGGAGGTGCACGGACCTTTTTCTAAATTTTTTGGACTACATGTGTATACGTAAAATTTCGATATAGAATTTTTGGGAGGAATGCAGTAGGTACCTCTCTACCTAGAGGTATATTGTAGCGAAAGGAAAAATTGGCCAAAGATGAGATATTTAGTTCCTCCAAAATAAGTTGAACAAAACATTTGCCTATTTCTATAATACTGAAACATGTTGTTGCATTCATAGCGCATTTTTGTCAAACCGAATGCGTTTGTTGATATGGAAATTGAGGTGTGCAGCAGAATGTGTTTCCTGCAACACCGGATGCTGAAAGCAGCGGGTTGGTAATGTTGAAATTCATTGAAAAACTTGTGATGAGTTATTAAATAAAATAGTAGTTGATGCTTTGAACTGCCCTCTGCATTGCAGCTGTGTTCGCATAAATACGCCGATTAGGCAGGAAACATTTTAAATGCAAACGATACTTGCAGAGAGAGAGAGAGAGAGAGAGAGAGAGAGAGAGAGAGAGAGAAAGAGAAAGAGAATTCGAAATCTTGTACTTGTAATATTTTTTCATCCACAGGATGGGTTTTAAATTCTTCAACCCATCTTTAAAGACTGTACAGTCTCAACTAAACTGGTCCGCCCTGTGTATGCATTCTATTAAATTATATGTTGAGATTGTTGTAAGATATGTAGTGGTTTAGTGCTTACGTAATATGTTTTTACGTAAATTATTAGAACTTGAAGATCTTATATTGTGCTGCTTTTGTTTTGTTTGGTTACATAATTTTAACTGCCCCACGTATGGACGTCAATTTGTAGTGGTATTACTTATGTTATATTTATTTTGTTGAGTCCCACGTTTGGGAGCCAATTTGCGATGGTAAATTTATAATGTTTGTGTATTTGTGCTTACTTCACGTTGTGAAGCCATTTTGTGACGTGATTCTTTATAATGTTTGTTAGCTCCATCTGGTGTTAGCAATTTGCGGCAGTATTAGTGTTTGTTTGAAAGAATGCTACTGTTATTTTATTTAATTTTTGTTCACTGTCCTCCGGCTAGCTATGATCTTTTTGGTCGAGCACATCTCTTTATACAGGTTGTGTAAACGGAAAGGAATCTTTTATCCAAAGATAACACTGATGAAAGAATTTGTTTTACACTTTTATTGTCGAACACATTCACCATCACAATTTATACATTGATCTTGACACCCGCCAAACTGAAACTGTTATAATAACTTCTTACTGATCACTTTTAATTCACGTACTTCAACCTTTTGTATAATTCACTTTACAATACTTGAGAATTTTCCTAACTCTGCTACACGTAACTTGCGAATCGATAGCCGACGTATACTTTACAAATATTTCTGACGGACTGAAGGCGACGTGTAGCATACAAATATTTTCGGTGAACTGACGGACTGAAGGCGACGTGTAGCATACAAATATTTTCGACGAACTGACGGGGTCTATCTCTAACCTAGCCCTTTTTATACTCCTATACCCCGATATGCCTAAAGATTATAACTGAGCTGCAATTGGCTAATAAAACGCGCCAACATTAGCGTCTATTTTTATATCAAATGAAAATTATTAAAACATATGCTCTAGGTATAATGTTCCAGCAAATTCTAGAGAAAAACGCGCCAACGTTACCTAACTTCCTCGTCTCTAATAATGATAAACAGCTCACCCCCTCGCTGCATTATTGCACGCTATTATTGTCAGTTTCAGTAAGGCCGTATAAACTTACTTCTCAACAATAATTATAATCAATAAATATCTCAAATCAATGTCACATAATAATGCATATTCATACTATAATCATTCTTTACATTTAAATAATTTGTGATACAAATTACTGCATCAGGTACCACATAAAAGGCTTAATATTTTCAAAGAATCTTTAATTATGAAAAATGAATTTAAAAAATTGTATCATGTAAATAGAACAAAAGGAGAGAAAATTTAATAACGTAAAAAGAGAAAATACGTTAAACAAGAATGAACAAAAACATTGTGTTCGTAATATTTTATGTTACTAAAAGAGAAAACTATAATTTAAATGTGTTAAAGAATTAACTTATTATTGTTGATATGTTATTAATATCCAAATGTGATTTATTTAAAGTAAAGAACTTGTATATAAGTTGTAATTTATTGCGTTACACGTAGCAGCCAAGTTAGAAAATAAACAACATTCAACATTTTTTATTACCTAAGAAGATTTTCGCTGTGAAGCAGACATCATGATCAAGGCTCATAGAAAGCTATTTAAATTGTAACGCATATTGTATTGTATCTTACACAAAAAACACTTGTCTATAATGATTTGTGATATAAAAAGACTCGGTGACAAAAGTATAAAAATGGAGTAAGTAATATCGAAACACAAAGGTAAATTTTGTTCTACATTGTAATATTCAATCACCTGAAAGAAAATAAATCACTTTGTACTGAATAGCATTATTATTCCTATTACTCCTTAAGATTGCCTTACCTTTCCTAAACATGTAAAATCCTTGAACAGATCAAACTGTATTTAAAAATCACTTAGGACATTACCGGATAAAACTAGTAAATTAAAATAAGGCTTTTACAAAACTTTAGTAGTGTAACGCACACAAACACAGTTCATCAATTACTGAGTTGAGCTCATAATCCACCAGGAATACTTCTGCCAAGTTACGGTGTACGGGACAACAGGAAGCTTCAAGATTGAGTTCCAAAGCTAGAGCCGGAATAGAGATCTGAACCATAGACGACCACACCAAAATCTGCATCAAGAAGAAATATTGTTTTGAACTCCAAAATTCAAAACCATACGGTCCCCGAAGCAAAAGAGTATTTCCATAAAATGTTCTATATAAGTAGTCTATCTGTGAAAAGAATAATTCATACACAAAAGCTCAGATAGCCTAATTTATTGCTTGACGTCAGAAATTTCTAAAGTATGCTAGGCGAAAAATTTTAAGAAAATTCCTCCTCTTGGAGCAGATAATTTAGATGTGTTAATTCCAAAATGATAATACATGTCTCTCTTTATTAACTCGATTGATTTGTTATTGTGATTAATTTATTAATGTAATTAACCTTAATTGTGTTATTATTGTTATTTGTATCCTTTATGTGATGACTAACTATTATGTTAGCACGGTATTGGAAACGTTTCATGTGAAATGTTTCAAATTCCCTGAAATTGGCCACCATTACTGTATAAGCAATAAGCAAAAGATTCTGTATGTTTTGTTTAAACATGTCCCTGGAGAATCAGCATTAAACAAAGGGGAACGATTGCAACGTAACAAACTATACGCAAGTACAGGCAAGTACCTACCTGTCTTCCCGAGATAGCGTTAGAGGAAAGCATGTTACACAACAGCATGCTAATTAACATTGTGAATATTGGTATAGATATACAAGATGTATCATAATTAATAGCGCAAACTGAAATGAATGAAAATATACCAAAGTAGAAGCAAAAACGTTCCAGTAAATATGGGTCCGCAAAACGAGACATATGCGAGATAATTGCAAATGTGCGAATAGACGCCGCCACTGACTTCACTAAGCAACAGCGTCCTAATTAGCAAAATGAACTTGAAAGGCACAATTTTAGTTTAATAATTGCCATTTTAAGTCGCTTCAAAATTCACTCACAACTCAATAAGAAATGCAATTCTACTTTTAGTGTGTTACATGTTATAAATACTGCACACTCTTCCCGTTAAAGAAAGTGTTCAAAGGTTGTACTTGCATGTTGATGTAATACTGCACTCGTTTCTGCAATGAGTTTAGAATTCTTTCAAACACCCCTGAGTCATTTCTGAATTCTTGACAAGCACCTACAATTCTCTGCTCTAGTACTTAAACGGTATCAACGGGAGTGTTGTACAATACACTTTTGAAGTGACCATATACAGAACAATCCAAAGGAATGAGATGAGGTAATCGTGAAGGCCAAGGTACAGGCCCTCCTTCACCTATCCATCTTGGACCATATTTCTGCGTCAGATATATTCTTACGGTATCAGCAGAATGTGCCGGTGCTCCATCATGCATGTACCACATACTCCGACGTTGCTCAAGCAGTTCACGTTAGTTGCGACACATAACCACGT
Organism: Deroplatys truncata; assembly: GCA_030765065.1. NCBI lineage: Eukaryota > Metazoa > Arthropoda > Insecta > Mantodea > Mantidae > Deroplatys > Deroplatys truncata. The sequence goes on along the minus strand of CM060979.1, from coordinate 58,875,037 downwards.
ATTCACAATAATAAATCTCGCACATGGTTTGTTTGCGGACCCAGGCTTGCTGGAATTGTTTTCTTCTATTATCGTATACTTTAAACTATTTCAGTTTGCGCTATTAATTGTGATTTATCCTGTATACGGTAACGTCTGCGACCAGCATTTGGGAGGTCCCGTGCTCAAATCCGTGGGCCGATCAGACTTTTTTTCGTAGTTTCCCTCAATCGCCAAGGTAAATACCGGATTGGACATTTAATACTACCATTCAAAGTTCCAGCTTAAGCCTAAAACAGTAGTAAAATGAGAAATATATGGTAATAGCAAATACTCTGCCATCTATCCCGGTAATCAAAGCAGGTAGGCAATCTGCATTCTGCCCGGCACGTGTAGAAGCCTCTGTGGAACTTAGCGAAGCTAGCATCTGCTCGCCACAGAAATAGAGGTACATTTGCTATGCACATATCTCTATGGACATGTGACGAAGTAAGATAGTGTGGTACAGGAAGGAGATCTAGAAGGCTGTCCGCTCCACAAAGTATCTCCTAACAGATCCGTCGCGATATGACGACATTGTAAAAGAGACGTAAAACAATAAATAGAGGAAAAATACATTCACTCTCTCTTCATACTTCCAGACTCTAGGGAGGATAGGGAATAATTTTGGCTAGAGGGAAAGTTTGTACCCCTCGGAATTGAAACTGGGACCGCTCGCACAGCAGGCAGACACTATACTGACTGAGCTATTAGGCCAACCCAAAGTGTAATTTAGAGATACACTCAAAATACCCATCTTACAAGTAACAATCTTTTATTTTCATATATTCTCGTGGAAGAAGCCATCTTATTAGGAAAAAAAAATTTTTTTTTCTAAAATGGCTGATTACAGAACAAAATGCTATTATACGTTATTAGAAATACATCCATTAAGTATATATTGAAGGAATGCAGTAAGTTCCCTTCCACCCTTATTTATGTATGTATATTTGTTCTATTGATATGACGTCTTCAACATCTAAGATCACATCGGCAGTTTTGCTTTTAAAACACTTGCTCATCGGCAATGATATTCACTCATTTACAATTGTGTATCTTTGGTTTTTTTACATTGATTTTTCTTCATAAACATTACATTCACACTCTCAATCATACTTCCAGACTCTATGGAGGATGTGGAATAATCCTGGATAAAGAAGAATTCCTATTCTCCAACCTCTTGAGTTGGAAATTAGCATGCTAACCACCAGACCGCAGAGGCAATCGTTTATATCTTACGCTTGCGTGAAACGTTTGTATTCCGTAAACTCAAACGGAGCGCAAAATTTTAATCAACTACTTACTGCGCCGAAAAGTCGGGTAGATTGATATTCAAGTGTCCAAAGGAAGGATGAAGCTGGTCGTCGCGGAACGGCTAACCCTATTGATCTGTGTTTTGTATAAGAGACAAGCTGACAGTAACAGCAATGTAATGTTTCCCCTCGGTTTAACTATTATCTGGTAGTCGCATTTGTTGTAGCGGCCACTCATACTTCTTCCTTGCTGAGCTAGCTGAGCACATTAATTATCTTGAATAACCTTCAAGAGCAGGGCTTCGACAGCCGCTTAACAAATGAGCGAAATCAACCTGAAATCAAATCCTTGCTAAGGTCGTCTCATCTATTTTACGAAATAAGAAAATGTTTATCGAAACCTGTTTTGTGTTCTAGTTTCTCCCATTTGGTAGGCGGTCAGTTCTGGAGTTAAGATATTCATGCAAGCTTCAATTATCTAGGTTAGAAAATGCGTTACAAAATCAATTCTAAAGTTCATTTATGTGGAGATTAGCATGCAAAAAGGTTTCTTCGATGTGAATTATAAGTGAGAGAGGAAGCTTATAAACATTTAATCTGAATTTTTCCTAAACTCTTAAAGTATGCATCCATTTAGTCTGCAACATTTGAAATTTTACGCGTAACTTAAAGCTTTACGTCCTATAGGCATAGTTTTCTTGAATGGCTTTTCAAAAGTAGTTATTAGGTAAGTAGAGAGAGATTGTATCATTTCACTCCAACTTCTATATCCATATTTCATCGAAAAATCGTTTTGAAGTTCTCTAATCCCTTCCCCTAAAAGTTTTAGCTTAAGCACATTTGGATGAAATCTTCGTGTTTGAACTCATGTTTCAAGAATGACACAAACATTTTTAAGGAAATTCTCATCATTGAAAAATTTGCTGACTTTCTTTTTTTAATATTTTTTCTCCAAAACGATTTTGACTAAAATATCTATGGGAGAGGTATTGGCATGAAGTATATTGAATTTTCTACAAATAACATAAAAATTGTCTTGAATCTGAGTGAATTTGTATAAATTTATGTAATTGTGATGTTATAGGATACATACACATCTTGTTAAAATATACAAATCAAAACATGTTGCTTGTTTTATTTTCTGACGTTCCCTATTTTCGATGCATTCGTTGTCGTTTTAAATGTTTCAATATGTTAGGTAATATATTCTTAAGTGCTAAGTGATCACTATTTTGATAACTGCTTTTCCACACAGGCGTGTGAAGGGTAAAGTTGGAAAGATGGAATCAGGCTTAAAAGTTAAATGACATTAGTCACCTTCATGCCTGTAAAAGTCGTTTTTCAATTTGTATTTGCTTCATAGATGTTTGCGGTGCAAGTATTAGTGACTTGCTCAGTATGTGACAAGGAGGGATATCAACGAAGGGTTATCAACAACATTTTCCACGAATTATACTCCATAAATATTATTTTTCTCATTCTCTTAGGAATCACAAAAAATGCTAAGACATGGGACATGATTTTGTATATGGTGCTTAAACTTAACAAACGGCAGACTGCAGAATCAATGATATCAATGCTCACCTTATGTAGATCAAAATGAAAAACTCTTATGTGTTACAATTTAATACCCTGTCCTGTGGATAAAACACCACTACAAGTACAAGATTTCGACTTCTCTTTCTCCCTCCGTTTGCAGGTATCGTTTGCAATTTAAAGTGTTCCTTGCCTAATCGGCGTATTTATGCGAGCGCAGTTGCAATGCAGAGAGCATTTCATAGCATCAACTGCTATTTTATTTAATAAATCATCACATGTTTTCAATGAATTTGAACATTACCAACCCTGCTTTCTGCATCCGGTGATGCAGGAAACACATTCTGCCACACACCTCGATTCGTCATGTCAACACACGTATCCTGTTGGACAACAATGCGCTATGAATGCAACAACATGTTTAAATGTCATAGAAATAGCAAACTGTTGTGTTAAAATTATTTTGGAAGAATTAATTAATTTTGGCCAATTTTTACTTTAGCTACAACGTATCTCTAGGTAGAGAGGTGTTTACTGCACTCATCTCAAAAATTTGATATCGATATTTCACGTAAATATATGTTTTGAGGCTCCCTGAGTTAAAAAAATTACAAAAAGATCCGTGTACCTATGAGAATACTAGTTACACTGCCCTACATAAAAAGTGTCCCAATCCCCTAGATGGCCATAGTGTTTTTCCCTCCGTAACCATAAGGGAGGGAAAACAAGTTCTCTATGTGTGGCCTGAAAAAGATTAAAAGGATATATAACACAACCTATGAACGATGTTTATAATATATGTGGAATGAAAGGGTAGTTCGGATACCACGTTTATGAAAAAGTTTCCCTGCGTTTGGAACAAAAGGAAGGGCTTAACTAATTACAAATTATTCGCCTAGATGAAGGGAGAATAATTCTTTGCATGTGTGGTTTAACTGAACGACATCTACGACATTCACATATGTGAGAGCTTTCATCAGCGACATGGAGATGAAGGTAAAGTTTTTGTTGCTGCTAAACGGCAATAAGAAAACCGGCATTAAGAAACGGTAGTGCAGCATGAAAATACAAGGTTCAAGTTGTAATCTTACCCTTCGGCAGTTCAGCCATATTTTGGGGGGTAAAGTACCCTCCAATCCAGTATGCTCGAAAAACAGACGAGGCCACGCTGGTAGAGAATGGAGTTAGATTTTGTCGGTACCACATGCGCAGTAGGTGAAAGTTGAAATCTTTAGGAGGCTTGGTCTGAACTTCATTCATTTTAAGAAAATTTACTTCAAATTTCTAAATGAAATGTCAGTTTTATTGGTGAAATGTTTAATCCGTATGGACAGACGGACAAGCGATTATAATGTGTGTTCCACAGTAGCGGACGCACTTAAGAGGATATTTGAAAAACAGTGAACAAGTAAAGGAAAAATAAGATAAATAAGTCTAAAAAGCTTGGGTTTTTATAAAAATTTGAAGCTTTTACCGTTCTAAAAACTATCCACAACTGTTTTTGGGATGTTGCTTCTAAAGTAAAGTTAGACCGTCACATCCATTCTAATGGCCCTGCTGTGGTTCCACTTAAAACTTCGCAACAGCATTAAACATACATTACTCGTTCAAAATGAAAGAGAAAATACCTAAAATTAAATATCATTCATTTACACTGAGGTTCACATGTTACAAAAAGTAAACAGTTGGATAGGTGAAATAACTTTAATACCCATTTTTTTGTACTTAATTGTTTTGAGAAAGATAAATTGACTTATGTTTTTATTCTGATACAATTTGTCCTGTATTTGTGTGTCTCTCAAACAGCTATTGATATGCAAATGAAATTTGTATGATATTCCGTAAAATTATCGTATGAATGGAAATTAATTTCTAACAGATATAAATGATCAAATAAGTACTCAGTTTTTACACTTTAGCTTAATTTTATCTATTTCTAGCATAGAAGTAAAGCTTTTACTAGGCTTACATATTGATTTCTAAACTGAAAAAAATAATATTCCAGAAACTATAAATCTCCAGCCTACATCTGGGATAGTGTATAACATTTTATTCAAACGGTGATACTGTGTTGCAAAATAAGCAATAAAATGTGTATAAAAACAATGATTTGGTAATTTTCGGATAATTTTTTTGTTAGCAACCCTTTTTAAGTCCTTGGAAAGGACTAAGGACTACCACAACATATATAATAGCGGGCTGAAAGACTGGACGGAATCATCCAGAGAGAGTTCCCATAATTTGTAAAATTCTAAAAAGCGTACCTCATTAAATATGTATGAAGCTATTAAAATAACTCAATGAAAACTTTCCTCATTAAAGCTAATGGCTTGTTACAGAAGTGTTTTCACATTTTTTAAAACAAAATGAGAAAAAACAATAACAAAATATGGCATCTTTCGCACATGTAAGGGCTAAGTGTCTACAAACGCCAAACAATTGAGAAAGAAATGAAGAACTATAAGAAATAAACGATGAAATAGAGCAAGTAGGGAAGTGTGCTTGTGTACTCGTGATATGCACAAATGTTTGGTGTGATTGAAAGCAAAGGATAAAACGGGTCACTTGTTACAAACAACGTCAACAGGTCCTCAATGAGCCATTATTTCTACATCCTGCATTACAGAGACAGAAATAAAACAGTAGACAAGAATTCCTGTTTTAGTGATACAAAGACGAACTTTATTGCTTCCATCGCTATTGCATGACTTAAATAGAACCCAGGATATTCGTGCGATTTATAGAATAAACTAGAATGGAATATAAACAAATAGTGTAGAATATTCAGCGATCTGAGAATGATAGGGGATATTTCCTTTATTTGGCGAGAAATTAGATATAAGCATCCGATTGTCAGGTGTGCACGGGGAAGATAATTAATTGCTCACATGTACCAGATCATCGACCTGGATCTAAGCAATCGATGTCGTTCAGCAATAATACATTGACAAACAAGCGAGCTACAACACATTTATAGTGGTCCGATACGGAAATGGCATTCGCATTTCCCGTTAAAAATTATTTGTCCATAACAGGAGTAAGCCGGAAAGCTTTTTCCCAGAATCCAGGAAACTGGTTTGGATTTTCATACAATAGACCTAATCGCATACCATCCATGACATGGCGAGGTCAAAGCCAACTGCGTAGACAAGGATAAAGAGAGTGTCGATACAACACGTACTCGGGCACATAAAGCGTTTTATGGGTGTTTTCTGGCAGTGGATAAGACTGAAGGTGACCTGCCTTGAGCACACTAACATTGCAAAAACTGCAGCATCATAAAGGTTAGGTTTACTGACCTCTTCTAATATTTCCCGTTGGCTCTAAGTCTTTTAGATTGCGTCTTTTCCATTCGCGTTGTCTTACCTGCCAAGTGGCAGTCTCAGTTATCCTATGGGTCGTACAGGCTTGCATCTTGCCCAAAAACCTATGGAAAATAACACCTACACACTTTTGATGGACACTCGTACAGTTAGTAATTCGATGTGCAAGGTTTTCTGCCCGCTAGTAATGAATCATAGAAACGAAAGTTCACTTTTTAGCTCGTACTACTCAGTATACTTTGTTCAGAGTCTTTTGATACAGCGGGTAGGGGAAGTCAGAAAACCGGTTGCTCGTGCCCAGGTCGGCTAACTGTGGTAGCTCTTTGTGATGGCACCGGCCTTGCGACACCGACCTATCTCCCCCTTGTACTGTCCCAAAAGACTAAACAAACTGTAATTTGAATAAGCTTGGCAACACCAGACTCCCTGCACAAAAGCCATACGCTCTTCACCCATCAACTACCCGTATCTGCTGCAGAAATCCAGTAGATTTACTTTTTCCTACAGTCTTTTACTTCCAACTAACACAGAAAGAAGAATAGACAACACTACTGTTTGTACTGCACGTAAAATAAAGAATACCCAGGTATTCCAGCTCTGACTCTCCAGGATCGTAATTTATACCTATATAAGGGGTAAACATTTTGTAGAACTAATGTTCAAAGTATCATAGTTTTCATGCTATAGCTGCAACAATTTAAGAAGAGAAATACTGCATCACAATTTAGTGCTAGGCACTTGCCAATCTGCTGCTTCTAACATCCTGTGCGGCCCCGGCTAACCGGCCGATGGTCAGCTACCGCTTCTTTTCCTTTTCCTACGGTTCTGCATGTCCATGTTAAACTCTCCTGGTCTGTGCCGGACTTTGGTTGTATGAAGTAAATATTTAATTTGAAATATAGAATTAATATTTTTTTACACAAAACTTCAGTGGCAGTTAAAATAATACTATCGAGTGTTTTCTTTTCTGCCAAGATGGGTTTAGTGTACTAGAAAGCACTATTAAACAACACTCTCTACCATTAAACATCCACTAAGCATAAATTCTAGTCAAGGCTCTTGTTTTCTAAATTCTGTTAATTCTATAACTAAATATTATTTTTCTTAAGAGTAACATTCTTTGAACCACTTCTAAAACGTTTGCCATGGTGACGTAGGTCTGGAGAATCTTCAAAATTACCTGTGTCGCTCCCATTTCTTTGAATGTTGACAATATTATTAATAATATTGACAATATTAGGGGTTTCGGTATTATGTAAAAACTGCGTACCTTTTACTTTCTCTACTCCGTGCAGTAAGTAGATTTCACGGAAAATATATGTTTTGAGGTTCCCTGAACCCAAAAAAGAATTTTTAGAGAAATGTGTCCGTGTTTGTGTTTCTGTGATCAGCATAACTCAAAAAACGAAGTGTCGGATAAATATCAAACTTGTATTTAAGTTCAGTATCTTCCAATGATGTGATACGAAGACTTTAAAGAACCACTCCAACATCCCTTTACTTGGGACATTTTTTGAAGTGTTTGATTTTCTAAACAAATGGCCCTAACGATTTTGTTTAAAATGCCATATGTTAAAGATATTTACCTGACAAAATATATATCTGGAAATTTCCGGGAATAGCCTGTGTAGCCCTCTTCATTCGGAAGGAATTTTGTATAATCTTGTATAACTGATAAACGTCAACGATAGGCGAAAACGTACTACGCAAAAAATGTAGATCTCAGACAGTTTATTTCAAATAAGTGGCATAAGCCATTTTTAGATATCCTTCATTAATAGTTCGAACTGTTCATTACTTGGTCATTCTTCTAAAGTCCTGTCAACATTCAGTCGTTTCTCGCGATTGCATGGAAACACTCTGGAATTTTTAAGGCAAGCGCGTAGTGTCCATTTCTTAAACATTTGACTATCGTTGTTCCCTTTGTATCCATAATTAAATGTGCAAAGATTATTTGGATTAAAATGAAGTAGAGATAAAAATAAGAATAATATGTAAACGACAGAGGATAGAGAAGTCATGTGAATGTGTCATATCAGGTTTGTATAGTATGGTATTAAATAACTTTGGGACTTTACGCAAAAGTTTCATATGTTAAACATTTTGTCTACTGTGATGAAGGAATAAAGAAAGTATTAGTTATGAAAATGTTTTACATCATTGTACGATAATTTCAAAAGAATACGGAAAGAGGCAAGTGACATTAATTAAATCTTCACTGTAGGTTTAAAAAGTCCCCCATGCAAGGTCGGAGATATTAATATATGGTCACTGTTGAAGCACATCGTTTCCAACAAAATTTTATGTCAAAAGTGGCGAAAGAGTCTTCCATTTCCGACTCCAAGAAATATACGACTTTTATTACACTGTGAATCTTACAACACATACTATACAAATGAAAATCGCGCGACTGCTGTTTAGAGGGAGAGCGACATAGCGAGTCCAAATGCCTCGCGAGTCACCTTTTCACCACTTCTATTACATAAAGATTGTCCCGGTAAAAATACGCTTCCAAATGCGGCATTTGTTTCAGATTTTACTGTATTAGTCCTTAGTTGTGATAAGTGCAATCATAGATTGTGTATTACAATATTTCATGTTGCGAAACCTAGAATTGCATTAGTTTTCTGTTGGTAATACTAAACGAAGGTACTACACTGTTGAACTTCTGTATATTTATTCAAAAGTGTGGGCATACTTTGTCATGCTTATATTTCAAGTTAGATGGTGGTGATGGTAAACTTATATGTTATTAATGTCACAAAGTTGAGATTTCACCTTAAATATATGCTTTGAGGCTCCTAAGTTTAAAAAAAATGTAGTTTAACAAAAAGCTCCGCGCGCATGTGTGTGTGAGTGTGTTTTTTTACTTTCTCAACTACGTATAGTAAGTAGGGGAAGTATTATATTCCACCCAAAAATTCGATACCGAGATTTCACCGGAAATACATGTTTTGAGACCCCCTGAATCCAAAAAAAGCATTTTTGGAAACATGTCCGTGTGCGTGTCTGTGTGTGTGTCTGTTGACAGCATAACTCAGAAACGAACAGTCCGATAAACACCAAACTTGGTATTTAGGTTTAGTATCTTCCAGAGATGCGACACGAAGGTTTTCAAGAAAATCCCCCCACCTCAGATTATCCTTTACATGGAACGTCTTTCGAAAATTTTAATTTTCTCAAAAATGGCTCTGACGATTTTGATTAAAATATCATATATTTAAGATACTTTCATGACAAATAAAATGTATATATCGAATTTTCTGGGAATGTCTCCAAAAGTATTCTTAATTGTGAACGATTTTTGCATAACTGGTAAACCATAAGAGATAGAACAAAATTTTACTACACAAAAACGTAGATACACAACTTATGTCATATACATTTTATTTGTTGAGTGAACCAATTTCGAGATATTGCTTATTATTCGCTTAAATTTTCCAATACTTATACTTTTTCTCAAATGGGAATTCGTTATTCATTTTTTTTTGTCCTGGTAATGCAAATAGAATGGAATGTGCCACATACCAACCGGCTCTTAAAAGATTTGACTATCGCTTAAAACCTACCATATTCCCCTTGCATCTACAAGAAAATTAGCAATAAGATTAACATCTCGATATCTCGATTAACATGAAGCATATGGAGAATAAGCGTTTGTAAAAATAGTTTGTACAAGAGTAGAGAAAGTCATGTGAGTGTAACACATCACATTTATTTATTAATTTTATTTTCTCTGTTAAGATTTATATTTAGTATATCTGTTAAACTATAAGGATCTTCAACTGGTCGGGCTTCAATTCATGTTAAAAGTATAATGGTTGGATGATCGCCGACCTCTGCGTGCTCAGTGGGCGTGAGGCCGACAGTCGAATTGGTAGGTCCAGGCCCTTCGCGGGTTGTAGCGCTATAGGATATTTTTATCCCATTTATACCTATTGCAGTATGTCTAACAAAATTTGTTTATGCAAATGTTTATCACAGTTAACTTGTAGTTACTCGAATAAGCTTTTGTAAGAATAAGTTTTGTTTCTAATATAAAAAAGCGGGCAGAGAAAGTCATGCGAATGTAATAATACAATTTCAACTACGTCTTATAAAATTCAGCTTAAATTTGTTTCATGCGTTTCTAAATGTGAAACATTTAAAAGTTCTATCCAATATTAACCTTGTAAGTAGGTCTGAAACGATTTATTCTTGCAATTCTTTATTTAAGATAGCTGAAAACTATACTAACATTATAAAGAGGACATATTTTGTGTGTGAGTGTGTGTGTGTGTTTGTGTTTGCTTGTGTGCGAGTGAGTACAGTAATCTCAAAAACCACTGAGCCATTTTAATAATTCTTTCACAATTGAAAAGCCCTATTCCTTCTTGTGGACACGGGTTATAGAATACCTTCTAATTCCCATTCATAAATTTTAAGTCCAAAATTATTTACAAGGCCTCATCGCAAATGATATGGAGTAGAAAATAATTGCTGTACTTCACAGAGAATGCATGTAGAAGTTAAAGCCGGTTAGTTGCTGTACTACGTAGAGAAGCGTTTAGAAAAAAAAACCAGGTTGCATTTTGTTCTAAGTAATATACATAGATGACCATGATGTAACACATAAGCAAACAGAAGATAGATCTTAAAAAAGAGACAATCAATCTCTTTATGACTGTACGAATTGTTTGTTATCTTTATGTATTTAATGACCATTTATAAAAAAAACACTGCAGATGTGTGTGAAACCGTACAATGAGACAGTGTTAAAACCTCTGAATAACCTTGACACTAATTCTATATGTGTATTGTCGCGGTAACGTCGTGTTATCTTATTTGCTGAGCGCCTGTTATTGTTTTACTATTTTGAATTTTGAGTTCTTTGTCCTCCGGCTAGCTATTATTACCCAGTCGAGCAAATCTCTTAAACAGGGTGTGTAAACGGAAAGGAGTTGTTACTAAAAGATAACACTGATAAAATAATTTGTTTTTACACTTTTATTGCCGTCACACTTCATTAATTTCACAGATTTACTTTTGATACACGCCTGACTGAAACTGTTATATTTTCGAATGTAACTATAATCACTTATTTGCCACACATTAATTCGCGTATTTCACATTTTATAACTAGCTTTACGACTCGAGAGATTCTGTAGAATTGCGCGACGTGTAACCCGTGAATGATTCTGTTGGACTGCGCGACGTGTAACGCGTGAATGATTCTCTTAAACTGTTCGACGTGTAACCCGTGAATGATTCTGTTGAACTGCGCGACGTGTAACGCGTTAATGATTCTCTTAAACTGTGCGACGTGTAACCCGTGAATGATTCTGTTAAACTGCGCGACGTGTAACGCGTTAATGATTCTCTTAAACTGTGCGACGTGTAACCCGTGAATGATTCTGTTGAACTGCGCGACGTGTAACGCGTGAATGATTCTCTTAAACTGTGCGACGTGTAACCCGTGGATGATTCTGTTGAACTGCGCAATACTTGTCTCCGGCTTTAGAATTTATACTCCCTCACCCCGATATGCCTAAAGATTATAACAGAGCTGCTATTAGTTAATAAAGTGCGCCAACATTAGCGTCTATTTTTATATCCAATCAAAATTACGAACACATATGCTCTAGGGAAGATATTCCCTCCATTTCTAAAGAAAAGCGTGCTATTCTGACGTCATTTGTTTGTCTCTTCTAATTGATAAACAACTCGCCCCCTCGCTCATTGTTATCCGCTCCTATTGTCAGTTTCTGTGAGGCCGTATAAACTTATTTCCTAACAATGCTTATAATTAACAAACATCTCAAATTATTGTAATACAATAATGTTAATTTACACTACAATCACTCTGGCATTCACAGTGTTGTGATATAAAATACTGCCTCAGTATGCACTGAAGCTTGTGGACGCCAAAACCACCTAATAACCCTCATGTAAGAAAGTGTTATTTCCTTTGTACTTAAGTTGTAATAAAGTTCGTTGGCAGGGCATGTGAAATAATTATATAAAGATAAGATTGCTAACAGAAATCAGTGAACCCATATTTTAAGCTAACAGAGAATATAATTTTTCCCTATGGTCGCTGACCAAAAAGGTTAACTTGATGGCCTGGGAGTGCAAAATCTACATATTTACCAGCTTCACTTCTATTTCGTCGTATATATTAAGGTTTTTTTTGCATTATGTGAAAACAATGTAGCTTTTACGTTATTACGAGGGTTGATCAATAATGACTGAGTGATTTTTTTCCTGTAGCTTAATTGATAGTTTCTTGTCTATACCATGAATATTTGAAAAGAGCAGGTTTTTATGTTTAATGTCCATAGGCGGCAGCACTCTCGTATCGGTAGGTTGCCAGTTATGTTGTATTTTGTAGATCCTGCTTGCATTTAGCATACCACAAAATAATTCACCAGCATGCAGTTCCCCCTTACACTACTGTTATAGCAGCTTACTACACGTCAGTACTGACAAAACTGAGGAAGCATATTGCAAGGAAACTACCAGAACTTCATCATGACAAGCATGGCCTCACGTGCCGAGCAGTTTTTGGCTAGATGGAACATTACTTGTGAAGTGCATTCGCCTTATAGCCCGATCTTGCATCCTGTGATTTTATTTATTCCCATCATTAAAGACAAAGCTCCAAGGTGTTCGATTTGAGAATCCTGAAGCAGTTCTCAAGAAAAGGAAGCGATTCTCAAGGACCACACAAAGAATGGTCTGCACCATGCGTTTCAGGTGGTAGAGACGCTATAAAAGGTGCATTGAATCAGGAGGGGATTACTTTGAAAAAGATCATGTAAGCACTGAAATGGAGTAATAAAGATCTGTGGAAAAAATCAGTCTGCTTCGTTGATCAGCCCTCGTAAATAACTATGGGCGGTATTCATAGTCGATTTTGGCCCGGACCAACTTGCTACTTCCGGTGGATTTACAGCGGACCATCGATTTTCTTATTCATAGACCGGTACTTGCGGTGGTCCGGGGAACACACGCCTTGGCCGGGACCAAATTTTGGTTTACCTCAGAGGGGTAGATTAAAGGCAAGACCATCTTTAGAAAATTTATGACTTTGGAGTGATGGGCATGGCTGCTTGCGTAGAATTCGCGAAATGAGACGGTGGAGTAAAACTATCTACCAAGATTAGACATAATTGGAAAGCATGCGACCTAAACTTCAAAACAAATACAGGTTTAGGGAAGCAAAGGTTAGAAGGCTGATAAGACGGATTCATTCTAACCTATACGGCAGAGACGATAATCGCGGCTGGAGTATCTCAATTGATATAACGTTAATAGCACTTCCATATTATGTAACAGAAGAGGGCTTCAAGAAAACACTACTGACCTTAGTAAGGCGTCAGTAGGCTGCATTATAACTAATATCTCATATGCCATTGCTAAATTTACCTTTGTTAAATCGAGATTACGAAGAATTTACGTAACATGACGGGATTCTGTTAAAGTAGAGGTCTAATTGGGTTGCACTTAACGTAACGGGAATGAATTTTGATTGATTGTTCTTTTATTAATTCACGCTACTGCTTCACGCCGATTGGTTCTAATTATACCATGCCACGTTAAACCTGACGTAACGGGAAGGGAATGTTTCACAGTCCCAAATTTTTAAGTACGTCGTTAAAATAAGCCATGTTAAGACAACCCTAAATAGCTCCATTTAATACTATGTATAAGACCACGTTATGTCGCAATGAGTTCAGTCACTTGGGTTAAGTTCGAAATAATTCAGGCTTTACTTAAGTTTTCCCGGCGAGGAGAGGAGGGTTACAACTCCCGAAAGGTAATGGTATATCAGAATTTCCTCAGGTAATTATTTTTGTATAATTACTAACGCACAATATTTAATTATTTGGTCAAGTTCCAGGGTGAAATTTTAATAACAGCAAATGTTCCTATTTAAGTAGATTTCATTCTGTAATTTTAAAGTTAAAAATTAATATTGCAGCAAGTTAAATTCTTATTAAAATGATTAACAATGCTATGAACTTTGTATCTGGTGGATAACGTTTCCAAAAAGGGAGGGGTGGCAATAGGTTAGAATCGTGCACAAAACTGCCTAAATTGAGTTTTACTTATGAACGCTCTTTAACTGCTGTGGTCCATAGCGTCCCATTTATAGTGGGCGTGAAAACAGGTTATTTTGCTCAGAGGCCTCTTTATGAGGCTTGAGGTTCTTTTACCTGCCGTAAATAGACAACACGGGACCACCGCTTTACTTCCTTCCGAAGGGAGCCATGTTAGAGATTTTTACGCCCAACATTGCCCTCCGTCGGGTTTGAACCCGCGTCCTCGGGAACTAGAGGCTAGCATGGTAACCACTATACCACGGAGTACGCCCAAAACTGCCTATATATGTATTATCTCCCTCTATGCCTTTTTTGGCGTTTGTATTTATCGAAACCGATTTGTTTTCAATAACATCTATCATTTTTTATATTAAGGAAAACCGTTTTAATGCACGCTTCTTAGTTATCTCCAGTTTTTGCTGAGGGCGAGGAGTGAGCACTGAACCCATGAGAAAACAGCTGTGAAACGTCCATAGAAAGTTAAAAACTAGGGGAGTAACAGTGGTTAGTTTACCACTCTATGGAAGTCACGCATATGCAGAACTACCTTTCTTCGTCGTGTAACATTTTCTCCTTGCAGATCCACGACCCTTCTTGGTCCGAGACTTTTTATCGTCGACCTTTGGTCCACACCAAATGAGTTTGAAGATAGCCAGACCAATGTGAAATCTATGAGACCAAAGAGACGGTACAAAGCTCTATGTTTTCACGTACCATAATCATCTGAATGGTTATTCGACCGTTCTGACCGATGATTCCTCCTCTGACAAAGGCTATAGGCTATGTAGCATTTCCAGAGCTTGAAAGTTTGTAGGGGGAGGTTAAAGAAGTCGGGCATTCCGCCGATGTTTCACATCCAATTGCGGTAAGAAATTAAAGTGCATGGGGTGTAATGCGGAGAATTAACCATAAAATGTTCTCTAAAGCTTTGTGTAGTAATTGCATAAAGAACGGGGGGAGGTAAACCAAATTAATTAATTAATTAGTCATGCGAGTTTAAAAAGCTAACATGCATCGTCGGGACAGTCAGTAGTTTTCGTTAAATACAATTTCACATAACACAAGTTAGAAGTGTCGCACTTTTTACAGTTCCTTTTGGACATCACACGGCTTGAAGTGAAGTTCAATTATATACCTTCTGTTTGTGAAAGTACTTCAGTTTCCGTCAGTTTCAATTATAGTTGTTTCTGTAACGGGTCCTCAGGAGACAAATCTAGCACAGAGAGGTCGCTGCCTGGAGAAAGCAAAGATAACAGATATTAAACCTTACCTCTGTAAACGGCAAACTCGCTAATTGGCCGAGAAGTTTGTTTCCGTTTATTTAATTCTAAATGACCAGGGGACATAATATCCTGAAATATTGGAGGTAACTCTAAATGTAGAAAGAGGAAAGACGATTTTCCCTGCGCAGATATTCTGTTTGCATACCTTGGAGCTTTCTATGTGTAGTTTGGAAACAAAGAAACACTACTTCTGGTTTTTAATTAGCCTTAATGCACTTTCTGTAAGAGAGAAACTATAGTATTCTACCCTAAAATTCGAAATAGCCTTTCACCGAAAATGCACAGGCTTCTTGAATAACAAAAATAAATAAATAAGAATTCAAAATAAATAAAAATCATGAACGCGCTCGTCTGTGACAGGGAACGGCATAGCTGAAGAATATAATTGCATTTGCATGACTTTCTCTACTCAATCTTCTTTGAACTATTCTTACAAAAATACATTCTTCTGCCTACATCATTGGAATACAGCACATAAAGATTTGAATATTTTTGTGTTGGGTACAGAAACTTCTGCTGCTGGATATCAGGAAAACCATTTAGTGAATTAGCAATTTAAAAATTTAGTAATTAGGTAATAACTGGATTCCAGATGTTGTCGATACTGGCCTCCAATATAAACAGTAATTTATTAATATGTTGTTGAATTACATTGTAATTTATTTTATTTTGATTTTATTTTAGTTAACTCTGTACAAAATATTATACAAATCAATAAGAATAAGAAAAATAAATAGAAATTTTGGAATGCACGTCCTGGTGTAGGCAATAGATACCAGAACGCAGTATTATATATTTTATTCTATTTATGTTTTTTCTACTTCATGGTAATAGAGATAAACTTCCATTACACATTTACACATTCGTTATAGATGGCATTCCATGCTCTTTGCACGATCATGAGAAAAAACGAATAGCGATTATCCCTCGAAAAAGGGATGAGTTCTTGAAAATACAAACTAATAACAAAGAATATCTCGGAAAAGGTTAACGCTACATAACAATTTTGACATTCTGTGCCTCGGCATCTGCATTTCTTGCGTGGTAAGGTTTTCTTTATCTCTTACAGTTTACCAGTTGTACAAAACGCATTTGGAATTATTTTAAACATATGCTAGGTATTTTAATCGAGAACTTAGAGCCATTTTTGAGAGAATAAAGAAAAAAAAACGAAATGTGTTCTATGAATGAGTGGTTTGTCGTGAAGGATTTTCTTGAAAATCTTCGTGTTGCTATGCTGCTCAGACACACTTACACGCAGACAGAAACATACACACGGCGTTATGTTTTAAAATGTCTTTTTAATGGGAACCTTAAATTAGATATCTCTGGTAAAATCTTGAGTATTGGAAGCAACACTTCTACAGTAATCACTATAAAAATTGGATGAATAGCAACCTCTATATTCTAGTTCTAAAAGGACTGCAAGTTGAAGATTTTCATAAAAATTCCCAACCCCGAACAAGCATTTGCATAGAAAATACTTCGTTCTCTTTACTTTTTCAAAACTTATAAGCTTCAGATATTGCATGAAAAAAAATAAAGTAATTAAATAACTAGCGAATTCCTCTTGATTCTTATTGCATTTTATGTTACTGGTAAACCGTAAGAGTTGCATAAAGTTTACAAAGGAAAAATTACAAATTTAACCCTTTCCAAAATATTTATTGGTTGTTGTAAGGATACATAAGCTTCTTTTACTAACAAATGACTGCTGTTCAAACCTCCTCATACTGCATAATTACTGTTTCTACACATATATGGTAATTAGCATGAAAGGGATGGAAAAAAAAGATCTATTACAGGAATCCCGTGACTCTTACACATACAATTTTTGTAAAATTATAGGTAATTTAATATTTAATACAAATTCGTGAATGTCTGTTATTTCCAACAACGCGTTGCTCAAATAGTTTGTGCAGTGTCCTCCTTCGACTCTGCAAAGAGTTTGTAAATACGCTAAAGCTTTCAGAGCGAGCTATCATAGTTCTCTACTTTTATATTAGCGATCATCACTTAGTTAAAGCATTGTGATTATGATTGTTTTTACTAACTTTTCGACGACCTCTTGCAGGGTAGATCTCTTAAGGGGACACTCTGGTTGCAAATGAACCAAGTTTAAAACGTTTTAAGCTAAATTGTACCTGCCATGATATATCTTTGGTAAAGTTTCATTGCTTTGGATTGAAAAGTTTTGTAATTAAAATTATTTATTGTGTTTTTCGCAGATAACTGGATGGTTATAAAACGTACATTTTTGGCAACTTAGAATTAAAGTAGAGATCTGAAATTTGCTGTGCTAATTGTTCCATTTCTATGCAGTAAGCTTGTAAATTTGTTTTCCAAAATATTAATTTTATTAGAAATGCGATTTCATTTTGTATTTAAAATAAAACAAAAAATATCACTGATAGTTACAAAGAAAAAACACTTGTATGTATGAGAATAAGCAACAAAACAATGCACAGTTTTCTTTAACAAGTTATATTCTACATGTCCTGAAAATTTCAGCCTGATTGATCAATATTGTTACATGTTAGGGTGACGGCCAAAAGGTTTCCAGAAAATGATTAACTTAGATCACCCTAACACGCACATGGGGGTGGCGCAATTCGCTGGCAGCTAGAGTCCGGGACCTTGGTGTGGAGAATTAAGGGGAAGGCGTGTGGTTCATATTACATTGAAAGATTACATAACACACATTACCTGGGATTTATTCACAAAAACGTTTAACGATTCTACACACTGACAAAGGAAACAGGATGGAGGGAAAGGCCACGAGATCGTAGACCGACTACACACGCGTTTTGCCCCAACGACCACTTCCACTCGAGTGACACTATCTTAATCCCACCAAACCTTTCTAGCCAAAGCCAGACAGGGCTGATGTCATACCAAACAGTTTCAAACAGATCTCTCCCTTTTGTCGTGATCCGCACCGAAAGGAGAGAGCGTTAAGCCGAAATATATCTAAGGAGACCCAATAATGCTACGTCTGGTAGCAACGCTACAGCACAAGAGTGGTCTGGCAATGACAATGAAATTAATAATACGCAACAATATCTACTGCACAAAAGTATACCTCAAAGAACAAAAATTGCTATGTGAAGAAAAATCTATTTAAAGCTTGGGAACACAGTTGTTAGAGGTATTGCTTTTCACCTATCAATTTAGATTACGCCAATTTCCAGACAGATTTCAAATATAATGTTTATTAGGTGTATTCTAGACATGCTAAAGATACTCTTTCCTTTAAAACGAATTTTTCTGAAAAAAAAACTTTTTTGCCATTTTGGTACCAGAGTGACCCCTCAACTCTTATGCTCGTAATCCGCCACAAGTAATAGTTTGCTTACCGAGCGAGATAGGTATGTGCTTAAGTGCGAGGCTCGAATTAGGGAGATCCTGGGTTCGATTGCTTGGGCTAGCCATTCTAACCATGGTTTTTCGTGGTTTTCCCTTTTTGCAAGGTGAATACTACCACACCTATCCGTTTCCTCATTTCGCTTCCTCTTTCATGTTCCAGGTGTGCTTAGGGGGCTGTACATTGTCGGACAGATGGTTACTCTTTGAGAAGTTCTTCTTGGCCAGTGTCAGCCTTCTCTAAGCCGTCTCAGGTGGGCCGAGTTCTCTTCAATTCCATTAAAGGGAAGCCTTCTCTAAGCAGCCCCCGCTGATGTGAACGGATCATCAAGCTTGGGATCGTTAGGGAACTGTGAGCGTCTCTGTCGGCCGGCCTATAGCCTCCTGCGTTCCTTCACCTCGTCCGTTTATCCTAGGGGTGGTAAGCGGAGAAGACCTGCGTTAGATCGAGGTGCGAAGTGTTCCCTCCGTTCCCTGGACATAGTCACAGTCAATAAATATACTTGTAAATTGTAAACAGCAACAGGCACACGGTGACACGGTGAATGGAGATTGTCCATATCTGATCAAGACAACTATCCAACGCATCGATTGTGCTTGACTTTGTATTATAGGAATAACAATATGATATTCTTCTGAAACGTAATATTTAGATACAGAGGTTCTGAAGATGAAAATTAACGTTGATTATGAAATTAATGGAAAATAATAATGATTGAAGAATAATATTTTTTTATAATTTTCCTAACATGCACGATCATTGACAAAATTACACTGATTTTATTACTTTTTCTACCATATACCTAGTAGATAGAGAAGGCAATATATTTCTCTAAAAATCAAATTATAAACATATCGCGGGAAATACATTGTGTGTCTGAATCGAATAACCCAAAAACAATATGTCCGTTAAATATAAAACTTAGTATTTAGATTCAACATATTTCAAAGGTGCGGGTCGAAGATTTTCAAGAAAATTTCCCTTCGTTTTAAGTGGAAAATGTTTCTAAATGCTCGATTTTCTTAAAAATAGTTCCTATGATTTTGATTAAAGTATAACATATTTAAGATATTTGCCAAATATAATGTATATCTTGAATGTTTTGGGAATAGCCTGTGAAGTTCTCTTCATTTTGTATAATTTTGTATAACTGTAAACAATAAGAGAGATACACTTACTGCACAAAAGTGCAGATTTCCTTAAAACACGTAATTTATTTCAAATATCTTTCTGGCGTTTGTCCATTTCCAAGATAATCGTCATTGGTTTGAATTTTTCAATACTTTTCATTTTTTAAAGTGCTATTGCTATTCAATTGTTTCTCAAGCTGTCCTAGAAAGGATATGGAATTTCTACGCCAGCATGTAGGGACCGTTCTTACACTCCTACCGATTATGTTTCCTCTATTCTTCCTGCACGTTTAACGAAATGTGAAATGAAGCTACACTATGTGATCAAAAGTATCCGGAAACCCCCACAAACAAACGTCTTTCATCTTAGGTACATTGTGCTGCCACCTACTGCCTGGTACTCATTATCTACGACCTCAGTAGTCATTAGACACCGTGAAACAGCAGAATGGGACGCTCCGTGGAACTCACGGACTTCGAACGTGGTCAGGTGATTGGGTGTCACTTGTGTCAGAAGTCTGCATGCGAGATAGTGAAGTGGAAACGTGAAGGGACATATACAGCACAAAAGCGTACAGTCCGACCTCGTCTGTTGACTGACAGAGACCGCCGACATATGAAGAGGGTCGTAAAGAGTAATAGGCAGACATCTGTCCAGACTATCACACAGGAATTCCAAACTGCATCAGGATTCACTCCAAGTACTATGACAGTTATAAACCTTGGATTCCATGGTCGAGCGGCTGCTCATAAGCCACACATCACGCAGGAAAATGCCAAACGACACCTCGTTTGGTGTAAGGAGTGTCAACATTACACGATTGAACACTGGCAAAACGTTGTGTGTAGTGACGAATCACGGTACACAATGTGGCGATTCGATGGTAGGGTGTGGGTATGGCGAATGCCCGGTGAACGTCATCTGCCAGCGTGTAGGCCAACACCATACTGACTTTCAGCATTACCGATGGAGAGCGCCACGAACTTGTACGTCATTTTCAGCCAGGTATCCGGATACTTTTGATCACGTAGTGTATTTCCGTAAAGGTTTATTTTAATTAATACGAAGGAAATATAAATATAGGTTTCCGTAAGAATAATTTGTAGAAGCTATATAAAAATGAGCGACAGTTGGTTGAGAAACCCATGTGAATGTAACAATATGAACTTTTTTCATTTAGAGAGGTATATAGCATAAACAATTTCAGTTGTTGAAGATCTAAAAAACCAATTTTACGTGTATCTAAAATCATTGGTAAAATTATCGACTGCAGTCGTATACATTTAAATTGAATACATTAGAAGTTGTCGATATTGGGAAAGTCTGCTGAACAAGTTAATTGCTACAAAATAGAAGACAAACACATTGTAACTTGAAACGATGGAAAGTAATGCTGTTCTGTTTACCAGGAATCTGCATTTTCATACCTAAACATTTAAAACGGTGGAGGTAATTCCAAAATTTCAAATGAACAACTCAGGTTCCCCTAAAGCTAGTCATCAGACTTCCAACAGCTACTGACTTAAATATAGATCCAGACGTCATATCATGAAGAATGGTTAGCGGATGGGGCGAGTTTATTTCTCGAGTGAGCGCGCACGTATTTGTGTGTTTTGAAATTATGAATGATTACGGGAAAAGGCAGGAAAAGGTAGATCACTGTATGATTTGACAGTAAAAGGAGACCGGAAGCTGCTTAAATTTGAGACATATTCTTTACAATGGCAAACAGTTTTAGTTACTACAAAATAATACTCAAATCTATTAAAACGGTCCATGCTTAGCCGTCTTTAACTTCACTTTCAATGATTCCTCTTTCGTTCAATACATTCTACGACTTCATAAAGAATAATGGCTGAGAAAGTGGACCCTTGCTTAGTTTAAACAAAATGTTGAATAACTTTATCTCTTCTTTCGTAACAAATTGGATTTGACTGATTATTCGCTGATGTTTAGCCAGGCGAGGACACACTCTCTCATATATATATATATATATATATATATATATATATATGATCCTGCTTGAAGTGAAAAATAGGTTCTCTGAATAGCGTTGTCACAGCCTGTTACGTTTCAGCGATTCTCGCTCAGTAAGTACTAACTTCTCCCGTTGGCCAAATCACCGGTGAACGCCCGTAACGCATCCAGTAACGAGTATATTCCTGGATGCGAGGTACTTCTCATTCACTCATCATGTTTCTGGTAGTAATGTGTTAGCTAGGTGTTCGGCGGAAAGAGCGAGTCTACGATATCTCGAACTAAACTTCAATATCTAGTACCTTAGCTTATCTCTCTGTGGTAAACAAAAATTAGGTCACTATTTGATCGTTTCCCTCTATAGTATAAAATCCAAATACAAAATCTGATGTGTTACACTCACATGATTTTCTCTACTCTTGAACAAACTATTTTTACAAACGCTTATTCTCCATATGCTTCATGTTAATCGAGATATCGAGATGTCAATCTTATTGGTAATTTTCTTGTAGATGCAAGGGGAATATGACAGGTTTTAAGCGATAGTCAAATCTTTTAAGCGCTGGTTGCTATGTAGCGCATTCCATTCTCTTTGCATGTCCAGGACATAAAAAAAATGAACAACGAATTTGAGAAAAAGTATAACTATTGGAAAATTTAAGGGAATAACAGGCAATATCTCGAAGATGGTTCACTCAACAAAAAAAATGTATATGACATAAATTGTGTATTTTAACAGGATCTACATTTTTTGTGTAGTAAAATTTTGTCTATCTGTTATGGTTTACCAGTTATGCAAAAGTCGTTCACAATGAAGAATACGTTTGGAGACATTCCCAGAAAATTCGAGATATACATTTCATTTGTCATGAAAATATCTTAAACATATGATATTTTAATCAAAATCGTTAGAGCCATTTTTGAGAAAATTAAAATTTTCGAAAAATATTCCATGTAAAGGGTAGTCTGGGCTGGGGGGATTTCTTGAAAACCTTCGTGTCGCATCTCTGGAAGATACTGAACCTAAATACCAAGTTTGGTGTTTATCCGACACACACACGGACATGTTTCTAAAAATGCTTTTTTTGGATTCAGGGGGTCTCAAAACATATATTTCCGGTGAAATATCTGTATCAAATTTTTGGGTGGAATAAAACACTTCCCCTACTAACTATACGCAGTAGAGAAAGTAAAATACCCTTTTTAACAGCAAATCAAAAATGGGTTTAAGATTCAGATGTCCAGAAATAAAGTGGTGTAAATTTTCTCTGTAATTGGACGGGAAGAGTTAGTAAACTTTGAAAGGAAAATTCTTTAAACCTAAGTAGAATGAATGAATAACATCTTCTGAAGTAACTAGAATTTGAAACTCGCCTTCTTGAAACTAAGATTATAGATTTCCCAATTTATTATCCTGTATTTTGAATTATACATAAGCAGGTTTGAGCCTAAGCTGTTACTGTAAACATTAAAAGCAACAAAGTAAACTTCATAATAGATAATAAAAACAATATCGGGAATACTGCGAGATGGGTTTCCAACCCAGACGACCAGGTGTTTGTCTCCCTTTAGGAATAAAAGTGTCTCTTATTATCTTTAAATTTTTAATTATGACCTCACGGGAAATCAACCGACTAATCCCGTTATCTATTTCCACGCTTTCGGATATGTTCCCTCTCTGGCCTTTCTTAGGGCCTTTCATACACTCTGAGCAACGTCGCGGTGTAAAAATGGCCGAAAGCTTGGCGATGGATAATGCGCATACTCGACTGATTTCCCGTGAGTTCATAATTAATAATCAACACCCAAAATGCTTTAGGTCTTTAATCTTTAACGGTTTCTGGCACTAACTTATATTATTTCTGTGCAAATGCTTACCACATTTCTATGTTTTCACCCGAGTGATTCCATCCTCTTTAGCTTTGACGTAGTGGGAGTGGTTTGATTAGGTAATATTCTAAAGTTTTGTCTCTCTTTTATGTTCTTAAATTGCGCCAAATACTTCGTGTTAGTGACAATATTATCTGTATTGTTACTTTCTCTACTACGTATAGTAAGTAGGAAAAGTATTGTATTCCACCCAAAAATTCGATACCGAGATTTCACTGGAAATACATGTTTTGAGATCCCCCGAATCCAAGAAAAGCATTTTTGGAAACATGTCTGTGTGTCTGTGAACAGCATAACTCAGAAACGAACAGTCGGATAAACACCAAACTTGGTATTTAGGTTCAGTATCTTCCAGAGTTGCGACACGAAGGTTTTCAAGAAAATCCCCAACCCAGATTACCCTTTACATGGAAGATTTTTCGAAAAGGTTCATTTTCTCAAAAATGGCTCTAACGATTTTGATTAAAATATCGTATGTTTAAGATATTTTCATGACAAATAAAATGTATATCTTGAATTTTCTGGGAATGTCTCCAAAAGTATTCTCCATTGTGAACGACTTTTGCATAACTGGTAAACCATAAGAGATAGACAAAATTTTACTACATAAAAATGTAGAGCGCGTTAAAATACACAATTTATGTCATACACATTTTTTTTATTGAGTGAACCATTTTCGAGATATTGCTTGTTATTCCCTTAACTTTTTCAATACTTATTTTCTAAAATAGGACTTCGTTATTCATTTTTTTGTCTTGGGTATGCAAAGAGTTATAATCTGTGGCAAAGGGAATGGTGCTGCACCTAGCAACCAGCTATTAAGAGATATGTATGTGCTTAAAGGCTACTGTTTTTCTATATTGCCCTTGTAAATATATTTTCCCCTTACATCTACAAGAAAATTAGCAATAAGATAGAGCCTGCAAATATTTATCTCGATTAACATGAAGTAGATGGAGAATAAGCGTTTGTAAAAATAGTTTGTACAAGAGCAGAGAAAGTCATGTGAGTGTAACACATCAATTTTTATATTTATTTCACGCAAGTAATTAAAATCCCACTGTTCTTCATAATGCTGCATGATATTAATCAATAACGAAAACACATTATCGAATTGAAAATGTAGTGCTGGATAACACCGGGTGATTTATGAAGAACTGACACATTTATTTCTTTGATTGTTTCAAAACGAGTTATGCTAGCGCGAACTTATTATACCTGAAATACAGAGGAATTTTGAGAGATTATTTACCTCTATAGTAAATGTTGAAAAATGCTCCATCCTGCATAAGGCACAACTCAACACGTTGTACCATGCTACAGGCCACTCGTTGCAGGATTATGTTGTCAATAGCTTGAATCTCCTGTGAAATGTTGTGCTTAAGATCTTCCAATGTCTGGGAACGTGTGGCATAAACCCTGTCTTTTAACTAACCCCATAAAAAAAAGTCCGGAGATGTTAAATCCGGAGATCTCGGTGGCCACAGGTTCTTGGAAATTATCCGGTCGTCAAAGAATCTTGCAATTAGTGCATGAATTCATTTGATGTATGGCATGTAGCGCCATCCTGCTGAAAATATCCTTGACTCAGCTGTACATCGTCTAGCTGCTCAGCAAACTCTATGAAAATCCGTCACATTGTTTTAAAAAAAATAGTCCCACTATTCTCTGTGAGGATATTGCCCTCCAAACTCCGATTTTAATGGGTGCATAGGTGAGTTCACATAGTGGGATAAATGGAACCAAGCTTCATTTGTGAACCATGTGGTGGACAGTATGGCAGGATTTTGCACAATGAACGCCTGAAACTAACAACAATAATTCAATCGTCTATCCTTATATGGTTACTGTAACTGATAGACAACCGTAATCCCATACGGCTTTAGGCCTGCACTTTTCACAGCTCTCTGACACATTCAGTAGCTGTACCCTGTCTCCTGCGACAAACGTCTTAATGATGTTTTGGGTGAATGATCCAGTCGTGCTCTTACGTCAACAACAACCGTGGGAAGCCTAGATGAACGGGTTTTGCATTTTTCACTTCCAAAGATCCAGTTGTTTCCAATTTGTTTACAAATCCCAGTATTGTGTTTCTTTGTGGAGAATTCTGAATATCAAAGTCTCTCTGGTATGCTCTTTGACTATCTGTAATTAAATTCGTAATCCAGTATTGCTTTACAAGGAAGAGTAGTTCATTTAATGCGTACTACATTTTCACGTTGACTGGAACAAAATCTCAAAAACAGTTGCCGACAATAAAACTTAACAATTACGAATAAAATATGAACATCTGCGTCTCTAGTGAGAGGCAATCAAAACTCCAGAACATTCTGCTTAATTTGGTGCTAAAATTGGGGCATTGAGTAAATTTCGAGCAGAATACTTAAAGAAAGAAATGTGTCAATCTCGATGGTTTGTATGACGGAAACATTGCTTGTAAATTCGTAGTTCTTTGTTGGCTTTCTGTACTTCCCCTAGTTCTGCGAACCTGACATTTCCTGCAGGTGCTTATTGTGTAGTTTAAGAAGAAATGGGTTACGAAACAGAAAAGAAGTGTGGCGTGCATAAAGTTTCAGAAGTATAGAGAGATGTGTTGTAATAAGGTTAAATTCTGGAAAAGAGAGTTTGGTTATTTGCTGTGGCAGCGTATACATTACACCAGTAGATAAATATTTGCAGGTGCCTCATGGACAAAGAGTGAGAATGGTAAGTGGTTCAGAAGAGGCGCTAATCAAGCGGTGTTGCTAATCAGCACTGCCGGAACTGTGCAGAAGTGTCATGAAGTTGTAATTGTCTTAAGTAGGTAATTAAGACAGACGTGCCTTCCTGTCGAGCGGATGCATGCGGTGGGCGATCCTCATGAGGAGTTGTCCAATTGATTTCGTTTACAATCGATTGTAACATCTCAACAGTCCAGTTTCTAGTTCGAACATATTCTATGAGGTTTCTCAGAACTTTTAAATATTATCTAACTTCTGTAGCAAATGACGATCAAGTTTTCCAACTTTTCAATGTAAATGCATCGTACCAAGTACTCAGAATTATATAGCTAAACTCAAAATTAAACAAATCTAATATTAAAATAACGCTGATGATAATATTCGTATTTATGGTACTTACAATAGCACTGTCTACAGTCAGAATTAGCACACGTATTTCTACTTATCAGAACATCCATCTTCACTGTGTACAGATCTAGCATACAAATTTGTTGTCATAGACTTTAACATCCTCGTTGTGACTTCAGCCATTTACTGTATCTAGTGCAAGTCTATTCAAATTTTAGTTTCTATTAAACTAAAGTAAATGGGGAAGATGGTCGAGGTGTAGTCAAATTCAGACTAGATAATATTGTGTCGAAACCAACGCTCTCTATAGTAATGAAACTTGGATTGTCAGGAAAAAAAGACAAAAGCATAATTGAACGCGGAGAAATGAGATTTGTGAGCTCGTTACTATGGGTATTTATAAGGGAGAGAATGAGAAGCGAAGATATAAGAAAAAGGAACTAGGTATAAAAATCTGATGTGTTACACTTACATGACTTTCCCTACTCTTGTACAAACTATTTTTACAAACGCTTATTCGCCATCTACTTCATGTTAATCGAGATAAACATTTGCAGACTATCTTATTGCTAATTTGCTTGTAGATGTAAGGGGAGTATATATTTACAAGGGCAATATATAAATGCAGTAGGCTTTAAGCACATACATATCTCTTAATAGCTGGTTGCTATGCGCAGCTCCATTCTCTTTGCCACAGATTAATGCTCTTTGCATATCCAAAACAAAAAAAATGAGTTACGAATTCCCATTTGAGAAAATAAGTATTGAAAAATTTAAGGGAATAACAAGCAATATCTCTAAAATGGTTCACTCAACAACAAAAATGTATATGACATAAATTGTGTAATTTAACCCGATATACATTTTTTGTGTAGCAAAATTTTATCTATCTCTTATGGTTTACCAGTTATGCAAAAGTCGTTCACAATGAAGAATACTTTTGGAGACATTCCCAGAAAATTCAAGATATACATTTTAATTGTCATGTAAGTATCTTAAACATATGTTATTTTAATCAAAATCGTTAGAGCCATTTTTGAGAAAATTATAAAATTTTCGAAAAATGTTCCATGTAAAGGATAGTCTGAGGTGGAGGGATTTTCCTGAAGACCTTCGTGTCGCATCTCTGGTAGATACTGAACCTAAATACCAAGTTTGGTGTTTATCCGACTGTTCGTTCCTGATTTATGATGTTCACAGACAGACACACAGCCACACACACGAACATGTTTCCAAAAATGCTTTTTTACTTTCTCTACTACGTATAGTAAGTAGGGGAAGTATTGTATTCCACCCAAAATTTCGATACCGAGATTTCACCGGAAATACATGTTTTGAGACCCCCTGAATCCAAAAAAAGCATTTTTGGAAACATGTCCGTGTGTGTGTGTCTGTGTGTCTGTGAACAGCATAACTCAAAAACGAACAGTCGGATAAACATCAAACTTGGTATTTAGGTTCAGTATCTTTCAGAGATGCGACACGAAGGTTTTCAAGAAAATCCCCCCACCCCAGACTACCCTTTACATGGAACATTTTTCGAAAATTTTAATTTTCTCAAAAACAGCTCTAACGATTTTGATTAAAATATCATATGTTTAAGATATTGTCATGACAAATAAAATGTATATCTCGAATTTTCTGGGAATGTCTGCAAAAGTATTCTTCATTATGAACGACGTTTTCATAACTGGTAAACCATAAGAGATAGACAAAATTTTACTACACGAAAAATGTAGATCGCGTTAAAATACACAATTTATGTCATATACATTTCTTTTGTTGAGTGAACCGTTTGCGAGATATTGCTTGTTATTCCCTTAAATTTTCCAATACTTATACTTTTTCTCAAATTCGTTATTCATTTTTTTTATGTCCTGGACATGCAAAGAGAATGGAATGCGCCACATAGCAACCAGCGTTAAAATATTTGACTATCGCTTAAAACCTACCATATTCCCCTTGCATCTACAAGAAAATTACCAATAAGATGGACATCTCGATATCTCGACTAACATGAAGCATATGGAGAATTGGCGTTTGTAAAAATAGTTTGTACAAGAGTAGAGAAAGTCATGTGAGTGTAACACATCAGATTTTTTTGGATTCAGGGGGTCTCAAAACATATATTTCCGGTGAAATCTCGGTATCGAATTTTTGGGTGGAATACAATACTTCCCCTACTTACTATACGTAGTAGAGGAAGTAAAAAGTAGTATAGTACAAGAGACAATTCAATATTAAAAGAACTGGCAAAAGTATGTAAATCAAATGTCCTCTGACAGACTACGAAGCAAGCTTTAGTCATGACTCAGAGATCGACCTATAGGCCGGCCAAGGGCCAGATGGAAAGATCAATTTAAATAAACACCTTTGGCGTGGAAGGGAATTACCAATCCTTGGAAAGAAGAAGCCTCGGTCACAAGAAGCGTTGTTATGGGGCGACGAAATCCCTGTCAGCGTAAATTTGTCTAGTTCTCTGAAATTATTATTTCCATCAAAGTCGTAGATGTGTTTAATAGCACTCCAGAAGCTATCAGATTCAGACATGTTCTTTATTTCGCAGGAAATGTCAGTTTTTTCCCCGTTTTCTCCACTGAACATCAGTTTTCTGGATATAACTCTGTTCACTGGGATTAATAATTCTAGGTCCACTGCCAATGAGAGAAAAAAGAAAAGAAGGTTTTGTGGCATACTCGTACGTGATGCATGCTTTAGAGAGATGGAGACAGACTAAGAGGGCAAAAATTGAGAACGGAGTCAGGTTTGGTTGTGTCATTGAATAATACAATATCGACATGTGGAAGAAGGTAGTGCTGTCAGATCGTTTAATTTCGCTGCTTTGACTAACACGTAGGAATATTATCGTATGTTCAGCCGGTATCGCACAACGTACTGTCGTACATCGTACAAACGTTAAAATTATCGCATATCCACATAATTATGGGAGTTGGTAAACCCTGCTGATATACACAGGATTAGCTGATGAAATTAAAATTGAGTTTCACTTATGGACGCTCTTTAACTACTATAGTCCTTAGCGTCCCATTCTATATTGGACGTGAAAGACAGGAAATTTTGTTCAGAGGCCTCTTTATCAGGCTTGAGGTTCTTTTAAGTGCCATAAATCTACGATACGGGACCACCGGCTTTACTTCCCTTCCAAAGGAAGTCATGCTAAGGATTTTTACGCCCGAAAAATTCATCGCCTTCCGCCGGGTTTGAACCCGCGACCTCGGGAACTAGAGGCATGGTAACCACTACACCACGGAGGACGACACGATAAGCTGATCCTTCGCAGTTACTGAATATACAAAGTGAAACTCCTTGTGAAATAATTAAAGGATTTTTTTGCGAAATTGTCGATGCATTCAGAAACTCACGTAGTATTTGGTTTCACTGCCTTTTAGAGGAAGTACTACATTGGTTATGAAAAATTCGATACCTATATTTCTCCAAAATTACACGTTTCAGGCATAATTTTCTAACAGATATTGTATTTTTATTTCATTCACCTTAGTTCTGGCTTCAATACATATTTTGTTACAATTTTGTAGAAGAATACAGGAAATAACATGACAATCAAATGCTTTAAAGGTATCTCGCTGCACGTCGGCATCGATATTTCATACTCTTAGCTTAGGCTGACGAAAAACAGAAGCAGCATGGGTATAGCATTTCAAGTGTGCAGCTCGAAATACAGTAAATTCAAGCTGATAGTGGTAAATATTTCTTAAACAGTTATATAAAGATATTATAAGTTTATATGAATGAAGACGAATTCACAAAGTATTCGCAAAAAATTCAAAATAATACATTTTAATCTTTATATTAAGAATACTCCAACATATAATGAAATTTAGAGTCGTTTTTGAAGACATAATAATATAACAAATTGTCCACTATCCTTCTCTCTGTCTCTCTCACAGACCCTTTCTCCACTTTTTGGGGAATTCGGGGGTTTTCAAAAATTGTATTTTCGAAGAAATATAGATATCAAATTTTTGGAGGAAAGCAATACTGCCTCTACTCACACTATGTATGCAGTAAAGAGAGTAGCGTGTATATTTATGGACCACATAACCTACCTTGTTTAACCCAAACACACACACACACACACACATATATATATAATGTCGTACGATGGCAAGAAAAGCCGAAAACGTTTTATAATAAAAGAAAAAATTCTGATACACTGCTATTTGCTGCTGATTGGATTTTGATTGCATACTTGGATAATGAACTTGATGTACGTGCATTGTATAATATTAAAGCGATTATAACCTTAAAATTTAGTATAAGAAAACAAAAATAATGTGTTTTAGAGGAATAAACTATATGAGAGCAAAATTCTGTATAAGCAATAAAATTATTCAACAAAAAAGTGATTTTAATTATCCTGGATGTATTGTGTCATGTAAAAATAACAGAGATATACAAAACAAATTAAATAAATTCTATATAATATGTGCTGCAATAAAAATAACTTTAAAAATTGCAATAGAGCAACTATGTGGAAGCTTTATAAAGTGATGGCTATTCCAGCATTGACCGATGGGTGTGAGAGTAGGGTGCGGACCATCTCACAGTAGAAAAAGACAGAGTTTACCGAGATGAGATTTCTAAGATATGCGGCACTTTACAAACTCTTGGATAAAAAAAGGTACGAAAACGTTAGTGGAGAGTTGGGAATTCAGAGTCTAAAAGAACTAGTAATTGGATACAGACAAAAATGGCAGGATTATATAAAGACAATGGATGAAGACAGAACGCCAAAAATAATACAAAGGTATTATTCAGTTTTATGTATAACATAAGTTATATACGCATGCATAACAAAATATGTAGTTCAGCTGTTTCTGTAAAGGTCTATTTGGATTAATATGCAGTAGACAGAAAAATAAGCTTCAGTAAAACTAGTTTGTATACCCACTAATAAATGACAGAGTAGAGAAGGTCATGTGAATGTGTCACATCCGATTTTTTTAATAGCCAATATAATCTGTTTTTAAGAACATATACAAAGCAATATAGTTGTAACTTTGTATTTCTTTAAGCTGAAACGTTTTCTCTGATGAAAGAAAGCATCATCCGAAAACTGACCACTCAACTTGGAACTAACCTACAATACATGTTAACCTTAATGTTAATAAACTGCATTAATATAGCAACCTGAAGAGACGCTAGAGAGGTAGAAAAATTTGAATTGTTTATATTATTTTAATATACCAAGGAAAAATTTGAATCCCCCAAAAATAAAATACATACGTTTCTGACTATATTTGTCTTAATTTTGGTTGTATACCCACATAAAAAGCCCTTAAATCATAAATTTCCCGTGAACTAGCGATATTTCTTCCTGCAAATCCTTTTCTGCTTGCTTTAACTAGGTATGCGTTGGGACATTGAGAACTGTATAATTGAACCGCTAATTGTAAAGCGGAAGAACGTTCCACAAATAGCAATAGTAACTACGAATATACATTTTGGTCCTGAATTATATTAATGCTAAAAGGCAGAATGTTATGGAAATATTTGAGAGAAATATGTAAGCCTGACCGGAGTTCTTTCTTTCTTTCTTTCTTTCTTTCTTCAATATCTGGGTGAAAACATGGCAACTAAAGTGTATTTCTGTTAATAAGTCATTTATGTTAGTAATTTAAGATGTTTTGTAACAATTTTGGCATGATTAATCCTCAGATTTAACTTTTTGAGGTCTTGGTTTTTGGAATATCAAACATGAGCGAGTGAATAAAATAATGAATAAGTTTAAAACTAGGGGAAAGGGCTATAAAATACCTTAAATATCTTATATTAAGATATATGTTGTATATCTTAAATATATCGTTTCAATAATATAAACATCATAGGTAAACGATAACATTTTCCACAATTAAGTGTGGAAGACGTTAATGGTTGGAAAAACAAAGAATGTCCTTAATTCAGAATATATTAAACTAAAGACTACTTTCCGATTCAATTTGCATAAAGCACAACATTAAAGTTAATGACTCTGTGGATTTGTAAAGCATCAGATGTCTGAATAACCAAAATTTGTTATTGCATTTTAAGTTTTATCATTGAAAAAACTATGGAGGAGTTTCTTTCGTTTTTAACCAGTGTTTTTAATAATTTGTTAGCATGTATATAATTAGAAATCATATGTTTATTATTAATTTAGTTTCCAGATGTTCGCTTATGAAATCGCCCTCTACACTCTGCATAAATATAACATTGCTTGTCATTATTTGTTGCAGTTCAGAGTAATGTAAATGGCATAAATAGCTTCCATTAAAATAATGTTTATTTATCATTAATAATAGGTTACAGCATCAAAATGATTAAAGAACTCTGTGTGTTAGGTAAGACACCGCGAGTTCGAGTGCTTTATGCTTGATGGATGTTTTGGAGCGTAATAATTGGAAAGGTGACGGGAAGTGTAGCCATATCCTTGGCCAAATTTTCACCTGTGAATGGGGGGAGAGCAACTCGCGCGCTGATTGGTTGTGATGGCTGTTGCAGGGACTCGGCGGAGCGCGAGACGGCGGCGGGAGAGGGCGGTCGCCGCTCCAGGCGCGTGCCCAGCCTCAAGCTCGCGAACGGCCGTCTCGGCGTGGGACCCGCGCAGTCCGAGGAGGAGATCCGCGGCGGTCCAACTCTCGCCAAGGATGACTCCATCAAGATCAGCATCGAGAACACCAACACGTGCACCGACTCCCTGGTGACCGCGATCGACGACGAGACACTGCTCATCGCCGATTACCTCTCCAACTCGCTCACCAACATGAACTACAAGGAGGGACCCGGCAAGGTCCACTTCGGCGGCGACGATGTCAGCCTTTACGGGACGCCCAAGGAGGAGCCGGGACCCAACCCCCTGGGCGCCGCGGCCAGCGAGAAGCAGAGCTTCATCAAGAACCAGCTACAAGCACTGTTTCAGCCCACCGACAACAAGCTAGCCATGAAGCTTTTCGGGAGTAAGAAGGCGCTTATGAAGGAGAGAATCCGTCAGAAAGCGGCCGGCCACTGGGTCATCCACCCCTGCTCCAGCTTCAGGTAGGCCTTCTTCAATCCTTCTAACTTGTGGCAACATAGTGCACAACTGGGACAGCTGGCAACATGGCCTGTAATCAGGCCTCGCCTCTCTTTAATACTAATTAACCCTGTTAGAGTTAGTGTAATGTTTGCTTACTCGGCCATGTTAGTAATATGGAAAGTGACTTTGTATATGTCGCAATTTGGGCTGGTTTCCGTCAGCAACTTAGGTACCACCACATGCATTCAGCAGGGACACTTGTGGCATGCAGGAATTTCCCGGCGTCTTCATGGAATGTGAAATGTTTATCAATATAAAAGTATGAATTTCTATACTTGCAGTTTAAAATACTTTATTCTATAACATGTTTATGGATTAAAGTACAGATCGTGTATTACTTAGTCATCGTTAAAGTAAGAAACATAAGCCTTTCATGAGTGACACTTATATCTAAAAGTGAAACATAAAAAATTCAGCTTCTCTGATTGAGGATTATATAAAATGCAAACCAACAAGATTAGAAGCTTTTAATGGAAAATAATATCAATTTAGATATACGAGAATATTTGAATCGATATTTAAAGTACTGTTGTTACGAAAGCTATACTTTCTAAATATAAAAATCTGCACAGTAAAGTTAATGTGTGTAATTCATTTGGATAATATTGGTCCTTTAATTGTTTTTAGTAAATGGACTACTTCAAGCAAACAGCTGAAATCATTATATTCAAAAAGCAAAACGGAAATAAATTAAATTTAAAACTATATGAGAATATAGTGATATCCAGAACTTTTTACTTTCTCGGCTTACTAGTTACTCATAGTGAATAAGTAAGTTGATGAACAAAACAAAAAATATATATTTTTGGCTAGTGCTAAGAACTTAAACTATCAGAAAAATATACGTAAAGGAATGGAAATTGCAACCACATTCGTTAAAATCCAGACACAATAATAAAAATAATAGGCATAGTGTTAGATAAAGTATTATTTGAAAATAATAATCATCGGTGAGGGAATACCAATCCAAGTTATGCAAGTTTATTTATTATAATAATAAAAATTATTTTAATTTTAAATTCCGAAAGCAACAGCCTTCAAAATTTCTAATCAACCAAAGCATAGAACTAAAAGAACAGCGGCCTGCTCTGTGGCATATCTACTCGTGTTACGTCACCACTTATCAATCGATCCTCCTCCATAGGTCAAGCCGACGGGAAGGGTTTTGTCCTGTATCTGCAGGAACCGGAGGTTTTCATAGTTGCTTTAGGAAAGAGAGATGAATGCTTAATAGGCAGACGAGCTATCGATGTTGAATGGTATTGTACCCCTTGTTCACGAAAATAACTTTCCACGAGATAGAACCCGTGCTGAAAGTTTACAGAGGTTACTGCAATCTATTGGAGGTCCCACGAAACCCTCTTTCCGCTCTTATACATAAATCGCCCTTTAGTTGAAGCAGAAATGAATTGTGTTCCATTCATAGTCCCTTGCGATAAATCGGTGGTGATTTATCAACCAAATCCTGAAAACGCGGTTTCATGGTTTTCCGAGCAAAAAAAGTAATGTGCTGCTTTTCTTTCCCATAGGATGTACCATTGTTCCACCCTTTTTGTTTTCATGGAACACGTCACTATATGTCAAACTAAAATATACGTATTTTCAGATGCTATTTTTATCGAATATGTCACTCTCGAAACGCAAGATCTTAAATCAAATGCTCATCTAATATTCCCAGAAGTTGGTATTTAATGAGGGACATTTTAATCATTGTGTAATAATAAAAATAGATCTCAAATATATTACAAATAATCCTCCCCGCCACCCTTGCTGCATAACTTAGGCCTCGTTATGTAGACCATCGTCTATCACCAATATTTTTATCAAAAGCAATGTTGTATTGTAAACTTTTTCTTTAATAAAAGTGAAGTATGAGAGCAAATACCAAACAAGTGCACGACGCTCATGGAGATAAGACATCACTTTCTGGCAAACATTAAGTTTATTTATTTATTTATTTATTTCAACTCTTCTGTCAACGTTTGTATTCCAATGTAACAAAAGACTGCACTTTTTCCTGCACATGACATCTTCGACCCAAAGCAATTTATTTCAGAATCAGTTAAACATTAGATAAATGGACTGACGGTTCTATAAACAGGGTGCATGAAAAATATCCTATGCCACGAGAGTTTTTAAATTACAAAAGAATCTAACCTTAAAAGTATCTTGGAAGTACAGCCGGATAAACAATCAAGTGCTCAGGAATATTTAATAGTTCTTATTTTATGCTGAGATATTATTCCTACCGTTCAAGTTAACTTTGGGCATTTGCTGAACTGCTAAAGAAAGAGACATATTTCCTAAAACGTGAGAGGTTCACTTGCATAACGATGGTGTAATAGATCGTTATCTGCTTTGGGTTCTGTAAGATAATTGTCATGCCTTTCGGAATATTTACGTTCACTTGAATCTGTCAATTTATGTTGGCAACTGCATTTTCGTTACTCATCCACATTAGTTTGAGTTTTTCAAAACAGAAATAGTGAATAAGGTTCCAAAAATGTTTAACAGTTTCGAACATAAAAAATGCATCTTGCTTCGCTCTTTTTGATCTTTTCCTCGACTCCGCAAACTCTAGCCCCAAACACATAGTGTGTTGTTGTTCCTCACTGCTTTGAAATGGAATTGGACTGATTGCTTTGAAGTCTTTGATTTTAAAGCAACAAAAGCAGAAAGCATAGAACTAAAGCAGACAGCATATCAGTTTATATGTTAAGAATTTAATAAAACTTAATTACGTCATAACTCCCTTATCCTATTTCATAATTACTTGTGTAAACCACAACAATTCTATATTAATGTTTTCTATGTATGTATTCCAAATTACATAAGTAATAACCCTCACTTACAACTCGTACGATACAATACAAGCATATTCTGACAGAAATTGTATAGCCTTTTTTGCTTTAAGTACGAAGTGAACTGAACTGCTTTGCTGTATGTTTTTTTTTCTTTTTAGTTTAGCGTCCTTTAACCGGTTAGGTCCTATCGGACGATGAAATAAAGGATGTTCGAATGAGTCCGGGGCCCACGGAGCTTAAAGTTATATTCGTCTTTTCAGGATAAGGGAAAATCCAGAAAAAACCTTATCCGAGCATCTGACCCTAACCGACATTCAAACTGGGGACCTCCAGAATATTAGGCAGACACGTTACTCCCCACCACAGAGGCGGTATTGTAGAATATGTTAAACATTGTGTTGACATAACAATGATCTGTTTATAGTACTCTCGATTTCGTTTGTTTGAGTTATTTAATAATGAAAACAGACATATTTGTTTACTGAGTGGTATTTAAATAATATGTTCGCAGCCTGTATACAGATGATTATAAAATTCATACTGGACAGCAAAATAAATACGGGCCTATAATACTACGTCAGGTTACAAACTAGGTTTTCGGCATGCATTGAATGACATTAAAACTTAATTGCTTTACGTCAACAATTAATAGTCTTTTAAATCTGTCAAATGCCTTATAATTTGCCCAGAGTATACAATATCACACATAACGCTCTAAAATCTACATTCACGTCTATATTTTCTCCCAGTAGTATGGAGGGTACTGAAATGTGGGTGATAGCAGTGTCATCTAAGACCACTACAGCCGTTGTAGAGGGTTTGTTAGGGTAATATAATAATCGTCTGAATATTGTGTTTCTTTCTGGACCTTGAATTTAACAGTCTTTTAAAAATTACTCTAAATAAAAATTTGTCTAAAGTTTGCTTTTGCATCGTGATCTTAAACGGATAATTTGTTCTTAGTTTACGCTGTCAAATCTGTAGTGTAGCTTTCCGCGCTGTCAGACCTGAAGTAAGAAAATTGCTTCAAATATTTTTGGAGACGTTCTATATAAAGAAAACTCATTAGGCGTTTATAAATAGAAAACGCCGAAGGAAATCTACAAGCCGAATTGCCACAATCTTAATCGAATCCGAGTTTGTTGACAGTGTACAGAAACTGCTGCCTCAAGTGTCAACGGTAGTTGCACGTGCTTCCCGTTACGTCACTTCCATCTGTCTGCACTTGAAAACCTGTTCTTTAGGTCAGTGATTTAGTCTCGCGCGCACCTCCCCAAAGCCATTGTTATGTTAATTTGCGACATTGCCTAATTCCACACTGAAAAACAATTGATCCATTTGCAAATGTGATTAATATAGTCAAGGATATGCAGGATGAAGGCGGTATAGATCTTTCTCTCGTCCGACCTGACCTGGATTATTGTGAGACTGTCTGGTGAACATCCTATTTCTCTAGGCGATGCTAAGTGATAAATTCTGCAGTGTCGGAAACCTGGGCCATGAAAATGCTGTTACTGTTAAAGGCGAAATGCCTGAGTGGTCTGCGGGGGAGAAATGCGGCGCCCGCGATTTTCGCTTGGCTGAAGTTACCAGCGTGCAGATAACTTTGATCACGTTAGCGTGCAACAAATAACTTAATTTTGCTGTTATATAACACAGAGAGCAGCTCCTAATTATTTCAAATCCTAAATGGGTTAATTTGATATGCATCCGTAGATTTATGCGGAGCTTTTGTTTTCTCCCCCCTTAGTTTGTACAAAAAGCAAGTTCTTGCTAAAAGCCGCCTTATGGCTGAAGATTCCTCTGAGATAATCCAAGCATAGCCTAATGTTGTTTGATGACGATATGGTTTGTATTTATTACCTGCGCTAGGTAGCATGTAATGAGAATGTGCAACCAGTCGAGAAGGTGTCTATGTCCAGTTTAATATAGTGTCTGTACATCCCACAGCAGCAGTTACTATAATAGAAACTAATAATTACCTGGCCATCAAGCACTAACTACAGCCAATCCCGTTAGTAAGCTCACACTAATAATAATGCCAGCCATCACATTCATTATCTTCTTAAATAAGATCTCTGCATGCTTCATACTAAGTGGCCAAACCACGCCGAATTTAAAGTGTATAGATGTCTTTTCGTGCGTTAAGAAGGTTATAGAACTCAACGGGGCAATTCCAAGTAAACACAGGTCAGTGGGGAACTGGGGAATTAGCATGAGCGCTTCGTCCTACACCTCTTGCTTACCAGCAAAGTCAATGAGGCATTTCTCAGGCTGGCATTAGTGTGTACAGTCCGTGATGATAGACAAAAATAGACCGTAAAGGTCTTAGAATGTTTTCCGCTTCAGTTACACAGAGTTTATCCTCGAGGGAATAAACTCACTTTCTAGACTGCTTAGATGACTAAAATGTGTTTATTTGACCTATTCGTATCCGTCCATTGCTTTTTTTTAGTATGTTTACGCTGGTTTTTCTTTAACATTTGGGAATATTAGCAACAAGCGTGAGATCACGCAGTGTTTAACGGCATTTTTATCGCTTGCTATTATTATTATTATTATTATTATTATTATTATTATTATTATTATCATTATTATATTCACCATCATCTAAGGGCACTTCGCTCTTGAATAGGTGTTCGAAATTTTGCCATTGTTCATTAATACGATGTTATAACCGTCTCCGTATATCCATATGGATGTTCCTGAGAACCGCTGATAAAGAAATTAAATTGGGTTTTATTTATGGACACACTAATTGCTGTGATCCTTAGCGTCCCATTCACTATTGGGCGTGAAAGACCGGTAATTTTGCCCAGAGGCCCTTTTACGTGCCGTAACTCTACGGCACGGGACCACCGGCTTTACTTTTCTTCCGAAGGAAGCCATGCTAAGGACTTTTACCACCAAAAACATCCATCGTCCTCCGCCGGGTTTGAACCCGCGACCTCTAGAACTAGAGGCTAGCATGGTAACCACTACACCACGAGAACGACAAGAAGAGTACCGCTGGTGTAATAGTAATAGCGAGTCTTTAGGGCGCTAATGCGTCGCTGGTCTTTGTGTACTTGGAATTGCCCCGTTCAGTTCTGAAACTCTTTTAACGCACGAAGGGTTATGTGCACACGTGAAAATCGGCGCGATAGGACCTCCTGGTATATAATTCCTCATCATTGTGCTCTCATATAAACCTTAAAATCCCGCTTGTCTATTTTTCGTCCCAGAAACGAGTAAAAACTGAGTTGTTTTAAAAAACATAACAGTTGTAACTACAGACAAGGTTTAACATCCATATTTCCACCAACATTGAAGCCTGTCTCCCACTAAACCCCTGAAGCTAATGACACAGCCATTCAATCCCTATTAATAACGGCAATTTGTACTTATCGTTGGTAATTTCACAAAATGTTTCCAGATTATCTGATTAAGCTCGAAACCTCGAGCGATATTTATTATGACTATTTCATCACTAAAATCGATGCCCAATAAAAGTAGTTAATTTTCGTTCTGTTTAGAACTAAATCATTAAATCGCTGTCTGTTGTGAC
This sequence comes from Deroplatys truncata, assembly GCA_030765065.1. Lineage (NCBI taxonomy): Eukaryota > Metazoa > Arthropoda > Insecta > Mantodea > Mantidae > Deroplatys > Deroplatys truncata. The sequence continues at coordinate 58,834,663 of CM060979.1, read as the reverse complement.
ATTAGTGCAACTGGTGATTATGCACAATGTGAACTAAAGCTCTAACCTCAAAAACAAACTAAAATATTATATTAAAATAAAACTGAAGCTCCTCTGGTAGAAAGACTGAATCTAACGAACGACATGCTTGACACCAAAACCTAAAAATGTTTTACAATGAATCTCCAGAAATCGATAACAAACTATGCACAATAATCAACGTATAAAGATGCGTTTAAGCACCCAGACAATATAATTTTTGGAATACTTGTTGCGTCCTCGGATATGATAATTACTCTGTGAGGCAGTATTTTTAACACTTAAATAATTTCAGTCTAATTATATAATATGTAAATTCAATAACAGCCCGCCGTGAAGCAATATGTGTATGTAATAATTTGTAAAATTTATGTAACAGTCATTGCATATGCTTATATTATTGTACCCATGTGTAATAATGTTATGTGAATATATTACGTAATTTAATAATGTAGGAGTTGTGAGAATGATGAGTTGAAAGCTGCTAACAATGAGGTAACCTTGAGGCAATAATGAGTTTGATAGTTTAAATGTTACTTGTGATTCTTGGAAGCAATAATGTAATTTTAGTGACAGTTTATAAAATAGCCAATCAACAACCAGAAAAAGCTTTAGTTAAATGAAGGTATTCTATTGGAGTAAGATAAGCCAATCAGAGACTTTAAATACAGAAATTTACAAGTTTAGACGGTTGAAACCTGCCTGCAGACAGTGATTATAATTGGATGCGTGATGCGTACTTGAGAAATATAATACGTATTCGTGTGAGACGAAAATAGTTTACGTGTTAAAAAGTGCAAGTAATTAATTAAATAATCTCGCAGCTCTCTATCAGTGAAGTTTTATATAAATCGTGTCAAGCATTAATAAAAGGAGTGAAGTAAAATTTTAATTTTTGTAAGCCTACATTCTTGTCGCATCACAACCCTGCTAAGATATCAATGTCTCTAAAAATAAATACTGACGCAGCTGAGGCAAACATAAATATATAATATTTAAAGAAACAGTCAAAATTACAAAGTTAATATTTTTTTTAAACTTGGGGCAAAGGCCACTTGAAAGTACACTTGGGGCGAAGGCTACAGGAAACTGTTTACTATACGTGCGGTTGCAACGAATTTCAAGTTCTGCTTCCCAACAGTTGAAATATAATACAACCTGTTTAAAATTGGCGTCCATACGTGGAGCTAATACAATTATTCTCAAAATTGACGCCCAAAGCGTGGTGCAAATAACGTAACTAACGTTCTTCATCTGTAATCAATTCGCGGTTGGTTTTTATCGAAGAGGTTCTTAAACGCCATTTGTCAATATTATACTTACGTCATACGACTGGAACAGTAATCTTAACAGCTGTTGTTTGCTTGAAGAAAATCGAAAGCTGCAAGGCTGTAAATTTCCTCTTTTTACTTTCCTTATCACGTACATAGTAGGTAGAGAAGGTATTGCATTTAAAAATTGGATACCGAGATTTCACTGGAAATAAAAGTTTTGAGGCCCTTGAATGCAAATAAAAGCATTTTTATTTCCTCTACTACGTATAGTACTTTATACTTTACTTTATTTGTACATTTTTCTACATAAGTCTTTTTACAATGTTCCACTTATAAACTAACTTAACATATGTACAAATTTCCTTGCCGGCTATACTGCTCTTTTTGCCTGGCACCCTGGCCTTCTGGCTCCTCTAAGCATTCCTACCTATCTTTTATCCCTATTGCCCATCTTCTCCTTACTCCGTTTGCCTTTCTACCTTTCTTATCTCTCTTACTCTTCTAATCCATTTCTCTTTTACTTTCTTTAAGAACTCCCCCATATTCTTAATTTGCTTTTCTTCTTTTCTTGTTAGCATTTTAATTGCTACTATTTTCCTATCCATTTTTTCCCATTTTTCTTCCCATACTTCTTGTCTCCATTCTGCTAATTCTTTGCATTCTGTCATATAATGCTCTGTGCTTTCGCTGTCGTCGCATAATTCACAAATTCCATTTTTTTTACCTCTTAACCCTCTCAAGTGCATTTATCCTGTTCTCATCCATGCAAAGGTTTCCTTTCCTGCTCTATTACAATAATCCACGTACCCTTCTCTTCCCTTTCCTTTTTACTAATCTATAGAACCCTAGTGACTTTTTATTTTCTAAGCTTCCCCAAATCTCTTGCCTTTCTATGTCCTCCACTCTGTTTCTTACTGCCATCCAGAAACCATTGCTATTTCTTTCTCCTGTTCTCCAGATCTCTCCAATTCCTATCTTCTCCATAATTTTTTCTACCCCTGTCCACCAACGTATAGTAAGTAGGGGAGGTATTGCATTCCATCCAAAAATTCTACGTCAGGCCCGCTGCATCCCAAAAAAGTAGCATTTTTAGAAAAAGTTCGTATGTGTGTCTGTGTCTGTGAACAGCATAGCTCAAAAACGAAAAGTCGGATAAATAGCAAACTTGGCATTTAGGATCAGTATCTTTCAAGGTATGACACAAAGATTTTAAAGAAATCCTGCCATGTCAGACTATTCTTTACTTGGAACATTTTTCGAACATTTTTATTTTTTCTAAAATGGCTCTACAATTTCATTAAAATATCATATGTTTTAAGATATTTTCATGGTAAATGGAATGTATATATTGAATTTTCTGGAAATGTTCCTAAAAGTCCTCTTGATTCTGTATGCCTCTTGCGTAACTGGTAAACTGTAAGAGATAGACAATATTTTACCATGCAAAAAATATAGATCTCGTTAAAACATAGAATTTATGTCGCATACATTTTTTTGTGGAGTGAGATATTCCTTGTTATTTGTTTGAATTTTCCAATACTTATACTTTTTCTCAAATGGGAATTCATTATTCATTTTCTTTATGTCCTGGACATGCAAAGAGAATGGAATGCTCCACTTGGCAACCAGCTCTTAAAAGATTTGATTATCACTTGAAGCCTACCATATTTTCCTTGCACCTGCAAGAAAATTAGCAATAAGATTCTGCAAATATGTATCTCAATTAACATGAAGTAAATAGAGAATAAGCGTTTGTAAAAATAGTTTGTACAAGAGTAGAGAAAGTCATGTAAGTGCAACACATCAGATTTTTAGCTCAAAAACTAAAATTTGGATAAATACCAAGCTTGATATTTAGGTTCGCCACCTTTAAAAGATGGAACAAGATTTTGAAGAAAATTCCTCCTTCGCAAGCTACCATTTACATGGAGTATTTTTCGAAATTTCTTATTTTCTCAAAAATAGCTCTAACCATTTTGATTAAAATACCACATGTTAAAGATTTTTACACGACATATGAAACGTATATCTTGAATTTTCTGGGAATAACCTCTGAAGTCGTCTTTAATTCGGAAGGAGTTTTGTATAATCTTGTATAACTGCTAAAGTCAAACGATAGACAAAAACGTACTACACAAAAATTTTAGATCTCTTTAAAACACCTAATATAAATCTATAACAAATGGTATATTCTCAAGGTCCACTTCCTCTACATAAAAGTTGGAAAAGTCTAGTTTTTTTACCTATATAATTATAATGATGTGTGCTTTGTACTCCAGCGTTCTTTTATGCCAATCATTCTGTTTAACTTACTTATTTTTTTTAAAAAATCTGGTTTTTGTATATGATGCATTGACTAGTAAACACTTCAAGTGTCGTATTTCATATTTATCGCTGAAAACACCACTTTTAATTTTGAGATATATGCACATTAAAATCATATTAAAATTGACTTAGTTCATTTTCTACTTCTTATAAGTGTTTTCCTTGTGCCTTGTATTATATCTGGCTATTTGTAAATATTATGGCATTGAAATCAAGTGGCATAAATAGAATGGTGTATTAAGTTAAATGCCAAGTTTTTATGAACTGGTCAATATAAATACAACTGAAAAGACCCGGTGGATGAATCGTAGCGAGTGCTCATATGAGCCTGGGATTCAAAGAGCTGAGAGTTACCCGTCGACATTTGCCCTTTAAGGTCAGAGATAACTTTAAATCTTAGCCAGGTAATTCACTTAAATGTCTAACTAGGGATCTCCGGGTTACTGGTTACATATGCTACCCATTATTTCCCGAAAGAATGCCCAAATAAGCTACCTAGTAATTATTGCTGAAACAGCAAAATATTTTGAGGATAAATACACACTATTTGGCACATTCTTCTATGTAGTACGATGTATTTCAAGCCCAAATTTTATGTAGGCTATTTAGAAAAATCTTGCGTGTTACATTCACATACGATACAAAGGGAATAGCGATAATCATTTTTTTCAGAACTGGATACTATATGCTGGCCTTACATACTACTTCCCTGCAGTCTTGAGAAATAACTGAAAATCGACAGGTCTTGAAAAGAAAGGCTGAGTATTGAACAGTTCAAACAAATTAATAACGTATATCTCCGAAATGGATGATGCACAAAAAATTGTTTGAAGTAAATTGTGTTTTTTAAAGAGATACACTTTTTGTGTAGTATGTTTTCGTCTGTCGCTTAACGTACCACTTACAAGATTAAACAAAATTGCTTCCGAAAAAAGACTTCACAGGTTATTCCCAAAAAATTTGAAATATACTTTTATTTTTCATGTGAATGTCTCAATATATAGTATTTTAATAAGAATTATTAGAGCCATCTTTTAGAAAAAAAAATCAAAAAATATTATATATAAAGTAAGTTTGGGATTGTAGAATGGGGTGGGGGATTTTCTTGAAGGATCTTTGGATTACTGAAATTATATACTAATTTTGGTATTTAACCGACTTTATGTTTTTGAGTTGTGTTACACCACACACCGCACACAAATAGGTCTTTTTCTAAAAATGATTTTTTTTTATTCAAGGTGCCTCGAAACATGTATCTCAATGAAATCTAGGTATCGAATTTTTGGGTGAAATGCAATACATTTTCTACCTACTATATACGTGGTAGAGAATGTAAAAATGAAGTAGTTTATCACACTGTGTTAAACATATCATACTATTCTGACATTTACAAATTATTAACATATGCTATATACTCTTGAGATTTTAAAGTATAATTACAATGGACTTATCATAATAATTAGCGATAATTTTATAAACAGGAATTCAGAAATTCTATAAGAGATCAAGGGAATGATACGATAAAAGAAATTTAGCTATGGTAGTTATTTCATTTAGAATCGTGCAAATAAAACAGGATGGTATGAAAAATAAATTTTTGGAGATATCTTATGTGTTCATCAGTACATTAATGGTCAGAAATGCAACTACTGCTGGTTCAGCATCAAGCCTTAGGCATTAGGTTTTTTTTCCATTTCCAACGCCAACCTATTTTAAAAACTAATATCAGGATATGCAAAATTCTCGAATTACGTTGCGGTAACCACAAGCGGCTTCTTCGGTAAGAAATCAAATCAAATGTCCTTTATAAGTGGATAAGAAACCTTAAAGTGGCTATACACCTAGGATAGGAAATGCTAGTACATGCAGTCTTTCAGGCAATACTAAACAATGAGACTCGGCAACCTTTTTGTTATATTTTCTTTGATTTAGGTGAATATTCTTAGACATTTACTTAATATTCTATTGCAATTATTTATTTTGTGAGCACTTAAGATGTAAATAAAATGCTCAAAGCTGCTGAAATGGTATATTTTTCTAGTGCTCAATTTAAGGGAAAAAATGTATCGTAAGTTTTCGTTTCAAAACCACGTATTTATAATTACACATGTCGTTCTTGGTACAAGAGTGAAGAAGGTGTATTGTATATGCAGAGGAAAGTTCCACTGTTGGCGAGCCAAAACTTGTAGTTGTTTATTACTGCTGTTTGCACCACGTATTGCGGGAGATGTTTCTTGGAGTGTTCGCCCCACGTACGATCCAAACTTTCCGGTGGTCTTTGCCCCAACGTTCACTTTTCCGGTGGCCTTCGCCCCTCGTTCACTTTTTCGGTGCCCTACGCCCCCCACGTTTTTAAAAATCAGCTTTGTATTTTAATGTTCATTTAAATATTATATATGTATGCCTCGGCTGCGTCAGTAGTAGTTTGTAGAAACACGTATCTCTTAGTAGGGGTTGATGCGGCTAAAGAATGAAGGCTTACACAAACTATAATTGTTTACTTCACTCTTTTATTAATCCTTCACACAAATAAATAACACTTCACTGATATATCCTACTGTAGAGCTGTGAGAGTATTGTTACTTGTACTTTTTAACACGTAAACTTTATATTATTCTCGCCGTAATTATTGCTTTCTCTACTACGTATAGTAAGTAGGGGAAGTATTGCATTCCACCCAAAAATTCGATACCGAGATTTCGCCGGAAATACATGTTTTGAGACCTCCTGAATCCAAAAAAAAGCATTTTTGGAAACATGTCCGTGTGTGTGTCTCTTGTGTGTGTGTGTGTATGTGTGTGTGTGTGTGTGTCTGTGAACAGCATAACTCAAAAACGAACAGTCGGATAAGCACCAAACTTGGTATTTAGGTTCAGTATCTTCCAGAGATACGATACGAAGGTTTTCAAGAAAATCTCCCCACCCCAGACTACCCTTTACATGGAAGATTTTTCGAAAATTTTAATTTTCTCAAAAATGGCTCTAACAATTTTGATGAAAATATCACATGTTTAAGATAATGTCATGAGAAATGAAATGTATATCTCGAATTTTCTGGGAATGTCTCCAAAAGTATTCTTCATTGTGAACGACTTTTGCATAACTGGTAAACCATAAGAGATAGACAACATTTTACTACACAAAGAATGTAGATCGCGTTAAAATACGCAACGTATGTCATATACATTTCTTTTGTTGAGTGAACCGTTTTCGAGATATTGCTTGTTATTTCCTTAAATTTTCCAATACTTACACTTTTTCTCAAATGCGTTATTCATTTTTTTTATGTCCTGGACATGCAAAGAGAATGGAATGCGGCACATAGCAACCAGCGTTAAAATATTTGACTATCGCTTAAAAGCTACCGTATTTCCCTTGCATCTACAAGAAAATTACCAATAAGATTGACATCTCGATATCTCGATTAACATGAAGCATATGGAGAATAGGCGTTTGTAAAATTAGATTGTACAAGAGTAGAGAAAGTCATGTGAGTGTAACACATCAGATTTTTTTTTTATGTCTCACACTGAATGATTATTGAATTTCTCGGGAACGTTGCTAGTATTGTCGTTGGGTACGCTGTCTTCTAGCGTATGACGTTTACCGCTTAAATTTGCAAATTTCTCTATTTCAAGTCTCTGAATGGCCAATCCTGCTCCAATACAATACTTTTATTTAATCTTCAGCATTTCCAGTTTTTAATTGGCTATTTATAAACTGTTTAAAATATTAAATTGTTGCTCCAAGAATTATTAGTAGCATTATTAAACTTTCTAATTCATTATTGCCTGAAGGTTACCTCATTGTTACCTCATTGTTAGCAACTTTCGGCTTCTATTCTCACGGCTCCTACGTTGTTAAATTAGATAATGCATTCACATAATATTATTAAAGATGTACATAACAATATAAACACAATACAATGACTGTTACATATATTATATATATTATATTATATTATATTATACACATGTTGCTTTAAGGCGGCCTGTTATTATATTTTCATTATATAATTAGACTGATATCGTTTAAGTGTTAAAAATACTGCCTCAAGAGGAATATAGGAGGCTGGAGTGATAGTCAAAGTGATGACTTTGAAATCCCATATTCTTAACATAGCCACGAGAAACAAATTAATGATGCTTTAATAATTGGAAAATTAAAGCGCAATAGTAACAAATAGTCGGAAATTATTAATGCTAGCATACGTTTACACAAATTGTGTATTTTAACGCAATTTATATCTTTAATATAGTAAATTTTTTTATATTATGGCTTACCAGAAGTACAAACTTATAAAAACTTAATTACGAACACAGGAAAGTTGACAGATATTAGCAGAAGTTTCAATATTTACATTTTATTAGCTTTGCAGATATATAAAGCATATAGTATTTTAATTAAAATCGTTAGTGAAATTTTGAGTAAATCAAAATAATGAGACTTTTTTAAGTAAGGAACAGTTTGGGGTAGGGAAATGTTTCTGAGAAACTTGGAAAGTGCTGGGCTTAAATATCAAATTTAGTATTTATTCGACTTTTCATGTTTTAGCTATGGGTTTACATACACACAGGAACCGTTTTGAAACATGCATTTTTTATTCGGTGGGCCTCAAAACATATATTCCCATAAAAATCTCGATATTCAGTTTGTGGGTGGATATTGTAGATGGTAAATAAATTAACGAGTAAATTAGGATGTCGTTGGAGGTGATGAAACTCAAAATAAATTAAACATATTCGCTTTCCTATGAGTATTGCAACTGACATGTTTCTAATTATATTAAAATTAAATATATATTTATTTAGCAAGGATATTTTGAAATGAAAACGCTATATAACTGTACCTCCATGAAGATAGTTGTTACGTTCAAATCAAGGTATATGAAATATGTACTTTGATTGCCCATTCCTTTAGGAGAATGACACGAGTTCCCAAAACCAATTATGAAAATGTGGAAGGAAACAGTTATGATCGGTGCATGGATGTTTCATGCCACTAAAGATTCCACACACGTCTGTGTATTATGGTCATTAAAAACATAAAACGTGTTTATATTTTCGTCTTAGATACCATAAGCTGCATAACTTAGAAGTTAACACGTTAAAGCGTGTGGTGTTCTGAATCGCTAGTTGAAGGGCATTTTAATACATGCAGCAGCTAACGGATCCATAATGCGAAGAGAAGACAGCCTTAATTTACTTGGCTGTGCTTTCCTTTCTGAACCGCAGAAATAAATACATCACGTTTACTTGCTGTGAAGGCCTTGTTGGCAACGGTCGCTTTTGCTGCTCTTACAACACCAACTAGTGATGAAATACATTGCATACGTTCTTCCTTATTAGTTAAAAGGCAACTTACGACATCTATTATAAATGAATGGGATATTAGTCACTGTACAGACTTTATAACCTTGCTCTACCTGTTATTAGACCACGACAAGTGTTTCATTTTCATATATAAAATTAATGATGGTCATTATTTACCAGCTATGAATGAACCAAATACTGTTTTAGTTTCTCTTCTGCTTATCTGTAGTAAGAAGACAAAATATTGTGCCCAAGAATTCAAAACCGAGATTTCACCGTAAATACACGTTTTAAGACTTCCTGAGTCTCTCCCCCAAAATAGAAAAATCGTGCGTCTGTGAACCACATAAGTCAAAAACGAAAAGTTCCTTAAATACCAATCTTATTTATGTTTAGCATATTTCAAGGATGCCACACAATATTTTCAAGCAAACCCCTCATCCCCAAAATAGCCTTTACATGTAAAAAAAACTTTTGTTGTTTTTTATTTTCTCAAAATTGTCTAACGGTTTTGATTAAAATACCACATGCTTAAGATATTTGCATTACGAATGAAATGCATATATTTAACTTTCAGGGGACAGCCCCTGAAATCCCCAAATGACCTTTGTATAATCGGTAAACCGTAAGAGATAGACAAAATCTTATTACACAAAAAATGTAGATCTTGTCAAAAGATACGATTTGTATAAAATGCATTTTGTTGTGACGTTAATTATTTTCGAGATATTCTTTCTTATTGCTTTGAATGTTCAAACACTTATACCTTTCTGAACTGGGAAGAAGTCACTTTTTTACTTTCTCTACTACGTATAGTAAGTAGGGGAAGTATTGCATCCCGCCCAAAAATTCGATATCAAGATTTCACAGGAAATACATGTTTTGAGGTGCACTGAATGCATAAAAAGCATTTTTGGAAACATGTCCGTGTGTGTGTCTGTGAACAGCATAACTCAGAAACGAACAGTCGGATAAACACCAAACATGGTATTTAGGTTCAGTATCTTCCAGAGATGCGACACGAAGGTTTTCAAGAGAATCCCCCCACCCCAGATTACCCTTTACATGGAACATTTTTAGAAAATTTTAATTTTCTCAAAAATGTCTCTAACGATTCTGATTAAAATATCATATATTTAAGATACTTTCATGATAAATAAAATGTATCTGGGAATGTCTCCAAAAGTATTCTTCATTGTGAACGACTTTTGCATAACTGGTAAACCATAAGAGATAGACAAATGTTTACTACACAAAAAATGTAGATCGCGTTAAAACACACAATTTATGTCGTACACATTTTTTTGTATTGAGCGAACCATTTTCGAGATATTGCTTGTTATTCATTAAATTTTCCAATACTTATACTTTTTCTCAAATGGAAATTCGTTATTCAATTTTTTGTCCTGGTAATGCAAAAAGAATGGAATACTCCACATAGCAACCAGCTCTTAAAATATTTGACTATCGCTTAAAGCCTAGCAATTCCCCTTGCATCTACAAGAAAATTAGAATAAGATTAACATCTCGATATCTCGATTAACATGAAGCATATGGAAAATTAGCGTTTGTAAAAATAGTTTCTATGTGAATGTAACACATCAGATTCTTTTCTGTAGTCATGCAAAGGGTATAGAATTTTATTGCCACCACATAGCGACACGCTCTTTAAAAATCAGACTATCGGTTTACTACTTTGGTCCTACTAAAATGTGTGTAAATGAGAATTCAAAGTTTATCTGGATTAACAAAAATAGAGTAATGAGTCTTATAATGTGTCTTATATGCAAAAATAATACATAAATATAAAACTAGATAAATTTAGTAGAATATGTGGAACAATAAGCGGATATTAAAATATAAAAATCTAAAGAGAATACAACTTAAGTTTTATAAAGCGATGGCTGTACCTGTTTTGACACACAACTGTGAAAATTGGACATTGAACCCATTGGATAAAACGGGGATTGAAGCGGGACAGATGAGATTCTTATGTTACGTAACAGGAGTGACTCTTATGGAAAAATAAATAAGTGAATAAATTAGGAAGGATTTAAATATGTTTTATTATAGATAGAATAAATTCATTACAGATTAATTGGTAAGAACACATGAAAAGAATAGACTCTAATGGACTGTCATCTTGTTTTTAATTAACTGTAAACCGAAAGTTTTCAGAAACATAGGAAGACCAATAACAAGATGGATAATTCAGTTTTCTTGAATGAAAACGGAACAAATGGAGCAGAAGAAGAAAACAATGAGCTTTCGTAAGAATAATTTCTGGAGAAATGAGTATAAAAAGTCATGTAAATGCAAGATAACAGATTTTTCATTCATGGTATACACATACATGTGTTAAATAAGAAAAACTCTGATGTGTTACACCACATAACTTTCTCTACTCTTGTACAAACTATTTTTACAAACGCTTATTCTCCATATGCTTCATGTTAATGAGATATCGAGATGTTAATCTTATTGCTAATTTTCTTGTAGATGCAAGGAAATTGGAGGCTTTAAGCGATAGTCAAATATTTTAAGAGCTGGTTGCTATGTGGAGTATTCCATTCTCTTTTCATTACCAGCACAAAAAAAATGAATAACAATTTTGAGAAAAACTATAAGTATTGGAAAATTTAAGGGAATAACAAGCAATATCTCGAAAATGGTTCACTCAACAAAAAAAATGTGTATGATATAAATTGTATATTTTAACGCGATCTACATTTTTTGTGTAGTAAAATTTTATCTATCTCTTATGGTTTACCAGTTATTCAAAAGTCGTTCACAATGAAGAATGCTTTTGGAGACATTCCCAGAAAATTCGAGATATACATTTTATTTGTTATGAAAGTGTCTTAAATATGTGATATTTTAGTCAAAATTGTTAGGGCCATTTTTGAGAAAATTAAAGTTTTCGAAAAATGTTCCATGTAAAGGTTAATCTGGGTTGGGGGATTTTGTTGAAAACCTTCGTGTCGCATCTCTGGAAGATACGGAACCTAAATGCCAAGTTTGGTGTTTATACGACTGTTACTTTCTGAGTTATGCTGTTCATAGCCTGACAGACACACACACAGACACACACACGGACATGTTTCCAAAAATGCTTTTTTTTGGATTCAGGAGGCCTCAAAACTTGTATTTCCGGTGAAATCTCTGTATCTAGTTTTTGGGTGGAATACAATACTTCCCCTACAAAACTCCGTATAAAATTATACAAAAGATATTTAGCCTGAAGGTAGATGGCTAATCTCTGTTCCACTGCGATTCATGAGCTTTTGTTGATCTCACCAGTTCCGAACTGCAGATCTGGATTACTGCTGAATCTGTTTCTCTTTAAAAGATCGGAGAACTACTGCTTAGATTTCTCAGAGAAACAGGTCAAGTACCGCTTTGCAGTTTTGCCTTTTTCGTTTCCGAGCCGACGCCCTCAGGATAGCGGCTGTAGCAACGTGCAAGATATTGAGGTGTACCAGATTCGGAGTGAGCCGCGCAAAGTCGATTTTCGGTATCTCGGCTTCACTGGGACAATAAAAGTGGAAGTAAAACTTTAGGTGTGGATGGGCATGCTGCTGTTGACTAAGTCCCAGGTGAATCGTAACCAAACCCAATAACCGATTTCTACCCGTCACAAAGCTATCTTTTCCCCGTTCAGGAGGGGATTTGGGTTCTACTAATTTGACAACGTTCACCATCCGTGTAAAAATTAATTCATGCTTCACAAGTAACAACCTAGTGGTTCTATAATTCATTCTTATCTCTCTCTGTACCAGACTTTTTAGTTTTATTTATTTACTCATTCATTTATTTAATGTTTCGCTTTTTGATGAATTTCTTCCCTGTAAGCAAAAATTCACATGTAAAGAAATATAGTAGTGGTAGTGGTAGTATTTATTAAGTACTTAGTATTACATTAATTGCATAACACAGTCGCATGGGTCATAAGACTATACATGCTCTCTAGAAAAATACCTGGTCTGTATACGTGACTTGCAGAATCGACCAGAAACAACTATGTTTATAATCACCACATTATATACATACATATAAAATTGAAAAACACTCTGAATCACACACGCAAACACAAACACACACACACACACACACACACACAACTGCTCAAGCACCACATATGTTTAAAGGAAATTTACATAAACACCTTATCTCTTAGTACACGTACTTCCAATAAGTATGTGGTCAAACTTGGCCAGTTTTGACCATTTAGAATCAAGCCCCAGCATGCTGCCCTCCGTCTGTTGGAAGCCAAAAATACTTCCGTTACTAATTTTTTCCTAATACTCTCCGTCTGCACGCATGCTGCCAAAATATGCGTTCAGTCTTGTAAAGAAATATATAGATACATACTTGATTTGCCTTCAATAGTAATTATAATATTATACTTTCAGAATCGTAAAATAGTTTGCAACTGTTAGTACAATAGCTTTCTTAGCTAGCTTCAATAGCAAATTTAAAAATACGGGGAGACTAAATGGCGAAAAATTCCATTTGTTGTAGTCTTGTAAATTAGAATTTTTTCCTTCATCTGATATGTATTTTATCATTCTAAACATAATTATATTTGAACGTATTTTTAAAAATGATACTGCATATGCCAGTTTGTACTCTGAAATTTGTATCACTTAGTAGAAAAAGATCATAACTCCTATACTCTTTGGAGTTGATAGTTAAATTCTTTTAGGGGAAGGTTTGTTTTACTAATTGTTACCACTTCTTAATATTGTAGCGTCCGTATTTTAAAGTAATGTGATCTAAATATATATTCTTTTCCACTTTTGCTTTAAACAGCTTTTTCTGTGAATCAATTCTGTGATACAAATGACCCGTTTTATTTTTTGGCTAGCGTTGTTACTGCATACAGCACTGCTAATGATATATGAAATTAAGTGATAATTAGGAAAGGAAATTTTGGAAGTAAACGTTCCAGGTCTAAGTTTAGGGTACCCTCCCAGCATTTGCCAGTTATTAGGGCTGAGGAAGGTTTGAAAAAAGCTCATTCAGGGAGAACGTCTCTGGCGGGATTTGAACACTATACCTTCCGTTCACGAGAAATCCCGTTAAAGATCTTGGCTACCCGTGTCGGGACCGTTTTCTTATGAACTATTGAAGATAGCTAAATGAAATTTTGATATGATAAAAACACTTCAGTTCTATTACTAATCTACTTTGGTGTTGATTAGTTATACTTTAAAAATTATTGTTGATAACGTTTAGTCAAAAACATGTGTAATTAAGTAAAATCCTATCTTTCTTAATAAAACACATTACTCATCTAGTTTATACAATAAACTTAGAAGATGAACTTACCAAATGTAATATTAACGGGATGGGGCATAACATCAGCATAACATTTAACTCCAAATCATGCAGGACATATATTTTGCCACTATGTTTTTGGAATACAAACCATGACAGCGCCTGCAAGTTTGCGCCAGTGCGTGAATTTAAAACTAGGGGCAAGAGTTACATCTTGCATGTTTTTAATATATTTGCAATACGTTGTTAATACTCAGAATGCAATAAAATCTGTCAAAGCTTCAGGGGCGCACTTTTATCATGCAGAGGAATGAACATTTTCTGAATATAGGGTCCGAAACGCCATAGTCCTGTTACAGCATCTTATACAATGCACAAGGTATTATATTTTTGTGTAGAATGGCATAATAACTATAGTGTAACAATAACATTGAACCAAAACAGTCATATTTTAAGTAAATGCCATTATTTACTCCTGGGACTTTACTTAAAATTTAAAAATTGCAAATGAAGAATTACAAATTCTATCTACTGAAGAATTGACAAATGTAAGCAACAGCTGTACCTGATAAGTCGGTTATATTCTTAAATATTGTTCTGCTAACGAAATCCCATTCAGAGTTCTGCATGCTGAAGCCTTTGCATTTTATGTCCGTTCCTGCGCAATATTGGACAGTTAGCCTCCATTCATTACAAAACAACTCACACTAGTTGCTATTTTGAGGCGAGGCTTTCAGTTTCGCATGCTGAATGAAATATCCAAAACCATGCAATGATAGCCTCATAGATTTGATACTGTGACTTTGTCCAGTTTTCACTCTCACTTCACTAAATTTTCACTGTCACTTCACTGATGTGATAAAGTTCAATTTTCACTGTCAATTCACTCAGTTGTCATTGTCACTTGACCTTTGCGACATAGCAGCTTAACGAAAAACGTCGCTTCTTCCGTATGCTCCACTGGCTGGGATTCGAACTCAAGACCTCTATAATCTCTCGCAGTAGTAGCACTCCTGTACGTCGCAACTGGCATCAGAATGAAGAATGCACTTCATGTTGCATCAGAAACGCACTCGCCAATTCACCTGCTAAACCGCTCATTTGCAAACACACTGGCTTATATAGCCGCTTGAATTTTCCACAGACATTCTAGAATGTTCTGGAAGCGGGAGAAGGGAAACTTCCAGAAGATTCCGGTTATCTTTCGATGGCGCTTCTGTTGTTTACGCCGCACCTACTCTTTAACTGTCAGATCGGTCGGCGCCAAACTCCCCATAAGATTATGTCATAGCCATTGCGTGTATTTATGCTTGCATGGACATCGTCATCAATTTCTGAATATCTGGGATTGCTGGTAATATTTTATGAGGTTCCCAGAGTTGTTATGAGGAACACTTAATCAGAAAATTATATTTAGCTAAATTTCTTTTTCATATATGGATACTTGAAAATATGAGGGGCATTCAAATGAAACCTGGTCAGTGCGTCTAACTTTGCATTACACGTAAGGTGGCACCACGTAACTGCGTGTATAGTGGCACCATCTATTGGTAGATCGACTGCAGCGTGCGCAACATTTGACGTTGCATAGCGACAGTGTGGTTTCACGCCGAAGAGAAGGTGGCCACAGAAGTTAATCGTGCACTACTGAACATGAAGGCGAGTAAGCAGGAACAACGGGTAGTGATTCGATTTTTAGCGGCGGAGGAAATTGGAGCCCGTGTACGTTGAGCACAGTATGTGTCATTAAGTGTGGTGGAATGACGCAAAAGATTCCTTGAGGGGCGCGAGTTACTGGAAGATAGTGCTCGTCCTG
This sequence comes from Deroplatys truncata, assembly GCA_030765065.1. NCBI lineage: Eukaryota > Metazoa > Arthropoda > Insecta > Mantodea > Mantidae > Deroplatys > Deroplatys truncata. Next base: position 58,818,638 of record CM060979.1, on the reverse strand, counting down.
GACAGGCTCATCGTGTCATCACACCTGATATGATTGCGGAAGTGAATGCTTTAGTCTTGGGCAAACGAGAATCACCGTGGACGAGATCCATCGATTACTGGGTACTAGCACCATTTACATCATAATGCATAACACCTGTAATTTCGAAAAGTTTGTGGCAGTGGGTTCCCCACCAACTGACTGCCGGACAGCGCAATACTGTCTTTGAGTTAACTGCAACGTTATCATGAGGAGGAATACGGCTTTCTGTCGCATATTATCACTGGTGACGTAACATGGTGTCACCATTTTGAACCGGAAAGCAAGCGTCAGAGCAAGCAGTGGAAACATGCAACTTCGCCACCTCCAAAGAAATCAAAGACCGTGCACACCAGTTCTGGTAACATCATGATGTCCTCCTTTTTTGAACACAGGGATCCACTGCTTGTCGAATTCCTGTAACGGGGAACCACCATCAATGCCCAGCGTTATCAAGCCGCTTTACAGAACCTTAGACGAGCCATCAAGTCCAAACGCCCAGGCATGTTGTCCAATGGCATTATTCTTCTGCATGATAATGCCCGCCTACACACTGTCAATGCGGTGAAGATGACATTGCAGCAGTTTCGATGGGAAACCCTGGAACATCCACTGCACAGTCCAGACCTTTCACCTTGTGACTTTAATGTTTATGGTTCCTCTAAAACAAGCTATTCGCGGACATCGATTCACAACGGACGACGAAGTGTGTGAATGGGCCCAGGTCTGGATCCGACAGCAGCCTACTAGCTTCTTCAAAGATGGAATCGACCGGCTAGTGTCGCAATGGGATACATGTGGCAACAGTTTTGGTGACTATTTTTGAGTTAATAAAATCGTTACCGTTACTTTACATGTGACCGGGTTTGATTTGAATGACTCTTATATATACCACTTTGAAGGACTTACAACCTTGGAAAATTATTTATTTTACAAACTTTACTTGTTTATAATGGAATTACAACTGAGGATTAGGTGAACTGGGGTGATTTAACAACTCGTAGTTCCTAGGTTCAGCGTCAGTGACGGTTTTTCTTACCATAAAAACCATTTCATTGTTTAGTAGCACCAAGAAAATACGGCATTATCTGAGAATGCACAGCACATCTGAGATTCAATGCAACGGCGGAATGGTTCGTATACATGCTAAGAGGATATAGTTTGTGTCACAGAAAAAATCGGTTATTTTGGGAAAGAAATCGACAAATGGTTCATGTTAAACATCGACCTCGTTAGAATTAAGACGGCCGTGAAGCCTGAGCTTTCATAATTGATATGTACTCGTAAAGCAGTTTTATGTCATTCACAAGGGTTTAACCTATCCACCATTAAAGAAATGTTTCATCGGATGAGCGATTTAAGAGTTAACATCGAAAAATAATTTATATTACTTTTCCTCTTTGTATATTCGTTTACATTTCGTTTTCTATATGAGAACACGTTCCTAAAATCCTGACTTACATTCGTTGTGCCACGTTTATGCAGTATGTAATTAAAATAAGGCTTAGTGAAATGGGTATTTATCAGGTAACGACGCATTAATATCATGTATTAGTTTACAGATAAAAGCGCTGAAACGTTCCGCTACTTTTTCACAATATATTCTAATGCAACATAAGCGCCATGATTAAGCTTTTATTTTATTTATTTACTTTTCTGCAGCCATAACTTTACGATACATATAAATTAGTAATTAGAATTAGCCAAATTTATTTCTACAATGGCCATTTCCAAAATCTTTCAATGTGTTCATACACCGAATCACTATCCTCAGTATTGATATTTCCTAAAACAATACTTATACGGTGTATTTTAGGAACGGTGTATTTTAATAACTTCTCTAAAGAAACCAAACATTAAAGAATACTGTACCATTGGCATATTACTCGCACATACACATTCACTTTTAAAAAACAATTAATTAAAAAGTAACTTTATTTCGATTGTCGTGTAAAGTGTGAAATTTGCTTACCTGGGTATTATTTAAGCAACAAATAAAAGTAATGCTACTAACCATTTTAAGCACCAAAACCATTCATTGCGTTCACTGGGAACTCGGAAACGTGGAAGTGAGCAAATATTTTGATGCAGAAAGCGGTACATAAAGTAGAAATGTGTTATTCCGATACAAATTTAACATCTATCAACACATCTTAGCTGTTATTCTTACTGTGATAAAAGAGGAGTTTTCAAAATAAAGTGAAATACATATGGCTACTGTTTTAGAGGATGCCTATGTAGTTTACTATTTTGAGTTTACTTCAAATTCTGAATTTTTAATTTCTCCTAGATGCAATTGAGAAACTGAAGAATATTGTATAAGAATTGTTCTAATTTGGCAGCTCTACTACAATTGTAATTTGAAAATGGAAGGGAATTTGACATGGGCATCAAAATTAAATAAGGATTTGGAAACCACAGAGTTTGGCTACATTAAGCGACGGGTCAGGGAAACAGATGGAGTGTGTGGAGGAGGATTGAGAATCACTAGAGGTGTATTGGCTTGCAATAAACAATTGTGCAATGACGGAAAAGATTTTGCTGAAGTACATTCGGAACCAAAATAATCGGAGTGGGATATAAATCAATCCAGATGGACAGTCGCAGAGCTTATTCTTGGTGCATGGAAAAAGATAAAAATTGCTAATGATAATTGTAACGAGATTCTGCCCGATTTGCTAGGAGCTGGGTGCTTGTCATGGCGATCTGTAGGGGCACGGAGAAATGGGTGGCAACTTATTTACTATGGACCTTTACTACCCTAGTTTTGGGTATGTTGGGCGCTACTGACAGGTAGGGAATACGTTGAGAGGATAGGTAAATTTCTGATTAAAGCCAGGCTGGTTATTTGCTGGCTGACATTAGGGGAGAGCAGGTGTGAACGGATCTGGGTACTTGTTCTTAATTTTTGTGCTATTTTATGCTATTTTTAGGTTTCTTTATTGTATGTTTAGATACATTCATTTTATATTCTTTAAGTAATAACAAAAGGGTGCAACAATATATCGTAATGCATTTAGATGTTTTATAATTCTGTTTTGCTTTAATTTAGTTTACTTAACTATGTTTATCTTACGGCGGCGCCGTGGCCGAGTGGTTAGACCGCTCGCCTCTCACCGAGGCGGCCCGGGTTCAATCCCAGGGACCCGCATGTGGGATTTGTGGTGGACAACAAAACGGCGTCTGGGCGGGTTTTCTCCGGGTTCTCCGGCTTCCTCGCCATTCATTCCACCAACTGCTCCATCATCGCCACCATCATTTCATTTCATACCATACCATTTCATATCCATACCAGGATATTCTGTCTGCTCCATGAGTGTCTGCTCCTCGACGGGCCTCTGACCCCAGGCACCCGTCTGTAAGTCCTGGAGGGTGTAAGTCCTACATAAGAGGAGGTTAAACAGAGAATGAATGAATGCTTATCTTCTACATTTATTAAAATCAGTTTCTGTTTGGTTTATTGGTATTCTATTTTAAAAGCACGTACACTTTATTGAACCCATGGGATATTTAAGGATCAGGTACATTCTTCCCATATTATTTTCGTTATCTAAGATAACCGTGATTTTCTTTTTATTCCAGTTTTCCTGAATGTATAGAACTACAAGCGAGTTGATCTGAATTACCCTTAATGAATTCCACTCTGCACCCCAAATCCTTTGATATGCGATACAGAGTGCGTTCTAATGGCAATGTGGCATATAATATGGAGTGTTGGTTTTGCAGTATTCTGTTTTCCAACGCTCTGTGTTTACGTAGCAGCTATCATCTTACCGCAGAATTGACAGAGAAGCCCGTTGCGACAGAATATCACACGACATTTGTGATGGTAATAACAGCAAAGGCATATTTGTTAGTACCAACAAAAAGGCTGTTTCCCGCCTGACTTGTAGAGATACACCCTCTATGAGTGCCTTGCAGATTTTGGCTTCTAATCTAAGGTATTACTGTTATTTCAGTACTGAATTCCCCTTTAGTATTTCAGTATACCACTGAATTAATCATGGCTGTAGTATAATCATTGACTACAGAGCTTTTCGCTTTAAATATGAAACTGTTGTAACACCCTAGCTACCGCAACAGTACAACTGTCTTTCACACTTGCCAGACTGAGGTGTTATCAATGATCTTTCTCCAGTTCTTTGGATTGTTTCCAATCTTCTACTCATAGAGCTAATTTGTGCATTCATTTCATACTTTAGTCGCTTTCTGTGACTCTGGTTGAGTCACGTTAAATTAAAAATAAAAAATAAATATAATAAATCTATCCTGAGGGAGCGAGGCATATATGAAAAGGTTCAAAATAGACTCACTCAGCGCTAATGTGTTCTTAAAAAAATCTGATGTGATGCATTCACATGTCCTTCTCAACCCTCTATCGTTTATTAGTAGGTATACTGAAGTAGAAGTTTGTTACGTTATTTGCACCACACTTTGGGCGTCAATTTGAAGAAGTTTGTATTGAAGGAGTTGTATCCTATTTCAACTGTTTGGGAGCCGAACTTGTAGTATTTGCAACCGCACGTATAGTAAACAGTTTCCAGTAGCCTTCGTCCCAAATGTACTTTCATGTGTCCTTTGTCCCAAGTTTAAAAAAATATTAACTTTGTAATTTGACTGTTTCTTTAAGTATTAAATATTTATGTTTGCCTCGGCTGCGTCAGTATTATTGTTAGAGACATGTCTCTCTTAGCAGGGTTGTGGTGCAACAAGAATGTAGGCTTACACAGATTATAATTTTACTTCAATTCTTTTATTAATGCTTGACACGATTTAAATAACACTTCACTGATATAGAGAGAGCTGTGAGATGTTTTTATTAAATACTTGCACTTTTTAGTGCGTAAACTATTTTTGTTCACACAAAATACGTATAAAATCTCTCGAGGACGCATCACGCATCCGGTTACAATCACTGTCTGCAGGCAACTGATTGATTTCAACCGTCTAAACTTGTAAAGTTCCGTATTTCAAGTCTCTGATTGGCTATTCCTAATCCAATAGAATACCTTCATTTAACTAAAGCTTTTTCTGGTTGTTGATTGGCTATATTATAAACTGACACTAAATTTTGCATTATTGTTGCTCCAATAATGACTAGTAGCATTTAAACTTTAAAATTCATTATTGCCTCAAGGTTACCTCATTGTTATCTCATTGTTAGCAACTTTTGACCTATTTCTCACAGCTCCTACATTATTAAGTTACGTAATACATTCATATAACATTATTGAACATGTATACAATAATATAAACATAAGCAATGACTGTTACATACATGTTACAAATTATTGCATACACATATTGCTTCAAGGCGGGCTGTTGTTGAATTTACATATTATATAATTAGACTGAAATTATTTAAGTGTTAAAATACTGCCTGAATACAAACCATTCTTACTATAGCTTATTTTTCTACCTACTTCATTTTAATCCAAATAAGCCTTTTGCAAGAATAGCTGTATTAGACATTTATTTATAAATGCAAAGAGAATACCGACAGTAGAATGTTTAAGAAACGGACGCTACATGCTAAGCTTAAAATTCCATACTGTTTCTTGCAATCGCAATGGGTCCTAAGCGCCCATTCTATATTGGGCGCGAAAGGCTGGTAATTTTGCTCAGAGGCATTTTTATCAGGCTTGAGGTTCTTTTACGTGCGGTAAATCTACGACACGGGTCCACCGGCTTTACTTCCTTTCAGAAGGAAGCCATGCTAAGGATCTTTACGCCCGTAAAAAAAATTCATCGCCCTCCACTGGGCTTGAACCCGCGACTTTGGGAACTAGAGTGCTTTAAAGAAAGACTAACTCGAATAATTAATAACGTATATATTAGGAATGGCTTTTGTACAAAAAGGTTATTTGAAATACTAGTGTGTTTTAAAGCGATCTGAATTTTTTTGTAGGGTATGTTTTCGTCTATCGCTTAACGTTCACCACTTATACAAGATTATACAAAATTCCTTCCAAATAAAGAGGACTTCAAAGGCTATTCACAGGAAATTCAAGATACAGATTTTGTTTTCATGTATATATCTTTAATATATCATATTTTTAAACAACATTTAAGCACAATTTTTTTAGAAAATAAACAATTTCAAAAATTTTACATTTATAGGTTAGTTTGGGGCGGAGGGATTTTCCTGAAAATCTTTGTGTCGCATCTTTGGAAGATACTGAACCTAATACGAAGTTTAGTATTTATCAAATTCTGGTTTCTGAGCTTTGCTGTTCACAGGTGTACTCATTGAGATATGGACAGACACGCCCAGGTACCTTTTTCTAAAAACGCTTTTTTCTATTCAGGGGACCTCAAAACATACATTTCCTATGAAATCTCAACATAGAACCTTTTGGTGGACCACAATAATTCCTCCACTTACTATACGTAGTTGAAAAAGTAATATAAAAGTTCTGTAAATACCTTTTACTAAAAACTCAATTAATACATAATAAATCCTGTACTACTTTCTTAGATAAAGGAAGTATTGCGCTCTTCTCAAAAATTCGATATCGGTATTTCACTTCTACGTCTTTTGAAGCTCCTTGAACTCAGAAAGGTATTGTTTCTGCGTGAGTGTAGACAGAATAATTGAAAATCGAAATGTTGAATGAATACCAAACTTGATTATTTAAGTTCTGTATATTCCAAAGATATAAGAGGAAAGTATTCAAAAAAATCTTCCTAACCCAAAAGCCTTTAAATGCAAAGGTTTTCGAAATTCTAAATTTCTAAAAAGCGGCTCTCGCAATTTTAATTAAAATACCATATATTAAATATATTTAAATGAAAAATAAAATCTATATTTTGAACTTTCTGGGAAGTGCTGTAAAATTTAATTATTTCTCGTGATGTAATGAAAAGATTGGAACTTCAAGGCCAGCATATTGCGACTAAACATGTAGCTATTGCTTCAGTATCCCGTGTCCCCCTGTGTATCTATAACGAACTGTGCAATGCAATTATTTCGATTAACATAAATAGTGAGAAAAACAATTTTTTTTGTATAAATTGTTTGTAGAACCTATATAGAAATAAACGATAGTGGGCATATAAAGGCATGTGAAATGAACACATCAGATATATTTAAGTCTTTCATATATTATTTTATCTCAAGTTCTTCGTTAATCCCCCCATGAAAAACGAGGATTGAAACCCCTGTATCATACCAACCCCTTCAAATGGGACTATTATCATACTACCATTATAGGATTAAAGAGGTATGCCTCAATATCTCCCTAACTGTTAGGAACAGAAGGGTTTAGGGGTTATGTACGGTCTGGGTATAGTTATCAGAATTAAGTTTACGTAGTAGCCCTTCATTTATACAAAAATGCCTATGTAAAGGTAAAAGTGGAAAAATATTTGCCAAGCAACTTTCATGTTAATAAAGGTTTACGACAGGGATGTTGTGCATCTCCAAAATTAAATGGAGTTTTATTTATGGACGCACTTTAATTCTATATTGGGCGTGAAAGACCGGTAAGTTTGCTCAGAGGCCTCTTTATCAGGCTTGAGGTTGTTTTATGTACCGTAAATCTACACACGGTACCACCGGCTTTACTTCCCTTCCGAAGGAAGCCATGCCAAGGTTTGAACCCGCGACCTTAGGAACTAGAGGCTAGCACGGTACCACTAGTCCACGGAGGACGACATTGTGTATCTCCTATATTCTATAAAATTTACGCAGAAAAACCTACAGAAGATGGCAAAAATAAGTGTAAAAATATGGAATTCCAATAGATGATGACTCAACAATGTACCTATTCCCTACAATTTGCGGATGGTGAGTTAATTCTGGTCCAAGAATACGAAGAGGTTTAATCATATCAATTGGTTATCATAATTTTTGGTCAAAATTCTAAGATGCATTACCTTAAAACTCGTTCCTAATAGCGAAATTTTGAGCTTGAGTTTTGCATGTAGTTTAATTCTGTCGTGACTACTTGCATGTTTACTACTCCAGAAGTCTTGTTTCGCACATGTTTCTTGTTTCTGATACTCCAGTAGGTAACATTTTGAACAAGCACCTTGTTTCCGCTAGAGAAGCGAAAACATAGCCAGGTTTTGGAACCTCGCTTAGCATTTAGTACGTCGTGTATTTCATGTTTATTCATCCAGACCAGCGATCTTCATCAACTACATACATTAATGTGTAAATTAATAACTAAAATGCCGCTATATGTGGTTACATTTCGTCGTTTAATGATCTAGTTGAAAGCAGGCACACAATCATTACATTATGTAAGCGATTTCATAGACATTTACGTAAGCAATAGGTAGGAACAGAAAATATCCCTTTCACGCAGGACAGTACCCTTTAAAAAGAAATTTCTTTTGAGCACAACGCAAAAATTATGAGAAACTTTAGAACGGATATTTCTCCAATTCTTTGGAAACGAATAAATAGGGTTATTCATTGTGTGTAATAATTTACTTACATAAAACGTAGAGTTTGTCATAGTTTTAAGTGAATCTATGCATATGGTAGGAATAGAAAATATAAAAGTTATTGTAAATACCGTGAAAGGGTATAATTGTTTTAAAATATGGGTTTTAAGGGTACACAAAGGTGAACATTAAGCGAAATCCTTCCAAAAACCAATTTGTAGTTTCTCTACTACGTACAATAAGTAGGGGAAGTATTGCACCTCATCCAAAAATTCGATTTCGAGATTTCGCCGAAATTACGTGTTTTGAGGTGTCCTGAAACCAAATAAAGTATTCTGTATGTGAACTGCATAACTCCAAAATGAAAAGTCGGATAAATACCTAACTTGATATTTGAGTTTAATATCTTCCAAGGATGCGATACGAAGGTTTTCAAGAAAATCCCTCTACCCCAGACTAACCTTTAACTGGAACATTTTTTGAAAATTTTGATTTTCTCAAAAAGACTTATCGATTTTATTAAAACATCATATGTTTAAGATATTTTCATGCCAAATGAAATTTATATCTTGGATTTTCTGAGAATGTTCCCAGAAGTCCTCTTCATTCTGATTAATTTTCACTTAACTGGTAAACCGTAAGAGATAGATAAGATTTTTCAACACAAAAAATACGGATCTCGTTAAAACGTAAAATTTTTGTCAAGCGACCCATTTCCCAATATTCCTTTTTATTTATCTGAATTTTCCAGTACTTATACTTTTTCTCAAATGGGAATTCGTTATTCGTTTTTTATGTCCTGGACATACAAAGAGAATGGAATGCTCCACATAGCAACCAGCTCTTAAAGGATTTGACTATCACTTAAAGCCTACCATATTCTCCTTCCACCTACAAGAAAATTATCAATACGATAGTTTCTGCAAATGTGTTCTCAACTTATATGAAGGGGATGGAGAATAAGCGTTTGTAAAATAGATTGTATAAGAGTAGAGAAGGTCATGTGAGTGAAACACATCAGATTTTTTTTATAGGTTTATTATTAAGAATGAATCATCTAATTTTTAAATGTGCCTGCGCTTTAAAGTAAAAATACTACCAATACTGACATATGGGCTAGAAATCATATACACGCACCTCCTGGCGAAGAACTTATCCACCCTACAGAGGGTGAAAGCTAACTACATAAAGTAGGCTATAGGAGTGTCAAAAACCACACGATCAGGACTCGCATATCTCCTGGCAAGGGAAACCTTCCTCATCGAAGACTCAGGACAAGCATGCCTCTATCACACACCTGCGCATCAGAAAAACTGTTGAAAAGATAAGTTCTACAATACACGAGCCATGAGAGACCGATCATGGACAAAGGCAAATTTCTAAATCAGACACGTGGCTACAAGATTGGCAGTGCATAGATTTCACCACCTAATGTGCAATAACACACTCTTCCATGAAACAAAAAAAAGACTGTGAATGTATACTACGTAAACAAGCATGTGGTCGCTGCCATATTGAATTCTGTACAAAAGGACAAAGACAGTATGTGAATACCCAAGTATGTAAACCACCAATGTAATCTAATTCCTAATCATGGCTATTTGGCTGCAAATATATATGCATTATACGTCCTTGTGCACAAGGCCAGATAGACCTTTAGAATTTCAAAGCTATTTTTCTCTGTTCTCTTTTTTATACGCTTTTACAGCTTCAAAATATTCACATGGTTCAATTTTTATTCAATGTCCTTCAAATTTAGTAGAGGAACCCACAAAGCTTTAACTATAAACATATTAGGAGTAATTTTTATTTATCGCTTAACAATGAACGAATATTAATTATAATATCTAAGTAATACACTAAAATTAGTGAATCATATTTTTTTCTATTTGCAATTTTTTCTCATAAACTAAAACATTAATAAAAGTCTGATTCCAAAATTTTTCTTAAGTATTCGTAAGGGTACAACATATATTTGTATTCGTATAATTTTAAGTTTTTCATCGTATAGAGTATATTTTTTGCAGTTAAAATAATTAAACAATAACTTTAAAACTAGTGGATATATTGCAATGAAAATGTGTACACTTATGATTTGGCGTGTAACTTGCGGTATAGATTTGTCGTCCTAATGAATGTGGAATTTATAAATTTCACCTTTGTGTACCCTTAAGAATGAAAAATGTGTAATGTAGCTATTTCTGCAAAGGTTTATTTGAATTAAAATATAGACATAGATAAATAAGCTTTAGTAACAATGCTTCGTATACCCACTAATAAAGATAGAGGGTAGAGAAAGTCATCTGAGTGTAACATGTTAGACTTCTTTAAAATGATGATCAAATTTCGGCTGGGGGTACGCTAAAGATAACTCCAATCTGACACTAGATCTTTATAGTTGTGAAAATTTGGCTATTTGGCTGAATCAGGATTATTACTTTATTTCCTTAAGTTCTAAGTCCATTTCCTTACTTCGGAATCTGTTCATTTTATCTGAATTTACATATACAGATATATCTTAATGCTTTCATTATTCTTCGGAAGCGGATGGGAAGAAACGGGTTACGCCGCAGGTGTGTGCTTTAAAATTGAATTTGCCTTGCTAATTTTATTTTTTATTGGGTTGCATTTTATCCATTCTATACTGACGTCACAATACGTTCTGGTGCTGACGCGGATATTAATATCGGTCCATAATGTCCCCAGCGTCGATTTAAAACAAAAAAACCTCACATCGATACGCTTTTCGAGCTTCAGTGTTTGTTTCACCATGGCAATCTATTTTCGATTTTGTATAGTACTCGATGCGTGGGCAGTTCTCTCTTTTTAAACGTAAACTTGGATTTATGTGAATGTACATATAGTGGCAGTTCATGTAACACGAGTTGCCAATATTTGTAAAGCAGTAATGTAATTGACGGAGTTAGCCATTCTACGTGACCAACAAGCCGCAATGATTTGTTACGTTCTATGCAAGTTGTAAATAATTTAGAGTGCTTGGCAGCTGTGAGTGTGTGTTCTAAGTGCTAAAAATCTCACCAATCCAAATCATCATTTAATGATTTGATTTTTAATTTACCATATATGATACAACACAGTAAACCTACACCATCTAATTAGTGAGTAAACTTGAAATTTATTTTCTCTACACGTATTTCAGAGAAGAGAAAATATTGCATTTGTCCAGAACGTTTCATACTGCGATTTTAGTATGACATTTGTGACCTATGAACGGCTCAAAAACTAAAGGATATTATAAACATATCTTAGTATTTAGGTGAAAATTCTTTAAGGATGAAAGGTTAAGACTTTTTGAAACTTTATTCACTGAATAAACATTTTCTTTAATAAATGCATCTATTGTCGAGTTTTTTAAAACCAATTAGCTTCAATTTTGATAAAACCTAAAGAGTTTCGGGAATTTGCACTAGTTCTTCCTTTGTATGATTTCTATCGATTCCTGTTCAACATAATATTTTATAACTATGCAGCATTTAAAGTACAATAGAATATAGCACATTAATATTACGCATTGACCACAAAATAGGAATACTTGACAGTATTAGACTATTTTTAATTAATCTTTGAAGCAATCTCTACTGTTGTAACATTTAAATTAATGAACATTGTGAATTGAGAATTCGCTTCATTTAGCCGATAATTTGAGATTACCTTTCCTCGACACTCTCCCAACGTCTTTTTAAACACTTTGAAATCAATAAATATCACAGTTAATACAATTATTACATAGGCAACAAACAGGTCTCTATATATTTTCTAGTTCCTTTCCCCTCTGTTGATGATGCAGTAAATGAGCTGAAAACAAATAAATAATAATAGCTTTATATGGTTTTATTAATAATAGCTGGTGATCTTTACGATATTACATTAGTGTAACACATTAGTGCATAAAATATGTAAAATTGTTACATAATTAGCATAATATTTTTACTTTCTCTACTACGTATAGTAAGTAGGGGAAGTATTGTATTCCACCCAAAAATTCGATACCGAGATTTCACCGTAAATACATGTTTTGAGACCCCCTGAATCCAAAAAAAAGCATTTTTAGAAACATGTCCGTGTGTGTGTCTGTGTATCTGTGAACAGCATAACTCAGAAACGAACAGTCGGATAAACACCAAACTTGGTATTTTGGTTCAGTATCTTCCAGAGATGCGACACGAAGGTTTTCAAGAAAATTCCCCACCCAAGATTACCCTTTACATGGAAGATTTTTCGAAAATTTTAATTTTCTCAGAAATGGCTCTAACGATTTTGTTTAAAATATCATATGTTTAAGATATTTTTATGACAAATAAAATGTATATCTTGAATTTTCTGGGAATGTCTCCAAAAGTATTCTTCATTGAGAACGACTTTTGCATAACTGGTAAACCATAGGAGATAGAGAAAAGTTTACTACATAAAAAATGTAGATCGCGTTAAAATACGCAATTTATGTCGTATATATTTTTTTGTTGAGTGAACCGTTTTTGAGATATTGCTTGTTATTCCCTTAAATTTTTCAATACTTATTTTCTCAAATGGGAATTCGTTATTCATTTTTTTTTCTTGGATATGCAAAGAGTATTAATCTGTGGCAAAGGGAATGGTGCTGCACCTAGCAACCAGCTATTAAGAGATATGTATGTGCTTAAAGGCTACTGTATTTCTATATTGCCCTTGTAAATATATATTCCCCTTACATCTACAAGAAAATTAGCAATAAGATAGAGTCTGCAAATGTTTATCTGGAATAACATGACGTAGATGGAGAATAAGCGTTTGTTAAAATAGTTTGTACAAGAGTAGAGAAAGTCATGAGAGTGTAACACAGATTTTTTTCGCTTTGTTACAAACATTTTTAGAGTATGGATTAATGAGCATTGAAACTTCATTTTAAAAATTAACTGATTAATGGGTATAATTAACTGATTAACTGATTAATGTCTTCAGTAAAACACTTTCTGCTAATGGTTTTCTGGTAATTTATTTAAGCTTGTCCAAAGCTCACGCAATATTATCTTAATGACAATAAACATAAGCTTAGAACAAAATTAAGTGACCAAAGAGAAATGATCAGCTTTTAGGGGTTGTATACGATGAGATAATTACATGAAAGTGCCAGTTTCCTTGGCGCTTTTATTTATTAATAATAGAACACCTATCTGCTATGCGAGAGGCCTCGGGTTCGATTTCCGGCTAGGGGTGGGAATTTTTCTGTACTCAATATTATTTCCTATCCTCCCCAGAGTTTAGAAGTATGAATGAGAGTGTGAACGTGTGTGTGTGTGTGTGTGTGTGTGTGTGGTCTAATGAACAAAACCCCAACCTTTACCAGAATTCCAACGACAAGCAATGCGAGTTAACACCAATGCTTATAGGCAATAATACATATATTCCAAAGGAAAGGCCGCCGATAAGACCATTGCAGTTATAGGCCGGGTATAAATGAATATTAAAAATAATTATCGTCGCATTACTATTTTATATTTCTATATAAAGTTACACACAAATCTATGAGCTTTAATTCGAAGCAGAACCCTGCGGATATCACATATCAACCTTGCAGTCTTGTCTGTTCCGCTCTCATGGTGTTAGGGTCATCTTTTCCTAGGGCATCTTAACATCTTATCCCCCTTGAGATTGGTAGTCATTCGCTAAGGTTTAGATTCTTTAGTTATCCATGTGACTCAGATGGAAATTCCAGTTAACTTCATACACTTCTATTTTCTCATTTATGCTTTTATATATATAATTAATACACTTAATTAATTCTTCTCGTATATTTTCATTCAGGTCCATATTTTGTCGCGGTAATCTCTCGTGTTATCTTATTTGCTGGGCGCGTGTTATTATTTTAACATTTGGGTTCTTTGTCCTCGGGCTAGCTATTATTACTCAGTCCAGCAAATATCTCTGAGCAGAGCGTGTAAACGGAAAGGAGTTGTCACTAAAAGATAACACTGATAAAAGAAATTGTTTTTACACTTTTATTGCCGTCACACTTAATTAATAGTTCACATCTGTAATCTTTATACACGCCTGACTGAAACTGTTATATTTCCGAATGTAATTTCTGTCGTAATAGTTGTCGCGTACATCAAATTTTGTAACTAACTTTACGACGCGAGAGATTCTTCCAAACTGTATGACATTCACCTCACGAGAGATTCCTCAAGACTACGCGACGTATATCTCGTGAATGATTCTGTAGAACTGCGCGATACTTGCTTTTGGCTCAAGAATTTATACTCCCTCACCTCGAAATGAACATTATAATAGAGCTGCTATTGGTTACTAAATCGCGTCAACATTAGCGTCTGTTTTGTCAACCAATCATAATTACTAACACATATGCTCTAGGGAAGATATTCTCTCCATTTCTAAAGAAAGGCACGCTACCCTGACGTCATTTGTTTGTCTCTTCTTAGTGATAAACAACTCACTCCCCTCGCTTCATTGTTACCCACTCTATTGTCAGTTTCAGTGAGGCCGTGTAAACTTATTTCCTAACAATGCTTATGGCTAACAAACATCTAAAATCATTGTCATACAATAATGTTAGTTTACACTACAAGCACTCTGGCATTCACAGTGTTGTGATATAAAATACTGCCTCAATTTGTAGAGCCTTTTACCCTAGAGAAATGTAATTTAAGCTGACTAAATCTTACTTCTATTTCTTTCATTTAGCATTCAAAATTCAGTTCTGAGAATTAATACTGGCAAAGCCATTATCCTATTAAGTTGAAGTTTTGTTTCTTTTAGTGTTTCATTTTGTAGGGTTGTATTTATTTCCCTCATATTAAACGAGATTTGTTAAATTTATTTTCAATGCGTCTGTCTCTATCCTAACTTATTTTACACGATAGAAAATCAAATTAAGATAATTGTTCCAATTGATATTTTTAGTACGTGCCATTTACTTCATTGAAGCACAGATTTTTTTTGTTGATATTTTCAGTTTCATACACCATCATATATTTCAAATTAAACTATTCGTACGTCAATAATAACTGAACATCTGAGGTTATAATAATACATGAACAGTCATTGCAGCAAATACATACATTCCTGCTCAAATAAATGCGGAGATGATAGGAATAAACAAATGAAAGTAGGACAAAAAATTCGATACTGGAATTTCACCGTAAATACACGTTTTGAGGCTACCTGAAGAGCATTTTTAGAAAAAGGTGTGTGTGAATTCATACTAAACTTGGTACTTAAATTCAGTATCTTCTACAGAAATTTTCAAGAGAACAACCCATCCCTAACTACCCTTTACGTTGAACATTCATCGAAAGTTTGTTTTTCTCAAAAACTGCTCTTAACAAGTTTGATTAAAGCGCACCAATTATTTAAGATATTTACATGTAAATTAAAATGTTTATCTTGACATTTTGACTATCAAAAGGACACTGTTTAAGATGGTGCGTAAAGAAACAATATTAAAATTGTATAAAGTCCCGGATATTCCATTCTGCTATATGGAGCAGAAGTATGGACCCTCACGAGTAAATATAAACAAAAGATTGAGGTAACGGAGATGAAATTGCTGCGTCAAATGGATGGATACGCTCTACTGGATCATCAAAGCAATTAATATATAAGGACAGAATTACGATTTATAAATATAATGGAAACGATGGAAAATAAGAGATGAATGGTATACGCATTCGTAGAATTGACTCACACCGTAGGCCTCTCCAAGTATTAGATTGCCGTCCAACTAGTAGGAGAAGTGCAGGAAGACCAAAAATCGATGGGGAGATCAGCTGTAACTCTGTGTAGCCGGAACGGATGTTGAGGACCAAACCGTGTAGTATATGGTGATCTTGAATTTTTTAGAATGACTTTTGAAGTCCTCTTCGTTCAGAAGCAATTTTGAAACGTTTTGTTACACTGGTAATTCTTAAAGGATAGACCAAAACGTACTGCACCAAAAATGTAGAACTCTTCAAAACGTTCGGTTTACTTCAAATATCCTTTTTGTGGTATCAGACATTTCCGTTATTATTGGTTTTTCAGTTTTCTAATACTTCTGTCGTTTTTAAGTACTTCGCTATTCATTTGTGTTTGACGATGTTAATGTAAGAGAATGGAATTTCAAGACCAGCATATAGTCACTCGCTTTTAAACATCTAACATCTGACTATCGGCTCAGTTTCTTCTATCCCTCTTGTTCTTACAACGAAATGTGTAATGAAGTTATTTCTGCACATGTTTACCTAAATTAATATGAAGTAGACAGAAAAATAAGTTTTCGTATGAATAATTTGTATGAGGTATATAAAAATAGAAAATAATTGGTAGAGATAGTCGCGCGAATATAATGCATCAAAGTTTTAGTTTTTAAGAAGCAGTCTGTTTATATATCAGGAATCAATCGATGAACAAGGATTGATTGTCCAAGAGATGCTCTAACTATTTTCAATATTACAGCATTTACTTTGCAAAAAATCTGATGTGTTACACTCACATGACTTTCTCTACTGTTGTACAAACTATTTTTACAAACGCTTATTCTCCATATGCTTCATGTTAATCGAGATATCGAGATGTCAATCATATTGGTAATTTTCTTGTAGATGCAAGGGGAATATGGTAGCTTTTAAGCGATAGTCAAATATTTTAACGCTGGTTGCTATGTGGCGCATTCCATTCTCTTTGCATGTCCAGGACATAAAAAAATGAATAACGAATTTGAGAAAAAGTATAAGTATTGGAAAATTTAAGGGAATAACAAGCAATATCTCGCAAACGGTTCACTCAACAAAAGAAATGTATATGACATAAATTGTGTATTTTAACGCGATCTACATTTTTTGTGTAGTAAAATTTTGTCTATCTCTTATGGTTTACCAGTTATGAAAAAGTGGTTCATAATGAAGAATACTTTTGGAGACATTCCCAGAAAATTCGAGATATACATTTTATTTATCATGACAATATCTTAAACATATGATAATTTAATCAAAATCGTTAGAGCCGTTTTTGAGAAAATTAAAATTTTCGAAAAATGTTCCATGTAAAGGGTAGTCTGGAGTGGGGGGATTTTCTTGAAAACCTTCGTGTCGCATCTCTGGAAGATACTGAACCTAAATACCAAGTTTGGTGCTTATCCGACTGTTCGTTTTTGAGTTATGCTGTTCACACACACACAGACACACAGACACACACACACACAGACACACACACACACAGACACACACACGGACATGTTTCCAAAAATGCTTTTTTTGGATTCAGGGGGTCTCAAAACATGTATTTCCGGTGAAATCTCGGTATCGAATTTTTGGGTGGAATGCAATACTTCCCCTACTTACTGTACGTAGTAGAGAAAGTAAAAAAGAAAAGCTCTTAAGAATTGCCATAAGGAATAAATACACTGCACCTACTTACGGACCTTGGGACTGAATTTTCTAAATTTTTAATTTTAAAGCTATTTACTAGAAAATCTGTACATGTAATATAAATAAACAAAAAAATCACTGTGCAAAATTTCAAAGCTCTAGCTCAAATAGCCTTTCATATACAATAAAACGTTTTTACTTAGCGAAAGAATTGAAATTTTCTAAAACAACTTGCGCATTTAAATCTCTCAAGAGAAGTATAGTATTAATTTGTTAATACTTTAGTACACTGAAAATAAATGTAAGGACTGGATTGAAGTTGATGCTATTAGTTGCTAAAAATACATTTTTGTGTTAAAATGTTCCTTGTTTTTCAATATAAATGAATTTTTTGTGAGCCAATAAATAAAGCAATCCTAAAATACATCCTTTAATCTTTAGGCAGCACACTTTAGATTATGTTTGCAATTTTCATACAAATCATGAGAAACTGAAATGTAAGCAATAAATTTTATCAGCAAAAATATAAAACTGAGAGAAAATACATATAGAAGAGTTTCAGTGGTGTTATAAGGGAGCGCATGGCGATTTAAACATGTTACTGGGCATTTAAAAATAACGGATCACGAAAAATATTCGGTCAAAATGATTTATATGATACAATTCAAAAATCGAAAATTATGTCATTTTCACCTATAAATAAAGTCCCAGTAGGAATCATTGCTTTGTGTTTGGGCCCAAGATATTTTTTGGCATTAATCTTAACCCGATGTTCATATTTCCATGCCAACCATACTTGCTGTAGCATACTATCAAAAATACTGAAGAAGCTAACTTTTCTTTGAAAGAGGGTCGGAAAATTCAACAGCTTCTATGAGGATTTATTCCTTTTAGCGGACTTACAGGGAGAGTTTCAAACTTGCTTAACTTCTACCGTTCCACTTGAACTTCTGTATTTTGTTAGGTCCTCTTATAGCACATTTCAGACTAACTGGATCCTTCTTAGTCGTACAGCGCTGAGAATATTTCTGCTCTTAACGTAGACGAAGAGATTGAAATGAGAAGTGTTATGCAGCATGAAAATATCTTTTACTCTAAAATGAAATGATGAAGCTGCTCTGATTCTCTCAAGGAAATACGAAAGTTAACGGACTAACAATTTATGGGGAGTGTACATGAGAGAAAGTGTTGCAAATAAAAGTCTTTGAAACAGTGACATTTCAGCATGTTTCATATATTTAAAATACACGAAGAAAGAGGAAAACAGTTTCTGAAAGCCCACCTCTATTGGTGTGAGATAAGTGTGTCTGCTTCACATTCAAGAGGTCCCGAGTTCGAATCTCTATTAGGATTAGTTACCTGGATAAGTTTCTTCCGAGGTTTTCCTTTATCCTGGGAAGACGAATGTCGGGTAACTCTATGCTCTAGATCAACGGGCCCATTTGAGCATCATTTCAACCACTTCTTTTATGCACTGTTTCGATATGACCTACTAGGTTAAAGGGCGTTAAGTTACAAACAAAAGTTTCTGAAATTGTTTACAGATATCTACATCTATCCGAGGTTTAACAATATAAATGTACGCAGAACATTAAGCGTCACCCAACGGGATGGCTTAGGCGATAACATCCGTGGCCTGCATTCTGGAGGTCTCGGGTTCAAATCCCGTGGGCCGACCAATCTGACTGATTTTTTTTTTGTGGTTTCCCTCAGACACCAAGGTAAATACCGGATTTTATATTTAATACCAACCCTAAGTTCCACCTTAAGTCTAAAACAACAGTAAAAATGAAAAATAGGTGGTAATAGTGAATGCTGTGCCATCTATCCACAGACAATGAAAGCAGGTAGACTGGACAGCGCCCTAATGCCATCTGTACGGCACGAACCAGAAGATACTGTTGCTATGCACTAAGGTCTCTGTGGACACGTGACGATGCAAGATGGTATGGTTACAGGGATGAGACCTGGAAGGCTATGTCCCCTATGCATCGATCCACGAGTTATCCAACAGATCTGTTGCAACATGACCATGTGTTAAAAGGACGTAAAATAAATATATCAATACCAATAATTAAATTACCAGTAGCACTGATAATATTTATCAATGCGAGTATTTTTGGAACTGTCTTAAAATTAGTAAGTAAAATTTTAAATGTAAAGTTAAACTCTTTAACAAAACTTCAATTCTATGCAAGTGTGATCTAATAAGTTATCCTTAATACTTTTGCAATATCAAACAAAATTGATAAATGTCAGCAAATGTATTTGAATATTATGATAAGAGTAATGGGTGTTACATAACCTGCTGTGTGAGGAGACATGGTCTCAGAAACCGCAGCAAAGTAGCAGGGGGAAGCGGCTGTTGATCAATGCATCCGCCATTGTCACATTGTGTCCTGTATGGACGGAAGTAGAGGAGCAGGGGCCTTGTAGTAAACCTATACTGCAGGTTCTTTCAATTTGTTTTACGTGGTCTTCAGATTTATTCTGCCTTTACCTTCAGTCGGTTCTCTGCACATGATGTCAATATTTTGAAGCGAGTTTATCACCAGGACAGAGGGCCAGTGAAAGATGAGTGGAAGGAGTGGTTTCGAGGTCACCGTGGTGAAATAGAACTTGTATCGTACCTTTCCAGTATTTACATTTGTAACTTCTTTCTTCTTTGGAACTCGCAATCTCGGCATGTATGCTGATAGGCAACTCAAATAATTGGATGGTTTTTTAGTATAGAGTGTCTAGGTTTTAATGGTACAAATTTTCCATTACAAAAAGGTTTTTCATACTCTTTACAGTAGTAAATTAAATTTTATCCTGTTTTGTCTCAGGACTTAATGAAATTCTGAGCAAGAACGTGGAAAATCATTCACATAGTAACCAGTATCGAAGCGATAGACTTTCCCTCGTATCGTTCCAGTTAGGAAGTAGCACTTAACTATGCAAATTCTGTGACCGGTGTTCACTTCCATCTCGCGTGAAAAGAACGTAAAAAAACACATCTACAGCGCCACAGTATATCTACCTGTTTAAAAAGTCGAAAACTGAAGTAGACAGAGGTGCAATTCTGCACTTCCTCTTTGAGACAAGGGGCTTGCTGAAACAGTAAATTTCGCCGATTAGAAGGAAGACAAGACAGATAAGCATTATTTTAATAATGTAAGAACAGACCATAAACAGTTTTCACTAATTTATTTAATTAGTTCTAGTTGAAGAAAACGCTCCTTCTACGTGTATATTTCAAAGACGAAACGTACTGATATGTTCCTGTTTTAAACATTTTTATTTGAAACTCTTTCTTTCGTGTGCATTCGCCATGAATTATTAGTCCATTAAAGTTTGCATATGCTACCCTCCTGAGTATAAAGTAAAGGTAGAATATAAAGTTTACCTTGATCCAGGCATACTACAATAAAAGTATGTAACTGCTCTAAGCTCGCTCACAAATGTATCGTATACGTCAACATCAGAAACAAAAGAATGATTTATTATGTACAGCATATACGGGAATGTAAAACAAAGAATTATTGGTTTGCAGTTCAAACCACAGAAATAAAGCTTTAAGATGGAATATTGAAAATAAACTAAACGCATGTATTCACAGTGATTTAAACGCATCTCTCCTAGTTGTTCAAGACAAGTATAAGAACAAATCTCTGGCAAATACAATTACAAAGGGCATTATTCAAAATAATACACATTTGTCTATCGTGGGTTAAGGGCCGTGCTGGAATTGTTGGAAACGAGAGAGCCAATTAATTCGCAAAACTTTTTGCCAAATACATTCTGGAACTTAGTTATTCCTTGTGTCCAAATTCATATTTAAACAATGTTGTAAATAAAGAAATAGTAGAATAAGCCCTGTTTAAGCAGCTTAAATGGACAACAAACAAGAAATTTACTTTTCCTTCAGTGTTTGATCGCATTTCTTGTAGATATTTTACACCAAATAATATTCTTACACAATTTATTACTGTACACGGAAATTTAAATGTTACCTGCAACGTTTTCATCTGGAGTCACCAGATGGTTTTATTTGAAAATATGAAATGTCAGAAGAAACAGTATTCCACCTGCTGTTCCGGTGCCATTATAGGTGCTATTAGGACATCTTTATCAATTTAAAATCAATTATTCAAGCCATTAACAATATTGTTCGCTAAATCATGTTGCACCTCCGCTTTTATATCCTTTATTACTGGCATTTATGCATCCAATTAATTATTTGTAATAAATTGATTTGTTATTGTTACTTTCTCTACCACGTACATAGTAGATAGAGAAGGAATTGCACTACACCCAAAACTTCGATGCCGAGATTTCATCGGAAATATATGTTTTGTGATCCTCGAAATGAAAAAAGAAATTTAGAAATACTCCGCCTGTGTCTGTGAACAGCATAACTTAACAAGGAAAAGTAGGATAAACACCACACAGGTATTTCGATTCAGTACCTTCCAAAGATGCGACACGAAGCTTTTGAAAAAATTCCCCCACCCCAACTATCCTTTACAAGGTACATTTTTCGAAAATGTTGATTTTTTAAAAACAAATTGCTCTAAGGATTGATTAAAATATTACATATTAAAGTTATTTACATGACAAATAAAACGTATATCTGGATTTTTCTGGGAATAGCCTGTGAAGTCTTCCTCATTTGAAAAGCATTTTGTATAACATAGTAAAATTGGTAAACGTTAAGGATAGACGAAAACGTACCATAAAAAATGTAGATCTCTTTAAAATACACAATTTACTTAAAATGTGTTTTTGGTGGCGTAAGGCCGTTTCTGAGAACATCCATTATTAAAGGTTAGAATTGTTTAATACCTACTTGTCATTCTCTTTAAGTCCCATCGATTTTCAGTTTTTTTTCTGATTGCATGGAAACAGCTGAAATCTTAAGTCTAGCATAGAGCTTCCAGTTATCATTTGATTATCGCTGTTGTCTTTGCATCCTAACAAATGTATAATGTAGCTATTTTTGAAAAGCTTTTTTTGGATAAAAATATAGTAAATAGAAAAATAAGCTTTAGTAAGGATAGTTTATATAGCCACTACTAAAGATAGAGTGTAGAGAAAATCATATGAATGTTTCACATATTTTTTTATTTTGTATATGTATTTATAACCTTAAAATGCCATTTGGTTCACTAGGATTCAAATAGTGTTGGAAAAGAAATAACAATAATAATAAACCATAGAATGAAACTTTATAGGCATTCGATAGAGCAGCAGACTTTAATACAAGAGGTGGTTTACATACATGTAATAGACACGATTAGTGTTTTCTTGATATTAGAGAGCGAACATACTGGCAGTGGATTATAAAAATTTCAAAGATCGGCAGCAATAATGTCACTCGTTATATTCAAACAATTAGGCAAATTGTACTTCCTGTATTTTGAATTAATAACATGTTGTGTTCCCCATTTTGCAATCATGTTAAGAAATGTATCTTAATTTTATGAATACACAAGATACTATTTTTATTTATTGCGGATTATGATCCCTTAATTCACTTATCAAACACTGCTCCAACTTTCAGCCAGAGTGTGAACTTACAACTGTAAATAAGTTAGTCGATATTGTGGCGGGTTGCTATAAAACTATCTGACAAAATTAAGAAATATTGAATTAACTTCCAAAGAATGTGGTATGAGCAACTCCATTGATCCTTTGTTTACAAATACAAACCTCTGGTATCATTGCCATAAAGCAAATCACGTGTCAGTAAGCAATAGTGTAACTAATTTACTGCCTTGATTGTACAGTACACCAATGACAAATATACCACAGTCAGTAATTACGCATTAAAATTAATATTATAGTGTTCATCAGTGTAATATATAAGTTTTACCACAAATGTGCTGTTACCGCTTTTGAAGAGGAATTAAAACGACAAATTTCATATCCTAAGCGGGAAATACTTATAAAATGTATAAGTAAAACATTTAAAACTATTATGTAACTGTATTTGCATTATATGTGTATAGGTTATGTTTCTAACAATATGATGAACACATAGACCGACCATATGTCTTTTACCTTAAGTTAAAGTCTTGTATTACCTCAGCAACACACCATAAAATTATTACCATATTAGGACAGTTTGAAGGGGCATGTCGGGTATAAAGTTGAAGTTAAATCTGTGTCACCTTGTGAGCCTTGACCTACGAACCCGGCTGCCGACCTCGCGTCCAACGCAAGGTAGAGATGGGCGATGATTCAGCCAATTGACGTAGGTTTGTTTTGTTGTATTATTTACCCCACGCTTTGGGAGCCAATTTGAAGAAGTTATTTATTATATCTCGACAGTTGGGGAACCGAACTTATGTAGTTGCAACCGCACGTATGTACCCGGTAATTTGACTGTTTCTTTAAATATTATATAATTATGTTTGCCTCGGATACGTAGCTATTATTGTTAGAAACATGGATTTCTTTGCAGGGAGAAGTGCGGCTGAGAATGTAGGCTTACACAGATTATAACTTTTACTTCACTACATTTATTAATCCTTGACACAATTTAAATAACACTTCACTGATATAGAGAGCTGTGAGATTCTTTTATTAATTACTTGCACTTTTTAACACGTAAACTATTTTCATCTCACAGGAATACGTATTAAATTTCTCGAGAACGCATCTCACGTCCGGTTAGGAACACTGTCTACAAGCAACTGACTTGATTTATACCTCCTAAATTTGTAAATTTTTGTATTTCAAGTCTCTGATTGGCTATTCCTAATCCAATAGAATACCTTTATTTCACTTAAGAATTTTGCTGGTTGTTGATTGACTGTTTTATAAACTGTCACAAAAATTCCATTATTGTTGCTCCAAAAATGACTAGTATCATTATTACACTTTCTTACTCATTATTGTCTCAAGGTTACCTTATTGTTAGCAACTTTTAACCTATTATTCTCACAGCTCCTACATTATTAAATTACGTAATACATTCAGATAACATTATTACATGTATACAATAATATAAACATGTGCAATGACTGTAATATACACTTTTTATATATTGTTACATACACATATTGCTTTAAGGCGGGCTGTTATTATATTTGTATATTATATAATTAGACTGAAATCATTTAAGTGTTAAAAATACTGCCTCACAATATGGGAGCTAATGTTCCCCCAGCCGGAACGTTGGCTTCGTGACTTATAGACCGTTAACTATTGTACCTTCTCAAGTTCAGGACGATGCTGTGTTGTACATAGGCCGAAAAATCCGTGGGCTCGGACCCACACGCGTCCCGTAGCTGAGAACTGGAATACCATCCTCCAACAGGCTATATCACGGCGCAGAACACCAGGGTATAAAATTCCACTGAAATATACCTCCGTCCTCCCTTTTGATCACTCACTCTTTATACGACTTTCTTTTTGGCACTCTCTTTGAACTCTTTCGTTTAGCAATGGACTTCCGCAAGTCTAAAGTTATGCTGCTTATTTGTGCTTAGTAAACACCTATTCCAAATATTTTAATATGGAGTGCACTCTCTTTGAACTCTTTCGTTTAGCAATGGACTTCCGCAAGTCTAAAGTTATGCTGCTTATTTGTGCTTAGTAAACACCTATTCCAAATATTTTAATATGGAGTGCACTCTCTTTGAACTCTTTCGTTTAGCAATGGACTTCCGCAAGTCTAAAGTTATGCTGCTTATTTGTGCTTAGTAAACACCTATTCCAAATATTTTATTACGTTTACAGGTTCAATAATAAAAGGAGATACCTGGAAGCACAATGTAGCTCTGGAGTTCAAACCCATTAACATGTAACAGATTAATTCCTTAGCTTATGGGCGCTATGCGACATTGCTGAAGTGATAAATGCTAATGACGGTATATTCTAATTACTTCATAAACCTGCAAAAAATGCCATTACTCACTGCAGGGGGGAATATTTGGTACATTTCTAGAGTACACAACAGAATACTTAAAATGTTCATATAGCAATATTTTGTTTTTGGGCTATTTAACCCGTAAGCTCTGTTGCATTCATATTACTTATTCTACGCTTTCAAATTCCATGCTCTTTACATGACCTCAAAAAACAAAGTATAGCGACTTTCCAGGTAAGAAAGGTGTAAATATTTGAAAATTCAAACCAATAACAAAGAATATCTCGGAAATGATTAACGCTGCAAAAAGGTTTATATGGCAAATGAGTGCTTTAAAGAGATCTACATTTTATGTGGTAAGATTTTACCTATCTCTTAGAGTTTACCAGTTATACAAAAGTAATTCACAGTGAAGAGCACTTTAACAAAATATTCTCAGAAAACTCGAGATATACGCTTTGCCATGTAAATATCTTAAACATATGGTATTTTAATAAACGTTCTTAGAACCAGCTTTTGTAAAATAAAAAACAATTTGTTTCCATTTAAGGGTAGTTTGGGGTGGTGGATTTTCTCGAAAATCTTCGTGTTTTATCCAAGGAAGATCCTGAATTTAAACACCGAGTGGGATATTTATCTCATATTTTGTTTTTAAGTTACGCTGTTCACACACAGAGCTTTTTCTAAAAAGTTTTTTGTGCTGATTTCAGAGGACCTTAAACATGTATTCCTGATGAAATCACGATATTGAATTTTTTTGTGTGGAATGCATTCCTTCCTCTACTTACTATATATAATCAGTAGAGAATCTAAAAACTGAATTTTGTTATAGAAATGCACCTTATGAATAATCAGTTTCTACCACAGCTAATGCATTCCACCCAAAATTTTGGTACCAATTTCAACGGAAACACATGCTTTGTGTGTGTCTGTGAACAGCATAACTCAAAAACAAAAATTCGGATAAATACAAAACTTAGTATTTAGGTTCTGTATCCTCCAAAAATGCCATACCAAGATTCTCAAGAAAATCCCCCATCCCAGACCACCCTTTGAATCAAGGATTTTTCGAAATTGTTTGTTTTATAAAAAATGGCTGTAATGGTTTTGATTAAAATACCGCACATTAAATATATTCACATTACAAATAAAATTAATATCTTGAAATTTCTGCAAATAGCCTGTGAAGTCCACTTCATTAGGAAGAAATTTTATATAATCTTGTATAACTCGTAAACGTTAAGCGATAGACGAAAACGTCCTACACAAAGCAATGTAGATCTTTAAAACACACAATTTATTTCAAATAAGTTTTTGGTATCATAAGCTATTTCTGATTTATCCGCTTTTAAAGGTTCGAATTGTTCATTTCTTGTTCAAGTCCTGTAAACATTCAGTTGTTTCTCGCGATTGTATGGAAACAGTATCGAATTTTAAGGCCAGCGTATAGTGTCCAGTTCTTAAACACTTGACAATTGCTGCTCCCTTTGTATCTGTAACGAAATGTGTAATGTAGCTATTTCTGCAAAGGTTTATTTGGATTAAAATGTACGTCAGAAAAATAACCTCTAGTAAGAATAGTTTGTATACCCACTAATAAGCCATATTGGTAGAGAAATTCGTGCGAATGTATCACATCAGAATGTGTTTCTAATGGATTATATTTAAATCTTTCTGTCGTTCTGTGAAAACAGCACATATTTTTTAAAAATACGCATTTGCTATTGTTATTTTAAGAAGCTTTATTGACTCTACGTCTCTGAAGATAAGATATAACCTTGGACGACTGAGAGGAGTCGTTTAGAAATTGTAATGAACATTCCTGTATTTAATTTGAAAGAAAAGCACACGAATTGCATATCTTTCTTCGCAAGCGTCATTTATAAATCATAGCAATTACTTTCATTTCCAAAACTTCGGTTTATCGACAGAGCCAAGTGGTGGTGGCGACCAAAGAAAACGTTTACACTCAAGGATAAAGCCAACAGTTTAGTCGTATGTCAAACAGCTGAGGCAGCTACGACGTTTAAAAAAAGTGAACTTTAGCTGTGCTGTTGTGCTTTGCTATCTCTTTATTGCAGAGAGCCAATTAACATTATTAAATGGGATGCAGAGCAAGAAATGTTTAAGAGGCAGCAAAACGGAGTTGGATATTGACTGCCTTGTTGCCAAGTTCTCTTCAGAATGCACTCCACTTCTTTCAAACAGAGCGCAGTTCTCAAGCACTCCATAACGGCGAGGAAGCGAGACAGAATACCTAGTGTTGTGTGTTGCTAACTTTGTATCATTACCAACCTTACAGGAAATAGCATAATAATGCACGTTAGGATGGATAAAATGGCTCTAGCGCTGAAGATATTACACTACGGTTAACTAAGTCTTTAAGTTATCCAAACACGTTAAGTGTTTGTATTTATGATATGTACTTCGTTAATTTACAGGAACATTTTCGAAACATTTCAGTTTATCTGCTAGAAACTTATTTTCAAGTTAAAATAGCTTTTACAGCATTGGCTAATTGATTATATCAGTTTCATATTTTGTAAGGCTTAATATCTCTTTTTAGTTAACATATGGGGTCAATGAAAAGGGTTATTGAGTGTCTTTGTTTTTGGGAAAAATATTACTTTGTACACTTAATCCACTCTCTTAATAGCATTAGTGAGGGAGTTACATTATATAAAAATCTAATGTGATGTACCCACATGACTTCCTCTACTCTTGTACAAACTATTTTTACAAACGCTTATTCTCCATATGCTTCATGTTAATCGAGATATCGAGATGTTAATGTTCTTGTAGGTGTAAGGGGAATGTGGTAGGCTTTAAGTAATAGTCAAACCTTTTAAGAGCTACTTGCTATGTGGAGTATTCCATTATCTTTGCCTCTCCAAGACATAAAAAACGAATAACGAATTCCCATTTGAGAAAAAGTAGAAGTATTGGTAAATTGAAACAAATAGCAAGAAATATCTCGGAAGTGGTTCACTCCACAAAAAAATGTATATGGCATAAATTGTGTGTTATAACGCGATTTAATTTATTGTGTATAAATCCTTCATCTTTCTCTTACGGTTTACCAGTTATGCAAACGCCATTCACAATGAAGAGAACTTTTGGGGACATTCCCAGAAAATTCAAGATATACATTTGATTTGTCATGAAAGTATCTTAAATAGATGATATTTTAATTAAACTCGTTGAGCTATTTTTGAGAAAATCAAAATTTTTGAAAACTTTTCCATGTAAAGGGTAGTCTGGGGTGGGAGGATATTCTTGAAAATCTTCCTGTCGCATCTTTGAAGGATACTGAACCTAAATATCAAGTTTTGTATTTATCCAACTTTTCGTTTTTGAGTTATGTTGTTCACAGACATACACAGACACTCGCACACACGGACCTTTTGCTAAAAACTTTTTTTGGATTTACGGGACCTCAAAACATGTGTTTCCTATGAAATCTCGGTAGGGAATGTTTTGTGAAATGCAATATTTCCCCTACTTACTCTATGTAGTAGAGAAAGTAAAAATCTGATGCGTTACATGCACATGACTTTCTCTACCCACTATCGTTTATTTTTACATAGCTTATACGAATTAATTGTTCTTCCACACGAGCCATGTGTTGGACAGCATACGAAACTATTTTTCTATCTATCTCATATCAATCTAGATAACCTTTACATAAATAGCTTCATTAGACCTCTCGCTGTAGGTACCAAGTGAGAAAGAGGAAGGCAAATCGATAGATGTTTAAAATTGGCCACTATATGCCGGCCTTTAAATTCCGTGGTCTTTTCATGATATCGCGAACAGCACTTAATAGTGACAACACTTTTAAAAACCTTGTGTTACTTTCACATAACTTTCTCAAACCATTCTTCAACAAACATTCTTACAAAAGTCTGTATTGTATCTACTTCATGTTAATCGAGATAAACATTTGTAGAAAATATCTTGCTACACGTTTCCTTGTAGCTATAAAGGGCTTATAGGAATACAGTAGGCTTTAAGCAATAGTTCAAATATCCTTAGAGAAGGGTCCTGTTTTACAGTACTTAGAAGATTCGTTAATTGTAAACTTTGTTTGTGATTTGTAAAACTTTGTTTCACAATGAAAGTTTGTGAAGTTGAAGTTCTTGTTCAAACTATTTTTACAAGCGCTTATTCTCCATATGCTTCATATTAATCAAGGTGTTAATCTTATTGCTAATTTTCTTGTGGATGCAAGGGGAATTCCTAGGCTTTAAGCGATAGTCAAATATATTAGGAGCTGGTTGCTATGTGGAGTATTCCATTCTCTTTGCATTACCATGACAAAAAAAATTAATAACGAATTTTGGAAAAAGTGTAAGTATTGGAAAATTTAAGGGAATAACAAGCAATATATCGAAAATGGTTCACCCCCCCAAAAAAAATGTATATGACAAAAATTGTGTATTCTAACACGATCTACACTTTTGTGTAGTAAAAGTTTGCCTATCCCTTATGGTTTACCAGTTATGCAAAAGTCGTTCACAATGAAGAATACTTTTGGGGACATTCCTAGAAAATTCGAAAATATACATATCTTTTGTCATAAAAATATCTTAACCATATGATATTTTAATCAAAATCGTTAGAGCCATTTTTGAGAAAATTAAAATTTTCGAAAAATGTTCCATGTGAAGGGTAATCTGGGTTCAGGGGATTTTCTTGAAAACCTTTGTGTCGCATCTCTGGAGGATACTGAACCTAAATACCAAGTTTGGTGTTTATCCGACTGTTCGTTTCTGAGTTATGCTGTTCACAGACAGACACACACACACGGACATGTTTCCAAAAATGTTTTTTTTGGATTCAGGGGGTCTCGAAACTTGTATTTCCGGTGAAATCTCGGTATCGAAGTTTTGGATGGAATACAATACTTCCCCTACTTATTATACGTAGTAGAGAAAGTAAAAAGGGAAGCAAAGAAGTTATTATTGCTATTATTATTATTATTATTATTATTATTATTATTATTATTATTATTATTATTATCCTTGACTAACAATAGGGATATATAACGTGTGACATTATCAAAATAAAAACTTACCACCAATTGTACAATGTCAAACAAAAACAATTTCAAAATTAGCATGCAATACAAAATTGGTTACATACGTTTATATACAGAAAACTACTAATAAGAACATAATTTAGTAAACAAGCTATTGCCTTTACAATTTTTTATAAAGTGAGTATCGAGTATCGTGCTCAGAAATCATTGTCGGTATCGATCATTGAGAAATACTGATATCGTTCCGTCACTAGTAGATAATAGACTTAGATTGCATTGGATGAATGCTTACATTAGATGGATTGGGGTTTTTGTTGGAGTTTTATCGACCTTCGCACGTCAGCAAACAAGGCTTATTGTGCAACCCCATTGGAAGGGATGCTTGATTGTTTCCCAAAATCCTCTGAACAAGTTGCAGTATCTTGGTTCCAATGTCAACATCCTTTCCTAAATCTTCTCTGGTTATAAAAAAGTTTAGTCTTTCTTGGTAGGAATGGCCAGCCAAAGAGGACGTGCGAGTCAGTTCGCTTATCCACTTTGCACATTCTACAATGGCTTCATCCCTACTTTACGTAGTTGTACGTAGTTCCTGGAGTTACCATTTTCATAAATTAATGCAACTGCTTTCCTTATTGAGCTTTTTTTTATTTATGGACGCTCTTTAACTGTTATGGTCCTTAGCGTCCCATTCTATATTGGGCGTGAAAGACCGGTAATTTTGCTCAGAGGTCTCTTTATCAGGCTTGAGGTTCTTTTACGTGCCGTAAATCTACGACACGGGACCACCGGCTTTACTTCCCTTCAGAAGGAAGCTATGCTAAGGATTGTTACGCCCGAAAAAATCCATCGCCCTCCGCCGGGTTTGAACCCGGGAACTAGAGGCTAGCACGGTACCACTAGTCCACGGAGGACGACACTTTCCTTATTGCTGTTCTATTCAGGACAGATGAGGAAAAGTGTTGCATGGACCTAAGACCAGTTTCCTGACTGTCTTTGTCCAGGATGGGTTTACCACCTGAATTGGTATTTTTCCCTAATCCATGCCTTTGCCGAGGTTTCGGCAGTACGTGTACTGATTCCAACCAGGGTTCAGGGCCAACATAAGATACCTCGGTACCCCTTTTAGGCAGCTGCCTTTCAAAAATGGCTATGTGTATGGCAGAGATGAAAAATGGTATTACAAGGGGCTAGAACTACAAAACGTTAAACATTTCGCCTATTTAGGAGCAATGTTTAATATGAGAGGAAAATGCAACAATCACCTATCAGTAACTAATTATAAAGCACATCGGCAGTTAAATGAATTATTATTACGTACCCTCTCGCGGATACCGGATGTACCGATTATTTTATACGGAGTCAAATCTGGAGATGGAAAAGAGCAGAGCATGTAAATAAAGTACAGGTAGCACTTTGGAAAAGAGTTCTTGGAGTTTCACAAGGCACATCAAATTCGGGGTATTGAGGGAGGTGGGATATTATGAAGAAACAATACACTATAAAATAAGAGCAGTGAAGTACTGGCTGAGGCTGATGCATGGGGATAACTCCACGCTACGATCCAAATGTTATAAATACCAGCGAGAAAACCTGTCTCCTAAGTTTTGGGCAGCTGATTTGAAAAGGGGCTTGAGGAGAACAGGAATGGGATCAGTATGGCAAAGAGCTGAAACAAATGACAATAACATATGGAAAGGAGTCAAAAGAACTAAGAGACATAACCAACAGGAAATAGAATGGGATTGTAAAATTAAACCTTCTCTAAGTATAGCAAATGAAATAAAATTGAATTGACGTAAAGGGGCATGTATACTTAACTTAGGAAGAAAGGAAAGATCAGGATTGGCATGCTTTAGACTGGGGGGCTGGAGGGTACAGAAAATGGCCTACGATTCTGGCAGGAGAATCTGCCCATTCTGTGATTTGGATGAGGGCTGGTTACATATTTTGGCAGAATGTGCACAGTGGGAGAACCGGCGAACAATTAAACTCAAAGAAAAATTCTTAAGTCCCTCAAGAAAGATATTGGCATGTTGGGAGCTACTGGCTGACCAGAGGAACTGGCAAAACATGAGCAATTTCTTTGCTAAAGTGCGCGAACCTAGGTCAAATTTGTTCAGTTAAACAAAGGTAATTTATCTATATTTTCCTTTTCTTGTTCTTTTTGTTTTCTTTATTTTTCTGTTGTTTATTTTGTCATCATACTTGTATCTTAAATATGCGTGTAAGGTCAATGACCCATGCACTAAATACTTGTGTAAAATACAAATATTAAAACTAAAAAAAATAAATCGATTTAATCATAAATTTCCAACTAGATAATTTTATTGATATTAAGTTACTTTAGATTTAGTAAATGTTATATAAATTCCTCTAAATATACTATAACACCGTCAAATTCTTTAAGTTTTAAGATCATAACTATTAATACTTTAGTTCTAATAACTTCAATAATTTGAAACTAACAAAGATACCTTATCTATCTTATTTCCATAGATGCCCTGGCACCAACCGCATTTCGAGCCTGTTAAGAACGATAGGGTATTCAGGGTACTGGGTTTAAGTTTAGTATTTATCTGAGCTTTCGTCTTTGAGTTTGGCTGTTAAATCACCCACACACATACATACATACATACATACATACACACACACACACACACACACACACACACACACACAGGAACAGTTTTTCTAAAAATGCTTTCTTTCAGGGAGCTTCAAAAATGTATTTCCAGGGTGGAATGCAACATTTCTACTATACATATGGTAGATAAAGTAAAAATGTAATATGAAAAATGAGAAGCAATAATTTACTACCTACGCTTTGGTCAAAGAAACAAAACACAAACACAGAAGTGCAATATTCGATTAAATCAGTCGCAACAAAGGAGACTTAAGGCACTCAGACTGGTACAGACACACTTATGAGCAGGCATAGGAATTTCTAAGCATTAAAGCCAGGTCAAAAGGAATTGAAGTTGAACTGTTACTACACTTTACACAGTGATGGTTACACACCACCCCATTCCTTGTACAGACTATTCGCGTTTGCGGACAACAGTCGCCAGACCGCGTTTACCTGCCCGTCAGTGACCCTTGGCTGCTGTTGTTTACATTCATTGTATTTATAATGGTTTAAGTGTGGATAACTTGAAGCCAACTGCCCAGGGCGGTGACTTTGACTTTTTCGTGGTTTTACCCGGTCGGTAGGCGAATCCTGACGTGGTTTCTCATCTACCAGAATTTCCTTTCACTCATATCCCTTATATTCCGTTTCCTTCTCATGTTTCCGAACTATTGTTCTAGGTTTTATGGTGCGTGGCGGTGCCGCACAGATGGCGCAGATGCTTTTTCCAAGGAAAGAGTATTTTCCATAGACACTACAGCCTGTCTGGTTCACCGACCTCTCTAGGCATCTCCAGTCTTCGAACCAGGAACTCTTAGGTACTTCCGCGCGTTTCTGTGGCCTATAACCTCCAGTGCTTCCTTCACTTTATCCCTTCTTCCAGAGGGTGCTAGCCGTAATAGATTTCACGTAGGTCGTAGTGCGCGGTATCTCCCTCCATTGTATACCTATACTTGATTCTGTATCATGTCAAGTATGTGCTACTAGAGGGTCCTGGCATCACATATTGCCCTTTGTCCATTATGTTCTTCCTGACGCTAGGTTAGAATAAATTTGGGGTGAAAACATAAGAGTTCCTTGCATTTAGGAAAGGAATTAAAAGGAAACCGATATTTAGTAGACATTAAAACCTAGCACGATAACACAAATTCTGTTGTTTTTAAAAGCTAGTTGACAGGAACTCTGACTCTAGTAGTAGTTCAGACATTTTAGTACTTTTCAATATTATAGATTTGTATATCACGGAAAGATCTCCATTCGTTTCTGCTCCCAAGGTTTTGAAAAGAAGAATTCCTATTATCCAAAACTGTCTTTACATTCCCAATCTTTAATGTAAAGAGAACGATACAGAAGTTATTAAAGTTCGCGTGTGGAGAAGTACGGTTTATTGAGAGATAAATCTTATTACCAAAGAAGTGTATTACGTAGATAAAGCACTCCATTTCTTTAAATAGCACACCTATTCTAAAAACTCTTACGTAAGTGGAATGTGTACCTCCTGGAGGATTCTTTATATGTTTATATTCTTCAATAACAGTAGAGTATAATATAACTACCCTTTCTTTAAAGTGCAATAAATGCAGTATAAATTGAATGAATGCTTGAAAAAACGGACTATTCATCAAATTAATAAAAAATACCTTATGAGGGCTGTCCCAGAAGTACCTGGCCTAACAAAGAAAACACAAAAATTTTGGCAAAAAACATATTTATCTCTTAGCGGTATTCAATAGCTTCGATACTCTATTTATACTGAGAACCATAGAGTTCTTCAAAATATCTATCAACTGTAGACTCCAGCTC
This sequence comes from Deroplatys truncata, assembly GCA_030765065.1. Classification (NCBI taxonomy): domain Eukaryota; kingdom Metazoa; phylum Arthropoda; class Insecta; order Mantodea; family Mantidae; genus Deroplatys; species Deroplatys truncata. The sequence continues at coordinate 58,783,536 of CM060979.1, read as the reverse complement.
CTCACTGTTGGCAAATATTTTCGCTCCAAGGTATTTCTTCAACTTTGGAAATAGAAAATAATCAGAGGGGGCTAAATCTGGCGAATACGGTGCATGAGGAAGCAATTCGACTATAACTCATTGAATTTGGCCATAGCGATAATGGATGTGTGAACTGGTGCATTGTCTTGATGAAACAAAAGTTTCTTTTCCACTAAATGCGGCCGTTTTGCTTGGTTTCATCATTTCAAATGCTGCAATAAAATGCTGCATTGATTGATTTTCCTTTTTGAAGATAATAAATGAGAATTATTCCACACACATTCCAAAAAACTGACGCCATGACCTTGCCTGCAAATGGTACTGTCTCACCTTCTTTGGAGCCGATTCTCCCCTTTGAATCCACTGTTTTGACAGTCCTTTGTCTTAGGTGTGAAGTGATGGACCCATGTTTTATCCATGGTTATGAATCCACACAAAAACTCGGCTTTATTGCAGCAAAGTGTCGCCAAACACTCGGCTGAAACATCTTCACGATGCGACTTTTGTTCTAATGTGAGTAAACGCGGCACCCATAGCTTTCTCATGTCTAAGTTTTCAGTTAGTATGCAATATACAGCACTTTTTTGATATGCCTGCGATGTCTGCTAGCTCGCGCACTCAGTCGACGGTCATCCAATACCATTTTGTGGATTTTTCTCACAATTTCTGTGGTGGTCACCTCATTTGGTCGACCATTGTGATGTTCGTCTTGGTAGCTCCTACTTAAGCTTGTCACCCAATATTTTACTGTTGTAAACGAAGGGGAAGACTCCCTCAGAGTAGAATCTAGCTCAGCTTTAATATCATTTGGGCTAAGACGTTTCAAATGAAAGTATTGTATCACATAACGATGATCAGTTTTATCCATGTTTACAAATTTGCCGAGAGCGTTCACTATTGATGGCTACCAAACAATTACTAAATGATTTAGCATCATCAAACTTCAGATTTAAGTTTTATAAGGTTGATACTTTCTACCATAGTCTTTTGTTTGAAACAACAACCACTATCTACACATCAGATCGGGACTTATGGGACTGCCCTCCTATATGCTTTGATCTACTGTAGGAACTGCAGTATATCCTCTCTGAGTTAGACTAGCATCTAGGAATCCCGGTGATGAGATAAAAAGTTTGTAATTTTATGAAAGCTCATTGAAAACACGCCATTTTGTTTTATTGTAGCAAAATTAGGCTCACTTGGCACTTTAGGTAAGAGGTCGCGCAGATGGTATAACTGTGTAAGATACGTGGCTGAAATAATAATAATCGATGGCGCCACATCCCAAATAGGGCCTTGGCCGACCAACTGACCACACGCCCACGTAAACACAGTAGAGGTGGTCGATCACCCAATAGATAAGGGGAGGGATGTGCCCAGCATCACCCATCCCCTAGCAGGAATGTTGACTCTCACGGCCGCGATCGCTACCTATCGCAGCTTCCTGATGACGCCGAGTGGGCAATGGGACATAATGTTCGCATTGGAACCGAGTCTGGCGCATTCCGTGGTCAGGATCGAGTGTTCCACGCTCTAGCCTACGGTGCGATTTGTTTAATTGATATTTACAAAGGTTGTTTTCCTACATTCTAACGAAATGATGGTTAGCCCATTTTTGCAAGCACCAATCCAATTTCTTTACTTTTCCTGTTGAATGATTAAAGCACTTTTAATCAGCACTTCCAAAGAATCTAATCATTCTCAACTTTTAACGATAAAATTAATTTATATCGTAATTAACTCAGCATATTTTTTAAACAAATTTCTAAGAGGTTTTCAGTATACTTGGTATACTAGCAGTTGAAAAGCAATGGAAAAATACATACGAATTTCTAAGAATTTGTTCGTGCGCCGAGCAGACGTAATTGTATGGTAATAATAATACGCAATCCCCTAGTTATGATTGCTCGAGGATGTTTTCCTAAGGACGCCGTGTTCTCTGGTTAAGATGGGAAAGAGGGAGGGGAGGGAAATAACTGGAAAACAAACGAGAAACAAAATTGTGAATGTTGAATATGGCTACTCTTCCAAAGGAGAGCAAAAGCTTCACGCAGCACAGTGGTCTGAAATAACTTTCTTCTCAAACAGAATAAAGGTCATGATTATTAATGGCCACATTCTTCACTATCGGTGTAACAGTTGAAGTGCGTTGTATATTCTTCCACCTCAGCGCAGCGCCATTTGGGGAATAATATGTATTAAATATATTTTAAATTGTTTATTTATTTGTTTAACCTGTATGGAATAAACGACCGTGTTTTTCAAATAAAACGTGTGAATGAAACCTTTGTTTTCTGTTTCACTTCAAGCAAAAATTCTTTTGAGTATCTTCGCTTCTGCAATCACATATTAGCGTTGGTTTCTCTGTCCGTTTGATTGCTTTTGTTTCTCTTTATCCATAGTACCACTTACGAACTCCTTACATATGCTGGAATTGAAATCTTGCATGTGACAGTAGGAAAACGATTTTTACGAGGAAATATTGTATTCCACTCTAAAAGTTTGACATCCAGATTTAATCTAATATAAATGTTTTGAGGCCCCCTGTATCCAAAAAAGCATTTTAGAATAAAAATTGTGTGTGTACGTGTTTATACGTCTTTGACTGCCTGCCTGCTTGCCTGTCTGTAAACAGCATTACTCAAAAAAGAATGGGTTATACACAAACTTTGTATTTAAGTTTTAATAACCTACAAGGATGCGACACAAAAATCCCCCTACCCTAAACTACCCTTTACATGGAAATGCCTTCGTTAATTTTTATTTCTTCGAAAATGGCTAACGAGTTTGATTAAAATACATACAATACATCTGAGGCATTTGTTTGGCAAACGAAATGCATACCTTCAATACTTCAGCGAATATCCTATGAACCCCTCTTTATTCTAAATGATTTTTGTATAACTGATAAATAATCTTACCACACAGAAATGTATGCCAAGCTTGTTTTTAAAGTAAGAACCGCTTTAATATTTTGCCACTGCAGTCGCGATTTTGAGCATGCGAGATCACTTCTTCCATTATTAGGAAGTCAGACGAAGCTGCGAGTGATCGTCACTTTGTGTTTTCTTCTTGTTAGAGCGTTTCGAAATGTTAAAAACAATCGATCGACCCGCTGACTGTGAAGTCACATCAGTGATTTGTTTTTTGAATGCAAGAAATGTTACGTCAGCATACATGCATTGCCAATTGTGGGAAACAATAATAAGTGACAATAGCCGGGCACCCAACACCAAACAAACTCAAAGATCTGGTCGCATTATTTGAGTGGGAACAATTCGACCACCCTTCCTACAGTCCGGATTTGGCACCAAGATATTCTTTTCTTCAACTGAAGAAATTCCTTGGTGGAAAACAAGCGCAGACTTGGCTTTCAGCACAGATGGCAACATTTTTTGACAAAGTCACACAAAAATTGGTTTCCCGTTACGACAAGTGCAACGGCAGTGACTATTTGGAGAAGTAGTGTAAGGTATAAGGTAATGAATGATAATAAAGTATTAGGGAAATAATGTTCTGTTAGTTTAAAAAATCTGATGTGTTACACTCACATGACTTTCTCTACTCTTGTACAATCTATTTTTACAAACGCCTATTCTCCATATGCTTTATGTTAATCGAGATATCGAGATGTCAATCTTATTGCTAATTTTCTTGTAGATGCAAGGGGAATATGGTAGCTTTTAAGCGATGGTCAAATATTTTAACGCTGGTTGCTATGTGTCGAATTCCATTCTCTTTGCAAGTCCAGGACATAAAAAAATGAATAACGAATTTGAGAAAAAGTATAAGTATTGGAAAATTTAAGGGAATAACAAGCAATATCTCGAAAACGGTTCACTCAACAAAAGAAATGTATATAACATAAGTTGTGTATTTTAACGAGATCAACATTTTTTGTGTAGTAAAATTTTGTCTATCTCTTATGGTTTACCAGTTATGCAAAAGTCGTTCACAATGAAGAATACTTTTGGAGACATTCCCAGAAAATTCGAGATATACATTTCATTTCTCATGGCATTATCTTAAACATATGATATTTTAAACAAAATCGTTAGAGCCATTTTTGAGAAAATTAAAATTTTCGAAAAATGTTCCATGTAAAGGGTAGTCTGGGGTGGGGGGATTTTCTTGAAAACCTTCGTGTCGCATCTCTGGAAGATACTGAACCTAAATACCAAGTTTGGTGTTTATCCGACTGTTCGTTTTTGAGTTATGCTGTTCACACACACACAGACACACACACAGACACACACACACACACACACACAGACACACAGACACACACACGGACATGTTTCCAAAAATGCTTTTTTTGGATTCAGGAGGTCTCAAAACATGTATTTCCGGTGAAATCTCGGTATCGAATTTTTGGGTGGAATGCAATACTTCCCCTACTTACTATACGTAGTAGAGAAAGTAAAAAAATGGGCACTTACTTTAAACTTTAAAACACGCCTCGTATCTCGTTAAAGAACACATTTTGTCAAATAAAGGTTTCTGTGGCCGTAATCATTTCCGAGATATTCTTGGTTGTTGGTTTGAATTTTCAAATACTTATAGTTTTTTCCAGTGGTAACTCACTTAGTTCTTTCATAGTCATACAAAGAGCATCGAATTTCAGTTATCACGTAGCGATACTCTTTATAGAAACCTAACTAGGCTTTAGTCTACTGTACCCTTCTTATAACTATAATGAAATGTATAAGTGTGGAATGAAAATGTATCTCGATTAATAAGAAGTAGATAGAAGAATGAGCTTAAAGAGTATGTCGTAAAAGATTGCGTTATAACACATAAGATTCTTAAACATATTTAAAACCTGGATGAAACTGTTACAAAAACATCTGCCGTGTAACAATCACAGAAATTTATCTTCCCATTACAAATTCACGTGCCTACACAAAATGAAGCGCTATTTGAAGATATGTCGTAGATTCGTGTTTCTCATAATTAAAATACTTTTGAAGTAAATGCACGTAAGGATAGATTTGCCTAGAATGGCTTTGATTTAATTCCTTCTTGCTTTTTAATCTACGTTTTTAGTATCCACTGAGAAGAATCAAACGAAACTGCTTCCGTCGTTAATTTAGCTTCTTTTTGTAATTAACAAAAATTTTGAAATCGTTTCTCAGTATGCTTCGTAAATTTTGGTTTATCTATATACCCCGATTATTGCGCTCTACTGTATTGTATTGCATTCCACCCAAAAATTCTATACTGAGATTTCACCGTAAATACATGTTTTGAGGACCATGAATCCAAAACAGCACTGTTAGATAAAGATCCGGGTATGTGTCTGTAAATAGCATAATTCAAAAACTAAAGGTCGGATAAATACAAAATTTGGCATTTATCTTCATTATCTTTCAGCGACACGGAGATTTTCAAGAAAATCCCCCACCCAGACTACCCTTTAAATGGAACATTTTTCGAAGTTTTTGATTTTCTCAAAACTGGTTAAAACGATTTTATTTAAAATATCACATGTTTAAGATATTTTCATTACAAATAAGATGTATATCTTGAATTTTCTGGAAATGACCCCCAAAGTCCTCTTCTTTCTGAATGGCTTTTGCATAACTGGTAAACCGTAAGAGATAGACAAAGTTTTACTACACATAATATATAGAGCTCATTAAAATACACAATTTATGTTACATACTTTTTTTTGTGGAGTGAACCATTTCCGAGACATTCGTTCTTATTTGTTTGAATTTTTCAAAACGTATACTTTCTTTCAAATGGGAATTCATTATCCTTTTTTTATGTCTTGGACATACAAAGTATAGCAACCACCTCTTAAAAGTTTTGAACCTTCGCTTAATATTCCCCTTGTACCTACAAGAAAATTAGCAATAAGGTAGTTTCTGCAAATGTTTATCTCGATTAACATGAAGTAGATGAGGATAAGCGTTTGTAAAAACAGTTTATGCAATAATAGAGAAAGTCTTGTCAGTGTAACATGTACATTTTTAACTTTTCTCTGCAGAATAATCCACGTGTCTTCCGAATATGGCTCTCCTTATCAAAACGCGATTCTTCTGTCTACTTCCATTAGACCTGATACATCTTTGCGTAGAAATGTTTTCAAATTAAGCAACTTATTATACACATATGGAAATAACATTAAATATTTATCGGGATCTCAGAAGAGTAATTTCAGTAATAAATTCCTGATAAGGAAAAGAAAATGGAAGAATCACAAACTTTCAAGCATCTTCCTTCAGATGAGGAAAGTGATATTAAATTCATTCAGAATAGAAGAGGCTTTACGAGATATTCAAAACAAATTTAAGATAATCTTTTTATTTCTTCTCTATATGTGTAAAAATACAATATTTTAATAAAAATTAAGAAAATTATTCCATGCAAAGGACAGTTTGAATGGAGAAAGTTTCATGAAAATTCTCGTGTCATGTGTTTGGAAGATGATGGACTATAGAAAATTTTCGTTTTTTAATTATTCCTTTCACACTTATTATAATAATTGATCGTAAAACCAATGCATTAGCATTATTTCAACCAGGTTACGAACAAATCTATTTGATATTAAAGGTTGTGAATACATATATGATAATAAAAATAATGTCCAAAGTTGCTGGAGAACAAGGTGTACCTCAGTGTATATTTAATCAACAAACAAACAAAAAGTAATTCATTAACATAAAGCAGTAGAAAAGAATATCGCATGAGTTAAAGTTAAATTAAAAACAAAACAAAATAAATGAAAACAAAGCTGCAAATGTTACAATTTAAAACATCAACTATACAAACTCAGTAATGAGCTCCTTTATAATGTTATTTATCCTTTTTCTTCCTAATCAAGGTTTGGGAAACTAATGTCCGTTCTTTCCATCATGCTCTCGGTCTGCCTTGATCTATTCTACCGTGGGGTTTGTGACCGGATACTATTGTTGGTAACTTATTCGGGCCTATCCTTTCCACATGTTTTCTCATTTATTCTAGTATTCCTTCGTTCTTCGTCTTTTCGTTTTTCTATAACTACTTCACCCTTATATTGAAGTAGGTTTTTTTTATTACGTTCCACGTATGGAAACCAATTTGTTGTAGGAGTTTGCACCACGCTTTAGGCATCATTTTGAAGTAGGTCGTATTGTTCCTTACTTTGTTTGCTGCTACGTATGAAAAGTCAGTTTGTAGATGCTATATTAAAGGAGTTGTATTATATTTCAACTGTTGGGGAGCCGAACTTGAAATTCGTTGCAATCGCAAATATAGTACCCGGTTTCCGGTAGCCTTCGCCCCAAGTTTAAAAAAAATATTAACTTTGTAATTAAACTGTTTCTTTAAGTGTTAAATATTTATGTTTGCCTCGGCTGCGTCAGTATTATTGTTAGAGACATGGAAGTCTTGGCAGGGCGTGATGCGACAAGAATGTAGGCTTACACAGATTGTAAGTTTTAATTCACTCCTTTTTATTAATCCTTGACACAAATTAAATAGCACTTCACTGATATCGAGAGCTGTGAGATTTTTTTATTTAATACTTGCACTTTTTATCAAGTATACTATTTTTCGTCTCACACGAATACGTAATTAATTTCTCGAGGACTCATCTCGCATCCAGCTACAAACACTGTCCGCAGGCAACTGACTAGATTTCAACCGTCTAAACTTGTAAATTTCTGTATTTCAAGTCTCTGAATGACTATTTTACTACAATAGAATATATGCATTTAACTAAAGCTTTTTCTGGTTGTTGATTGGCTATTTTTATAAACTGCTACTAAAATTACATTAATGCTTCCAAGAATCACAAATAACATTTAAACTCTCAAACTCATTATTGCCTCAAGGTTACCCCATTGTTACCTCATTGTTAGCAACGTTTAACTTATCATTCTCACAGCTCCTACATTATTAAATTACGTAATATATTATAACATTATTACACATGGATACAATAATATAAGCATATGCAATGATTGTTACATACATTTTACAAATTATTACATACACATATTCTTCAAGGCGGGCTGTTGTTGAATTTACATATTATATAATTTGACTGAAATCATTTAAGTGCTAAAAATACTGCCTCAATATCTACCTCTTACTTTACTCCTAACATGTGACGAGTAAACCTTATTTGCATCACTTCCAGTTTCCTCTTTATCATCTTGTCTTAGGGTTCTTACTTCATAAAAAATTTTAAAGTTTGTTTTGCAATAATATTGTGTATTGCTTGTTTTTCTTCACTCTTCATTGTATTCTTAGTTACTGAGTTTAATTTACTATACTTTAAAATGTTTTATGCTCGACCATGTCAAAATGTAGTATTTATACGACTGGTAGCAGTAGTTTAATGGGCCTCATTAAAGTACACCTGTTTATTAAAGTATTAGTATTCGACCAATCAGAAGTGACCACGTAACATTGTGAAAGCGCAATTATCGATTATTCTGCGTAGTACGTCTCACAACGCTAGCAACTTTGTTTGACACAGGTGCTACAAGTTCATTGTATTGTAACCATAGATAAAGGAATGACGTTTGTAACACATCACTCAAACCAGAAACGAATGCTTAGAAACCTTTAATTTAGATACATGGTCGAGCATAAACAGTCGTATGAAACTTGACTATAATGTTGATTAAAACGCTCTTATGATAATTATTAACCGAGCGAGCGAAGCGACTCGGTTAATAATAATGCTCGCGTTTTAATTACCACCGTTATACTCTCGTTGCATAATATACTATTCCTCCATTTCTATATTTGTTCTATTCGTATATGAATACATGAAACCTGAGGTCTTGTCTATTAGTTTTTTTTCTTTATGATAGTTCCTATTCTATTTATAGTATTTTCCTTGTATTCTCATTTAATTTATTTTTTTCAATAGATATTTCTGTATTATATATTTCCAAAATTCTATTTGAACCTTTAATTGATGTTTCAATATCATTTTCAGAAGTGAAGATTATGAGATATAATGTTTACAAAGCTATAAAATCATTATTTATGACAAATAATCACTTGAGTATGCATTACTAGAGGCTTTGTTAAGGGCATATAACTGCTGCAGCAATAATGTGTATTTTCTATAAATAGGTTCACGTCTAATGACAGAAATATCGACTGAGTTTTTAATCGATACCGTTGAGGTAGGTAACAAACAGATCTGTATACATAGTTAAAGCGTATAAAGAGTATAAACTTTTTCTTTAAATACAGGTAGTGAATAACAATATTAGAAACAGAATGTACCTATACAAATGTTTTTATCAGAGCTGATTATGTTGGTAAGAGTGCGCTGGAAGTGCTGACAGAATGCCTCATAGCGTGTATGATGTCCATCATGACCCATTCAGGTTGTCACTGAGTTGAAAATGGAAACTTCCGCTTTGCTTGCAAGGTTGACATCATTATAAACAGCCGGATACTCATTAAAGTTACTTGATTATTAAAGGTAATTTGATGGTTGTTTTTAAGTGCATGAAGTTAGACTTAGGTATTCTGCCCCCAGGTGCACATGAAAGCGAAACTTTAGAGACTGGAAACGTCGATAGGATAGTAAATGTTCTAACTAGAAGCCTCTTCTTGCTTCTTCCTGCTTCATAGGTAATATCTTTTAATAATAGTAACAACAAAGCCTGCAGTTGCATAATGCCTCTTGAATTATACGCGTAATTAGAAATCCAAAAGAAGATATTCTTGAGACCAGAGATCATGCATGAAGTCTGCAGGAAACGTTTTGTGTGTAATGACTCTTCGATTATCTAATATTCTCATTTGCTTTATCTTACTTATTTTCTTTATTTTAAAGTCCCTCATTTTTAATAGGAGATTCAGTTATTGATGGAACACTGTGCATGGTGAACGCAAGCAACAGATTTGTCTGGACAATAGAAATAAATAAATAATAGAATGTTTATCTGTCCGAATGAATAAACTCGTTTATTTACCATTAGATAACACATCATGGTCCACTAGCTCCTTATACTACTTGCAAAATTGCAAGTTTCATAGATCGATCAAGTCGATATTACTGCGTTAGGCGTCCCCTCAGTGATGAATCTTGAAGGAAACGAAACCCTTATGCTATCTTGACTCCGGAAGAAATTCACTACAGAAATATCGCTGTTATAATGCACTTCATTGTAAGATAAATAGGTTATGGTGTGTGGCTTGCGATGGTGGAGTGATATGAGTGCTTTCAACCCTGTATCAAAACTTGGAATTCAAGGAGCCATATAGTGTTAGTAGCGAGGTCGGCCTTGATTGTCAAAAGTGTTTGTTACCATAGTGAAGCTAATGAGAGTCTAACGATGATAATGGTGGTTGATATTGTGTATAACAATTATAATCTCTCCTGCAGTCTTTGAGAAAAAGGATGTATAGTCTTTTTATATGATTTTTTCTCTCTCTTGAAACACATTTTATGATTTATGAAGCACATTAGTAGTAATTGGATTAAAAGTAAAGTTCTGTATAAAATAATTCTGCAAAATTTTAAAAACTTTAAAACTAAATAGGCTAGTTACATCCTCCTGTATTTTGAAGAGACCACAAGTTATCTAGACTCTAATATTTTGTTTCATTTTTTACATTTTATTTTCTTCTTCTGTTATTTATTTTCTGAAATACTTCAGAACCAAAATTTAATAAACTTTAGAGCTTTTATTATCTGTGTAACAAGAACACCTAGTTTATACGATGAACAATCTAGGTGTTTATTAAGTGTATATATGTATAGTATTTTTAATTTCAATTTATTAATAAATCTCAAAGTTCAAAGAGCTGAAGTAAGAGCTTTGAAGCAATAAATAGAAATACTGTACATATGCCCTCCGAAGTGATGTTAGCAAGGCTAAATCGGCATACGGTGCGATGGATGTGGAACTTTTTTCCCCTTTTTTTATTCTTTTGTGTTTATTTACAGATATGTTCTGTGCACGAACTCTTGGATAAAAGACCAACATGTCGTTCGCCTGTTACATGAATATTGCATGCAAATATACCTTGTCCTTACGGTCTCCAATGACACTGAGCTCCACGGTCATGATTTCCAAACTGGGTAGGATTTTCTTAATGGACATTGCACGCTGTGGGCACGACCCGACCCTTTTATCGACTAGTCTATTTTCGGATGAATCGAGATTTATAATGATGATACATGTCTGCTGCAGTATACACTATTCTGATTGATTATTCACTCCACTGGCGGTTTGTCAGCGGGCTTATGTGATAAAGGTAAAGGTACGAATTAACGGAGAAGGCCCCCGAAACAGGGGCAGAGCATCGCACGCAGGCCAGTCGGCCCCTTGTGCTTCTATCAGTGACCCCCAGGAGGGAGTGGAAAGGGAGTGTCCCGAAGGGTCACCAGATACAGATGATAACGCATATAAATACAGTCGGACGCCCTAACGTTTACAGATGTAACGCAACCGTCGCCACATGCTGATACCTGCCTGCGTCATTGCTGCCTAAAGCACTAGTCAGCATACTTCTTGAATATTTAAAGAGTTTTTGAAAGGCTGGGGCTCTGCCTATCACTTTTCTAGCGTTACTCTGTGACGGTCAACCCTTTAAATTTATTTTGTGCTAGCTTACAACTTTGAGTAGACCCTAGGCACGACAAAGAAGGAATTCCGCAGTTCCTCCGTCCACAGGTAAACTCAAAAGCTGTCTAGCTCTCTCCCTCTTGCAGTATAACTTAGATTATTTATTAGAAAGAGACGTGTAATTCTGACTTCAAGTCTCTCTTGGAGTCAGAATTATACGTCTAATAGTATCACCCTTTCACCTTTAACGTCGTCCTCCGTGGTCTAGGGGTAACATTCTATCCTCTGGTTTCCGAGGTCGCGGATTCAAACCCAGCGGAGGGCGATGGATTTTTCAGGCGTAAAAATCCATAGCATGGCTTCTTTTGGAAGGGAAGTAAAGCCGCTGGTCCCGTGTCGTAGATTTACGGCACGTAAAAGGGCCTCAAACCTGATAAAACTGCCTCTTGGCAAAATTTGCCGGTCTTTCACGCCCAATATAGAATGGAATACTAAGGATATAGTAGTCAAAGTGCGTTCATAAATAAAACTCAATTTATTTTATATAACTTTTAACCCTCTCGATGACATTCCTGAGTTAGTCCCCGTCCTCTTCACATTTGGTATATGGGCCGGTTTGGGCAAAGTAACCTTACATCACATCTGGTGGAGCCGCCAGGACCTTACGTCACATCTAGCATGATTTGAATAATCTACCCACGTGTCGAAAGTGAGGTGATTATTCCCCTAAATGTCATACCACCAAGCCCCTGCTTACTAAGCATCCCGGAAATTACTCGCAAGAATTCTAAAGCCAATTTCATGGAACACTTAAATTTTTGTCCTGAATATCTCAAACTGTGTAAGATTATATTTATCACATGTGTGTAAAATAAAACTATAACCGTCGTAATATTCCCTCATGAATACCAAACAACAAACAGATAAACACTCATGATATCACCTCGCAGTTAAAATGGCGTTAAAATAAAAATAATAACAAAAGGGGTTTCAAGAACCAGAATGTCAAACTTGGAAGTATATACAAAAGGGTTTAGGGTTATAAAGTAACTTTAAAATGAAACAGAATGTTTGAATAATTTAAAACTGAAACATGTTTGCTCTTCCCTATTCCTCAAAATGTAATACTTGCTTCTTACACATAGCTATTTCATAAATGATTGAAAAAAATATCAACGCAATGATTTCTTGAGCTAAAAGCGAACACTTTTTTCATATCAAACCCAATCTTCGTAATCATATTTGTGTTAGATTCATAAAATTATTCTCCTTGTGTGTTAATTACATGATCATTACCAAGTCATCGGTATCTAAAGATCATCAAATGCTAGGGAGAGAGAATTTATTAACAAATTCAGCTCCCCACAATTAGAGGCTGCCATAAACAAAGCATACTAAACAAAAAAATGATATGACTGGATAATTGAAATTTAAACAGTATAAATATCTGTTAATAAGTTGCAACTGATAAACATTACCTGAAAATAATTATAATTTCCTTGTCTAAACGAAATCTGTATATGAGATTAATTAGTTGACATATAATACAAATTATTTTTCGGCATGGCAAGTGACTCTTTAAGAACACTAAGGACCACTGCTTTAATAAATGAGTTCTTGAATTTATACTTTCTGCAAGACGTTGCAAAAATGCATGGGATGGTATCCCTGGCTCCAATTAGTAACTCATCATCAGTTGAAGCAGGATGATATTTTTTTTGCAGAAGTATGGCACTATTGACTCGTCACTATTGACTTTTCTTTGTGAACTTCAGCCGGCTGGTCTTCACCTGTATCCCATCTGACGGTAATATCTATGATAGTTTCCGAACATGATCCAGGTTGAATGGCTATGATATCCATTCTTCTGTTTGAGCCATTCCCTACAATGCCATGGACTTCCTCGTAAACCTGTACTTATGCTGTTTGAGGGCTTCGGCAATCATTGATGATGTCTTGCTTTCTGAGCATGCTTTCATGTGGACAGGTCATAAGGACGCAAGTGTTTCGATCTCACTACCACGGCGGCGGCAGTGGTTACTATCCTGGAACCTGCCTGGTATTGCTGAACTGGACAAACCTTTGCTGTCATTTTCAGCGCTTGTTTCATTAGCCACTACTCAGTCCCTCTGAGTTGTGGATCCATGCATTTGCAGGATCAACTGCTTATAAAGAGGGTGAGAACACCAAGTTTTGAATTATTTCTCCCTCAGCAGTCTTTTTAAGCCAAAAACAGTGGCAATTTATCAATGACAAGGCCAAACATGTAAAAACAAGTGTTATTTTCGCTAGCGATATTATAGGTGGTTACAAATATTTTCGAAAATGTCCAGTTTCCTACAGGAATTCAAACGATGTAGGAATGCTTCCCACTCGGTTCCAAATAGCCCAGGACTGGTAGTTGTAATACATCTTTGAGGGTGTTTTTAATCATAATACCAGCATCTTTAAGAGACTTTCCAGGTATTCTATTACAGAGTGTTTTTGGAATGAATAAATGAGTGTTTGAAAATGAAGCTGGATAGGACTGTGAATTTTGATAGGTTGTAGAACAGGTGTCACAGTCAAGAAATCTAATTTTCTTCTTAACTTCTCCATTTTTTCCGGCAATTAAAAAGTGTGGGGTTATGAAAATCTGCGCCAAAGTGTCGGATATTTTCATCTATGGCAACTGAAGGAATTACTGCATCATGATTCAAAATCAGAGGCTGTTACTGAATATTTACTTTTTAATAACACGGTCATCATAGAATACTTAATAATATAGACAAAATATTTCGGTCGAAATATTATAATATTATAATATCCACCCAAACATTCGATACCATGATTTCATCAAAATACATAGTTTGAGATCCACTGAATCCAAATAAAGCATTTTTGGAAATACGTCCATATGTGTGTGTGTGTCTGTGAACAGCAAAATCAAAAACGAAAAGTCGGATAAGTACCAAACTGTATTTAAGTTCAGTATCTTCCAAGAATGCGACACAAGATTTTCAGGAAAATCCCTCCACCCCAACTACCGTTTACATGGAACATTTTCCAAATGTTTTATTTTTTTCAAAAAATGGATCTACAGATTTTGATTAAAATGTCATATATTAAGGATATTGGCATGACAAATAAAATATATATCCTGAATTTTCTGGAACTCTACTTCATTTGGAAGAAATTTTGTATGATCTTCTATAACTGATAAACACTAAGCGATAGACGAGAACGTACTACAAAAAATGCAGATATCTTTAAAACACACAATTTATTTCAAATAAGCTTTTTGTAGCATAAGCCATTTCTGAGACATTCGTTATTAATGGTTCGAATTGTTGCATTTTTTTGGTCATTTGTAAAGTTCTTTCAACATTCAGTTGTTTCTCCCGATTGCATGGAAACAGTATGGAATTTGAAGATCAGCATATAGCATCCAGTTTTTAAATGTGCAATGTAGCTATTTCTCCAAAAGTTTCTTTGGATTAAAACGTAGTAGATATAATAAGAATAGTTTGCACACTCACTAACAAACGATAGAGGGTACGGAAAGTCATGTGAATGTAATCACATCAGAGGTTTTGGAAATAATTGCATTAAGTATGAACCTCCTACTGTATTTGAGATGAGTACAAACACATCCTGGGCAAAAGAAGGTACTGAAAATTGAATGAACTGTAAAATAAAAGCACAGAAGTTGTGTTCAGTGAGGAATTTGTGTGCTATAAATATTTACGATAACCCAAAGAAGCAATAAAAATGTGTAATGGAGAAGAGGGCGCCGTAAATAAATAAGCTCCGAGTTCGGTGCTTGAAACTATGGCGCTTCTCTTCAGATAAATTGCTTCCTCAGCAAAATCAAAAGGCAACAACGTTTAATTTTCATGAGAGGTTCATAGGAATGGAAGGGAACTATAAATAAATCCTTCGTTTTCTGAACGCAGTTTAGTTTGTTGAAATATCTTTGTTCATCTTTTACCTATATTTTATTCAACGGGAAGCCTTAGTTAAAGCACACGATAAACTTTTAATATGCCGCTAGAGCTAGTATTTTACAAATATCATTTTATAAGTTAAGATCAGTTGAGAAATAATTGTAAATGCATTTGTTAGATCATCTTAACATTGAAATAAAATTTTAGGTACCTATGGCTCAAGTCCCGCATGACCTAAATTTTTACTTTCTCTATTACGTATAGTAAGTAGGGGAAGTATTTTATTCCACCCAAGATTTCGATACCCAGATTTCCCGGAAATACATGTTTTGAGGTCCCCTGAATCCAAAAAAATTTTGGAATCATGTCCGCGCGCGCGCGTGTGTGTGTGTGTGTCTGTGAACAGCATAACTCAGAAACGAACAGTCGGATAAACACCACACTTGGTATTTAGGTTCAGTATCTTACAGAGATGAGACACGAAGGTTTTCAAGAAAATCCCCCCACCCCAGATTACCCTTTACATGGAACATTTTTCGAAAATTTCAATTTTCTCACAACTGGTTCTAACGAGTTTGATTAAAATATCATATGTTTAAGATAATTTCATGACAAATGAAATGTATATCTCGAATTTTCTGGGAATGTCTCCAAAAGTATTCTTCATTGTGAACGAATTTTGCATAACTGGTAAACCATAAGAGATAGACAAAATTTTACTACACAAAAAATGTAGATCGCGTTAAAATACACGTTTATGTCATGCATTTTTTTTTGTTGGGTGAACCATTTTCGAGATATTGCTTGTTATTCCCTTAAATTTTCCAATACTTATACTTTTTCTCAAATTCGTTATTCATTGTGTTTGTCCTGGATATGCAAAGAAAATGGAATACTCGACATAGCAACCACCCCTTAAAAGATTTGACTATCGCTTAAAGCCTAGCAATTCCCCTTGCATCTACAAGAAAATTAGCAATAAGATTAACATCTCGATTAACATGAAGCATATGGAGAATAAGCGTTTGTAAAAATAGTTTGTACAAGAGTAGAGAAAGTCATGTGAGTGTAACACATCAGATTTTTTACTATATTTTTGCCTATTGGAGAACAATTTGTATGCGCAGCTGCTCTAAGAAGGATCATTTCACTAATATCCTCCTAGGAAGAAACTTTCTTCTGCTTCAGTTTAATCAATGTCATCTTCACAAACTTCTGGAAGTCTTAGAGTTGATTGCTCCGAATTATTGGAATAATAAAGAAAACAACTTTGGGGATTTTGCTGTCATTATACTTCAGATTCCGTTTATCTGCGTTTCTACACACTGCATCCTCATGATAAGCATTTGGGGTTTCTTTATATTGTTCATTATCCATTATTTACAATAATAGGAAATTAAGCGATTTGCACAGATAATGTGTACGAATTTTTAAAACAAATTAAGGTTAAGGTTTCTCCTAATACCTATAGTACATACAAAGTAATTGTTTCTAACGCTCCCCATATGGCTTATTACTTTTGGATAATACCTAATTCAACCAAGCGATACTGGAGCATTTCTGAGGCGGAAGCATCCAGTGGTCGAATTGTAGGGTGATGATGAGGATGGCGGTGGAATGAAAGGACCTACAGCTTTTACAGTGAACTCCGAACTACGTTGGACCTTGGGGATTCTACGCATGAGCAAGTCAGAGCTGAAGGATGTATAGGGCCAACTTAAAACCGCCAAACCAAAGCCGGGAATCGAACTCTGAGTCCTCAGTGCGAGAGTCAGAAATGCAATCCTACCATTATAAACAGGTTGTTACCGTATTTAGTATCGTGCATAATTGACACATTATGGCACGCGAGCCAGTAATAAGAAAAAGTAATACCGATATTCAAGATGCCGTGGGTTAGGCAGAGAAGATGGAATAATTTTATGTTCTTTTCTCTAGGTAACGAAGATTCAAAGATCTATATACATTTTTAAATATAGAGCAGTGAGCATCTGAATTTATAATTACTTAACATGCGGCGCTGATAATAGGCTACATCACAGTTCGTAGCACCTACTCACTTCTCTCCCTGGAAGGGAACGCATGCAAGTGGCTGTCTTGCTTATGGGTTCAATAAGCCAGAAATGAAATGCAGAGAGAGAGAGAGAAGCTAACGTCTCGTAACATATGAAAACTCTCTTGCTTGTGTCAGCTATGGATGCCCAATTATTTAATTATTTATTTCCTACAATTTGTTATGATACGATTGCAGAACATTTTGTATCTAATTCGTGGATAATATCAATATGAAACTCATAACATAATCAAAATTATCTACTTGTTGCATAAATTACTACTTCAACGATATTGTTAACCAAATTATAAACCTAAAAATCAAGATACTTTAAAGGGTCTTCCTGAAGCAGAATCTTATCAATTCTGAAATTTCAAACGCTGGTAAGTGCACGTTTCACTCGTCAGCTGTCTGCATATGGTTCTGAGTAAGTTTTGTTTATAAGATTTTAAGTTATCATTGAATATAGTCATTCAAAAAGCTTGCCGTTTTGACAATTCTAACTATGAATTTTATTTTTTTAAGCACATCAACAAAATACATAAACATGTCGGGTGTATGATCTCTACCGTCCGTGAAATTCCATGATAATCTGACAAGCTTCTACTTGGATTTCGCCAACATCCCTTCGAATTTCATCCTTTAAGTCGGGAATGTTTCGAGATTTATTGAATTTAAGAGTACCCCAAAGAAAAAAGGTCACAAGGAGTTAAATCACATGACCTTGGTGGGCATTGATGGCAAGCATTACGAAATGAGGCGATCCGGGAACCACTCATGGTGCAACTGAATTGTTTTGTGGGAAGCATGGGAGGTGGCACCATCCTGCTGATACCGTAACTCTTGAATCTCCATTGCATTTAAATCACGCCACAAAAACTCTCTTATCGTATCACCGTATCGGTTTCCATTAACTGTCACAGCTTGTTCTGCCTCATCTTCAAAAAGCAATAAGGGCCGATGATGCCTCCCGCCCAAAAGCCGCAGCAAAGTGTCACTCGTTGTGAATGCATTTCCCTTTCTTGAATGGGAATACATAAAATTCTTCGTATAATAAGCAGAACTACCGTATCTGGGATCAAAAAATTCTTGATCATACGGTAATTCTGCTTATTCACAAATCCATTTAAGTGAAGTGTGCCTCGTGACTAAGGATGATTTTGCTTGCAAAGCCGACGTCCTCCTGTCGTGTTCTCAGAAACCAGTCAACAAAATTCCGCCTCTTCTCGTGATCGACCACGTTTATCTGCTGGTTAATGAATTTTTTAAGGGTGATAATGGAAATCATACTGAAGAATTATACATATTGAACATCCTATGCTCAATTTTGGGAACAGTGAAGAACAGATTTCATTGGAGCAACAGCCACATTGTCACGAACCACTGCAATGTTTTGCTCAGATCGGCCAGAACGATGACGCCTAGGACTTTCAATGTTCACTGTTGAACCCGTTTCATTGAAATTTTTCATTATCTGTAAACTGTTCATTCACTCGGGCTTCATTACGCCCCAGAATCGCGCGAAGTCACCTGCCGGTTGCTGCATAACGTTCTCCGTTCTGATAAAAAGTTTTTACAATTAGCACACGTTGTGCAATAGTAAACTTCTCCATGGCTAGACACAGAATGAAGAAATGCGAGAAACTCCGACTGAGACAACAATCGCAATGTTTATGGATATAGCAACAATACAAAACACTGCCGACAAACAAAAATTTACCCAGCGATTCAAAACCGGCGCGCTTTTTGAATTCCCATAATGTTAAGTTAATTAAATCGCATTTTTTGAAGCTGAAAATTAGGCCGGCATAATTCGTTTTGCTGATAGCAATTATGTTCTGTTCGTTACCTTGAGTCACGTCACACGGTGCATGCTTGCTTACATGCACCACGCTACGTCAATGCTAAGGAAACGGACGGATGAAAATAACGAAGGATTATGAGCCCAGTGTTTTCGAACAAGCTTCCATAGCACTCTTACATTAAAATTACCTATTCCAATAATAAATTAAAATACACAATGGTATGATAAACACTTTTGTATGCAGTCCAGTGATGATACTAAGTTTATCTTGATAAAGCTGAAAACTGAAGTAGAAATTTAGTACCTTGAAATATTCTGTCTATATAATATTTTATAATTTCTGTGCTGAAGAGAGTACGTGTAAGAGTATGTGAAAGAGTGTTTGCAAGAATTCATAATTTCTGAAATGGTCTTATCCCCAAACGCCAACAGGAATAATATCGTGTAAATATTTTAATAAAGGACCTCCTTCCAGTCTTAAGTGTTTCAGAAAAGTGTAACAGCAACAGCTATAAAATACGTTTATGATGAGAATTAAAATGAAAAGGATGTTTCTGAATATGCTACCCTTTCCATTGCTTTAAAACCTCTCAATAGTTAGCAGTAAGGTTTTAATTTCATTTCATAAGTAAACCTGTTCTAGTAAGGTAAACCCGTTACCAACACAGATATATCCAGCTTGGCAATATGGCTGTGCCTTGATTGGCTGCTATTCATGGCGCATTGTCCAACCATCAGCCAATATTAACGAACCTTTGCAAATACGGAGCTGAAATTTTAAAGGGAAAGCTGGTAATTTAGAATCCTTCTTTGTTTTTGCTCAATACATCCTATAAAAATAGTCTTTCTTTCATCTGTTTCCAATCCTGAACTTCTAAAACTCTGCCGTCCGTTATTACTCTGTTTTTATTCCAACGTTTTAATAAGAAAAGAGGAATGATAGAAATAAATTAACATTTGCCATTTGGAAAAGCATGATGATATTGTGAGTTTGTCCAGTTTTTACAAATTGAGGCAGTATTTCTAACACTTAAAGATTTTAATCAAATTATATAAATATAAATTTGAATAACAGCCCGCCTTAAAGTATTATGTGTATATAACAATATCTGAAAAGTGTATATTACAGTCAGGCAATAATGAGTAAGGAAGTTTAAATGCTACTAGTCATTATTAGAGCAGCAATAATGTAAATTTTGAGACAGTTTAAAAATAGCCAATCAACAACCAGAGAAAACTTTAGTTAAATGAGGGTATTCTATTGGACTAGGATTAGCCAATCAAAGACTTGAAATACAGAAGTTCACAAATTTAAGAGGTAGAAAACAGATTTCTTCAGTTGCTTCTAGACAGTGCTCATAACCAGACGCGAGATGTGTTCTCCAGAAATTAAATATGTATTCGTGTGAGATGAAAATAATTTACGTATTAAAAAGTGCAAATATTAAATAAAAGAATCTCTCAGTGAACTGCTATTTAATTTGTGTCAAGGATTAATAAAAAGGAGTGAATTAAAACTTAAAATCTGTGTAAGCCTACATTCTTTAGTCACATTACAACCCTGCCTAAGAGAAACGTTTCTCTAACAATAATACTGACGCAGCCGAGGCAAACATAAATATATAATATCTAACGAAACAGTCAAACTACAAAGCTAATATTTTTAAAATTGGGGCGAAGGCTATCGGAAACCGGGTACTATACGTGTGATTGCAACGAATTTCAAGTTCGGCTCCCAAACAGTTGAAATATAATACAACTCCTTCAATACAAACTACTACAATTTGGCTTCCCAAACGTGGGGCTAACATTCAATAACAAAAGCTACTTCAAATTGGCGCCAGAACGTGGGGCAAAATAACGAAACAATAATAACGTAACAAACTTTCTACTTCAAAATTATGACTCAGTTCTCACAGTCACTGTTTCGTTTTTATTTAGTTTACCTTCACTGGGAGTTCACTTTAACAATTGTACTTCATTAAGGTGAACCAGTTCAATTCTCCTCATTTCGCTTCCATCGTGACGCAGCGTCTTCACGCCGGACGACTCACTTCACTCGGGAGTCGAAAACAAGTCCTCCACATCCATTGCTCCATAGTAGCACTTGCTTCACGTCACAGAAGTCGTCACCAGCTCCCTTGGAGAATCGCTCTTGATATCGCACCAGAAACGTAGTCGCTAACTCGCTCGCACATGACTGACTCAACTCCACTCTGTCGCACTCGACTAGCAGCTCGACACGTACTGCTTACGACCCGCGAGAGCGCTCGCTTATATAGGCTTTGGAATCTTTTACAGCTGCTTCTCTAGCGTTCTAGTATTTTGACACACTTTCTGGAGAAGGGAAGAGATAAAGCTTCCAGAAAGTTCGCGTTATTTCCCGATAGATAATTTTTGACTGAAAACGGGGCTTATTTCAAAGTAAGTTTAATGTAAACCGTATTATAAATAATTGTAAATTAATATCTGAAGACCTTAGAATTAATAGAAATGCTTTATTAAACTGTCTTTTATGTGCAGATGATATCATATTTTCAGCAGATAGGTAAGACGAAATCCAAAGATTAGAATATATACTGGACCACATGTCATAAATTAATTCGGATAAAAAACGAACGAAAGGTTTTTCCTTTTAAGCAAATAATCCTATTAGGAATAAAATTGTCATAAACCATAAGATAATACACCAGGTGCAACACTAACTATTTAGGATGCGATGTTAGCTATAACTATGATCCAGACTTGGATTAAAATTATGGAGATATAATGATCTCTCATGAGATGTGTGAAACAATAAGAATAACTTTGAAACTTGCACGGAAACACATAATTGAAGTTTTATAAAGTGATGGCTATGCCGACCCCTTTATATGGGAGTGAATCACGGATTCATCAGAAAAAAGATGAAAACCTCATCCAAGTAGTAGAAGTGTTATAACCTACGATATGTTAGAAGATGTACCACAAGGGACGGAATAAAAAATGAAAAAATAAGAGAGGAATTGGGTATGTCTGGAATAAATGATAAAATTCTATACCATAGAGAAAATTGGAGAGAACATCTGCAACGAATGAAAGAAGCTTGTATCACGGAAATGGCCTTAGAATATCGAGCCTCGGGGAAAAGGAACGTAGGACGACCCAGAAGAAGATGCCAATGAGACCATAACAGGCCGGAGGGATTAATGTTTGCAAGGAAGAAGAACTAATACTTAATTCCTATTCATAAAAGTCTGATGCGGTACGTTCATATGACTTTATCTACCTACTAGTGTTTATTTCTGTAGAACTTACGCAAATTAATCCTACAAGAGCTTATTTTTTATCCACATGTTAATCGAGATAAACATTTCCGGAAATAGTTTCATTACACATTTCGCTATAGATACAAAGGGATAGAAGAATCCACAGTCATGTGTTTAAAAGGTAGTCTCCATTAGCTGGCCAAGAAATTCCATTAATTTTGCATGACATCACGAGAAACAGCGATGGCACTGTAAAACAATAACAAAGTATTGAAACATTCGAACCAATGACAAGTATATCTCGCCTATGGTTAATACTACAGAAACGTTATATAAATTGTGTATTTTAAAGAGAGTACATGTGTTGTGTAGTACGAGGGCTGATCAACAAAGACTGAAACTGATTTTTTTTCACAGATGTTTATTACATCAATTCAATGTTTACATGATGTTTTTCATAGTATTCCCCTCCTACTTCAATGCACTTTTTATAACGTCTCTGCCAGTCCTTGAACACGTGCTGCAGACCATTCTTTGTCAGGTCCTTGAGAATCGCCTCACTTTTCTTGAGCACTGCTTCAGAGAAAAGTCACAGGGTGCAAGATCGTGGCTATAAGGTGGATGTGATACACAGGTAATGTTGAATGGAGCCAGAAACTGCATGACGTGATTTGCGACGTGAGGCCGTGCATTGTCATGATGAAGTCACCACCCAGTCCGAGAAAGCTCTAGTCGTTTCTTTGCAATGTGCTTCTCAGTGTAGACAATACTGACGTGTAGTATGGTGCTGTAACAGTAGTGTGAGGGGGAACTGCATGCTGGTAAATCATTCCATTAGAGTCAAAAAATGTGATCACCATCACTTTCCCTGCAGATGGAACAGCTTTTGCCTTTTTTGGTGTTGGAGAACCTGGCAATTTCCACACTGTGCTGGCTTGTTTTCCTTCAGGATCATAATGATGCAGCCATGACTCATCACCGGTGATAATCGATTTAAAAAATGCATCATCTCCAAAGTCTGGTATGCGAAATGCACGTAGGGTCTACAAAATAGAATGTTACTACCAACCTACCAATACGAGAGTGCTGTCGCCTACCAACATTATACATAAAAACCCGCTCTTTTCAAATATTTATGTTACAGATACGAAAATATCACGGAAGCTACAGGAAAAACTCAGTCTCAGTCTTTGTTGATCAGCCCTCGTACGTTTTTGTATATCTCTTATAGTTTACCAGTTACACAAAATTATACCAAATTCCTTCTGACTAAAGAGGCTGTTCCCACAAAATTCAAGATACACAGTTTATTTGCCATGATCTTAAACTCATGGTATTTTAATCAAACTCGTTAGAGCTATTTGCGTGAAAATCGAAAGTTTTAAAACTTTCATGTAAAGGGTAGTTTGGGAAAGGCTATTTCATTTAAAATATTCATACCATATATTTGGAAGATGCTGAACCTAAATACCAAGTTTTGTATTTACAGAACATTTCTTTTTGACTTATGCTGTTCACAAACACACACGCTCCCTTTTTGAAAATGCTATTTTGATGCAAGGTACCTTAAAACATGCATTTCCAGTGAAATCTCGATATAGAATTTTTGGAGGGAATGCAGTACCTTCTCTACCTACTGGATAGTCAGTGGAGAAAGTAAAAATGTTTATCGAAACGAGGAGCGTATTACATAGACTAAAATTAAATCTTCATGGGGCCAATTAATAGTGTTTAAAAAATTAACAGTTGTTTGTTAAAGCGACCTAATTTAACGACAAAACACACACACATACATATGCACATGCACGAAGGTTCGTGTTATAAGCATCGTCACTTTCAAATAAAGGTGAAGTATACAGGGAAATCGAGTAACTCTATCGTGCATCTCCCTCAAATATATATCTTATAGAGCGCAATATTACATATCTCAGTCATTTGTGAAGGCATGGATGCCCCGCCCCGTAAGCGTAATATAGGGTAGTTAAATTATATTCGAACCCACTCACGGCCTCTCTCTACTGCGCAAGACAGCCGGCAGTCGCCTGGGATATTACGCCGGCAGAGCCGGACTAAAATCCTTACCTTATAATAGATGCTGAAAATGTTGACCTACTCTCAAACAGGCAGCATATCTCGTGTAAATATTCTCGCTCGCTTTCCGAAGCTCAGCAGCAGGAATTCTTATGATTTCTTGCACAATGTTTTCTCTAAGTTCCTGTAGTTAACGAGGATTGGAACGATACACTTTGTCTTTTAAAGAACCTCATAAATAAAAATCACAACTCGTTAGGTCAGGAGAATGAGGGGGCCACAAATCAACACTAATTATTCTGCCATCAAACACCTCTCTTATTGCATATAATGATTCGGCAGCCGTATGTGTTGGTGCAGAATCTTGCTGGAACCAACCATACGATTTCTCTTCTTTTGTCAAGCGATTGCAAAATGGCCTCGGAATCAACCTCTGATATCGCTCTGCCTTTATTGTTGCATCAACGAATATGAGCCCTATTATTCTTCTAGCACTTATCGCACACCACACTCCAATTTTCTGATCATAATGAGGGTTTCATCACAAGAATTCCTGCTGCTGAGCTTTGGAGAGTGAGCGAGAATATTTACACGAGATATGCTGCCTGTTTGAGAGCAGAAGGTCAACATTTCCAGCATTTATTATAAGGTAAGGATTTTAGTCCGCCTCTGCCGGCGCAATCACCCCGGCGACTGCAGGCTGTCTCGCGCAGTAGGGAGAGGCCGCGGGTGGGTTCGAATATAATTTAACTACCCTATAGTATAGGGAATTTACATGCCTCTCAAAGTTTCAAATTTCGACGACGAGAAGATATGTTCACGGTGGAATGGGAAAGTTTATATGAAGGCATACCAAAATATTTTCGGTCTTATAGATTATTTCGCAAAACATCCATTAAAATAAAAAAGTATCAAAACTACCACATTATCTCCCTGCAAACGAACGCACTTGGAAGTCAATGCTATGCGTGCATTAATGGTAACTACAAAATTTCGAATTGAAATATCAAATACGTTCTTTCGTCGCAGATGAACCGCAATATCTCGCACCTAAATTACTTGGCGTTTCCCCATCACGCAGCTAGAAAAAGTCGCAAACCTCGTTCTTGCAGTTTATGGCGCCGAATTTTATCCTCGCTGATCGATTCGCGTATTCTGAACAGCATTTTATTCCGGAAATGAAAGATTGCAGATATTTGTATCAGATTTCTCTGCATGAAAACCGTCCTTCTATTGAGAAATGTTCTTTCTGAGTACTGCGACACGATGATTAATAAGAGAGATGTCTGAACCACTCACATGGAATGTGCATGGAAATACATTTTTGCCTTTTTGGGAAATATAACATTTGACAGAGGATGAAGTGGTAGAATAGAGAGCGAAATCCTAAATTCTTGCAATCGCATCATATGTTTTCTTAACTTTAGAATTCACATAATTTTATTATGAAAGAATTAAAGTTTTTTAATTTTATAAATTTTGGGGAATAAATAGCACATTTTAGAATTTTTAGAGTACATAGGCGCGAACGTCGAAATAGCTTGTTTTATGTGCTGTAAAATTAACAGTTTCGGCTAATATCATCTTATAGTATGCCCGTTGAAAATGCTTATGAAATCAAAAGGAAAGCGAATAAATTACCTTAGGAGTGAGTTTAGAACAT
Organism: Deroplatys truncata; assembly: GCA_030765065.1. NCBI lineage: Eukaryota > Metazoa > Arthropoda > Insecta > Mantodea > Mantidae > Deroplatys > Deroplatys truncata. Next base: position 58,757,259 of record CM060979.1, on the reverse strand, counting down.
GATGTGGTCTCGTCTATGTCTGGTGTCCACCTGCCCGCCCGTTTTAGGTGTTTTACAAATCGCGCCAGGAACACAACAAACGTAGCCATTTTTCCGATAAATCACATGCGAATTGGTTACTGCCAACCTAAATTAAAATGTGAAATCCACTAAAAATCCGATGCGCTGTTGTTACTACTATTTCATCTTCTTATTCGTTTGTTTCCGCTGAAAAAACGCAACGCATTCATAGTAAGAAAGACTATCCATCAAAATTGTAATTTTTGCATTCTTTTTGTGGAATTTTGTTATATTAATATGTTATTTCAATTAAATAAAGAAGTTCCTTTACTGCAACAGTGGTAGTTAGTTAACGCAAGCTTACGTAAGAAAAAGCCTAACCTAAGGCTAACCTTCCGTGAATTCAGAAACGTAAGCTCATATAAAACAAACTAAACCTAACCTAAACTCCCATGAATCAGAAACCTAAGCTAGGAACGCACACGAGCGAAAACCTAAGCTTATATAAAAAAACTAACCTAAACCTAACCTTCCGTGAATTCAGAAACGTAAGCTCATATAAAAAAAACTAAACATAACCTAACCTAACCTCCCATGAATCAGAAACCTAAGCATAGGAACGCACGCGAGCAAACACCTAAGCTTATATAAAAAACTAACCTAAACCTAACCTTCCGTGAATTCATAAGCCTAAGGTTGTATAAGATCCCTCGGCTACGCTCTGTGGTCGTTTCCGCAGTCGCGGCGCTTTGGTGGCATTAATTTTTCATATGTTGGCAGCATAAACATATGACATACACTGACATGTGTTGAGCTAGTGCATGGCATAGTGTGACATCTGTTGGACATATAACACATCATAGTCATCGCCATGGGGCATAATCTAAGAGGAGATTATCGACAGTTTCTAATATAATTAATCATGAAAGACATATGCACAATCTATTCTGAAACTAGGAACTCAGGAAAATAATAGGTTTTGACCTAAAGATCTGCAATCTTGTTATAAACAAAGTGTTTCTTACTCTTGAAGTAAACCAGAAATCTGCTGCTAGAACTGAATGAAATTCCTTCCTGCCTTTGCGTCGTCGGAAAGCGCTGTTGTTCCGTAATATTCTGTGCTTCTTCTTGATTAATGAGGTGCAGAGCTGTCAAAAACACATGTTTTTGCACCCCTAGGAATGTGAAAATACTTGCACAAAGCATTGTACTGAGGTGAAATCTAAAACATTTCCATTCCCAGAATTTTGATTAATTACCAGCACCATAGCATAATGAACAGTGCTAGTAGCCGAAGCGTGAGGTAAGATGAATGCTACATTATGTGTTTCTGTATATTAGTCAGACTGATTGAATACACATCTTTGGTGTATCTAATTATTCAACATATCCCATTTTCTGCTTCAAGTTGCAGCTTGTTGTAGATCCAGGCTGTGGTACACTCGCTTCGATTTATGCGTCACCGCAGCTTTCGGAGGCATTCTACTGGCCTTCACAGGTGGCATATGCATAGCAAGGCGGAGGTGTGTGTATCTGTTTACCTTTACACGCATGAAATGGTGTCCTGTTTTACATGCATAATTCTAAATGTCTTGCATATGAATATGTTAATTTTGAGCAATAAGTTTACTGTCTTCACTTATAATAACCATGTTTAAATATATAACTAAATAAAATATGTTTTGCACATTAAATCTACAAAAGAATAACATAATGTAAAGCCCTTTCGGCCGTAAAAATCCTTAGCATGGCTTCCTTCGGAAGGGAAGTAAACCGGTGGTCCCGTATCATAGATTTACGTCACGTAAAAGAACCGATAAAGAGACCTCTGAGCAAAATTAGGGTCTTTCACACCCAATATAGAATGGAACCCTATAGCTAAGGACTACAGCAGTTAAAAAGTGTCCATAAACAAAACCCAATTTAATTTAATTTTTGAAATGAAATGTAGTAGATTCAATGAAGTAACGCTCGTAAGAAGAATTTGTATACCCACTAATAAACGATAGAGGGTAGAGAAAGTTATGTGTATGTAACAATTCAGATTATTATAACCTTTACCTGTATCTGAAATATTCAACTCGATGTTTTCAAAAGTTTTCCTATACTCTGAAAGGATCTCAAAATGCTGTTCACTGAAAGTTGGTGATAGTATTTTAGTACTATCTGCAATACGTATCCTCGGTTAGCTTACGCTTTATATTTGTAACTGTGCACTTCTTCAGTTGTATTTAAAACACATTTCCTTTCCAAAATGTTTTAATATTTTATCCATCTTTTACCACCGGAGTGAAGTTTCTCGTAAGTAAACTTCCGAGACTTTCTTGCGACCACAGACATGGTTGAGACGTCCTTTAAACGAGAGGAAGTCTATCTCAAATCTCCACTATTTGCTTTCGTAACATTAGAGGTGAGCAAGACGGTTCCCGTTATCCTTTTTGTGTTTCTGAACGTACTGTATTTGCTAGCGTTGATGGCGTCCCATAGGTAAACTACCTGTAACCGTTTTCCTGCCAGACTGGCAGCGTTTATCAACTATCTGCGCTGTGTAGTCCGTTTATTCTGACATCGCTGCTCTTATTCTGTTTTACATAAGTCTGTTCTCTTGATCTATAGAGCTGCATTTAAAAAAAATCTGATGTGTTACACTCACATGACTTTCTCTACTCTTGTACAAACTATTTTTACAAACGCTTATTCTCCATCCACTTCATGTTAATCGAGATAAATATTTGCAGAGTCTATATTATTGCTAAGTTTCTTGTAGATGTAAGGGGAATATATATTTACAAGGGCAATATAGAAATACAGTAGCCTTTAAGCATAGACATATCTCTTAATAGCTGGTTGTTAGGTGCAGCACCATGCTCTATGCTACAGATTAATACTCTTTGCATATCCAAGACAAACAAATGAATAACGAATTCCCATTTGAGAAAATATTGAAAAATTTAAGGGAATAACAAGCAATTTCTCGAAAATGGTTCACTCAACAAAAAAAATGTATATGACATATAAATTGTGTAGTTTAACGCGCTCTGCATTTTTTGATTTAGTAAAATTTTGTCTATCTCTTATGGTTTACCAGTTATGCAAAAGACGTTCACAATTAAGAATACTTTTGGAGACATTCCTAGAAAATTCAAGATATACATTTTATTTGTCATAAAAATATCTTAAACATATAATATTTTAATCAAAATCCTTAGAGCCGTTTTTGAGAAAATTAAAATTTTCGGAAAATGTTCCATGTAAAGGGTAATTTGGGGTGGGGGGATTTTCTTGAAAACCTTTGTGTCGCATGCGTGGAAGATACTGAACCTAAATACCAAGCTTGGTATTTATCCGACTGTTCGTTTCTGAGTTATGCTGTTCACAGACAGACACAGACACACACACGGACATGTTTCCAAAAATGCTTTTTTTGGATTCAGGGGATCTCAAAACATGTATTTCCCGTGAAATCTCGGTATCGAATTTTTGGGTGGAATACAATACTTCCCCTACTTACTATACGTAGTAGAGAAAGTAAAAAACCAAGGATTTTATTTGATGCCCTAAAGTAATAATACTTTTATTAAAGAATATCGTCTTATTATCGCTAAATTCTTAGAAGATACATAATTTACTAACAGCGAGCTGGCTCAGGCAGAAACGTCTGTGGCCCGTATTCGGGAGATCATGGGTTCTCGACCCATGAGTATTTGGGGGTTTCTACTGGTCGCTAGGTGAATGCTGGGAAAGATCATTAAATCCCCCGAATTTCCTGTCTCTCCATTTCACCTCCATTCTCACTTTACTTCATATTTTGTCCGTTTGATCTCTTTCTGGGTTTTACGTGTCGGCGGGAGGGCTCGGCTTGTACATGGCAGCGAAAAAGGATGCTCTATGGAAACCATCGTTCCCCGAAGTCTATAAGATATAAGAAGTCCAAACAATGAGATAGGCCATGGCAACAAACTACTTAAAGTTACACATGTTCCTTCCGAGTTGGAAATTTAGGAGAAGACTTTATCCTACCATTCGATTTCATGATCAGCTTGGGGAAGATGGGAGAGAAGGCATGGGGGTTCTCAACCTCCACTACAGATGGCAGTGATTCCAGCACAGATGGGAACTACAGAAAATAATTAAAGTAGCAACCATTCTCAACAGAGGGCAGAAATTTCACCTTCTAATCTATATTTTGGGGTCAGGGGTGTGTCAATTGAAGACAGTCGACACCTTCAGCTGAGGATAGAAGGATGTTTCTTCCGAAAATGCTAACGGTCATAAAAACCTAGTGCCTAGTGTAACACTAAGGTGACTCAACATATTTTAATAATGAATTCAACAGCACAGTTATAAATACTGATTTTAATTACAAAAACTAAAGTTATTTCAGTGAAATTCAGTACGTAGTTTCAGACATCCTTTAATCCAAATTCCAGGAGAGGAACTCCTCTAAAACCAAAGCATTTTGAGGAAAACTACTATGAAGTTTTCTGTCAAAGCGTCCCATAAAATAAACATGTTATTCAAGCGCTGAGTGGATTACGATCCTTTCTGTTGTGTGTATTCTAATTTGCTTTCTCCATTTCTATATTACCTTTATTAAGTAGTTTGCGATGTTTGTTCAGAGTCCCGATACACCAGCTATCCAGTTTCAGTTTGCTCCACTCATTACAGAAATTTCTTTAAATATCCCTTAAATTCTTGTTTTTCTGAATTTGCACAGTTTTCAATAAGAACAAAACATCAAATAGTTTAACTGGCAAACAGCATACATTTTGTACAGTAAATCAGAAAATGTTCTGTACCTCGTTAATTTATTGTCCACCATTAATGTTTCAGTTAAGTTATAACTTATACTGTTAAAATAGAAGGGATTCAATTCACATCAATGAATTCTACGTTCGCCATAAATAAAAGATTGCATCCAAAGGCCTCCTATCCTTAAAAAATAAAGTGCATTACATTAACATGACTTTCTTACCCCTGCTTGTTTTTATATCTCTTCTGAAAATAGTCTTACAAAAGTATTTATCCATCTACTTAACCTTAATCGGAATAAACAGTAAAAATCGAGATACAGGAGACTGAAGCCACAGTCAAGTGTTTAAAAAGCTTTTTGTATGACATCACGAGAAGCAAAAGGATAGTTAAAACTTCAAAATTAAGGGATAAAGTATCGCAAAATTAAACCAACAGAAACATATATCTTTTCAAAAAGATTATTATTTGACATAAATTGTGTTTTAACGAGATCTAGATTTTTCATGTTTTTGTCTCTGCTATGATTTAACATTTATTCAAAATTCATTCATAATAAAGAGAATTCAGAGGATATTGAGAGTAAATCCAAAGTATAGGAATATTACTAACGCAAATAGCTTTAATATAGCTATGTTAATCAAGTTCTTTGGGGCCACGCTTTAGAAAATCAAAATAATAAAAAAATCTGAATTCTTACACTCACATGACTTTCTCTACTCTTGTACAAACTATTTTTACAAACGTTTATTCTCCATCAACTGCATGTTAATCGAGTTTTGCAGACTCTATCTTATTGCTAAGTTTCTTGTAGATGTAAGGGTAAATATATATTTACAAGGGCAATACAGAAATACAGTAGCCTTTAAGCATATACATATCTCTTAATAGCTAGTTGTTAGGTGCAGCACCATTCCCTTTGCAACAGATTAATACTCTTTGCATATACAAGATAAAAAAAATGAATAACGAATTCCCATTTGAGAAAACAAGTATTGAAAAATTTAAGGGAATAACAAGCAATATCTCGAAAGTGGTTCACTCAACAACAAAAAATGTATATGACATAAATTGTGTATTTTAACGCAATCTACATTCTTTGTGTAGTACAATTTTTTCTATCTCTTATGGTTTACCAGTTATGCAAAAGTCGTTCACAATGAAGAATACTTTGGAGACATTCCCAGAAAATTCAAGATATACATTTCATTTATCATGAAAATATCTTAAACATAGGATATTTTAATCAAAATCGTTAGAGCCATTTTTGAGAAAAGTAAAATTTTCGAAAAATATTCCATGTAAAGGGTAATCTGGGGTGGAGATTTTCTTGAAAACCTTCGTGTCGCATCTCTGGAAGATACTGAACCTAAATACCAAGTTTGGTGTTTATCCGACTGTTCGTTTCGTAGTTATGCTGTTCACAGACAGACACACAGGCAGATAGACAGACACACAGACACGCACACGGACATGTTTCCAAAAATGTTTTTGTTTGATTCAGGGGGTCTCAAAACATATATTTCCGGTGAAATCTCGGTATCGAATTTTTGGGTGGAATACAATACTTCCCCTACTTACTATTCTAGTAGGGAAAGTAAAAATGTTCAATTTTGAAGTTAGTTTGGGGTTAGAATGTTTTCTTAAAAATATTTGTGTCGTAAGGAGATTTTAGACTTACATACGAATTTTGATGTAATTTTTGTGCTTTCGTATTTTGAATTAGACTGCTGTTTTCTTCTTTTCTCTCTCTCTCTCTCTCTCTCTCTCTCTCTCTCTCTCGCTAATAGACATTCTTTTCTAAAAAAGTATTTTTACAGCCAGGAGGCTCCAAAATATTTCCCTGTGAAATCTCCATACCGGTTTTTACTAAAATTTAACATCCACGCCATAGCTATTAATAAAGTCTCCCTCCTGCCCGATTTGATAAATCAGTTAATATTCCAGTATTATAGTACTCAGCATTTTGATAGTAAGTAACTAAACGACAAGAAGTTAACCCTAAACGATCTCAAGCTAACAAAATTCTTATTAAATCGGATTTATTTATTTTTTGAGATAGGTAGATCTGTCTAACGTACAGTCTCCCCAATCTCTCCCCAGCCAAAAAATTCTGAATAAAACACTTCCTTTACTAGGTGGTACAGAAAGTAAAAATCTGATACGTTACATTCATATGAGTTTCTCTTATCTCTGTCGTTTATTAGCGTGTATAAAACTACTCTTACTAAAGCTTATTTTCCTATCTACTTCATTTTATTCCATATAAACGTTTGCAGAAATATTTACATTTCGTTATAGATATAAAGGAAACAGCGATAGACATAAGCTGAAAACTGGACGCTATACGCTGGCCTTTAAATTTACATAGTTTCCATGACATCGCGACAAACAACTGAGAATCGACAGGACAAGAATGACGAACCATTAATAATGGATATCTCAGAAATGACTTATGCGCCAAAAACTATTTTAAATAAACTGTGTATTTTCTTGTTTAGTACGCTTTCATCTACCAATTAACGTTTACCAATTATACAAGATTGTTCAAAATTCCTTCCTTCACAGGCCATTCTCAGAAAATTCAAGATATGCATTTTATTTGTCATGTAAATATCTTGAATGTGTGGTATTTTAATCAAAATCGTTAACAGCTATTTTTTAGGAAATCGAAAATATCTAAAAACCTTCCATGCACGTGGTAGTAGGGTGGGGGGAATTTCTTGAAAATGTTTGTGTAGCATCATTGTAAGAATTTGAATTTAACAGTGTGGTATTTATCCGACTTTTCATTTATGCACATACACAGACATTTTTCTAAAAGTGCTTCTTTGGGTTCTTAAGGCTTCAAAACATACATTTACGGTGAAATCACGACATCAAATTCTTGGGAGGAATACGATACTTCCCCTACTTACTATACGTAGAAGAGACAGTGAAACTAAACTGAAGTGAACTTGCCCTACACATAATACTGAACTGCTCAGGAATAACAAGGTTTCGGATCCCTACTGTTGAGTTGTGTTGCTGATGCTGGCCTTACGTTGGTGTTTGTATGGTTTCCTGGTCATTTGCGTGTCGGTAAACAAAGCTGCTGATGCTGCGACAGAGCTATTCTAACTACCAGAGTAATTCATTATGAATATTACGTAACCTCACGTTCACAGTGCGTCCAGTTAGAATAAAAAATACCCCTATAGTTATACATAAACATTTGCAAGTCTCTAGTTGTGATGTTTATGTCTGTGTCAGGCATAAGAAACAGTCAATCAGAGAGCGAGTGTCTACACCCTCATTTTATATTTGTTCTACAGTGTGAGGTAGTATTTTTAACACTAAAAATATTTCAGTCTAATTATACAAAATATAAATTCAATAACGCATCCCGGGCCGTAAACCAGAACTCAACGCCCTAGCCCTTAGCGCCGCGGCGCAGTAAGAACTTTGGATTTATGTACGTGTGTATGTATGCTACAATATCTATATCATATTACTTTCTCTACTACGTATAGTAAGTAGGGGAAGTATTGTATTCCACCCAAAAATTCGATACCGAGATTTCACCGGAAATACATGTTTTGAGACCCCCTGAATCAAACAAAAACATTTTTGGAAACATGTCCGTGTGTGTGTGTGTGTCTGTCTGTCTGTGAACAGCATAACTCAGAAACGAACAGTCGGATAAACACCAAACTTGGTATTTAGGTTCAGTATCTTCCAAGGATGCGACACGAAGGTTTTCAAGAAAATCCCCCTACCCCAGATTACCCTTTACATGGAAAATTTTTCGAAAATTTTAATTTTCTCAAAAATGGCTCTAACGATTTTGATTAAAATATCATATGTTTAAGATATTTTTATGACAAATAAAATGTATATCTTGAATTTCATGGGAAGTCTCCAAAAGTATTCTTCATTGTGAACGACTTTTGCATAACTGGTTAACCATAAGAGATAGACAAAATTTTACTACACAAAAAATGTAGATCACGTTAAAATACACAATTTAATTCATATTCAGTTTTTTTGTTGAGTGAACCATTTTCTAGATATTACTTGTTATTCCCTTAAATTTTTCAATACTTTCTCAAATGGGAATTCGTTATTCATTTTTTTGTCTTGGATATGCAAAGAGTATTAATCTGTGGGAAAGGGAATGGTGCTGCACCTAGCAACAAGCTATTAAGAGATATGTATGTGCTTAAAGGCTACTGTATTTCTATATTGCCCTTGTAAATATATATTCCCCTTACATCTACAAGAAAATTAGCAATAAGATAGTGTCTGTAAATGTTTATCTCGATTAATATGAGGCATATGGAGAATAAGCGTTTGTAAAAATAGTTTGTACAAGAGTAGAGAAAGTCATGTGAGTGCAACACATCAGATTTTTTTTAAGGAACCCTGCTAATATTGTAAAAAACTAAACATTAATTTTTTAATCGTTATTTCACCGATCGATTGCCTTCACTTAAATTTCATTATGCACGGTATCATTGTCTTGTCTTAAAGGGAAATGTTCTTTTGTGCATTTCTCTCTTCCGAAAGAAGCTATTTTATCGAGGTTAATAATCGAGGACTGCCATTTTACCGTCATTTGTTCAGAGACGGCACCGCACCGGTTTTGTGTTCATTGTAGCGAGCCTTTGACGGCGTTCGGTGCTTTACTACAGCGTGTCACGTTTGAGATCCGCTACGTTTTCATTGCTGTCGACCGCTTGTAACTCCGGCATTGCAGAATGCATTTTATGGTCAGCTGGTGGCGTCAACAAGGGCTAGAAGGCGTAATTTTTGGTTTTCGTTGTTTTGGGAGAAGCCGCGTGCTCTATTGGGTTCTGCTTTAGCGTCTTTTTTTCCTGGGTTGGTCTTATCCTCCCAGTTTTATGACCGCTTCCATTTTGGTCGTTCCCGATTCTTGAGTTATTGACGCTGGTTTTATGTATTTCTACTTTTAGTATTGTCTCAAGGACAAATTTCTCAGTATCTTAAACATCTTTTACGCGCATATGATTCCGATTCTAATTTTCCCTTCGAGAATCGTAATTTCAAAAGAAATAGTGAGGTACATCTATACCCTTAAACCTTAAAGTCCTAGTATCTGGGTCAATACCAGTGCGAACTAAGAAATGGTACTCAATGGAAGGTAGAATTACAAACAAAAGGGCATTCTTGGAAGACTTATTTCGTTTAGTTCTTAAGTTTCTGTTTAAACAAGTTTTATATTAGAGTACAGTAGTTTACTGTAACTAATATCTGTAGCTCTAATATATTATCTCTAGACCTGCGATCTTGGGGACCGAAAACAAAATTTGATTGCAATACAGTATATAGAATACGGACCACTTCACTCTATCGAAGACTTGAACCCAGTGGCCACTCCATATCATATCCTGGCCTAAGCTAATCCATGTCACCTCATTGAATTGGGTCATCACCACCCGAATACCACCTCAGCCCTCATACTTCCAGACTCTATGGAGGGTAGGGCATAATTTTAATCAGAAAAGTGAACCCGATATCTCTGTTGAGAAGTCAAAATATGGTCTTCTCGGCCACTGAGGATGTCCACTGCATTCTTATATGTCAATAAGTTTTAAGAACTGTAAATTCAAGGATTGGCACCTATCTTGATGTTATCTGTAGAAACAGTTTATTACTTACCATAATAAATATCGGTGTCACCAGTGTTTGCATCTTCATTAGTACCGTTTGCCTTAATACAAACTTTAAAAAAACAAGCTTTTGTTTTACAGTTTTTCGAATTTCTCCATTTAAAGGTTTAAATTAAATGCTTTACTTCTATTAAGTTCCCAGTTGTTAAAAGCAGACTTAGTATTTCATAATCAAGGAAGCTCTGATTGTAGGTTATAAATGCATACGAATACCTTGTCATATGCTTTTTTATGTCATTTACCTAATCTCTTATAAATGCATCAGGCAGAGCAGAGAAGGATGCTAAAACGCAAACGATTCAGCTTCGGTAAAGTTCTGAATCTTATTTCTACGATCATAAATGCACATGTACCTATGTAAAGTAGGAAAAGTGAAAGTAAAGAAGTAGAGGTTTTAAATAAAACATCTTGGGGTATCTTATACCAAAATTATTATATTTTGACACTCCACTGTTATGTGCGGGTATAGGTTATTCAACGGAGGGGTCACCTGGCGCACTGCGATCTACATAGATCTATCGTGGCTACCAACCCCCAGGAATAATGCATGGAGAAAGGGAACCACAGAAGGCTACAGGTTTTATGTAGACAGGCCACAGAGAGAGGGCGATGAACGACCCACCAATCAAGCAGCCCTCTGGTGTGCACGGGGAGTACTCTTTCGATTGAATATGCATCCGCGCCATCTGCCCGGCACTACCATGCAACACGAAACCTAGAAGTACACCTAAAAGATAAGAACAAAACGGAATGAAAGGGGAATGATGGAAAAGAAATCGTTATAGATGAGAAACCACCCCAGAATTCGCCTACCGACACCGGGGGAAACACGGAAAACCCATAAGTCAGAGTGGGCAGTCGCCGTGGATCGAATCCGGGACCTCGGTAATATCTTATCTAGCTTGTGAAGAAATAAAACTAAAATGTCGCCCAGATTTACAGAGTTAAGGGAATAAAGTAAGATTCAGCTGTTTCCATTCTTTTTCCTCACAAACCAAAGATACAATATAATGAACCTAAAGGAAATTCTTGGTTAATGCAGTTGCATTTCAATTACCAAGTTGCATCGACTTTGCTAACCCCCTCTCCATTCTCCAGTTCATTCGTAGTCATTTGAATTTATACTTAAACTCCTTTTCTGCACCTGTGGCACTATTTGAATCCCTGCATCTTCCAATGCAATGGAAAATTGGGAGCAGAGAAAATATCTAATAGGTTCCTCTGGCTATTTTGCAGCATACGGTAATAAAATGGCCTAAAACTCCAATACATAAATTGAAAGCAAACCAGCACCAATTTCATGTACACATATAGGGTAATATTATTTGTAAAACACTTAAAACATTTTTAGAGTTATGGAGAGGTTCAAATCAGTATCCCAATAATGTTGTTGTTTCTAACGCTCCCAAAAAGGACCATGACCTTCGGGGTTACCTCATTCCAACAAGCGATGAATGAATCCATTTCTGAGATGGAGGCACCAAGTGGGCAGAATTCGTTGATTCCGATGATAAAGTGATGACGATGGCAAGCGAGGACCTACAGCTTTTACTATGGACTGCGAACCACGTTGGGCCTTGAGAATATTGCACAAGTTTCATACGTGAAGGCTTGGATAGGGCCGACTTAAAATCGCCACTCCAGAACGGGAAGCGAACCGCTACCTTCAATACGAGAGCGGAAGCTAAACCACCTCACTACTCTGCACCCATATCCGAATAATATTAAATCTGCCTAATTCATGACCCATTATATCAAACTACCTAACATATAATTGAAATTTTTACAGGATATAAATGCATGGGTTCTCAGTTCACCGATCTGCTTTTATACAATAAGGTTGTTTATTAGGGAATATAGCATCATTATCTTGTTATACCATCCTTTAATTAAAATTTATCAGCAATTATTTTAAAAAATAAGCAATGTATTATCAATGCCAAAGTGGATCCACAAGCACTTAGCGGTTGTTTTTATCATCCTAAAAATGAATTTAGATATTTTCAGTTTTTCTGAGAAAATGCCGTAAAATTTCACAAAAGAAGCTGTTCATAGCAGAAATGTAGAAAAAAAAGCTCGCATATACTTGAAAAGAAAGGAATCACATGGCTTGATCTCACGGAAGCTGCCATACTTTAGAATAACACCAATTTATGGAACAAAAGCTTCCCTAAAAGATGATATAAAGTTTATCTCTCTACTCCAAAGTGTGTAGGAGTTTATTATATTTTCCTGGTAAGCAGTATAGAATTCAGGGTACAAAGTACTACATGCATTACAGTTTCAAAAATCTGATGTGTTACACTCACATAACTTTCTCTACTCTTGTACAACCTAATTTTACAAACGCCTATTCTCCATATGCTTCATGTTAATCGAGATATCGAGATGTCAATCTTATTGGTAATTTTCTTGTAGATGCAAGGGAAATATGGTAGCTTTTAAGCGATAGTCAAATATTTTAACGCTGGTTGCTATGTGACGCATTCCATTCTCTTTGCATGTCCAGGACATAAAAAAAATGAATAACGCATTTGAGAAAATGTATAAGTATTGGAAAATTTAAGGAAATAACAAGCAATATCTCGAAAACGGTTCACTCAACAAAAGAAATGTATATGACATAAGTTGCGTATTTTAACGCGATCTACATTTTTTGTGTAGTAAAATTTTGTCTATCTCTTATGGTTTACCAGTTATGCAAAAGTCGTTCACAATGAAGAATACTTTTGGAGACATTCCCAGAAAATTCGAGATATACATTTCATTTCTCATGACATTACCCTAAACATATGATATTTTCATCAAAATCGTTAGAGCCATTTTTGAGAAAATTAAAATTTTCGAAAAATCTTCCATGTAAAGGGTAGTCTGGGGTGGGGGGATTTTCTTGAAAACCTTCCTGTCGCATCTCTGGAAGATACTGAACCTAAATACCAAGTTTGGTGCTTATCCGATTGTTCGTTTTTGAGTTATGCTGTTCACAGACACACAGACACACACACACAGACACACACACAGACACACACACACACAGACACACACACGGACATGTTTCCAAAAATGCTTTTTTTGGATTCAGGAGGTCTCAAAACGTGTATTTCCGGTGAAATCTCGGTATCGAATTTTTGGGTGGAATGCAATACTTCCCCTACTTACTATACGTAGTAGAGAAAGTAAAAAATATGTTTAAGACATCAATATTTTTCCTACAACAATAAAATGTTTAAGAGGATATTCTAATTGACAAGACTACACAAAAACCTAAAAATTCCGTATTTTTTTAAACCTCCGCGATTTAGTCCTCTCTTAAAATAATTTTACTAATAATACTTGTTTAAATTTGGGGTGGTATTACTGCCGCTGCTTCTTTCTACCATATGTGATACCTCTCCTGGAGGAAAAGAAAATGGATGTATAAAACCACCAATCGCTAAATTTTTCATTGGTTTTTGACAGAGAAGAGTAACTCGCAAACATTTTAATAGCACATGCAAGAAATTTATAAGCAAATACTTTAAGCCTTGTTGCTGCACTTTACATGGGAAGCGCTTATTAAAATGTTAACCCACCACAACTTGATCCTTAGTAAGCAGTAAAATGGGGAAACCAAACAGGCTACCTAGGATTATTGCCAGCGTGCTAACTGCTGTACATAGTATAGACAACAGTGTGTTCGAATTGTCACCTCGCTTTTGAGGCTAAGTGCCAAATCACTATACTAGAGCTTCTTCAAAGAGTTTGAAATAAACATTCAGTATAATTTTGAAGTACTTAAAATATCTTCAAAGTCTATAATGTCAATGTTTGGATTCAGTTTTCTGAAGCGAGTGTCGACTTTAAGAGAAAGGATTTAACGAATTACACGTGACGGAGAAGTTGCTAGCAAGCACGGCGTTCAATCCGAAGCATGCTAACATGATAACGACATTAATCATAAAATGGAGACCCAAATAACGTACCTCACAATGTCAATGCAAAAGCATAAAATAAAGCAAACTAGCAAATATGTCAATCGTTTTTGCATAACCCTACTACTATACAACATATGCATAGTGCACATTAAATTAAATTGAGTTTTATTTATGGTCGCTTTGTATTGGGTCTGAAAGACCTGTAGTTTTGCTCAGAGGACTCTTTATCAGGCTTAAGATTCTTTCATGTGCCGTAAATCTACGACACCGGCTTTATTTCCCTTTCGAAGGAGCCATGCTAAGGACTTTTACGTCCGAAAAAATTCATCGCCCTCCGCCGGTTTTAAACCCGCGACCTTGGGAAGTAGAGGCTAGCTTGGTAACCACTACACCACGGAGTACGATAGAGTGTATATATACCTATACCTCGGATATTATATTTCACCTTAAAATAAAAAGATGTATTAAATTTCGATCTGTTAAAGGTAGAGTAATTGCTCAAGCAAGCACAGTTTTATTTCAAAATAGATTCTAAGTAAAAGATAACGCATTCACCATCTTTAATGCATGTTATATCATTGTGAAGCCTGAAAATCACAGCGTTGTCAGATAGACGTATTCCTTAGTTTAACCACCTCCCTATAGAAACCTACAATTGGTTTCTTCGAGCACCAGAAGTAATTTTTACTTCTTTTCACAGAACAACTGAGTTAAACGAGGAATGGAATGTCTGGTGAAAGCGAATTTTTGTCATAATTTGTAAACACAAACAAACTTGTAGTACGTTGTAACTGTTGGTATTAATTTCTTTTCATTGAAATCATATGGAACGCATTTAGTCTATCAAGTATGAAAAATTTATAATTTTTGCATAAAGGGGTCAAAATACTTCTAGAGGTGTTGAATGTAAATGACACCGTAAGTCACCACTGCCCGTCAGTAAATAATTAACATTTGTTGAGTGTGGTAAGCATTAATATAGGAAAAAGGAGAAATTGGGTTGAATTAGTTTATTCGAACCAAAAGTAGAAATTATATATTACTTAGGGGCCAAATTGACTCCTTTCGGCGTTCTAGTGTTAACATCTTTAACTTTAATGAACTTCGTTTGGTTCAATTTTGACTTTATATAAGTCTCAATTCTCATCATAAGTCGGTTATTGACACAATTTTACTATATTGTTCACGTAGAACAATGTCCTCTTGATATTGGTTTTCTGGTGACTTAGTTTCCGTATTTTCATCACAGTTTATTTTTGCTTTCTCTACTACGTATAGTATTCCACCAAAAAATTGGATACCGAGATTTCACCGGAAATATATGTTTTGAGACCCCCTGAATCCAAAAAAAGCGTTTTTGGAAGCATGTCCGTGTGTGTGTGTCTGTGAACAGCATAACTCAGAAACGAACAGTCGGATAAACACCAAACTTGGTATTTTGGTACAGTATCTTCCAGAGATGCGACACGAAGGTTTTCAAGAAAATCCCCCACCCCAGATTACCATTTAAATGAAACATTTTTCGAAAATTTTAATTTTCTCAAAAATGGCTCTAACGATTTTTATTAAAATATGATATGTTTAAGATATTCTCAAGACAACTAAAATGTATATCTTGAATTTTCTCCAAAAGTATTCTTCATTGCGAACGACTTTTGCATAACTAGCAAATCATAAGAGATAGACAAAATTTTACTACACAAAAATGTAGATCGCATTAAGATACACAATTTATGTCATATACATTTTTGTTGTTGAGTGAAGCATTTTAGAGATATTGCTTGTTATTCCCTTAAATTTTTCAATACTTATTTTCTCAAATGGGAATTCGTTATTTATTTTTTTTGTCTTGGATACGCAAAGAGTATTAGTCTGTGCCAAAGAGAATGGTGCTGCACCTAGCAACCAGCTATTAAGAGATATGTATGTGCTTAAACGCTACTGTATTTCTATATTGCGTTTGCAAATACAAAACAAGGAGAACATAGCACGCCTTAAGCGATAGTCATATATTTTTAGAACTGGTCGCTATGTGTAAAATGTAATTCTCTTTGTATGTCAAAAGATCGTTTCTGTAAATGTTTATCTTGATTAATATGAAATAGATGGAGAATAACAGTTTGTAAAGATAGTTTGTACAAGAGTAGAAAAAGTCATGTGAGAGTAACACATCAAATTTTTTCGGAACCATTGATATGGTTTTGGTATAAGCTTATATCTTTGGGAATGTTTTCCCGTACTAGTTTGCATCAAAGAGTCCAAATCCCATACCTGGCTGACATCACTGTACAGGCTACGGCAATGTGATAAATTAGCAACCAGTGAGCCCTGACAGGCAGACTTATCCTAGCCAGGCAAACACGGAGTTTGGCAAACAAACACGCAGGTGATTTCACTTGACTGCATATGCACTACGTGTTCCAGCTACATTGCAAATCAAGGAAAGGGCAAAGATACAGTGTGCTCTGAAATCCACGTCTACTGTGCTGGAATGCAATGAAGTTTAATTAATATGGATAATTACCATAGCCATACAATATAGCATCCCCTCGGCAAATGAATTCTAGTTTTGTAGCGGTGCAATTACAAAGAGCAGCTTGAGTCACTGTGTATTCCGAGTTAGCCAGTAATCATTCGTTTCAAAACCCGAAAGCTGCAATTCAATAAATTATTTGAGTTTACAATTCAGCCAGAAATAACAAATATTTCCTAATATACATCGAATCCAAAATTTCATTTCCAAAGCTCCATTTTCAAGTGCCACTTTGTGGCAGTATTTTGTATCACAACACTGAATGCCAGAGTGATTGTAGTGTAAATAAACATTATTGTATGACAATGATTTGAGATGTTTGTTAATTATAAGAATTGTTAGGAAATAAGTTTACACGACCTCACTGAAACTGACAATAAGAGCGGGCAACAATGAGCGAGGGGGTAAGTTGTTTATTAATTAGAAGAGGCAAGCAAATGACGTCAGATTAGCGCGCTTTTCTGTGGAAATGGAGGGAGTTTCTTCCCTGGAGCATGTGTGTTCAAACTTTTGATTGGATATAGGGATGGACGCTAATGTTGGCGCGCTTTATTGGCCAGTAGCGGCTCTGTTATGATGTTTGGGCATATCGGGGTGAGGGAGTATAAAAAGCTAAAGTCAGAGATGGGTAACGCTCAGTCCAACAGAAACATTCGTGCATTACACATCGTTCAGTCCAAAAGAAGGATTCGCGGGTAATACGTCGTTCAGTCCAAAAGAATCATACAAAGGTTATACGTCGCACAGTTTAAGAGAATCGTTCGCGCGTTATACGTCGCGCAATTCTACAAAATCTCTCGCGTTGTAAAGTTGGTTATAAATGTGAAATACGCGAATTAATAATGTGCAGCAAATAAGTAATTATAGTGATATTAGAAAATGTAACAGTTTCAGTCGGGCGTGTATCAAGAGTCAATATGTGAAATTAATTAATTGTGGCGGTAATAAAAGTGTAAGAAAAATTCTTTTATAAGTGTTATCTTTCAGTAACAAATCCTTTCCGTTTACACACCCTGTTCAAGAGATATGCTCGACTGAGTAGTAATAATAGCTAGCCGGAGGACAAATAACACAAAAATTCAAACTAGTAATACAATAACAGGCGCCCAGCAATAGATAACACGAAGTTTCCGCGACAAATTGGCTCCCATACGTGATGCAGATAAACATGAAGCATCTTCCAACTACCAACAAATATAAAATACTTCAACTTTGACTCCACATTCAAATTAAGTGCGAATGAATATAACATAATAACCTTTAAATACTCTCTCGTTCTTCTTCAAGTATCATAATTATTTATGTTAACTTATGTTATAGCGGCACTATTTATATTTTGAGCCTAATAATTAAAACAAAGTAAATTATGATCTTAAACTGCTTTATTGTTTTTCAAAATATTCTCCTTTATGATCAATGCACTTTTGTATCCATTTGAACCGTTTTTCAAAACATTTATTCCAGTCTTCTTGAGAGACCTCCAAAACATGGTTTTTGAAGTCATCAACGGCTTCTTCTGCCAACGAAAATCCTTGTCCACGCAATTTAAACTTGATGTTCGGGAACAAAAAGAAGTCATTTGGTGCCAAATCAGGACTGTATGGCGGATGACCCATCAATTCGATTTTTTGAGGCTTCAAATACTCCGTTAGACGAGATGTGTGTGCGCTCGCATTGTCTTGATGAAAAATGATCCTACGGTTCTTGTTGGTTTTCCTTACTTCACCGAAGACTTCCGGCAAACAAATGGTTGTGTAGCATTCGGCATTGGCCGTTTTACGTTTAAGCCGTTTTCCCGTTTAAGCAGGAGACTATTTGCTTCGAAGTGCTTCGAGGGCGAACAACTTTTGTTGAATTTGCTTCATCTTGAAACACCCATACAGTCGACTGCTGTTTACGTTCCGGCTCATACGCATGGATCCACGATTCGTCACCTGTTACAATCTTATATACGTCTTTTGAGGCACCGCCATTGCATTTCTTGAGCACTTTTGTACACCAATCGACACGAGCATCTTTTTGAGATTGCGTCAAATTATGTGGGATCCAACGAGAGCAAACCTTTTTCACGGCTAAATAATCATGCAATATTTTATGTATGGTGGTGGAACTAATGCCTGGGGTTGCCTCAATCTCACAATATGTCCCATGACGATCTTTCATTATTAGTGTTTGTACAGCATTAATGTTTTCTGGCACAACAACTGATTTTGGACGATCTTCACGAACTTCATCATTGAGCGAACGCGGCTATGATTAAATTCGTTATACCAGCGTTTCACAGTGGCAAAGGATGGAGCTTCGTCGCCAAATGTGGAAGTTAGTTGATCGATGCACTCTTGTCTTGATAATCCACATCGAATGTCGTAATAAATCATTGCACGAACATTTTCACGAGTTAATTCCATGTTTTTGTTGACACAAAATTTTCAAGTTAGTGTAAACAAAGCAAATGACGCTATATTGATAAAATGTTTGAAGTAGATTATGTCAAAAATGTCATACTTTCCATTGGAAACGTCAGATGGCACCTACAACATTCAGGGTTGTCAAGGCTCAAAATATAAATAGTGCCCCTCGTATATCTTTATGACT
The DNA here is from genome assembly GCA_030765065.1 of Deroplatys truncata. Lineage (NCBI taxonomy): Eukaryota > Metazoa > Arthropoda > Insecta > Mantodea > Mantidae > Deroplatys > Deroplatys truncata. The sequence continues at coordinate 58,737,793 of CM060979.1, read as the reverse complement.
TCAAGAAGTGGTGCTATGATTAGGCCACGAGTCAAATTGAAGTCTGGGCTTGTAGTAAAAGAGATCTCCGTAATGTACGTCTTTTTCATTAGTTCCAATTACAGTTCTAAACATTTTGATAGTACGGGATCTTAAAGAGTTATCAGGTAACACAACATTGAGTGTAGCACTAAGGAAAGATTCCATTAAAAGTTATGAATCCCAGTAACCTCGAACCGACGTCTTCTGAAACGCAGAATTTTATCTAAAATGATAAATTTTTGCGTTAACACCTATTCGAATTTACGCATCATACTAAAAAATAAATTATTTTAAGAACCTATGGTACGCAAACATTGATTTGTTTCATTCCGAAGTCTTTCCCACCACTATGACATAAATTTCTCTACCTCCTACATATAATGGATAAGGGAAATGTTATATTTCATCCAAAAATTCCGATACAAGTTTCGCCAGAAATGCAGGTTTTGGGGTGTACCACAGAATAAAAATATATTTAAAGAAAAAGGGTCCACGCGCACGTCCCAAAGAGAGAGAGAGACAGAGAGAGAGAGAGAATAAAAATTGGAAAAATACCAACTTAAAATTGGAACCAAACGCTTTTATACATTTCAGGCAAAATTTTTCAAGAAAATCTTCCCAAAGTGTCCCTCTATGTAAAAATTTTGTTTTTCAGAATGACGCTTGTGTTATTGATTAAAATTTTGATATTTGCATGCCTAAGAAAATGCATACCTTAAATTTTCTGTGAATAGCCTGTGAAGTCCTGAACTCTTATAAGGTTTTGGGTTCAGGGACTTCAAAATGTGTTTTCGATGCAATCTCGATATCTAGCTTTCGGTTGAAATGCAATACTTCTCCTATCGCTACAAGTAAACGGTAGATAAATTAAAAATGTGACAAGCCCGCCTGATATATTGGATATATCAAGACATCCATGAAATCTTTGTGCGTGAAACATTCGAGAATGCAAACCCATAGGGTACAATGACCAAGTATTGGAGGAGGCTTTTAACTACCTACTCTTGGAGAAAGTTCGACATCTGCATTCTGAAACTTTGCATTCATGTGTCTCCCTAACAATAGGGACTATAAAAAGACGGCAGGAAACAAATGTGTGTCAGTTTGATAAGAGTTAACCGTTGCTTTTTTCTATTGTTCCATTCATGTCCCGACTTTAACTGCAGTGGTCATACTGGTGGCCTTTGTACCTTTAGAACATGTTGCCTATCAGCAATGGTGTTAACTCGTATACCGTTGTTATTAGATATGTTTTTTACCTTCGCTACTACGTATAGTTAGTAGGGGAAGTATTGTATTCTACCCAAAAATTCTATACCGAGATTTCACCGGAAATATATGTTTTGAGCCCCCTGAATCCAAAAAAAGCATTTTTGGAAACATGTCCGTGTGTGTCTGTATGTGTGTCTGTCTGTGAACAGCATAACTCAGAAGCGAACAGTCGGATAAACACCAAACTTGGTATTTAGGTTCAGTATCTTCCAGAGATGCGACACGAAGGTTTTCAAGAAAATCCCCCCACCCCAGACTACCCTTTACATGGAACATTTTTCGAAAATTTTAATTTTCTCAAAAACGGCTCTAACGATTTTGATTAAAATATCATATGTTTAAGATATTTTCATGACAAATGAAATATATATCTCGAAGTTTCTGGGAATGTCTCCAAAAGTGTTCTTCATTGTGAACGACTTTTGCATAACTGGTAAACCATAAGAGATAGACAAAATTTTACTGTACAAACGATGTAGATCGCGTTAAAATATACAATTTATGTCGTACGCATTTTTTTTTTGAATCAACCATTTGCGAGATATTGCTTGTTATTCCCTTATATTTTCCAATACTTATACTTTTTCTCAAATATAAATTCGTTATTCACTTTTCTTGGTCCTGGTAATGCAAAGAGAATGGAATACTCCACATAGCAACCAGCTCTTAAAATATTTGACTATCGCTTAAAGCCTAGCAATTCCCCTTGCATCTACAAGAAAATTAGCAATAAGATTAACATCTCGATATCTCGATTAACATGAAGCATATGGAGAATAAGCGTTTGTAAAAATAGTTTGTACAAGAGTAGAGAAAATCATGTGAGTGTAACACATCAGATTTTTTATTTGGATTTTATACATTAGATCACATACACATAATAATGTTAGCTAGAGCAAAACTACCACCCTCAGCCGGGATTCGAACCCGGGACCCCTCGCACAGCAGGCGGTGCTCTACCGACTGAACTACGGAGCCTGCTACGTTGTTTGTTACATTACTTTTAATTAAATTAGGAGAATAAAGTTCCTAGTTAACACTAATGCTGAAATTGAAAGATGTACTGCATAGAGTACATTAAGCTACTGCTTCCTGAGAACATCCTATCCTCCTCGAAAAATCAAAAGATTTGACAATACGATAGAAGCAATACAGTGATTACATAGAACAGATGGCAAGTTGTGTACTCATGTGATAGGCTCTTATCTGCATCAACTCTTTCGATTTCCTCATTGTTCTGCACAGTTAATGTAACATTTTCAGAAACGCATTATCTTCAACTGTGAAACAAATTAAATGGATGTACAATTTATAAATGGTTAATAATGTGTTATATTTGAATTTTAATACAAAGGATTTTGATAGTTTCACGTCGACATTTGTTAATTAATGTAACTGCTGTCTTTGTTTTAGAAAACTGAGTTGTATTTATGGACGTTCTTTAACTACTATGTCCTTAGTGTTACATTCTGTATTGTGCTCAGGGGTCTCTTTAACAGGTTTGAGGTTCTTTTACGTGCCGTAAATCTTGACACGGGACCACCGAGTTTACTTTACTTCCGAAGAAAACCATTCTAAGGATTTTTACACCCGAAAAAAACTCACCCCCTGCCGGGTTTGAACACTTGACCTCAGGAACATGGTACCACCAGGCCATAGAGGAGGACACGCTCTTGTTTAACACCATGTTAGGAAACATATACTGAATTTAAGTACACTTTATTCTAACTAGCTGAAATACCCGGTGTTGCTCGCAGGTTGACAGTTTATCCCTACAACATTTAGCCTTAGGTTGCACATACCCACACCCTTGGAGATATTTAAAATTATCACAAAATACTTAGAGTTAATTAAAACTCTCAGAGCTTTATAACAACAAAGAATTAAAACACTGAGAAAGTACACCACAAATACCTCAGTTTGTAATGATTTCTCGTGGATGCCGTTGAGTGACTTTCACGTCACATTTGGGCTTCCTCGTCGTTATTTGTAGAGAAAATCTAGTTTGGGAAGAAATAATAGCAGTTTAAGTAACACCAACATAATCGTGTTCATTCTCAGTAATTAACACAAACAAAACTGCTAATAAAACACACGATAGACAAAATAAAATGGTCAGAATTAATATACAAAGAAAAGAGGAATAACCTTAAGAAGCGGTACTTCGACTAGTTTGATGATGTTGTTATTATCCATGCCCATTGTCAATTTTAAGTGTCACTCAGTATTTGTTTTTCTGCTTATTAATGTATCACAAACTTCACATAGAGAAAGAAACCCACTACTTACAAAAAATGAACTACAAATTATAGTAATTTGTATCCGAATATTAGAGTATGATCGCAGAATGAATGGATATGAACTTCTACTTATTATTATTATTATTATTATTATTATTATTATTTCCACCATTACTTTAACAATATTTGAGTACCATAGGGACTTTTGTAGTCAATGTGATGAAGAAGATGGTTGCTTCACGTATGGAAAGCCAATTTGAAGTAGGAGTTGTATTGTAGTTCAACTGTTGGGGAGCTGAACTTGAAGTAGTTGCAACCACACGTATGGTAAAAAGTTTCCGGTAGCCTTCGTTTTGTAGGTTTAAAAATATTAACTTTGTAATTTTTTACTGTTTCTTTGATTATTGCATATATATGTTTGCCTCGGCTGCGTCAGTATTATTCTTAGAGACATGGATTTCTTTACAGGGAGTAGTGCGGCTAAGAATGTAGGCTTACACAGATTATAATTTTCACTTCACTACATTTATTAAACCTTGACACAATTTAAATAACACTTCACTGATATAGAGAGCTGTGAGATTCTTTTATTAATTACTTGCACTTTTTAACACGTAAACTATTTTCGTCTCACGCGAATACGTATTAAATTTCTCGAGAACGCATCTCGCGTCGGGTTAGGAACACTGTCTACAACCAACACGTCCAGTTATGAGCGCTGTCTACAAGCAACTGGCTTGATTTCTAACGCCTACATTTGTAAATTTCTGTATTTCAAGTCTCTGATTGGCTGTTCCTAATCCGATAAAATACTTTTATTTAACTTAAGCTTTTTTCTGGTTGTTGATTGGCTATTTTATCAACTGTCACAAAAAATACATTTGTGTCCCGTAGCATTCTTACTCATTATTGCCTAAAGGTTATCTCATAGTTAGCAACTTTTAACCTATTATTCTCACAGCTCCTACAGTATTAAATTACGTAATACATTCAGATAGCATTATTACATGTATACAATAATATAAACATATACAATGTATGTAATATACACTTTATATATATTGTTACATACACATATTGCTTTATGGTGGGCTGTTATTATATTGTTTATTACATAATTTGACTAAAATCATTCAAGTGTTAAAAATACTGCCTCAGTGATTATTTGAATATCTTTGTATTATTATCTATACACAATAAATGATCATATGAGGATAAAGAAGTGGTGTTTTGTCTGATTTGAAGTAGTTGATTTTTGTTTGTATTTGGAGGATACTTCATGTTTATATGCACCACGTATAGAAGCCAATTTGTCGAAGTCACTTCGTGATATCTTTTGCTGGGCGCCTGTTATTGTATTACTACTTTGAATGTTGGGTTCATTGTCCTCCGGCTAGCTACTATTTCTCGGTCAAGCAAATCTCTTGAACAGGGTGTGTAAACGGAAAGGATTTGTTACTCACAGATAACACTGATAAAAGAATTTGTTATTACACTTTTATTACCGTCAAAATTAATTAAGTTCACTTGATACAAGCCAGACTGAAGCTGTTATATTTTCTAATATCACTATAATCACTTATTTACTGCACATTATTAATTCGCGTGTTTCACATTTATAACAAACTTTAAGACGAGAGAGATTCTGTAGAATTGCGTAACGTGTACTTTATGTATGCTTCCGTTGAACTACGCGACGTATAACTCACGAATACTTATGTTGAACTGATCGACGTATTACACGCGAATGCTTCTGTTGGACTGACGAAATCTGCTTCTGACTTTAGCTTTTTATACTCCCACACCCCGATATGCCTAAATATTATAACCGAGCTGCTATTAGTTAATAAAACGCGCCAACATTAGCGTCTATTTTTATATCCAATCAAAAATTACGAACACATATACTCTAGGGAAGAAATTCCCTCCATTTCTAAAGAAACGCGCGCTACTCTGACGTCATTTGTTTGTCTCTTCTAATTGATAAACAACTCACCCCCTCGCTCATTGTTATCCGCTCTTATTGTCAGTTTCAGTGAGGTCGTGTAAACTTATTTCCTAACAATGCTTATAATTAACAAACATCTCAAATCAATGTCATACAATAATGCTAATTTACACTACAATCACTCTGGCATTTACATTATTGCGATACAAATTACTGCCACAGATTTGATGTTGTTGCTGTTATCATAAGTGGCATGACTGTTGTAATTATTGTTACCCCATGATAAATGTCAGAGAGGAATATATGAACTCACTGTTCCTTTGTTATTTTGTGAGGTCGTGAAAGCCTAAGTAAATTATTATCTAGATAATTCTGTTGGCAATGTTCGACGTATCACGACTATCGTTGAGAAAGATATTATAGATGGTCTTGTGAGCTTTAGTAGGCATCACATAAAATTGAATAACTAATCTGTGGAATGGAGTGGAATTTAATTTCGAATTCTGAGCTACACAGTAATTTTCCCCTTGCGTGAAAGGTTATGTATGCCAACTTTGGTCAAAATTGGTGCAACGGTGTAGAAGCCCCTAAGAAACATATACACACATACATAGGCTGACTTTATATTGCGTTCATATGATCATCATTAATGTGTGAAAGATAGACTGCGGTATGCGCGAATGTTTTGAAACTATTCATCCCTGGAGAATCAACATATAACACATATATCTGAGCTATGACGGCGTAACAGTTTATCAATACTTAGGACAACTTTAATGGTTTCTTCACAAGATTTCCTCGAAAGCAGACGTGTTACTGTACATTGGAAGAAATTGTGTGAAAAAGAAAGAATCGACCGCGGCATAAAGTATAACAGTATCTAATGCTAACACTTTAGCGAACTAATAAGTTGTGTAGAACACGAATAATTAATTTGAACTTTTTTCATTTCTCCGCTATGTACAGTAAACAGAGGAAGTATTGCATTCCACCCAAAAATTCAATACCTAGATTCCACCGTAAATACATGTTTTGAGCCCCTCTGAATCCAAAAAAAACACTTTTAGAAAAAGGTTCGTTTGTGTATTTAGGTTCAGCATCTTTTAAAGATGCGACACGAAAATTGTTAAGAAATTTTGCTACACCAGACTACCCTTTACTTGGAATATTTTTCGAAAATTTTTATTTTTTCCAAAATAGGTATAACAATTTTCATTAACATATCGTATATTTAAGATATTTTCATTACAAATTAAATGTATATCCTGAATTTTATGGAAATCTCACCGAACTTCTCCTCTTTTTGAATAAATTTTGCATAACAAGTAAACCGTAAGAGACAGACAAAATTGTCCTACACAAAAAATGTAGAGCTCCTTAAAGCACACAATTTATGTGATTTACTTTTTGTGGAGTGAACCATTTCCGATATATTAGTTACTAGTTTGAATTTTTTATTCTTTTTTTTTATCTCCTGGAGATGCAAAGAGAATCGACTGCTCCATATAGCAACCACCTCTTAAAAGATTTGACTACGCTTAAAGCCTACCTTTCACCTACAAGAAAATTAGCAATAAGGTGCAAATTATTATGTCGATTAACATGAAGTAGATGGAGAAAAGGGTTTGTAAAAATAGTTTGTACAAGAACAGAGAAAGTCATGCGAGTGTAACACTTCAGCCTTTCCTTTGAAAGATACTATTGCCTATAGGCAACGGTGTTAACTCGTATTCGCTTGTTGTTGGATTTCTGGTAAACTTTGGTTTGTTTTTATTATTTATATTATTATTATTATTATTCATTAGATCTCACACACATTCACACTCTCAGTCATACTTCCAGACTCTGGAGAGGAAAGGGAATAATCTAGAGCTAGAGAAAAATTCCCACTCCTAGCCGAAAGTTGAACCTGGGACCCCTCGCACAGCAGGCAGGTGATATACTGACTAGGATACGAGGCCAGTCACATATTGAACTTTTTTGCAAAGTTGTCAATAAATTAGTTAGACATTATACTTCGTAAACGTTCTTACAGCCCTCCTGATACCACTTCCCGTAGATACAACAAGGGTTCTTATCGCCCGCTCAAAATAATAATAGCGTATATCGCTAAAAAGATTGATTCCATTAAAAAAAACGCCGTAACCGTTTCTCCCGTCACTGCAGCTAGGTATTATAATGGACATCTGAATGTATCTGCACGGTAGAATATATTATTTTCCCTGCAGGTGGACCTAGATTCAATCCTTGCTGTTGGCAGCACGCCTGAAAAGGTGAAGGTAAAGTGACTTCAGACGCCGTTGGACATCGAATCTGTCTGGGTTATCTTTTACTCATTTCATACACTGTGCCAAAACCGTTGAAGTACGTGGAAAATCTTCCAGTGCTAGAATCGTTTTCGCAGAAAAGTATTTTGTTTCTCTTCTCAGAATAAAAATTCACGCTTCAAGTATTCACTACCTCCCTTTTCGCTACCTGAAAGTAAATACAAATCGGAGTGTAAATATGAGTTTGCCAGTGACAGCTGTCATATAAAATTGCGAAAAGATGACCCAGATTTAAAGGAACACAAAAGAAAAAAATCTGATGTGTTAAATTCACATGACTTTCTCTACTCCTGTACAAACTATTTTTCAAACGCTTATTCTCCATCTACTTCATGTTAATCGAGATAAACATTTGCAGACTCTATCCTATTGCTAATTTTCTTGTAGATGTAAGGGGAATATATATTTACAAGGGCAATATAGAAATACAGTAGCCTTTAAGCATATACATATCTCTTAATAGCTGGTTGCTAGGTGCAGCACCATTCCCTTTGCTACAGAATAATACTCTTTGCATATCAAAGACAAAAAACTGAATAACGAATTCCTATTTGAGAAAATAAGTATTGAAAAATTTAAGGGAATAACAAGCAATATCTGAAAATGGTTCACCCAACAAAAAAAATGTATATGACATAAATTGTGTATTTTAACGCGATCTACATTTTTTGTGTAGTAAAATTTTGTCTATCTCTCATGGTTTGGCAGTTATGCAAAAGTCGTTCACAATGGATAATACTTTTGGAGACATTCTCAGGAAATTCAAGATATACGTTTTATTTGTCATAAAAATATCTTAAACATATGATATTTTAATTAAAATCGTTACAGCCATTTTTGAGAAAATTAAAATTTTCGAAAAATCTTCCATGTAAAGGGTACTCTGGGGTGAGGGGATTTTCTTGAAAACCTTCGTGTCGCATTCTTGGAAGATACTGAACCTAAATACCAAGTTTGGTGTTTATCCGACTGTTCGTTTCTGAGTTATGCTGTTCACAGACACACACACAGACACAGACACACACACACACACACACGGTCATGTTTCCAAAAAAGCTTTTTTGGATTCAGGGGGTCTCAAAACATGTATTTCCGGTGAAATCTCGGTATCGAATTTTTGGGTGGAATACAATACTTCCCCTACTTACTATACGTAGTAGAGAAAGTAAAAATCTCATGTGTTACACTCATATGACTTTCCCTACTCTTGTACAAACTATTTATACAAACGCTTATTCTCCATCTACTTTATGTTAATCGAGATAAACATTTGCAGAGTCTATCTTATTGCTAATTTTCTTGCAGATGTAAGGGGAATATATATTTACAAGGGCAATTTGGAAATACAGTAGCCTTTAAGCATAGACATATCTCTTAATAGCTGGTTGCTAGGTGCAGCACCATTCACTTTGGCACAGATTATAACTCTTTGCATATCCAAGACAAAAAATGAATAACGAATTCCCATTTGAGAAAATAAGTATTGAAAAATTTAAGGGAATAACAAGCAATATCTCGAAAACGGTTCACTCAACAAAAAATGTATATGACATGAATTGTGTATTTTAACGCGATCTACATTTTTTGTGTAGTAAAATTTTGTCTATCTCTTATGGTTTACCAGTTATGCAAAAGTCGTTCACAATGAAGAATAATTTTGGAGACATTCCCAGGAAATTCAAGATATACATTTTGTCATAAAAATATCTTAAACGTATGATATTTTAATCAAAATCGTTAGAGCCATTTTTGAGAAAATTATAATTTTCAAAAAATCTTCCATGTAAAGGGTAATCTGGGGTGGGGGGATTTTCTTGAAAACTTCGGTGTCGCATCTCTGGAAGATACTGAACCTAAATACCAAGTCTGGTGTTTATCCGACTGTTCGTTTCTGAGTTATGCTGTTCACAGACAGACACACACACAGACAGACAGACACACAGACACACACACACACGGACATGTTTCCAAAAATGCTTTTTTGGATTCAGGGGGTCTCAAAACATGTATTTCCGGTGAAATCTCGGTATCGAACTTTTGGGTGAAATACAATACTTCCCCTACTTACTATACGTAGTAGAGAAAGTAAAAACACTCGTGGGCTGTGCTTTTTTGTTCAATAATAATATTACAGTTGCAAGATTATAATCCGGCTAAAGGATATGTTTTTTTATGTTCGGAATATTCTTTCAAAGATACGCGATACAAATCTTCCATAGCTTTTCAGCACATAAAGTGACTTTTAATCCAGTTGTGTGAAATTATTCGACTTTAAATTATTGCCGGCTTTCTTTCTTACACTAAACAACTGCTTTGACAGACGATGATTGTATTTATTCACTTATATATCCCCTTTAACTGTTTTGGGCATATCGAAAGCTTTGATTGAAACATTTCATGGTGTTACTCTTTGGGGTGGTTTTTACATTCTCTACCACGTAAACGGTAGTTTTTGTAGTAATACAAGGACTTTTATTGTGAACAGTTACAATCTACTCTTGTACCATACAACAATCGCATGGACCTCGTTGCTGTACATGTTTTTCCTATCCCTATAATCTAACGCTGTGTGTATAATACTAAATATATACTCGCTATATATACATAAGTATGTACCAGTATGTACTATGAACCAACATAATGAAGCAAGAAACAAAATAGAGATATATTGCATTCCACCCAAAAATTCGATACCGAGATCTCACTGGAAATACACGCGTTGAGGCCCCCGAACCCCAAAGAAGCATGTTTATAAAAAGGTCCGTGTATGTCTGAACAACATAATTCAAAAATGAAAAGTCTGATAAATACCAAACTTGGTACTTAAGTTCATTATCTTCCAAAGATACGAAGATGGAGGATGGAGGATTTATCATAATTTTTCTTTTCTCAATAATGGCTCTGAAGATTTTGATTAAAATACCATGAATTAATGATATTCACATGGAAAATATAATCTATATTCTGAATTTTCTGGGAATAGCCTGTGAAGTCCTTCATTTAGAAATAATTTTGTGCAGTTGATAAGCGTTAAACGATAAACGAAAGCGTACTACACGAAAGATGTAGATCTCTTTAAAACGCACAACTTATTTCAAATAATTTTTCTGTCGCATAAGTCATTTCTGAGATATTCATTATTAATGGTTCGAATTGTTCAATACTTGCCACTCTTGAAATCCTGTCAAGATTCAGTTGTTTCTTGCGATTGCATGAAAACGGTATGGAATTTTAAGATCAAACTATAACGTCCAGTTCTAAAACATTTCACTATCGCTTTTCTCTTTTTATGTGTAATGCAGCTATTTCTGCAAAAATTAAAATCTAATAGACAGAAAAATAAGCTATAGTAAGAATAGTTTGTATATCCATTAATAAACGATAGAGGGTAGAGAAAGTCATTTGAATGTACCACATAATTTAAACGTGTACTACAAGGGGTGACAAACGGGTCTAGTTGCAGTAGACTTTGCGGAAACAAAAACCTCTGCACGGTAATTAACCCGTTCTCGACCTTGCTTCTTGAGACGAGAATCTTAAAGGGTGTGTCTGGAAGTGAGGTTTATTTTCCCAAGGGTGTAAGGCACTGGGACAGGACATTGTCAGTCGCCCACGTGCTCGTTCCTTTGACTGCAGTAAACTTAACCGGAACAATGAATAACAAGAATACAATTTTAAGATCTTCAACGATGGGAGCTCTGATCTTCGATTTCTCTTGGTTGCTGTATCTGTATGTAAATTTCCTGACCTGTGTGTGTGTTCGTGTGTGAAAAGCGTAACTCAGAAGTTGGATGAATGCGAATTCGGCCATGTTTTAGGAAAGTAAGGCTGACATTCATGGTATTCCACCATTCCAAACACCCCTTCAATTGAAAAAAATATTATGCTTTATTTTTCAAAATTAGCTCTGTTAAGAGATTGGTTGAGGAATAAAATCTATAGCTTTGGTTTACTGTAAATTAGTTTTGTATAGACATAATACATAGAGAAGAGCTTTCTTTAGAAACAACTTAGCATTAAAATATACGGTTTATGTCAAATAACGTTTCTCATAACTTTGTCGTTTCCGAAATATTCGTTTGCAATTGAAGTTAACATTGATATGCCAGTTATATAATGTATAAGTAGTCTTTTCCAAAGATCTCATTAAAGAGCTAGTACAAAATTGAGCGAGGAATCAACATAACTACCACCCTATCTAGCACACGTCGTAAAGAATATACGGACTCAGGGCTGCACAGTCGACAGTCAATGGTTCTCTTGCGTTACTGGTATGGCAGTGTTCTCTGGAAGCTCTATGTTCATGTTCTGTTCTACCCCTGCTGCTTCTGTTTACAGCACCAGGTTACCTGTGACACCCCTATCACCTCGCCGCACTGTCGATACAAACTGACAGCGTGCACACATTGTAAGCCAAAGGTTATAATTATTTTGTCCTAGCTCTGCTGATGAAATATACTACCTTATGGCACAGGCAATTGAGCGTTGTCCTCGAATTGCATACGTACTTATGCATGGCAGCTTCTGTGTGCTCAAGTCATGTGTTTTCTTTCCAAAAGTATTCGAATTTGTTTCTTTTGTTTTTTGCTTTGAGAAGCTTTTTTCCTGTAAACGACATTTGCTGGTATAAATGAACCATTTTCTCAAACTATTGAACATAGGTAAATTAAATGTTAGGATGATGAAAACAACCTCTAGGTGTTATTGTAGATCTACTTTGGTTTAATAACATGGTTGATTAGTTTTTTTAAATAATTGCCGATGAATTTTAATCAAAGTATTGTATAATTAAGAAAACAATCATATTTTCTTTAATAAACAAATTTAAATTATATCGCTGAACTTAGAAGGCACACATCTACATCCTGTAAAAATTTCGGTCTCATATCATAAGTGGTTTCTGGGATAATGGATCATGAATTTAGCAGACTTAATATTGGCATGATAGGCCTGTTAAACTCCCCGTAAGAAACGAATTCTACTTAAAGGGCCATAGAAAAATTGGGAAAACAAGGGCAATTTCTTGGCTAAAGTGCACGAAGCTAGGTCAAATTTGTTAAGTTAGTCAAAGGTAATTTACCTCTATTTTCATTTTTTATTGTTCTTTTTTACTTTCTCTACTACTTGTAGTAAATAGGGGAAGTATTGCATTCCACCCAAAAGTTTGATACCGAGATTTCACAGGAAATACATGTTTTGAGGTGCACTGAATGCATATAAAGCACTTTTGGAAACATGTGCGTGTGTGTGTGTGTCTGTGTGCGTGTATGTGTCTGTCTGTGAAAAGCATAACTCAGAAAGGAACAGTCGGATAAACATTAAACTTGGTATTTAGGTTCTGTATCCTCCAGAGATACGACACAAAGGTTTTCAAGAAAATCCCCCCACCCCAGATTACACTTTACATGGAACATTTTTCGAAAAATTTAATTTTCTCAAAAACGGCTCTAACGATTTTGAATAAAATAACATAAGTTTGAGACATTTTTATGGCAAATGAATTGTATATCTCGAATTTTTTGGGAAGTCTCCAAAAGTATTCTTCATTGTGAACAAATTTTGCATAACTGGTAAACTATAAGAGATAGACAACATTTTACTACATAAAAAATGTAGATCGCGTTAAAATACACAATTTATGTCGTATACAGTTTTTTTTGTTGAGTGAACCATTTTCCAGATATTGCTTGTTATTCCCTTAAATTTTCCAATACTAATACTTTTTCTCAGATGGAAATTCGTTATTCATTTTTTTTTGGTCCTGGTAATTCAAAGAGAATGGAATACTCCACAAAGCATCCAGCACTTAAAATGTTTGACTATCGCTTAAAGCCTACCAATTTTCCTTGCCATCTACAAGAAAATTAGCAATAAGATTAACATCTCGATATCTCTATTAACATGAAGCTATGGAGAATAAGCGTTTGTAAAAATATTTTGTACAAGAGTAGAGAAAGTCATGTGAGTATAACACATCAGATTTTTTTGTTTTCTTTTTCTGTTGCTTATGTTGTCACCATATCTTGTATCTTAGATATGCATGTACGGTCATTGACCCATGCACTAAATACTTGCGTAAAAACTTCAATAATTTGAAAACACACAAAAAGTCAATATAAAAGTTGTAAGTTTATTGCTACCTTGCGGTACATTTATCAATTTAAATGAAGGACAAGAAAGAAAATCAAGTACATAGAGAAAATAATAAAAACTCATGTGGAGTTTAATTGCAATGTTTCGTGATTGTAAAAGTATATAAATATTAGAATAAAGTACTTTTTCTGTGTAACAATTACGAAAAAGTTTTTTTCCGGGCTATGAGACCATGGTCCAGGAATTCATCCCCTTTATCTTCCCGGCATTTCGTCAAGACATATTCTGAATACACATTTTGTGTGGTAAGTAACAGCAAAAAGGAAGCTGAGACAATAGTGAAACGTTTTACTCGTAAAGATATTTTTATATACTTGCCTGATATTGCAGTAAGAAACAAAGAATCACTTAAAATGTTAAACGTTTTAACGTACGACAGCAAACTTTGGGAAATAGCTGATACTATAAAAACATTCGTTTGCCTAAAATTGCACATCAAAATGAACTCTGCATGTTAACTGTAGTATATGCCTGCCCTATCTCTAATGGCTTCCGGGTTATGTGAAATTCATTGATATGAAACATTATTTCATAGGCTATTTACGACAACAAAAATCAAGATACACATGCGTTTCATTAGTTACAAAATCTAAATTTATGATACTTCAGTCATTAAATTTTGGAAAATATAGAAGAGAACCGAAGTTTTTACATCTAAAGGATTGTTGCATCCTTAGATTATTCTAGATTTAAATTCGAAGTCTGTTACATATCCGAATTTTTGTCCCCGAGATAATACTGTTAGTAGACAAACAGACCGCAAGCACAGTTAACACGTGCTTATGCAGCCTTAGGTAAACTCGAAGAAATCAAAATTGGTATATACTGCACCAATCTGAAATGTAGATGGATAAGGTATATTTATTTGTGTTAAAAGAAAATAAAAAATAGTAACAAATTATTTCTCAGTACCTGTAAATTTATTCTGGCTTCGCGCATTTTAGCCAGCAAATTGCCCATGTTTTGCCAGTTCCTCTGGTCAGCCAGGAGACCCCAAAATGCTAGTCTCTTTCTACTGGGATTTAAAAGATTGTTGTGCGAATTTAATTTTTCTGGTTCTCCCATTGAGCACATTTCGCCAAAACATGCAGGCAGTCTTCATCCACACCATAAATGGACAGATTCTTCTGTTAGAGTCGTCGGTCATTTTCTGTGCCCCCAGCCTCTCAGTCTAAACTATGCCATTCTTGATCTTCCTTGTCTTCTTAAGTATATTGTCTCTTTGTATCTCATTTTTTTTCATTTTCTGGACTTGAAGAGGTTTTAATTTTACAATTCCATTCAACTTCCTGTCGGCTGATACCCGTTAGTCTTCTCTGGATGACAGCTTTCCATATGCTTTGTCGTTTATTTCACCTCTATTTTACCCGAATTTAACATTAGATCGCTTCCTCTAAAGGCATCCATCCATTTACGACACTTTCTCCATTGGGCAACCCTCCAGCCTCTCCTGACTGCCAGCTCCACTAAATCTTATGTGGCTTCATCCACACGTCCAAGTTCTGGTTTCTGAGATCTTCCTCTTCCTTCACGACTACATTCCATAATTTCTGCTAGGAATTCCACTCACGTTCTCTCTTTGAATGGATCCTGCATTTCTGATTCTCTACTTCCCTCCATCATACCATCCTACACGGGGTCAGATGTAAGGTAAAGCCATTCCTAGAGTTAGATTTCCGTTGTACCAAGCTCTTAAGCCTCTGATGGTGTTAATGCAATTAGCTCTATATAACCATAGTCCCGTGTCACAGGTTAATGATGAAGGATTATATGTCCTCATTCTACAGGTATATTTACGCACAGTCGAGTGCATGGAATTATGCCGCAGCGGTTTATGTTGGTATGGAAATACTACACCACCTCTGCCACGCCCAGACCCCACCCCTTCCTGGTTTTAACACTCCACTTAATGTTTGTCTTACACTCTTTCCTTCCTTCTTGAACCTAAAACCCACCAAGCACTAGGTGAATGTTAGAGTTCCAAACTTTTGACATCAATAGAAGATGCATTCATGGTATGTATCTTCGTTGCAAAGCATGCCTTCCAGCCACCCAGGTGATATGGTTCCGTGCTCTTCCCCTTTCGCAGACCACCTAGGCCTGACCCTTGCACATAGGCTTGCGTGTGTGTCGGAATGTAATTCAAACCAATACTAGTTTCCATCCAATCTTTATGAGGTCTCCCTGTGACTACTTGAAACAAATTCCAGAAAGGAAACATGATCCAATGAGCGATGTTATGCATGGTGTGAAATGAAGGAGAGGTAAAAAATAGTGAATTCTACACTTATTTGTCTAAACTAGTGGTTGGCTAACCCAGGGCAATGTGACAGACCGCCGAGAGGATACCATATGAATGCATTTGTGAATTTCAATACATTATTTTGATCCTTAGGTTGTTACTTGTTACTATTTACTTAACGGTACTCAACTAGCAAATACATAGATAGCTCATTGACGGTGTTACGCTACGCCCATCTTTTGGTACCACAAAAGCAACTTGCCAATCAACTGTCTGGTATTTTCAAGAGGAAGGTAGGAAAGTGACAATTGGAGAGGGCAGAGCTACATATGTCAGTACAAAATTAAACCACCTCATTTGCCTATATAGGCCACTTTTTCTGTTCCCAAGTGTGCTGTAGAAAAATAATAAAAATCGTATGATTAATTATAACATGCTTTCTTTGTCCATAAATATCTATTTCATAGTATTCTAAAATTATTCATACAAAACTAATTAAAACTACTTCCTGTAAATTATTATTCGTCACAGTTGCTTTCAAGATACATTACGCTATAGGTAAAGAAGGGCATACAGAAGACTAAACTATTTAAAATTGAACTTGATAGTATGCTAGATTTCAAAATGGATTGTTTGCATGAGCTCATGAGATATGCATTTTTGCTGTAGTAAATTTTTAATTGTATTTTATAGTATTCCACGAACGGGAATGGTAAGAGAAAAGAGCTTACAGGCTGTTTACAAAAAATTCAGCTCGTAAGTTTCGATAGTTTTGGTATAATGTCAAATACATTATATTTTATCCAAATAATTACAACCGTTTTTGGGGAAAATGATGAACAGTTGTCCGAGCAAAGTGTTATTTGCGTTGGAAGGATTCGAAAATGTTCGCCTTCCATCCTTAAAAGACTTTGAATTAAATATAAAGTTTTATGTATATGGCAATATGTATATAGCAACTATTTTGTAAATCTTTATTCAGAAGTATTGAATTAATCAGCAATATTGCTTTTGTTTTTCTGAGACATGTTAATTGTCAAGAGTTGGCACAGTGTGAAATTTCACCGTCTGAAATGACTAATAATTTCATAGCAGAAAATATTTTTTAGAAAAAGTTTTAGAAAATAAAAAGTTTGGAAAAGTTTCAGTGATAACAATAATTTAGGGTGGAAAAATTTCTCGAAAAAACTTCGTGTCACATCCTTGAAGGATGCTGAACTTAAGTACATGTGGCATTTATCCCAAATTTCGTTTTTGAGCTATGCTGCCCAGAGAAACACACACAACCCTTTTTCTAAATTTGTTGGGGGGAGGGAAACTGCGGCTTCAACATACGTACTTCCGGCGAAAACTTGACATTGAATTTTTGGGTGAAATCTGTGTTAACTATCACAGGTAGTTGGCAGAGAAAGTAAAATTTTCTCTACTAAATGTATGTAAGATAATTTAGTAAATACCACACATGAAATGGTTGAAATTCAATGAAATTGCAGAATAAAGTTGTAAAACAAGAATAATGAAACATTTGTAAAAACGCCAGAACATATAAAATGTAATACCTTCTTGCATATTAGAAATGAGAATTTTTTGAAGCGAAGACCTCTCTATACTTTCTGAAGTCAGTATGCGTTGTATTCAAGTATATTTACTTAGTATTTATTGTATTTACATGTAAAATCACGTAGCTATATAAATCTTCTTTCATCTTACATACAAGTTAAAGAGAGAGAGAAGAACGTGTTCTGTGGGTGCACACTTTTACCATGAAATGTGGGTCTCCCTGCAGCTCCATATCGCTAATCTATACCAAGCAATACATCTCCAGCAGGCTCGCCCGAGTTGAAGGGGAAAACCACACTAAAGCCAATAACATCTGCCCATCACTGTCCGTACAACTCAACCTAACCTATCTCCACAATTTACTGCTTGTGCCTCTCTTACAGCTGTAAAAGAAGTGGACCTATCTTCGTGTATGTCCGCTCCAATCACTTGCGGTTTTTCATGCTATTTGACTTTCTATTCATGTCCATTTTAGATAGTATCTTTTTGCGTTTACTTATGAATATCACTAAGCATTTTTTTCTATAACTATGTCGAAAGCTTTTCTAATGTTAAGAGCGTGTTCTTTGAACAGTGTCTCTTAAACGGAGTAAAAGATCTGTGGTTAAACAAACTATTAACAACATTATTACGTAGAGAATTGAATTATATTAAGTAATACAACGAGTGCAGATACTTTTTTTCGTTAACTTAAGAGGTCAAAGAATGTTTATGGTCATTATAATTGAAACCCTTGAGCAAAAGAGACAAGGTGGCGCCGCGGTGGCGTGTGAGACTTGCACTCAGGAGGTCATTTATTTCGCGAATTTTCCTATCATTCCTTTCATCGAATACATTTCATTTCTTTTTTCTTCACTGCCATACCAAGCACTGGGCTGATCACCCATTCCGAGTTTGCTTGCTCGCTCGTCAACAGACTACTGGTCCAAGGCATCGACTTGTGAGTCTTTGAGGCTATAACTCCCACAAAGAGGAAGTTAAAAAAAGCTTGTTAAAGAAGAAGGAGAGTATTTTTGGAAAAGGTTTGTGTTGCATGTGTGTCTGTCTTTCTCTCTCTCTCTCTCTCTCTCTCTCTCTCTCTCAGCCACACACAAGTGTGTGGAAAGTAGAATTCAAAAAATAAAAATCGAATAAATACCAAACTGGTATGTAAATTCAGTGTCTTCGATAGGTACCACAAAAATTTTTAAGAAAATACCCCCAGCCCAAGCTGCTCTTTATGTATAACATTTTCGTTAGTTATTCTCTCAATAATTACCTAACGATTGGTATTAAAATGCAACATGTTTAAGATATTTGCATGACTAATAACATCGAGGACATTATTTGAATAGTCTTGAAGCCCTCTTTAATGTGAATAAAATTTGATTAAATTTATATTACTGGCAAACCATAAGTAATGGACAAATACTTACTGCAAAAAAGTGGATATTTTTAAAATAGAACATTATATATCAAATAAAAATGTTTATGGAACTGAGAGTTTCGTAATAGTTTAGCTTCTTGTGACGTCATGCAAAGAGCATGAAGTTTCAAAATCAGCATATAACGCTCCTCTTTTTAAAGATTTCACTATCAATTCAGCGTCCTATATTACCTTGTGCCCTACAAATAAATATGTAATGAAACCATATCTGCAAACGTTTATATCAATTAGTATAAAAAGGACAGAAGGACATACATACATACGTATGTAAAAGTAATGTGAAGCAGGTATAAAAATAAAAATACGAGGTACGTCCAGAAAGTAAGTTCCGTTTGGTAATAAAATTAAATTGTGTACAGATACAGAAAACTTATTTATTGCACAAAATTCTACAACTCTTAAACTACTTTTCCACATAACTGCCGAAATTTTGCAAGCATTTGTCATAGCGTGGCACAAGTTTTTTGTATACCTTCTTCATAGAAGTTTGCCGCCTGTGTCTTCAACCAGTTGGAAACATTTTCTTTCAGCTCTTCGTCATTGTTGAAGTGTTGACCGCCAAGGAAAGACTTGAGATGTAAGAACAGATGAAAGTCCCTAGGAGCGAGGTCAGGGCTGTACGGAGGATGATCAAACACGTCCCAGCCGAATCCCTGTAGGAGGTTTTGCGTCACATTTGCAGTGTGTGGTCGTGCGTTGTCATGAAGAAAAACACCACCTTTTGACAGCAATCCTCGGCGCTTATTCTGTATTGCGCGGCGCAATTTCCTAAGTGTCTCGCAATAAACATCTGCTTTGTTTGACCACGCGGTAAGAAATCAACGAGTAAGATGTCTTTCCAGTCCCAGAACACTGTACACATCATTTTTCGAAGTGTCAAGATTTTTTTCGGCTTAACCTTTGCTGGGGATGAAGTGTGCCTCCATTCCATTGATTGCCGCTTACTTTCAGGGGTGTCGTAAGAAACCCAAGTTTCATCTCCTGTGACTATCTGTGTCAGAAATTCTTCGCCGCCTTCATCATAACGGGTCAAAAACTGAAGTGCACTACCCATCCGGTTTGTTTTGTGTTGCTCAGTAAGAATCTTTGGTACCCAACGAGAGCAAAGTTTACGAAATTTCAGTTTTTCGGTAACAATTTCATGAATTAGTGATCGTGAGATTTGGGGAAATTCCATAGTGAGAGCACTAATTGTAAACTTGTGGTTTTCCTGGATCTTGTCATCAATCGCGTGAACCAGTTCTTCTGTAACCAAAGATGGACGCCCACTTCGTTCTTCATCGTGCACTTCACTACGTCCTTCATTGAACTGTCGGATCCATCTTCTCACCATTGAATCGCTCATCGCATTTTGTCCGTAAACTTCGCCAATTTGCCGATAAATTTCAATTGGTTTCACTTTCCTAGCATTCAGAAAACGAATCACAGATCTGATTTCACAAGCGGCGGGATTTTCAATCAACACCGACATTGCAAACACGCACAACAAGGATTTTAGTAAAACTATTAAGTCCTGCACTGTGGCATTGATCGTGGTGCTCTGGATTCGGGCCAAGGAATGTGCCCGGGTTCGAATACACTCTCGGGGTGTGGATTTTAAGTCCCAAGGACCGCGCCTACTCAGCATGGCGAGGAAAGTGAGGGGCAGCGATAGTCAGCGTCTCCGGCCTCGAGAGCCCACATTCCGGTTAGGGGATGCATGATGCTGGGCACATCTTCCCGTATCGGTTTGATGATCGCCACCTCTGCTGTGCGTATGTGAGCGTGAGGTCGGCAGTGGAGTTGGAAGGCTAAGGCCCTGCATGGGCCGTACACCATGGTATCTAGTTTAGTAAATCTATAAACATACACTTTAAGTAATCAAATTAAAATGGTAGAACTTCCTTCTAAACTATAATACGCTATATCTACCAAAGATCCAACTTCACTATGAAATATGCTTTTTTCTCCACCCATTATACGAGGTACGTCCGAGGTAATTTCCGTTTCAATTTCTCTCCGCTGCAGCGCTGCGATCGCAGTTCCGCACATGCGCGGTAGACGCTCTGTATCAAGGAGAAGAAACGTGCGCCATTTTGAGATCGCTGCGTACGTGGCTGACAGCGATCTCAAAATGGCGCACGTTTCTTCTCCTTGATACAGAGCGTCTACCGCGCATGTGCGGAACTGCGATCGCAGCGCTGCAGCGGAGAGAAATTGAAACGGAAATTACCTCGGACGTACCTCGTATAATGGGTGGAGAAAAAAGCATATTTCATAGTGAAGTTGGATCTTTGGTAGATATAGCGTATTATAGTTTAGAAGGAAGTTCTACCATTTTAATTTGATTACTTAAAGTGTATGTTTATAGATTTACTAAACTAGATACCATGGTGTACGGCCCATGCAGGGCCTTAGCCTTCCAACTCCACTGCCGACCTCACGCTCCATAAGCGCAGCAGAGGTGGCGATCATCAAACCGATACGGGAAGATGTGCCCAGCATCATGCATCCCCTAACCGGAATGTAGGCTCTCGAGGCCGGAGACGCTGTCTATCGCTGCCCCTCACTTTCCTCGCCATGCTGAGTAGGCGCGGTCCTTGGGACTTAAAATCCACACCCCGAGAGTGTATTCGAACCCGGGCACATTCCTTGGCCCGAATCCAGAGCACCACGATCCATGCCACAGTGCAGGACTTAATAGTTTTACTAAAATCCTGTATTTCAGGCATCTTCAGTTATAGGTGTTTCTTGAGTTTAAATTTCAAAACCTTTAAAATACGTTTTGAGGTGTGAATTAAAACTTTTCTCTTGATTAAGGGTGTTTAATGCAAATGGAAGAATTGCTTAAGTTGCCATGAACTTAAGGTTAAAGGAAATGATGGATGTTAGCAATGTCTTCTTTTTTAGTTTTGGTATTAAGCTTACTTTGAAACACTCTTATCTCCTTGAATTCGATAAAAAGATCTCAAATATTTTTTCTTACTTTCGAGTTGGAATTGAAAGCTTTTGGAATGCGAAGCTGTGCTCTAATTTCCATTGTTTTTATTGGCATCATTCCTCAACATTAGGTTTCAGTGATCGGCTTTAGAGAACTGAAAGGCTCCAGAATAGGCCTTGTCCAGATAATTCCCCCTATTCAAGAGCTGAACGAGTGTGAGCAGACGCACTGCACCATTTTTCCTGATACGAGCTCCAAATTTATACTACAATAATGACACGAAGTACAATTCAAATCGCCATGTGTTTCATATTTTTATTTTCTTTATTGTGATCTTTCCCTGTAAACATTGTTTCATACTTAGTAAAATGTGCTGCTTTATCTACATTATTCCGCAATACGAGAATGGGCTTTAGGATTTGCATTTGTTTGTAATGGTATTAATAACCACACAAGAGACATCTTTGATCGACACCTCTATTGGATTTCTCTTGTTTGTTTTCCATCAACAGCAAATTGCTCTCAGCTATGCTGCAAATGTTTCCATCACGTGCTTATCAAATCCTGCATTTCAGCACGTTCTCACGGATAAGTTCTTTCCTGTGTAGTACATGATAAACCAGACAAATTGTTTTTGTGGCTACATAACCCAAATCAACGGTTCCATAAATTTTCGACTGATAAGTCCGTCATAAAATACAGTAAAACAACGAAACGCAACTCATAATCGCAATATACCCTCCAACATTGAAGTGTAAAACCACCTTTAGAGCTGATTGTATTGATTGATCGCACATGGATTAAATTATTCTTAAGTCATCTTCATTTTAACGCGGTTCGCAATAACCGAGAACGGTAACCAGAACGAGAACGGCAAAGGTAAAATACAAGTCGTATTATAATGTAATCGTTTGCAATTAGCGGGGAACTTTCCCGGGACCCGGGAGCGGAAGAGGAGACTGTTGTGGCGCTCATATTGCCGGTGTTACCAGCAGTAACAATGCAAAAATAAAGTGTGATATAACATAAATATATACTACCGTTTGTGAAAATTGCAACACCAAGAAGGAAACGCATGAATTCAATGAATTTAATACCACAGGTTAGGTACGTGACCAGTAACAAATGATGAACTTTTCAAATCTATACATGAGCCTTTAGCCCCAATTTTCAGTATTTGGTGTGGCCCCCATGCGCTGCAATTAGAGCTGCTATACGCCGTGGCATTGAATCAAAGAGGTAAGTTCCTGAGGGATTTCCCTCCACGCAGTTTGTATTTCAGGCCACAAATCCATGACACTGGTTACTGGAGTTCCGTAACGCACCAGGTGCCGACCAACCATATCTCAGACATGTTCGATGGTCGACATGTCAGGCGAACGTGCAGGCCAGGGAAGCAATGGTACCCTTCGCTCTTCGAAGAAGGTTCGTACATTCCTCGCAATATGTGGCCGTGGCCTGTGGAGATGCCTGAAGCTGGGGGAGTACCTCAGGCTCTACAACCACCGTTACGTACCGGTTGCTGTTCAAAGTGCCCGTAATTCGTAGGAGGCGAGATCGGTTGTTGTAACCAATGGCGCCCCAAACCATCACACCCGATGTTTGTCCGCTATGCCGCTCAACAATGCAGCTCTCCAGGTTGCGCTCACTACAGTACCACCGGACACGTATGCGGCCATCACTGTAGGACACGTTAAAGCGGGACTCGTCCGAAAAGACTTCATTTTGCCACTCAGCATACCAGTGACGGTGTTCACGTGCCGATTGCAGTAATTTCTGGATAATGGAGGCCGACGTAATGGCATGCATGCAACCAGTCCAACCTGCAGACGGCGACGAACCGTTGATGCAGACAAGCCCACACCTGTTGCAGTGCTCCAGCGTCGATGAAGTGGATGAAGTTGTACGATCCGTTATGGCCATGCGGACAAGATGACGGTCATCCCGTGCTATGGTCACGTTCCGTGGTCCAGTACTCGCTCTTCGCTGCGTACGGCCTTCCACTCTTTCCACACACGCATCACTGTCATAGCAGCATGCCCTGTACGAGCCGAAATGTCACGGTATGACAAACCCGCTTCTCGGAGACCGACCATTCTGCCCCGTTCGAACTCACCCACATGCCGATATGGCTCCTTTTGATGTCGACGAGGCATACTTGCACTCACTTTGTTTCCGCCTTGTTTGAAAGCTCTGCTCTGACTGCACTGGGCGCAACACTGACCTTGTCGGATCGACACGAGAGGGCTCTGTTTGGCCTCCGTGTACCCCGTCTCTCTGCAAACCTAATCACTTATTGCTTGCACACTGTTCTACACTTCCACCACGTTTGGAGTTATTCGGCAAATTCTTTCTTGGTGTTGCAATTTTCACAAACGACAGTGTATATATATATTTCCCCTCTATTATTTCAACCAATGAAGCCTACCAATATGGGTAGCCGAGTTCCTGAACGCATGGACTCGTGAACGGGAACACTCAGGTTTCACCAGGACCCTCCTCCCTGACTTGGGATTTGTTCCAGATTTTCCCCAGTGCTCGTAACTGGCAAATGCTGGGTAACTATTCGCTAAACTTAGGCCTGGAAAATTTCATTCCCAAATTTCCTTTCCCGATTACCATCCCATCGCATTATGTATCATCAGTGTCAGTGCCCGTGATACCATATAATGTAAGAATATTAAATAGTATTTAAAAAAGAAGCCAATGATACATTGTGAAAAACGAGAGTCGACTCAGTACATTTTTAGAAAAAAATCTACCTTCTTACCAGCACAAAAATCTACACATACTCTGCTCTTAAACCCTAAAAGAACTGTACGCAGCAAAAGCACTCGGCCTATTCGCAAGCCTCCCATCAGAGGAATGAAATCTGCTACACATCGTATACTTCTCGCAAAATTTATAAAAGATACAAATGATATGTTGCTTGTAAGAGTGAACAAGTGAATAGGGCTCCTATTCTTCCTTAATAACCTGACATCTTTAAGAGAGTTCCAGTTGGAATGAGTAATTAACCTTGTAGCTTGGGGAGAGACACTTGTCTCATACTTAGATTGCCGAATTTTGCTTAAGCTCAGCATACAAAACTTGAGCATATTGTATGCTGTATTTACTATGGTATAACCACATTTAGACGCACATGTCACACTGGTCTATTTACAACGCAGCAATGTTTATTGAAAAAGTAAGGAAAGGAGGGAAAGGGGCATAGAAAGGTTTTGCAGAAATAGGTGGCTACAATAACCTCAGTTTGTTCTGACTGCAGGATCCACACGGTACGACTAAGACACATGGCTTTCTGAAAGTTTGCATTTAAGGCCTCTTAAAAGAAGCGCTATATCGTTTATACCTTTTCTGGATCTTGCACGAAGTATACAGCCACTCTGAGCTCGCACGTAGGTAACATAAAAGCAGAGTTGAGTCAAGTTGTACGCTGCTACTCGCTTGCTGCACGTAGGTCGCAAGATACAGTAACCGGTAGAGCTGTCAAGGAAATATGTTTTACTCGTTGGTTTTATATGTAAATAACGAGACTGGTTCGCTCCCGCGAGCCCAATTCGTTCAAAATGCAGCAACAACTTCACCGAGTTATGGTCGAGGCTCTGGTTCATATGCCCTTTCGTGGAAACTGGCATTTACTAGCTCGAGTATTCGCTCGTTCGACACTTAGCATCATAGCGTTGTTGTCAGGTGCTTTGCTCAGTGCATTGGAACAAATGAATGACAATAGCATATGTCATGTTACTCGTAAAAGGGCCTAAGTTCACGTAAATGTTCCATTCTAATTAAACAATTTCTAAGAAACCACCTTATGTTTATATATTGTCATACCAGACACATTATTGCGTCGCATTGGCGACAGCATTGGTGGAGTAATTTAACATTTATTTCGGCTTGTATTTGAATTTCCGCCTGGCATAATACTCTCCATCTCTGGCCGGCAGGCCTAGCGAGAGTGGGGGATAGATGTAAGTGTTACTTTCTTTGTGTGTGAGAGTCAGTCTGAGACTTAATGTGTAAGAGTGTAAGGTATAGGTCGTGTGTGTGTGAGGCATCTCCCCCCAATCCTTTATTCCTTGTGTGTAATATAGGGCTACTAACTATTTTATTAATAAACCACAGGTAATGTGAATGATGTTAAATTTTTGTATAGTTTGTTAAAAACTCCCACACCTTCAGCTGAATGTAGACACTAAGGTCCTGATCCTCTCGCCGTTTGTAGCTACGCTCCCCCATGTGCATGTTGGGGTGATCCAAATTTAATGATTTCCCGGGAAACTTTTAGCCTTCACCCAAGCAGGGGCAATACTGCATACAAAAAATCGATTTCGAGATGTTTCGGTGTCCTTCAACCAAAAAAATAGTATTTTTACAAAAAGGCCCATGGGCCTGTCTGCGAGCAGCATAAGTCAAAAACGAAACACCGGAAACTACCTAACTTTGTATTTAAGTTCAGTCAGTATCTTCAAAAATCCTACCACCATGGGGAATAATGTTTCGAAAATTTCCATTTTCTCAAAAATGACTTTACCTATTTTGATTAAAAGCCTCTGAAGTGCTTTACATTCGGGAGGAATTTTATACAATGTTGTATCACGGGTCAACAAGATATAGACAAAAGCTTACTACATCAAAAGTGTTAAAACTTACCCTTTAAACCGTTCAATTTGTTTAAAATAAGTTTTTCTGTGGCACCATCCATATCCGAGGAATCTTTTGTTATAGTTTGAATTTTTCAGCACTTTTTCATTTTTAAAACTGCTGCCAGTTTTCAGTTGTTTCACGCGATATCATAGAACGAGTATGGAATTTCAAGGCCAGCATATAAACAATATCGATTCTGTCTTCTCTATCCCTCTAGTTGAAGTAGGTGGAACAGTAAGATTTCGTAGGAATAGTTAGCAGTAGCTATATAAAAATAAACTATAGTGGATAGAGAATGCAACACTAGATTTTTTTTTACACTCTAGACCAGAATGATCCACACTAATAATGGATTTTAGGTGTAATAAACATGAATCTATACGGAGACGAAAGCGCGTGCATTATTTCCGCCTTCGTATATTCGTTTTGCAGTCATTATCCAATATGATGAAAGAGTGGTAAAAAAAACATATGAAATATGACCAAAGACTTAACTATATAGCATCAAGAATAGTGTGGAAGAAAAATCTAATAACCTTACGAGCTATCAGAGTTCATACTGCATAACCAATATTTACGGTTATGAAAGGTAACGATGGAGCGGTGCTGGGATAGCCTGCTGAAGAAACCGGAATATCCGGAGTAAACTGGATAAATGCCGCTTCGGCTAGGATAATTATGACTTAAAACCTCTGGGATGCAGCACATATCACCTCTGCGGAAGATCAGCGGTCCTATCCTTCTTCAGAACTGAAGTAAAATTAATGATTTTATGTGGTGCTAAAACCTGTTTTATGGCCCATTGGTTGGTTATTTATGGAGATGATTATTTGTGGCGAAGTTCGTTACGAAGGAGATTTGCGGTGTCCATCGTCGTCGTCTGTTTTCTTCTTCGTTTCAATTGGTAGAGCTGGTGTGGCTATTTTATAATTTCTTGTGTCTATGGTGCTCGGAGATAAACAATGATGTGCTATATTTTATGTGATTCACTATATATTTCAACTGTGAAGTATGTTATAATGTAATCAAGAGAAATAGCCCCGCGGTAACGTATGAGGGTCGCATTCGGGAGGCCCTGGGTTCGATTCCCGTGACCGCCAACTCTGACCTTAGGTATTTCGTGGTTTTCGCTGGTCGGTAGGAAATGCTGACGTGTTTTCTCATCTACCACGATTTACTTTCCAAAATTTCCTTCTCATTCCGTTTCCTTCTCAGCATTTAGATGGGATGCTAGGTTTCGTGACACATGGCGGTGCCGGGTAGATGGTGCAGATGCTTAAAGGAAGCGTAATCCCGTGGACCTAAGAGAGGTGTTTGTTCGATAGTCGTTCATCGCCCTCGCTAGGCAGCCCCGGTAGTGGGACGGATATTTTAATCATAATCGTTAAGAGGAAATTTCGATAGAATAAAAAATAACAAATAATTCTACATGTAAAGAATAGTCTAGAGTGAGGGATTTGTTTTTTAAATCTTCCTGTCATATTCCTGGAAGATTTAGATCTTAAATATCAAGTTTGGTTTTTAACCACATTTGGCTTTTGAGTTTAAAAATCTGTTTAAAGATTCACACACAGAAAATTTGTTCTCTAAAGCTTCTTTTTAATTCAGGGTTCCTCAAAACGAGTGTTTCCTGTGAATGTCTGTATTGAATTTTTGATGGAGTGCAATATCACCTCTACTTTAAGTAATAAATGGACAGCCAACTAGAGAAGGAGCGAGCCTGCGAGTTAGTGACTCGCGAGTCCCGTTTTCGCCACTTCTGCCTTACGTTGCTGTATAGTTCTCTTTCCTGATTCAGACCGCAATAATTGTTTTTAAATTTCTTTAGCCTTACAACTGAAATGTGCACTTGTTCCACGTTTATTGTAGAACTAATAGTTCAGCTTCTGGATTCGCTTCTTTGAGTCATGACTTCCTATTGGTTCCTATAAGCAAATATTAGCAAAACAGTTTAGAGACTATATATAATTTCTTGAGTTGTGCACATTAAAGTAATATTAAATATAAATATTTACGGTTTTTGTATCATTTATTATTATTACTGCCGTTATTATATATTGAATTATTCTAAAATGAGTTCCCAGTTTCAAATGGTTATAACTTTCAAAAAATAAAAATAGAAAATTTTCGATATATACATATATATGTGTGTGTGCGTGTGTGTGCGCGCGCACTTATATGACAATCTGCTAGATTTATGATTGGTGACCTAAAAGACTCACTGTTTGAAAAATATCTACTAATTAATCAATAAATGCATTGTGTGATTCTGTTTTTGTACTATTGCATATGTGAGGTGGAGCACCATCCTGGCCTTATAATTCTAGAACTTAACTCACTACATTTTATATTAGTTTCATTCTGTTGAACATATTCTACTAGCAATCTTAACAGTGTCCTCAAATTTGTTCATCAGGCTAAACAGGGATTTTATAGAGCAGGGTCAATTTTTCAATCCAATTCATGCAATGCTTGATATTTTTCAATGCATATGAATTTTGTCTATTGCATTTGTAATGGAATTGAGGGACGCCACTTCAAATCTATGAATGTAAATCATTGTAAAAATTAATAACATTTTTTGTTCTTCAAATGCCATTTGTATGCTAAAACCCATTCGTTTATATAATCATGATCTAGTTACCATAGGAATGAAATGCTCATAAAAAATAATGGGACGAAACTTATACAACATTAATTTAGAATACAGAGGATTTCACAATCCATTCATAGACAATTTTAGGTATATTATATCTTATTTACCATATAAAATTATAAAATTTTACTGGTATACATATGCATATTAATTTATATACCTATTTCAAACAGGTAACATAGTTTAGAATAAACGTATAGACAGATAAACATTCCTTTTTTCCGCCATTTAAAGAGACGCTGTATTGCTGTAGATAGGGATGCCTAACCTTAGAAAGGAATTTCCCTTCCCACTCATTTCCACTCGTGCTTCCAAGGACTCAAACTTGATTGGTTTAACCTGTCAATCGCTTCGAATATAGTAGGTGGGGTAAACTACGGACTTTGAACCTTAGTTCTAGAGAACAGGTTTATAACGTGCATCTGGGCTCACACTCTCTCTCTCTCTGTATACAGTAATTTAAGGGTTAATCCTACATTACATAAATCTTCGTGTTTGTGCTTGTTGTGAAGCTTGAAAGTTACAGAAAAAATTAATAAACATCGCGTGAGTAACCGTTCAAAATTTTACTATCAGACAGTAAACAATGAAAATGAAAGATTAATGAATAACTCTTCGGACTGAACAATTCTAATTACATGGAATTATATTAACTTTCTCAAAGAAAAAAAAGACATATTTAAAAATTTCTGATGTGCTAAATTCACATGAATTCTCTACCAACTTATTATTTTATTAATGGGTACACAAATTATTCTTACGAAAGTCCACTTTTCTACCTACTTTGTTTTAAGCGAGATAAGCCTTTTCAGAAATGGCTACATTATACATTTCGTTAGTATAGGTAACAGCCATAGTCAAATATTTTAGAACTGGACGCTACACGCTGGCCTTAAAATTCCATACTGCTTCCATGCAGTCGCGAGAAACAACTGAAAATCGACATCACTTAAAAGAATGGCAAAATATTGAAAACGGATATCTTGGAAATTTCTAGCAGAAAGAAATGTCATTTAAAATAAATGGTGTGTTTTAAAGAGAGCTACATTTCTTGAGTGGTACGTTTTCGTCTATCGCCCAACGTTTACCAATTATACAAGATTATACAAAATTCCTTCCGAATGAAGAGGAATTCACAGAATATTCCTATAAAATGTAAGCCTTTAATATGCGGTATTGTAATTAAAATCGCTAAAGCCATTTTTTTAGAAATAAAACAAATCGAAAAATGTTCCATATAAAGTGTAATTTATGGTAGGCGAATTTTCTTTAAAATCTTTGTGTCACATTTTGGAAGGAAGGTACTGAAGTAAAATACCAAGTTTTGTATTTATCCGACCTTTCGTTTTTGAGTTAATGCTGTTCACAGACACATACATGAACCTTTCGCTAAAAAATTTATATTTTTTTAAATCAAAAAAGTCTCAAAACATCTATTTCCTCTGAAATCTAGTTACAGAATGCTTGGGTGCAATGCAGTATCTTCTCTGCCTATTATGTACATGGTAGAGAAAGTAATTGAATGTTTGGATTTTAAAACTTCAAGTAAAATTGCATGCACATTTATTTATTAAATTTAGTATAAAAGCGTCTTCGTCAAGGTGTAGTAGATATGCGTACTTCAACGAAAGAAGATTTCCAGTTAAATTCATTATTACTATTATTATTATTATTATTAGTCTTTTGTTATTACCAACAATTCCACAGCGCATTAGAAAGGAGATATATGCCTCAGACACAGGCTTTGCTCGTATAATGCAAATATTTGTACCACAATATATGTAGAATGTTCCGTTACCCGTAGCCATGGCAACGGTCCCTAGGGAGATAGTGACCTCGAGGGACCACCCTGTTGACCTGCATGTTCTCTGAATCAGTACAAAACATTACCAAGAAAACTGCTGAGTAAGGGTAGAAAAAATCAAAGCCAGGGTTCCCACATTCAAACTTAGTGACGCCTATTGCTAAGGACATTTTAAAAATCAAATTTGGAGTAATTAGCGTATTCGGATTTAGACAAGATGTTGGAATAAGTGACTTATAAATTAGAATAACATAACTATCCGCTTCTATGTAGGTAACATTTACTCAGGAAACTTGAAGAAAGAACTGACTATAAACACTACTTGTTGAAAGTGTGATTCCGTTAGGGTTATAAGTTCAGCTGGCTGAGGTGGTGTATTTTTCTGAAATTGAAACGGTTTTGGTCCACAGTAATACAAGGGAGGGTTGCATAAGTAGGTGTAGTAGTTGTGCATTTGGGGATTGAGATCAATACAAGGCATATTTTTACTTTCTCTACTACGTATAGTAAGTAGGGGAAGTATTGTATTCCACCCAAAAATTCGATACCGAGATTTCACCGGAAATACATGTTTTGAGACCCCTGAATCCAAAAAAAGCATTTTTGGAAACATGTCTGTGTGTGTGTGTGTGTGTGTGTGTGTGTGTGTCTGTGTGTCTGTCTGTGAACAGCATAACTCAGAAACGAACAGTCGGATAAACACCAAACGTGGTATTTAGGTTCAGTATCTTCCAGAGATGCGACACGAAGGTTTTCAAGAAAATCCCCCCACCCCAGAGTACCCTTTACATGGAAGATTTTTCGAACATTTTAATTTTCTCAAAAATGGCTCTAACGATTTTGATGAAAATATCATATGTTTAAGATAATGCCATGAGAAATGAAATGTATATCTCGAATTTTCTGGGAATGTCTCCAAAAGTATTCTTCATTGTGAACGACTTTTGCATAATTGGTAAACCATAAGAGATAGACAAACTTTTACTACACAAAAGATGTAGATCGTGTTAAAATACACAGTTTATGTCATATACATTTTTGTTGTTGAGTGAACCATTTTCGAGATATTGCTTGTTATTCCCTTAAACTTTTCAATACTTATTGTCTCAAATGGGAATTCGTTATTCATTTTTTTGTCTTGGATATGCAAAGAGTATTTATCTGTGGCAAAGGGAATGGTGCTGCACCTAGCAACCAGCTATTAAGAGATATGTATGTGCTTAAAAGGTACTGTATTTCTATATTGCCCTTGTAAATACATACTCCCCTTACATCTACAAGGAAATTAGCAATAAATGTTTATCTCGAATAAGATGACGTAGATGGAGAATAAGCGTTTCTAAAAATAGTTTGTACAAGAGCAGAGAAACTCATGTGAGTGTAACACATCAGATTTTTAAAATACGCACCGATATCGTTTTAAAAAGTAACAAATCATTATTTTCCAAATACTTAATTCTCATTCATTACCTTAGTACAGGGTTATTCAAAAAGAAGGAACAGACTTTACGTATTTATTTCCAATGAGCGACAATACACAGCGACACATACGACACATCATTGAATAGAGGAAAGTTAAAAGTTTTAAGCCCTACCTAGTTCCATTCAGCGCCTACAGCAGCGTTGTGTTTGTTTACGAGAAAATGACGACGCCACAGGAGAAGTAATTTTGTGTGCTGCATTATGCAAAGAGTGAATCCATTGTTTCATTGCAGCGTGCATTTCGTTGTAAGTTCAACATCTAACCGCCTCGTCATAAAAAAATTACAATTGATACAATAAATTCCTAGAAGATGGTTGTGTATGCAAACGGAAAAGCACTGGTCGTCCTTGCATAACAAATGGTGCTCATTTTGAACACACAAAATAAAAATTTGAACTTTTCTCTATTCAGTGATGCATCGCATGTGTGCCACCTATTGTCGTTCATTAGAAATAAATATTTAAAGTCTGTTACTTCTTTTTGAATAACTCTATATTAGGATCAGCTACGGAGGGTACACCTAGCACCTCGACTCGCACAGACATCTTTTGTGCGGGAGGAACGGATAATATGAAGGAACCGCAGGGGACGTATGGGCTGCAGGACCAGCCGACGCAGGGGACGGAGAGGCGCAGAGGTCCCTTATAGTTACAATCTTGACCACTCAGCCGAAGAGAGATCAAGGCAGCCCTATCAAACCACCGGAGGGTGACTCTCCCCTTCAGCGAAGACCGCGGTAAGCTCGACCCAACAGCGGAGAATCGAGCGGCCTCCATACGATGGGGCCAAGAAGAAATTCCAGCATTCACGCCAACTGCGCCATCTGTCCGCAGTCGTCCAACACACAGCCCCGGAGCCAATCTGTAACATGAAAGAGGAGGATGAAATGACAGGGAATGAGAAATGAGAAATCCGGTTGAGTCAGTGAACCTTCCCAGCATTCGCCTTGTGGCCCAAGAAAACCCCGAAAAAACCCATGGATCAAGAAGATCGGCCAAATCGAACCGACGACCTCCCGAATGGGGGCCATAGACGCAGCCGCCTGAGCCATCCCGCTCAGTTACCTTACAGCTTACACTACTTCCCAACATAGTCACCGTCGGTATTGAGGCACTTGTCATGTTTTGTATGCTTTCGTCAAAGAATGATCCCACCTGTGATGTGAGCCAAGTCCGCACTTCTTGTTTCACAACATCATCGATGTTGAAATGTCTTCAAATGAAGAAACAGAAACCAAAGAAACCAAATCCGAACTTTGGCAAGGGTGCGGGAAATATTCCAACGAAATGATGCGATAAGACCTTGAATTTGCTTGGCTGTGTGTGGCCGGGCATTGTCACTCATTATGGTTTCCCCATAAACCTCACACAATTGGCGATGAATGTTTGCTGATGTACATTTCTCGCATTCAGAAATCGAGTCATTGATCTGATTTCACAGTCGGCGGGTCGTTTGATTGTTTTGAACATTTCGAAACGCTCCAGCAACAGGAAAACACAAAGTGACGATCGCTAACAGCTGCGTCTGGCTTCCTAATGAATGGAGGAAGTGATTGCGTATGCTTGAAATCGCGACTGCAGCGCTCAGCGGCAAAATATTAAAACGGTACTTCCTTTGAAAACATGCCTGGTATATTAGGTCACATTACCGTATAACTACTTGTGCCACACACTATATATGGCCTTTTACGAGCTACCTTAGTCCCTATTCACGATGAAGAATAACGTAAACTTAAAAGCATTGTAATGCATTGTAATAGAACTACTCACACTAATCGCGTAGACAAAAATAAACATTGATTTAGACGTAAACTTAGTAGCTTCCAAGGACCAAACTTTTAAATTTATGTTTAGTCAAACGTAAGAAACTAGCCAAACACAGAGCGATTCTTATCACGTGATCATTCTTCCATTTCCCATTAGATTTGCTGTCGCCATGTGTTGACACGCTAACACACTTTCTGTTTAAGTTCACGTGCCAGGAGTGGCCTACAATCACAAAACAAATTTCGATTGTAGGTGATGCTTGTTTGTGAGTTCAACAACGTTTAACCGGCTAGGTAGCTCTTGCTTGTTTTGATACATGTACATAACCTCTTTTGACGGTGATCGCTTCGCAAATCGCCATATTAGCTCTGCTGTTTAACGCTCTCCTGCGATTGTGTTGCTTAAATTTGCATTTGTTGATGTGAATGACCATACATGCCTTAAGTTTATATCTAAGTCTTATGTTTTATGTTAATGTTTAATTTCCATTGAGAATAGTCTTAAATTTGGCGCATGGAAGGGGAAGTAACGTAAGAATAGGTTAAGCTGGCGACATCAGAGCAATGGTGAGTGCGTTTAGTTTAAAGAGTAAATCTACTGGGTATCTTAAGATATCCATTCAATCCTCGGTTATTCCTCAAAGGCAATTATTGCTGCTTAATTGATTTTTCTGAAAATCGAATGTTAAGCAACTTACAGCACCATTTGCTGATATTGCTTTCATTTAAATCCAGAAACCCAGATTTCTGACCTTTGCAGGACAACTTAAAGTTGTGCTGAAATTTAATTTAATTTAAATTGAATTCATTGTAAGATATATTATAAGTATATAACACAGGAGAGTATAACCATTGTTTATCTTTTTCTGCTTCACTAGGTTTAAAATGCAGTGAATACATCGACTCTCTGCATATTTGTGATCAAATAAGCACAATAATTTAATTTTCTCACGTTTTTATGTGTGATAAGGTATCAAAAGGGCAGAAATGAAACAGCATACACCATTCTTCATATAATATCGACAATACTTGTATTTGATCGGTTTTTAAATAGTTTGCTTGTTATATATGAGTACTTACTCAATATATTGTGAAATTATTTATTATTCATATTTCATTACGACGTGCACCTTAAGACAGAAACAATGAGCAGCAACACCTTACTTTTAAACCCATCTAATTAAATGACTCCGATTAATGTCGAGGTAACTATAGCTTCATACTAATGAATCGTATGGTGACTCATGAATGAATGCATATATAAACAGGAGTGAGGGTACACATAATCGTGGCTAACGCTGACAGACCTAAATAGCTATTTAATACTAGGGCAATCAGTAACAAACAAATAAAAAAATCTGATGTGTTACACTCACATGACTTTCTCTACTCTTGTACAAGCTATTTTTACAAACGCTTATTCTCCATATGCTTCATGTTAATCGAGATATCGAGATGTGAATCTTATTGGTAATGTTCATGTGGATGCAAGGGAAATATAGTAGGTTTTAAGCAC
The DNA here is from genome assembly GCA_030765065.1 of Deroplatys truncata. Taxonomy (NCBI): domain Eukaryota; kingdom Metazoa; phylum Arthropoda; class Insecta; order Mantodea; family Mantidae; genus Deroplatys; species Deroplatys truncata. Next base: position 58,701,813 of record CM060979.1, on the reverse strand, counting down.
TAGTCAAATATTTTAACGCTGGTTGCTATGTGGCGCATTCTATTCTGTTTGCATATCCAGGGCATAAAAAATTGAATAACGAATTTGAGAAAAAGTATAAGTATTGGAAAATTTAAGGTAATAACAAGCAATATCTCGAAAATGGTTCACTCAACTAAAAAAATGTATATGACATAAATTTTGTATTTTAATGCAATCTATATTTTTTGTGTGGTAAAATTTTATCTATCTCTTATGGTTTACCAGTTATGCGAAAGTCGTTCACAATAAAGAATACTTTTGGAGACATTCCCAGGAAATTCAAGATATACATTTTATTTGTCATAAAAATACCTTAAACATATGATATTTTCATCAAAATCGTTAGAGCCATTTTTGAGAAAATTAAAATTTTCGAAAAATCTTCCATGTAAAGGGTAGTCTGGGGTGGGGGGATTTTCTTGAAAACCTTTGTGTCGCATCCCTGGAAGATACTGAACCTAAATACCAAGTTTGGTGCTTATCCGACTGTTCGTTTTTGAGTTATGCTGTTCACAGACACACAGACACACACAGACACACACACACACACACACACACACACACACACACAGACACACACACGGACATGTTTCCAAAAATGCTTTTTTTGTATTCAGGAGGTCTCAAAACATGTATTTCCGGTGAAATCTCGGTATCGAATTTTTGGGTGGAATGCAATACTTCCCCTACTTATTATACGTAGTAGAGAAAGTAAAAGGTTTTCAAAAACATCCCACTACAAAGCAGTCATTAGTAGCATTAGCTACTAAAGATAATACTGGAAACCGAACTGTAATGTACATTCCGGAATACAGCATTCGAGCTGCAATAAACGCTTGTACCTTCTCTGTTATTAGCCACTGGATGTATTTACACGGTAATGGAGGTAATGAACAAAGCACATAAACTTAAATGGTTTCTACAGTTCCGCAGCAAACAAACCAATGTAAGGTCTAACATTTCTAAACTGAGTATATTAAGAATAGAGCCATTATATTTTCTGAACTTCCCATATTTTATGTTAATATGTGTACCTATATATTAATGTTCATTTCGAGACATAATTAGCAGGTAAAATACACAGCAAAGCTTTTAAAAACTCGTGGTGTGTTACATAAAATGTACATTTTGGGAGCGTTTCTAAAATTTTTAAAACATTTTGTACCTAAACAATATAGTTAAAACTTTCAGATTTTATAGCCTAGGGCTACAAAATAAAACCTATTTTACATCGGGTGTATTTTACATTTTACAATAGAATGTTACTTTAAGAATTGAAGTAATATTTTCGATATTAGTTAAATGAACTTATTAGTCCGTTAGACTTCAAAATATTTTAATATCTTTCATTTTCGTTTCATTGATTTTGCACTGAACAAAGTGATCTCTCCTTTCCTTCCTTCTTTCTTTGTTTCTTTCCTTCTTCCTCTCCCTTTCTCACCTACCTGTCAACTCTTCTTCTACCTGCGAGTTACTCGCACTACTCTTCTGCAGTGACATAAACTATCATCTTCCCATGAAGTGAAAACAAATTTTATAACAGAAACAGAAAATATAACAAAGTCTATGCTGAATATACAGTCAAAATAAGCTGTGTAAATAAACAACAAACATAATTATAGAGCTTTATGTTGAAAATAGGAAATAAATATTGCTTCTGTGTGCTTTCTCGACACTGGACAGGACGTGGTTTCAGCGCCGGCTGATGTGTGGTTGGAGGGAGAGTGGGGAGGTGCTCTCAGCTTATCGAATTTTCCAGAACTCTTATGAGTAGAAATTTCTAGAATTTCCCACTCCCTTTGGCTGTGTGTAACATCGGGAAGAGCCATTCGGATGCAGAAAGAAGGCTGAACGCCGGGTCTGCTTTAATTCAGTTCTACTCTGTTCGTTTTTTTAGCGAATTTCCCAGAGTGCGGTCAAATAGTCTACGCTTGGAATGGAGAGTTCTGAGCGGACGAGGTTACAATATCCTACCGATTTTGAGTCAGCATAGCTGAATCTATAAATCTTAATTAATATAACAATAAAATGCTTATAAAGTAGTTGCTTATATTCTGAGATGCAGGTATATTGGCTGTGCCTCGAGTATATTCTGTTAATACTGCATCTAATCCTAATTTTGTTCAATATTTTCAATGAACAATTGCCAAGTTATTCACAGCCATATTGCATTGTGACTGTTACTGACAAGACAGACACATCGTGTTAAATTATTACATTTCTACTCGTGACATCATACGAGTATTCCATCAAGAGCACAGAATTTGCTATGCAGGTATTCATGCTTATTAGGATAGTTTAAACTCGTGAACTTGAAGTTTGGTATGCATGTTAATGGGCTGTTATTCACTAATTCACTCATTCTTGATTTATTCCATGATATACACACATATACATTGTATAGGATTTATGGTTATTATTATTATTATTATTATTATTATTATGATGTATTAGTTCAGAAAACCATAGACTTTGCCTGGAGAAATTTGTTAGTACGTAAAAAGTGTAAGCCAGATCACAGTCTTATTATATGTTAATTCGATACATTAACTACGTTCCCACTAAATTCGTGTGGCCACAATGCTGAAAGTATAAATAACTATTCTTAAATAATATACTCCAGAAAAATTAAACGTGCTGGACGTTGCAGTGCTAAATTTCTATAAAAGAAAGTTGTATGTTTTATTAAAGGTTAAATTTTCGCACGTAATAACTTAATTTAAGTAATTGTGCTTTGAAACAGCATGAAATATTTTTTCAGTTTTCTAAATATAATTTCATATCAGACTTCCTGAAAAATAGTTACTTTTATACATTTATCGATACTGGGATTACTGTGCATTACAAAAATCGTTCAATCGTATTATTTTTCTTCAGTGGCAGTTCAAAGTTTTAAAGTTTATACATTGATTCAATATATGTTGAGACTAATTTTAAGTTTGAATTATTTGACTTATGTAAAAATTCACACGATGTTTGTATAAAATGTATTATGGAAACAATTTCCATGGTTTGGGCCTCATGAAATAATCATACAGTCCTTATAATTATACAGCACTGTAATGTTTTGAACTACATTAGAAAGACATTGCTCTGCTTTACATATGTTCAATCCTCAGTTTGAAGGAAAGCAGCACTTGATAGCATTGACTATCTCAATAATATGAGGTTATTATCTACTGCTGTAATGTATGTGACTATAACATGGTAAAGTAAACAGGTTATGCAAAGTTATCTACTATTATAGAATCTTTACCAATGCTTTAAATCATGAAACACGAATATTTAACGAGAAGTGGAGCAGTGTCTACACGTGAACTAAGCATGGCCGAACGGGCGGTCCTACATCCACAGCAGGGTGCGTTCATACATGTGCTTTATTATTTATTCATTCACCGCATGCATGTATGACTAAGCATTTTGAATGAGAACAGTTACATTGGGCTCCTGTGTACTGCATAACTTGTTCTCCTGTCATAGCACAGAGCATACTTGATAACTATATGTTTAATTGAACACAAATATTAGTTGGGCTGCCTCTGTGGTCCGGTGGTTAGCATGCTAAATTTCAAATACAGAGGTTCGGACTCGATTCCCGGCTGTAGGGTGCGAATTTTTCTTTGGCTAGGGTTACAGAAATTGGAAGTATGTAGGTCTGAGTGAATGTGTACCTCATTGCTAATTGTTCCAGAGGCAAAGCCGCCGATATGACCTAAAATGTTAAAGATGGCATATAAATAGAACAAAAATAAGTAAACAAACTACCCGTTTTATAGTGTATATGGTTATTATTTTGCTGATGTTAGTATAGGAAAAGTTGCGTAGAACACACAGCAAAAGTAGGAAAAATAAGGATCGGAAAGACCAAACGAAATGGTTTAGCCGAGGTGAACAATCACTCTAACTAAAGTCTCCTCCCCCCCTCCCGCTCCGCTAAGTGAATGCTGGGATTCTTCTTGCATACCAGGATGTTCATTCCCTCTCCTTTTTGCTTACCACTTCTCTTTCAGGTTTGCAGGACTAGGCGCATTCGAAGGTGGTTTGTGGCATATGTGGAGGATATACTTTGAGTAAATCAGTGTTTCTACCCTGATATTGGAACCTTCAGGCCAAACCTGTGCCTGAGCATGGTGGTTATTGAATTTCTAGAGATCCCCCCCACGTTGTACCTGCTGCCCTATTTTAGTCCGCCGTAGATATTTCCATACCTCACCCCTTTCGAAGGTTAAGTAAGAGCAATAGGCCAAGTACAAGCCGCAGTGCAAAGGTTATATACCTAAAGAAGAGACAGACAGAGAAAAAGTGAATAGATTAAAACGAAATAAATACAAAAATACACATATTGTAATATCTCCTGGCAGAGGATATATATATTATTTATGATCGGAGGAGATTCGCCATATTGAGAATAGTATACTTTTGTCCCACAAGGGGTTGCCTCCGGGAGGGAGGATGAGGAGATAAGAGGTGACACCGGGCAGCTTAAACTAGGAGTGATGGCACGGCAATGACAGACTCCTACAGTTTCCAAGGGCGCAAGGCAGACCGGGGACACCGCTCCAAAGAAATGATCCGTTTATCCCGGGAACCAGCTGAAAGCCGAGAGACGGAGCGAGTTTCACAAAGAGCATCATTTTTCATACCACGCCGCACCGAAACACCATCACCAACACTTCCAACACTGAAACAGGTCGAAGATGAATGAAACGATGAATGAAGGGAAATGGAAACACAAGAAATTCGAACCCGGGACCACCCACATGCGAGTCGTACGCATACCACGGCACCACCTGGCTCGGTTGATAGAGGATTTACTTAAAAGTACAAAAAGTAAAAAATTAATAAAACTGACTAAGTTTTAAATTCCACACATCCTTTGGGCTATGTTAGTGTTACACATGCGTTAGCCTACTTGAGCACACTGTATAGCTTGTGGTCTCTATAGCCTTGTTCACAGCACCAATATGCTAGAGCAGAGTTGCTCAACCCTGCAGCACGTGCTCGCTTCCCCTACACACGTTATTTTGCCCCCACTAGTACCAAAGCAACGAGAGACAGACCTAGGCGATGACACGGAGTGGTGGTGGACCCATTTTAAGATGTTTCTTTAAACAACAGGTGATTGCAGAATTAATGAAAATCAATGTAAACATCCCAATTTAAATGCTAACAATTGTAATGTCCATACGATTTAGCAGTTTCTTTGGACAGTCTTAAATAATAACTGTGTTTTATATTATTGTTTTAGGGAAATGAAGTTCTTGAACTGACACAAGACGAATAGTTGTGTGACCTGGTGTTTTCAATAGATGTATTTGATTATTTGGATAATTGAATGCACCCTTGCAAAGTACAAATCAAAACATAGCGTGTTTAGTTGACGCAGTGTTATGACACAATCGCAATTGTGGGAAGGATAACTTTTAGTTGCAGATTTATGCAATTTCCCTTGCTTACGTTCCGTCTTCACGATAAACGTTATTCTCCTGGAAAAATACAACTGTATGACAGTTGCTTTACAATTTGAGGGCCTAAAGCATTTGAGACCAAAATCCAATTATTTTTCACTCCTTTGATGTTTCCTTGTAGTGCGGCTCCACACGAACTACAAATGCAACTACTTACATTGCAGAATTCCACGACCGTAAAATATTCTGAGAAATAAGGGTGGGAATTGTTTAAATCTTTGCCTTGCGTTGAATGTCTGAGATTACGTTTGTTTGCATTTAGTTTAATGACAGTCTTTGGATCCACTTATATTTGGAACAAACATTTTCAAAAATGAACTACATTAAAAGTGAATATCGCAGCAAGATAAATGACAATCACTTTGCTAATCTTTTGAGACTGTGCGCTACATCTTTTGCACCAAATATTGAAGACGACGTAAAACGTAAATCGTGCCAAAGTAGTCATCCTCAGAAACATCATGTGGATTAATCAAGAGTAAAATATGAATGTGTACCGTCTTGATTTCCTGTACGTAAAAATGACACCATAGTTCCGCCACTGAAACTCGGTAACCACGAAAAATTCGTCATTCCGTCGCAGCGAGTGATTTCACCCTCCCCTCCTCAAGTAAAACTTTCAAATTCTTTGAGTAAAAACAAAGAATAATACTCCTTATGTGTTGCATTTACATGACTTACTCTACTCACTCTTCTATACACTATTCTAGCAAAAGTTATTTTTACTTTCTCTACCACGTACACAGCAGAAAGAGAAAGTATTGCATTCTACCCAAAAGTTTGATACCGAGATTTCACCAGAAGTACATGTTTTCAGGCCCCCTGAATCCAAAAAAAGCATTTTTAGAAAACTCTCAGTGTGTATGTATGTAAAATAACTCAAAAACAAAAAGTCAAGTATAAACACGATGGTACTTTGTATTTAGGTTCAGTACCTACCGAAGGGACACGAAGATTTTCAAGAAAATCCTCTGCCCCGAACTAGTTGATTTTTAAAAAATGGCTCTTAACGATTATTATTAAAATATCATACATTAAATATATTTACAGAACAAATAAAATGTATATCTTAAATTTTCTGAGAATAGCCTGTGAGGTCCTCTTTATTCGAAGGGAATTTTGTATAATCTTGTATAACTGGTAAACTTTAAGCGAAAACGTACTAACAAAACATGTAGATCTATTTAGAACACCAATTTATTTCAATTAACTTTTAATGGCATTAGCATATCCTATATATCCTTTGTTAATCGTTCTAATTGTTCAATACTTTGTCATTCGTTTCAATTCCTTTCCATATAGCACCCAGTCCTTAATCATTTAACATCGCTGTTTTCTTTGTAGCTATAATGTGTAATGCAGCTATTTTTGCAAAGTTTTATTTGAATTAAAATGTAGTAGTTAGAAAATAAGCTTGTGTAAGAATAGTTTGTGTACCCGCTAATAAATGATAGAGGGTAGAGAAAGTCATGTGAATGCACCACATTACGTTTGTTTTTATTTAGTTCCTAATCATCAAGATAAATCTTTATTACACATTTACACATTCCGTTATTCGAGATAAGGATTATTAATAAACTAAAGCAATAGTCAAGATTTTAAAATGCGTGTTGCTATGTAATAGATTTGAAATTTCATACTATTGCATGACCCCGAGAACAAATGAACAGCAACCTACGATTTGAAAAAGTACAAGTGCTTGAAAACGAAAAAAAAAATCTAAGAAACAGAAATTATATTGTGTATGTTAAAGAGATCTAAATTAATTTTATAGAACATTTTGTCCATCTCCTGTAGTTTACCAAATAAACAAAGGTCATACAGAATGGCGAAGGCTTCACAGACTATTCCCAAAACATTAAATATACGTTCCATTTGTCATGCGAATATCTTAAATATATGGTATTTTAGTCAAAATCGTTTCTGAGAATATCAACATTTTTCTATAATTTACCTGTAGAGTACTTTGGAGTGGGGGATTTCGTGTTGCATCCTTGAAAGATGCTGAACCTAATACCAAGTTTGATGCACGGATGCGCGTACACGCGGAGCTTTTAATAATTTTTTTTATTTCAAGGAATTTCAAAACTGTATTTCCGGTGAGATCTCCGTATTGACGTTTTAGATGAAAACAATAGCTTCTCTAACTACCATAGGTGAGAATTAGAGAAAATAAAAATCTAATTATACATTCACGTAGTTTCCCCTACGCTATAGTTTATTAATGGTTATACAAAGTATTCTTTACTAAAGCTTATTTTTCGGTCAGCTACATTTTAATCCAAATAAACCTTTACAGAAATAGCCTCATTATAAATTTCGTTATAGATATAAAGGGAACAGTGACAGTCAAATGTTTTAGAACTGGACGGTATAAACTGGCCTTAAAATTCCATATAGTTTCCATGCAATCGCGAGAAACAACTGAATGTTGACAGGACTTCAAGAGAATGACCAAGTATTGAATAATTCAAATCATTAATAACGGATATCTCAGAAATGGCTTATGCCACAAAAATACTTTTGTAAAATCAATTGTGTGTTTTAAAAAGATCTATATATTTGTGTAGTAAGTTTTACTCCGAGGGTGGCGAAAACGACTTCCTTCCGCGAGTCACCAAATATGCAACACGCACTGCATCACTCAGCAGCATGAGAAAAACAAAGGGACGGTTGCAGAGAGGGAACGGCGCCTGCGAGTCAAAATAACTCGCGAGTCAAGTTTTCGCCACCTCTGTTTTACTCTATACTTAACGTTTATCAGTTATGCAAGATTGTACAAAATTCTTTCCGAATGAAAAGGACTTCACAGAGTACTTCCAGAAGAGTCAAGATATACATTTTGTTTGTATGTAAGTATCTTTAATATACGGTATTTTAATCAAAACCGCTAGGGCCATTTTTTTTAGAAAATGAATTTTGAAAAAGTTCCATCTAAAAGGTAGTTTGGGGTGGAGGAATTTCTTTAAAACCTTCGTGTCGCATCTTTGGAAGATATAAACCTAAATACCAAGTTTAGTGCTTATCCGACTGACCTTTTACTAAAAATGGTTTTTACTTTCTCTACTACGTATAGTAATAGGGGAAGTATTGCACTTCACCCAAAAATTCGATATCGAGATTTCACCGGAAATATAGGTTTTGAGGCACCCTGAATAAATAAAGTGCATTTTTAGAAAAAGTCTGTATGGATGTGTTTCTGTGAACAGCATAACTCAAAAACGAAAAGTCGAATAAATACAAAACTTGGTATTTAGGTTCAGTATCTTTCAAAGATGCCAAGAAAATTCCCTACCTCAGACTACCCTTTACGTGGAACATTTTTCGAAAATGTTGAATGGCTCTAACGATGTTGATTAAAATGTCATATATTTAAGATACTTTCATGGCAAATGAAATGTACATCTCAAATGTTCTGTGAATGTCACCTAAAGTAGTCTTCATTCTGAATGCATTTTGCATAATTGGTAAACCGCAAGATGTAGACAAAATTTTACTGCACAAAAAATGTAGATTTCGTTAAAACACACAATTTATGTCATACACTTTTTTCGTGGAGTGTCAGAGGTATTCCTTTTTATTTGTTTGAATTTTCCAATACTTATACTTTTTTCAAATGTAAATTCGTTATTTGTTTTTTTATGTCCTAGACATGAAAAGAGAATGGAATGCGACACATAGCAACCAGTTCTTAAAAGATTTGACTGTCGCTTAAAGCCTACCACATTCCCCTTGCACCTACAAGAAAATAGGCAATGTAATGATTTCTGCAAATTTTTATCTCCATTAACGTGCAGTAGATGGAGAATAAGCGTTTGTAAATATAGTTTGTACAAGAGTAGAGAAAGTCATGTGAATGTAACACATCAGAATTTTTTTTATTCAAGGAAAATTAAAATTGAGTTTTATTTATGGACGTTCTTTAACTACTATGGTTCTTAGCGTCCCAATCTATATTGGGCGTGAAAGACCGATAATTTTGCTCAGAAGCCTCTTTATCAGCCTTGAGGTTCTTTTACGTGCCGTAAATCTACGACACGGGACCAGCGGCTTTTCTTCCCTTGGAAACTAGAGGCTAGCACGGTACCACTAGTCCACGGAGGACGGCCTCAAAGCTTGTAATCTGGTTAAATTTTTGGGTGGAATGCACTGTGTACATGGTAGAGAAAGCAAAAATGAGCTGCAATAGAAGCCAGACGTTATCGGGCAACCACTAGTCCAACTTTAAATCCTCACCCTTGAAGCTGTCGTTGACAGTGCTCAGTTTCGTTCTCACATTCAGTAGCAGTGGGGGAGGTAAGTTTCCAAGAGTTTTTACTCTCCACGTCACAAGATGCCCTACAGGAACAGGTAGCCATGTGACGGAGAAAGAATAGCAAGCAATTCATTTCCCAGTCCTGTCTGACCAGCGTTGTGCCCTGAGGGCACCCTTGTGAATAAATTTCAGAAACGTATGCAAATGTTTGTACAGTATGTTTCATAAGTGTGTGCTGCCCAGCATAATCAGCGAAACGTTAAGTGCCTGGTGTAGCAGAAAAGCAAATATTTGCATTGGTTGCTTAATGGACATTAATGTTGCGCTACTACTCCCGAAAGCCCGAAGGCGACTGATGAACATTAAAGTTTAAAATAACGTGTTGTCCAGTGTTCTTTACTAGTGAAGTAGGACTAGTGCGTATTATTTTCCTCCGTGGACTAGTGGTACCATGCTAGCCTCTAGTTCCCAAGGTCGCGGGTTCAAACCCGGCGGAGGGCAATGGATTTTTTCCGGCGTAGAAATATTTTGCACGTCTTCCTTCGGAAGGTAAGTAAAGTCGGTGGTCCCGTGTTGTAGATTTACGGCACGTACAAGAATCTCAAGACTGATAAAGAGGCCTCTGAGCAAAATTGCCGGTGTTTCACGCCCAATATACAATGGGACGCTAAGGACCATAGTGGTTAAACTCTATTTAATTTAATTTTTCACATATCACACACCGATGTTATGAACAGTGTGATGAAAAATATGGCGTCTAAGTAAACAAATCCTTTTGGATTTCATAATAGGATTAAAACTAGTTCAATACCGGTAACCTGAGTCGGCTTGATATTTCTGCACAAACCAGTTCGTTGCGAGGTTTAGTTATTGGCCAATTAACGGAGTCGTTGCAATTGTAGTCTCGGTGTTATGGAGTGAAGATCGTTAGAAAATATGTATGAAATTTACGAATACTGGTGCTTCTTTGTATCATAGAAGATAACTGCGACTTGAAACAAAAATAATTTAGCATCTTCTAATAAGAATATGCCTAGATTTATAGCGTTCTAATGCTCAAAACATAAAACAAATGAACTACTTACGAAGTTTTTAATCCTATTCATTGAAATACACATTAATCAGCTTAATTTCCAAGATAGGCGCCTTCGTGATGGAGTGTTCAGCTTTCGAGCTTCTCAGTCCAGAAGTCCCGGGATCCATTCCGGACTTTTTCTTAAATCTTTACCTATGCTTCTCAGGATCTGAAAGTATGCATGTGGGAGTGAGTGTAAGTGTGTGTTTATTATAACTAAGTAAAACCCAAAATTAAAGAACCCACTCAGTGAGTTGTTTCTCAAGTCAAAGCTCCTGATATGTCCAAAGACGTTAAAGGGATCCATGAAGATGAATAAATTAAAAACAAGAATGAAACTTATTAACCAAACTATTTTAACGACGCGTTGCTAAACTAAATATCCTCAGCAGGAGGTGTTTTTTTATCCAAATTCAGATTAAATAATATTTGGGCGATTGCGTCTTCATAACTGCTTGTATTTGGAAGCTTGTGGAGAATAAATACTTTCTTTGGATAACATAATACAAAATAAATATAAGATCTAACAAATATAACAACGTTTATAGTTAGGGTAGATGGTTAAAATTTAATAATTGAAAATACTAGTTACTGTACAATCATTTTTGTCATTTGAAAATAGTCAAGAGTTTAAAAATGAACATGCAGTTCTACCGCTATAATTCCATTATTGCGCGAATTTCTGACAGCTACCAATAACAATGTGCAATATTTATAAGTGATATTCTATACAGATTATACTCGAAAATAATAGTTAATGTATACGACCTCATTGTTGCTTCACTTTTTAATTTCAAAGAACTTGATATTATTCTCTCTTACTATAAAGCATTCATATTATAAAATCTGTAAGGCACATCTTGTGAAGCCAAATGCAGTTTCAAGGGATATATACTCAACATTTAAGCCTCAAGACATGTTAACTATACCTATGGCATACTCTTTATGCTGTATTTCCTTGTATAAATGTTAAAATACAGTAAAAATATTCCACCCAACTATGAAAAAATAATTATGTATATTTATTTTCCTAATGCTATACAAAATTCTTACAATTTTTAATACATTACTTTGAGTTCCAATTTTTTGTTTCTTTGGTCCGTGGTTATTTATGCATGGTGGGTCATAACAAAGTCATACTGCTTTAGTTTTCTAAACCATTTTTCTCTTACTCTCCCCATATATTCTCCTATTCTATTTATATCCCTCTCCTTTTGTATTTTCACTATTCCAACTTTTAATACTTCTTTGTTAACATTCTCCCAATCTTTAGGTAAAAACTGATCTATCCACAACTTAGTTTCTTCACATTCAATTATATAAAGCAAATCATTATCTGCCTCTCACAAAGAGGACACCTATTCAAATTCGCTCCCTTCCTATCTCCCCTTAGCCGTGCACTTAATCTGTACCAGGCCCACCCTTCTCTCACTAACCTGTTAGCTACATCCACATACTTCTCCCTTCCCCAGTCCACCTTTAATTGTCTATATAGTTCCAAACTTCTCTTTCTTTCCAGACTTTGAAATAATTCTTGTTTCTCTATATCTTCTACTCTGTTCCTCACTTCTTTCCAGAAACCTTTAACTAACCCCTCTCTCTCTCCTCCCATAAGTTACCCATTCGTATTTCCTGTAAATTTATCCGTCTTCCTTGAGCCCAGTTCATCCCAGCACTGGATTTTTCTTGTATTATTAAACATTGCCTTAATATATTATGCTTGTTCAATGATTTCAATCTATGCCAATATTTAAGTATCCTTTCTACTATCATGCCCTTGCTACCTACTCTTCCCAACTCCAACATTGCTGCTCCATTGGGTGATGAAATAGATAAACCTAACATACATTTACAGAACGACCTATGTACTTTATCAATCATCTCCCATCCTTTGGCACTTCTCCAAACCTATGATCCATAGACCATTTTTGCTTCAACTACAGCTTTGTAAACCCTGTCCAACCATTTAATTTGCATATCTTGTATTTTCTTTAAGCATATTCTTATAGCAGTCGTTGCTAATCTTCCCTTAGCTAAATAATTATAATTAATTCTATTTATAACATGTAAACAATTTCATTACCACAAATAATAGTCTATCATATTTACGGATTACAAATCTCTTGCACTTCTTTATGCCAAGGAGAAACAGACCATTTAGATTATGATACTTAAGGGAGATTAAAACAACAAAATTTGATATTTAAGTAAGTTCAAAAAATGCGTTTGAGTTTGTTGAATGTCTCGTATATAAGTTTACGCACTGACTAATAATATTCTCTAAATGCACATATATTACACTTTTTAAAGACAGGACATGTGTATTTACTTTTGTTAAAGCAGTTGTTACAGCTGTCCATAAAGCCATTACGACGGTGGTCGTGTAAATTGCAGATTAAATTATATCTTTTGAAAATACAAGGCAGTAATAAATGCTAAGATCCAACTGCAAAATAGCATTAAGAGAATATTGGAACTTCGGAAAACAAAGACGACTCAATTCAGGACGACGGATGAAGTTGGAAAGGTAGTGTGCCTGAAAATAGGATACGGACAGAATAAACAAGAATTGTTGAGACAAACCAAATGCTTGTTCATACATCCCTCGATAAAAATAGCAAAGCTGAAACTTTAAAATTAAAACGGAAATGGAAATTTCAAGGGAAAAGTTTGTAATTAAAAGGAAAGGGTTTAACAGAATAGTGAACAGTGCAAGAAGGAAATATAAATATATGGGAAGATATCTCAGAAAAGAGCAAAGGCAATTTTTAGGAACAGAAGGTGAAGAAGACAAAATGAATCGTTTACAGCCCTTCTTCAGGTTCAACTACGCAATTTAATCAGCATTAGTGGGGAAAAAAGGCGATGGGTCGTAGATTTTAAACAATACAACACAACCAAAATGCTTATTAAGCTTATACAATGGCCTAAAACAAAACTCTGATTTTGAAATCGAGTATCCAGTAAAATTTGTGTAATACTTCAATTAATTTGTCCATCATTTGAGAACACATATTTAAGATTAAAGAAATTGTGTTAGGATAACATACTTGGCATAAGTCATCTGGACAACGGAAGAGCTCTGAATAAATGACTACCTTTTTTTTTTAATTATCAGAATTCATCTTCCCGTCGTCTTCTAAGGCGTCACATCTCTCTGTGACAGTACTTTAGTACTTGTTTTGCTAGATTCTATTTCTAAAATGGCTTCATAACATGTTTGAATGCTTTAATCTAAATTAAATATCTTAAGATCATGTCTAATTATATTACGTGGTGTGTGATTTTTAGAGTGCAACCTTCAACATATCTGAGGAACTTCATTTCTGCGTTTCTATGGATTTCCCATGCTATCTATTCATGGTCGTATTTTCTGCTCCATATATTTTGTTTTATTTTGAAATCTTGCTACACAATAGCCTGCCAAAAACAAGGAATACCAATTCAACATAATTATGTAAAACAGTAACAAATTAAAATGTTACAATAAATTAAAATTAAAAATATTCATCAATTGAAATATACAAGATTATCAATATCTGAGTAAAAAATGAATGACTAAAAACAGGAACCATAAAATTGAATTATATAAGTAAGCGAATCCAAAGATTTAACAAATTATGGGCCAAACGCTTGATTTCTAAATATAGATATTGAACCTCTCAGTGCTGCCATAGCAACAACATACAATATGTTTCTCCGAATGTCAAAGATTTTCAGGAATTCATTCAACAGACATGGGAGAGTACCTCGGGCACCAATCGTCAATCCTTTGACAATTTTAGGTGGCATTTATCTTTGAAGAAATCCACTTTTGGTCCGTATATGTTCTTCTTTTAGTCCATTTCTATTGACTGGTTTTCGTGATCTCCAAATCTGATGGTGGTGTCTATGGTGTAACCATAACAAGAAGTGGGCTTAAAGCCCTTGTACACGATCAAAGTTTTGTTTCAATTCAAGAGTTTACAAGAGGAATTGTCAAACATTTTTCAATATGTGACAAGATTGGACAAGACTTGACAATGTCATAAATGTGTATTTACAAGTTATCTTTTTTCAAACTGAAACCCTTCAGAACACATTAATAAATAGTTTATCACGCACAAAGCAATTTACTCTTTGCGTCGCGGTATAACAGTGTGAAATGAAATACTGTTCTATACGAATATTATGTAGCACTTTCATGTATTATATCCAATGAAGTCACATTACGAATATGGAATACAATGGAAATAACACCTACTGATAGGTTAACCACACTATATAACGTTACATTAATGTATACTTAGTTCGAAAATCTGCCTGGCAATTATTTCCTCGTATGCCTTCATCTGCTTCATTTGTGGTAATCCACAGAGTCCTAGACTCACTGTCATGACAAGCTTATGTATAACCTAATCAGTTCGCATACGACATGCCTTGGCCGGGTAGCCATTTTTGTATACTTTTCGCCATGTTGCAGATTTTGTTTCGCACTGTAAATAATCGCATTTCATTGGCTAAAGCCATCTGATCATTATCAAATCTTTGATCGTTTCGAGCACGTCCTTATTTGCTTCAAGACTTTCAAGGCCTTTAAAAGTATTGGAAGTAATTTGACAAGAAAAGTTGCGAAGCTGTTACAACTCTTGAAAAGTCTTGTAATGAATTGAATTTGACAAATATTTGATCGTGTACAAATAGCTTGAAGGATATGAAGTCTATTCTATGGTTACTCCATCGTTGAAGAGACCATGTACTACCTCAAAGACAGTATAGCCTTTTCCCCTTAAGGCAAGCGTCAATATAGATTTTACTTTGTGATGATATGATTGCGTAGTAGTTCACCGTAAGCGCAGGCTCCTAGGACGTGTCCAAGAATTTCGAACTCTCTGTAGCAACACCGACAGAGGCTGTAGTCCTGGAAAAATATGTTCTTTGGGTGGCTCCGACATACTTTTGAATTTATAGTTCTTTTACTTTAAGTTAGTTTCCAATTTATTAGATATTTGACATCCTAAGC
The DNA here is from genome assembly GCA_030765065.1 of Deroplatys truncata. Classification (NCBI taxonomy): domain Eukaryota; kingdom Metazoa; phylum Arthropoda; class Insecta; order Mantodea; family Mantidae; genus Deroplatys; species Deroplatys truncata. The sequence goes on along the minus strand of CM060979.1, from coordinate 58,685,992 downwards.
AATTAAAGCCCTGAACGTGTTCAATAATTCCATTTTGATACAATTTTTGATACTACTGAATACTTTTCAAGAAAGAACATTCTCTTTTTGCTGTAAACTTTAAATTATATTTTTTCATAACTCCTCTCACTAGTAATGCGGCTTAAATATTTAACTTCATAAGTTAAAATCGAAACCTAAAATGTGGATCAGATGGTCATGTCTATGCTGATCTGCACATAAAATTGCAGAAATGTGCAGGTTTTAAGTAAATACTTTTTCTGTTAACACTATGCCACCCTCCTCTGCTAAGTTAATTAGGCATCAGACCTGCGGTCTTGTAATCCAGGCGCTGCTAGGTATTTTTTCTGGGACTGGAATAGCAGTTTTGATCTACGTGAGCAATTACTGCGGTGGCTAAATGACCCTACATGTTTTCTCATGGCGGAAACTGTGTCGACATATCTTCAGGATTATAGCACAGTGTTCGCCATAGCTATTGCTAATTACTTCCGCATGATAGTAATTATGGCCTCCATTGCGCCCTAAAATCAGTTGGTTGGAGAGGAAGCTGTGTGGAGGGAAGTAAACTACCTGCTTTCCACAAAGTACGGTGAGGGGTAAGGGTCTGAATGACTATGTCAGAAACATAGTTTTCTTAAAAGAAAGGTAAACCGTGAAATTGAAGAGCAAGTATCATACTATATAAATGTATGTGTATATGTCATTTTGGAGTTTTATGTGCATATGGGGCTTTAATTTTAACATTTAAATATGGTGAGTCACTGCTATTATGCCCACATTTATCTTTAATTGTAGTTCACCGTACCATAACTTAGGCACTTTCCTCTGCAATCCATTAAGCTACGTGGAAGACATTTTTACTGGGCATTTCTCCGTTTAAGAGATACTTATTACAGTTAAAATTATTCCTCACACGAATAATCATAATTTATTAAAATATATATGCTTGTAAAACTTAGCATGAATTATGTTATCATAATATAAACATTTTGGGGTAGATGTCTTCAGTTGTAAGAAGCAAATTTAGGTGGACATTGGCAAGTGTTGAAATTATTAGAACATACAAAAATGTACTAAAGTAATATAGTATACAGTTTTAGAGGCAAGTGCACCTAAATGCACCCATAACAGTGATAATTTTTAAAAATTTCAGTCCTCTTTATAACGTATGTAGCATTAATTTTTAGCACACGTGGGTAATTTTACGTGTTTATGCTTGGAAAAGATTCCTGTTTTCACTGTCAAAGTTTCATTTCATTATGTTAAACAATTGTTGAGAAACCTAAAACTGTTGGCACTCAAACAGCAGTTACAAAATGCCTTAAGACTATCGAATGTCCATAAGGCAAGTATAGCTAGAGTGTTTCCCTTAGCCCTCATAACTGGAAAATTCCGGGAGGTACCCTTTATTTAGACCTGGAGCGTTTTCATCCCAAATTTTCTTTTCAGTATCCACCGCCTGTGGAGTGCATGCAGTAAGAACTGCAAAAAGCAAAGCGGGAGAAAACCTCATATGACGGCAATTTCTGTAGCGGCCCATATATCCAAACGAAATAAGATTATTTTGGAATCATTTATATTGGTAGTAAAGGATAATAATGTTGTCTACGAAGCCAGCCATGCAGATTAAATTAGCGATATTGGTATGAAATGTTTCTCCTGCTAAGAGAATACTCAACCTAACGAGATCTCTGCGGAGGGATTTTGGAGTTGATGGATGGAAAAGAAGCAGGTTTTCTAGTCACGGAAAACGCCCTCGAAGGCCGGGACGAATTCGGAATGTTGACCGCATGCCACTTCCCAATACCATCCTCTAACCGTGACGTCCTACGTGGACTGAGATCGTGGACTAGACTTTGAACCAGGGAGATCAGAGCACATTCCGGCCACAAAGGGGCTTTCTGCACTTTACATCTTTGTGTTTTACATATAAATATATATTTACCAACCGAAATGAGACTCAGGTACTAACAAATTTACATATTTGTCTTTAAATATTTGATACTATTTTCCTTTTCTTTAATCCACGAAAAAGAGGGGTTTTTTTTCTTTTTAAAATGTATTCCTCTGCAATAAAAAGGCTTTCAGTGTCCGAGAACAGAATTAATACCAAATATAAATTAAGTCATATTAATAGTTGCATCTACGGACATCAGTTTTAGAGGGTTAAAATGATCCATGTAGTCATTCTAAAAGTTCTGAAAAGTAACATACTAGGAGCAAGGTAGAATTTCTTAATTGAGCATCAAACTGTTGGGATAGGTATGCAGACAATGACAGTTTTCCCTTTCCACTTTGGTTAGTAAACTACGTTTCAGTTTGAAAGGTTTTCTGGCATGCATAAAATGTAACTCGCAATGAAACAAGTTGTATATGTTGGTACTGAGACAATCTAGCCCCACCACTTACCGGTATGACCACCTCTTGTTTTCCGAGCATAATTCTAGCCACTGGATTGGCAGGATACTTTGCCTCCCCCATTGTAAGGTAAACATTACAACTTTTATCTTATATTTTCATGCTACACCCGTTTTCTTAGTATCGGCTTTCTTATTCTCGTTTAGTAGTAACAACAAAATTAACCTTTGTCTCCATGTCGCTGGTGAGAACTCTCCTATATGCAAATGGTATCTGTCGTTCAGTTTAACCACACAAACAAATAATCCCTCACCCCTCCTTCTAGAAGGCGGAATTATTTGCAATTGGTATAGACTTTCCTTATGTAACAATCGCAGCGAAACACTTTCATAGAGGTGGTATCCGAATCACCCCTTTATTCCACATGGATTATAAACATCGTTCATTGGTTATTTTGCATGCGCCTAATCTGTTTTACTGGCCAGTCACACAGAGAACTGAGTCAAAAGTTGATTATCTGATGGTGAAAACCTTAAGGAGAAAAAGCACTATGGCGATTTAGGGAAATCGGCCACCCTTTTATGCACGACAGTGTACATAACTAGATTTCCAACAAAAGTCAAAACCCTGATGTGTTCATCTGATATTTCAGTTGACTTACCAATACTCCACATTGAACTATGACCATTTTCATTTTTCATTTGAGTGTGTACAATAGAAATCTCTCAAGGCTACCTCAGATATATTTAAGTCCTTAGGGGCAACTCTAAAGCTAGGATGAGTACCTTCTACCCAGGTCACGATCGGGTTCCCTTCGTGACCTCCATTCTTCCCATCTGATTCAGCTTCTCATTCCCCCTTGTCCCACTCCCAGTCGGTGTGAAAGAGCAACATTTCAAATGAGATTTTGCTTACTTGCGCGTAATATGTTGTTCAAGGATGACACCACTCATGGATATTTAAGCTACAACTCCTGTCGTGTGAATATAGTTCAGTATATAACGTATAAAATAGATTTTTAGTGTCATTAAATGTCATTCCACATTAATTCACAGATACGTGATGGTAGTGTGGCTAAGAACGATATGCTTAATGCAGCTTAAACATAAATAACAGCTTTTATAGTCAACACACAGCAATTGCGACAGAAGATGGAGACAGCATACAATAGTATACTCCGTTTAGAAAGGAAAGAAGTACTGTTGTGTTAAGCAATTAAGTTATATTCTGAAGTGTCTCTTATGGGCAGACATAGGAGTTCTTAAGCAGTTGACATCAAGTTATCTACACTCAAACCATTTTCAACACAAAGAATGTAAACAACAGCGCCTATGAGTTACTTACGGGAAGATAAACACGGTCTAGGAGGTTTGTAAGCTGCAACGTGTTGCGTTAAGTTCAGTAGGAGTTCAGTTTCATTTCCTTTCATTCTAAATACAATGTTTAGAAATTTCTGTGCCTATTCACGAGTATAGTGCATTGTTTACCGATACTCATGCAAAGGTCAACGTATATGTCGCTCGAAGAGCAATAACATGACCTCTGCTTTCTGAACTCAAGTGAAATAAATTTTGAAATTTGGTTCTTGCGTTTTGCTTAAGCAGTTTCATTATAAGAGCTAAGTGTTAAACTTTATGCGAGTATTTTATATCCATTTCAATTCGTGAAATATCTCCTGAGGAAAAAATGACTGTAATTGATGATGAAAAAATTACTATACAGAGCGAAACTAATTTCATTTTAAAAATTTACTTCAGTTATGATTATTAAAACTTGTGTCACTCACATTATATAGGTGGAACGTCTTCGAGGTGTGTTCCCCCCATTTTCAGCTGAAGTCGACTGTCGACACAAGGTACCGCATGTTTAAAGTGGTACATAGCAAAACACACTCGTGCATTATTTTCCAAACTGAGGGAGCGGATTCAGATTTGGTTGCCGCACATTTTTCTTACGAACATGTCATATAATTTTTAAATAAAATAAGAATTGCTTCAGAAGGATACAAAACTAAAAGCAACGTTGCTATTTGCTTTCTCGATTATTACAAAAGTTTCATAAGAGTTCATACTTCATGTTATTTATCTAACAAATGTCAGCAATAACACTTTATTTTTGGAGATTATTTTTCGAATTTAAAAGCAAGGGACAAACTTGGTAATATGAGGTGTTAAGAGAATAAACCAAGGAATAAAATGTTACGAAAGACTAATATTATTGTTTAAGATTGCTTTCTCTGTAGGATTTTGTTTTCATGCCTCCAGATTTATATAATATTTTCTCTTACAAATACAAGATTTGGTGTATATAAGTCCAAAGGAGTGTATGTCTGTCGCACGTGTAGCAAACCTTTACTGAAACTCGTCATTTCGCCAAGATACTAGGCTGAAAATGCCTAGTCACAGCCTAGTCTGTCACAGTTCATCAAATTATGGGAATTTTCAGGCATATAGTACAATTATAACCTTATCTAATCTAACTTCACCTAGCCTACTGTAAGCTTTCACTATCGACCCTGTAGTAGTTGCTGTAGAATGGAGTTGCACTGTACGCCGACTTCTTATTTTCTGCCAAGGATCTTCGCGAAATGACGGGTTTCAGGCGAAAAACCTGCGACATATCCTTATCAATCTGTTCTTTTCATTTTTATAATGCTGACATACGCGGAAGATTTGTTAATGTTATCAAGTGGTAAACTTGATGGCCTTTACTATGAATATATGAATAATCAGTTAATTTTTCTATGGATGTTACAAAAGTGAAGAGTGAAAATGAGTAGGAAAATGCTCCTATCTTTAACTGGAAAGAGTTTCCTTTGTGTTAACTTCGCAATAGTACTACCAGGGGAAAGACAAGCCACGCAGTTTTGTCTAGGTCAGCGTGCATATAGGTTGAGCCTCGAGATGGCACTGGTTACCCAGACAGCTGATATCAAACTAAGATGTGCCCTATCTTCCGCTAGATCAAGCTTAGAAAGGATTTCGAACCAGAGGCAGTAGTCGAGTAATTGAAAATCCATTGTAGTAGGTACCTTGACTTTGGTCTCGGAAACATCCACTTCTTATTCAACTTTCCCCGAGGCTTGACTGCTGAGAGAGTCAGTTCTTTAAAAATGTTTGCGCTGTTATCGTCGTCTTTAATCCTAAGTGATGGTGTTTTAACTTCTATGACATAATAACAAACTCCTTCACTTTATTAAGAAGTGCCTCTCAGAATTTCAGTCGATAAAAAGGGAGGAGTCCATAACTTCAGAGCAAATAGAGTTTATAAAGTCGTCACTGGAATCTTTTAGTATATCAATAAGGGTCTTTCCGGCCCAAGAATACTTCCGCACATAAATAGTGCACAGCGCTTGACATTTCGTGAATGCCTGGAGGAGCTTCCTCTCTCCCCCCCTCTCCAGCTGTTTACTTTCAGTAACTCAAGCACTATACCAACACTAAGGGCCACTTTCAGGAACAGTTGCTAAATTTTAACACATTGTTAAACTGATTTAACACTGAAGTTAGCACAAATTCTGTTTCATCAAACAATGTTAAATTTAACAATCTGTTAAAGTCGATGTTAAGTTAACATCCCCATACCCCCGTGTTAAGGCGTTTAACAAATGTTAGAAATTGCAAAATGGCTGCCGCAAACCAAGCTGCTGTTGCGAGTTTGCTACAATTGGCATTTTTGAATGTCATTCCTAACAGAAGAGTTTTCATACGTCATAATAACTTTGAAACCATTAAAAAAGAGGAATTTTTAAAGCAATATAGACTGTCCAAAGGGACATAAACATGGTTTTATGGGAAATACGAGAGGTTAGAATACTCCCAACAGAAGCATGTCTCTTTCTCCTATGCTACAAGTGTTAATTAGGTACTTAGATTTTATGCTACTAACATTTTTCATTTACTTGTAATAATGACCATTTGGTTTATCCGGAAGATTTCCAAAGCAATTTATTCAAGAAGCAAACAGTATTTTTCGGGTCTGCTTGATTAATCAGCGATAACACACTTTCATCCTCTTTAGTTTCAATGCAGTGTTCACCAAGAGTTTTAAACTGTCTTAAACGCTCTTCGCACCTAACGTTTCTGGCGCTGCACTTTATGTTAGCTAAAATTGTCGTAGTTGTTTACAGAACTTAAGGGAAGCGTTCACTCCAATTAAACTACGTGTGGATTTTGTTCCAGGCTGCAATCTTATCCTTTAATATAAGAACGTCAGCTTTTTTGCACTTGACAATACGTCTGTACTTATTAACCAGATGTTAATTAACGCGTTTCAAACGGTGAAACATTTATTTCAGTTGACATCATGAGTCTGACCTCAAACAACCGGGAACATCACATGGCCATTGCCATGAATGTAAATAGTTGTGGGCTACTTACACAGAGAGCGCGGCAATACGTAGACAAAAGTGCATTGGAGTACGTTCAGAAGCAGTGTAGTTCGGACACCGCCTTCTCGAAAGCTGGCGTTCGCAGTTGTCTTTGACGTTAAAAAATGTTAGCTAACAATTTGCTGTAAAACCTTGATGAAACGCAAAAGTTTTAACCTTATGTTAAACTTTGAACAACTAGTTAACGAACAAGAGGTTAGAGTATTTTTAACATCGGTTGGTGAAACCGGCCCTAAGTGTTAAAGAAATACATGCCCTATACTTAATAAAGGAACTAAGTGTATTAATGTACTAATTCATGAATGAATAACGAAATGTTATGAAATATATTTTATTACTACTACTATTTACTGCAGAAAGCACCTTGTCTATAGGAAAAGATGCACCTTGAAGCTTATGGTAGTTTTCACCAAATCGCCCACATTGACTAAAGCACTGCACGTCGATTCCTTTCTTTTTAGGGGTTTTCACAGTTCCCGTCTCCTTCGCTTTCCTCCTGGCATTGGAAACACCATTCACAGACACATCAGTTGCTTCCGATGTTAATGACATCCTTAAAAATAGCACTCAAACAAAAATATCAATACATACAAAACTATTAACTTTTTACCATTTTAAGGCGCTTTGCCACTTATGTTTAATTTCACTATTCTGTCCTCCTACCCTTTCAGTCGTGATCACAAATTAAACAATACTGCATTAACACTATGTTGCTTCACTCCAGTAAACAAGTGGGAATACCGATTACTGTATGATCATGCTAGTAAACAGAAGCTATTTAAGTTATGTTTAAATGAAACGATTATAAAATACTATGCTTATCCACCACCTTTATTATTCTAATTACAAAAAGAATGACATTTCTTGGGTTGGATGTCAGTATGAGATATGAGCTTTTGAATAGGAGCTAAATAAAGTTCTTAACACTGCAGCTACAAATAGTAAATTTATAAAATGGAATGAAACTCGTAACAATACAAAATTTTAATTATAGTCCTCAAGTCCAGACAGCAAGGAATACTGTTACATAATCCATAACACAAATCTACTTACACATTCCTAGATTTATTTACCAAGCGTTTGGAGTTTCTAAATTAATAAATATGAAAGGTGAGGGGAGATATTCACCGATGCAAAGGCCGGCTTGCAGGTGCGATCCGCTTCTCATGGAATCCTCAGCAAGACAGACGCTATCCCCACCACTCGTGACTAGCAAAACCGACTGGGAGACAAAAAAAAACTATGTCTGGTAATGGAAATGGAATACGACAATATGTCTGGTAATGACAATGAAAGCTCCCAAATTATTATTACGCCATAATATTCGGTAATATGTTGTTAAACCAAATACACTAAAAATGCATTTTTATCACTCGCTTTAAATATTAGGGTAGAATTAAAATATTTTCATCAATGGTTGAATGAGAAGGAAGAATACGATTATTATGACAATTTCATTATGATGCTTCAGAAACGATGCACGCATAATATAGCGGGGTATGTATTACCACGTGGTTTACGCGCTAAGAGTACGTTTAAAGCAGGAAAAGACTGATAAATATACATGTAAGATAATCGTCCAATATTCAAATTAATAAAAGGTGTCTGTTGTTTAAATAATTAAAAAATTAAAATTAAAACTAAAGCGAATTCGCATATACGATTCGTGGTAAGCTTAGTGTAATGTATGCTTGGCGTAAAATAAATAAAATAATCATAATAATACAATTTAAAATTTTCACGTGTAGGAAGTCCTAAAACGCAATATTTTGGCAGTTCCCATGACAACTCTTGTCTTATTACCCAATCAAATTCGGACACACTCCTGAAGATTCGAAAACCGGAGTAATATAAAATTAATCGTTTTCTATTGGCCGAATAGCCATGACTGGTGATAAGCACACTGATCACTGTGCCTCGGTTCTTCCTCCAATGGACAGTCATAAGTGTTTATAGGGAAGGTTTTGTGCCTCTATGGAAAAAGCCGGATTTCTTACCTGGTAAATTTTTCCACAATGCTAAGTGGGCAGCAATTGCTTGCCTAATACGAGGGTTGGAACTTAAATAGTGGCAACCATTCTGTTGATAGTGCGAATGGAGCGGTCTACTGCCTGACGAATCCCTGGAAAAGTTCTGAAGCGAATGCCACGAAGTGGTTCCTTCATCTTTGGAATCAAATCAAAGTCACAAGGACTTAAGTCCGGGGAGTATGGTGGATGGTACAGCACTTCACAGTCCCACTGACCGAATAAATCAGCCACAGCTTGTGCTTTATGCTGACGCTAGGATGACCTGCCCGATGCATGTCTGCCACAATTTTCCGAACATCGTTGAAGGCTTTTACCCAACGTGCCACTGTTTTGTAAGGCAATGCAGATTCCCCGCAAGCCTCTTGAAGACCTTAATGACACTGTCGTGCTGTAGGACCTCTGGCACATTCATTCTTGATCTAACTTCGTTGTTCCTGTTTCGAAAACATCGTGACAACTCTAGTTACATCGCTAGCTCACAAGTAACTCCGTTTCTCTCGACTGTGTGCACGCAGGTGAAGTGGGAAGGGAGAGTCCATTTGCTCTGAGGTAAGGTAGGTATGTAACTAATGTGTGCTATCAGCGACATTATTAGATTCTGTTGCATAGCGTGTTGCCACTATTTAAGTTCCAACCCTCGTATAAGCTGCCATTCCTCTTGGATAATCCAAGTGTTATTGCATACGAATAGAAGACCAATGCATGAGGTAGTGGAGACCCACTTTAAGAAGCCTATGCAAAGTTTTAATTTATCTCTTTTTGTACTTCAATAAGTTACGGGATAACATAGTAGTATATTTACGATACAAGGAGTAAAAAAGGGTTTTATTTTGTGAGTAGGGATGTATGCCAAACGAAGGCCAGTAAACATTACTGGAAAACGTTTGTCAAATCACAGATTTTGAGGCAAATAAGTGTTTAAACTTTAAAGAAAAAAATACAGAAATGAATCTAAAATGTTCTTCTGTAGAGATAGTGAATAAAAAAGGTCGGGACTTAAACGTTGATAATAACATAATACCTTCAAAATAAGCCAAAATGTAATTATCTGTCTCTGAAATTAGCTTTATAGATTTTATTTTTCTTCCTACTCTAGGTATCTTGGAAGTATTGCATTCCACTAAAACATTCGATACCAATATATTACCGTAAATACACGTTTTGAGAACCCGGAATCTAAAAGAACGATTTATTAGAAACAGATGTGTACATTTGAATGTGTGAATGTGTGTAAGTGTGAGAGAGGATAGAGAGAGAGAGAGAGAGAGAGAAAGAAGAAAAAAAAGATGATTTTGGTTTCAAAATAGAAAAGCTGAGTGATTTAAGCTCAGTATTTCAGTTCAGCACCTTCCAAGGATGTGACACAAGATTTACAAAAAAGAATTCCCCACAACAAACTACGCTTTACATGGATAAATTCTCGTTCTTTTTTTGCTCAAAAATGGCTCTAACGATGACCAAACACCATTGGCTCTGTGCACCATTTTCAATCAATATTTTACCATAGTAAAATATGGACTTCACCGCGGTGAACAGTCCTTTGTGGTGCATCGACGGCGGTAAAAGTTTATCGAGGATTTTACCGCGGTTAAATCTGATCGACCATGAACGGCGGGTTTTCGTCAATTATTTCCAACTTGACTTCTGCTGAAATGTTAAAACGGCGGAACGATATAGGTTAGAATTCCTAACTAATAGATGCATTCCATTTTCGCATTGCATTTACGTCCTGATAGTTACTTTAATGTACTTAGAAATTTTTAATGCTTTAAGGCCTTTTTGTGCGACAGGTGCCTTAAATATCCTGACCCAAGACATAACAAAAATCCACACAATCACGACATTAGTATCATAATTATATCAGTTGAAGCATAATTTCAAGAACAAGGCAGAAATAATGGGAGTAATGAATGGATTTAGTGAAATTGGTACATTTTCAGGAATGTTATGTACATTAAACACACAGATATAGGAATCCAGTAACCTGAAGAGGTCAGTGCTGATGTATGAAACCTGAAGTCATTATCGTGGTGTCCGGGTAGCGTGTGCGCTTCCTATACGAGAGGTACTGGTTTCAAATCTTGTTTGGGAATAATATAATTTCTTCTTTCGGCCTGTCGACTAAGCTAACTGGAATTTGGTCAGCGTGAAGAGAAAGAAAAAAAAGTATAAAAGTCCAGTATATTACTTTCTCTACTACGTATAGTAAGTAGGGGAAGTATTGCATTCCACCCAAAAATTCGATACCGAGATTTCACCGGAAATACATGTTTTGAGACCTCCTGAATCCAAAAAAAGCATTTTTGGAAACATGTCCGTGTGTGTGTCTGTGTGTGTGTGTGTGTGTGTGTGTCTGTGTGTGTGTCTGTGTGTCTGTGAACAGCATAACTCAAAAACGAACAGTCGGATAAGCACCAAACTTGGTATTTAGGTTCAGTATCTTCCAGAGATGCGACACGAAGGTTTTCAAGAAAATCCCCCCACCCCAGACTACCCTTTACATGGAAGATTTTTCGAAAATTTTAATTTTCTCAAAAATGACTCTAACGATTTTGATGAAAATATCATATGTTTAAGATAATGTCATGAGAAATGAAATGTATATCTCGAAATTTCTGGGAATGTCTCCAAAAGTATTCTTCATTGTCAACGACTTTTGCATAACTGGTAAACCATAAGAGATAGACAAAATTTTACTACACAAAAAATGTAGATCGCGTTAAAATACACAACTTATATCATATACATTTCTTTTGTTGAGTGAACCGTTTTCGAGATATTGCTTGTTATTTCCTTAAATTTTCCAATACTTATACTTTTTCTCAAATTCGTTATTCATTTTTTTGTGTCCTAGACATGCAAAGAGAATGGAATGCTCCACATAGCAACCAGCGATAAAATATTTGACTATCGCTTAAAAGCTACCATATTCCCCTTGCATCTACAAGAAAATTACCAATAAGATCGACATCTCGATATCTCGATTAACATGAAGCATATGGAGAATAAGCGTTTGTAAAAATAGATTGTACAAGAGTAGAGAAAGTCATGTGAGTGTAACACATCAGATTTTTTTTTTTAATGAATTGTAAGGCCAGTTTTTCTCAGGTGTCCATGTTAAAATTATTGACCCTATCTCTTTACTTTATATCTTTTCTTAAGAACTGAATGTTAAGTTTAATAACATAATAGAGAAACTTGGGTCTGCTTTTGTTTTCCTCCATTGCACGCTGAAATACATGCATGCGCTTCAGCAAAGAGGTAGAACAAGTAAAAAATCAGACGACATGATGTACATCCGGGTGCGTTCAGTAGAGTTTATCTGCAATGAACGGTGCGCTCAACTAAGATGAGCGCCTGCCAGGTAACCACGGTCACCTAAACTGCGGTGAACATTGATGTACCGCTGTGTGATGTTGACCCCGGTCAAATCCTTACCGCGGAAAGCTGGAGGTCCCTGAAGGGTTTGTTTAACGAGGATGGTGCGCAGGGCCGCATATATTTTAGATAATTGCACGTCAAATAAAATTATATCTTGAATTTTCTGCGAATAGCCTCTTCATTCTGAATGACTTTGTTAGATATAATTGGTAAACTGTAGGAGACAGCGCAAATATTACTACACAAAGCGCGTGTAGTAATTTATGTCAAATAATTTTTGTGGCATTATCATAGATATTCTTTGTAATTAGTTTGCATTTTCAAATACTTAACTCTTTAAGTTATTAGTCACTAATATTTAATTGCACGTCAAATAAAATTATATCTTGAATTTTCTGCGAATAGCCTCTTCATTCTGAATGACTTTGTTAGATATAATTGGTAAACTGTAGGAGACAGCGCAAATATTACTACACAAAACGCGTGTAGTAATTTATGTCAAATAATTTTTGTGGCATTATCATAGATATTCTTTGTAATTAGTTTGCATTTTCAAATACTTAACTCTTTAAGTTATTAGTCACTACTGCTTTTTTCCCCTTTCTTTCCTCGTGGCCAGCCATAGAGTACCGAATTTCAAAGCAAATGTAATTTAAATTCTGACTATTCCTTTAGCCTATCCTTCTTATACCGATAAGAAGTATTTAGAGAAATAAGTCTGTGAGAATAATTTTTAGAAGAGTGAGTAGTGAAAGATAATATGAATGCAATAAGTCAGATTTTTTCAAGTGATAAGTCGCAATTGGTTTTTTTTTACCTTGGTCATGCAAACAGCATGGAATTTCAAAGGGATCATCTTATCGTGACCCGCTTTTTAAAATTCTGACTATCGCTTTAGCTTACCGTATCTTCTTACATATACAACGAAATGGGTAATCGTGTAATGAAAATTTAACTTGACTAACAAGAAGTAGATGGCCACCTCCGTGGTGTAGGGCTAGTGTGTCTGCCTCATATTCAACGGGTCCGGATTCCAAATCTCGGTAAGGTTGAGTTAACTGTATAAGTTTTTTTTCGTTTGTCCTCAGAAGACGAATGTTGGATACGTCTAAGCTCTAGAGACCCCGGGGCTATTTGAGAATCGTTTTAACCTTTCGTTCATTCACCGTCGATATGGCCTATCCGGCTAAAGGACGTTAAACTTAAAGGAAAAAATAAAAAGAGAACGGAAGTAGGTAAAAAAATAAACACTTGTAAGAATAGTTTTAGTAGGGTGAAAAAATACTGATGTGAATACAACACATACGTTTTTCTAAATTCCAGCGCAAGAGGAAGTATAGAATACGAAATCCCGAGTATGGCCGAAATAGAATTTAACAATTATTTATTTACAAACAAGGCACTAAAATCGTACTCAAAGAGAACAGCACAAGAAAAGGTCGAGCCAGAGAGAAATGTTACTCCCACAACAGGCACCTATCTTAACATTCAACACGAAACAACGCACCTGGTGCCGTTCTCGTTTTTGTTTTCCTCTTTTATGCAGTAGTCGAAACGTTCCCAGCATCGGAGAGTTCTGCGGAGTCCATTGTGTTCCTTTGTAGCTCATTCGCCGTCTCGACGACTCTAAACCTTATTGAAATAGTAAATAATTGCAGATGTAGAAGAAACAACACTTCTTTTATTAAAAAGCAAAGAAAGACTTTGGGTAGCAGTCTAACGTTTTGGGTTTAACAAGAAATGTGTATGTCGCAGGCTTTTGCAGAAACCCGTCATTCTGCGAATATCCTAGGCAGATCGTGAAATGCGGCAGTCTTATGAACAAACCTGATGTGTTACACTCACATGACTTTCTCCACTCTTATACAAAATATTTTTACAAACGCTTATTATCCATCTACTTCATGTTAATCGAGATAAACATTTGCAGACTCTATCTTATTGCTAATTTTCTTGTAGATGTAAGGGGAATATATATTTACAAGGGCAATATAGAAATACAGTAGCCTTTAAGCACATACATATCTCTTAATAACTGTTTGCTAGGTGCAGCACCATTCCCTTTGCCACAGATTATAACTCTTTGCATATCCAAGACAAAAAAAATGAATAATGAATTCCCATTTGAGAAAATAAGCATTGAAAAATTTAAGGGAATAGCAAGCAATATCTCGAAAATGGGTCACTCAACAACAAAAATGTATGACATAAATTGTGTATTTTAACGCGATCTACATTTTTGTGTAGCAAAATTTTGTCTATCTCTTATGGTTTACCAGTTATGCAAAAGTTGTTCACAATGAAGAATACTTTTGGAGACATTCCCAGAAAATTCAAGATATACATTTTATTTGTCATGAAAATATCTTAAACATATGATATTTTAATCAAAATCGTTGGAACCATTTTTGAGAAAATTACAATTTTCGAAAAACATTCCATGTAAAGGGTAGTCTGGGGTGGGGGGATTTTCTTGAAAACCTTTGTGTCGCATCTCTGGAAGATACTGAACCTAAATACCAAGTTTGGTGTTTATCCAACTGTTCGTTTCTGAGTTATGCTGTTCACAGACAGACACACAGACACACACACGGGCATGTTTCCAAATACTTTTTTTTTGATTCAGAGGGTCTCAAAACATGCATTTCCGGTGAAATCTCGGTATCGAATTTTTGGGTGGAATACAATACTTCCCCTACTTACTATACGTAGTAGAGAAAGTAAAAATGCGAAAGTACGGGTTCTGCCGCGGTTCTTCTTGAAATGACGGAACTTGTTAGGTATACAGTGTAACTCTAACCTATCCTGATGTAACCCAACCTAACCTAACCTAACCTAATCTTTCGCGATCTACCGGCTTTTAGACTCCCTATCAGAATTGCATTAGAGCATACGCCGGCTTTACATGATCTGTCTAGGATCTTCGCGAAATTGCGGGTTTCAGCAAAGTCTGTACGTAGTTGTCGCTAAGGACCCCCCCCCGATTGTTTGAGACTTATTTGAATGGACAGCTCATGAATGAATCCTTAAAAAAATGCTCGCCTTATGTTTATGAAGTTTGAAGTAACCATTCATTTTTAGTGATCTGGTAGTTCAAAGCAAGCATATATCGAAAATCGTTTACTCAACAAAATAATTGTTTGACATAAATTATGTGCTTTGACGAGATCTGAATTTTTGTGTAATAAGATTTGGATACATCTTCTGGTTTACCAATTATACAGAAAATAAATAAGCTATTCCCTGAAAGTTCAAGATGTACATTTCATTTGTTATGCAAGTATCTTAAACATATGATATTGTGATCAAAAGGGTTAGTCATTTTTGAGAAAATAAAAATAACGACAATTTTCCAAGTAAAGGGTAGTTTGGGGTGGACTTATTTTATTAAAAATCATATGTGTCGCTTCCTTGGAAAATCCCAAACTTAAATACCTCGTTTGATATTAAACCGATCTTTTTCTGAAAATGCTTTTTTGGATTCGGGAAGCTTCAAAACGTTTATTTCTGGATAAATCTAGGTAAAGAATTTTTCGTTGAAATGCAAGATTTCCTGTTTACTATAGATAAGTGGAAGAAAAAGTAAATACGTTAAAAAGTTTACAGAATGTAATTTTTAATAGATAACATGGCTATTTTATTTTGATTAATATAAACTGTAATTAGAAACTGTGCATACGGAGATTATAAAAAAGTAACTTATCTTTTACCGTACTTATATACCGTTGCGAACATTAAATTAAAAGTCAAACAGAAGCAAAGACGCAAGAATTATATTAAGTGGGGAGAAAATGAATGAAATGGCTTATATGAATGCTCAAAAGATCCCGATGATTTTTAGGACCTAAAATTATGCATCATTAACCTATTCAGGACAAGGAAGAACCTCTGCCAAACATATTTAAATTACACATCGTAACGGGGATAGAACACCACCCTTTTGCATTGGGTAATATATTCACTTCGCACAAAGAAAGCACACACTGAGGTTAAGTATGGAAATTCACCTACCGTACATGGGCAGTTGGGAGATCCAGTACAAACACTTTGCTAAACAAATTTCGACTATGATGCAAATATCTTGCATATAGCAAAGGCCACTTTACTAATTCGAAAACATTTCTAAATGTGTATCTAACTTGATTAAGCAAACTGGATAGAACAGTGGGCATTGCGTATATACATGGGGTCTATCTGAAAATTGTTAATGAGTACAGAAAATTTCTCCTCTATTAAAACTTTTTGATAATTCGGTGAAGAAACCACATACGAACTCTTAGCCAACTAAAAGCGGGACAAAAATGCTCCTTTTTGTGGAAAAGATCACCGAATCATCATAAAGCACATTTCTCCGAAAGTTTATTGCTATATAGTGAATACAACTAATATTTGGTAGCCATTTTTAAAGAATTGCGTCAGTTAAATAAATGTGTCACGTAATTACATAATAGATTTTATATTACTTTCCTCATGCTTAATGTTTAAAATGTTCCCAAATATAGAGTTCCGAAGAGTTTTTCATGAGGCACCTCAAAATATGTAATAATGTATTGGAATTTTTATGTTTAAAAAATTGCATTTCACGGAACAAAATGTCTTAAATAAAACATGAAGGACTATCCAGTACATTCAATTTTCTAGGTTACACTTTGTTGTAGAGGTATTAAGAAACGGTTTTAAAAACACTTCTAGTTAAGTATGTTAAGAAATGTTATTTTAATGAATAAAATGTATATAAAGTAATTCATAACTGAAAATAGTATAACTACTGAAATGAAACCGTATTATACTTAAAAAATGTAATCCATAAATAAGAAAATAGAAAGCCTGTCATTCTGGTCATTTGGAACATCCAAATTTGCTCAATCGTGATAAACACGGTATTTCTCCCCCTCCCTTGATTCTCTAATTGATCGCGTTCTAGAAGTCTTCGCCGACAGGGTATCCCCGTTTAAACACACGCGTTTCTGAAATGTTTTTCGTGATCATACAAACTGCTTTACGGATATCTTCATTACCAGTTTCATGCAGTAGAATCAGACCACGAAGGCGATCGCTTACATAAGCTTAAGACCTATAAAAATTACAAAGCCGCCTAAATATTAGAAAGCAGTTTCGTGACAACACGAAAGAAAATGGTTTGTACACATATTCTGAGATAGGCAGTTCTTCCTTCATGGCATGTTAAATTTTATGACGGACCGGGTAACAATGGTGATGCGACACTTAGGTTCGGCGTATCAGCGGAACGTGGCTCGATACATATGTTGCTCTGGGAGTATTATGTTCCTGGTTTTATGCCCTGTTCGTGTGGAACTGATATCCACGAGTTCTTGTATCATGGGAGCATCGGTAACTCGTGTGAGCTTTGTGTGCAATATGACTTTTATACGTAGTTTGAATGCCCAACAAGAAATCTGCGCCGGGGAGAATATTTGCCCGCTATGACTCCAAAATTCACACCAGTAAGCATTTCCAGATATAACTAAATGCAAAATTTTCATATTTATTGTAAATTCATATCATTTACAAGACAATGGTACAACAACCACAGAAGGAGTACTTTACATTGCCTGGCCTACCTCACATTTCTTCTTTATTAATTTCTAAATTGTGGGAATTATTTGCAATACTTGCTTTTGAAAAGGGAAAAATTATTCTCAGAGATCAAATGACGAGAGAATTGTAAGTTTTAGTAAACGTACGTTGGATTCAATATTAATTAGTATTACAAGTAATAATACAAATCCAAGGAATATATATTTTATATTACTAATAAATTCAAGAAAGATCTATTTTATATTACTAATAACTCAAAGTAGGCAACACCGTGGCCGAGTAGTTAGATAGCCTTTCATTAGGGGATTTGTGGGACTTCTGGTGGACAAAGCGGAGTCTGGGCGGATTTTCTAAGGTTTCCCACGCCGTGTTTCATTCCACCGGTGCTCCATCATTACCTTTCCCATAATTCATCTCTGTATATATAATCCATTTCCTCGCTCTCATCCCGGGCGTGTGAATGATCACCCAACCTGGTCTCTCACTCTTTGATCCATAGTCCTCTACCCCCGTCAGGCGTCTGCCCCGGGCATGTCATACCTTCTGGAAGTGTGAGTCCACTATTCAAGTGGGCGTTAAGGAGGGAAGGCTCTGGCCCAGTTGGGCTGTTACGCTTTGTAGTTAGTTGCTTTAATAATTCAAAGTAAAATGTGCATCTGTCTTGCGCCGTGGGCCAAAGCGTGGAGACCTGGTTCCTGGCCACGGAATGCCCCCGGGTTCGATTCCCCTCATGGGGGTGCGGATTTTAAGTCCCGGATATAGGACCTGTGCCCACTCATCTTCGTTAGAAAAGTGAAGAGCTGCGATAGGCAGTGATCCAGGCCACGGAGGCCAACATTCTAGCTTGGGAATGCGTGATGCTGGCCGCGTCATCTCCCCATATCGATTGGATTATCGTCCATCTCTGCCGTACGTTCGTGGGCTGAGGCCGGCAATTGGATTGGTAGGTCTAGGTCCTTAATGGGCTGTAGCGCCACAGGATGATGACGAAAATGTGCATCTAGCAAAATAAGTTGCAATTATTGTATACAAGGGTAAAGGCCGGTTTGCAATAACCAAGAATGGGAATGACATATTTAAAATACGTATAATTCAAACTGAGCATTCATATTGTAATACACTGGCTCCGAAAATCCTTGAAGAGAAACGAAAGGCTTGCTCAAATTGCAATATTACCGATCCCGTTCCCTACAATGGCATGCTGTACTCATATTGTGAGAAACTACCTTCATGGTAATTCATTGTTCTTTCCGCTTATCGTGTTAGACTAAGACTGGAGGTGTAGATTTATATTTAAAACTCTAATGGTATTGAATTTTTCAGTCTAACTCTACCTTTAGTAACTGTCGCCATGTTACAAATTCCTCAACGAAGCCGTGGGCTATAACCGCCGCTAGAGCTCTGTTTAAAGACAAGTCTGGAAAAACTAAACCAAATCGACCAACAGAAAACAAGTAACATCAGTCAATAACAAACTTTAGCACACTATTTATTTTAAAAGGGTTAAAATTACAATTTCACGAGAGAAATCGGAAACACGAGCGTTATGAATTACCAAGTGTCGAATTTCGAAGTTGTTAACCTGCTGCAGGTTGGCTGAATTGAAAAAATACCATTTGCCATTTATCAGCGAATAGCATCCCTGTGTGTAAAATTGACTTTTCACGCTGTTGTCAACATTATCATCGATAGGAATTCGCATTTCTGTTGTATTGTGAATCGAATTTACTTAGGTCTGTTTACATTCCGGTCTCGTTCATGATTCCAATTCCTGGTTTGCCGGTTTATTGTGTATCAGCCTCTTAAGAATCTAGTGAATCTTAGAACTCGCGGTGGTATATTATTTTCTTGAATATATTAAAACATGAAACACGCGCTTTTCCTTCACACTGTGGCCGAAGCACGGCTGCTCGTGCGCCACACGTTCTTATAATCACAATTAAAATTAAAGTAATAATAACCAATTATCTTATAAGATATGCTGAAAATGTTGTCCTTCTCTATGTCCATATTTACGGCAGTTTTTCAAGAAGTCTTCTTTTACCCTGGAGAATTTAATATCCGAAATTGAAGGAATTTTTGGCCTGATGTTTTCTTTCAGTTCATCCAATGTTTGGGGTTTGTTGCATACACCTTATTTTTCATGTGGTTATCAGAGTCGGGTAAATGTCTATAGTTAGGTTCTAGAAATGATAAGGAAAGTTAACTCATGCTCAATATTTATCTCTGACGAAGCATGGCTCCATTTATATGGCTGTTTAGTTGCAAAATAGCAGATATTGGATTACCTAATTTTATACACCAGATTCCCCTGCATGACGCCAAAACTGATGCGCTGTAAATGAATGCAGAATAATAGTATATATACACGTGAGGCGTATTCCAAAACTAAGGTCCGGATGGTAGGCCTGAATGATGTTTCACGCCTGCAGCACTGTCTAACGATTCCTGAGGAACCTACCGCAGTGTTGGTGGAATGCGGTAGGGGTTTGCGTTAGATCGCAATGGCCGCCACAATCGTAGATCCCGCTAGTTGTGAAGTACGCTGTGTGATTAGATTTTTGCTGGAAAAGGTATCGTCGGCTGCGGACATCCATCGTGAGTTATGCCTCGTGTACGCAGTGGACTTAATGAGTGACAAACAGATTCGACACTGGTGTCAAGAATTTCGAAATGGCAGCACAAATGTGCACGATGAACAGCGGAGTGGCAGGTCCAGTATTCGAACCGACGGCGTAGTTGAGCATATGAACCAAAAACTTCGAAGTGATCTGCGTTTGACGATTAGTGATCTGGCTGCTCTAACCTCACTTTACAGGATTGCCACTGAACAGCTTGGATATCGGAAACTTTGTGCGAGGTGCGTACCAAAACTGCTCACCGGTTAGCACAAAGAGCAACGAATTCGTATTACACGACGGTTTTTGGAGCGCTATAGACAAGATGGAGATGATTTGTTTTCCCACACTGTTACGGGTGACGAGGCACCAACGCAGAATCGAAACAACAGTCAATGCAGTGGGGCTGTTCCGGTTTATCCAAACCAAAAAGGTGTAAGCAATCGCCGTGCACGAATCGCAAAATGGTGGCTACCTTGTTTTGAGACGAAAACGGCGTCCTTTTGATTGATTTTATGGACCATGGGTCAACAAGTACAGCTGGCGTGTACTGTGCAACGCTTACCAAACTCAGACGTGCGATCCAAAATCGACGCCGTGATAAACTATCGTCTGGTAGCATCCTCCTGCACGACAACGCACGCCCGCACACCGCTGTCAAAACCAAAGAGAAGATTCAAGAGTTTCGTCGGGAACTCTTTGGCGAGCCTCCGTGCAGTCCCGATCTGGCACCAAGCGACTACCAACTGGTTCAATCCCCAGGCGGCAGACTTCTATGCCGAGGGTTTAAAGAAGCTGGTGCAGCGTTACGGCAAGTGTATAGATGTGATTATTGAAAAAGTATATATGTAGGCTCATATTACTGTCAATAAAGACCTTGTCTCATGAGCGATGTTATTGTTATGACCAAATGGACTTTGGTTTTGAAAGATGCCTCGTATATATTAACAATAAATCCAAAGATACAGCAAAAACTTAAACAATTTTAACAGCTGAATGACGTTGAATGTCACGCCATACTTTAACAAGTCTTTGTTATCGTGCATGTAGCAAGATTTAATCCAGGAAGGTTTTGAAAATGGGTAATTAGTAAAGAATTATGACGCTTACGATACCCCTATTTAACGATATGTGATTTTTATCTATGGGTACCTTGAAAAATAAGATGTATGCAATGCAACAAATCCCAAACATTGACACATCTAAAAGAAAACAGGTCAGAAACGTGCTCAATTTCGGATATTGGAATCTCCAACATGAATAAAAGGTTCCTGCAAACATGCCAGAATTATGCGGATAGAGAAGAACATTTCAAAAATCTCTTATGATAAGGTATGCGCTTATTATCACTGTAATTGTAACTAAATATAAAAACGCGAAGTGATTGCGGGAATACTATAACTGTCTCGGTGGGAGTCCGAACTGCATCAGCGGGCATGCCAACCGCCGCGCGATGGCCACGGTGTGAAAGAAAAGTACTGTATAATATATGCCTAAGAATATGTTTACACTAGTCATGTGCGTGCTAAGGCTGAAGGATTTTAAAATGTCTAGTTTGTCATTCCAATGCTCTCCTACTGAGTTAACGTGACCAATGCCTGCAAACGTGCAATGAGATTGTCTCATCTGACTCGTTTACTCCACCTTAGAGACGGCCTGCAAATCTGCAAGCGCTTTTCATTTCTATATTCTAATTATGTATACAATTGGAATTGGTTTGCGTATTACTGTTCTTTCACTCTAAAAGCATATAGCCTAAGGGTGGAAAGTTGAAGGAGATTTGAAAGAGAATCTGATGTGTTACTTTCATATGACTTTCTCTACCTACCGTCGTTTGTTTCATATACCTTTCACAAACTATTCTTTAAAAGCCTATTTTTCTATCTACTTCATTTAATCGTGATAAACCTTTGCAGAAATAGTTTTACACAATTCGTTGTGGGTACAAACCGGATAGGGGAAACCGAATCGGGAAACCGAAACACGGACCGTTTTTTAAGAATGCTTTTTTTTGGATTCAGGAAGCCGAGCGAGGTGGCGCCACGGTAACCCATGGGTTTTTCGCGGTTTCCTCGGGTCCGCAGGCGAATACTATAGCGGTCCATCTTTTACCACGACTCTCATACCCCCCCCATTTTCTGCACCCAGCATCTTACTTGTTATCTGTTTCAGGGTTGTAGGGTCAGGCGGCGGTGTTCGCGAGTTGCGGTTGGACGGTGGCTGTGAGTTCTATGGAAGTTTTATCCTGACGTCACCAAGCACTTTTGAGCTGGAACCCGCCTCTGGGTGCTTTCGAGCGAAAAGCTCCTATGGGGGATCCCCGGAGGTCGGGTTCCGATAGTGTGAGCACAGGCGGCGTTGGAGGCTTTCGATCTGGAAACATTAGGAACCCCGTCATCATCCGGATCTGGTCGCCCTTCAGATCTCTCCCCTCATCCCTCTCTCCCCCGCGAGGGTCACGATAGAAGCATAAGTGGCCGGCTGGCCTGCATGCTGTACTGCCACGCTGTTTCAGAGGCCCCGTCCGTTCATCCTTAACATTACCTTCGGATTTAGATAGCCTCAAAACGATTATTTTAGGTAACTCCTGGTGTCAAATTTTTTGATAGAACGCAATACTTGCTTTTTTTACAATAGGTTATTAGTAGAGTAAGTAAAAGTATATTACCATTATTGATTCTTCAAATATGGAATTCCGGCTTACCATCGTATACTTTGAAAATGTGTCCAAATGTTGCAAAAGCCAAACTATTCTGTCGGATTTTATAGCAGTTTTGCTTTCCATTAAGATCATAATAAGAATAAAGTATGTTTTGGAGTAAAAGGGAAAATAACATAGAGTAGATAAATTCAAATAAAATCGTTATGGCATAATAATACAAATCCTGGAAACTCTGCTTTCTACCCCTTTTTACTTTCTCTACTACGTAGAGTAAGTAGGGGAAGTATTGTATTCCATCCAAAAATTCCATACCGAGATTTCACCGGAAATACATGTTTTGAGGCCTCCTGAGTCCAAAAAAAGTATTTTTGGAAACATGTCCAAGTGTGTGTGTGTGTGTGTCTGTGAACAAATAACTCAGAAACGAACAGTCGGATAAACAACAAACTTGGTATTTAGGTTCAGTATTTTCCAGAGATACGACACGAAGGCTTTCAAGAAAATCCCCCCACCCCAGATTACCCTTTACATGGAAAATTTCTCGAAAATTTCAATTTTCTCAAAAATGGCTCTAACGATTTTGATTAAAATATCATATATTTAAGATACTTTCATGACAAATAAAATGTATATCTCGAATTTTCTGGGAATGTTTCCAAAAGTGTTCTTCATTGTGATCGAAGTTTGCATAACTGGTAAACCATAAGAAATAGACAAAATTTTGCTACACAAAAAGTGTAGATCGCGTTAAAATACACAATTTATGTCATGTACATTTTTTTTTGTTGAGTGTACCATTTTCATGATATTGCTTGTTATTCCCTTAAATATTCCAATACTTTTCTCAAGTGGGAATTCGTTATTCATTTTTTTTTTGCCTTTGTAATGCAAAGAGAATGGGATACTCCACATAGCAACCAGCTCTTAAAATATCTGACTATCGCTTAAAGCCTACCATATTCCCCTTGTATCTACAAGAAAATTAGCAATAATATTAACATTTCGATATCTCGATTAACATGAAGCATATGGAGAATAAACGTTTGTAAAAATAGTTTGTACAACAGTAGAGAAAGTCACGTGAGTGTAACACATCAGATTTTTAAGTCTGATATGATGCAGAATTATATATAGATGAAACTAATGACATTTCTCTAGCATCACAAACGTATCAGGCTGAATGGTGAACTGGAGGTCATCCTTAAAATAGAAGCATTTGTGAAATATTTACGCATCTCAGGAGTAAACAGCCAGTTTTCTTCACAACTTGTTACCACAATACGTTTCCAGATAAACACAACTTTCCTACACATCTGAAAGTTTAAACCCTTGTTGCCAACGCAAGAATGGTGATGGCTATAAACATACTGTCGAAGAATCTGGTGTTAGTGTAAACCTGCATTCGCGTAGTTTAGCGTAAAAGTGAACAATGTTTTGAGATATGACAATTCATACTCG
Source organism: Deroplatys truncata (assembly GCA_030765065.1). NCBI lineage: Eukaryota > Metazoa > Arthropoda > Insecta > Mantodea > Mantidae > Deroplatys > Deroplatys truncata. The sequence continues at coordinate 58,661,533 of CM060979.1, read as the reverse complement.
CCCAAGCGTAATACCATTGCTTGGCACTGAGGTAAAAGCTATTTTAAATTAGACGGACTCGTAAACATTCTTTTGGATTGGGCATCGGAAATATCCTCCGTCACTTGCAGCACAACATCTTGGCACGGTCTGAAATATAAGAGCCGTATGAATCCTCCAGATGTTGGAAGCAGTTCTCTTCTTTGATTCAATAAAAACAGTAGCCACTGAAGGCAGACTTAACTCTGCTCATCCGAAAAGAAACAAAAAATATGGAAAAGAGCACAGGCTGTTGAAAGTGTGTTATTGGAATTTCAACGGTCGTAACTTAAGTAAAATTAGGTACAGCGAAGCAGGAACCCTGGACCAAAGATGGGCTTTTTCTTCAATTCTACTGGTATAATATTTTTTGGTAAACTAGCGAATACTCCTTATATTGCAGTCAATAACGATATACCGCAGAATATCTATATTTAAAGGCATAGTGTGAAATTCAGAAAAAACTTAGAATAACTAACGAACACATTTCCCGTAAAGCGTAGAAAATAATAATAATCTATATTAAAAATTCCACAACCTTTATTAATTTGGGGGTACATACTTTCGTAGCTACAAATTCAACAAGGTCAATGAGGTGCTGTATATTAGGAATCGAAGAAAAGTAAATTGACCTTCGGCCGGTTCGTGAGGACGGACACATCGGTGGTAAATGGCATTCCCTCTTCTAGTAAGTTGACTTTTACTGCTATTACACGGCAGCTTCTGCATCTAAAATATACTTTCTTTAATTTTTTTTACTCCAATTTGTGGATTCAATAACATTCTGGAGAGTTAGTGCACGAATTTGCGGTGAACCTCTATAGAATTATACGGACAAACATTTTATCTTTATGAAATAGGAATATTAAGCATTCTCAAAAAGAAATAGATAGAACATCCCGAAGTTACAAAATTTTCCCAGTCGTAATTTGGAACACACTTTTCCTAACGGCATGAGATCCAAATAGCAACCATTTTGCCTTGATCCTCTTCCGATGACCGCCCAATCTGACCATGGAGTTTTTCCTGGGTTTCCCTGGCCGCCTGGTTCGATCGGTATAGCAGCGGTGCTCACTAAGCGTTGTGCGGAAATTACAAAGCTGCGATAGACAGCGTTCCCGGCTACGAAAGCAACTTTCCGACTTGGGCACTGGCAATGAGGTGGTCGGCCAAGGCTCCATTCGGGCTATAGCGCCACGGGATTATTATAGAATATAAAATGTGAGCCTAATTGTGAACATCTAATCAGTTTTATCTTAGCATTGTTTAAAAATCTGATGTGTTACACTCACATGGCTTTCTCTATTCATGTAAAAACTATTTTCACAAACGCTTATTCTCCACCTACTTCATGTTCAAAGAGATCTTGTTGCTAATTCTCTTGTAGGTGCAAGGGGAATATGGTAGTCTTTAAGCGACAGTCAAATCTTTTAAGAGATGGTTCCTATGTGGAGCATTCCGTTCCTTTTGCATATCCAGGACATAAAAGAAAAAGTATAAGTATATTGGAAAATTCAAACAAATAACAAGGAATATCTCGGAAATTCTTCACTGGACAAAAAAAATGCATATAACATAAATTGTGTGTTATAACGAGATCTTCATTTCTTGTGTAGTAAAAACGTCTATCTCTTACGGTTCACCAGTTATGCAAAATTCATTCAGAATGAAGACGACTTTTAGGGACATTCCTATAAAATTCAAGATATATATTTCATTCTCAATGAAAGTATCTTAAACATTTGATATTTTAATCAAAATCATTAGCCATTTATCAGAAAATCAAAATTTTCTAAAAATCTTCCAAGTAAGGGATAGGTTTTGGTGGGGGGATTTTCTTTAAAATCTTCGTGTCCCATCTTTGAAAGATACTGAACCTAAATACCAAGTTTAGTACTTATCCGACTTTTCGTTTTTGAGCTATGCTGTTAACATCCACACATACACATGTGCATGGACCTTTCTAAGTGTTTTTTATTCAGAGCATCTCAAAACATATACTTCCCGTGAAATATCGATATTGAATTACTTCCCCTACTTACTATACGTAGTAGAGAAAGTAAAAAGGACCATTGCTGCATGTATATAAAGATACAGATGTAGTAATGATCTCTGACTCTCACAAACCTTCCGGACTAATAAAGGGGATCAATGTGAAAGGCTTTCGTATAGAAATCATATCCAGAAAGGTTCCGTATGGTAGCAACCATTTCATATTTCGTCATGAATATTTAATTAATATTTGCTTTGAATTAACATTTCAGTATTTAAATACTTGTTAGAAAATATTAGAAAGCTGTTACCTAAGCATGACAACAGGCCATGAACTGTCGCACGGGTTCAAAGATGCCTGAAGTACCTCTTGCTAAGATCTTCCGATAAAATTGCAGTGTGTCGTAAACAAGGACTCTAAGACAGCTTTGTAAGAAAAGAGACGACGATAGTGATTAGTGCTGTACCTAAAACAGAGTCAAGAAAGGCTGTGGGTAACCACCACGACCAGCCTAAAATCATATTGGACCAAGGTCTCGGCCATCACCGTAGTCTGATGACACCTGCGACATCTAATCACTGTTTTTCAAAGTTATTAGTGGCCGCTGCAGGTAACTCAAACTACGTTATATGCGTCATCACGATGTGTTTAACAACTTCTAAATTCCACAAAGGGAACGTCGATAATAAATATTTCGTAACTGATGATTATGAAATCTGTTAATACTATGGGTACGTCAATTGAAAAATTTAAGGAGAATGAATGGGAATAACGAAGTGTAAAATTTAATTTTATTCGCACTGTTTATTCTCGGTCATTTTTTCTACTCATTCTTCCTAAACTGAATTTTCTATTTGTTTAAGGATCTGGCCGGAAATGTATTTGCCATAAAGACACAGAATAACATTAACATTACAAAAATTGTTAATAGAAAGATAAATAAAATATGTAGGTTCATCTAGTAGAACATAAAAGTTTTACAATAGTTTTCCATATTGAAATAAGTCATAAGTTGAAATTAATTTAAATAAGAAAATGTATGTAATAAATAGGAGTAGAGTTAGGAACTTCTAACTTATAAATGGCTTCCAAGAATGACAATTGAATGTTTTATAAAGAAGGTTAGTGTTAGTCTGTAATCGCTTATCAGTTTTGTAGGAGTCTCTTTATTTAACAAAAAATTTTCAAATGGTACCACATGATTCCAAAAACAGACCAGTCACTTTAATGTGATTAAGGACAAAAAAAGAATAACGAATTCCCATTTGAGAAAAAGTATAAGTATTGGAAAATTTAAGAGAATAACAAGCAATATCTCGAAAATGATTCACTCAACAAAAAAATGTATATGACATAAATTGTATATTTTAACGTGATCTACATTTTTTGTGTAGTAAAATTTTGTCTATCTCTTATGGTTTATCAGTTATGCAAAAGTCGTTCACAATGAAGAACACTTTTGGAGCGATTCCCAGAAAATTCGAGGTATACATTTGATTTGTCATTTAAGTATCTGAAATATGTGGCATTTCAATCAAAATCGTTAGTCATTTTTGAGAAAATTAAAATTTTCGAAAAATGTTCCATGTAAAGGATAATCTGGGGTGGGAGGGATTTTCTTAAAAATCTTCGTGTCGCATCTCTGGAAGATACTGAAACTAAATACCAAGTTTGGTGTTTATCCGAGTGTTCGTTTCTGATTTATGCTGTTTACAGACAGACACACGGACATGTTTCCAAAAATACTTCTTTTGGATTCAGGAGATCTCAAAACATGTATTTCCGGTGAAGTCTCGCTATAGAATTTTTTAGTGGAATGCAATACTTCCCCTACTTACTTATACGTAGTATAGTCTACTGTCTACATGGAAAGGTTTCAGCAAGTACAGCATACAAAAGCCATCGTGACTCAACACTCCAGCCACTGCTGATTTGTTAGTAGAAATTCAACATCACTACATCAAATGCAGATTTGCTGATTCTAATAAAGAGCATGTAAACACACAGTTGAACGTTCCTCGACGCTACAATTCCATTGCACCGCCTTCTATTTACTTACCTCTTTGGACTATCGACGTTCGTAGCCTGGCGTTAGCTGTAGGTACTAGTGGCACCCCTTTGAGAAACAGTTGTCATCAGTGTATGCAGAAAGCTTATAATTGACGATTGCGGCGCTTGCCGACCACAGAATATAAACTTCTAAGTACGAAAACTGTTTCTAGACTTGGACACGTTGTGACAATTGTTGCTACAGATTCTCAATAGTAAGCATACGAAGTATTACATTTCACTGCAAAATTCTATTACAAAATTTCACCGGAAACACACCTTTGAGGCTCTCTGAATCCAAAAAAAGAAGTATTTTTACTTCCTCTACTATGTATAGTATATTATTAGAGGAAGTATTGTATTCCACCCAAAAATTCCATACCGAGATTTCACCGGAAATACATGTTTTGAGACCCCCTGAATCCAAAAAGGCATTTTTGGAAACATTTACGTGTGTGTGTGTCTGTGTTTGTGTGTCTGTGTGTCTGTGAACAGTATAACTCAGAAACGAACAGTCGGATAAACACCAAACTTGGTATTTAGGTTCAGTATCTTCCAGAGATGCGTCACGAAGGTTTTCTAGAAAATTCCCTCACCCCAGATTACACTTTACATGGAGCATTTTTCGAAAATTTTAATTTTCTCAAAAATGGCTCTAACGATTTTGATTAAAATATCATATGTTTAAGATATTTTCATGGCAAATGAAATATATATCTCGAATTTTTTGGGAATGTCTCCAAGAGTGTTCTTCATTCTGAACGACTTTTGCATAACTGGTAAACCATAAGAGACAAACGTTTACTACACAAAAATGTAGATCGCGTTAAAATACACAATTTATGTCATATACATTTTTTGTTGGGTGAACCATTTTCGAGATATTGCTTGTTATTCTTATATTTTCCAATACTTATACTTTTTCTCAAATTCTTTATTCACTTTTTTTGTCCTAGTAATGCAAAGAAAATAGAATACTCCACACAGCAACCACCTCTTAAAATATTTGACTATCGCTTAAAGGCTAGCAATTCCCCTTGGACCTATAAGAAAATTAGAAATAAGATTAACATCTCGATATCTCGATTAACATGAAGCATATGGAGAATAAGCGTTTGTAAAAATAGTTTGTACAAGAGTAGAGGAAGTCATGTGTGTGTAACACATCAGATTTTTAAATAAACGTTCGTATGCATGTCTGCAAGAGAGACAGATAGATCTCAAACGAGAAAAGTCGGTTAAATACCAAACTTGGTAGTCAAGTTCAGCGCCTTTTAAGGATTGATGTTGAGCTCCATTTTTTCGGCACAAGATTTGCAGGAATGGACCCGGGTTCGATCCTAGCTTAGGGATTTTCATGGATCTTGAATCTAGGGTAAGTGGTCAATACGACTGATTCATTTTCCTTCACGTTTACTTCCCGTCACCGTTTTAAAATTTCAATCCTGATATTACCTCGCCACACACACACGCATTTCTTTACTGCTGCGCTTCATTCTATCGCCCCTATCCGTCGACATATTGTTTAAGAACCTCCTCCACTATCACCAAGAAGAAGTGTCTTCTAAACTCTCCTGTTTCTTTATTTCAAAATTCCCATCTCGCCATTTCACTATTACTTGATTTCTGCCTCCCTTCTTATTGGATGCCTGAAGCTATCGGGGAGCAATGACCGTTTTCTACACATGTGATTTTCAGGCGACCTAACGGGACACTAACAAAGCGTATTCTCTTCTCACTGGGTTAGTATAGGGGAAAAAACATTTCCGGCCTGCTGCTGGTACTGTCTGTTAAACCCATATTCACCTGTAGTTGTAATATTCACTTCCCAGTCTTATTTAATACTATTATTTCTAATGAAATTAATATTTATTTTACTATGGTTGTAATTTTATATTTAGCTACTTGGAACGTACTACTTCAGGATGCAACACAAACTTTTTAGAAAAACTCTCCCCAAACTACTCCTCGTGCAAAAATGTTCACTGTATTATTTTCTCAGTAATGGTCCTAACGATTTTGATTAAAATGCCATAGTAAGATATTTGCATGACAAATAAAATGTGTATTATATTGAATTTTCTGGCTATAGCCTCTGAAGCCCTCTTCATTCTGAATGACTTGTTACCATCTGTGAAAAAGACCAAAATTGTCAAGATTCATTTAGTGTTATTAAACACATAAACCTTCCACTTTAGTTTTATGTATCTGTTATAGTTGTACAACATTTTAAAACAAGTCATATAGGGACTTAAATGTCTGCCTGTAGCCTAGATTCCTATAAAATTTCAGTAAAAACGATAAGTTTTGCCAAAATTAAAGTAAACAATTTATTTGACATAATCTCAGGAATCTTCGAATACTAAGTTGTTTGAAGAGGAACAGAAAAATTTGGGGGTTCTTTATATGTAGTGAATGCTTTTTGAACAGTATAAATTCAGAAAGATTGTTATTTCAGCGTTATAATTTTAAAACATTCTTTTCTCAGGTTTTCATTTATCGGCTCATTCATACTTTCAAATCGTTTAACAGGATATATTTTTCGGCATAAATGAATGAATTTTTATATACCTTTTCATTATTACTAACAAGATAAAAATGATGAGAAGAATGTTCCTTAGCACACTTCGTTGTGATGTTATTTCAAACAATAGTCATTGTACAAATTTTCAAGCAAAACTTTTAAGTATCACATTTAACATTAATTTCCTACCAAACTGAAAGAATAATAAAAATGATATCTCCTCAGTTTATTAGTATGCTTTTAAAGTCTTCAATTAGCAAATATTAATTTATATATAACGTCTGCTTTTAAAAAATCTGACTATCGCTTTAACTTGTACTAAATACTATAGCATCAGTTTTAATTCTCGCTAAGTATAGACGGTACGCTGTTACACATTTGTTGATCGCCTTGCAGCTGGCACTGATGCAGCAGTCAATGTCAATATGGATTTTGTGCTCTTGACAATGAGTAGGTATCGTGTAGGGCACGAGTTCAAAAAACCCTCTGTGGCAGTGTTGTAAACGAGCAGCTATCATCGACTAGTAAATACAAGGCCGTTTCGCTTGTTACTATTGACAAAGCTGTGAAATGGTGAGCCTGTTTCCCGCTTACATTTCCGGTGAGCGATCACTTCCTGCCACTGATATAGCAAGACTTGGCCGCTGCCCCTTCAAGCGCAGTTATTGGAAGTGCAACGAGTGTTGTAGAAAAGGTGAAGGCGTGAGAAATATTTCATAATGATATAATTCTTGTTGTCATCTCAAAACAATTTGAGATCTCCATGTGATTTACCTGGGAAAATCCGAGTCGGCTGGAGAATTTAATGTCTTGCCATCAAGTTGTCATGGTAGCTCAATTAGTTAGAGCAACCGGAGCGAAAATGGAAGGTCCTTGATTCAAATCCTGCCAATTTACCAAGGTAACATGTATGCAAATTTTGCTACAATGGGAGCGGGATTTGGAATGTTCTCTGTAATACCATATGAGATTCTGTTAAAGATTTTTATCTCATATTTAAAAAATATGGCACTAAGAATAATCCTGGGCTATCTCATGAGCCCAATTTCCTTAAGGGGAGATGATTATTATTTACATTTTTGTTATTCAGATTACCCTACTCTTTAGAGGAATTACAGCCCCAAAGACACCCCTTGGGTCAGTAGCCAGTCGAGTAGCAAGCCTATCTAACGTGGATAATCAGCCCAATGCCTGTACTGTGGTGAAGAAGAAGCAAATGAAATGTAGTAATAAAAGGGGTGATAGAAAAATTGGTGGACCAAATTCTACAACGCAGCATTCGCGACCGAGAAAACCGCGTAAAAACCTTCGGTTAGGTTGATCGTTCTATGGGATTTGAATTCGGGACCTCCCGAACGGGAGTTGCTTACTGCGGCGCCACCTCGTTCGGTTACTGGTAGACTAAATTGTAAAAATTGTCAAAGAATGGCATTTTTAGTTTGTTTTTGTGGTGCGTGTTAAAAAGTGCAAGTAATTAATTAAAAAAATCTCACAGCTCTTTCTATATCAATGAAGTGTTATTTAAATCGTGTCAAGCATTAATAAAAGGAGTGAAGTAAAATTATAATCTGTGTAAGCCTACATTCTTCAGTCGCACCACAATCCTGCAAAGTGAAACATGTCTCTAACAATAATACTGACGCAGCAGAGGCAAACATAATTATATAATATTTAAAGAAACAGTCAAATTACAAAGTTAATATTTTTAAACTTTTTTTTTGGGCAAAGACCACCGGAAAGTACCTACATTTGGGGCGAAGGCTACCGGAAAGCGGGTACTATACGTGTGGTTGCAATGAATTTCAAGTTCGGCTCCCAACAGTTGAAATATAATACAACTCCTTCAATACAACCTACTTCAAATTGGCTCCCAAAACGTGGGGCAAATAACAATGTAAAAATAACAATACAACAAAATAACAACTTAAGTGGCCCAGTTAATCTATGTAACCATGCCAATAATGGGCAATTTGAAGAAGTTTCGTAAAGCAAGACACCTTTTATTTCTGTTACAATCTATAAACAAGTACTTGTTCAACAATCTTCAACTATATTACACTCTCATTGTTGTGCAATGTAACACTGCATTTTCGACTGCACCAAAATACTGGCATTGACATCTCCAAACAACACAATAAGAATGTATACTTGTTAAACATGAAATTTTTCACAAAATTTTGCACATCATACTACAGGGCTATTTAAAAACAGGGAACTTATTTTAAATATTCATTTTAATGAACGACAATAGATAGAAACACATACGGAACATCATTGAATAGAGGAAATTTCAAAGTTTTAAACCCCCACCTATTAGTTCCATTCAGTACCTACAGCGGCGCTGGGTTTGTTTACGAAAAAATGGTGACGCCACGGGAGAAGTCGGTTTATGTGCTGCAGTATGCAAATAGTGAATCCATTGTTTCATTGCAGTGTACATTTCGTTGTACGTTCAACAAACAGCCCCCTCGTCATAAAAACAATTGCTAAAATAAATTCGTAGAAGATGGTTGCGTATGCAAACGGAAAAGCTCTGGTCGTCCTCGCATAACAAATGGTGCTCACTTTGAACACACAAAATAAAACTTTGAACTTTCCACTATTTAGTGATGTATTGCATCTATTTTCGTTCATTAGAAATAAATATTTAAATCAGTTCCTTCTTTTTGAATAACCCTGTATTATTCTCAAAGAAGAATATACCCAGTTTAAGCCTAAATGTGTAAATAATAAAAACGTTTTCATTTAGGCATATAAAATTCTACTTAATTTTCAATTAAGTAGTGAAACACCCTACCTTCTGAAGCTTGTGGAAAAAATTTTGCAAACAAATTATTGGAACACCGTCTTTTCTAATTTTTCTAAAAATACTTTCTGGATTTAGGAAGCCTCAAAACGTGTTTTCCGATAAAATCTGGATATTAATTTTTGGTTGGAATCCAATACATCCCTAATTACTATATCTAAGCATTAGAGAAATAATAGAAAGGTCACAACTATCCTTATTACGGTTCAAATTTTCGGGCATAAAAATCCTAGCATGCCTGCCTTCGGAAGGGATGTAAAGTCGGTGGTCCCGTAATACGGCACGTAAAAGAACCTCAAGCCTGATAAAGAGGCCTCTGAGCAAAATTACCGGTCTTTCACGCCCAATGTAGAATTGGACGCTAAGGACCATAGTAGTTAAGGAGCGTCCATAAATAAAACTTAATTTCAATTGCGGTTCAAAAACTCTTTTTAAACAAAACAGAAAAACAAAAGTATTGCTAAAACTCGGTAGTAAAGTTCTTAAAATGTTTTATATTTGTGAATATGCTTCTAGGCAAACAGTATTAACGCTTCATCATCTCTTAAGGATCTTCATAATCACCGATATTGTCATTAACTTTCCGTTTCCATCCCGAACTTGCTCAAGATTTGAATGCTGCCCTTTGCTGGGTAACGTTAGATAGCGAAACTTCAAACAAAGACAAGTTGGCGTAGAAGTAAAATAATGTCCCAGTGCCTAGAGGTAACTTAAAGATGTCGTGCGGATGCAAACATCTCTAACGTACTAGAACCTTGGACCATCTGGATGCCATTAGTCGCTTATCTCGAGCGTGTCGCTAAGTGCTGCTAACATTACGTGAAGCTGATAAGAAAGCGCGCGTTAGTTCACGAAAGGATTCCAATGCAAATTGCTCGTACACTGCAATGTCGCTTGCACATAACAAAGTGGATATTGCATATTGTCGCGTATCCCGAGCTTCATCTGTCAGGTCCGCGCTGTTCTTAACGTTTTCTTTGCTTTGCCAGAGCGGAGGATAATGTTCAAGCACTTCACACGTTTCACTTAAGTTAAGGTCATTCTTATATCTTTTCAGTGAAGTTGCTTTTCATTAAGCTCTGAACAAAAGGTTGTAGACATCGGCCTTATTCGGGAGATCCCGGGTTAGATTACCGTCTACTGCCCTCTATGGCCTTGGGTTTTTCCTAGTCCTCGTCGGTAGGCGAAAGCTACCAAGATTTACTTTCCATAATTTCACTTTAATTTCATTTCCTTCTCATCTTTCGGGTGTGCTAACGTTTGTGGTATATGGTCTTCGAGGCTAGAAATAGAACTTTTGCGCGTCTGCCTGCGGCCTGTAGCCTTCCGTGATTGCTTTCTTCATCCCTTCCTCCTGGAGAGTAAATCCGCAATGAATCCTGAAGAAGTTATTTTATTTCGAATGTTGGATAGCTGAACTTGAAATAGTTGCAACCGCACGTATAGTACCAGGTAGCCTTCGTCCCCAAAATGTAAAAATAATAACTTTCTAATTATATATTTATGTTTGCCTCGGCTACGTCAGTATTTATATATATATATATATATATATATATATATATATATATATAAAAGACATGAATGTCTTAGCAGTGAGGTGGTGCGACTGAAGAATGTAGGCTTACACAGATTTTAATTTTACTTCACTCCTTTTATTATTCTTGACACGATTTAAGTAACACTTCACTGATATAGAGAGCTGTAAGATTCGTTTATTAAATACTTTCACTTTTTAAACACGTAAACTATTTTCTCACACAAAATACATATTAAATTTCTCGAGGACACATCTCGCGTCCGGTTAAGAACACTGTCTACAACCAACGCGTCCAGTTATGAGCGCTGTCTACAAGCAACTGACTTGATTTCTACCGCCTAAATTTTAAATCTATGTATTTCAAGTCTCTGATTGGCTAATCCTAGTCCAATAGAATACCTTCATTTAACTAAAGCTTTTTTCTGGTTGTTGATTGCCTTTTTTATAAACTGTCACAAAAATTACATTATTACTTCCAAGAATCACAAGTAGTATTGTTAAACTTTCAAATTCATTATTGCCTCAAGGTTACCTCATTGTTACCTCCTTGTTAGCAACTTTTAACCTATTATTCTCACAGCTCCTACATTATTAAATTACGTAATACATTCACATAACATTATTACACATGTATACAATAATATAAACATATAAAATGACTGTAATATACACTTTTTATATATTGTTACATACACATATTGCTTTAAGGCGGGCTGTTATTGGTATTTTATATATAAATTATATAATTAGACTGAAATTATTTAAGCGTTAAAAATACTGCCTCAATCCATGTAGATCTAAGCGTGCGAGATGTTTCCCTACGTTGGATACCTATAAATCGGTCTTATTATGACCTTGTAGATCCAGCATCTATGCTTACCTTTCCTGTTAAACTTTTCCCCTCACTGCCTCTCTCTGCTCTCTTTCTGTATCGTTTCCATTATGGTTAATAAAACGGTTTTTTCCCAAAAATTCCACACCCAGATTTTATTGAGCATATATTTGTCTGAGGCCCTTAGCATCTTTAGAAAAAGGTACACCCGTGGACAAAAACATAAGTCATCTCCAGATTCCGAGTGACGATCGGAGGTCTTCGTGTACCTTCGTAATAGCTGTGTTCACATCGTACATGCAGAAACTGCAGAATGGTCTCTGCCCTGTGAGCACAATGGTCAGCTTATAATGGTGTTTCTTGATGGTGACTATCATAAGCTATTGAAAACAAAGCACGAGAAGGTGTTTCGTTGGCCGAGAGTTTAAGAAGGCACCGCTTGCGCTCATAAGCTACTTGGTTCATATCTTGCATTAGTTATTGTTTTATATTGCTAATTTTATGACTGGATGTGTAGAATGCAATATAACGTTAATATAACGTCAGTATTTTAAGTTGTAAATACCTCTTTCGTCTATTTTCGGCTCCACTGTAACTAATTTAGTATTTTCAGATTCTCTTGAACGATTTGTTCACTTTAATGCGGCAAAATATATTTATAGTAAACTACACTTAAGCACAGCCACTTAAATCATTAATATGCATTAATATGTCGCAAAGCTATAAAACTGCATAGTAGTTAATTATTCACTGGAAGATATACGCAATGAAAATAAAGAAATGATAGTAAAATAAAGAAATAATGGAAATAAATAATTCTCTATATTAAACCAATGTATAATATAATAAACAAGCTTGAGTTGAAAGATTTGTCCGAAGAAAAAGGTAATTAGCTGTTCATGTTAAGTAAAGTCATTAGTAACAGCGTGAGGAGTGAAAGCATTAGCTTTAAGATTGCTGGAATGCATTTATATTATAAGTTCAGTACGTTTGAACAGTCACGTAGGCAAAGATTCTGAAAAAGGTAATGAAATTCTGAGAGTCGGGGAGGTACCGCATAGTAACAGTGTCACATACGCATACGTAGGAGTTATGAGATTGGAATGCATATGAAGGGAGTAGGGGAGTAAAATGTAGGCGGAGCTTGAGTTAATATAAGGGAATGTATTCTAATCGAGACATATTCATTCATGCACACATTCATGCATACATTTGTTACACTCTTTCTTGAGAATTAGTCACTTAATTTGGTAATTATTCTTGCGTTATTTTAAGCGCAAGCAACGCGCTTGTGCGAGTAAGATTTAGCAGCCATCGCGGGGGATTTTGCCGGTAAGCATTTTAGCGTTTCACGGCAATTTACACTTCTAGTTTCTTGTATGCGGAAACAGTTATTTCAAACCCTAAAATTGATACTGCAGAAGTTAGCGGGTATAATAAATCAATTATTATAGTTTTGAGTGCTAAGATTCATAAACAGTTTCATTATTTATCTCCAAGTGATCGACAACTGGCTTCAGTAGCTCAAGTATTAGATCACATTAAATGTCTCAGTCAATTTAAACTGGTGTTATCATTTCACTACGCCCACACATACCCTGAGAGAAAGATCTCATAGCCAAACATTGTAGCAGCCGGCAGCAGAATCAACAGCAGATATTGAAGCAAAGGGTATGGCTTCAAAGGTAACGATCATCGTCCGGCTTCGAGTAGAAAGTTTGTAGTGTTAAATAACACTAACATCCAAATTTATGAGTTTTGGCAATTTTTGGCCTTTCTTCACAGATATCCTTAATGTTCTGTGCTAATGCTATGCCGGCTGTGCTAACATGAGACAATGCACAATCCATTATCGTCCTCTGCCAGCCAGACGTCTGAAATTAGCTCCATTTCTCTATGATCACTTCACTCTGTCATCTTGACACCAACCAAAATAATGACGATGCGAATATGGACCACTTTCTGTAATCAACGCTGTACACATGCAACGTAACGCTTTCTGTTTTCCCCTACCTAGCTTCTGAGTAATTATACCCTAAATGACCTTGCAACTTTCATACTATGTCTTATGTGCAGTCTCTCTTTTAATTGCTTTAGTGCTGGTCTCGATCTGATGTTAATCGCATAAGATGATCAAAATGCAGTTTCAGGTCAGCAGTACGCTCTGAATGTAAGAGTATATAATCCCAGAGTTCAAGAATAGTTGGCGTGCGAGTTTCAGGAAGTTGATTTTACCCTCTGATTCCCTGGATTCCGCTGCTAGAAGCCCTCAATGAATTCCTTCGACTCTGCCAGGCACAAGTACCGCAATTCTAGCGTTATGCAAATACGTAACACTTCACTGGAGGTTACAAGTTCATTTGCCAGGGAGCGCGAGTTAAAGAAAAGAGAATTTTTAATTCGGAAATCTAAAAGTTGTAATTGGTAGCTGGCTAGCCTGAGGTTTTCTTTTCTTCTAATACAGGAAACATAATTTGCATGGCCGAAAGTTCAAAGCAGAACAAAGTTAAATGCCTTGCTTTGACGCAGAAGGGTTTCCTGTTAGGTCTTGCTACAAAAGTGGTCTTACTCGCTCGCTTTTATTCCCTTCTATTGTTAAAATGTATCGAGGAAAGCACACGCGGCCGTTCAAAATATGTTTATCCCTAGTGCAGGGAAAAGAACTCTAAGTGAAGCGAGCAGATCCAGGAAGAAAACAAAAAGTGGTGAAACGTAACCCTAGCCTTCAAGGCAGTAATTTTTATGGATATCCCAGCAGGGGCTTAGTTCCCGAGAGCAATTCGATTCTACGTGCAGAGAGAGCAAACATGGTTCCTGCTCGGAATCTCTTTAGCGCCATTATCAGTCTATCTTCCTTATGGCCACCAAGATAGCAAACAACGTTAATGAGAAGTAAAAAAATCAACAGACCCTTCTATTTTATTACACGCCTAGAACCCACTAATGAAAATTCTTAAAGAAATATAGGGGACTTGAGTGGTTTATTCTCGCTGAGCGACAATACATAAAGGTATAATTCGGTAAATTATAAGAAATCAGCAAACTGACGTGATAAATATTGTATTGCTGAAATTTTAGCCTTGAGTTTAAAGCTTTTCAACATTTCCCATTTTTCTAGGGTTAAACGCCTACAAATTAGCTACACGAGGTTTTACTTGGGGATTTAAGGGATTTAATATAAACTCTTTAAGAGTTGTTGCACAATTTTACTACAGTGCTGTCTCCTAAAACTGTTTTGAATTGCAGCATTGATCTACGATTTGAAACTTTACCAAAGTTTACTATCAGGCTTAGGACATTCATGGACGTGCATGTTTATGAGATATATAAATATGATTAGTCGGTCAATTATAAAACAAAAAAGTCCTTGCATATAACACCACGGATAGCCGGCCGCTTGACCGGACACTGTATTATGGAAACACCTAAATGCAATGGTAATCTTCAAAGAAGAACGTATGCAGGTTACGTAATGAAGAGTCAAAACTGTCATATAATCTTCAAATATGAAGTGTTGTATAGGAAATTATATGAACTAATGACGTTGATAAAAACAGATGATCATCTTCCTAAGGAAAATTGATTTATTAATCTACTGTCCCTTATTAAAGGGATAGGGATATTTAACTAATGTGATAGATATAGGAGATAATACCATAAACCTTATAGGATTCAGTATTAAGGGCTTCCTCTTTACATAAGCCAAGTCAAGTCATATACGAGGCGTGTTTTTAAAGTAAGTACTGTTTTAATATTTTGCCACTACAGTCGCGATTTCGAGCATGCGCAATCACTTCGTCCATTCTTTAGGAAGCCAGACGCAGCTTGAGCGATCGTCGCTTCGTGTTTTCCTTTTGTTAGAGCGTTTCTAAATGTTCAAAACAATCGAACGACCCGCCGACTGTGATGTCAGATCAATGATTCGTTTTTTGAATGCGACAAAAATTACGCAAATAAACATTTATTACCAATTGTTTGAGGTTTATCGGAAAACAATAATGAATGACGATGTCCGGCCAAACACAGCCAAACAAAATCAGGATCTCATCGCGGCATTTGGTTGGGAACAATTCGACCACCATCCTTACAGTCCAGCACAAAGAGAGTTTCATCTGTTTCTTCACCTGAAGAAATTCCTTGGTGGAAAAGATTTCAACGATGATGATATGAAATGAGAAGTGCAAACTTGGCTTTCTTGACAGGTGACATCATTCTCTGACGGAGGCATTCAAAAACTGGTTTCCCGCTACGACAAGTGCCTGAATAACGGCGGTGACTATGCGAGAAAGTAGTATAAGATAATGAATGATAATGAAGTATTTGGAAAATTATATTCTTTTACCTTTAAAAGTTATCAGTGCTTACATTAAAAACTTCGCTGTGCTTAGAATGTTGTTGCTTCACTCTGTTTATCATACCTTGAAAGATTTCAAATACAACTGCAATTCATCGTATTCTTTGATTGAGGGAAATAAAATATTATTGTTCATATATGAAAATCCATTTTCAGGATTTCTCTTATATTTCCAACTAAAGCTTTATCAAATCAATTTCCTTCTTTCTTATGGATGTCTTGAGGGTATTTCTCATGTTAATATACACTTAATATACACTGTTTTATAAATAATAGGAACAGAGCAAACCTCTAGCGCTTTCTAATCCAGAGTTCCGGAGTCCAAAGCGGTTGATATGCCGAGTCCAAAACCTAATTTCTCTTTTTTCCGAGAACACAAATATCCGGTAACACTCACTTCTATAAACCTTAGGCTCTTTTCAATATGCTCTTTCTTCCTTAAAATTAAGTGCATAAATATAAATAATGAATTATAACAAAAAATTAGGAAATATGAGCAAATTATGAAATGGTTAATATCTAATATATTTATATGATCTGCTAAAGCTACTGTATAACATTGTAACGTTTGGAACACTTGCAGTAGAAACTAAGGATACGATAATTTCCGAAAATAATTAGTATTAATTTCAAAATTGCATACACTAGCATGTATAAACTTCAAAACAATTTAAAACTCAAGGAAATTGGAATTTTTATATCTCTGTAGGAAGGTGGTATTATATTTCATATATCACACCTTATAGCGTAATTGCCCTTTACACCTCTTAAAACATATATCACAGACGCTAAATCGTATGAGTCGCATGAATATCAGGCGATAAACACACTGGTTACCGGTTATTTGATAAACAAATCGCCCATTAACAAGAATTTAGGATAGCACACAAACCTGAGCACACGTGTTAAGTCATATAATGAAGACAGTTTATCTGCAATGAGTACAGCTATATGGCAGCATCAATTGGTGCCGCAAAGATAACAACTTAAAAATAAATATAATAAAAATAGAATTTATTTTTTATATTTAAAGGTGCGAAGAATTAAATTACTTCCTATTAGTTCATTATTCATAATAAGTACGTGCAAAAACATTTTCGCCTTGATAGACGTCAGGCCCACGTTCTACCTTGTATAATTCCATAATTTCTTAATATCATCTCTGTAAGCCCCCTAAAAGAAAATAACACGGTGCGCAGAAGACACATCCGTATCTGAAAACGTTCATAACACAGCCTTTGAGTCTCAGCTACGTTTTGGTATGTCTCCGCACACATTGTAACCATATCCGTGTGTTTGTTACTGGTGAACATTACCTTTTTGTCTGAATGACCTGGCTCGAACTGCAAGCAGGCGACCACGCGACGCTTATCGGTACGAAACTACCACGTAAACACACGTAGACACAAGTATTACCTCAGAGACCACTCGTTTCGTACCTGCACTGCCCCTTTGAACATCAGTAATGCGGCAACTTCGATTGCATCTATGTATGCGGGAAACGTACAACTGAAAAAGATGGATTGTTTGGGCCGCCTGGTATACATGTACCGTGGGAGTCTTCTCATCCTGCGGATTGTGACTAGGCAACCCTGAATTTTCCAGTCGATGCGAAATGTAGTATAAAGACACACTGGGATAAAACTATAGTCAGATTTTAAAAAACCAGACCGCTATACCGCTTTGAAATTCCATACTCCTTGCATGGAGAATAGCGATTTTACACTTGAAAATGCAGAAGCTTTTGAAAAGTCAAGCCAATAACAAAGAATGTCTTGGAAGTGGCTAATGCTACAGGAAAATTTATTGCATATAAAACGTGTGCTTTAACGAGATCTATATTTTTATGCAATAAGATATTTTACGTTTACCTATAATAGAAAGGTCCTTCAAAATGAAGACTTAACAGCTATTCCCGGAAAATTTAAGATGTATATTTTATTGTTCACGTAAATATATTAAACGTATGGAATTTTAATCAAAATCTTTGGAGTTATTTTTTAGAAAGTTAAAGCTATCCAAAAGTGATTTAATTTCTATTAGTTCAAAATTTAACGATTGTTACATCGTATGTTTTAATTATACCTTCCCTAGCTATGAACGTTTAGGAAAGCGGATATTATTAATCAATAAAGGTTTATATTATCAGATAGAACTCTTATAATTTCCTCAAATTTCTTCAATATACATATAAACATTTGTTTCAAAGATCAGTGCAGAAAACCCAAGGGACAGCAATGGTTAGTTCGGAAGCAAATACCTTGTTTTATCCAAAATTCTATGATCATTACATCCCAGCGGTATATTTTAAATATGTGGTACATTAATTCTGCACTGAAACAGTTTTCTGTTAGATGTATGTTCAAGATTTGATCGCCTATATGATAGGATACGAACAAAAATAAT
The DNA here is from genome assembly GCA_030765065.1 of Deroplatys truncata. Classification (NCBI taxonomy): domain Eukaryota; kingdom Metazoa; phylum Arthropoda; class Insecta; order Mantodea; family Mantidae; genus Deroplatys; species Deroplatys truncata. The sequence continues at coordinate 58,643,014 of CM060979.1, read as the reverse complement.
TTCCAAATTGCATCCTTAAAAAATGAATGTAAGTTACTCTGCTTCCTTTTACTCATAGAGAAATAAGTTTAATAATCAAGTTAAAGACCGGATGAGATATTTGGATTACCTTTGTCTTTTTATTTCACTACTTTGAAACGATGTTTATAGCTATCTGGCATATTCAAATAAAAACCAAAAATTTCTTAAGGGGGGAAATTCAGTTCTAGAGAGAAAATGGCATTTTTAAGTGTTTGCTTTCCTGTAATATTCCATATATACATGTGGCACATATAAATATCTACATCTTATTTTTATTACTTTCATAAATTCATTATACATCATGAACACTACTGGACGTTGTGGTTAACATATTTCATTACATTTGTGAAAAATTTTGTCACTTTTGTTCCATATTAATCAGTTACACAACCCCTATCGTATGCATCCCACGTGAGGCATTACGGGAGCGTTGCTTGTGCTGTCCTTCTGCTGCCAACATTAAGGGCCCTAAGCCGCAAAGCATAGCCGAGACATTTCTTTTTATAAGTAGAGGTGTGGAACAGTTGCGGTCAAAGGCCACAAACGGGGCGTAGCCTTAGGATCTGGGAGGCAAAACCCCAATGATCCGTGGTAGCGTATATTCTTACCTTTTACGGTGACAATCCTTTGGCAACCTTTTGTCTTCTTCGGTTGGTAAAATGTCGCCAGTAACCACTATGTAAGAAGGATCGCTAAAAAGGTTGGATAATAAGGTTGGTGGACGGGCAAAATGACTTCGTTTTGACAATTCCTGCACGAAACAACCCCACATTATCTACACAACACTCAGGATATCAAAAACGTTCGACTTCATAAGAAATTTGGGTGCAGTTTACGAGCATACCAAACTACTGCCTGTGCTTATTTATAGAAAATAAGTATCTTCTGCAATCTAGCGACAAAAGTTATCTTCTAAACACATATCTATTCATAAACCTCAAGGTCTAAACTACTATACTTAAATTCTTTTAAATCCACTACACCTTATAGTGCTGCTCGGTTTCTACAGCTATCAGGTTTACAAAATAGTTTTCATCATAACTCGGGAACTAGTAAAGATAAAGGAATGAAAATTAATTTGTGCTAATATATCTCGCACCACCTACACTAGCATCTTATTTTCTATAAAGCACGAGGGCAGTTAAATGAGTTATTACGTACCCTCTCGCGGATACCTGATGTACCTGTAGATACATTAGAAAAGATGTATAACTCTATGATAAGGCCGATTTTGTTACACGGAAGTGAAATCTGGGGATGGGAAGGACCAGAGCATGTAAATAAAACACAGGTAGCATTTTGGAGAAGAGTTCTTGGAGTTTCACAAGGACATAAAATTCGGGGTATTGAGGGAGGTGAGATGTTATGAACACACAATACACTATAAAATAAGAGCAGTGAAGTACTGGCTGAAGCTGATGCAGGGGGATAACTCCACACTACGATCCAAATGCTATAAATACCAGCGAGAAAACCTGTCTCCTAAGTTTTGGGCAGCTGATTTGGAAAGGGGTTTGAGGAGAATAGGAATGGTGTCAGTATGGCAAAGAGATGAAACAAATGACCCAAACATATGAAAAGGTGTCAAAAGAAGACTAAGAGACATAACCAACAGGAAATAGAATGCGATTGTAAAATTAAACATTTTCTAAGTCTAGCAAATAAAATAAAATTGAATTGGGGTAAAGAGGCATATATACGTAACTGAGAAAGAAAGGGAAGATCAGAAATGGCATGGTTTAGACTGGGGGGCTGGAGGGCACAGAAAATGACTGACGATTCTGGCAGGAGAATCTGCCCATTCTGTGATTTGAACGAGAACTGGGTACATATTTTGGCGGAATGCGCTCAGTGGGAGAACCGGCGAACAATTAAACTCAAAGAAACATTCTTAAGTCCGTCAAGAAAGAGATTGGCTTGTTGAGATCTACTGGCTGACCAGAGGATCTGGCAAAACATGGGTAATTTCTTAGCTAGAGCGCGAAGCTAGGTCAAATTTTTTCAGTTAGTCAAAGATAATATATCTCTCTTTTCCTTTTCTTGTTTTGTTTCCTTTCTGTTGTTTATTTTGTTACCATACCTTGTATCTTAAATATGCATGTACAGTCAGTGATCCATGCACTAAATACTTGTGTAATAACTTTAATAATTTGAAACTAATTAAGATAACTTATCTCTCTAAGAGAATTTATCTAAGAGTTTTAGAATTTTTATGACAGCCTTTTAAAAAATCATGAAAAAGTAACAATTAAAATAAGACATTTCAGTAGGAATAATATAAAAACCTAACCTGTGTTTTAGAAAGTTTGGTGGTGGCGATTTAGAGCAATACTGATCACATATTCAATTCTTTAAAGAATTTATCTTGTAAACCCATCCGATTGCAATAAAAATACCTGAAATTCATAACAATAGGGCTAAATAATCGTTAGTCTTTTTAAAGAAAGTATAGGGTTTTGTAATGTGAAAATGATGCGCAGGACCCATGTAAAGGTTTATTCATTTCCTTTAATGGATGCTAATTGTATAATAGTGATAGATGTATCTCATCCCTTAGCAACTTAAAGTTCTTATAAAATCTTCAAAATATTTCCTTTGTTAATGAGAGATCTCCAAATGAAGGATATTCCTCAAATTTGGCAATATTACCCCCTTTCACACAGGTAGAGATTGGATAACACAGCTGTGGGACATTTCTTTAACTTATATAATATAAGCAATGGAAAAGTTGCTGGCGACACCTTTATTGCTTAGTAAAACCTGCAGGGCGTGACCAACCAGCCAATCAGGAGAATAGAAAGAGCTGAGTAAGATCAGTAAGAATTTTTAAATATTCCGAACTAATAGCATCTTTCTTTGAATTGGTTTCGGTTAATTGAATTCTGCTTGCGCCAGCTTCTTGTTACTTTTTTAATCAGATTAAATTTCTCCCAGTATCGCGGCATTCATAATCCCTTTATCAAAAGCAGGGTGCTAGTTTCAGAAACACTTTATCCTTTATGGGGGTTGCACCCCGCGGTCATGGTCGGGCCCTGGTATTGATCGCCAGCAAAAATAGGCCCTTGTTTCTTTCCTTCCCACCCTGTGTGACGTAACATAAGGTGTGCTGGGAGGTCAGGGTCCAGTGACGTGCGCCAAATTTTTCTTCCTGCTTCCTTACGGCATCTCGTTTCATGTATCATTGCCGTTCCATGATTTCCCTTCTAAAAACGTGGTAGTTACTTAAGAGTCAAACGTTGAATTATTTTTATATTTAATTAGTAACTGCAAGTTGGTGCCTAAATCACTTCGTTGTTTTTCTTCAAAAAATAAAGGACTAACTGAAAAAATGCCCCTTTATACAGCCATATAAAGACGTAGACAATTTTAACAGCTTACTTAGATATATTTCTATAATTATTAATTGTAATTCATACATAACCTCTAAAATTTAAAACATAAAAATGCTGTGGTTTGACTGCATATACTATCTTGAATAAACATGTTTTAATGATGTGATAAGGTTGCATTCAAATTGTAATATTTCTTTTAACTTGAATGAGATTACAAAACTTTTTATGCAAATAATGGAAAGTGTACTCAATCATTGACTTTACATTGAGGTATAGAAATCAGAACATGCATCCATTATATGCGGCTAAAATCTCTGCACAAGTAGAAACTGCGAGTTTCTAATAGAAACGGCCTTTCTGATGTCGAGACGCAGAAAACATGACGTTCTCTCGTCCTGACAGGGGTAGGATTGGGCTGTACCAAACAGTCAGGGACAATTATCTTTATTAGATCATGCTTCTCGCTGAGGAACCTTACAGCGTACAAGGAAGACGATGCGCTCATCATCAAGCAACTGGATTTTAGGTTCATTTACCAAATAAAGAACGGTGTTCCTAAAGGTAGAGATAGCTTTGCAATACCTCTGTTTTTGATAGATCATATTTTAATAATGCCAGAACATTCAACTTTACACTGTGAAATATAATGAATACATTTTAACAAATAAGAGCAATTCTAGTAAAACATGGCAAATCCTAACATTCTAAAAATTAACAGCCTAATTCTGAAGGAAATAATACAGGGTAGATATAATTCAAAAACAAAAAGGAACTTTGGTTGCTTTAGTTTATAAATTCTCATTAATAATATAGTAATAATGCTACGATACATTCAAATTATGATGCTGTCGACTTAAATACTATTCAGTCAATCAAAATATGTTTTGATATATATTTAAAGCTGCAATATATATTTATAACTGCTCATGAGAGTAGCTAGAATTTAATAAAATATCTGATGTGTTACACTCACTCACTTTCTCTACTCTTATACAAACTATTTTTACAAACGCTTATTCTCCATATGCTTCATGTTAATCGAGATGTACATATTATTGCTAATTTTCTTGTAGGTGCAAGGGGAATATGGTAGATTTTAAGCGAAAGTCAAATCTTTTAAGAGGTGGTTGCTATGTGGCGCATTCCATTCTCTTTACATGTCCAGTACGTAAAAAAAAAGAATAACGAATTCCCATTTGAGAAAAAGTATTGTAAAATTTAGGGGAATAACAAGCAATATCTCGAAATGGTTCACTCAACAACAAAAAATGTATGACATAAATTGTGTATTTTAACGCGATCTACATTTCTTGTGTAGTAAAATTTTGTCTATCTCTTATGGTTTACCAGTTATGCAAAAGTCGTTCACAATAAAGAATGCTTTTGGAAACATTCCCAGAAAATTCGAGGTATACATTTCATTTGTCATGAAAATATCTTAAACATATGATATTTTAATCAAAATCGTTAGAGCCATTTTCGAATAATGTTCCATGTAAAGGGTAATCTGGGGTGGGGGTTTTTCTTGAAAACCTTCGTGTCGCATCTCTGGAAGATACTGAACCTAAATACCAAGTTAGGTGTTTATCCGACTGTTCATTTCTGAGTTATGCTGTTCATAGACCCACACACAGACACACACACGGATATGTTTCCAAAAATGTTTTTTCAGGGGGTCTCAAAACATGTATTTCCGGTGAAATCTCGGTATCGAATTTTTGGGTGGAATACAATACTATACGTAGTAGATAAAGTAAAAATAGAAGATCATTTTGCAGAATGTAAGAGTTCTATATCAGGAATTCAGGGTCTGAGCCTCTCGTGCAGAGGAGCATAGTACGTTATATAAACCTAAACAGAGTTACAGTTCCTTTTCTATATGTTTTCTCAGTTTATATGACAAATGCCACCCCTTTTCTCCCTCTAGGATCTGTCATGCGGGCAGATGGACAGCGCGATGTCCTTGTTTTAATAGAATAACAAACAGAAAAACAAAACAATTGGCTAACAGAAAAACATAACAAGGTGACAAGCAAAATGTTTTCTCCTTGAAACGGCAACTCTAGGCCGGGCCCGAAAACAGTAATTCTAGACAATTTATTAATTAACTTTTATTGATGTTAAATCGTACTATGTAAATATCTTTTTCTCAATACTGCTTGTATATTTTAAGAAGGGTGATTTAACATTATGTATCTATCTAGGTTACTAATATTAGTAGAGTTATAAATGGTTTAATGTAAATAATTTAAGCGCTATGTTAAAATACTGTCCACGATGGAATGTTTTAGCTACAGGAAGAGTGCTTTCGAAGGCAGAAAACCTAGTTTTATTACCTCTCTCCGGTCGCAGTGCTATTATTCCTACAGCGAGGGTGTAGAGCCTTTGTCCCATTATTTGATAATTCGCCGTGACCAAGTGAGTGAGAAGGACAATCTAACGGTACATGTAGGAAAAGCCGCGATTTATATTAAAATTGGACCAATAAGATCCCTGAAAATTTATTCGAAATAGTTAGACGCGTCGAGTCGCGCTAAAAATGTACCAATAGGAAAGGAAGCAGCCTCAGGAGCCTGAGACTATAAATGGATCTGTTTAGGGAAAATTCGGGACAGTTTTGGTAATGTGTAGTCAGGGAGAGATGCTGCAGGATGCGTGAGATATCGTGCCAAGAAGGGAATCAAGTCAGCTTTGTAATGTCAGCTTAGTATTGCATTTTATTCGACAGTTTATGTCATGTGTGGTCAGGGAGAGATGCTGCAGGATGCGTGAGATATCGCGCCAAGAAGGGAATCAAGTCAGCTTTGTAATGTCAGCTTAGTATTGCATTTTATTCGACAGTTTATGTCATGTGTGGTCAGGGAGAGATGCTGCAGGATGTGTGAGATATCGCGCCAAAACAGGGAATCAAAATAGTTTTAGCAACACACCTAAGATCCGCTACTCTGAAAGCGACAATAAGAATAGTTATATTTCGTGCCATATCCACGCCATAGTTTAACAGCAGTGGACAGTATTTTACAGCGGCAATACCAGTTTTGTATACTACGAGTGTTAATTAAATAAAAAAGAAACGGCAGTGTCATCTTTTCATAAACAAAGCAAGTCTATGTCTTCCTATATCACCACCCGAGATCTACGTTTTCCTTTACCGAGGATAAGTCCATGCTCCCATATAATTTAAGAAAAATTACTGAGGCTAGCCGAGGATAAATTGAAGAACCAACACGCTGAGAACTTCTGGAAGCAACGGGAGAAGCATCAAGGTAAGCTACAGCAACGGATGAGGAGGTGATCGCCGCAAACTGGCGCCATAACGTGGAGCTCGAAGGGAAGAACGACACGAACGGAGGACTAGGAAACAACGAACAGACAAGAATCTTCAGAGGAAAGGGGCACAGCAGAACAAAATTACAACGCGAACTTCTAGTCTACCTACGTGGGACAACAAAACAGCTGAGAACATCGCTTCTAGAACTTCACCAGGAGTCGAACCCGGAACGCATCAGTTAACATTGAAAAAAATACAGGTTAGAACATTTATTCAAAAACAAACAAAAAGGCATGCAGAGTAGTGACTCAGTTTTGTGAACACATGTTATTGAGAGGGGGTAAAGTCATTACTAGGGAGGTAGAACTTGCTAACGGAACCATGAGTAGGTCAAGGGAAGATTTGAAAGAACTGAATAGGGAGGCTATTGTCAGCGAAACACCAGAAGGAGAAAATATGGGTAAAGCAAAGGGAGAAGCTAGGCTGGAAAGGAGACCACCGATTAAGCAGGTCATTGACGCAGGTCAAAACCAGCTGCTAATACTGCTTCAACATTTGAGCACAAAGATAGACGAGATGGGTAAGGACATAAAGGAACGGGGTAAGATCTTAAGTGAACATAGTAAGAACTTAGAAAGAATCGTAAGTGAACATGGTAAGAATCTAGAAAGAGTCGTAAGGGAACAAGATAAGAATTTAGAAGGGGAAGTAAGGAAGCAGAGTAAAGAAGTAGAAAAAATCGTAAGTGAACAAGATAAGAATTTAGAAAGGGAATCAAATGGGCATAATAAGGACTTAGAAAGAATCGTAAGTAAGCAGAGTAAAGACTTAGAAAGTATCGTAAGGGAACAAGATAAGAATCTAGAAGGGGAATCAAATGGGCATAATAAGGACGTAGAAAGAATCGTAAGTAAGCAAAATAAGGATTTAGAAAGAAAACTGAGTGAACAGAAAAAGGATTTCGAAGGGAAATTAAGTAAGCAGAGTAAGGACTCAGAAAGAAACTTAGGTGAACAAAATAAGAGTTTAGAGGGGAAATTAGTTGAGCTGATTAAGGGGAAGTTGATAGAAACACTTGAAGGGAAACTACTACAGATACTAGAAACTAAAGATCCGAAAACACTAACGGGAAAAGAGACGTCAAAGAAAGCTTTTGAAAGAATGTCAAAGAGGGCGCAGAAAAGAAAGCAGGAATTTAAAACCAGGAAGCGAAAGAAATGGTTGATCGAACTTGGAGAATTAGTATGGGTATAAAAAAAAAAAAAAAAAAAAAGACAGAATATCATTGATCCTGACTCTACAGTGCCTGGAAAGGAGAGCTTTCACATGTGAATTAATGAATTATCTTAAGCAGTTGTGCAGAACATTTTTTTTGCATTACTAAAGAGACTTGAGTATTAAATGATCATTAGTGATAGTGAAGAAGAACAAGAAACACCTTTGCCATTAATATGTTTCAGTTTCTTTCTGTTTGAATAAGTTTGTCTTAAGGTTGAAACAGCTTTTATTGTCAGAATATTTATTATTTTTTTGATATTTAGAAATATTTGTAAATTATTAATTGGTTGGTATGCTAGCAATATGCTGACAGTTTTCTTTAAACATATAAATTAGTTTTATCAATTATAAAAAAAAAAGAGGTATCAAAGAAAGGAAAATTTATTTAAAGGTCCATACCGGGTGATTAACATTTTTGGCTCGGATACATTTGAGTTACAAGAAATAAAGAATTCCAAGATCGTAGGGAGATATCATAAACAGTTGCTCAAACCATACAAATGTTTAGAGAATGAGAAGGGTGAAGAACGTAATGAAAAGAATCAGGTTAGTTTTACTCGAAATGAGGTAGCAACCCTATGAACAAATAGTAAAGGTAATACACCCGATAAATAAGGACATAAGGAAATAAATAAATGCATAATAATTATTATGTACCAACATGTATGTAAATAGATTTAATTTTAGAACTTAATTTGGGTATTAGCGTATTTGTTTGCGTCACAAGTTATTCGTGTGCGGGAAATGTATTGTGTAAGAATGTCTCTCGGAAACCTGTTTTTAAATGGTGAGAGGGGATCCACCATAACAAATGTAGAGTGAATGACCCAAATATAAACACCACTGGTTTGGCAGAACCCTTGTGAAGGAGCAGGTATAGCGAAGGGTCTCTGTCAACAAAACAAACGAACAAAGGCCATAATCAGAGGAATTATTCTGTAAAAGAAAATTGTATCAAGTGTTGAAAAATTTATTCTTTTCCAGAACAGGGCAATTTGAAACGGCAACTCTAGGCCGGGCCCGAAAACAGTAATTCTAGACAATTTATTAATTAACTTTTATTGATGTTAAATCGTACTATGTAAATATCTTTTTCTCAATACTGCTTGTATATTTTAAGAAGGGTGATTTAACATTATGTATCTATCTAGGTTACTAATATTAGTAGAGTTATAAATGGTTTAATGTAAATAATTTAAGCGCTATGTTAAAATACTGTCCACGATGGAATGTTTTAGCTACAGGAAGAGTGCTTTCGAAGGCAGAAAACCTAGTTTTATTACCTCTCTCCGGTCGCAGTGCTATTATTCCTACAGCGAGGGTGTAGAGCCTTTGTCCCATTATTTGATAATTCGCCGTGACCAAGTGAGTGAGAAGGACAATCTAACGGTACATGTAGGAAAAGCCGCGATTTATATTAAAATTGGACCAATAAGATCCCTGAAAATTTATTCGAAATAGTTAGACGCGTCGAGTCGCGCTAAAAATGTACCAATAGGAAAGGAAGCAGCCTCAGGAGCCTGAGACTATAAATGGATCTGTTTAGGGAAAATTCGGGACAGTTTTGGTAATGTGTAGTCAGGGAGAGATGCTGCAGGATGCGTGAGATATCGTGCCAAGAAGGGAATCAAGTCAGCTTTGTAATGTCAGCTTAGTATTGCATTTTATTCGACAGTTTATGTCATGTGTGGTCAGGGAGAGATGCTGCAGGATGCGTGAGATATCGCGCCAAGAAGGGAATCAAGTCAGCTTTGTAATGTCAGCTTAGTATTGCATTTTATTCGACAGTTTATGTCATGTGTGGTCAGGGAGAGATGCTGCAGGATGTGTGAGATATCGCGCCAAAACAGGGAATCAAAATAGTTTTAGCAACACACCTAAGATCCGCTACTCTGAAAGCGACAATAAGAATAGTTATATTTCGTGCCATATCCACGCCATAGTTTAACAGCAGTGGACAGTATTTTACAGCGGCAATACCAGTTTTGTATACTACGAGTGTTAATTAAATAAAAAAGAAACGGCAGTGTCATCTTTTCATAAACAAAGCAAGTCTATGTCTTCCTATATCACCACCCGAGATCTACGTTTTCCTTTACCGAGGATAAGTCCATGCTCCCATATAATTTAAGAAAAATTACTGAGGCTAGCCGAGGATAAATTGAAGAACCAACACGCTGAGAACTTCTGGAAGCAACGGGAGAAGCATCAAGGTAAGCTACAGCAACGGATGAGGAGGTGATCGCCGCATCCTCGAGAGGTAGTACTGCTCTGAGGTAGGTAATCGCTTGGTTTTGAATTCGTCCCCCTCATACTGGACAGCTTGGCATTGTTGATATTTACTTTCCTGTGTTCTTTGCCAGCTTCGTGGTTCTCTTTCATACAGAAACCTTCCGTCAACCGTAGCGGTAACACATGCCTGATTGATTGGCATCCATAAAGGCTGCATTTAAATGAGTGATGATATCTCTTACAACAAAATCGTATTCTCCGTGGAATATAGCGCCAAAATGACCAAGAAAAACTAGCACAATACATTTCATTTATTAATCAATAACTTCAATATCTTGGGGGCACAAAAGGTGGTTGCACTTTTGCTTCGATCGCCTATATTGATTTCCAACTTGTGTTCTAACTATAAATTATACACCGTGAAGTTGACTCTATTTCTAGCATGAACCTTTTATCATATCTGAGTTAACAATCCATACAAAAATGTGCTGAATGCTTACCATGTGTAGTTTACAGTGAGTGGCATAAATCCTACCGCCATGCGTTGTATTAGTCGTACTTACTTGTATACGAAAATTAAATTAAGTAGCAGTTGCGATAAGTACGTGCCATAAAATGGAGGGAAATGTATCAAATATACTCGAAACCAACGCTAGGAATCAATGAATCTCTCTTTTCAAGTTCCTCTTTGACTGGAAATAATTTCGCACGAGTCCATTTCTGGGCGTGTAAAAGGCGCCCGAACTCTTGATAAAAATTATTGAAAACCTTCTTAGAAGTTGAGTCAAACTTTTGACTCTTGTAGCAGGGCCTGTTTGACCTAACAGAACTTGGGTGTTAATTTCGTTTCGCCAAATGCTGAACATGCACACTGGTGGCCTAAGTTTTGTAGTGAAAGACAATTCATAGGAGGTGACATGGTAGCAAGCTCTGCTATCCAATCTGCAGTTTAATTCCATTCTCCTGTTACGAACCTTTTCAACGTGTATTTCATTAGTAGCTAGGTCAGTTTGCACCTTCCCTTCATTTTGTAAAGATAAGCTCTTTTGTGATAATATACATTCTCTAAGAGAAGAAGAATCGAGGATTTCGTGATGTAGTCAGTGCTGAAGAATTTGAGGGCGACATAAGGAATTCCTTCCTTTTTTCCAAACTTCTGGGGATTATTGTGAAAACCTGATGCCAACAACCGCCTCCTCCTCGCCGAAACCCCCTCACAGTCAATCTATATATTATTTTCAAAGCATTACAACTAAATCAAAATGTGGCAATCTGAAATAGCCCATTGACTGAGAATTTAACTCCTTAATGCCCAGTTAAGTTCCATTTGAAGAAACAGACTAAATCCGTATTATTAGCTTATTTTGGGGGAATTATGGCCATACATAACACCATTTAGTGGCTTATTTGTAGAATTTTATGTATTACTGATAATAATTTAAATTGTTTTATCACTATGAGGTCTTATAAAGTTTTATCGTATTTCAGTTTCAAAATGCAAATGATTCACTCAGTATATTTGGTATACTATAATCTTTAGGCTTTGTTGAACACGTACAATAGCATTTTCATTTCTAGCCTTATGTTTTTACTGTCAGATAGTATTTCTTCTTCTACCCTTTCTTGCCCACAGAGACCTTCTACAGTTCAGAATTTAAATCAACTTGCTTGTAAAAACGTTTATCAACTGTCAAGATTTCAAAAGCTTTCAAAAATAAATTAAATTGTATTATAATAACTCGTTACTTTGCGCATAAACGGGATAAAACAGTCCTCGCATAGTTTAGGTTCTGTTTAAACATTAACCAGATTTTAATGACTTATATTAGTTAAAATCCTCTTCTTAGACATAAATTTAAAAATAACGTTTATGGAACTACTTATTAAAAGCTAGAAATGTTTTAAATCATTACATTTCGAGTTTGGATCTTCTGCAGAAGCAGTAATCAAACATAAGTAGACAGAAAATGAAACCAATAGAAAGGCATACAATTTGGACAACAATACAGCCGTTGTTTACCCCATTTTTTTCAAGTTTAACGTCTTATAACCTGGTAGGTCATATTGGATGATGAATGAATAAACTGGGTGACAAGATGTTCAAATGAGCCCGGGGTCCATTGAGCTTAAAGTTACCGACATTCGTCTTTTCGGAATAAGGCAATACTTGGTAACGTAACCGAGATTGGAACTCGGAACCTCTTCAATGTAGGCACACACGTTACCCCGACATCACAGAAGCGGGCTTTTCCTCAGTTTTATAACATATTAGTTCAGTTAACTAGTGTTTTTTAAATAAGTACGAAGGCTTTCACGGCCGGAGTTAATCGATAAAACATTAAAATCTTCCGGGCTGGAAGGCCGTGGTCTAAGGGTAAAACTACTATAACCCGACGTTTCGGCCAACTCTGTGGTTGCCATCTTCAGGAGTCTAACACCCAGGACAGCTTGATAACGACTGCCGACTAGGCAAGAGATGTTCCGCAATATATAGCTCACGTCAAGGTCAAAACTGCCGCAGTGGGTCTGCAGTGACGTGTCATCGCTGGTATCCACGTACGATTAAGCTTAAATTTTTCTTCCTTTTTATTAAAGTTATTGGAGTGTTTATAAATTTCTATAGCTTCTCTATGAAGTCTAGCGTGATAATATTTTGTAGAGGATAGTACTTGCGTGTCTTCATATAGGATACGATGACCCATGGTGACAAAGTGTTCACCATGGGTCATCGTATCCTATATGAAGACACGCAAGTACTATCCTCTACAAAATATTATCACGCTAGACTTCATAGAGAAGCTATAGAAATTTATAAACACTCCAATAACTTTAATAAAAAGGAAGAAAAATTTAAGCTTAATCGTACGTGGATACCAGCGATGACACGTCACTGCAGACCCACTGCGGCAGTTTTGACCTTGACGTGAGCTATATATTGCAGAACATCTCTTGCCTAGTCGGCAGTCGTTATCAAGCTGTCCTGGGTGTTAGACTCCTGAAGATGGCAACCACAGAGTTGGCCGAAACGTCGGGTTATAGTAGTTTTACCCTTAGACCACGGCCTTCCAGCCCGGAAGATTTTAATGTTTTATCGTTTAGTGTTTTTTACTTTCTCTGTTCTTACAGAGAAGTAAGTAGGAAAAGTATGCATTCCAATAAGAAATGCGAATCAGAGGTTTCATCGGAAATACACGTTTTGAGACACCTTAAACTTAAAACAAAGGAATTTTTCAAGAAAGGTCCGCGTGTGTGTACGCGTCCGTGTTTCTATGAATAGCATAACTCAAAAATTAAATGTGGGTTAACTACCTTTTTATTTAAGTTCAACATCGTCCAAGGATGCGACACGAAGATTTTCAACAAAATCCCTCACCCCAAATTACAGGTTATATGTAAAATATTTCGAACATTTTGATTTTCTCAAAAAAGGCTCTAACGGTATTAATTATAATACAATATGCTTAAAATATTTTCATGGCAAATTTAGTGTATATCTTGAAGTAAGACGGTTGTTGCTTCAAGAATGGAAAGCCAATTTGAATAATAGTTGTATTGTAGTTCCACTGTTGGGGAGCCAAACTTGAAGTAGTTGCAACCACGTGCGATACAAAGTTTCCGGTGGCCTTCGCCCCAAGTTTACTTTCCGGTGGCCTTCGCCCCAAGTTTAGGAATCAAATTTGTATTTTTTATGTTTCTTTAAATATTATATATATTTATGTTTGCCTCGGCTGCGTCAGTATTAATTTGTAAAAACATGTATTTCTTAACAGGGGGTGATGCGGCTAAAGAATGTAGACTTACACAAATTATAATTTTTACTTAACTCCTTTTATTACTCCTTCACACGATTAAATAACACTTCTCTTATATAGAGAGCTGTGAAATTAATTATTAATTACTTGCACCTTTTTTAACACTTAAACTTTAAAATAAATTTTCGTCTCACACTGAATACGTACCGAGCGAACGAACGAACTGCTCAGGTATGTTGCCTTCTAGCAACTGGCGTTCACCGCTTAAATTTGTAAATTTTTGTATTTCAAGTCTGTGATTGCCTAATTTTACTCTAATAGAATGCCTTTATTTAACTTTCAGGTTTTCTGGTTTTTAATTGGCTATTTATAAGCTGTCTCAAAAATTACATTATTGTTGCTCCAAGAATTACTAGTAGCATTATTAAATTTTCCAATTCATTATTCCCTCAAGGTTACCTCATTGTTCGCAACTTTTGGCCTCTATTCTCACAGCTTCTACATTATTAAATTACTTAATACATTCACATAACATTATTAAAAATGTACATAATAATATAAACATAATACAATGATTGTTACATACACTTTATATATTATATTATACACATTGCTTTGAGGCGGGCTGTTATTGAATTTGTATATTATATAATTAGACTGATATCATTTAAGCGTTACAAATACTGTCTCAATCTTGAATTTTCTGGAAATGGCTTCTGAAGTTCTTTACATTCTGAGTGACTTTCTTATGATTAGTAAATCGTAAAGTGCAGATTCTTTACAGCATGCAATTCAAAATATACATTTTTGGGATGTTAATTATTTCCAACGTACTTCATGTTACTGGATACAGTTTTCAAATACGTATACGTTTTTCAACTGAGAAGCCATTATTACTTTCTCTACTACGTATAGCAAGTAGGGGAAGTATTGCATTCCAACCAAATATCCGATACCGAGATTTCACCGCAACTACATGTTTTCAGGTGCCCTGAATCAAAATAAGGCATTTTTTAAAATATATGTCTGTGTGTGTCTGAACAGCATAACTCAAAAATGAAAAGTCCAATAAATACCAAACTTGGTATTTAAGTTCAGTATCTACCAAAGATGCGAGGAAGATTTTTATGAAAGTCTTTTCAGCCCAACTACGCTTTACATGAAACACGTTTTAAAAATTATTTATTCTTCAAAAGATTTTTACTAAAACATGGATATGATGTTAACATCTTATAGATATTTAAATTAAAAATAAAGCGTATATCTTGAATTCTCTGGGAATAACAAATATAGATCTCTTTAAAACACACAATGTATTTCAAAAAACTTTTTTGTAGCATCAGCTATTTCGGAAATATCCGTTATTAACTATTTAAGTTGATCACTTCTATTATTATTCTTTAGTTTTGCCGACGTTCAGTTGAGTTGTTAATGTATCTGCTTCTCCAAAGATTTAGCTCGATTAAAATGAAGTCGATAGAAAAATAATTTTTCGTAAGAATAGCTTTTATACCCATTAATAAATGATAGATGGGCGTAAGTCTTGTGAGTGTAACGCATTGGATTTTCTTTGTTTTTTTCAACTCTCGGCTAGTGCCGGATTTTGCAACCCTGGTGTAACGAAACAAGGAAGGGGTTAACTGTTGGTTGAGGTTAGTGGTTTAGAAGGACAAGACCCAGGAGTGTTGCAAGTTACGTGTACTCACCCTGTACTTTATTATAGATGTAACAAAACCTCAAGGCAGAGGGAGGGGAAGCCTCGCTTCGCGCACGCTGTTTCATTAACGGTATTGTCTCTTTTCAGCTCCCTAGATTTATCTTTCTTCTTCACCTCATCCGTTATTAAAGTACCCACGTAGCAGCATATACCTTCCCTGTAGTGAGAGGCAGTACATACTTGAGGTTCTATAGTTATGTTAACTTTGGAGCGCAGATTTGTACCGTCATTTCCAAAGAGGATTATGGAAGTTGAGGCAGTATTTTTAACACTTAAATAATTTCAGTCTAATTATATAATATGTAAATTCAATAACGACCCGCCTTGAAGCAATATGTGTATGTGGTAGTTTATAAAATGTATGTAACAGTCATTGCATATGCCTATATTATTGTATCCATGTGTAATAATGTTATGTGAATATATTACGTAATTTAATAATGTAGGAGCTGTGAGAAATAGGACAAAAGTTGCTAATAAAGAGGTAACAATGAAGTAATCTTGAGTCAATAATGAGTAAGAAAGTTTAACAGTACTACTTGTGATTCTTGGAGCAACAATATATAATTTTAGTGACAGTTTAAAAATGGCCAATCAACAACCAGAAAAAGCTTTAATTAAATGCAGGTATTGTATTGGAGTGGGATTAGCCAATCAGAGACTTAAAATACAGAAAATTACAAGTTTAGACGGTTGAAATTTAGTCAGTTGCCTGCGGACAGTGCTTGTAACTGGATGCGTGATGCGTCCTCGAAAAATATAATACGTATTCGTGTGAGACGAAAATAGAATACGTATTAAAAAATGCAAGTATTAAATAAAAGAATCTCACAGCTCTCGATATCAGCGAAGTGCTATTTAATTTGTGTCAAGGATTAATAAAAAGGAGTGAATTAAAACTTAAAATCTGCGTAAACCTACATTCTTGTCGCATCACGCCCTGCCAAGACTTCCATGTCTCTAACAATAATACTGACGCAGCCGAGGAAAACATGAATATATAATATCTAGAGAAACAGTCAAATTACAAAGCTATTATTTTTAAACTTGGGGCAAGGCCACCTGAAAGTACATTTGGGGCGAAGACTACCAAAAACTGTTTACTATACGTGCGGTTGCAACTACTACAAGTTCGGTTCCCCAACAGTTGAAATATAATACAACTCCTTCAATACAAACTACTTCAAATCGGCTTTTCATACGTAGCAGCAAACAACGTAAAGTACAATTCTACTTCAAATTGGCGT
Source organism: Deroplatys truncata (assembly GCA_030765065.1). Taxonomy (NCBI): domain Eukaryota; kingdom Metazoa; phylum Arthropoda; class Insecta; order Mantodea; family Mantidae; genus Deroplatys; species Deroplatys truncata. Next base: position 58,626,164 of record CM060979.1, on the reverse strand, counting down.
CCATACGTGGAGCAGAAACTAACTTCTTCAAAACGTAATAACTACATCTTTCTTCAAATTGGCGCCCAACGAGGAGCTAAATAAATAAACAACTCCAACAAAACACCTTTTTCAAATTGACGCCCAAAGCGTGGTACAAATAACATAACAAACAATATCTTCTTGAAAGTATACATTTTTTACTTTCTCTACCACGTACCTAATAGGTAGAGAAGTTATTGTATTCCACCCCAAAATTCTATATCGAGATTCATCGTAAATACATGTTTTGAGATCCCTGAATCAAAAACAAATTCTAGGAAAAGGTCCGCGTGTGCGCGTGTGTGTGTGTGCGTGCGAACAGCATAACTGAAAAACTAAATATCTGATCAATACCAAACTTGGCTATAATTATAGTTAGTCGTTACATATTAATTCTGATCATATCTGCGCTTGGTGTTATATGAGTAGCGCTTTCGGGAGACGTGTTTCTTCCATGTTCAGCTCAAATCAACTGCTGAAAATGGCTTCATATCTCAGCTCATTAATAATTTAATTATCAAATACAAAAATAAACATACTTAACATACAATTAGCACCTCACAGAACCCTAATAAAAGGATTTAATATACAAGAAATTCACATATCGTCCTGCGATGTTTAAATATTTTGAAAAATTTCATATTCAGGTTGCACCTCAGAATATATTTAGCTTAAGAAATATGTTGAATACACCTTTGACCAACACTACAGATTATTTTAAAAAATCAGGATTTATCAGATTCCGTGTCAAGATTGCCAAGATTCATATATTGGTAGAACAAAAAGAAATTTAAAAATACGTTTAAGTAAACATCAGAGAAATATAAAATTAAAACAAATAGATAAATCAGCGTTTGCCAACCATTTTTGGAGCAGTAACCATGAAATAGGACGAGAGATAAAATTATTAAAACCTATACAGATTTCTTCACAAATTTGGGAAAAGATTTTCATTCATCTTAACGTGAAGAATATTTTGAATTTTGAAATGTCACCTACAGACTATTTGATGCAGCTTATTCAACCAAATTACAAGAGAGATGAAACAAGACGAAAAAAAAACAGTCGACTTGAGCTGAAGATGGGGTAACTACTCTCCCGAAAGCGCTACTCAGATAACACCAAGCGCAGATGTGATGAGAATTAATATGTAACGACTCACTATAATTAAAATATTATAACAACACAATCAACAATACTTCTGTCAATTACAACCAAACTTGGTATTTAAGTTCAAAGATGTCCTGCGCCGTGGCGCTGTGTGCTAGAGCGTACTTCTCAGGTTCCCGGCCACGGAATGAGCCCATGTTCGACCCCACTCCCCATGAGGGTGCGAATTCTAAGTCCCGGGTATAGGACTGGTGCCAACTCAACATCGTGAGGAAAGTGAGGAGTTACGATCCCGGCCATGGAGGCCAACATTCTGGCTGAGGGATGAGTGATGCTGGTCACATCACCACCTCGTGTCGGTTGGATGATCACAAACTCTGCCGTGCGTATGTGGGCGTGAGGCCGTCCGTAAGATTAGCGGGTCTAGCCCTTCATGAGGTTAAGTGCCAGATTCTTATTGTTATTATTATTACCATCATTATCATTATTATAAAGTTTTCGAAATTTTCGATTTTCTCAAAAATGGTTGCAACAATATTGATTAACATACCATAAGTTTAACACATTTTGATGACATACAGAATATGTATCTTGCGCTTTGTAATAGCCTATGAAGTCCTCTTCATTTGGAAGGAGCTTTGAATGATTTTATGTAATCTGTAACTTATAAGAGATAGACAGAAACGTACTACAAGTATTAAAAACAAACAATTTATTGAGGCATTAGCCGTTTCCAAGATATACGTAGTTTTTGGTTTGAATTTGTCAATATTTTGTCATTTATTTAAAGTACTATTGCTATTCAGTTGTTTCTCACGATGCCTTGGAAAGTTTAAACAGCGATCCATCGCACCTATCGTTTCGTTTGCTCTATCCTCCTTGTCTGTAACTATAAAAAATATGTAATGCATCTATTTCTGCAAAAAATTATCTGGATTAGCATATAGGTATAAAAAATAATCTTTCGTAAGAATAGCATGTAAAAGATATATAAAAATAAAACGATATTGGGTAGAAAAAGTTATGTGAATGTAACACATCGGATTCTCTCTTTATTGGTTGGTTTCGTTACTTTTATTTTTAATAAAATATAAAGCAATAGTGCTGCAGTGCCAAGTTTCGGTTACCCTTTATTGGAAAACAAATTACCAACGCAGCCTCAGGACAGATCAATTGGTTGGTAGAAAACTGTTTAATTATTGATCGATTGGGCTGTAAATCAAATATTGGTGATTGCAATTTCATAAATGTGTTCTGGGGCAATATCCGCAACTCCCTGCATGGAAAAGCAGTAACATTGGTTTCCATTTTGAATGCGGGTCATGCGCAGTATCAGTTTCAACTGTTCAATCTCTGCTCGTAGCTATAATGCTAGTTCTCTCCTTTAGTTCATGGGTGTATTTAAAATACCATATTCAGTGTTAAATTGCCACAATAAAAAGTGCTTTTCCTGGAAGGAAATCATAGGTGCTTATATGTGACGTCTAATTTAGTAACTATTTACCTTCCATATAATTAAAACAATCGTATGTGTTGCATTCACATTACTTTCTCTAGCCACTATAAATTACTTCTATATAGGTTCTACAAAATATTCTTACGCAACTTTATTTTTCTATCCACTTCACGTTAATCGAGACATGCATTTGTAGATATAGTTTGGTTACAATTCCCTTGTAGGTACAAGGGGCATAGAGAAAAACGAATCAATAGTTGAGTGATAAAAAAGAGGCTCGTTATGTCTTTAAAGTTCCATACTCAAAAACAAGTGAACAGCGAGATAGGTAACTTTAAAAAATTACCAATTACCAATTGTGAACAATTGAAACCAAATAACTGATGCTACAAAAAAGATTATATGAAATAAATTCTGTGTTTAAAAGAGTACACTTTTTGTCTATCTCTTAACGTTTACCAGTTTCACAAAATAATGCAAAATTCTTTATGAACAAAGAGAACCTCACAGGCCATTGCCGGTTATAAATTCTATTTTTCATTAACATATCTTAAATATGTGGGATTTTGAACAAAATCGTTAGGGCCATTTTTTAGAAATTAAAAACTTTCGAAAAGTGTTCCATGTAAAGGGCAGTTTAGGTCGGAAGGATTTTCTGCTAATTTTTGTCTCACATGTGAAAGATACTGAACTTAAATACCAAATTTGGTGTTTATTCTGACTTTTCGTTTTTTAAGTTACGCTGTTCACACACGAACCTTTTTCTAAAATGGTTTCTCGCATTAATAAACGTGTATTTACGGTGAATCTTGAAATAGAATTTTTGGGTGAAATTTAATACCTTCTCTACCTACTAGTAGAGAAATTGAGTATTGCAGTGCTCGATTCTTGAATGTTTTTAAAATTTACAGGAAACTTCTTCAAAAACATATACTCTTTTTGTACTTGTTCACAATCTCTAAATAAACACAAACGTCAAGTTCTACTGGAGGGGAATATGCCAAAGAAAACATTTGAGGGACATTGTTTCAACCCGGGTTATATTCACCCGTGGATAAAAATGAATTCTGCATAATTCCCTATAGCTAGTTGTGCAACATCTAATTCGAAAACTCAGATCTTGACCTATGAGACTCCATACAATGCAATTTGAAATCGAATTAGATAATCCTCATTTGTGGTTGATACAAACCGTAGTTTGTTCATTGAGATAACGTTTATGATGCACAGCTGTTTTTACAGTGATTGAAAACAGTAGGTTCCCATTCAAAAAAGTTAAATTGACCCTAAAATGACTATCATAACATCCTCCTAACAAAAAACGATTAATAACATTTACTTACCCCATAATATCAAGCATTTTTTATTGAAGACATTTCTTTCTATAATGCTTAGTTTTGGAGATATTTTACAGTATCAACTTAAATGGTTCACCCTGTATATACACCCTTTCTAAAATGTATCTAAGGCCTCCAACCTAGTCTCGTATGTGCCAAGTGGCCCAAACGTGCCGTATTAACGTGTGCAGATAACACACATGCGTAAAGAGTTGCAGAACTCAACGGGGCAATTCCAAGTAAACGCAGGTTAGTGGAGTACCGCGCAGTAAGGCCCTATAACACCACCACCACAACTACTGCATCAATGGTTCTTGGAAACGTCCATATGGATACCAGAGAAGATAGGAACATCGTATCAATCAACATGGGAAACATTTCGTGCTCCTATTCAATGAGCGATGTCACATAACAGCACCGTTAGATGATAATAATAGTAATAATAATAATATTTATAATAGCAAGCAGTGAAACACATATGTTTGTTGCTTGTAGTCCGTAATGTTAGACAAGAACAGCGTAAACACAATTTAAAAAATAGCTTGGGCGGATGGATCAAATAGACATTTTAATTATTTTTCAGTCCAAAAGGCGAGTTTATTCCCTTAAAAACAAAGCCCGTGTAACTGAAGTGGAAAATATTCTTAGACATTTTCGGTCTGTTTTTACTTATTATAACGGACAGTACACTCTAGTGCAAGGGCCTGTTTTTGTCAATCATCACGGGTTGTACACTCTATTGCAAGCCTGGGAAATACCTGCCAATGAGCGCTATCCGCTCATCGTCCTTTCTGATAAGCAAGAGGAGTAAACCAAGCTTTAATTATTTTTCAGTCTAAAAAGTGAGTTTATTCCCTCGAAAACAAAGCCCGTGTAACTGAAGTGGAAAATATTCTTAGACATTTTCGGTCTATTTTTACTTATTATCAAGGACGATGAGCGCTATCCGCTCATCGTCATTTCTGATAAGCAAGAGGAGTAAACAAAGCTCGTTCGGCACCGTAGCTTTGTCGGTAGCACCTGACTGCTATGTGAGGAGTTCCAGGTGGGGTAGGAATTTTCCTCTAGCAAAGATTATTCCCCATCCGTCCCAGAGTCTAAAGTCTGAATGAAAGCTTGACTGTGTGTGTGTGTGTGTGTGTGTGTGTGATCTAATGATTAAAGCCCAAAGTTTACCAGAAATATAACGACAAGTGAATACGAATTAACACCATCGCCTATACGCAATAATATATTCTAAAGGGAAGGCCCCCGATAAGTAGTTAAAGGCAACCTATAAATGAAACTTAAAAAATAGGAAGCAGCTCACTCACGCTAATTCGCCAGTATCCCACTTATTGTGTTTACTTGGAATTGCCACATTGAGTTCTGCAACACTTTTAACGCACGAAGGGATATCTACACACTTGAAATACGGCGCGGTTGGGCCACCTGGTATATTCAGCATCTTTCTCATCCTGTGCAGATTTTACCAGGTCAACAGCAAGCAGTATAATTTCTTTCACCTATATGTATCAGGACAGAATTACTGCTCTTGTAGAGCGCTATAAAGAACAAACTTCACCGGGTTATCTGTTGCCTTTTTTCCGGCCATTTCAGAGGGGAAAAGATAAAGGTTGTCTAGCCTGAATGTATGGGAAGGATCAATTCCCAACGTTACGTTGGTGCAGTAGTATGATGAAGCACACTTTTTGTTAGTGGCTTTTGTGTTAGTGGCTGCTTGCTTTGCTTTCACTTTTTCTGCTACATCCAGCAAACAAATGACTAGCCTCTGCTTTAACAGTTACTGCAACAGTTTTAGAGAGAATCGTTTTGCTACTGTGACCTTTCCGAAACTGGAATTGGTTTTTGTCTGCACTGGGTAGGCAGAATCACACAAACATTTAGCTCAAAAACTGCAGCAAGGCGTCACAAGTTTCGAGTAAGTTTGACCGAGTTATTTTCTTTTATTGGAAGCCATACATTCTAACATAACTTCTTAAAAACGGTATCAAGGGTCAAGTTCCATTATATGACGCTTCTAAAGAAAGTAGGGGTTGCAAAATGATTAACTTAAAGAAGCATTTTGTCGTATATGGGCAGTCAATCGATACAGCCTACCACTTAGCCTCAACTTTATTTTGGCTGTAGAGAGGAAAAACTATAGCAGTTGTGTGTTGCCAAGATTTAGATGTTAAAATGTTGCAACACCGTGGACGTCAGCAGCATGAGGTCGTATTTAGCTCGAGTAATGGACGTAGGAAGATCAAAAGACACTTCCAGAAATGCTTGCTGGCGAAGTTTTAACGAAATTTGCTGCAAAGAGAATGAGATACATGCATGTAGTCCTTGCAATCAACTCAATGTAATGTTAGTCTCCTTCGCTGCGCTGAGAAAGTATCATTTCCCTCTCTTCTGACACTTTCTAGTTTTCTAGCTCAAACTTAGACAATAAATTGGCCAACTTCGTCGTCCTTAGCTTAGTTTGGAGACGAAATCACTGCTTGGAAGGACAAATACCAAAGACTGCACATATGAGAAATATAAAATAGCAGCCATTTATGGAATGTGTTTTGCAAGAACGAGGAGTAAGCCGAGTTCTGTAATTACATGAGAGCGGTAAATGAGCCTATTCCACTAATATACAATATTTTATCCGTAACCCTTAAGTAATATGCAGTACTGTGATTTAATATAAACCAAAACCTAGTTAATTTATTCGTTTTATCACAGTAAAGTTAGTCTATAAACAAAATAAATGTTACGGTATTAATTTATTTACGATAACAATAGAATGGCATAGATTGTTCTGGAACCAAGAAAAATAGACTAATTCTTTTTTAATAATGAGTGATTCTGAAGAAAGTATCCCTTCAGATATTGAAGTAGAAGTTTCGGAATTGTTGCATCGCTTTTGTTAATTAACTGAAACGTAAATTATGAAGTGGCATATGAGCATTGTTAAAAATGGTGCGAAATTAAAACAGTTAGTAATATTGTTCATGAGAAAGCTTTGCTTGCATATTTTGAGTTTTTATCACAATATTACAAAGTATATTATAAGCAATATATAAGCATATTGATTCATTAACATGGTAATATGACGAGAATAAGTAGTCATTATTAAATGATCACGGATAAAATCATTTTAATATCCAAAACTGCGTATTTTTTATTCATATCAGGTATGGTATTCTAATTTGAAAGTTGCTTATAGAATGCACAAAATAATTTGTTCCTTTTTTATTTATGGACGCTCTTTAACTGCTGTGGTCCTTAGCGTCCCATTCCATATTGGACGCGAAAGATGGTAATTTTGCTCAAAGGCCTTTTTATCAGGCTTGAGGTTCTTTTACGTAAAGTCAAACTATTCGAATTCTTTAGGAAAATTTATCATCCGTTCTAATTTATGTGATTTCAGTTATATCCAGTATTCTATATTGTTGGGCATAGCTGATATTAGCAGGTTACACAGCAAGCAGCCGAAAGATTCCATTTACGCTGACAATGGAGAAAGAGGTATATCGTTCGTTCTCCGTTACTTACTGTGTGCTTTCGGCTCTTCCAGCCGCTAGGATTTTAGAATTCTCCCTACTGTTTTTTTTCCAAAAGTGCATTGCTTGTGCACAGGAAGGGTCAAAGTTAAAACACATTTCGTGCTAATCGTTAGAAAGCATCTACAGATATAATCGCTTTTTTACTTTTGAAAGTGTTAGTTTATTCGTATGAGCCCAAAAATACAAGGAATAACACAATAAACATACGTTTAACTAATGGCTAAAACTAATCGATAGATTGTTTTATCTGATAAATTAAGATTTACTTCACAATAAGTAACTCAGAAAGAAAAACAGCTTTATTTTCATCCGAATGCAAGTAAGGTACCTACCAAATTAATTAAAACATTTACATTTATACCGGATGGACGTGAATAAATTGAATAAAACCGATATTTTGTTCAAAGTTATTTCCATCGTGAACAAAGGCATTCTATCTATACTTTGAAACAATATACTAAATTTTCATTGCTTCATTGCACGCAGATATGTGTTTTACAAAGGAATATCAAAGTGTTGTAAATGGATAATAAATGCATAATATCAAAATTCGTGGTGCAATATTTCACATGCTTTTGCTGCGGATTGTAGATAACAGAGGGGTATTTGTGGCGATTGCAGCGCCTCTTTTGAATAAATTAATAAATAAAACTCATAACTGTTTTATGCAGCAACATCATCACTATCAACGCAGGGCTGTTTTAAGTAGTAGGTATGTTCTGGTACTGCAGTGTTTATGTTGCTAATTAAAGATAAATTAACCTGACTAAAGGATTTGTTTCGTGGTTTTCCTCAATCGATAGGCCAATTGCATAAATTTGATCAGCAAATTTTTCTATCATTCCTTCCATCATACATTTCACTCTCTTCTTCACTGCACGCCAGAAATTGGACTGATCACCCATCCTGAATATGCCATGATCCAGAGTTTGGTGGCTCCTCGAGAGGCTGCTGACCCAGGGCATTGGCTATGTAAGTCCTACAAAGAAAAGTGTAATCCGTCAAAGAAGCAGAAGAGAATTAAGGGTTAACTGCATTGTACAGAAAACCGAAGAAACAATTGAAGATAGCATACATATGTAAATATAACTTATGATTTGAAAATCTGATGTGCTGCATTTACATGACCTTCTCTATTCACTCTTCTACAAACTATTAACATAAAGCCTTATTTCTGCATATACATATTGTGAATATAGTGAAATCTTCATTACACATTTATACATATAGTTGTAGGTATAAGAATAATACAGCAAACCAAAGCGATAGTCAAGCATTTTAAAACTGGGTCGCTTTGTGATGGGTTTAAAATACCGTTCTCTTTGTACAGACACGAAAGTGAATTGTATTTGAAAAAAGTATAAAATATTTAAAAATCCAAACTTAAAAAAAAAGCATTTCGAATATGCGCTATAACTTGTTTCACATAAAGTGTGTGCTCTGTTGAGATCTACCTGTTTTGTGCAGTAAGATTTTATCTCTCTTGCGGTTTACCAATTATACAAAAGGCATTCAGAATGAAGAGGACTTCACACGCTATTTCCCAGAAAATTCAAGATACACAGTTTATTTATATGCACACAAATATCTTAAACGTAAGGTATTTTAATCAGAATCGTTAAATTTATTAGAAAATGAGAATTTTTCCACGTAAAGGATGGATTAGATTGTGGAGATTTTCTGAAAATCTGCCTATCACATCTTTGGAAGTGCTAAACTTAAACACCAATTTTACTGAGCGGTAGCGCCGCTCAGGCGATGGTAACAGACGGTGTTCGGCTGGGCGGTGGTTTTGCGTTCTATAGAGGCTTCTTCCAGTTGTCGTTCCAACAGTTCGGTTAGAACGCTTTCCAGCAGGCGCTCCTTCGAGGACCCCCGTAGATTCGGATCCTATGGATGGGCCCGGGCGGCGTCGGGTGCGATCTAACTGAAAACATTAGGGACCCCTCCATGCTTGCGCCTGTCATCATCCGGATGTGGTCGCCCTTCGCGTCTTTTCTCTTGTCCCTCCCTCCCAGGGATGATGGTAGTAGTACAAGAGGCCGGATGGTCTGCGTGCGGTGCTCTGCTTCGATTTTGAGACTACTTTTCGTTTTTGGGTTATGCTGTTCTTTTAACACATATATGCATACACACATTTTCTAAAATTGCTGTTTTTGGAAGAGGCATTCAGGGGCTTCAAAACTTATATTGCAGATGAAATCTCGCTATCGAATTTGTAGGTGGAATGCAATACTTCTTCTATTTACTATAGGAAAGCATTAAAGAGAGTAAAAATGCAAATATGAATATTTTAGAGAGCCTAAATGCATACCAACAATACTCTCTGTAAATGAACTAGGGAAGCAGGCAGAATATAAGCCGACCCAGGATAGCAGTAGTACCGAACAAAGACAATAATACCGGCAAACAGGGGAGAATAGGAGGTTGTCTGTAGCGTCACATAAGCACATTAACACTGAACGGAAGGATATAATAGGACCAGGAATGAAATAGAGGGGTGGTGTAGTGTAAGGTGAATGCATGAGTGAATGATGTTATCCCATACTGCAGGACAAATCAGAAGCAACCAAAGGACTAAAACCAAACTGCTGCTCGTATGCATCAGCCCAGCATTTCAGTGGTTATTTAGTGTTATGCTCTGAGCAAAGTTGAATAAAATATGACAAATAGTAAAATTGAATAAACACACAAAAAGAAAGGTTTGCTATCACAAGTACTATAATTCCTGTTCTCGGCACGAAATGTTTATTTATTACATGGTTAGTACCAAAGTAGAACATTAAAGACTCGTGGAATTCAGCATTCAAATATGTATGCAATTTTTATTTATTTTTATTTCAGTATTTAAAAGAAATAGTTCTATATGTGAACAGTAACATATGCATACAATGTTATAGCTTTGTTCGTAGTATAATCGAAAAATCTGAGCTTATCGGAGAGTGCATAATTTAATTTTCAATTCGTAAAATTAAATTGCACATGAGTCTGGCAGTGGCGAAGATTAGTGAATATACTGTAACAAAGCTTATAACTAGATCCCAGATGTTAGGATAGGATAGGACAGGACAGGACAGGACTAGTTATCGGAGGGGACACCTAGCACCAAAGAGTTGACAGAAACGTCGGGTGTAAACAGTTTTATCCATAGACCACGGTCTTTCAGTTCGGAAGATTTTACTGTTTCATCAATTTACTCCGGTCGTGAAAGCCTTCTCATTTATTTAAAGTAAAGATATTTGTTATTGTTATCGTGCTTTTGTTGTGCTGACATGCAAAAGAGACTTGCCAAAATTTTGCTCCAAATTCTCTTCGTATATAGTTACGACAGTATTAATGGCTCTTGTGGTAAATATGTTGGGTAATTTTAATCGATAAAACTATGTTTACTGTTCCTTTTTAGCGAGTTTGCACACACAAGTGTAAATTTCCCTTTAAATTCTATTAAAAATATTTAGCGCTCAATGAATTTTTCGCAGGTTACTTTTAAAACGTCTCCGCCTACAGCTTATTCTAAACAATAGAATATTAAGAAACAAAGCTCTTTGTATGGTAATGATATACTGATAGTATACCCAGATACTCGTGCAAGCGGAAAATAAAACGTTGTTGTTAATTAATTTACATATATATGCAATTAGCAAACTGAAAATGTTTTCTATTATCATTTTAAGAATAGTAAAATGTTGACCTAGTGATGACATCATATCTTGCTTTAACTTCACTATCCGCTTTAATACGAGTATTTATGAGCGCATGGCAGGCTAGGACGGATACTGTAACGTATGTGACCCTTTCCAGTTCAGTAACGCGGTATCTCTCGATAATAATTTCACCGCTGATTACTTCTCACTTTGTATTAGCGAACTCATCCTCGCCAGCATTCTCCTGCCCTTCTCGTGCTTGAGCATTTAATTAGCAAATACGATACAGTGACTTATTCCTTTTGCTTTGCTTGATAAGTATTGTCGTGATCGGTGTTTGTTTATTTTAGCTGCGGTAAAACACATTTCGGCAAAATATGGATATACACTGATCCTGTATTAGAAGTCCGGACATCTTGGGTCATATCAACTCATGATGCAGTGGCCTGTGAAAAATTCACTGCAGCACAAGAAGGCACTTGACAGTTTCGATGTTGATGTCTGCCCGAACTTTGGAAACAAGCATACTGAACCCATTGCTATGAAAATTCGTATATGACTTATAATAGGTACCATTAGTTTCTCCAAGGGGAGAGGTGTTTATAGTGGGAGTAATGTAAATATGTCACTAGCTATCGAATAACATTAAATAAAACGTTTATAAGCATTATTTTCTCATAATTTTTGTTTTTACATTTTGATGGAACAACAATATAACAATTACGTATATATAGCTTTTGCTTATACGTTTGCGTACCTAAACCAGCTAGCATTTGATACGTCGTAATTATGGACTTTAGTTAGGGTTACTCTTTACCATGGGAAAAAAATACAAGCATAGCAATGAGCACATAATATTAAACCTACCTACCTTTCGTTTTATTACTACCACATAAATTGTACAGAGAAACAGAGAGAGAGAGAGGAGGGACAAATGGGGAGAAAATTAGAAAACTGAGACATGGAGATAGAGAGGGGAGTGAGAAAGAAGAGAGAGACAGAGCAATAGGGAGTGTTATATGTAGAGGATGGAGAGAGTGAGAATTAGAAAGACAACAGATGGGAGTTTTAGAGAGGGAGAGAGAGAGAAGATGAGGTGATGGTGGTTGTGGCATTTAACGCCCGTTCTTTCTGCATACGGTATCACAGGCAGTAGACATGAATAAGGCTCGGAAGCTGGGGCCTTGTGTGCCTAAGCGACCGGTATTCACTAAAAACACGTTGCCTTTTCTTTGTTTACGTTATACTTCTAGCCCCAGTTGACCGCAAGGCACACCGGGTCCTAAGTTCTGAGCCTTACTGGATACATGAAATGAAATGATAATTAGGAAAGAAGCATTCCAGGTCTAAGTTCAGAGTACCTCCCCAGCATTGGCCAGTTATGAGAACTTAGGAAAATCTGAGAAAGAAACCTGCCAGTAAGAATGGTCATGGCGGGACTTGAACCGCTGAACTTCCGTTCACGAATCCGCGCCTTCACGACCTCGGCTGCCCTTGACGGGAAGCGAGAGAGCAATGGGCAGAAACGAGAGTAAGAGAGAGGGAGGTAAGGAGAGAGGATAAAGAGAGAACCTCCGTAAGAGGAACTATGTTTGCTGCGACTATATTGAAATTTGATATAACGGTTAATGAAATATACCATAGCAAAGCAGACTTCTGTATATCTAACTGAAGTTGTTTTTCTGAGGAACTCTATTCGTCCTATATTCCCAACTTCGGTTTCAGTTTCTCAGAATCGTCTGGAGGACTGCTCCGGGTGTCCATGACCTCAGTTCAACTCCATCGCCAAGTTAAGTGTGAGGTCAGTTATGCCGCTCTTACTAATTGCTATATTACACAACCTGTTGCCCTTGTGCGAGTTTATTTGCTTGCTCACTGGATCATGCAAGATCGCAAGGAATAAAAGCGGAGGTAATTCAAAACAAATGGAGCGTTGTACACGTGCCATTGATCGTCGTATTCAGCGGTTTGCCTTCCTTGAACTCGACAGGGTCCTTTCCTTATTGACTACCATGAATATGTTAACAGCTCATGTCCGAACTATTCGACAGCCAACGGCAAGGTCGTTTACAAATACGTCGAAGCGCAGCTTTCCAGCCTAAAGGAAATGGATCCCGTCTTATAACGGGATCAGTATCCAGCGGGCGATTAAATATGAAAAATATGTTTAAGCAAAAGATGGTTTTTATTCATTTTAATTAATATCCATAACTATATAACTATTTATACAAAAACTTATTGCTTTCTATACCACTTACCTCAACAATTCGATAGCGCATTTCAAGCCAACATACATTTTGTGGCTGCCTGTACCAAAAACAAGCATTTTTAGACAATTTGTGTATACGAATATGACAACTCAGGAACAAAAAGTCAGTTAAACATGAAACTAGGTGTATCAATGCACCTTCCAAAGATTTTCAAGAAAATTTCACCACCACAAACAATTCATTTTGCATGGGGATTTTTGACTTTCTCAAAAATGACTACCGGTTATGATAAAACACTATATGTTCGAATATATTTTAATGAAATAAATTTTACATATTGAATTTTCTGGGAATATAAATAAAATTAATGCAACAAGTTTTAAACATTCCCTGATATGTTTTGATGTTATTTCTTCACAAAAGTTCTTCAGTAAACTCTAAAATATTTCGCTTAAGTACTGTATAAATTATTAAAGATATCTGAAGTAGTTTCTAATGTAATGGTTCCTAAAAACTTAATAAATTTAGCATTGGTGGAATAGGACTATTAATTTAACTTTAAAAATATAAAATGTTGGCTACTAAATCTAACCTGGCTTAATACAAACTAATTAGAAAAAAAATATTCCATTACTAACACATATATTCATTAATGTATTAGTTTGTATATAAAATTATACATTCATGCATATATTTTAAAAAATCTGATGTCTTACATTCACATGACTTTCTCTACGCTCTATTGTTTATTATTTGGTAAACAAATTATTGTTATGAAAGTTTATTTTCCTATCTATGTTATTTTAATCGCGATAAACCTTTCCGAAAATACCTGTATTACACATTTTGTTATAGATAAAAAGGGAATAGCGTTACTCAAATGTTTTATAAATGGACGCCATATGTTGACCTTAAAATTCCGGATTATTTCCATGACATCGCGAAAAACAATTAAAAATCGAAGAGCTTTAAAAGAATGGCGAAGTATTGAACAATTCGAACCATTTATAACGGATATCTCGGAAAAGGTTATTTTAAATAAATTGCATGTTTTAAAGAGATATACGTTTTCTGTGTAGTACGTTTTGGTCTATCGCTTAACCCTTACTATTTATAGAAGATTATACAAAATTCCTTCCGAATGAAGACTTTACAGACTATTCCCAGAAAATTCAAGATATATATTTTATTTGTCATGTAAAAATCTTTAATGTATAATATTTTAATAAGGTCTTTAGAACCATAAATTTAAAGTTTCGAAAAATCTTCCATCAAAGGGTAGTTTGTGGTGGGGGAACTTTTATGGGAATCTTCGTGTCGCATCTTTGGAATATGCTAAACTTAAATGCCACGTTTGGTATTTATCCGAATTTTCGTTTTCTAGTTATGCTGTTCACAGAAAAACACACACAGACTCTTTACTCAAAACATGTATTTTTAAGCCTCTATATGGGTAAAGATACATAAATGTCGACCAAAAATACGTTGGTTGTATATTTTTCTTTTTGAATACTTTGAAACCAGAAGAGGCCACTTAGTCTAAACTGTGATGTAACTAATAATGCAGACGGAAGGGCTCAAGTAATTGGAATACCATGATTGGTCATATGTGCTTCCAACGTGCCCTGGAAGGAAGGGATGAAGAGGAAACCCGAAGGGTGACAATATCCGGACGACGATGTGCGCTAGCATAGACGGGGTCCCTAACAATTCCAACATTACACCAATCCTGACGCCAGCTAACTGTGCCTAAGCCACTCACAACCGAGGGGTCCTTGGCAATCGAAACAGCTACCAGGAATCAGTCCCAAAATACCAGGGAGAAATTTATATAGAGCTCAAATTCCACCGTCCTGCCACAAAATGCCAACCGCCGTTAGCTGGTCCTACAACCCTAAATATATGAGGTGAAACAGGTGAAAGGGCATGATGGGGACTGGAAATGATGGATAGGAATGCGTGGTAGAAGAACATTCCAGCATTCACCTACCGACCCGGGGAAATCACGAAAAAAAACCCATGGTGTGAATGACCACCCGAAAGAAATAGAACTCTGAACCTTCCTCTCAGTGATGCTAGATTTATTCACTGGAGTAATTCCGAAATATGAGACAGCCACAAAAGCCAGTGATTTTACCTGCACCGCAAATAATGAAAATATATTGTTTGGCAACCCTGGGTTTCCTATACAATTTGTACCATCCGCTTCCAGAGTGAGGTTCCTCGTTCTATATAGCCAAGAAAACGGATGGTCGTGCAAAACTTTTCTGGCTGGGTTTTGCAACATCTGCTTGGCAAAGTTAACACACATTTGTGGCCGCCACGTTCTACACCCTGGGATTATTGTCTTTGGCTGCAGGGATATTTGAGAGAGGCAGTCTGTGAAACAAATTCACACAGTGTATAAGGACTGAAACACAATACCAGCCGTGCAGTATACAAATAGTGGTCAATGAATTACACTATTCTTGCAGCAACGTGATCAGATTTGCAGATTTGCACAGCTGCATATTGATGCAGCAGTTAGCCACTTTCAGCAGATTGGAATGAACGAGGTGTGCAGTTCCATATTATTAGACTCTGCTTACTTTACAGAGACAAGTATTTATGTACCGTACTGTATTAATTATTTCAGAAGCTATAATGAATCCAAATCGTAACCATGTAACGCTAAATATAAATGCAGTATGCTTAGATTTGGCAAGATTACCGTCTCTGGGATTGCCATAAATCCAATAAAACAAAAACGAATGATCACACTTCCTGAAAGATACATAGATGTTCCAAGATGTGAGCACCGGATTTATCAGCATTGCTAAACAATGTGCTTCACATGTCAAGATTTAGGACAATGACTGCCGTGCATTGGACTGTTTACAAATCATGCGAAACGATGATACTTCCTGAATGATGTGCAATTCTCTGCTTCAGATGCCAAAATTTGGGGAAATTATTGCCGCCTGAACTACAGTAATCCCAGCGAAATGGGATCCAACACCTGCTACGCTGGTAATACAGAGAATATATTTCATTTGCGATAGTAAATCTACATACCATCAATAGACGCCTATTAGGACTTCGTGAAAACATATGCTACATCTTGCATCATGTTGGTTTTTCTACATGGGGTTCTGGTGATCAAGAAATTCACGATTCATTGTGTTCACTTCGCACAGCTTTGGTTTAAAGCTAGCTAACTCTGACGCATATACTTCTACAGCTGAACTGTATGGAGTTTAAAGATAAAATATTTAGTTGTGACGCAGCGCAGAGTGTGCTAAACAGAATAATATTTCGTTCGGGAGTAATCTAGTAACACATTTAAATAAACTTAATATTCCTACTGTCCTGGTTCCCATGGGGTGCGGATTGTAAATCCTGGGTATAGGACCGGTATCCTTCAGCACTGTGAGGAAAGTGAGGACCTGCAATAGGCAGCGGTCCTGGCCTCGTGAGACAACTTTCCGGTTGTGGGAGGAGTGATACTGGGCACGTCACCTCTCTGTATCTGTTGATGAACGCCTTTCTCTGCTTGCGTATGTGAGCGTGAGGCCGGCAGTCGGGTGGTAGGCACAGGTCCAGGCTGTAGCCCTCGTGGGTTGTAGCATTGCAGGAATATTCCTACTAAGTATACAAACGTCCAATGTAAAACAATTTCACACAGAAAAATAAACTCAAATATGAGGCAGTATTTTTAACACTTGAATAATTTCAATTAAATTATATAATATGTAAATTCAATAACAGCCCGCCTTGAAGCAATATGTGTATGTATTAATTTGTAAAATGTATGTAACAGTCATTGCATATGCTTATATTATTGTAAACATGTTCAATAATGTCATGTGAATGCATTATGAATTTAATAATGTAAGAGCTGTGAAAATAATAAGTTTAAAGTTGTTAACAATGAGGTAACCTTGAGGCAATAATGAGTTTGAGAGTTCGAGAACTACTAGTCATTATTAGAGCAGCAATAATGTAAATTTTGTGACAGTTTAAAAATAGCCAATCAACAACCAGAAAAAGCTTTAGTTGAATGCAGGTATTCTATTGGACTAGGATTAGCCAATCAGAGACTTGAAATACAGAAATTTAAAAGTTTATACGGTTGAAATCTGTTCAGTTGCCTCCAGACCTTGATAGTAACCGGATGTAAGATGTGTTCTCTAGAGAAATATATTACGTATTCGTGTGAAACGAAAAATAAGCATACGCGTTAACAAAGTGCAAGTATTAAATTAAAGAATCTCACAGCTCTTGATAGCAATGTAGTGCTATTTAATTTGTGTCAAGGATTAATAAAAAAGAAAAGTGAATTAAAACTTAAAATCTGTGTAACCCTACATTCTTGTCGCACCACGCCCTGTCTACGAGAAACGTGTCTCTAAAACAATACTGACGCAGCCGAGGCAAATAAACATAAATAGTTATAGAAGCAGTTTAATAACAAAGTTAATATATATTTTTTTCAAGCTTGGAGCGTAACAACAAAAATACATCTCCAAATCGGCTTTATATATGTAGCAGCATATTACGTAAGAAACAATCTTCTTCAAATTGACGTCCATACGTGGAGCTAAATAAATACACAACGTAAAGAACAATACTACTTCAAATTGACGCCCAAAACGTGGTGCAAACTCCAACAAAAACAAACAACGTCAACAACAAAACAACGTCTTACTTCAGCCTAATAATTTACTAAATACGCAAAACACCAACTTCAAATACCAGCCTTCATATGAGCCATTTTGTAAACAAGTTCATCCCAAAACACTTCGCATTCCGGTTAAACTCATATATGAAATACTGAATAAATCTTTAAAAATATTTTGTATATTTTATTTACCAAACGTTTACCTCGATGCATGGGTTTTAAAAGTTAATATACCTTTTTACCTTTTTTTATAAAATGTGCATATCCCCAAGAAACCTCTTTTGAAACATACTGAAAGTTTATCTGGTTATTGCAGAAAGAAAAGTAAATTTTTGTTTGCCAATTTTTCCTTCTTCATTTCACTTCTTTATTTCTTTTTCTAAATTTTGAAAACTGTTACTTCAGATAGTAATTATATGTGCTAATTGAAGCATTAAGTACTGCACATTTTACAGCACTGTTCACGAGAGAAAAGAACATGCGCGAGTTGATAAATTCCGTAAAAAGGGTTTTAAAAAAGACCAATTTCCGATATTGTAGCTCCGGTAGATCGCGGATGCAACCACATAATTATGGGACACTTCTAGTCATTTGTGTAGTGTAATGGGTAGAGTGTGTGCGCCTAGTAACCCATAGACTCGAATTAGATTTTTGATTAGGGCGAACTGCCTGGATAAGGTTCACTGGGACCTTATCCAGAAAAAAAAGAATACAACAATCAACTTTTCGAATCAGACTTATTTCAGCATTCGTTAATCATTTTATTATTCAACTCGATTATCGACTTAGGGGAGTTCACCTATTTCAAAACATAAGAAAAGAGCTTTTATCATATCTTATGTCCTAAAATGTTCAGACTACATTCCTGGAACATTACACTATCAATTTATGAAATATGAATAGTTATTTAAAAGATTCACCATCACGGATCTTAAGCTTAATGAAATGACCTCGGTAACTGGCTCCAAAATGCCCATTGAAATTCTCTCTTCTGTTTCGTGTATATTCTGTTGAACCTTTAAGGCAATCTCGGTTTTCTGAGTTGTGTTTACAGCAAAGACGACTTCCAAATGTTTTTCCGCGTTTGATTTGTTACTGTGGAGTTCTATTTGACGCCTTAAATATACTCAACTTCAGAAGAGAAAACTATATTAGGAGTGTTATCACTGGACATTTGGCGGCGTGCTC
Organism: Deroplatys truncata; assembly: GCA_030765065.1. Taxonomy (NCBI): domain Eukaryota; kingdom Metazoa; phylum Arthropoda; class Insecta; order Mantodea; family Mantidae; genus Deroplatys; species Deroplatys truncata. Next base: position 58,607,002 of record CM060979.1, on the reverse strand, counting down.
CATTTACGAAAGACATTTAACCATCATTGACCTAAATTACATGGTGTGTATCTCTGGATCTTCCTGAGAGGATCTCGTGTCTTTACTTGCAAACCGCTTTTTCCCTATTCGAATACTAGAAAAGTACTTCTAATGTTAAACGAATGTGCGACTCCAAGGTAGAAACGACTTCTTACTTTTCCATTACTACGTGATCTATCGCATCGATAGTATGAAATGCATTCACGCCTTCACATATTCTTTCTTCCTCTAAATGCATTACTAAATGCATATTTCATTTGCCTTTCTAAAAAAAACATGTTTCTCTACTATCGAACATCTTTTTCTGTTCTTCGCTATAAAACATACCTATTAATGTAGTCCCATTCTTTGAACATAAATATTATATATAGTGATTTAAGAAGAACTAACAAATTTATTTCTTTGTTTCAAAACGAGTTATGCTAGCAGCAACATATTATACCTGAAATGCACAGGAATTTTGGGAGATTATTTACCTCTATAGCAAATATTGAAAATGTCCTCCATCCTGCATAAGGCTCAACTCAACACGTCATTCCATGTTACTGGCCACTTGTTGGAGGACTCTGTTGCCACCAGCTTGAATCTCCTATGTAATGCTGTGCTTCAGATCGTCTAATAGCATAAACACTGTCTTTTAAGTAAACCCATAGAAAGAAGTCCGAAGATGTCAAAACCGGAGGTCTCGGTGGCCACAGGTTCTTGGAAATTATCTGGTCGTCAAAGAAACTTGGAATTGGTGTCATGGATTCATTTCATGTATGGTATGTAGCGCCATTCTGCTGAAAATATCCTTGACTCAGCTCTACATCATCTAGTTGCTCAGCAAACTCCATGAAAATCCATCGGTACTCTCCAGTGTTCACATTGTTGTAAAACAACATGGTCCCACTATTCTCTGTGCGGATATTGCGCACCAAACTCCGATTTTAACCGGATGCATGAATAATGTGGATTTTCGCTGGCCCAATAGATCGAGTTATTTGAGTTCATATAGCCAGATAAATGGAACCATGCATCTGCGAACCATGTGATGGACAATAAGGTAGGATTTTGCACAATGAGCACCTGAAACCAACGACAGTATCTCAGTCCTCTATCCTTATCTGGCTCCTGTAACTGATGGACAACAGGCTTTAGGCCTGCACTTTTCACAGCTCCCTGACACATTGAGTGACTGTACCCTGTCTCCTGCGACAAACGGCTTAATGATTGTTTGGGTGACTGATCCAGTCGTGCTCTTACGTCAACAACAACGTGGGAAGCCTAGATGGATGAGTTATGCCTTTTTCACTCACAGTGATGCAGTTGTTTCCAATATGTTTACCAGTCCTAGTATTGTGTTTCTTTGGGGAAGATTCCAAAAACCAAATTCTCTCTTATATGCCCTTTGAGTATCGGTAATTGAATTCGTAATCTAGTATTGCTTTACAAGGAAGAGTCGTTCATTTAATGTGTACTCCATTTTCACGTTGACTAGAATAAAGTCCCAAAAACAGTTGCCGACAATAAAACTAACAATTACGAATAAAACATGAACATCTGCGCATCTAGTAACAGGCAATCGAAACTCCAGAACATTCTGCTTAATTTGGTGCTAAATTTGGGGCATTGGGTGAATTTCGAACAGAATGATAAAGGAAATAAATGTGTCAGTTCTTCATAAATCACCCTGTACTTTCCCTACTACTTGCCTATATTAAGTAGACGAAGTATTGGATTCCACCCAAAAATTCCATACCAAAAGTTTCAGCACACACCTTCAGACTTTCTGAATCAAAACAAAACAAAGAAAGCATTTATAGAGAAAGTTCCACGCGCGTAGCTTAACTAAAAATCGAAAAGTCGGTTAAATACCAGACTTGGAATTTAACTTCAGTATCCTCCAACTCTTTACAGGATAAAACTTACGTTTTTTTTATTTTCTCATAAATTGCTCTAACGGTTTTGATTAAAATAACATTTGTTCAACATATTTGCAAGACAAATAAAATGTATATTTTAAATTTTATGCGAATAACTCGTGAAGTCGTCCACTTTCTGAATTACTTTTACAATAATTGGTAAACCATAAGAGATAGACAAGGTCTTACTACACCAAAAATGTAGATCCTGATAAAGCATACAATTTATTACAAATAATTTGCGTGGCGTTTAGCATTTCAGAGAGATTCTGTGTTATATATTTGGATTTTAAAACCCTCTATACTTTCTCAACTGCAAATCGTTACTCCTTTTTCCGTGTTCATGCAAAGAAAACGAAATTTAAATTCCATCACATAGAAATCCTTTGAAAAGATTTGACTGTCGCTTTAGCATATAGTGTTCTTATACCTACAACGAAATGTGTAATTAAAGTTTAACTGTATTAAAAAGAATAGACAGACGAATATGCTTTTGTAAGAATAGTTTGAGTAAAGAAAGTCATGTGAATGCAATACATATATTTTTAAAATTAATATCCTTTCCACTATAAAATAAAAATTGTTAACTTTCTGCACCTTTATTTATTTATTCCTTTCCAATTCTTCGCATACAAAGCTGCTACCCCACAGATTTTCTATTGTCATTTAAATATTCATCACAAGAAGGGATGACTTTGTCTTGTGAACTCCCTCATAAAAATCCACGGCCTATCAGTTTAATCATCGTGTAAGTATTTGTTGCAAAGCCTTATTTGTATGGCTTCGTAATTAAGAGAAGGAATGTCGTTTGTTATGGAGGTTGAACAACGCTGATCTGAGCATCTGCCTGTCAATAGAGAACTCGATGAAAAGAAGCAATACTCTTGAAGTTCTCTAAAACAGACAATTGGTAATCGTGAAGTTTTCGGACATTATGACAATGTTATTATTAGTTTGTAATCTTCGGGGTCGATACAGTCGAATGCGATAGTTCAGGATAGATACCTCTCTAACGCAGTGCGCGTATCTGTAGTTCTGTAGGATAGGATGAACTAACTCGTTGCGTTGTCGCAAGGTCAAGTCAGCGGTTTATACGTCTTACTGAGATCAATTTGTGTTACCGGTCCCAAAATTACAAGCCGAATTACTATACAAATTAACGTTTGAATTCTTGAGACATGTTTGATTGAACAGCTGACAGTCAGCTTACCAAGTACGACGATGGTGTAACAGTATTGTGTGCTTTTTTCGTTTCTGCTGGTAATTTTTAATTTAGAGACAGCTGAATTCCTGTTGTTCCTATAAATTACCTACTTTAGATTCTGAATCTCTTACTGTCAACACTGAAGTACATTCGCACTCACGCTCTCATTCTGACTTCTTGAAAAGTCTGGTGAGGAAAACGAATAGCTGCGATTATTGAAAACTTCTATCCTCAGCGGGAATCACAACCAGGACCTATAGCACGCCAATCATTTGACCGTAGAGTAATTAAGTCCCTCTATGTATCCATTTCAATACAGACGCTGATAGTGATTAAACTAAGAACGAGGCGTGTTTTAATGTAAGTGCTAATAATTAAACAAAACAGAACATTACTTTCTAAATGCTGTATTATATTCATTACTTCACACATTACACTACTTCTCCACAGAGTCACCGCCCTTATTCAGGCACTTGTCGTAATGGGAAACTAGTTTTTGTATACCTTCATCAAAGAATGATGCCGCCTGTGATGAAAGCCAAGTCTGCACTTCCTTTTTCATATCATCGTCGTTAAAATGTTTTCCTTAAGAATTTCTTCAGATGAAGAAACATGAAATTCGCTTGGTGCCAAATCTGGACTCTAGGGAGGGTGGTCGAATTGTTCCCAACCAAATGATGCGACCAGATCTCGAGTTTGTTTGGTTGTGTGCCTAACCCTCTTCTCACCATTCTATCACACCATTGCTTCCCCATAAACCTCACACAATTAGCAATGAGTGTTTGTTAGCGTAACATTTCTGGCATTCAAAAACAGAATCACTGATCTAACTTCAGAGTCGGTGGGTCCTTAGATTTTTTTGAGCATTTCTAAACGCTCTAGCAGGAAAACACAAATTGACGATCATTCACAGCTGCGTCTGGCTTAGTAATATATGAAGAAGTGGTCGCATATGCTCAAAATCGCGACTATAGCGCAAAATATTAAAGTGATACACGCCTCGCAGATAGAAAAATATGCGTAAGTTTGATGCGATAAATAAGGAGATTTACGCTGGAGAGTTTCTTTTCTTTACCTCCTTCTCTTAACGATTACTCCGAGGGCTGATCAATAAAGACTGGGACTGATTTTTTTTCACAGATATTTAGTACTCCATTTCAATGTTGACATGATCTCCTAACTGAATGCACTTTTTATAGCGTCTCTGCCAGTCCTCGAACACATGGTGCAGGCCATTCTTTGTCAGGTCTATGAGAATCGCCTCGCTTTTCTTTAGCACTGCTTCAGTGCTCTCAAATACGAATGCCCCGGAGCTTTACCTTTAGTAATGGGAATAAAAAAACATAGGGGGTAAGACCGGGGCTTTAAGGCGGATGCGGCACACAGGTAATATTGAATTTAGCCAAAAATTCCTGGACTTGATTTGCGACGTGATGCCGCGCGTTGTCGTGATGAAGTCGCCACCCATTCTGATGATGTTCTGGACGTTTCCTTGTAATGTGCTTCCTCAGTGTAGTCATTACTGACGTGTAGTAGCTGCTGTAATAGTGCATGCTGGTAAATCATTCCATTCCGAAACACCAGGTCCACCTTGCTTAGCACAGAGGATTCGCCCTTCTTTGAAGTCCTTGAACCACCTAAACACCGTTGCACGAGGTAGTGCATATTCACCGTATGCTTGCTTCAGCTTTTCGAAAGTTTCAAGGCGTATGATTTAAACAAAAATAAAATTTTATTGCGCTGTATTGCTCCTCTCGTGTCACCTCCATTTTGTGATATGCGAAATTCAAGTAGGGTCAACAATATACAGCATTACTACCAACCTACCGTTACGAGAGTGCTGTCGCTTATGGACATTATACATGAAACCCTGCTCTTTTCAAGTATTTGTGGTAGAGACATAAAACTATCAAGGAAACTACAGAAAAAAATCAGTCTGTCTTTATTGATCAGCCCTCGTATAACCTTATATTTTCTGTCTTTACAGTCTATTCTAGTTTTCTTTAAAATCTGAAGAAAAACCAGGAAGGAACAAATAAACAGTATGATGATCATAATAATAATTTCACTCGTTAAGGCGAAAGGAGCTATGGATTCCGCCGCTCTTGCCGCTCTAGTAACAAACAAAGGCTCAAGTGTGTGAAAGCAGTCGAAATTTAAACGTTACGTGACGTTTGATTCTTCAAAATGTCAATTGGTAACAGAATTCAAAAAAATGTTGTTAACTACGGTAATGTCGGAGGGCTAGAATGTAACACATCGCGAATGCCAGGTGCCAGCTCATTGATCCCGCTGTTGGACGTCAAGCCAAAACAGCGCGGTTAGTTAGTGAAGGTAGTAAAGTATTCATAACCCGGGACCAACGTGTCATGTTTATAATTCACAGCTTCTCTCCCTCCCGCCCTTTGCCCAATAAAAACACTGCACGCCCCACAAATGTTGCGAATAATGTTACAACCTTTGGTATTCCGCTACAATCTCTGCTGTCACTCTCGAGTTATTACTCGGGACTTAGAGCGTGTTTTCCGCTACATGGAGCACAATCCCGCGTATTACTGACTTGTCACATTGTTCTTTCCCTTCCTGAATCCTTCATTATACAAAGCCTGTATGTTGCCGATAGTGGAAAGAAGAGCGTGCATGTTTATCTCGTGACAAATTCATAATAAAAGACGTTCATGAGATGCTAATTCGTGACTTGAAGTTAAGGAATGTCGCGCCGTTCCTCATCAATCAGGTCTACTATTACCTCTGCCACATAATTATTATAATTATTGTTATTATTATTATCTCTATTTATTTTACGTCGCGGTGACATGTGAGGCTCGCCTTCTGGACGTTCCGCGTTCGAAACCAACATGGTTTTCTCCGGTCGGTAGTCGAATTCAGGGATGTTTTCTCATCTACCACGATTTCTCTTTCATTCAGTTTCCTTCTCATCCTTCAGATGTGCTTCTAGGTTTCATGATGTATGGCAGTGCCGGAAAGATGGCGCGGTTGCTTGCTCAAACGAAAGTTCTCTCCGTAGACACCAGAAGGCTGCTTGGTCGTTCATTCTCTAGGTAGTTCCAGCAGTTGGGCGGTTCTTCCAGCCTGGCACATTTAGGGTATTCCGCGCGTCTTTATCTGTCTGCGGCCTGTAGCCTCCAGCGGTTCCTTCACTTTATCCCTTTTCCTAGGGGTGATAACCACAAAACGTCTACGTAGATCGCATTGCGCGAAGTGTCCCCTTCCTTTGTATAGCCTTTACGTTGCCTTAATTACGTGGTCATACCGCGATGGATGTTATTATTATCATCGTAGTAATACAGCCGAAACGAAAACAGGACACAATATATTACATTCACATGAATTTCTCTCTACCTTGAAGTTGCGATTTTCTTTACGTTGTTTGCTCACGTATGGAAAGTCAGTTTGAAGATGACGTATTGTATTTTAACTGTTGGGGAGCCGAACTTGTAGTAATTGCAACCGCACGTATAGTAAGCACGGTAGCCTTCGCCCCAAATTGTACTTTCAGGTGGCCTTTGCCCCAAATTTAAAAAATATTATTTTTGTAATTTGACTGTTTCTTTAGATATTATATTTATGTTTCCCTCGGCTGCGTCAGTATTATTGTTAGAGACATGGAAGTCTTGGCAAGGCGTGATGCGACAAGAATGTAGGCTTACACAGATTTTAAGTTTTAATTCACTCCTTTTTATTAATCCTTGACACAAATTAAATACCACTTCGCTGATATCGAGAGCTGTGAGATTCTTTTATTTAATAATTCCACTTTTTAATACATATGCTATTTTCGTCTCACACGAATACGTAATTAATTTCTCGAGGACGCATTATGCACCCGGTTACTATCACTGTCTACAGGCAACTGACTAGATTTCAACCGTCTAAACTTGTAAATTTCTGTATTTCAAGTCTCTGATTGGCTAATCCTACTCCAATAGAATACCTTCATTAACTAAAACCCCCTCCGGTTGTTGATTGGCTATTTTATAAACTGTCACTAAAATCACAGTATTGCTCACAAGAATCACAAGTAACATTTAAACTCTCAAACTCATTATTGCCTAAGGTTACCTCATTGTTAGCAACTTTTAACTTATTATTCTCACAGCTCCTACATTATTAAATTACGTAATACATTCACATAACATTATTGAACATGTTTTCAATAATATAAGCATATGCAATGACTGTTACATACATTTTACAAATTACTACATACACATATTACTTCAAGGCGGGCTGTTATTGAATTTACATATTATATAATTTGACTGAAAAATATTTAAGTGTTACTGCCTCAAACTACTATCATTTATTTTCATATAGCTTCCACAAACTTCTATCTATTTCATGTTAATAATCGAGACCTTTGGAGAAATAGTTTCATTACAATTTTGTGAAGGCACAAGGAAAATGTAGTAAATCGAACCGATAGACAGATTGCCGTACTCTTTCCATTGCGAGAAACAACTGAACAGCGAAAGCATTTGCAAAAAAAATGACTTAGTCGCTTATGTTCGAATTTGTCAACACTATCTCGTAATTATTTTGTCATTTTGTTGACCTTTGTGTCTTTTATTTAGTAATTTTCTTACATTTTATCGAGTGTATAAAAAGTTTGTACCAACATCACAAGTTTACTATTCAACTAGAAATAAGAGTAACTTTGTACATACTTTACTCGCATTCTTGGAAATAAAAAACATTACAATCGTATTTAATGCCTAGTCTACCGAGCAGGTTAGCTCAGGCGTAACGTCTGTGACCCACGTTCGGGAGGTCGTAGGTTCGATTCCCGTGACCGATCTTTACCTAAGGGTTTGTCCCTCCATTTCACAACATTCTCATTTAATTTCACCTTTCATCCGCTTGGTCCCTTTCAGGGTTCTGTGTGTCGGCGGGAGATCTCAGCGTGTGCATGGCAGGGGAAAAGGATAATCTGTGGAAAACGTCGTCCCCCGGATTGGGGGCGGTCTACGTGTTGTGGGCCCCCCAGGGAATGTGTAAGTTCACAGGGGGTGGAGCAGGCTGCACCAGTGCCCACAGAGGAGTTTAAATCTGTAAATGGTAGCAACCCTTCCCTTTGCCTGTGTGTCCCCTGGTCCGACCACCCTCTAACTCCTCTCACCTCATCCCTCTCTCCCGGGGCGCCCCCTTCCGGTCTGGGTGGAGGAACGTGTCAGGGGAGCGAGTATAATTGGGGTTATGAATTAATGTCTCAAACTAGGGATTCGATAAGTCAGTTTTTCCTTTTTCACGTTAATTTTGTTTTCTCATAGGCAGTAAAGTCTTCTTCATTCGCTCTGAATTTTGATAATCTGAAAATTCAAAAGGGTTAATGCTATAATTTTTTAGAGCTGCTTCAAACACCATTTTCTTAATTTTCTTTTCAAATTCTTCAAACAAGAAAATGGACCAATATGTATTATTTTATATGTATGTGTATATACATATATTATTAATTTCTCTGGTATCCTTATACCTAGCTTTTCTGCTTGTACAGAGGCCAGGGGTGGTGAGGTTAAAAGGCATAACAAAAGGAGAAAATGAAGGCAAATGCCCATTATGTAATAGTAAATTTATTAATTATTGGCATTTAATGTTAGAATGTGAAGGAACAATGAATATGAGGAAAAAATTGCAAAGAAATAATTGGTCTAGATTACCAAATGAAATTACAGGTAAAAGAATGTTAAGAGTTAAATCCAAGGAAAGTTTAATTGAAATAGGAAAATATTTAGGTATAGTGAGAAATAAATGGCTGAAAAAATTTAGAAACAGGGAAAAGAAAGAAAATGTAGATTTTTTAATCATAAAATTAAATAACCAATAACTCAACAACCATAGTGTTAGATGTTTGCGGGCCCTTAGTAATGCAGCAACTCAGTGAAAGAGAAAATGATATGTAAAGGGTAATGTGTAGGGATACAATTATGTATTATAGAACTTATATGAGAATTAATTTATGTAACTAATGAAGTGAAATAAAATATCTATCTATTTATCTACCCGCACCAATTTTAATAAATTAAATAAATCTCAAGATGAAGAAGGTTGTTTTGAAAGAGTTGTATTACATTTCAACTGTTGGGAGCCGAACTTGAAGTTCGTTGCAACCGCACGTATAGTACCCGCTTTCCTGTAGCCTTTGCCCCAAATGTACTTTCCGATGGCCTTTGCCCAAAAAAATGTTTAAAAATATCAACTTTGTAATTTGTCTGTTTCTTTAAATATTATATTTATGTTTGCCTCGGCTGCGTCATTATTATTGTTAGATCTTTTTCTCTTTGCAGGGTTGTGGTGCGACTGAAGAATGTAGGCTCACACAGATTATAATTTTACTTCACTCCTTTTATTAATGCTTGACACGATTTAAATAACACTTCACTGATATAGGGAGAGAGCTGTAGGGTTTTTTTAAATTAATTACTAGCACTTTTTAACACGTAAACTATTTTCATCTCACACTGAATACGTATTATACTTCTCGAGGAAACATCTCGCGTCCGGTTAGGAACACTGTCTGCAAGCAACGCGTCCAGTTATGAGTGCTGTCTACAAGCAACTGACTTGATTTCTACCGCTTAAATTTGTAAATTTCTGAATTTCAAGTCTCTGATTGGCTATTCCTAATCCAATAGAATACTTTTATTTAAATCGAGTTTTTTTCTGGTTGTTGATTGGCTATTTTATAAACTGTCACAAACATTACATTAGTGTTGCTCCAAGAATGACTAGTAGCATTATTACACTTTCTTACTTATTATTGCCTCAATGTTACCTCATTGTTAGCAACTTTTAACCTATTATTCTCACAGCTCCTGCATTATTAAATTACGTAATACATTCAGATAACATTATTACATATACAATAATATAAACATATACAATGGCTGTAATATACACTTTTTATATATTGTTACATACACATATTTCTTTAAGGCGGGCTGTTATTGAATTTACATATTATATAATTAGACTGAAAGTATTTAAGTGTTAAAAATACTGCCTCAAAGTTTAGCTCATTTGTTTGCAATTATTACGTCTATTTCAACATTTTAGGATCATCTTATAGGTTATTTTCCAAACATTTTAGGCCATCATTATAATGGCCATCATATAAAATCCCCGCATGGGTTCATTAGGAACACAAACTCACCTACGATATGCGAACAGCTGTTTTGTTTTTGCTATTATGTAACCATGTTACTATTGCTTAATTTCAGAATATTGCTACTCGAAAATTTATTGCGAGTAACGTAACGTGAATATAGTAATAACTTTTTGTACGAATACAATGTACTTATTCTATGGGTTAAATGATGTAAAGGGTAGAGAAAGTCATGCAAGTGTGACTCATCAGATTTATTGTATTGTTTCCATTAAGAATGCGACATAAATATCCCTTTCCCTTTCTGTAAGAAACCGGTTAAGCCACATATTCCATCGTTCGTAACACCAAATGCTGCCTGTTGTTTCTAAAAGGCTTTACTGTGTTTTGATGAAGAATGGTTTTATCAGGATAAAATTCCTGTTGTTTCCAAAAGCTCTTTAATTATTTTGTGTGAGCTCTCAGGTTTAATGCACTTCAGTTTTGTCCAATAGCAGACCATCATCCCAAACAGCCGCTTGGGGAGCACAGGTGCAAGAGACTATCTCTGTCGGAATTAATCTGTAACTCTAACTAGCAAGCGGGCAAACTGCTTTCAGAATAATTTCATGGCCAGTGACTGCCCCAGTTCGTTCAGAGTGGGTCACGGCCGGCCAGTCTGCTGCAGCAACAGAAGTCATGGCCGCCATAGTTGCATCTCCATGGGGAGCCTTAGTTTATCGAACGTATTGCCCCATTCCAGAATCATAAAAGTATGTTTATAATTTATTGTTTCAGTACAAAGCACCTTTGTTTCTCTGGGCATTCGTGATCCCAAGGTTGTGCATTATAAATAGAATCAATTTCATTGCATTGTGTCCTTTGTGCTTTTGTGTATTGAGGTAAAGTGCTAGAAATATCACCACCAGTAGCGCTGTTGTCCGTATTATTGGCTGATAGAGGCCAGCGACAGTGCCTAAAAATGGTACAATTATTATTATCAAACAACAATAACTGATCGCCTGCAGCTAGGACCCCAGAGGGAAATTACCAACCGTGATGACGTAATTGCATCACGCAGTTAAGTTCAAACAACCATTGCTCTTGCATTCCTGGAATGTATTACACAGAGTGTTTCGAAAGGCTATTAGGCAATCTCATACAGGGAAATAAATTAACTTCCCTATTCCTTTAAGTGTTCAGGACACGTAGAATTGGTAAATGGCGGTAATAAATTCCAAACTAATTATTCTCCATCCTTCCTAGAGTCCGGAGGTATGAGTGAGAGTATGTGTATGTATGTGAATTTAATGTTTATAAAGAAAACCCAATGTAAACAAACCCGAAGTTTAACACAATAGTAAACAAGCAGACATCATTCCCGGTGAGCAATTGTCTCAAAGACAAAGCAGGCGGGATACACTTGGATGTAAAAGGTATTTATGTACATAAATGGAATAAAAAGAATTCCAAAATGTAAAAAATTAAAAAATCTGTAGGAACGGTTTACTTCCAAGCAACTAATTTTGATAATTACACAGTTCTGCAACCATAAGTCCTAGCAGATCTCTGCTTGAGATTATGATGCGACTGTCGGTCATTCATACAGAAAAATGAGTGATAATTACTTAGGATAATAGCAAATAGCGTACAAGTGAGCAGTGGCAAGCTAATAACGCAAATGGGGTTTTCTCAGGATTTCTCAACTATAAATGCAATTATTTTTTATTTTAATAGTATTTATTTCATACCGAACTACAAGCAATGCCACTGGTGATACATGAAATGAAATGATAATTGGGAAAGGAAACTTGGGAAGAAGACATTCCTAGTGTAAGTTATTTGCCAGTTATGAGGACTGAGGAAAACCTAGAAAAAAACATGTCAGGGTGGACGGTCCTGGTTGGATTTGAACTGCAGACTTCCCGTTAACGACTCGGCTATCAGTGTCGGTATTACTACACAGGAAAACGTGATATTGTGAATGAAGTAAATTCTCAAAAATGATCCTATAAATCTTTGTTGCTAAAGTTATTAGAATTTTCTTTTCTTTATATTGTATTCGGGTGTAGAAATGATAACTGAAATATTGCACTATTGGAAAATGAACTGGGACTATATTTAAAAGCCCCAAACAAGTTAATTAATGCTATAACCTGGTATGAGTACAGAACGAATATTGAGGCAGTATTTTTAACACTTGAATGGTTTCAGTCAAATTATATAATATGTAAATTCAATAACAGCCCGCCTTGAAGCAATATCTGTATGTAATAATTTGTAAAATGTATGTAACAGTCATTGCATATGCTTATATTATTGTAAACATGTTCAATAATGTTATGCGAATGCATTACGTAATTTAATAATGTAGGAGCTGTAAGAATAATAAGTTAAACGTTGCTAACAATGAGGTAGCAATGAGGCTATATTGAGGCAATAATGAATTTTAAAGTTTAAGTGCTAATAGTCATTATTGGAGCAACAATAATGTAATTTTAGTGAGAGTTATAAAAATAGCCATTCAACAACCAGAAAAAAGTTAAATGCAGGCATTCTATTGGAGTAGGAATAGCCAATCAGAGACTTGAAATACAGAAATTTACAAGCTTAGACGGTTGAAATTAATTCAGTTGCCTGCAGACAGTGCTCATAACTGGATGCGTTGCTTGTGCGTCCTCAAGAAATATATACGTATTCGTGTGAGACGAAAAATAAGTTCACGTGTTAAAAAGTGCAAGTAATTAATTAAAGAATCTCACAGCTCTCTATATCAGTGAAGTATTATTTAAATCGTGTCAATCATTAATAAAAATAATACTGTCTCTAAAATAATACTGACACAGCCGAGGCAAACATAAATATAATATTTAAAGAAACAGTAAAAATACATTTTTGGGGCGAAGGCTACCGGAAACTGTATACTATACGTGCGGTTGCAACTACTAGAAGTTCGGCTCCCCAACAGTTGAAATATAATACAACTCCTTCAATACAACCTACTTTAAATTGAAGCCCAAAGCGTGGTGCAAATAACAATTACAACAAAACACCTTCCTCAAATTGGCTTCCAAAACGTGGGGCTATTAAAATACTACTCCTTCAATATTAAATGCGCTTTGTTCTACACTAAGTCGAAATCTACTCGCTTCCAAATTGAAATCAATACAGAAATAATGAGCTTTACACTTCAGTAGCGTTATTCCACTCTATAAAATAATCCAGCGTAGGAATATTTCAGATTACAACATGATAATGATTCACAATAACACAAAAATACAAATTGACAGTAAAGTGTTTTTGCCTTACGACATCGCATTTCAGTATTTATATATTGCGTAATACAAATAAGAAATGCATCATAGTAATTTTCGTTTAACATAATCAATTACTCAAAGTTACCTATACACAATATCCAGAAATCAAAACAGCATAACTGATGTTATAAATGCTGTATGTAATAGTACATTTCTACCCATATCTTCAATGTTGTTTCTAATGTTTAATCAGAATAGAGTAATATCGACAGAGTAAAACAGAACGTATAAAATAGTTGCTATAAGGAAATAATTTTCTTGCTCATGTCGAAATTCCAGGCTCATCTACAGCTTGATCGTAATTATCTCTCTCGTAAGTAATTACGTAAGTAAATAATAATGTTAATATTTTATTCAGACTACACAAACACCAATTTCTTTCATTCCAGTAGTCCCGATTCTGTTCCTGGTTGGCAGGGAGGATTTGCTTTAATTAGGATTGTTCTCTACTCCTCATATTGTCTGGAAGTATGAATGGGAGAGTGGATGAGTGCATGTTTAAAGAATCAAAGCGAGGTTAGGTAATCGAACGTAAACTAAACACAGACATATGAATTTATTTTTAAAGTCAAAGCTTTTGATATCACTCTAATAATTAAAACGGCTATATAAATCCATGGTGGTGCCGTGGCCGAGTGGTTAGACCCCTCGCCTTCCCCCAAATGGCCTTCAATCCCAGGGACCCGCATGTGGGATTTGTGGTGGATAAAGCGGCGTCTGGGCGGGTTTTCTCCGGGTTCTCCATTTTCTCCCGCCGTGTTTCATTCCACCGGTGGTCCATCACCTTTCCTATCATTCATCTCCCATCTGCATTTATAATCCATTTCCTCGCTCTTATACCTAGCGTGTGGCTGATCACCACCACACACTAATCCGTGGGCCCTCTGCCTCCCGTTAGGCGTCTGCCCCGAGCGTTGTCGTATATCCTGGGGGTGAGTGCTCGGTTCGGGTGGGCGTTAAAAGAGGGAAGGCTCTGGCCCATTTGCGGTATTTCAGCCTTGCAGTTATTTTTATATAAATCTATAAATATAATAAAACTAATAGACAAATACATTTCATGTGAATTTCGATTTTACATAAATAACTGTTGTCAACGTGCATTATGGGTCACCCAGGAGCTAAAAGTGTTTTACAATATATTTTTGTGTCTGTGTGTCTTTGTGGTCTGCGTGTGCGCGTGCACACGGGTATTCTAGTCTACTTATTATTCACACAAGAATAGTCGAACAGATTTAATAAATCTTGGTGTATAACATATTTTAGATTCCACTTAAAAATATGCTATTTAGCAGTTTACTTCCCCATCTAACGGGGAAAACACTGTAAAAATCAAAGTATATGTATATCTTAATTAGTTTTTTAAGAAAATCTTGCATAATAAACTTTTAAGAGTTAACAGATTATGTTATTTAGAATTTGATAGAATGATATTTTAATCTAACACGAATTCTTCTTTGCTATTACCCGAGCTTTTTCAACGAAAAGCATTTTGCAAACATACGAAACAAGCACTGTTGAAGCTTTAATTTTTATTAACACCTCAGGAAAGCAGTTTTATTACCAGTTTTCAAAACATCACATGACATGTAACTTACACAAGATAGAGAAAAAAGGGGTGCAATGGAGCGTAAGAGTAAGAGAGAGGGAGATTTGAAAGGCAAAGCGACGGAGAAAAAGGAAAGAATGGGAAGGAGAAAAAAATCAGAAGAAGATGGAGGGGGAAAAGAGAGATAGACAGTATTAAATTGAGAATGCGACAGAAACAGAAGAATCTCGGATTTATGCAATACCGCGAGCAGAGTTGGTATCCTGATTGTGAAGAAAAGGAATAAAGAGAGAGAGAGAGAGAAAGAAAGAAAGAAAGAAAGAAAGAAAGAAAGAAAGAAAGAAAGAAAGAAAGAAAGAAAAGGAAAAAATCTGGTTTACTTCGGGAAGCCATCTTAGCGTAAACAACACGTCTACCTAATATGAGCATTGGCCATAAATTTGAAATTCAACTTCTCTGCCATTTTTGTGTCATTTAAAATACCTATGAAGTTTCCTGCGGCTTTTAAATCGACATAAAACATGGATATTTTAAAAATATCGGTTATTTGCCGTTATTTACACTTAATTAATAAGGTTTTGCTTCCAAACAATACACAAAAATTTACTCACGTTGTCATATTTTCATGAAATAATCTCATATATATAATAGGTTGATACAATTTTGGTCACTTTAACAGTAGAAACGTTTATGATATGATTTAACATCGGTAAAGAACTGCTTAAAATTTGCAGGTAAACCGTTCTAAGCCTTTCTGTATCTATAGCTTTAAATGATATCTCTGAAAAGTATGATAGGATAAGATTATAGTTGTGTGTGTGTGTGTGAGAGAGAGAGAGAGTGAAATCATGATTTTTGTTTTACTTTCTCTTCTACTTACCTATAATAAATAGAGAAAATGTCGTATTCTACCCAAAATTTTGATACCAAGGTTTAACTGAAAATACGTATTTTGAAGCTCCCTGAATCCCAAAAACAGAATTTTTAGAAAAAGCTACGCGTGTGTGAGTCGGTGTATCTGTGGATATCATAACTCAAAAACTAAAAATTGGTGAAATACCACATTGTTACTAAAACTAAGTATCTTATAAGGATGGAACACATTTCAAACTAAATTTCCCCACCACAAATTACCATTTAAATGGAATAATTTTCGTTACTTGTTTCTCAAATATATTTTAAATATCACATGTGTAAAATGTGTAAGAAAATTCATGTTAATTTCATGTCAAATAAAATCCTATCCTTAATTTTCTGATAAAAACCTGCGAAGTCCTCTTCATTCCGAATGACTTTTATATAACTAATACCGTAACCGATAGATAAATCCTTACTAACAAAATAATAATAATAATAATAATAATATAGATCTCGTTAAATCACACAATTTATGTAAAATACTAATTTTTGTTGTGTTATTTCCGAAATATTACCTTTGTTATTGATTTGAATTTTGAAGGACTTAAAGGTTTTACAAGTGAATTCTCTTCGTTTTTACTCGGGTCGTGCAAAGAGCTTGAAATTTCAAGGTCATCACATAGCGGGATGTTTGCAAACTAAAAACACAGAAATATCAACTGGATACACAAATAGAATTATTTCCATAACCTAATTCAAACGTTTGTTTGTAAATACAGAAGCAGTTAAAGTAAATGCGCTCTCAGTTTCTGTCACTTCTCTAAGTACTCAATGTCACTTCACTTAGTTTTCACGTTGTGACTTCACTAATGTGAAGTAGTTCAATTTTTCAACACTTCACTTTCTTTGTGACGTAGCGTTGTAACGAAATACGCACGACGTGACCTCTTTTTCAGGAAGGTTAACTAGCTGGGGAGTTGCACACAAGACTTCTACCATCTCTCGCTCCGCAGTAGTATTCGCTGGAAGTTACAGAAGTCATCACCTCGCTCGGAGAACCCCACTTGATTTCGCAGCAGAAACGCGTTCACAAACTCACTTATTCCTTACTGACCGACTCAACTCGACCAACTCGCTTACTCATTCACTGACCGACTCAACTCGACATACTCACTTTTTTCGCGAGAACATTGGCTTATATAGCCAATGGAGTTTTTCACAGAATTTTCCGGAGGGGAAAGGCGGATGGGAAAGAAACTTCCAGAAGATTCTGGTTATCTGCCGATATCGCTTGCGATGTTTACGCCGGGCGAGCTCTAATTATCTTTGTTTATCTCCGATTACCTGGCGCCGATCTCCCAATAAACAGGAGCCTTAGCCACTACGTAACAACATAATAAGCGTTTGTAAAAATATTTTGTAGAAGACTGAGTAGAGAAATTCACATCAATGCAACAAATTAATTTTTTTATCTTAGCACTAAAATTATTTCTGTTGAATGTTCCATAAATTTCGTTACCATAAACACAAATTCTGTTTCAAATAATAAAGCTACATTAACTACCATTTACATCTATCTAAGCTTAATTCCGAATTCAAGCACACAATGCAATACTATCTAGATTTTCTTCTGGCGATGAATTATAATCCTTGCTCTGTGTTAATTGCGTTTAAAATACGGAAAACCAAACACCGAGGAAATTACCTGGTGATCTCTGCAAAATTGCGGAAGGAAAGACCTTGATGTTTCATGCATGCGTTTAATTGCCAGTTATTTTAAGCTATTGGGAACTCAGCAGCTGAGTGGAACTATATAATTATTCGCTAACCTCCATCCTATCAAACGCCTTACAGAGATAACAGAACGAAATCTCTTCTGTCATCTCCTCCGTTCTTGCGGTGAGGAGAAGCTTCACTGAATGCACAACTCAAAGGTCTGAACGCATGTATCGTGGACTTTGATAGGTTATTGATTTTCACTATTTACATCGGACAATTCAAAAGAGACGTTGGAAAGGAATGTGAACTGTAATCGATGGAAATGTCTAATATATGAAAGACGACGACAACGGCAATGCATGTTTGAGATAAATTCATTCAATTATATTCTGCTGAAGCTGTGCTTCTAGATTTTAGAATACTGTGACGCAGCGGCTATAGCTCGAGGTGATCGGTAAGTCGGAGCAGAGAAGTCAGAATAAACAATGATAAGTACCACTCGCCAGCGTTATAGGCAGAGTCTCTGGTGCGACTTCAAGAGTGATTCTCCGAAGGAGTTGGTGACGACTGATGTGACGAGCAGGAGTGCCGCTGCTGTAGGAAACATTTAAGACGCCTTGTGTTCGACTCATCAGCGAGTGAACGTCCGGAAGAGAAGGCAACGTCATCAAGAAAACGAAGTGACGTAGAACTGAACTACTTTGCTTTAGTGGAGTGAACACTTAGTGATGTTGAAAGATATTTTCAATCAAGGATTAGGCTACTGCCTGTTCCGGTCTCACATCAATCCAGCGTTTCCTAGGTCTTCCCATTGGCCTCCGCTCTCTTGTTTTATATTCCATTATTTGTTTGGAAATTCTTTCAGGTGTCATTCCATCTAAATTTTAAAGCCAGTTTTCTCTATATTTCATTAGCTTTTCTATAATGGATCCAGTGTTTATTTCGTTACTAAGGTCTTCGTATTTAAATCGTTCTTCTCTTATACAGCCTTTAACAGATCTTAGGAAACGCATTTCCGTTGCTTGTAATTTACTAAGTCTTTATTTCTTAGCGTCCATGTCTCACTATAGTAAGCCAGGAGGCGACATGATGGAATAAAATTTTAATTCCTTTCAATGTTCTTGAAATTCAGTGATTTTCTGATTTATATCTTCATATATTTTATAACTTAAATCACATCCAAGATATTTAAAACGCAACACTTGTTCAATAATATTATTTTCAATTAAAATTTCATTCTTTTTACTGAAAATTTGCCGTTGAATGTCATTACCTTAGTTGAAATTCTCACATTGGACATTTCATACATTATTTAGGTCATACATTCTGTTTTGCAGTCAATCATCATTGTTAAAAATTAAAACATCATGAGCAAACATTAATGTATTTAACGTGCTTTGTCCTGTATTAATATTATGTACTTTAACTTTCCATTCTTGAAGAATGTTATTAAAAGCTAAAAGATAAAACAACAAAACAGTGAAATGAGAACAGAGAGAAGTGACAGTAGAAAACTGGACAAAGCTACAATACAGTGTGCAGGATCATTTTCTGCTGATTAATTGAGTGGAATAAATAATGCTTCCACTGTGGTAATGTTGAACCGAAGAATCTAGTCTCAGACTTCGCATCTAGAGTGAACAAGATAGTGGCAGAAAGCCGCAAATGCATTCACGTTTCGAGTCGAGTAAAATACTTAACACGGTTTCCCAGAAATTAGAAATTACCTTTAAGGAAAGTTAAAGCTACGCCCCGCCAAAGCTAATTATACTACATTCGCGACCCATTGTCTCAAACTACTCAACATATCAGACTAAAACGTTTACATAATGTAGATAAATGCCTTTTAAGTTCACTGATTTAGTTTTATACAATAATTTGTTTATAAAGGAGGATAGGATAATTTTCCAAATTATACCGTCTTTTGATTAAAAATTGTAAGCAATTATTTTTTTAATGACATATCATGTTACTGACACCAAAGTAATTACATAGTAGCCCTCAAAGATTGTTTTTAATATCCTAAAATTCAATTTGGCTATTACAGAAAATGTCATTCACAGAAAAAACTGTTTTCAACGCTAAAATGGCGAAAACAAGCTCCCATATATTTGCAAAGAAAGAAAACCCACATGGCTTGAGCAAATAGAAGCTGCAATACTTAAGGATAGTACCAATGTTTAGAGCAAATTTTCCCTTAAAATATTGGATAATATTTCTCTTTCTATGGGTATAGAAGCCATAATTTTCTGTGCGAAGTTGTACAGAATTCACAGTGCAAAATTGTACGTGTAGTACCATTCTATATTTAAAGTATAAATATTGTGCATAAAGTAACAAAATATATACCAAATTAAATAAAAATTCCAAACAATAAAAATGAACAAAAAGCTAAAAATGATTACGAACATTTTGAAATTATTTTTAAGTAAATGTAACTTTGAGATGACATTAAGTATAACATAATATTTATAGTTTTATATTTGTGATGAATAGTTGCTCTTAAGGAATTTGACTGGTTGCAGGCCTTTGGCCAATTAAAACAGCGAGCCTCAAGGTAGACTATACAGGAATCTTATTTTTCTATGATAGGCGCTTTTTTTTTACTTTCCTTTTCGACATGTTTCACATATTCATGTTGTGTTTTTCCTTACATTCAGCATTTCTAATCTAATCGTCGTAACATTTTGTATTTCTTCTTCCACAATAACAACAATGGTTTGAAAGTTACATGCTTTCTATACGACATTTCGTATATTTCAGAGTATGTGATACATTCACATGATTTCTCTACTCTCTATTGTGTATTAGTGGATATACAAGCTATTTTACTAAGCTCATTACTTTCTCTACTACGTACAGTATGTAGGGGAAGTATTGCATTCCACCCAAAAATTCGATATCGAGATTTCACCGGAAATACATGTTTTGAGACCTCCTGAATCCAAAAAAAGCATTTTTGGAAACATGTCCGTGTGTGTGTCTGTGTGTGTGTCTGTGTGTGTGTGTGAACAGCATAACTCAAAAACGAACAGTCGGATAAACACCAAACTTGGTATTTAGGTTCAGTATCTTCCAGAGATGCGACACGAAGGTTTTCAAGAAAATCCCCCCACCCCAGACTACCCTTTACATGGAAGATTTGTCGAAAATTTTAATTTTCTCAAAAATGGCTGTAATGATTTTGATTAAAATATCGCATGTTTAAGATAATGTCATCAGAAATGAAATGTATATCTCGAATTTTCTGGGAATGTCTCCAAAAGTATTCTTCATTGTGAACGACTTTTGCATAACTGGTAAACCATAAGAGATAGACAAAATTTTACTACACAAAAAATGTAGATCGCATTAAAATACACAACTTATGTCATATACATTTCTTTTGTTGAGTGAACCGTTTTCGAGATATTGCTTGTTATTTCCTTAAATTTTCCAATACTTATACTTCTTCTCAAATTCGTTATTCATTTTTTTATGTCCTGGACATGCAAAGAGAATGGAATGCGCCACATAGCAACCAGCGTTAAAATATTTGACTATCGCTTAAAAGCTACCATATTCCCCTTGCATCTACATGAATATTACCAATAAGATTGACATCTCGATATCTCGATTAACATGAAGCATATGGAGAATAAGCGTTTGTAAAATCAGATTGTACAAGAGTAGAGAAAGTCATGTGAGTGTAACACATCAGATTTTTAGATAATCAAAACTTTCGAAAAATGATCCATGTAGAAAGTAGTTTGGAGTGGGGAAATTTTCCTGAAAAATCTTCGTGTCGCATCTTCGTAAGTTACTGAAGTTAAATACCAAGTTTGGTGTTGATCCGACCATTCGTTTTTAGTTATGCTCTTCAAGGATACAAACACAAAATACACACGCGGACATTTTTCTAAAAATGATTTTCTTGGATTCAGGAAGCCTCAAAACATGTATTTCTGGTGAAATCTCGGTATCGAATTTTTGGGTGGAATGCAATAACTTCTCTATCTACTATGCACATGGTAGAGAAAGTAAAAATATAAATTTATGTGAAATAAAGGTATTAGTTTTCTTATCAAACGTAGACGTGGAGTCAGGGATTTGTACTGCGCATAATACAGCTATCTGTCCTAACTAACAAACAAACAAAAATGAACTCTATTTCCATTTTCTCTGACAAACCAGGTATTCTTTTTTGTCGGGTAGATATTTAAAAGCAAAAACCTCGTTGGTATAAAGCAATATATCTGGTCAAAATAATAATAATAATAATAATAATAATAATAATAATAATAATAATAATAATAATAATAAATAATATATCTCACAATAGTCCATTGCCTTAAAGTACAGAAATCAGGAGAGCACGCCTTCAGATTGCGTGGCAGAGAAATTCTCTAAGAACGCTAATTGTTTATAACAGGATCATGTGTGTTTATTTCTTAATGTGCTGAATTTTTAATTTCCCTGAATGTGCTTCGAGAGTCACCGTTATATGCTCCCAATATGCTCCTTTACTTTTACTACTACAACTCGTTAATAAAATTATACAAACAATGCATTATATCCGTTATTTTATGTATTTCATTTCGTGTGTTCCTTCTGAAATGTTTATGTTGGCCTGTTTTTACTGTAAATTAAATTTTAAAAACTATTATTATTATTATTATTGTAGAACTATATAACTCTAAACTTAATGTGCTTTGAACCTTGAATGTTTGTTAAAAATCTCTATTAAAGTCCGTTACAATTTATATATCTTGCTCATGCCCTCATTTAAACGTCATCATCCGTATTTCTGTTCTCTAAACTGTTTATTTAAATTAAGTCATTTAAAAATTACGCTCCTATAGTTAAATTTGTTCACAATAAATAAATACTGCATTCGAAATACACAACATTTATTTTCATTAAAAATGCAAACTTCCCGCACACATAATAATGGACGCCCAAAAGTTACTCTCTTAACCGTGCATTGATCTCTCCAAATGTTGCCATTAGCATACTAATTTGGGTCAGTCTTTGACCTCTCTTTGCCATTTCTCACGACATTCCACTAGGTCGTTTGGAATAAAATGTAGTGCTGCCTGGCCAAAAGCATCGTCTAATGCACCTGAAGGCTAGAGAGGCGGGGGAATCCCAAGAGGTCACTTGTTTTGTGCTGAAGATAGTGGGCGACAGGTGACTGTGCCAAGGCCAGCTCCTTTTGTCTTTGTTTCCCACCCATGTGAGATATTTGCACAGCTTTCCATTGCCTCTCCCTTCATTCTGATATATGCACCACTTTCAGTTCTGCAACATGTTAATTAACTAGCAGTTTAAAGGTGTAAGAACCAATATTCAGTTAAATGACGATGGCTAATTCAGAAAGTAACATTTTTTTAAACTCCTAAATAGTAATATTTTGTTTTATAGCTGTTTGAGAAATTGTCATACAATCGATTACTGTTTCTCAGAAGTTTATTAATTCTTCTCTGTACAATTAATATTAAAAAAATGGGTGACAAAGTGAACAATACACAATAATTAGCCAACAATGATAGCTTAGTGCCAGACGGTCGGTACGAAAAACCCAAAATCCAAGATTTAAGTCTTAGTGACAGTGAATGCAAATTCAAATATTCAGTCACGAGCCAAAAGGTCGATTTCAAATAAAAATTAGACAAATGTCCTAATGTTTCCAAAAATATAAAACCTCCCCTTTTTTTGCTTACAGTTGATACTATTCTCTTATCTGGTAATGTTCAAAAGATAAAATGTAGGTAAGGCAATGCATTGTTATATCTATCTTACAGTGAGCACAATTCACAGAAATGTTCGTATTTCTAAGCTCGTTGATTTCAGTTTTGTTTATATTTACTGCTCGCTACATAAACTGCCTGAACATAAGAGTAGTCCAAAGTAGCGCGACATATGGCCTTTTATTACAGTCTTCAAAGCTTGTCCAGCAAGGAAACTATTTACATTCTCAATTATTTTTTCCTTGAGCTGTGTCAGTTAAACAATGAGGCAATGTTTATGTGAAAAGCGGCGGAATGACGTCAACTGAACGGCAGCAGTATATCTCTCCAAACTTTCCTTGTTGAAATATACTCTCTCCTGCCGCCTCTTGCTCTCACTTTCTTTCTCTCGGCACTAGTAATGCGAGTAAACCTATTTCACTTCCGGTTGTTTCGATTAATAAAACGGAATGAAGCTGAGGATTTAAAGCATCAATGGTTATCTATAGTTAACAATTTATCTCTATAGATTTTTCGCCATCTACCTTTTAAGATGATACATGTTTATCCCATCACTATTTTTCTTTATTTTCTGGTATTATGTGTTTTTACTGTTGTGTATCTTAGAATTTTCAGTTAGCTTTTTTATAGTACATGCTCTGTTTTTATTAGTTCGTTACCGTTATTTAATTTGTTTTTAAACAGCACAGCTTCTGGTTTAAAATGACTGTACATATTGTATTACTTTGTTCATTACTTTTTTTTTCATGACACGCTCTAATTAATTCTATTGGTGTTCTGATTTTATTTAGATACATTTATTTGAAACTTTGTCACTCGTAAGTTGATCGATAAATCAAATTCAGTGAGGTTACTGCAGATAAATTGGTATCGGTCTTGGTGATTGTTTTTTTTTAATTTCCTGTTGAAAGGGAGTATATACTTTCTGAAAATATCAATTTAATGGGTAATTAAAAACGGGAAAACCATCAAGTTTTTTAAAAAATGAAGTTATGTGCTTCAATCTGCTGCACAAACTCAAATTCATCCTTTCTAAGCTCAGCTAACCTTAAGAAAATTTGTGTAATGACATACAAAGTTTGTAATTTTATGACAGTTTGTTGAAAACATACCATTCTATTTTTATAGGAAAATTAGGCGCACTTGGTACTTTAGATAGGAGGCCACGAAAATTGTGTAACTGTGTAAGATGGCTGTAGTGTGAGGCAGTATTTTTATCATTTAAATAATATCAGTCTAATTATAAAATATAAAATTTAATAGCAGCCCGCCTTAAAACAATATGTGTATAATATAATATATAAAATGTATATTACGATCGTTGTATTATGTTTATATTATTATGTACATGTATAATAATGTTATGTGAATGTATTACATAGTTTAAAAATGTAGGAGCTGTGAGAATAGAAGGAAGCTGCCTTCCGTAGCAAACAGAATTACAAAGTAGAAGTTGCTAACAATGAGGTAACCTTGAGACAATAATAAATTTGAAAGTTTAAAAAGGCTACTAATATTTCTTGGAACAATAATAATGTAATATTTTAAAAAGTTTATAAATAGCCAATCAAAAACTAGAAAAGCTCAAATTTAAATAAGGGTATACTATTGGAGTAGGATTAGCCAATCAGAGACTTGAAATAGAGAAAATATACAAATTCAGGCGGTAGATGCTACAAGATAGCGTAACCAAGCAGATCGGTACATGAAAATTAATTGCGGTGAGAATAATATAACGTTTACCTGTTAAAAGTGCAATTAACAATAATCTCTCAGCTCTATAGTAGGATACATCAGTGAAGTGTTATTTAATCGTGTGAAGGTTTGATAAAGGGAGTGGAGTACCATTATAATTTGTCTAAGCCTTGTTCTTTAGCCGTACCAGCCCTCCTAAGAGGTACGTGCTCTACAAGTTACTAATAACGCAGCCGAGGCATACACATATATAATATTTAAATATACATTAAAATAAAAAGTTCATTCTTAAAACGTGGAATGAAGGCCACCGGAAAGTTTGTACCGTACGTGGGGCGAACACTCCTAGAAACTATCTGCTGCAAACTGATGCCTAAACGTGGTGCAAACGCAACAACAATTAAACCCCTTCAAGTGCTATTTCATTGTTATGCATGCTAGTAGACTCCATGGGCGGTATGTTTTATTGGCATTTACAAAGGTTGACTTTTCTCTGATAAAATTATGAATAGCCCGCCTTTGCGAGCACCCATTCATTTAAACAACGATATATTGAGAGAAGTATAATTGAAGCCTGGAAGAGATGATCTCTTAAAGCGAACAAACGGCAAAGAAAAAGTTTAAAAAACTACCAAAAAGAAACATTCCGATTTTTTGCAATTAAATTTGACATTTGCCTTCTAGAAATCCCAATTATTTCTCTATGAACATTTAAAGGTACTATACTCAACCATATAAAGGATAGGTGAGAAGATAATGCTTAAACCTTTCACATTCATTAAAATACTGCAATGATTGACACAAGTTGTTGAATACTTGATGAGAATTAAAATAGTTGTAAGAATCTATAATCTACCACATTCTGTACCATCTAAGACAACACGCTGAAGTAATTTTCACTATAGTTATCGTATTATTGGTTGTAATTCCAAGGTAGTATAGCTAGATTTCTGTAAGATGATAATTATTAATTTGAAGAGAAGTGTTTTGATACATCTCTAATATACAGGGTGTAATTGGAACAAGTTGTTTTCCATTTAAACTAGCAGAACTAGACTATATTGTGGTTTTAAAGAGTGTGAACATTGCATAATTATTCAGTGTTTTTTGTACGGCCTCAAGCACGAAAAGTTCAATATGCATTACTCAAACGAGACTGTCGAGGCATGGTACTAACAACCCCGATTAGGAGGTCAACTCAAAGAAAAGTCACAGTTGCTGATTTTAAGGAGACTGATATTCTAACAGAATGAACATGATTTTATTGATGCGCTATTACATTTAAATAAATATAAAAATGTTAACCAAAAACGTTCAACCAAGAAATGAACAATTCGATTTAACATAACCCCACAACAAGTAATCCAACAGCGTTAAACAACATGACCTTGGGGTCCAGTTTATACCACCGCCATGAGAAATGATCAAACCTCTGAACTTCTTCAAAAGATCGATTGTTTCGAGAGCAGTAGACATGTGGCAC
Organism: Deroplatys truncata; assembly: GCA_030765065.1. Taxonomy (NCBI): domain Eukaryota; kingdom Metazoa; phylum Arthropoda; class Insecta; order Mantodea; family Mantidae; genus Deroplatys; species Deroplatys truncata. Next base: position 58,580,424 of record CM060979.1, on the reverse strand, counting down.
CATCTTGCTGGAACCATATGTTTCTGAGATCCATATCATCCAATTGAGACCAAAAATAGTCCCTTATAAGAGCCCGCTATCTCTCTCCATTAACACTTAGAGCTTCTCCATCTTCATCTCGGAAATAATATGGACCAATGATTCCACCATACCAAAATCCACACCACACAGTAACCTTTTGGGGATGAAGGGGTCGTTCTTGAATCTGCATTTGATTGTTATTGCTCCAATAGCGGCAATTTTGTTTGTTAATACAACCATCCATCCAAAGATGGGCTTCATTGCTGAAGATGATTTTTCGACAGAAATCCGGGTCAGCTTCCAATTGCTCCATAGCCCAGTCAGCGAATACACGGCGCAACCTATGGTCGTTGGGCTTTAGATCTTGAATTAACACCATTTTTAAGCTGAAACTTCAAGTCCAATTGCAGAATTTGCCAAGTTGTGGTCGGCGAAAGCCCCAATTCTTGCGCTCGACGAGCAATTGATTTGTTTCCGTTCTCGCGTACACTCTCACGAACGGCGCCTATGTTTTCGTTGGAGCGCTTACGTCAATTACGTACAGGCGTTCTCTGGTCGCTGACAGAACCACTTCTTTCAAATTTATCGATCAACGCCGAATCGTTCTCTCGCAGGGACGATTGTGCACACCGTAAACTTCACGCAATCCATTTTAATACTAAATTTTCACAATTTCTACACGTTGCTGAATGCTGTAGCGTTCCATGGCTATTTGTCAATAACAACTGTAACCACATGAAAAAAATGACTGCTGTAACTCAATAACAACGGCAGCTATCACATATTAAAGACAGGACACTCTTGTTGAAAGACCCTTTACAAAAATCTTATGACAGATTTCCATTTCGGTTTAGGTAGGCGGCTCCAGTGACGCAGCTGATAAGAGGAATGACCTCCAGAGCCAAAATTTCCTATTTCTAAGTCTACCGTGGCCAGAATGTTTGAAATATGTTTTTATTTCCGGTGATGCTGCTTTTTTGTCAGCAATGCTACACACTTCGAAACATAAAGTATGACAATATTGTGACACAGCAGCTATAGTCAAAGATTATCGAGGTCGGCGCCAGGCAGTCGGATATAAACAAGGATAAGTCGCGCTCTTGCCCGGCGTGAACACCATAAGTACTATCACAGATAACTAGAATCTTCTGCAAGTTTCTTTCCCCCGCCTCCACAACGTATCGGGGTAGTTCTAGAATGTTTCTGGAACATTCCATTGGCTACATACGCGAACGTTATCGCGAGAGGAGTCAGTTGAGTTTGTCAGTGACTTAGCGAGAGCGTCTCTCTGCGACATCAAGTGAGGTTCTCCGAGCGAGTTGATTAGGGCTGCTGTGACCTGCTCCTGCGAAGCGAGAATTTCTAGAAGTCTTGTGTTCGACTCCCCAGGTAGTGAACCGCCCGGAAGAAGCTACGTCGCCCGTATTTCATTTTGCCGCTACGTTACAAGAAAGTGAAGTCATAGAAATTCAATTAGTTCACATTAGTTAAATGACAAAATGAAAACTATGTGAAGTGACAGTTGAAAAACTGGACGAAGTCACTATATATTGTAAATCGTTTTATGAATCTGATTTTAAATACTGACATTGTAAAGTGATCACTACTTTGGAAAATACATTAATGTAGACATGGTTTTCATGCTATAATGAAAACCGCTGAATGTTAGTTGGTAAAGTTAGCGATACTAATATTTAGGCTTTAAAATCTAGATTTTTTTATTAAACTTTTTCTTTAAGTCTGGACAATTATGATAAATAATATTAGCATCTTTAGTGTGTTGTCTCCGAGTTCAAGTTTAAAAAATGTCTACCTCTGATTGGTTGCCAACATAGCGAAGACAAATGTCTGGTACTCGATAATTAAGGAAACTTGAGCTTTATTTTTAGATAATTGCCTCTGAAAGATAAGAAAAAGCGTATTTGTTTGTAATTCAAAGTAGCACATATTTAGTTTATCCATTTTCTCTCACCTACTTCAATATCTTAGTTGTACAAATATATATTAAATTTTGGTATAAATAATATTTGTTTTTAATATATGTTTAATTTTATATTGTAATCTTTTAAGCGAAGTGATCGTAAAAACTTATAAGTCAATGTTTCTATTGCTGATGCAGAAATCGCATACACAAATAATTAACATTACGTTAAGGGAGAATAGGATGACAAATATAGGCATCGCGAACGTTTACCTTGGATGGTTATCTTATTCACAGGTCGCAGGTACATTCACTTTTCAAGGATACGAGAGTGCCGTTCGAGAAGCAGAAAAAAATTCTTCACACGTTCATAGAAACGTAGTGCCAGTAAATGACAGGCAAAACGAATGACCGACCTAATTACCTTCAAGTGTTCAAGCATCACGAAAACGCTAAAAGCTAAATTTCTTCAGCACGTAATTATAAAAGCTGTGTCACAGTTTTACGTAACCGACAATTTAAAATATGTAGCCATTTATATTGCATGGAAATGAATACTGAGTCATATATAAATTTCCTGTGTTGTATTTAGCTTTCTCTGTCGCGTTCTTGTAGGGTAGAAGAAGTTGATCTGTCACTGTTTCGTTTTTATGTAGTTCACCTTCACTGGAAGTTCACTTCACTTCCCTAAGGTGAACTACTTCAATTCTGCCACTTCACTTCCTTTGTGACGTAGCCTCTTCAGCCGGACGGTTCACTTCAGCCGAGAGTCGTCACCTACTCGCTCGGAAAATCACTCTTGATGCTGCACGGAAAGCTCAGTCACAAACTCGCTCGCTCATTGTCTGACTCAACAATACTTGCAACTCAACTCGCACTGACTGTGGCGACTCACTCTGCTAGCGCCACTCCTCACCTCGCACTGACTCGACTGCGCCAGAACGCTCGCTTGTATAGTCAGTGGGATCATATCATAAGGTTCTCGAAACTATTTCGACAGACTTTCTGGAGGAGGGGGGAATAAACCTTCCAAAAGTTATGTTTATCTGCTGATACCGCACTCGGTGTTTACGCTGCCGAACAGCTGTTATTTTCTCGGATCGCTCGGTGCCGACCCCCCGATAACCTGGGCTATAGTCACAATATCTTCCATGGATTGACTAAACCACCGTTACATCAAAAAATGATGTTATTTAATGGATGTAATGTGAAGTAGTTATTATTGTTTTGAAGTAGGAGTTGTTTTGTTGTTCGCTGTTGGGGTGCCGAACTTGAAGTAGTTGCAACCGCACGTATAGTAAAAAGTTTCCGGTAGCCTTCACCCTAAATGTATTTTCCGGTAGCCTTCGTCCTAAATGTATTTTCCGGTAGCCTTCGCCCTAAATGTATTTTCCGGTAGCCTTCACCCTAAATGTATTTTCCGGTAGCCTTCGCCCTAAATGTATTTTCCGGTAGCCTTCGCCCCAAGTTTAAAAATATTAACTTTATAATTCTGACTGTTTCTTTTAAATATTATATATTTATGTTTGCCTCAGCTGCGTCAGTATTATTGTTTTTAGAGACATGAAAGTCTTAGCAGGGAAATGGTGCGACTGAGGAATGTAAGCTTACACAAATTATAATTTTACTTCACTCCTTTTATTAATGCTTGACACTACTTAAATAACACTTCACTGATATAGAGAAAGAGAGCTGTGAGATTTTTTTATTAATTACTTGCACTTTTTAACACGTAAACTATTTTTCTCTCACACAAAATACGTATTAAATTTTTCAAGGACGTGTCTCGCGTCCGGTTATTAACGTTGTCTACAACCAAGGCGTCCAGTTATGAGCACTGTCTACAAGCAACTGACTTGATTTCTACTGCCACATTTGTAAATTTCTGTATTTCAAGTCTCTGATTGGCTATTCCTAATCCAATAGAATATTTTTATTTAACTTAAGCCTTTTTTGGTTGTTGATTGACTATTTTATAAACTGTCTCAAAATTTACATTATTGTTGCTCCAATAATGACTAGTAGCATTATTAAACATTCTTACTCATTATTGCTTCAAGCTTACCTCATTGTTACGTTATTGTTAGCAACTTTTAACCTATTATTCTCACAGCTCCTACATTATTAAATTACGTAATACATTTATATAATATTATTACATGTATACAATAGTATAAACATATACAATGACTGCAATATACACTTTTTATATATTGTTACATACACATATTGCTTTAAGGTGGGCTGATATTGAATTTATATTATATAATTTGACTGAAATCATTTAAGTGTTAAAAATGCTGCCTCAAATGTATAGTGACAAACATCCCGAATTTAGTTATTTTTCACAGAGTGCTACGGTTACAAAATTTTCAGAATGATGGCATTAACATTAAAATGTAATTGTTCTAAAATGCTTTCTGTTGAGCAACATACTCCGTTCTATTCCTCACTGAATTACGTACACAGAATTATCGAATACGCTGCAGGACCAGCAAGTTAATCTTTATTAAGAGTTTCGAACCACAGATATTTGCTACGTGACACGACTACGTACAGAAACAAGCCCATTCTGAGGAGGGAGAGGTATGAGCCCGTCTGCGCTGTAACGCTGTCTCATGAATATAACATTCTCATCTCGCCGGGGGTTGCTCTTCCAATTTGCACGTACTAGAGGGGATACATAGCAATTTTTGCTTAAGGAATTGAATGAACAGGGGTCACGCATGACATTTTGGTTCATTCACGAACTTTCCGGAACACAATTTCATCCCACGCTATTTAGAGACGACTTTATGGCCCATTTTCCAGAAACGAAACACTTTCACTTGTGATACGCTTTAAACGTGTGTACTTTTGATTTTTTTTATTTATTCCTGGAGTTGTATTATCTACATTAAAAGAACAAAAGCAGCATCGTTTTATTTATTTCTCTACCACGTACCTAGTAGGTAGAAAGGTTATTGTATTCCACCCAAAAGCTCTATATCAGATTTCACCAGAAATACATATTTTGAAGCCACTTGAAATCAAAAATATAATTTTTAGAAAAGGACCCATGTTTGTGTGTGTTTGTGTATATGACTCAAAAAATACATTGTCCTTAAATAGCAAACTTCGTATTTAGGTTCAGCATCTTCCAAAGAAGGTTCCCCATATTATTTACATGGAAAATTTTTCGAAGTTTTTGATCTTTTCAAAAATGTTTCTAATAATTTTGATATATATAGTGACGCAATGGTCACTTTGTCTAAATCAGCGCCTTTACCAGAGGTGACGAGAACGGGGACGTAGCATAGGGATGGCATCGAGAGTGTTATTGGTTGCGGGTAGTTGGAAAACTGGTAAAAGGGTGACACTATTAGATGTGCAATTCTGCTTCCAAGAGAGACTAGAACCGTTCTGATAGCTAGGCACGTCGAAATTGTAAGTTAGCACAAAATAAAATTAAAGAGCCGACCGACACAGAGTCCTGCTAGGCAAACGATCCACTGAGCGCGAGCCGTTAAAAAGATTTTAAATGTTTAAATACTCGAGGAGTGTGCTGACTAGTGCTTTAGTCAGCACTGACGTATGCAGTGTCACCATGATTTTGTATAATTTACCCACGTGTCAAACATGAGGGGATCACTCCCGTAAAATCATACCGCCGAATCGTTCCTTACATATGCATCCGTAAATGACTCGCAAGAATTCTAAAGCCAATTTCATGGATTTGCTTAAAGAGAATTTTTCCTGGCTGTCTCGAAACTTACAAAATTATATTTATCACATTCTTGTAAAAATATCAGCATTCTAATGTGTTTTAAGACATTTACATGACAAAGAAAATGTATATCTTGTATTTTCTAGGAATAGCCTGAGAATAAGTTTTGCACAACTGGTAACCCATAAAAGATAGATAAAAAATGTACTTGTAAAAAATGCAGATCTCTTTAAAACACACAATTTAGTTCAAATAAATTTTTGTGGCATAATTCATTTGCGAGATATTCGTTATTAATGCCCCAAAATGTTGAACACTGTCATTCTTTTAATGCCTTCGCTGTTCAGATGTTTCTCGCGATGTCATGAAAAGAGTGTGAATTTCTAGGCCAGCACAGAGTAACTAGCTTTTAAACATCTATCATTTCGGTTTCCTATATACTCCATGTATCTTCAACGAAATATGTAATGTATTTAAGGTTTATCTCGATTATTAACATGAAATATAGGGAAAGAATAAGCTTTCGTAAAAACAGTATGTCGAAGTTATATAAAAACAAACTGGGAAGATAAAGTAATGTGAATGTAACATCAGAAAATTTTTCTTGCACAGAACCCGTACTTGGTAAACCATTATTCTATGAAGGATGTGCATTACATGCTCTTATTTTCGTATTAAGATTTTCTCATATCAAATATTCAAACAATATATATTTTAAATGCTTTCTGCTTAGTTTTAATTTTTACACTCTTAGCATAGGAAGAAAAAGGATTTTTCCTAAGTGTGCATAATGCTCTGCGCACATCATAGGAAGTGCCCTAAATATTCTAAAGCTTTTTTCGACATCTTAAGACCTACATATACTAGTTGGCCACGATGTGAGTGCGTTCGGTGGGAAGAGGAACTAAACAGTTGTGGAACAATTGCCGGGATATCGGAGGGACAGCCAGATAAAGAAAACATGCATAGATCCGAGTTGTTTTCTAGTGAGGCAGAGGCCTGCAAATGTAGTTCTGTTTTCGTTGTACAAATGTAGGTACATTACCCTAACGCCTTGGCATCCCATCGCCTATCGCCTCACTCCCCCTCTGATCCCTAGATCTTATGACATTAGTCATGTCAACAAAGCAATGGCGCTCTCCTCCAAGCGCACACACATCGTAGCCGACTAGCACATATAAACTGTTGAAAATAACAATATTAATATGTGCATAAAAATATAAGTCAATTATCTTCAGGATACAATGCTGATATTTTTTCTGCATTTTAACTAATATTGATGAACCTTTGTGTACATAGGTAACAAATAATTTTTAATATGCTTTTATTTTATGGTCGCTTAAAATGTGTGTTGTTTCCTTTTAATTAGGTTATGGGAAATTTAAATCGTATTCATTGCCCTCACTGTGTAGGAGCCCTCAGGTGCTTTAATGGTTTTTTTGTTTAGACCGAATATAATATAGATCCATTTACTAAGCAGTTTTTCTATTTCGTTTGTTCAGTTTTTATTGCACGTAACTCAAATTAACATTTTGGAGTCTCACGTTGGGAAAGAAACCAATACGACATTTGTCTTTGTGGTCGATAAAACGTTTAAGACTTTAATTACATTACTGGTTTCCTTTATCGAAATTGGAATCTAAACTACAAACTCTATGTACGAGCCAATTCATTGCTTTGTATATTCTGCCTAATTTCAACAGCACGATTCTCTCATCGTTAATTCTAAACGCTGAAATATGTGAAACAAAGAGTGGCTGAGTTCGTGAGCAAATATTGACTACATTTATGGAAGTTTAAAGCACATTTTAATCCAGGTTTATTTGATTCATTACGTCGTCCGCACAGATTGTTAAAATAATGCAAGAGCGAGTTGAAACTCTGAATGCCAATGGGTTTACTTGTAGTTACGATGAAATAGATGAGGTGCGCTTCCCGGTGAGGAGAGTGTTAATGCGTGAGGTCACAGGCTTGACCTGACCTTTGACCTGACCTTCCGAAAGATATTTGCATGGTTGCACAATCAAGAGACTGTTTTAAATAGGGTAAAAAATAGTATACTATGTGCTGTTATGTTTTGTAAAATTACAGCAAATAAGTTTGACATATGCTATATCGTAGCATTTATTTAATTTTATGCACTTAATATACTGACATTTACTGTTTTCCTGGGAAACTATTAAACACAAGGGATATCATCTGTGAACAAAGCCCAAATTTTTTCCAAAATTTATAAATATGCTTCAGTGTTATTTACATTAAAATCTTCTGATTTAGTTCTATGCAGCTTTTATGGCTGTGCGATCTTTTAAAATGTGTAATATAGTTATTTATGTGGTGCCCTATAAACCTAGCTTCTTATAAAATTGTAGGAGAAAACTATACATTTTGCCTGTATTAAAGTCAACCTCATGAGAGACCTCCTGAATTCTCAAATACTAAATTAGCGGAAGTAGAGGAGCGGAAAAAAGTTCGATGACCTGTGTATTCACTAAATGCTTTTTAAATATCATAAAGTCAGAAATTGTATTATTTTAGCGTTATCATTTTTACTTACTCTACTACGTAGAGTAAGTAGGGTAAGTATTGCATTCCACCCAAAAATTCGATACTGAGATTTCACCGGAAATACATGTTTTGAGACCCCCTGAATCCAAAAAAAGCATTTTTGGAAACATGTCCGTGTGTGTGTCTGTAAACAGCATAACTCAGAAAGGAACAGTTGGATAAACACCAAATTTGGCATTTAGGTTCAGTATCTTCCAGAGATGCGACACAAAGGTTTTCAAGAAAATCCCCCCACCCCAGATTACCCTTTACATTGAACATTTTTCGAAAATTTTTATTTTCTCAAAAATGGCTCTAACGATTTTGATTAAAATATATGTTTAAGATATTTTCATGACAAATAAAACGTATATCTCGAATTTTCTGCGAATGTGTCGAAAAGTATTCTTCATTATGAACGACTTTTGCATAACTGGTAAACCATAAGAGATAGACAAAATTTTACTAACAAAAATGTAGATCGCGTTAAAATACACAATTTATGTCATATACGTTTTTATTGTTGAGTGAACCATTTTCGAGATATTGCTTGTTATTTCCTTAAATTTTCCAATACTTATTTTCTCATATTGCGATTTCGTTATTCATTTTTTGTTGGATATGCAAAGAGTATTAATTTTTGGTAAAGAGAATGGCGCTGCACCTAGCAACCAGCTATTAAGAGATATGTCTATGCTTAAAAGCTACTGTATTTCTATATTGCTCTTGCAAATACAAAACAAGGGGAACATAGTACGCCTTAAGCGATAGTCAAATATTTTTAGAACTGGTCGCTATGTGTAAAATGTAATTCTCTGTGCATGTCAAAAGATCGTTTCTGCAAATGTTTATCTCGATTAATATGAAATAGATGGAGAATAAGAGTTTGTAAAAATAGTTTGTACAACAGTAGAGAAAGTCATGTGAGTGTAACACATTAGATTTTTAAGTTCTCTTTTCTCGGGTTTTCATTTGTCAGCACATTTTCATTTTCAAATGTTCCACTCGATGTACTTTGCGGTATAAATCAATGGAATGTTGTATATTTTATAAGTATACAAATATTTTAATTACAATAAACATTACAAATAGTTTAAAATTTTGTATGTAACAGGATTAAAAATGATTAGATGCATTTTTGTTATGCCTAGGTATGTAGTTATTAAACAATATTTATATTGTGTACATTTTTGTCTCTCCTATATTTAACATTCATTTTCTCTCAAATTAGTAGGATAATTAAATCTCTTAAACTTACTAATATATTTTAAGGTATTAAATTTTTCCCAAACTTACTGCATTGTGTGGAGCAAATTTTCAAAACAGTAAAAAATAATACAATATTAATATCTCAAACTAATTTTAAAATATGCATGAAATTCGATGCATAGATTATACATTAATTGCTGCTTTCTGTATTAAAATTTCAAACTAAATCAACCTGAAATTGTGGAGTTCTGAAATTTAACAGATGGACATCCTTAACGGGAGAAAGAATCTCGAAAACAGAATTTGATAAATGTAGCGGCGTATACTTGAGAAAAAAAGGCCTATTGCATTCAAAGAATAAATTTCACAAAGCTAATTTTAACATTCCAAGTCACCAAGAATAGAGTAGTATCACAAGTTATTAAATATAGACTCAAGATTTTTATTTGTATTTATAAGGTGTGTTTTGTAAGAGTTTTGCTAGAGGTTAAAGCTGCATATTTACTTAGTACGTGTTATATAATCGTTTTGCCATTAGGGCAGTAATCTTTCTTATTATTTATTTTAAATAAACTAAGTATATTAATAGATTACATGAGTGATGCGTTACAACTGCATAAATTTAATGCCAATATTAAAATTCACAGAGGGAAAATCACAATAGAAGATGCACACGTGAAAGACATTTTAACATCACAAGGCATCCGATAAAAAAATCCTGTATTATTAAAGTTAACTTATGAGAGCATTAGAACTCATTCTAGCATTAAACAGAAAAATTCTCACCATCGTCATAAGATAATAAACCGCCTAATCTCTGGTTATGGGAAATGCGTTTGTGCTTAGTACACAACATTTAGGTAATCGGTTTTAAAATCATTAAGAATTCCAAAGAAATAAATAACTAAACGTATAATAAAGGAGTGTCCCTTGTCTAATCCGTGGTTTAATATTTACATCGATGAAGCTGTGAGAAAATTGGATGCGCAACTAAATTTTGTTTTATTGGGAAGCTACTTCTAAATGCAAATAATTTTTGCCGACGGTCTGTTGACCCACTAGATACTGAGAAAATTTTACGAAAAGTATTTTAATTAAACATAAAACAGCTTTAAGTTAAATTGTGAAGGTATATAAAAATACAAAAGACCTCGGACTCAACCCAAACGTACCAAAATTACAATTAACAATAGCAGTTTATAGCCCTTTTAATTTTAATCACTTACGATTTAAAATTATATTTGGCCAATCCCTCAACCTAGGAATAAAATTTACCATATTTGTATAGCTTCTGGGAAAAATTAAATGAGCTCTGATGAAAAGAGTCCGGAGGGAAACCATATTGAAACTTTATCAAATAATGATTCTGCTATTTCTTAAATGCAAAGGCAGGTTTGAGTTCCTACCAAACAACACGACAAAGAATAGCGATGGTGGAGACGAGTTTATTAAGTCCATTTGCCGGTTACTGGTTTAAAGACCAAAAGAGAAATCCTGAAATTCGTTAAAGAGGTACAAACTATCAACAGAAAATATTCTGGAAATCTCCTATGAGAAGTAATTACTTTAATTACAGATTGAAGGAGTTACAGTAAATTTTATCTTGATTTTAACACTACTTATTCCCACTCCAATGCTGCACAGAGTAAAATCCTCAACTATACATTAAGTTACGCCCTACTAGATAAGTATAAGAGAAAATGGTCAAGAAAAACTTTTTTCACAGTAAAATAGGATAGGATTTGAGGGAGAGGGGCACAGCACTGCACTTAGACCATCTCAGTAGGCTCATTGTGTTTTAAATGACCCTAGGAAGAAGGGATGAAGGGGAAACCTCATCCGGAGGACGATGGCGCTAGCGAGGGTGGGGTGCCTAACTATTCCAGATGACAATCCGACGTGAGCCTTTCTCTGCCATCATAAACCTGTTGGCTCCGAAAACGAACCACCCAGAAAGGGACACCACTGGCCATTCAAGTGCTTTATATAGCGCAAACTTTACCGTCCTGCCGCCAAGCACCAACAACCATCGTCTGTTGCTGTAACCCTGAAACACATGAAGGTGAATAGATGAAAATAAATGATGTGAATAGGAAATGATGGACGGTAAATTCATGGTAAAGAGGAATCACCTCAGGATATGCCTACCGACATGGGAAAACCACGAAAAACCCAGGGTCAGGGTGGTCACGGGTGGTTCGTACCCGTGACATCCGGAATGCGAATCTCATACATAACCTGGAGCCATCCTGCTTGGTTCTTAGTAAAATCTGATACAAGGAATTGGCTGCATTCAATGGAAAAATGAATGTAAACAGTCATAATGTCTATGATTGGCCTGCAAAAATAACTATGAAGATAACAATCAGCAAGTAATTCACAAATGTATAGCTCATAGTTCTAAGGGCAGTTCTTAAGATTATAGCCGTAAAAGCAAGTTCTAAATCTGTACGATTGAGTAATATTATATGGGAACACAACAGTAGTACCTCTGAATCCATTTGGAATAGTTCAAATAAACACCAAGTAAGTTAATTTCGCTGTTTAAATAAGGGATTGTAGTGCCTGAAAGTCGAACTAGGATAATAAACGCGATAATTTTATTAATTTACAGGGGAAAACCAAGCCTGGATAAAAAAACTTTTATTCCGAAAGTCCTCTTAATACATTAGAAAGAAAAAACAAATGTAACGTTTCTTAATTAAGGTAATCAACAGAACCTTAGGCAGAAAATAAAGAATTTGATTCTTTAGACAGTACATTTTATTCTGTAGTTGATATAATTCCACATAAAAGATAAATTAACATAACTAAATATAAAAATAGTAAGCACACAGGTTTCGATACAGTGTGTTGATGTAGAAATTTTACCAGCCATTTATCATAAAAAAACATCTTTGTTGTCAACAGAAAGTTCGCATGGACCTGCACCAAACAAATGCACGCACGCAATTTCGTGCTTACACGCAGTCTCTCTGAAGAATCCTTCAAAGGTTCCTTTAAGGGAGGAGGGATTTTCAAGTACCCTCAACAATATATAGAGGTGTGAAAATTATTAGACTAGTACATTTATACGACAAAAATGTTTTAAGTTCTGAGTTTGAATATAATTTACGTGTGTTTAAAGTCAAATCTACGCGATAGATGTGAATACCTATCAGCTATTTTTTATTTTGAATATTTCTTTTGTCGCACCGCTGCATTATTAATTTTTCTTGGGACACATCATTTTTTCAACCTATGCCTCAAAATTATCCATAGAACAAAAGGTGCACGTAATAGAACAACTGCAGTATTTAATTTCCGGATATAATCTTGAATTTTTACAGATAACACTAAGGAGAAGAATGGCTGAAAACGGTAATATATGATTTATTTATGGCAAACTTGAAATAAATTTGTCAACATTACTTTGAAGAAAAGCGATCTCCATCTATACAGAGTACAAGATAAAAGTTGACTGTAGTTTTTCATACCTTATATAGTTAACTAATTCTGATTGATGGAGAATTCTATAAGCATTTATCACGCTAGAACTTATATATTGGATACATAACCTTGGTCAGTAAATAACCAAAACTTACTTTGGGTCTAATAATTTCACAACTCTGTACATAAATTGCAAAGAGAGGTGTTTTAACAGGCTATTTAAATTTATCGTTGGCTTATACAAACCTCTTGACTTCGGTTTTGGTCAGTGGTCAGCTAAATAGTATTTTAGTAGTGATTAATGCCCATTCTTACTGCATACGACATCATAGGCGGTGTACTCTGACAATACATGAAATAAAATGATAATTAGGAAAGTAAATTTTGGAAGGAAACGTTCTCCGGGCCAAAGTTTAGGGTACCTACCTGGCATTTACCATTTATGAGGATTGCTGAGGGAAAAAATCGCAATCAGAAATGACGTTCTGGAAAGATTTGAATCGCAGGCCTCTGATTCACAAGTTCATACCTTAACTATCCCGGGTACCCTTATAGGTGAAAATAGCCAGTATACGAACGGATATTTCTGATAAAACCTTAATATATCCATTTATTAGATTTTAAGTATAAAAGTATTTCAATTTCTTTTCAGCGGGTATTTTAGTATCTCCATTTATTTAATAAATAATTTAAAAAAACTGGTAAGCTTCTGTTAAAGATAAAGAAATAAACACCAGTCAATAACAGCTGTTTAAAAACAAGAATTTAGGATTTCAAATATCCATTAAAGCTTCCTTTCTTTCCCTCTCAGTCACCCTCTCCCCTCTCTCAAAATATTAATCTTTGCATTCTGAGAAGGAGAAATATAGCACCAACAGCTTGGCACCTTTATGCTGTATCTTAATTTGTGCTCAACTAAACCCGAGCACGCTTTTCTTGCCTTAAACGGTAGAAGTAATTCGTATGTTGCCATAGAAACTATTAACTCCTTTGAGCTGGGCAACCCTTTAAACAGCCATACGTTAATTGCAATCTAATTTTGTAAAATACGGCGTTGGCCAGCCAACCGACACGGTTAAATTGTCTCGTACATCGCAGAGTTACTGTCTTGTATCTGCCTGACATCCTGAAAGAGAGAATTTCATTCTAAAGTAGTGAAGCTACGCGCTATTTAACAGGAGTTTTTTAAAGTCTAAAATGCGAATGTATTTCACTTTAAGCAGATATTTGCTTTATGTCGGTAGGCTTGGAAGAGAGTAAATAGTGATTCCCTTGCCTCTCAAACTACACCGCTGTGTTTGTGTTTCTCTACAAAAGCTCTTCCTCGCTATTCGTGCAATCCTCAGCTCTTTACGAGATAAAATATTTCCTTTGATTTTTCACAACTCTGCGAAGGGATTATTAAAGTCCGGCCAACCAAGAATGAAATTCCGTATTCTCAACCAGCCCAGTTCAGCGTTTTCGCGAACCACGTGTACAACAAATTAGCATAAAACAGTGTCATGTATTATATTAGAAATAACCAAGCGAGATGGCACCGCGGTAACGTGTGAGGCTCACATTCGGGAGGTCTGCGGTTCGATTCCCTTCGACCGCTCACTATGGACCGTGGGTTTCCCGTGGTTTTCCCTGGTAGGTGAGCGAATACTGGGGTGGTTTCTCATCTATCACATTTTCCTTTCTACATTTCCCTCTCATTCCGTTTCCTTATCTTTCTGGTGTGCTTCTAGGTTTCGTGGCGTATGGCGGTGCGGGACAGATGGCGTGGCTGCTTGCTCAAAGGAAAGGGTACTCTTGAGGCTGTTAGATCGACGGGTCGTTCATCGCCCCCTCTAGGCAGCCTCTGAAGTGGGACGGGTCTTCGAACCTGAAACTGTTAGGGACTTCCGCGCGTCTCTGTGGTATTCTTCCTGCGGCCTATGCCTTCCCGTGGTTCCTTCACTTCATTCCTCCTTGGAGGTTGGTCGCAGGTGCCTCCCTCCGTTGTATAACCTATACCTATATTAGAAATAAACTTTATATATCGACAGGTGAAAATCACCTATTGCCTAACGTGAGAATTCATTACCCAACGTTAGAATTCATTGCCCAACATGAGATCCGAGGTGAAGGACTCTCTTCAAAACTTTCTAAAGTTTTTAATATTGCAGTTTAAACTTCAGGGAGTATGGACCTATGTATATATGGTACAGGTTAACCTACATAATAATCCCAAATAACAACTTTTTGGTCTACACACTATGATGCTGATTACATGTGACGTGCCTTAACTGTTATGGCATCCATAATACTTCAGCGCCTCATTATGATCTTACTCAGCGACGCGCGCATCTCCCCTATCGCTCTATACCTTTTAACAACTTCAAATCAGTAGCCCATTGGATCCATCCTCCAGATATATAATGAAATATTGTTACATGCTGGGGTGAGGGTCAAAAGTTTTCCAGCAAATTATTAAATTTTAATCACCCCAACAGCACATGAGGGGAACGTAACACACACACAGCGAGAGGACCAGGACCTTGATGTTCACATTCCAATGCAGGCGTGGGATTTTGCAACAAATTACACAAATTTCATATCATTCACATTACCTGTGGTTTATTAAATAAGTAAGTTGTGACCCTACATTACATACACAAGGGAATATAGGATTGAGGAGAGATGCCTCACACACAAAACCTATACCTTAAACACCAACTCTCAGACTGACCTCACACACAAAGAAAGTACCGCTAACATCTATCCCCCCTCTCTTCGCTCTGGCTAGGCTCGCCGGCCAGAGGTGCAGAGTGTCATGCCAGACGGAAATCCAAACACAAGCCGAAAGAAATACTCAAATTACCCCAAAAATGCTGTCGCCAATGTGACGCAATAATGTGTCTAGCATGACAATGCCTACTAATACGCCACATTATGTGTATTTAAAATAAAATAAATTTTGTTCATTGTAATTTTAATATTCTAATAAACTGAGTTCGCTGCACTGTCTTCAATATGTGTTGTCATTACGTTATCTGCAAAAAATTCATAAATGCTGCGTGGACTCAAAAGTGCTGCCATCTGTTGCAACCTCAAGGTACTGCCATCCGATCAGCATTTCATCACACACACTGAACAAGGTAACATTTTTTTTTGTAAAAACCAAAGTTTTGAAATTATAGTGTGGTCGACCAAAAACAAACGTATACAACTTGGCTATAATGGTAATTAAGACGGTCGTATGAACATTATAAACATACTGGCGTCTTAATTACGATCATTATACTCTTGTTGTATAATATACTATTACATGCAACGCTACGCATGATAATGATTTAAACTACTCTTAAGAATCATTTACTGTAAAAGTAAAGAGAGAAAGGTGTAGATAGAGTCGCCTAGTTTCATCTCATGACTTCTCTATTTACATTGAATGTTTCTTAAGAGCGTTATTATGCACAGTTTTGGGCATAATGACTATTGCTACTTGTGTTACTTAGATTAAACTTTTTAACGTACAGAATAAACTAAGAAATCAATAACTTTCTAAAACAGATCAAATCCTTCATCTTCGAAGACTTTTGTTTTAAGACGAGACATTTATATATTAATGTTAGTGAAATTAATTGCATTAAAATGTTCATGTATATAAATGAAAGCAAAGGGTTATTATGGAAACGCGATTTGCTTTTTGTTAGGAGAAAAACCTGATATAATTCACGAGCGAGATTTTTAAAGATGTATGTTTTTAAATATTCATTTTCTGAATATATAACAGGCTTGTACGTTACTGTAGCTAAAGTAATAATCGTTTAAATACGCTTGGTATTTACAAACAATTTATTGTAAAGAGAATTGAGAACTTGTAGGCGGCACCTGACCGAAAATGTTTAGTTGCTTTGGTTTACTTATTTGTCCATATTTTCCCGTTGTCTATTTATTCATTTAATTTCCTTCTTCACGATTATCGCTGGCAAAATTGATCACTCATATAGATTTCTGTTATACAGACCCCACAGATCTTCTAAAGGAGTCTGAACCAAAGCATTAACTTATAAGTCTAAGGGGCGTAAATCATTCAAGCATAAACGTAATCAGAGAAAGAATAAGAAACGAGAGCTAAGCTATGTGTGTGTGTGTGTGTGTGAGAGAGAGAGAGAGAGAGAGAGAGAGGCATTAGTTTTTGAAAATCTATACATTTAATATTAAATTCTACCATAACATCGTGTGCCTCTTCTAAAAGATTCACTAAAATTTAGGTATTACTCTTATTCCATATCATATCGTTATGAAAATGTTCATATGTTTTTACTTTCTGCGTATTTGAATACTTTGACTTTTTTATTTGCGTTTCGGTAACATTAATGCACTGAATCATAATATATAATATATATTATTATTGTTGTATCTAAACGCTTAAGGACCAAAGTAGTAATTATTTAAGTGACAAATACATAGAAGTAGTAGCCTCTTTCTTGATAATTTTTTCATCCAACGAGATTAAGTTCTTTGAGTTCTTTCTTATATACTTTATCGATTGCAGCAATCATGTTAGACTTTATTTGTAGTCTAGTATAGAAAAACATTTCTTTTTGGCTGTTCTGGATTTTTGACATTCCAGGTAATTCATTTCCCACCGACCCTTCTCTCTATAAGGTCGAGTAGTCGTTAATCATATTACATTGTACGGACTATTTACACCAATCAGAGTAGAATTCGTTAAGTGAGGCTATTCCTGATTCCCTTTTATTTCACACAGACACCACATCCCCCATTGGTGCATATTTGCTTTTTAAAATGGTGTGGATGCACTGGAGTTAATGTGGAAAGCTTGAGGAGGAAACCCACAGTTCTGATCTAGAGATACAGCCAATGATCCCAAAAAGTATTCGTCTACGCTTTAAAAATACTTACACACACGAAGAAAAAATTATTTTTCTTAATACACAGAAAGAGCGAAGGACATTGAAAGTTTATGTACTCCAACGTTTTTCCAGATCTTTCATTTTATTAGTCTTATATTTGTTTAAATGCCACCGCCTTTTTAACTTGTACATGTGTGATATTTGCAAAATTATTTTATCCGCACTTAGTAAGGCATGTTTTTATATAATACAATTGAGGAAAAAACAAATTTGTGAAGCATTAACGAGGAAGATAATAAAAAGAGGAAGATAGTTATTAAAGTATTTGATATATTTTTTCTGTGTCAAAACCATTTTCTTAATTTCAGATATTATACCAAAAACTTGCTTGTAAAATAATTCTGTAAACACCGCAAAATATAAAATTGAAAACTTAGAGCATTTTCAAGAATTGTAAACTAATAAAATAAAACACTTGAAAAACGCTGGACCATGTAAACTGTAATGCCATTTGTCCTCCTCCACACACTCCATCTATTTCCCTGACCCGCCACTTAAATGTAGCCAATCACTGTGGTTTCCATCTTTCTTCGATGTTGATGCCCATGTGAAATTCCCTTCCATTCTCAAAATATACTCTGAATACATTCTCTCTATACTAAAAATTAGAATTTGGTCTCCTTTAATTTGGCGTGGAGACGAAGTCTTTCTGAGGTCTCCACATAACCTTCTTATGGGTTACAGATTTTCACAGCAAATTTTAAGATTAAAAGCAAGTATTGTTATTTTTATTATATGATTCCTCTGTTTCCGAAGCATGTAATCTACCAATATCAAAACACTGTCTGCTGTCTAGTTATTATGCATAAAGAGTGTTTTATTTATAAAATATATATGCACATATTGCATTATTGTCTACTGAGAACTTTTGTTTTTCTGATACCGCAGTGCTACTTGGCTGGTATTGAAAATCAGGTACATTTATTGTAATTTACATTATCCAAATTAAATTTATATTACTTAGATCTGAATTTCAAAAGGAAATTCCATCTATACTAAAAAGTGGAGTTCAGGCTTTCTAATATTTTCGAATATAATGAATCATTCATAGCTTACGAGAACAGTTTCATGTTTTGACAAAGTTTGCATAATAAACATGCCAGTCTCTTGTGATTATATAAGTTGGTGTTATTAAAGCCGTCGAGTATGTTCTAGTGACTTGATGTGCCGGGCGCCGCGATTTCAAGCCTGATTGAGTTTCATTAGTTCTGGGGCGGTGTGTCACACCGCAGAGGCCATTCTTGTGGCTGTAAACGCGAATTAATCTTTTTAGGTCAAACTCTGAATGAACAAAGAGAAAAAACTTTACCACTTGTTTTTGCTGCGGCTTGCTGAACAAGCTCAACATGAAACTTATTTTTTGTGTCGTTGTTTAATCGCTCATGTTCAACATGGAAGAACGTCCATGTCGATGTCCCAAGGTTGTGGGAATAAATGTAACGCATAGCTTTGATGTGGTTGTCTGGAATCCACAACAGCGCATAATTCAAGAGAGATGGGGAAAAATGAGACATTGTTGGGGAAACATTGGTGTCATTCAATAGAGTAAGTGGATAAGCTCGGATTAACTGCACCATGAAAGAGGTAAATTGACAATTATATCACAATGCAACGTTATTTTTTTTAAGTCCCCTTGTTTACTCAGTGTATTCGTATTCTTTACCGCTTATTACCGCAAGTGTACAACACACAGTCACACACAAACCCCCACTCGAACCCGCGATCCTCAGCTTGGCGAAGCGCCGAAGCTATACACTTCAGCGACCACGGTTACGAGGGCCGACACGGTATAAAGTGTTGTATTTTATGTATGTGGATAATTCGTGCTACATATAAATAAATTAAAACACTTTACTTGTTAGACAAAGGCGAAGTGGCCTATTTGTGGAGAAACAGAAATATAGCTTCATATATTATCTGAGCTAATACTGCAAACAAGGAGGAGGAATTTACTCGGAAATAATTAATCAAGATGGCTTCGCGCTAACGTGCGAGTCTCGCATTCAGGAAGTCCCGGATTCGATTCCCGGCGAACGCCCAGTCTCACTATGGATTTTTCGTGATTCCCCAGATTGTGGTTTCCCCGAGTCCATGCTGAGGTGGTTTCTCCTCTGTCACGATTTCCTTCCCATTATTTCCCCTTCATTCCGTTTCTTTCTCAACTTTCAGGCGGCTTCTAGGTTTCGTGGCGTATGGCGGTACCTCGACGCGTCGTTAAACGATCTCTCTAGGCAGCTCCAGCAGTTGACGGGTCTTTGAACCTAGACTTGTTAGAGACTCGCACGTCTCTGTGGTCTTCTAACAGCAGCCTATAGCCTCCTGTGATTCCCTCACTTCATCCTTCCCTCCTGGGGGGTAGTAGCCACAATGGATCTGTGTAGGCCTAAGTGACGCGGTGCCCCTCTCCCTTGTATAACCCTAACTCTACTTGGAAATAAGTTTGTAGATTCGTGCAAGTTAGCATATTGGTCCTTGTCGAGTTAGAAGCCAAAGATCAAATATAAGTACGATTTAATTTTTTAATTTATCTACCGTTTGTCTATAGAAGCTAAAATGGTATTTCACTTGGCCCAAAAAATTCCATATTGAAACTTCATCAGTTCTAAAAGTAAGCATTTTTATTTTCTCTAATACGTACTTACAGTAATTAGAGGAAGTAGTGTATTCCCCCAAAAATGCATTGTAAATTCTGAAGAAGGTTAATTTTATGGTGGTGGTGTTTTGTATTTCGACTGTTGGGGAGCCGAACCACACGTATGGTACCCGGTAACCTTCGCCCCAAGTTTAAAAATATTAACTTTGTAATTTGATTGTTTCTTTAAATATTATATATTTATGTTTGCCTCGGCTGCGTCAGCATTATTGTTAGAGACATGGATTTCTTTGCAGGGAGTGGTGCGGCTGCAGAGTAGGCTTACACAGATTATAATTTGCACTTCACTCATTTATTAATTCTTTAAACGATTAAAATAACACGTCGCTGATATAGAGAGCTGTGAAATTATTTATTAATTACTTGATTTTTTTTAAACACATAAATTATTTTCGTCTCACACTGAATACGTATTAAACTTCTCGAGGACGCGTTTCGAGTCTGGTTAGGAACGCTGTTTGCTATCAACTGATTTCTGAATTTGTAAATTTTGCTTCATTTCAGTTTCTGATTGGCTAATCCTAATCCAGTAGAATACTTTCATTTAACTTAAGCTTCTTTCTGGTTGTTCATTGGCTATTTTATAAACTGTCTCAAAAATTACATTATTGTTGCTCCAAGAATTACCAGTAGTATTATTAAACTTTCTAATTCATTATTGCCTCAAGGTTACTTCATTTTTTCCTCATTGTTGGCAACTTTTAACCTATTCTTCTCACAGCTCCTACATTATTAAATTACGTAATACATTCACATAACATTATTGAACATTTACATAATAATATAAACATTAATACAATGACTGTAACATACACATTTTACATGTTGTTATATACACATATTGCTTTAAGGCGGGCTGTTATTATATTTTATATTATATAATTTCACTGAAATAATTTGTGTGTTAAAAATACTGCCTCAATTCGTGTTTTGAGGTCCCCTGAACCTCAGAAAAAGAATTTTTAGAAAAAGGACTATATGTGTCTGTGAACAGCATACTAGGCATTTAAGTTGAGGAATTTCCAAGGATGCGACATGAAGAGTTTGAAGAAAGTCTAAGCTATTTTCATGGCAAAAAATGTATATCTCGAATTTTCTGGGAATAACCTCTGAAGTTCTTGTTATTCTGAACCACTTTTGTATAACTGGTAAATCATAAGAGATAGACAAAGTCTTACTACACAGATCATATAGATCTCATCGAAACACACAGTTTATATAAAATAATTTTCCGAGATATTCTTTGTTATTGGTTTAAATTTTCAGATACTTTATACTTTTTTCAACTTCAAATTCCTATTACTTTCCTTGTTTGTTTGTTTGTTTCTTTCTTTCTTTTTCCTGTGTTCATACAAAGATCATAATTTCCATAACTTGAGAGGATTTTACTATAGCTTTAGTTTATTGTATTCTTCTTATACCTGAACGAAATAAGTACATGAGTAATGAAGGTTTATCTGTGTTACTAAGAAGTGCATAGAAGAATAAGCTTTCGTAAGAATAGTTTGTAAAAGAGTGAGTTGAAAAGGTCATGTGAATGCAACGCATAAGATTTTTAGAACTTGGGCAGTTGCGCTTGCGCTTGCGCGAGTGTGTGTGTGTGTGTGTGTGTGTGTGTGTGTGTGTATGAGAGAGAGAGGGTAGAGACAGAGAGAGGGCATAACTCCAAAACTAAAAGTCTGATAAATATAAGCTTAAAACTTGTCATACTTATCTGACACCGTTTAGAAAGTGTCATACTAGGCAAAAAAAATTCTCAAAAAAAAACTCCAAGAATTCCTTGAGATAGTGCAATAAATGCAATTTATGTCTTGAATGTCCCCATTTATTCCCAATGAGTTTTCTTTGCAGTTGTTTTGCAACTTAGAAACTATAAGACAGCGACAAAGCTTACTTCATGGCAAATATAGAGCTTCTTAAAATTACGTTGCTGTAGCATTAGCCGCTTCCGAATAATTCGATGTTTTCCGCTTGAATCTTCCAGTGTCCTAAATACTATGTTTTGCTCTTTTGAGTAGATGCAAAGAATATGTAACATCAGGGCAGGCATCGCAGAACAGTTGATTGCGGCACCAGCCTTATTGTACAAGCTGTTGTATTCCTACTACAAATTTGTAGTAAAACCTCTTCTGCCAACAACTATTATGAAGTAGATACGAAAGCAAATGTTTTTATGAATAACTTGCAGGATAGGTGTAGAAATCACCTATATTAGAGAAAGTTACGTGCATAGCACATTATGTGCTTAATAATAACAATATCTTTTATGTATGTGTGTATTTATTTCCACAATGCTCTACAAAAATCTTACAATTTTAATACATTACTTTGAGTTGGTACTTTTTTGTTCTTTAGTCCATCATGCATCAGATCTGCAGACGCGAAGGAGGATTATATTAGCAGCGGTTGAAAGAGATTTTGTTACAACTCGCAGATGTATTGACATATAAGGCTAAAATCTAATGCCTTTAGAAACAAAAGGAACGTACACGCTTTATAATTCAGTATGCCTGTATGAGTCCATACAGAAGTTGTCAGCTAGGGAGTGTTGAGAGTTTGTTGAATAAATATCTAGATTGCTGTATTTTTATTTCGTAGATATTTTCGGGTTATTTTATTTCATTTGTTATTTATTTATTCATTTATTGTTCCTCAGAGACCGTTATTATTTCATAAAAGTTCATGAATATTTATAATTTAACAAGTTATTCATAAAAAGCGAGAATTCTGTTATACCAAAAACCGATTTGGGACTTCTAGCTGTTATTTTAATTCACAGAAAATGTCAAAATCATTATCACTACCAGTACCGAGCGAGGTGGCGCCATGGTAACTCGTGCGACTCACATTCGGGAGTTTCCGAGTTCGATACCCGGCGCCCGCCCACTCTGACCCATGTTTTTCGTGGTTTCCCAGGGTCGACAGGCGAATGCTGGGGTGGTTCCTCTTCTATCACAACTTTCCTCTATCCATCATCTCCCTCATTATCATCTGTTTCAGAGTTATAGGACCACGCAACGGTGTTCGGCGGAATGCGGCTGGACGGTGGATGTGCGCTTTGGAGAGGTGTTTCACCGGCACCAGTCGGGACCCGCCTCCAAAGTGGCCACCTAGGAGGCCTTGTTTAGCTAAGACAAATCGTAGTCCTTTTGATTTTGGTGTAGCTGAATCGGAATTAGTATCAGAGTTTAATGTGGAATACGGGAGAAGAGATATTACACCGATTTTTACTTTCCCTCTTACGCATAGTAAATAGCGGAAGTGCTGTATTCCACAGAAATTCCATGTTCAGATTCAGGCCCCCTGAATAAAAAAAGGCTGATGTGTTACACTCACATGACTTTCTCTACCCTTGTACAAATGATTTTTACAAACGCTTATTCTCCATCTACTTCATGTTAATCGAGATATCGAGATGTTAATCTTATTGCTGATTTTCTTGTAGATGCAAGGGGAATTGGTAGGCTTTAAGCGATAGTCAAATATTTTAAGAGCTGTGGAGTATTCCATTCCAGGACAAAAAAAAATTAATAACGAATTCCCATTTGATAAAAAGTGTAAGTATTGAAAAATTTAAGGAAATAGCAAGCAATATCTCGAAAATGGTTCACCCAACAAAAAACATATGACATAAATTGTGTGTTTTAACGCGAGTTACATTTTTGTGTAGTAAAACTTCGTCTATCTCTTATGGTTTACCAGTTATGCAAAAGTCGTTCACAATGAAGAATACTTTTGGAGGCATTCCCAGAAAATTCAAGATATACATTGCATTTCTCATGAAAATATCTTAAACTTATGATACTTTAATCAAAATCATTAGTCATTTTTGAGAAAATTAAAATTTTCGAAAAGTGTTCCATGTAAAGTGTAATCTGGGGTGGGGGGATTTTCTTGAAAACCTTCGTGTCGCGTCTCTGGGAGATACTAAACCTAAATACCAAGTTTGGTGTTTATTTAACTGTTCGTTTCTGAGTTATGCTGTTCACAGACACATACGGACATGTTTCCAAAATGCATTTTTTGGATTCAGGTCTCAAAACATGTATTTCCGGTGAAATCTCGGTATCGAATTTTTGGGTGGAATACAATACTTCCCCTACTTACTGTACGTAGCAGAGAATGTAAAAATTTTAGATACAGGTCTGTGTGTCTGTGAACAGCATAACTCAAAAACGAAAAGTTTAATAAGTTAGGATCTTCCAAAGATGCGACACGAAGATTTTTAAATAAATCCCGCACCCCCGACTACCCTTTAAATGGAACATTTTTCGAAAATTCTGATTTTTAAAACAAATGGCTCTAAGTATTTCGTTAAAATACCACATATTAAAGATATTCACATACAAATAAAATGCACACCTTGAATGTGAATAGCCTGTGAAGTCCTCTTCATTCGGAAGGAATTTTGTATAATCTGTATAACTGATAAACGTTAAGTATTAGACGAAAACGTACTACACAACAAATTTAGATTTCTTTAAAACACAAAATTTATTTCAAATAAATTTTTTGTGGCATTAGGCAATTTTGAGATCTCTGTTATTAATAGTTCGAATTGTTCATTATTTGGTTATCCTCTTTGTACCAAACTTGGCATTTAGGTTCAGTACCTTCCAAGATTTTTCATGAAAAGCCTCTCACCCCAAGCTACCCTTTACATGGAACATTTTTTAAATGTTTTATTTTCTAAAAATTGTTGTAAATAAGTCCTGCCAATATTCAGTTATTTCTCGCGATTGCATGGAAACACATTTAACTATTGCTCTTTCCTTTGTATCTATAACGAAATGTATAATTAGCTAATTCTGCAAAGGCTTATTTGATTAAAAATAAGCTTTAGGAACTTTAATTTTCACAACCACTAATAAAGATACAGTGTAGAGAAAGACATGTGAATTTATCACATTAGGTTTTTTAGCTAGATTAAGCAAATGAAATCAGTGCTTACAAATCTTAGGAATAGGCTTTGAAGCAAGAAATAACTGTCCAAAAAGCTGCTCTATTACCTTTAAACGAATTTTCGTTAAGGTATCTCCTCCGTAGTGTGCACATTACCATGTTATGCAATCTCAGAACAAAGCGGAGGGAAACCTTAAAAAGAAAAAGCTTTCTCGTCTCTGTGCGTTTTCAATTAAGGCGGATAGAAGTGGAAAGCGCAAGAGCCTGGAAGATTAATATTCAGCTCATTGTTACCTTCAGAGCCCGTCTCGAGGTAGGTCAGCTGCAATACAGTGAAGTTCTGTATCGTTTGGAAATCCAC
Source organism: Deroplatys truncata (assembly GCA_030765065.1). NCBI lineage: Eukaryota > Metazoa > Arthropoda > Insecta > Mantodea > Mantidae > Deroplatys > Deroplatys truncata. The sequence continues at coordinate 58,554,768 of CM060979.1, read as the reverse complement.
ACCAGACGCCCAGCCAGCAAGTATTCTTGGAATGTTATACTGCCTCTCCTTTCGGCAGTGAGATAGGAGCTATCTGCTAGAGGTACAGTAAAACTCTTTGACTGTCCGTATAGATCTACCGAACACAGCCCTTCAGCTCCTAAAGGAGCAGTTAAAATCCATAAACGCAATGTATCTCCATTACATCTCATTAGTATGTATGTATTTATTTATTCCTGTGATATAATAAGACGCACAGACTGTCCCCAAATTCATAACTAACTCCCCAGCGTTGTATTCTACAGACAAATCAGAGAAAGTAGTATTAAAGAACACTTCTAAGTGTAAAAGTTATTGCCTTAAAAAATAAATAAAAAGCTGCGAATGATATAGCACTTGTAGCACGAGGGCTGATCAATAAAGACTAAGACTGTTTTTTTCCTGTCGTTTCCTTGATAGTTTTATGTGTCTACCACGAATACTTGAAAAGAGCAGGATTTCATGTATAATGTCCATAAGCGACAGCACTCTTGTAACGGTAGGTTGGTAGTAATGCTGTATATTGTTGACCCTACTTGAATTTCGCATACTACAAAATGGAGGTGACACGAGAGGAGCAATACAGCCCAATAAAATTTTATTTTCGTTTAAATCATACAGCCTTGAAACTTTCGAAAAGCTGAAGCAAACATGCGGTGAATATGCACTACCTCGTGCAACGGTGCTTACGTGGTTCAAGGACTTCAAAGAAGGGCGAGTCCTCTGTGCTAAGCAAGATGGGCCTGGTGTTTTGGAATGGAATGATTTACCAGCATGCAGTTCCCCCCCTCACACTACTGTTACAGCAGCTACTACACGTCAGTATTGGCTACACTGAGGAAGCACATTACAGGGAAACGTCCAGAACATCATCGGAATGGGTGGCGACTTCATCACGACAACGCGCGGCCTCACATCGCAAATCAAGTCCAGGAATTTTTGGCTAAATTCAACATTACCTGGGTGCCGCATACGCCTTAAAGCCCCGGTTTTACCCCCTGTGATTTCTTTTTATTCCCATTACTAAAGGCAAAGCTCCGGGGCATTCGATTTGAGAGCACTGAAGCAGTGCTAAAGAAAAGTGAGGAGATTCTCAAAGACCTGACAAAGAATGGCCTGCACCATGTGTTCGAGGACTGACAGAGACGCTATAAAAAGTGCATTTAGTTAGGAGGGGAATACTTTGAAAAAGATCATGTCAACATTGAAATGGAGTAATAAATATCTGTGAAAAAAATCAGTCTCGGTCTTTATTGATCAGCCCTCGTACTTCACATTTCGCTGCTTATACCCAGCCCCGGCTAACCAGGTGAAGGTCAACTTAACCGCTCTTCTCTCCCCTCTCCGCCCCTCCATCTAGCTCTGCAAGTTCAATGAGGGACAGTGTGGCTAGTAGACACACTAGCAAACTGACCTTCAACTGGTTAACAGACCCTGAATGTAAACCTCAGGTGGCAAGCTGAGAAATGCCTGGTCCAGTAATGCGATGTATTCCCACATTTTTATGGTTAATTGGATTCCAGCAGAGTAATAACTTGGAGTACAATTCCTTTATCATTTTTATTTGTGAAATACTTAAGATTCTGGAGAATTTGAGGCAGTATTATTAACACTAAAATGATTTCAGTCAAATTATATAATATGTAAATTCAATAACAGCCCGCCTTGAAGCAATATGTGTATGTAATAATTTTTAAAATGTATGTAATAATCATTGCATATGCTTATATTATTGTATCCATCTGTATTAATGTTGTGTGAATGTATTACGTAATTTAATAATGTAGGAGCTGTGAGAATAATAAGTTAAACGTTGCTAACAATGAGGTAACAATAAGGTAACCTTGAGGCAATATTGAGTTTGAGAGTTTAAATGTTATTTGTGATTCTTGGAAACATTAATGTAATTTTAGTGACAGTTTATAAAATATAGCCAATCAACAACCAGATTCGTGTGAGACAAAAATAGTTTTACGTGGTAGAAAGTGTAATTAATAAAAAGAATCTCTCAGCTCCGTATATCAGTGAAGTGCTATTTAATTTGTGTCAAGGATTAATAAAAAGGAGTGAATTAAAACTTAAAATCTGTGTAAGCCTACATTCTTGTCGCATCACGCCCTCCCAAGACTTCCATGCCTCTTACAATAATACTGAACGCAGCCGAGGCAAACGTAAATATTTAATACTTAAAGAAACAATCAAATTACAAAGTTAATTGTTTTTAAACTTGGGGCAAAGGCCACCTGAAAGTACATTTGGGGCGAAGGCTACCGGAAAATGTTCACTATACGTGCGGTTGCAACTACTTCAAGTGTTCGGCTCCCCAACAGTTGAAATATAATACAACTCCTACTTCAAATCGGCTTTTCATACGTAGCAGCAAAAAACGTAAAGAACAATTATATTTCAAATTGGCGTCCATACGTGGAACGTAAAGACAATAATTACTTCAAATTAATGCGCCAGTTCCTGAACAAATTGTACTTTTTAGGGTTATAGAATGTATATTCCAATTAAGTATGAAATTCGTAATTTATCATGGCATCATTTTGATCAACGATACTTCGCCATTTTTTTAAAAAAAAAAAGTTTATTTAAAATTTTTGAGTCTAATGCTTCAAAACTCTATTCAGTATTGTCTTTAATTCGAATCCATCCTGGGGTATAATTCTTCTTCCACACCTGCAGTATGCAGGCTAAACTTGTAAATGTAAAATCAGATTCAGATAAGGGCTTGTGGTCAACCAGGAGACACGTTAATCAGTTAGGGAACATAAGTCATGTCGACACACTGCCAAGGTAGCTCAATTGGTTAGGGCAAGGAAAGGAGATCCAAAGATTTGTGGTTCAAATCCCGGCTATGACAATTTTTTTTCAGTCTGATTCTTTCTTTCAGTTTTTCAATACTTGACATTGAAATTTACATTTAAAATGGTATTGAAATAAGGATTTAATAGTAAAATGTTCAGATAATCAAATATTCCGGACTAATAAATGGTTCGAATACATCAGAATGTGCAAATATCCGTTTAATGTTAATTTAAAATGCCCCTAATAATGAAATTGTTCTGATAGTTATCGCTGAAATATTTTTACTAGTTCTGGTTATTGTGCACACTGAAGCGTTACTTTGTGTGTTGCAAATAGAAGTATTTATCACTATTTTTGCTGAGAGGTTCAAGCGGGTTCAAAGGCGTGGGCTACAGTAAGCCGAAGAAGGTGGTTCGAGCCTCAAAGTTATTATTTAGTAGTTTTCCAGTCCGTTCATTCGCAAATAGTTCTCAACCATATTTGTGATCCCAGTAAATGAGAAATATCTCTAAACTGGAGGCAACGACTGTGAAGTGTTTAATCATTATAAGGTAGGAACTTAGAATTCGCAATCTCTTCCCTAAGGAGAGTGTACTGCAGACACATGTATGTACAGATGGCATTTCGGCATTACGGTTGCTACTTGACCTATCGCATCTATGTGCTTAACCCCCAGAGGAAGGTATGATGAGGAATTAAGAGCGGCCAGATCTGGCTGCGGAAGGCGTATGTAGCTAGATTCCTAACTCCAACTGGGGTATCTGGGCAGAGCATCCCTTCATGTCTCCCCCCTTCTTCACGGACAGATTTGAGTAGACTTCCGAGGCCAGGATACAAATAGCTCTCTTCAAGGAACATCCTGCGCGTACGCTGCATGTCAGCGTCCACTGCGCTTGACCCTACAACTCTGAAAAATGAGGATATAAGTGAAATGAGGCAGAATGATTCCAACATTCGCCACCAGAGAAAATTATGAAAACAAGAAACCTTAGGGTGGCATTCAGTTCAGGATTTGAATACCGAATCTCCCAAAAACGAGCCCTAGACACTCTTGACAGCCTAAGGTATCTCACACAGTAGTAAAGTATACTATGTTTTGTTCTCAGGAAGTGTATTACTTTGCTTACACTGTCGTTTCCCAAAATTAAGTATAAACGGAATCGATGTATAGATTAGTAAATTGTAGAATTATTCTTTATTCAATAATTTACTACCAGTTGAGAGGAAACTAGCAACCCCCAAACGTACATTTTAAAACATAATGTTGCCTTGCATATTTATCTGCATGCTGCTGTGGTGAAATGTTCCAACAGATTTTTGTGTGGTGTTAAATGAGCAGATTCAGACATCATCGGATTGGGAAACAGTTGGTTCTAGATTCTGCAGAACAACACAGCTTTTCTGTTTTCTCTGTAGGATTAGCGGCATAACATAGAGCATCGTGAGAACATCTGGAGAGTTACAGCTAGTGAAATCCGTTTTGGTATACCGCAACGGTAGGGGGAATCGATGTGCTGACCACTTGTCAACCCAACCGCTCACAATGATGAAAGAACCGAGAGTGGCATTAGGGTGGTCGGCCTTGGCCCTTATGGGCTCTCGTGCAGCGGATTTCCTTCGACTGGTAGGATGAAAGATATGAGGCATCTGTATCAGTTATGTAATTCAACAAGGCATGTTACTTGCTATTCATGAACTGGACTTCAGCGTGTTTCTTTTTAGTAGGAGTGTCCTAGAACGGCCAGCGATAACAGTGTAGTTTTATTTTTAATATTTAAAATACTATAATATAAGTATAATGAAATATAGTGAACATGAATAATAATATACGATGTGTGCGTTTTACATATTTCCCGAATTACAGCTATAACAAAAGACAAGAAAACATTATTCAACGATATGGGAGTTCTTGCAAGTTATAACTCTCTGTTTGGAGTTGACAATAATCGCTAAAAATGAATAAGGAATTACGAACTGTCTTCAAAATTTTTTATTACTCATTGTGTGAGTAATAATATGTGATGTGAAACAAAATATTAGTAACCATATGGCATTTCTTTTTCTAATCCACTTGTTGTGTACGCTTAAAGTAATTTTTTTTAGATTTTGTCAGGCATATTTAGTGTTTTAGTGATCAATAAAGAAATAAAGTGTTCAGTCTTGTAAAATATGTACTCTAATGGTTAATTAATTATTATTTAATTACCTGTTGTTCGATTAATCTAACCCTAAATTTCATGTAAATATATTTAACATGATATTTATGTTCCCTAATTTATGACAGTAAAATATTAAACGAATACCAATATAAGGTATAGGAATTTCTAAACGTTAAAACTAAAACGGAAGTAAATAAGTTTAACTGTCACTGGATATGCGTAGGGTGGTCGCAAGTAGCAAAATACGCCCCATCCCTCGTACAGTCTTTTGGTGTTTGCAAACGACACTCGGACCGGTTTTTATCTGTCTGTCAGCAACCCTTGGCCCCTGATAGTTTTCATTCTTTGTGGTGGCAAAGGTTTGAGTATAGATAGCTTGAGACCAACTGATTAAGAATTCTTATGGCTGGTCATAACAAAACAAACGATTTAATTAACAACATTTTAGTATGCATTCAAATTGATTGAAGGCTGTGTAGGAAAGCTTTATAATTTACGTTCATACCTACAATAATCTGCAAGCTTTCATTTAAAATACTACCAGACTTATTCGTTTTAAAGAAAATATCGTTTGGAAAAAGTGCACGAAGTGCGAAAACGTTTGTTGTATGTGTTGAAAGGTATGTGTAAAATATCTTCAGAACTTGGACATCTGCAAATAGAACTGTATCTAAATATCTTTTCTAATTTTAAAACGTGTTCTTAATATTCTCTATTGTTTATGCGTAGTATTACCTGTGAACGATGAACAATACAACAACCGTGTGAACGACGAGAACACAGATTCAGTGTGGTGGACAATTGGACTTGTTTACGTAGTTACCTTCATAATTCGCTTGAGTAGTTTACATAAGTTATGTAGTCGCTTTTAAGTGCCACCTAGTTTTATAGCAATTAATTTAATTAGAGGGTGGACTTCTACGATCGTGTTTCTTTCTGTGGGTGTACACAAGTATTTAGTATTATACTCGCAATAGGGGCTCACAATAGGGAAGTCCCAGGCTCGATTCCTGTCGACTGCGAACACCTACCTTGGGTTTTATCGAATGCCTTCCCTTCATTCAGGTGTGCTTATGGAGCGGAGGTTGCGCCATCTCTATAGGCCGCAGTGTGCAAAGCGTACTCTGTATCACGCCAAAAGACCTTAGTCATGTATTCTTCATGTACGATATGCCTGGGTAACTTATGGTAGATGGTCTCAGTTGCCTATTGCGTTTCTGTAAAATCTTTTTTATTTCTATTTCTTTTGCTGTTTCGGGTAGTACTTTGAATATTGTTAAAGGTTTCCAGAAAATTAGTAAATTTCGATCATCCCAACACGCACATGGGGAAAACGTAGCACAGAAACTGCGAGAGGACCAGGACCTTGATGTTCACATTCCGATGCAGGTGTGGGGTTTTGTAACAAATTACACAAATTTCACATCATTCACATTACCTCTGGTTTATTAATAAAGTAATTTGTGAACCTACATTACATATACAGGGCAATAAAGAATTGAGGGGAGATGCCTCACATGCACATGCACACACACACACACGACTTACACCTTATACACACCCACTCCAAGTCTCAGACTGACTCTCGCACACAAAGAAAATAACGCTAATATATATCCCCCCTCTCTACAACTCTGGCTAGGTCGCCGGCCAGAGGTGGAGAGTGTTATGCCAGACGGAAATCCAAACACAATCCGAAAGAAATACTAAATTTCCCCAACAATGCTGTCACCAATGCGACGCAATAATGTGTCTGGCATGATAATACCTACTAATACGCCACAATACATGTTTTGAGGCCCCGAATCAAAACTGTATGTGTGAAAGAGAGAGAGAGAGAGAGAGCAACATAACTCAAAAACGAAATCGCCAAAAAAATGCCAAACTTGTTATATAAGTTCAGCGTCTTCCACGTATGCGACATGAAGATTTTCAAGAAAATCTCCAAACCACTCTTTACATGAAATATTTTTCGTTAATTTCTATTTTCTCAAAAGGGTTGTAATGAGTTTGAATATACCACTTGTTCAGGATATTTCTATGACAAATAAAATGTATATGTTGAATTTTCTGGGAATAGCCAGTGAAATCCCCTTCATTTGCAATATATTTTGTGTAATGTTGTATAACTAGTAAACCGTAAGTGACAGAAATAACTTCTTCTTTGGATTACCCTTCTCGTCGTAGCACTTACACCTCCAAGGACTTAAAAACCAGTGCCTAGGTCAGTAGACTGTTGAGAAGCAAACAAACTATCCTGGTACAGTGGTGAAGGAGGAAATGAAATGCAGTGATGAAAGGGGTTTTGGGAAAGTTCTCGGATCAAATTATCTAACCCAGCAGGAAAACCGCGAGAAAAATCTTTGGTCAGATTTGTCGGCCCGAAGTCTGTGGACCTCCCGAATGCTAGCCGCAGACGTTACCGCCTGAGCCATCCCGCTTGGATAGACAAACTTACTACACACAAAATGAACATCTTAAAACACTTTTTTACGTCAAATAAGTTTTGATCGCATTAACTGAAATATTCTACGGCATAATTTTAATTTTCGAATATTTAATGCTCCTTTTAAGCTTTTTTTCTCGTGGTTGTATTAAGAGGAACTATTTTCAAGCGATTGCATAGCGATCCACTTTTTAAACATTTGACTAACGATTCAGCCTATTGTGTCCGTCTTATATCTACAACGAATTGTGTAATAAACGCATTTGTGTAAATGTTTTGTGTCGATTAACTGAAGCACTTAAGAGTTTCGCTTAGAGTTCATTTACAGAACTAAACAATGACGTAGTTTTTATTTGTATAGGCGCTTGTATCATCGTTTTTCTCCCAATTTTTATTTGCCGAAAAAGGCGAGTCAGGTAACTGACGGCGAAAAAGCTGTAGGCTTCCGTGCACGAAAATAACTCATTTCATCGACTGTTCTTTCGTCACTCGTAAGAGCTTGCGGCAGCAGTCGGCATGAGATGCTAAAAGCTTCAAAGAGAGAGGGAGGAAGCTAATACTCGTCGGGTCTTGCGCTGTTGAGGAAATGAGCCGGGGGCTGCGAAGGAATTTAACAAATTCTTCTCTATTTCCTAAACCTGCAGCAGTACAGGATGGAGTGGCCGAACCTCGTTCTTTGTTTGCCTCAAGGAGCTCTAGACGTCAGAGAAGAAGCTAAATATTTTGCACAAATACTTGAATTAAAATAAGAAGCACTTTGTGAGCGTCAAGTGCTCGGTTGCATCCCGTCCTCTAATGGCATTCCTTGCTAGCTTGTGTTACTGTTTATCGTCTATTCAAAACAAAAGTAATTTTACGTATTCTAAATGGAGATTTTTCAGGTTGCTTAATTCAAAATCTACTGAAACGCTTGTGATAACCATGTATATTCGAAGTATTTATCTAGGTAGTTGAAAGATATCAAAAATACAGCTGAAAGAAGTATGGAATCTTGTTTACCGGTTTATAACTTCAGTGGTTGTTAGACATTTTAATTTCTGCACTTGTTGAATCTACATAATTTAATATTTTGTCTGCAATTTCATTGAGCACATCCTCAGGTATATACGTGTTTTAGAAGGCAACTTTACTTCAACGGCAACATAAAAGTTGTGCATTTTAACTTCCTCTTTAACGGATTATCCTCTTATTTGTAGGAATTAAAAGCCAATGACTTGGGTCAGAAGCCTATCGAGGAGCAAGGAAACTCTATTTTATTTTTTACTGTATTTTATTTTACGTCGCTTTAACTCCTTCGTCATATTGTGACGAATCTGTTGGTGGATAACTCTTAGAACGATATGTGATGGACAGTTAGCCTTCTAGGTCTCATCCCTGTAATCACCCGCTCCGTTACGTGTTATAGAGACCCAGCGCATAGCTACCGAATTTTCTGCTTTCGTGCCATGCAGACGGCATTAGGGTGCCGTCGAGTCTAACCGCCACCCCCACACAGAAAGGCGGACAGTTAGCCTTCTATCACATCCCTGTAACCACCTACTTCATGCCGTACAGATGGCATTAGAGTGCCGTCCAGTCCACCCGCCATCCCCACACAGAAAGACGGGACAGTTAGCCTTCGAGGTCTCCTCCCTGGAAATGCCATCTTGCTTCGTCACGTGCCCATAGAGACCCCCAGCGTATGGCAGCCAGATCTTCTGCTTCGTGCCGTGCAGATGGCGTTAGGGTGCCGTGCAGTCTAACTGCTTACATTGGCTGTAGATAGATGGCATAGCATTCGCTATTATCACTTATTTTCCATTTTATTGTTGTTTTAGACTTATGGTGGAACTTTGGGTCGTGGTATTAAATATCCAATCCGGTATTTACTTTGGTGACTGAGGAAAACCACGAGTAAACCTCAGACAGATTGGTCGGCCCACGGGATTTGAACTCGGGACCTCTCGAATGCGGGCCACAGATTTTACCACCTGAGCCATCCCGCTCGGTAAGCAAACTCTAGATTACAGCAAATCCAGGATAGGCGATCAGCCTAATGCCAGATGTGACCGTGGAGAAGAAGGAAATTAAATGCAGTGATGAAGTGATGATAGGAAAATTCACGGATCAAATTATCTAAACCAGCATTCGTCTAGCGACGAGGAAGATCGCGAGAAAACTTTCGGCCAGATTGGTCGTCCCCCGATTCTGAACCCGGATCCTTCCGAATGCAAACCACAAACGTTACCCTCTGAACCATTCCGCTCAATACCCTAATTCTGTTAGGCAATTTCATTACTTAGAAAGCTTAATGAGATATTCTGGATACCCTTACCTTTATAACAGTTGATCGTACTAACATCTGCACAAGGCTATCAAGGAAACTGAAACTGCCAAATGCTTTCTGAAAAGTTATTTAGCTGGGAATTATGCATATGAGAGGCATTCTAGAAGGTCTCAGCCTTACTTTAAAATGTCAGATGGCGCGCTGTTAAGGTTGAGACATAAGTGTAGTCACTTGCATGTGACAATTGTGTAAACAAACTAATGTTTACATATCTTCCTATGTCACAAGGTGGGCAACATTGAAATGCGAGCTATGATTAAAGCACCTAATTCGTTTTGAAAGGCTTAACTCCAAAATAAATATAAAAGGAAATAGTTTTCACAAAGAAGGATTCTTCTTCAGAAGTTGGCTGCTGAATTTAAGCGCTATTCGTATATCCATTTATAATGAGCACTCAATGAGTCCCAAAAATGCTACTACAAATGAGATTGTGACAACAATTCACAATATGGTACCCAATGATTGCCGAATGAAGGTGTACGAGTTGATTGATATTGAAAAGATCTCGATCGGCATTACCACTACCTTTTCAGCAAGTTTTAAGTATGAGAAAGCTTTTGGTTCTGGATGTCGCGTTTGTTAACAATGGAGCAATAAACGCATTCCTTTTAACATTTCTCGAGTGTGTCTAGACTTGTTTAAACTGAATTAAAGTGGGGTTCTTCGACTTTATACTGCAGATGAAACAGATACATCACAGAGACGAAGGAGCATTCCAAATATTAGATGGCAACGGGTGAAAGTGTAACAAAAAGGTTATATCTACAGGAAAAGTCATCAGTTATGTTCACAGACTACCTCCAGAATAGGAGAAGCGTCACTGAGGTGTGTTACGCTTTACTACTGAACCAATTGAAGGAGGGTAATCAGAAAAAGAAAGTTATCTTTCATAATGGCACTGAGACTTCAGACTATATAATTGTATAAATTTAAAATATAAGATATAAATGGATATAAACGCTGCTTTTTTCCATCAACACATCTTAGGCCTGCAACTGTTAATGCACAATTGTTTAACCTTCGCATCTAAATGCTTTCACATCCTCCATATTCGCCCGGATTTGGCTTTCAGCAATAACGTTTTGCTTCCGAACCTGAAGAAATGGTTGGGTGGACGAAAATGTACGTCAAATGGTCAGATTGAAGCCGAGAAATGCGCTTATCTGGTACACTTGAACAAATCTTGTTTTACTGAGGCTAATAAAGCTTGGAAAGTCATTGGAGTGTATGTATTGATTTACAAGGTGATTATGTTGCTAAAAAATTGTTTTAAGTATTGTGTGTTTTTAGTCAGGCCGAGAGCTTTTGGAACGTTGCTTGGAATGTTCTTTCCTGCAACTACATTTAATTTATCTCGTTTGGATAAATGTAGATAAGATTAAACATTAAACCAAAATTTATACGAAATAGATTAATGTAGCCACACACAACATAGAAAAGATGTTTCTGGGATACCACATCCCAGATACTAGTATGTCGACATACCGAAAACCTGTCAAATTGTATGAAAAATAAGATATGATATAGTTCCTATAAATTCACCATATACATGCTTTAACTGATCCGCTTTATCTGTATGCATTTCAAATTTAATGCAGCTTTTTGTATCATAAATATCCTCTCAGGGAGAGTATCTCTTATAGTAAATAATGTAGCGTGCATGTGTGTGTATTGTCACGCCAGACACATTATTGCGTCGTTGGCGACAGTATAGTTGGGGTAATTCTTTCGGCTGGGGTTTTTGAAGTTCGTCTGGCGTGGCTACTCGCCACTGTCTAGCTGGCGATCCTAGTTAGCGGTGGAGAGTGGGGGAAGTGAGCGTTACTTCTTTGTGTTGTGTGGTTAGCGTCACTTTTGGTCGAGTGTTGGTATGTGAAGACTGTATGTAGAATCGTGTGGATGTAGTCTCGTGTGTAGCATCTCCCTTTAATTTCTTCTTTATTATCTTTTGTTTTTGATGTTGGTGCACCGTGCTTATATTGAATAAACCACAGGTAATGCGATTAATGTGAAACTCTGTGTATTTTTATAACTGTCCCATGCCTGCTCTGGAATACGTAGTTTAAGATTCTGCTCCTCTTGCTATCTCTGCAGCTATGACTTCCAATTTATATGTTGGGGTAACTAAAATTTAATATCTAGCTGCAAACGTTTTGGACTCACCCCGGTATATAACATTTTTGGTGGAGGTGCCAGATAGTTATAACTTTTAGGACCGATGGATACAATGAAAGCTAACACATGAAAACCTATTAATGTGTTAAAAAATCAGCATTACTTACGTAGTAGCTCACTACCGAACGAGATGAATCCGTGATAACATAAGAGGCTCGCATTCGGGGATGTCCCGGGTTCGATTCCCGCCCACCTCAACTCTGACCTTAGGTTTTTCGTCGTTTTTTTTGGTCGGTACGCGAATGCTGAGGTGTTTTCTCATATACCACGATTTACTTTCATAATTTCCCTCTTATTCCGTTTCCTTCTTAAGTTTCATGTGTGCTTCTAGGTTTCTTGATGTATGGCCGTGACGGACAGAGTATTCCCTGTAGACACTAGAGGGCTATTTGGTTGACGGATTGTTCATCACTCTCTCCAGGCAGTTCCAGCAGGGGGAGCCTTCGAACTAAAAATTGTTAAGGGCTCTGTGGCCAGTCTGCCTGTCCTTCACTTCATCTCTTCCTCCTGGAGGGGGTCCACCTCCGTTGTGTACCCTGTACCTTATAGTTTCCCACCTCCATTAAGACGTAACAAAATTTTGATCTTTTATTGGGGAAAGGGCCTTCGTTTTGTTCTACTTACATTATCCTCTTAGAATCTGATCCACCACCTCTCTTAGAAGCTCCTTACTGTTAGTAAAAGCAAAACTTGGGCTTTTGAATCTTCTCAAGGAGTTACAAACTATTTGATATTTACCGTTTAGGACTTTTCGTATTCGCCAAAATTTTCTCCTACAGAGGGGAAGATGTATTATGTCAGTAGCTGAGTTGAAGAAATGCAAACGGGCTATACAGGTTTCGTATTTGACCACAGAACACAATTGGGATGTACTGCCACTGAAATATAGTTAATGTCACTAATAATCCAGTTTGATTCCCTTAATTGGAAGATTCTCTTCACTTTACGTATCTCTGGGATTCGGTTGAATTTGTTATCACTAGTTTAAATCATATCAGGATCCTATGCGGAGTTCAATTCCGTCTTCGTTTTCCGTAAGAATAGTCCTAATTTCCCATGGTGTTATTAAATTTGTTTGTTTATTTTCATTTACGCTCATATTTTTACTTTTTCTGCTGCTTAATCTAATAAATATAGGAGGTGGCACATTCCACCGGAAATAAATAACAAACTTGGTATTAAGTTCTGCGTCTTCCAATTATGCAAGACAAAGTTTTTAAAGAAAATCCCTCATTCCGAGCTCCCCTTTCCATGGAAAAAGTTTCGTTATTTATCTTTTCAAAATTGCGCTTAGCGATTTTAATTAAAATGTCAAAATTTAATTTTGGCAACAATGTTGTTTACTCAAATCTTTAGAATATTTTAACAACGTTTTTATTTTCATACTATGCTAGCATTTAACAACAAAAGCATTTGTACCCATTTTATATCATAAATATATTAATTTATTTTAGTGTTATTGCAGTGTTGTTCTTTTTAACAAAAAGCAAAATCCATGCAAAAATGTAACCCTGTCATCATCACGCCTGCCATCCCGCCACTTATTTTACGTGGGCCCTCCGCATCCTTTACCACAGGCACATTTTACTCATCTCAGTCCATTTTGTTTCGCCTTAACGATCAAGCCTATTCGAATCGCTTATATTAAGGCGTCTGTGGCAAGGATATCAAAGCCGGTTTAGGAATTATAGAAAGACTGCCAAAATAATTAATGCATTAGAGGATTTTATGGGAATAGCCTCTTTTTCTGAATGCTTTTCTACAACTGATAAACGTCAGAGATAGACAAAATCATACATCACAAATGTAGATCTCGTTAAAGCACACAATTTATGTAAATATTTTTTTCTGTGGCGTTAACAATCTTGTGATATTATTTGTTATTTATCTGAATCTCCAAATACGCTTCTTTCAGGTAGTAATTCGCTTTTTCGTTATTCTCAAAGACATCCAAAGGGCATGAAATTTCAAATAGTGACCCGCTTTTTAAGAATCTCACTGCCGCTTTAGCTTACTGCATTCTTCTTATACCTACAACGAATACTTAAATGAGTAATGAAAGTTTATCTGAATTAACAAGAAGTAGATAGAGCAATTAGTTTTTGTAAAAATAATTTATAAAGAATGAAGCGAGAAAGTCATGTGAATGCTGCACATAAGATTAGTTTTTCTTTCAGCGAGTTGTTTCCTTTGAAAAAATTACCTACATTTTAGCACCTAAACAGCGATATCTCCGCAGAAAACATCTCCACTCGAGTGAAATTCCTTAATTCAAATCGTAAGATGAACGTTTAAAATAACAAGTAGCTTTAGAAACATGGATTGCCTGCTCTTTAGTAAATAGACCCAAAGGATCTTTTTTCTGTTCTTTAAAACTAGCGTAAGAAGATGGCGAAGATTTGGTTAAATAAATAAGAGAAGTAACAGAGTGAAAAGCGGTGTAAAGGATACTTGAAAGAGAATAAACTCCCTTTAGTGCACTTAAAGAAGTTACGGGTGCACCCTATCACTTCAGATTTGAAATAGAATAATAAATTGGGAAATGGCTTTATGCAATCTGGATATTTCTTGAAAGAAATTTCACTTCCTGAATGTTTTGAAAGAGCACATATGTGAGACTGGACAATATTTATGATTTATTTTACAAATAAATTAACAGTATTTATTTTTTATATCCTAACATGTATCTCTTTTTTACTTTCTCTACCACGTACATAGTAGGTTACACTCAAAAATTCGATATCGATATTTCACCGAAAATACATGTTTTGAGGCTCGCTGAATAAAAAAACACATTTTAAGACAAACGTCCGTGTGTCTGTAAACAGCATAACTCAAAAACGAAATGTCAGATAAACATCAAACTGGATATTTAAGTTCAGTATCTTCAAAACATGCGAAATGAAGATTTTCAAGAAAATTCATCCCAAACTACCCTTTACATTTTTCGAAATAATTTTTTTTGAAAAGTGCCTCTAACGATTTTGATTAAAATACCATGTATTAAAGATATTTACATGAAAAATAAGATGTACATCTTGAATTTTCTGGGAATACCTCTGAAGGTCTTTTAATTTTGAATTAAATTTCTATAATCTTCTATAATTGTTAAACGTTGAGCAATAGTCGAAAACATACTACACAACAAATGTAAATCTCTTTCAAACACATAATTATTTCAAATAAGTTTTTGTGGCATCAGCCATTTCCGATATCCGTTGTTAATGGTTTGAATTACTCAATACGTAGCCATTATTTTGAAGTCCTGTCTATTTTCAACTGTTTTCAACCTCATGGAAACAGTATGGAATTTTAAGATCAGCGTATAGCGTCCAGTTCTAAAACATTTGACAATCGTCATTCCCTTTGTATCTATAACCAAATACCCCAAAGTGCGTGATAGAGAAAGCGTAAATGAATTATTATTATTATTATTATTATTATTATTATTATTATTATTATTAAGTAGTTTTGTAAAATAGAATAGTGAAATGCATAAAGATATTCTGCTGCTAAAGAAATCCTACGTCAGGTTCTCAATTAAGCATATTATTGAGAATTCACTAACGAAATAAGCGCCAAGGCAATGGTTCACTCGGTTGAGGTCCATGTGTGATAAGGACTCTGTTAATGGCTTTAACTTCAGAGCAGTTTTGCATAGAGTCATAAAAAGTCCAGTTTATCGTAAGAAGCGCCGAAGGTATCATTAAGCGAACTTTCCAAGCGATAATCAGGATTACGCCATCTCCCTTTGGGGAGTACTTCAGTGTCTCGCCGTTCTTTTAACCTACCATTTCCTGAAATTTAATATAAAGAGCATACGCGTTGTAGAACCTGAAACTTTTATCACAGCTTTTTCTGTCCTAGGGAATTTCATAATGAATAGTTGACGGCTGAATCATAAAAAACACACTTTTAGTAGAAAATAATATTAATAAAGGTGTGGAATGTATTGTTACATATTGGGGTGAAGATCAAATAAGGTTACCAGAAAATTATTAAGGTCACCCCAACACGCACATGAGGAGGGGCACAACTGGCTGTCAGCAAAAAGTCCGGAACCTTGTGTAATTAAGGGGAAGGCGTGGGTTATATATTACATTGAAATATTACATAACACACATTACTCTTACATACCTGGGATTTATTCACAAACGTTTGGCGACTGTACATGATGAACAAAGGAAACAAGATGGAGGGAGATGCCACGAAACCGTAGACCGACCACACAGACGACTGGCCCCAACGATCACTTCCACTAGAGTGGCGCTATCTTAGTCTGAAAACCATGTCTAGCCAAAGCCAGACAGGACTGACGTCGTACCAGACAGTTTCAAACAGATTTTTCCCTTTAGCGTGGTGCGCGCCGAAAGGAAAGACCGTTAAGCCGAAATATAACTAAAGAGACACAATAATGTTATGTCTGGTAGCAACCATACAGCACTGGTTATGACAATAAAATTAATAATACGTCAGAACCACCAATAGCGGCTCGTGAGCATACAGTTTGGGTGTTCGCCAAATTTTACTCTGAAGCTCCAAAAATGTGAAATAGCATTTGCTGCATCATAGTTATGATTATGAATAAAGACGAGGGGTTTGTGCGCGACGCGAAATACGCGAGTCACAAGTTCACTGCACATAGATGGACATGCAGGTAAACATCCAAGGAAGTGCATCCAAAAAAGTGCAAAAAGAAGTTTCAAATACAAGGGCATAACAATAATAGAAGAGGTGTAAGAAAAAATAAGAAATGGACCTCCATGACCTTGCACACAGAACATAAAGAATTAAATGGAAAAACATTCTACAGAAAATAAATGTGTTACACTCACATGACTCTCTCTACTCTTGTAGAAACTATTTTTACAAACGCTTATTCTCCATATGCTTCATGTTAATCGAGATATCGAGATGTTAATCTTATTGCTAATTTTCTTGTAGGTGCAAGGGGAATATGGTAGTCCTTAAGCGATAGTCAAATATTTAAGACCTGGTTGCTATGTGGAGCATTTCATTTTCTTTGCATGTCCAGGACATAAAACAAATAACGAATTCCCATTTGAGAAAAGGTAAAGGATTATCTCGGAAATGGTTCACTCCACAAAAAATGTATAACATAAATTGTGTGTTTTAACGAGATCTACATTTGTTGTGCGTAAAATTTTGTCTATCTCTTAAAAGTTTACCAGTGTGCAAAAATAATTCAGAATGAAGAGGACTTTTTAGGACATTCCCTGAAAATTAGATATAATTTCATTTGTCATAAAAATATCTTATGGATACGATATTTTAATCAAAATCTTTAGAAGCATTCTTGAAAAAATCAGAATTTTCGAAAAATGTTCCGTGTAAGTGGTAGTCTGGAGTGGAGGATGTTCTTGAAAATCTTCGTGTCGCAGCCTTGGAAGATAGTGAACTCAAGTATCAAGTTTTATGTTCATCCTACTTTTCGTTTTTTGGTTATGCTGGTCACAGACTTTCATGCATACAGACAGGCGGACACACATACGGTCATGTTTGCAAAAATGCTTTCTTTGGATTCGGGGCACCTCAAATCTCGGTATCGAACTTTTGGGTGGAATGCAATACTTCCTCTAATTACTATACGTAGTAGAGAAAGTAATAAGGGCTAGTTTACAATTCCCAACATGATAAAGAAGACAAAATGATCAGACGATACCATAGTATACTTGATATACGCACCATTAACGTCCGGTGATGTTGAAAGAAGCTTCTCGCAGTTCAGAAACTCTTTAAGTGTTCCACGCTAAGTTTGACATTCGATAATCTAAGAATATCTATAGTACCGAGCGGGATGGTTCAGGCGGTAAAGTCTGTGGCCGGCATTCGGGAGGTCCCGGGTTCAAATCCCGTAGAAATAAAAAGTCAAAAGTTAAGAACGTTTTGTTCTTTGTTTTTTAATACACTTAAACTTTGTATTTTCACGCTACATTACCTTAATCGGTTTTCTTATTGATGTTCGATGGTGGCAATTATTTAAACCATCGTCTCCATTCTCTGATGAAAGCTCTCATATATGTAAACATCGTAGCTGTAGTTCAGTTTAACCACACATGCAAGTAATTTTAACCCCTTCCTCTAGAAGGCCGAATTATTTGTTATCGGTTCAGTATTTCCTTTACACAGTAATGTAATTCTTTCATAGAGACGGTATTCAAACATCTCTTCATTTCACGTCGATTATATTCGTTTTGTGTTCCTGAATTGTTTTTCACAGGGAATTATACGACTGGGTGGAGTCAAAGGTTGGTTACCTGAAGATCTAAACCTTAAGAGAAAAACACTATTGCGATCTAGAGGAAAGGACCACTTTGTATGCACGTCTGTGCACATGTATTTGTTCTGGTAGCACAGAAAAGGGAAAGGCGCATAATGGAAGGCTTCACACGTTCAGTGATTAGTTTTATTTCCCTGGCAAAGCTTCAGATCGATCATTCTTGTTTTATCCTTACAGTTAATGGAACGAACAAATTCACACTGCCCTCTTCTGTTTGTTAGACATTCCTGACTTAGCCACGCAGGAATAAGCGTGTGGCAACGTTTGCATGCATGGTTCTTAGTTTGATAATTAACTCGTTAGGAAGTGCTGTAACATTAGATGATGTAAAGATACTACAGTCTTAGAATAAAGAAATCAATATACGTACAACTGAATCTTTCAGCTGGTACCTTTACATCCCTCGTTTGGCAATGATGCCCTTTCTTTTGTGCCTTCAAAGCTCTTCGTATCAAGATAAATGAGCTCGCTGCTTGCTAATAAGAGTATCTTGTTTCCTTTCTTTGTTTATTGTATTATTACGCATTCATTTTTTTCACTGTTATTCATTATTACAAGCACTCTCTTGCTTATACATCTTATTCGGTGCTTAAAAGCATTGTCACAAACATTATAATTATATCGAATAGTTTTTTTATATTAAGTGATGGTCATAGGAAATAACTGAAAACACATGCTGATAATAAGTCCGCAACTTATAGTGGTACTGTCTATTCAGCCAGTTTTAGCTAGGGGGTGAGGGTGCCCTTCCAAGCAGATAGTTTAGCCACTGGAAGATGGTAGTATTTACTTGGTCCAAGGCAACTAAGGGAACAAGACGTGCGGCAAAGGAAACACTGTAGGTGAAGCGCGACACGAGTTCAGTATACTATGTACCCCTCCCACCAGCTAAAGCTTTACCTGAGAGATAAGCCGCCCAACCCTCTAGCTAAAACCTCGCTGAGCAGACAGTAAGAAATATGTGTCATTAGTGACATGAGTGTCCATTGTGATTTACCGTTGTTTTATATTATCTTGCATTTGAGGTTATGGTTCAACTTTAAATATAACAGTTTCTGCCTTCCTATACACTTGTATCGTAAAATTGTATGACTGCTTCATTAAGAAAGTATTAAGTGCATCTTCTAGCATTCTTCAACCGCGTCTTTTATTGCGAGTTTAAATGTACATAGGTATATTCAGTATTACAAGATAAATGGCTGATTTATATTCAAGTTCCTGCAATTACTAAAGTGTATCTCAAAAAGCTTTTTACAGTCTTAAACAGTAGGAAACTGCTTGTATTGCTTATTTATGTGATACAAAATATTCTAAATGAAGTCACTAAAACTGATAGGAACTTAGGCTATAAATTTCAGAAAGTCGTCTGGAAATATTACCTCGAATTATAAACCAAAGTTCCACAATAAAGGACAAAAAACAATAATTATAACACTTAAATTTTGACATTATCTAAATATTCTATATTGTGTGTTCCACACAACACAACGTTTTACTTTGTTGCTTCAAAAATGTTCATATTTCTGAGAAAGCCCTTAAAGGTCGTGTAAAGTAGGTATTTTGTTTTCAAAAATAGTAAAAACTAACGCAGAAATATAATATAATTGTATAAATGTGTTAATCATAGAAAACTTCAACAGAGGAGTGATATGAAGTAAACTTATCATGCTTGGATTATCATACTACTATAATTATGAAACAAAGCTTGTACTTCTTTATATTAAAAACTCTAGAAAGGTTAGTTAGCTAGCGTTTATGCTACACTTTTTCCAAGTTTCGCGGGCTCATCACCTTAACGAAGGGAAGTTGGAATAATATAATAATAATCCTATGGCGCTACAGCACATGAAGAGCCTGGACCTGCCATGCCCGACGGCTGGCCTACTTTACACTCATACACACGGCAGAGGTGGGCGATCATCCAACCAAGACGGAGAGGTGATGAGGCAGGATCACGCATCCCCCATCCAGAATTTTGGCCGGGATCGCTGCCTACCGCAGCTCTTCGCTTTCCTCACGATGCTGAGTGGGCATCGGTCCTATAGCCTGGACTTAAAATCCGCAGCCCCATGGATGAGACCAAACCCGGGCGCATTCCTTGACCAGGAAACAGAGCTCCACGCTGTAGGCTCAGGATATAGTATATGGTTACGTTAATATGGAATATAAATGCTTATACCTAATTTATATTGTACATTTTTCTACTGTATCCAAAGCAATACTTCCTATTGAAACCTAAAAACCTAAAATGTAACAAAGAAACCCAACAAAGGATCAATCAGTCTAACTCTACGGGCGAGCAACTTTAATGCGTTTCGTTATAAGTTCCAATCATGGAGTAAGTTAGTCAGTATTTATACTCTATACAAAAATAAATGTTTATAAAAGGTCTAGATCTAGTATACAAAGTTATTAGAAATAGTTCATTCCATACAAAAGCAGCATTACTATTCACAGGCGCTTTCACATTCCGGTATTAACTATCTCTAATGCTTATACCAGTATACCTAAACGTATTTTCATTCACCTGACAGCTAAGCTTCATGTGAATATGGTCAGCACTTTGGATGCGTGATTTCTACTACATTTCTGGCACTACAGTTAAGTGAGGAATGGACGTGGTTTGACCATAAATCTAGGTTGAAACAAGCGAGTCTGGCTTGGCCAAGTTGATAAATGGTTTCTGTTTAATTCAGGCGAATACCAAGTACTCGTATGTCCTGTCTTGAAAGTGAGATGCAAATAATAATAATAATAATAATAATAATAATAATAATAATAATATACTTATTACCATGACAAAGAATAATATTCATCAAACTATGAGCCAGCACACTCTTAACAATTTGCTATGCTGAGCTTTCCTAATGGTTTATAATTTTTAACACTTTTGATAAACGATTATCCTCTATTCTGTGCATGGGATCTTTTTTCCTCTTCAGTTATTCTTTCAATGAATTTGAATCGCTGAGTTATTTCTTATGTAATCACTTAATGTTTTATCATTTACTGATATCGCAACCCATGATCGTAAACAGCAATTTTTTACTAACTCAATACAGTGTCCATTTTCTGTACTTAAGGGCGTCATCGGTGTATGCATTTTTAGGATTAAAAAAGTAACATCTGGATACTAAAATATAATATTTTCAAACTCTCATGTATTTAGTATTGAAGTTATGGCTCTGCTATTAAATAATATGCATTTGAAAAATTATATAAGATTAACATCTTACATTTTATGGAAATATATCAACGAAAAAAGATGTTATTATACAAGAAGAATTAAGCCTAGCTTAAGTGTATAATAGCGATTTCCCCACCATGGCTGTGTTTCATTTCAGGGCAGATATAGCCATTTATTTATAAAAGTTAGTCTGAACTTAATTCCTTGTTTGTTTCCGTAGTTCCTCTAGTTGAGCCGTATGTTTTATGAGGTATGCTAAATTATACCTATGTAAACGTCTGTATTGTTTGGTATGTTAGTCTACATTTAAATGTATGGAGTGCTCCATTTGTTCAGTTTCATCAGTAAAATAAGATTGTTAAATGTTCAATACACAAAGTACTAAATCTGGTAAATATTGAATGTGTACTCGTATGTAATGACTCTCCTGACAATTACCAAATAACTGTCAAAGGTTTTGTGATTCTGCTGATACTGACATTTTTATTTATATTTCTTAGTCGACTAAGAGTTTGCTCTTAATTATGAATGAATCCGTCCTGCTAGAATGCTCTCCCGATGCTTTTTTACTTTCTCTACTACGTATAGTAAGTAGGGGAAGTATTGTATTCCACCCAAAAATTCCATACCGAGATTTCACTGGAAATACATGTTTTGTGATCCCCTGAATCCAAAAAAGCATTTTTGGAAACATGTCTGTGTGTCTGTCTGTGAACAGCATAACTCAGAAACGAACAGTCGGATAAACACCAAACCTGTTATTTAGGTTCAGTATCTTCCAGAGATGCGACACGAAGGTTTTCAAGAAAATCCCCTCACCCCAGATTACCCTTTACATGGAACATTTTTCGAAAATTTTATTTTCTCAAAAATGGCTCTAACGATTTTGATTAAAACATCATATGTTTAAGATATTGTCATGAGAAATGAAATGTATATCTCGAATTTCCTGGGAATGTCTCCAAAAGTATTCTTCATTATGAACGACTTTTGCATAACTGGTAAACCATAAGAGATAGGCACAATTTTACTACACAATAAATGTAGATCGTGTTAAAATACACAATTTATGTCATATACACTTTTTTGTTGAGTGAACCATTTTCGTGATATTGCTTGCTATTCCCTTAAATTTTCCAATACTTATACATTTTCTCAAATTCGTTATTCATTTTTTGTCCTGGACATGCAAAGAGAATAGAATGCGCCACATAGCAACCAGCGCTTAAAATATTTGACTATCGCTTAAAACCTACCATGTTCCCCTTGCATCTACAAGAAAATTAGCAATAAGATTGACATCTCGATATCTCGATTAACATGAAGCATATGGAGAATAAGCGTTTGTAAAAATAGTTTGTACAAGAGTAGAGAAAGTCATGTGAGTGTAACACATCAGATTTTTTAGTACAGAAATGAAATTCAGCTAAATTATTAGGAATTCACTCATCATCAAGTAAAGGACAAAAATGCAACAAAGATATAATAATAGGTAAAGTATGCTTGCTATGTATGTTGTGATGCACGGACACTAATAGTCTGGCAAGAATTTTTTTAAAATGTTTTTCTTGGATTAATGGAATCTTAAAAAGTATTTCTGGACATCGAATCCAGATCCATTGCTATACTTTCTCTACCTCAGATAAGCTACAGATGATGTAAAACCTAAAAGAGAGTAAAATAGTGTTTCTATTTGAGAACGTACAGCGAGTATGCAAGTGATAATCATGGCCATGTAAGGCGTACTCAAGGGCAGTTATTTAGGCGCTGTTACGATGTCGTTACTTCAACGCAAATAAATTTACGATTTGTAAGTGGTTTCTCTTTTATATATTTCAATAATGCGAAGAATGTGATTTTAAAATATCCAAAGAAAGAAAAACAGTACTTTGAGGAAATGAACAAGTAAGACCAAAAATTCTGATTAATAACAGAATTTTACAGCAAGTATCCAGTGTCAGGTATTTACGCTTTAATTTTAGTATAAATAGAATAACAGAAATGGAGAAAATGTTTGATATCATTATTATTAACAAAGAGATATAATAGTTAAATAAAGAAACGATGGTAAGATAAAGAAATAAATGCAATATATAATTTCCGTATATTAAATAAATATATAATGTAATAAACTTGATTTGAAAGATTTGTCCGGAAAGAAAAAGATACTGCCTAGCAACAACGTAACAGACGCACACACAGGATTTCTATGTAGCAACATGGTTGTTGTAGCGATATGTAGGCACAGCTTAAGCAATGTAAGTGCAAGCATTCTAATCAGACACACATTCATTCGTGCATACATTCGTGACACACTCTCTTGAGACTTATTCAGTTAATTATGTGACTTACTCGTGTGTTATTTTAAGCGCTCAGTGTCGCCTTGTGTGAGTAAGATTTGGCGGCTATTGTGAGGGGTTTGGCCGATAAGCATTTTAACGACTCGCGGAAATTTACGCTTCTAGTTCCTTCTATTGCGGAAATAGTTATTTCAAACCGTAAAATTGATACTGCAGAAGTTAGCAGGTATAATAATTTAATTGGTATAGTTTCGAATGATACGCTCATCAGTTTCATTTTTATTGGCAACTCGCTTTAATAGCTCACTTTAAATTTCTCAGTCAGTTGAAACCTATGTTATCCTTTCAAAATACAATCCCCATACTCTGAGAGAAGGATCTCATAGCTCTACAACTATAGCAGCCGGCAGCAAAATCAACAGCAAATAATGAAGTAAAACGTACGGCTTAAAAATGTGACGATAATCGCGGGGCTGAAAACGACTTCATGTGAAAGAACCTAAATTCCAAAGCTGTGTGGAACGATTCATTAAACTTTAAAAAATGAAACAAGGAAGGATATAAGACTAAAATTGTATGAAACTATAGATTTTCTTATGTTGCTTTATGGGTGCAAACCAAAGGCTTTACAAAATTAGAAAAATTCGTGAAGGTATAACAACAGAAATAGTATATGTTCAGTAAATGATAAAATAAAAGAATATCAAGAAGAAACAATCGAGCCAACTAGGCTAATTAAAGCAGCATCTGGTTATAGATCGAAGGATAAAAGTGCATTCGCTTAAAGCTGTCATGCAACGCCCCTTTTTAGAACATTTTTGTATCTTTCAACAACGAACGACTATATCATGCCCAGCGAGCAGTTCAGTAATTAATAAGAGGCTAGGACAAGAGAAAACCATCAGAAAATCTGAAGCAATCCATGAATGAAGGTGCAGATGATGATGACCCTGGAATGTACTGAAGTGAGTCAGAATTGTAATGTTCAAACTTTAAATTCAGTTTTCTCAGAACAACATTTTTGGATACTTGTGTACCCTTTTCTAAGAACGTATGAGAGATAGAGAGCTGAAATTTTCACTACGTGTAAACAATACATAGTTAAACTTTCTGAACCACAGTCATAATTTTATAATACGCATTAATGATATTAAGAAAGCAACAGCATTGCAAATTTTCCGCATTTTTACTTTTTTGACTTTGCAAATAATTTGTTTTTTAATTTCTAGTGAACTGATATACATAACTAAATAATTGAGGTTCAGAAGATGGTTATTATACTAAAAACAAGCATGCAAAAGTGTGATTCTGTATTGCAAGCAGTATTAGAGAAAAAGGTACATGAATTCACATGTTTTAAGAGCAAATTTTATTATTTTTCTGGTGAGTGAAATAATTTTTATGCACTCATCTACATAAGCTATCATTACAAAAATTGCATAATTTTCATGATTTAAAAAATAATCTATAAAACTTAAAGGAAAAACAATTGAGAACTTTAAGAGCAGTGGTAATTTAACACACTTCCATGTTTTCAGACTACCTTGTCCCCTTAATAAGGCTTGTCTTTATTGCCCATATGTGATTTATAATGCCACATGAAGAGAGAAAAACTGTTTTCCTTTCTTTCTTGCTGAAATAAATGTCGATGGATTTAAAGGTGAGGCAGTATTTTTAACACTTAAATGATTTCAGTCTAATTATATAGTATAAAATATAATAACAGCCCGCTTTAAAGCAATACGTGTATAATAAAATATATAAAATGTATGTAACAGTCATTGTATTATGTTTATATTATTGTATACATGTATAATAATGTTATGTGAATTTATTACGTAATTTAATAATGTAGGAGCTGTGAGAATGGAGGCCGAAAGTTTCTAACAATGAGGTAACCTTGAGGCAATAATGAACTGGAAAGTTTAATAATGCTACTAGTAATTCTTGGAGCAATAATAATGTAATATTTAAAACAGTTTATAAATAGCCAATCAACAACCATAAAACCTTAAAGTTAAATAAAAGTATTCTATTGGAGTAGGATTAGCCAATCAGAGACTTGAAATAGAGAAATTTACAAATTTAAGCGGTAAACGCCAGTCGCTAGAAGGCAACGTACCTGAGCAGTTCATTTGCTCGGTACGTATCCAGTGTGAGACGAAAATTCATTACGGCGAGAATATTATAAAGTTTACGTGTTAAAAAGTGCAAGTAATTAATAAATAATCTCACAGCTCTCTATATAAGTGAAGTGTTATTTAATCGTGTGAAGGATTAATAAAAAGGAGTGAAACAAAAGTTATAATTTGTGTAAGCCTACATTCTTTAGCCGTATCACCCCCTGCTAAGAGATACATGTTTCTACAAATGAATACTGACGCAGCCGAGGAAAACATAAATATATATATAATATTTAAAGAAACATTAAAATACAAAGTTGATTCCTAAACGTTGGGGCGAAGGCCACCTGAAAGTGAACGTTGGGGCGAAGACCACCGGTAACTTTGTACTATACGTGGGGCAGTTGCTTCATCAAGTTTGGCTCCCCAACAGTGGAACAACAATACTACTTCAAAAGGTGTTATGATTTTTCATTTGTATTTATACATAGAATCGCCTCCCAAGAAAATACTACATTTGCAACCCTTCCACTCTTTGTACTTACTTAGCAGCTGAGAAAATATTTTATTAGACCCACGCTTGGGCGCCAATTTGAGGATGGATGGTTTGTTACGCTATTTGCACCACGTATGGAAGCCAATTTGAAGTAGATATTATCTTAACGTTGTTTGCACTACTCTTTGGGCGTCAATTTGAAGTAGGTGTTGTATTGTAGTAGTTGTATTATATTTCAACTGTTGCGGAGTCGAACTTGAAGTTTGTTTGCAACCACACGTATGGTACCCGGTTTCCGGTAGCCTTCGCCCCAAATTTACTTTCAGGTGGCCTTTGCCCCAAGTTTAAAAATGTTAAGCTTGTAATTTAAACTGTTTCTTTAATTATTATGTATTTAAGTTTGTCTCGGCTGCGTCAGTATTTATTTTTAGAGACATGGATATCTTGGCAGGGTTGTGGTACGACTAAGAATATAGGCTTACACACATTATAATTTTACTCACTCCTTTTATTAATGCTTGATAAGATTTAAATAACACTTCACTGATATAGAGAGCTGTGCGATTCTTTAATTAATTAGTTGCACTTTTTAACACGTAAAGTTATTTTTCGTCTCACACGAATACGTATTAAATCTCTCGAGGACGTGTCTCGCGTCTGATTAGGAACACTGTTTGCAGGTAACTGATTTCTAGATTTGTAAATTTCGCTATATTTCAGTTTCTGATTGGCTAATCCTAATCCAATAGAATACCTTCATTTAACTAAAGCTTTTTCTGGTTGTTGATTGGCTATATTTAAACTATCACTAAAATTACATTATTGTTACTCCAAGAATCATAAGTAGTACTGTTAAACTTTCCTACTCATTATTGACTCAAGGTTACCTCATTGTTACCTCATTGCTAGTAACTTTTAACTTATTATTCTCACAGCTCCTACATTATTAAATTACATAATGCATTCACATAACATTATTGAACATGTTTACAATAATATACGCATATGCAATGACTGTTACATACATTTTACAAATTATTACATACACATATTGCTTCAAGGCGGGCTGTTATTGAATTTGCATATTATATAATTTGACTGAAATCATTTAAGTGTTAAAAATACTGCCTCACAGCCACTATGTATGCGAGACTAAGGAGTATGCGACACACATGTGGTTGAGAAAAAGTCTTTGTCAGCTGAACCTGGCAGGTCTTGACAGCCTTGCATCCGTTATCTGCCTATTGTAATCATATCAAAGTAGGCGAGGGTGTTTTTATGTAGCACTTCACTGCCAGAAGGCAGTAAAAGAAAAATAAAAGTGAAGATAAGCAAAGAATAGCGTTACGTCAGCACTGCAGCAACATTACATCTAATGTGCTCATAATGTAAGAACAATGAGTATGACTGTACCTGTGTTTAGGCAGAGTGGGAACTTATCACCGCCAGCTATATTGCTCATCCTAGTATTTTTACTTTCTCTACTACGTATAGTAAGTAGTGGAAGTATTGCATTCCACCCAAAAATTCGATACCGAGATTTCACCGGAAATACATCGTTTGAGACCCCCTGAATAAAAAAAACAGCATTTTTGGAAACATGTCCGTGCGTGTGACTGAACAGCATAACTCAGAAACGAATAGTCGGATAAACACCAAACTTGGTATTTAGGTTCAGTATCTTCCAGAGATGCGACACGAAGGTTCTCAAGAAAATACCCCCACCCCAGATTACCCTTACATGGAACATTTTGAGAAAATTTTAATTTTCTCAAAAATGGCTCTAAGGGTTTTGATTAAAATATTGTATGTTTAAGATATTTTCATGATAAATGAAATGTATATCTCGAATTTTCTGGGAATGTCTCCGAAAGTATTCTTCATTGTGAACGACTTTTGTATAACTGGTGAACCATAAGAGATAGACAAAATTTATCTACACAAAAAATGTAGATCGCGTTAAAATACACAGTTTATGTCTTATACATTTTTTTGTTGGGTGAACCATTTTCGAGATATTGCTTGTTATTCCCTTACATTTTCCAATAGTTTTTCTCAAATGGGAATTCGTTATTCATTTTTTATGTCCTGGACATACAAAGCAACCAGCTCTTAAACGATTTGACTATCGCTTAAATACTACCATATTCCCCTTGTACCTACAAGAAAATTAGCAATAAGATTAACATCTCGATTAACATGAAACATATGGAGAATAAGCTTTTGTAAAAATGGTTTGTACAAGAGTAGAGAAAGTTATGTGAGTGTAACGCATCAGATTCTTTCTATTTATGTACTTCCCAGTGCTCGATATAAAAGTCAAAATATGGGGCATTCCACTATATGAAGCGTTTTTTGTGCATACCAATGTCTTAGACTTAAGTCTTTGATTTTAAATACTCTACCTATAATCCTTTCTCCTCAGGAGTATTCGTTCGAGCGTTCTGACTTCTCGGCTTAAAGGTATCTAAGCTTAAACTTTGGTCAAAGTTTTCCAAAAATTCTAAAATTAGTTTTGTGGCCAAAATCACTTTGAACCTTTATCGTTGATTACATACGATCCTTTGCTCTCAGAGTCCTTTAAAGTCTCGACATGTGACCATTTAGATGTCTAAAAGCTCACGGCCTAATAGCCTGCCTTTACTTCCAATGTGTTTTACTCGACTTTGCCTTTGGATCACGTACATAGTAAAATTACCAAGATTTCAACAGAAATATGTTTTCAGACTCCCTGAATAAAAAAAAACATTTTTAGAAAAGGTCCTGTGTGAATAATCAATATAGCTCAAAAACGAAAAGTCTAATAAAAACTAAAAACTTGGTATTTAATTTCAGTATCTTCCAAAGATACGACACGAGGATTTTAAAGAAATCCCACACCCCAGCTAACCTTTACGTGGAACATATTTTCTAAAACAATTTGATTTAAATACCATATATTAAAATAATGACATGACAAATAAAAAGTATATCTTGAATATTCTAGGAATAGCCTTTGAAGTCCTCTTCATTCGGAAGGAACAACAGGTTAAGCAACAAACGAAAACGCAATACACAGAAAATGTAAATCATTTTAAAAACACACCATTTATTTCAAATATCCATTTTGTAGCATCAGCCATTTCCGAGGTATCCGTTATTAATGATTCGAATAGTTCAATACTTATCCATTCTTTTACCTATTGATTTCCAGTTGTTTCTCGAGATGTCGAAAGAGCGTGGAATTTTAAGGCCGGCAGGTAGCTTCAGCGTCCAGTTATACAAATTATCGCTATTCCCTTTGTATCTATAACGCAATGTGTAATTCAGCTATTTTCGGAAAGGTTTATCTCGATTAAAATGAAATTCGATAGGAAAATATATCTTCATAAGACTAATTTGTACACCTATTAATAAGCGATAGAGGGTGCAGAAAGTCATGTGAACGTAACACATTAGATTTTTCTTACACTTTTGTTCATTAAAAGTACAATGTACTTTGTAATAAATCTTGTTCAAATTTCCAGAAGAAACTCAGGGAGAATGAACTTAAAAACACGTGCCTGTGGTTTTTGCTGCACTTTAAATTGCTCAAGATATACAATTAATTCAACCAATGAGGATAAATTATTACAAAGTTATAGTTAAAGATTTAAAAAACTTTTTCTGTAACAACCAGAAGAGTGAACAAATTTCTGTATGTCAATTTTTGTGTACTAGCGCTTAATAACGTAGTAATATTTTTATTTTTAAAAAATTACGATTTCTGCATCCTGTGTAACACTGATTAATTGGTATAGTGAAAGTAAAATAATTTTTATCTAAAACTATAAAAGAAATACACGTTGAATTTAAAATAAAATTAAAATTGCGGTAGAACAGAATGTGACAAAATTTTAAAAACACTTAGATAAAAACTGTAAGATTTTGAAACTTCACTTATCAGTACTCCTAGGTTGTTACGGTGCGGGCTCGTGAACGGGAGATCTGTGATTCAAATTCCTCCAGAACCGCTCTCTCCGACAGTTTTTTTTCCCTACGTTTTTCTCAGTCATCATAACTGGGAAATGCCGGGTAGGTACCGTAAACTTAAGCCTGGAACGTTTCCTTCCGTAATTTCCATTCCCACTTATAATTTCATTTCATGTATTGTCATTGTCCACAGTCTATGGTACCATATGCAGTAAGAATGGGGCTTAAACACTATAAAAATCTCGGATGCGATCCCTGTCTTGGACACAGAATGTTTAAGAATCACCCCTAACGTCCCTAGAGTCTAGAATATATGAATAAATGAATTAATAAACAAAGATATACGAAAAATTACAAAACCGATGAAAAAACATGATATACGAGCATAACCACCTCTCGAC
The DNA here is from genome assembly GCA_030765065.1 of Deroplatys truncata. Taxonomy (NCBI): domain Eukaryota; kingdom Metazoa; phylum Arthropoda; class Insecta; order Mantodea; family Mantidae; genus Deroplatys; species Deroplatys truncata. The sequence continues at coordinate 58,524,074 of CM060979.1, read as the reverse complement.
TTTCTCTAACCACAGCCATCTACCTTCATATTCTAAATGTATTCTTATGCAGCTTATTTTTGTTTGCACTTCATGATATAGAAGATAGATACGCGTTATAGAAGTGAGATACGCGTTTTATTGCATTTATATTTGGCATGAGGCTGTATAAAACAAAGACCACTTAACATTTCTGATTATATTGCCTTAATGCAGGGTTATTCAAAAAGAAGGAACAGATTTTAAACATTAATTTTTAATGAATGACAATAGATAGCAACACATGCGACACATCAATGAATAGAGGAAAGTTTACGTTTTAAGCCCACACCTATTAGTTCCATTCGGTGCCTACAGCGGCGTTGGGTTTGTTTACGAGAAAATGGTGACGCCACAGGATAAGTCGTTTTGTGTGCTGCAGTATGCAAATAGTGAATCCATTGTTTCCTTGCAGCGTGTATTTCGTTGTAAGTTCAACAAAGAGCCGCCTCGTCATAAAAAATTACAATTGATACAATAAATTTGTAGAAGATGGTTGCATATGCAAACGGAAAAGCACTGGTCGTCCTCGCATAACAAATGGTGCTCATTTTGAACACACCCAGAATAAAATTTTGAACTTTTCTCTCTTCAGTGTTGTACCACGTGTGTCGCCATCTATTGTCGTTCATTAGAAATAAATATTTAAAGTCTATTCCTTCTTTTTGAATAAACCTGTATATTTGAATATGTTAATGAACAACAGGGCAGTTATATTTCGCAAACTTTTGAAGCACAACACATTATACCTGACATGGATTGTACATTTTAACTAAATTCACTCTTTATAAGTGTTGGTCTATCTTTTATAGTTTCCCATTTATAGAAAATTCTATAAGAATTAAGAGAATTTTAAGATGTACATTTCATTTGTCATGACATTAATTTATGATTGTTTTAATCAAAATCGTTACATATGCTCTAAGAAAATAATATACAGAAAATTAACCAGTAGAAAACGTTTGGAACGCGCGCACACACACACAGACACATTTTCTAAAAACACATCTTTGAGTAGCTTCAGGAGACATCAATATGTGTATTTGCAGTGAAAGCTCCATATTGAATTGTTGGGTCTAATGTGCTTAGAAGAAAATAAATATCAGGAACTGCTTTCGAGTTTGTTTCATAATATGAGTAAGGTTTATTTTAAAGCAAGAGATTGAAATAACAACTGACTGTTGAGCAAATATCTATGTTAGCTAATAGCTAATAAGAAGCAATGGAGCTCGTATTTTCTAGTTCATTTTGGCGGTATTAGGAAATACTATAAACCTAATTGAAACTATTTTATGCAGATTTTTATAGTAATCATCTTAAAGAAGAGAGAAAAGCAAGCATTTTGGTGAACTCTTCATGTAATCGATAGTAATGAATATAAAAAATCTGATGTGCTACACTCACATGACTTTCTCTACTCTTGTACAAACTATTTTTTCAAAAGCTTATTTTCCATCTACTTCACGTTAATCGAGATAAACATTTGTAGACCCTATCTTATTGCTAATTTTCTTGTAGATGTAAGGGGAATATATATTTACAAGGGCAGTATCGAAATATAGTAGCCTTTAAGCAAAGACATATCTCTTAATAGCTGGTTGCTAGGTGCAGCACCATTCTCTTTGCCACAGATTAATACTCTTTGCATATCCAAGACAACAAAATGAATAACGAATTCCCATTTGAGAAAATAAGTATTGAAATATTTAAGGGAATAACAAGCAATATCTCGAAAGTGATTCACTCAACAAAAAATGTTATGATATAAATTGTGTATTTTAATGCGATCTACATTTTTTGTGTAGTAAAATTTTGTCTATGTCTTATGGTTTACCAGTTATGCAAAAGTCGTTCACAATGAAGAATACTTTTGGAGACCCCAGAAAATTTAAGATATAAATTTTATTTGTCATGAAATGTCTTAAACGTATAATATTTTAATCAAAATCGTTAGAGCCATTTTTGAGAAAATTAAAATTTTCGAAAAATGTTCCATGTAAAGCGTAATCTGGGGTGGGGGGATTTTCTTGAGAACCTTTATGTCGCATCTCTGGAAGATACTGAACCTAAATACCAAGTTTGGTGTTTATCCGACTGTTCTTTTCTGAGTTATGCTGTTCACAGACACACACACGGACATGTTTCAAAAATTCTTTTTTTGGATTCAGGGGGTCTCAAAACATCTATTTCCGGTGAAATCTCGGTATCGAATTTTTGGGTGGAATACAATACTTCCCCTACTTACTATACGTAGTAGAGAAAGTAAAAATTCTCTGGCTGCTGCATTTGTTTTTTATAATATTTGTGGTATTTTAAAACTCTTGTTCATAATGGAGTGTACGCCCCTTTTAGGAATGTATACAAATCATGAAGGAACAAAAGTAATTTTATATAAATTTGGTAGTACTTCTCACAATTTTGGAGGTATTGAAGATCTTTAGGGACTCTGTCTCTCTCTCTCTCTCTCTCTCTCTCTCTCTCTCTCTCTCTCTCTCTCTCTGTGTCTTTCTCACACATACACACATTGCTTGCAGAACAATCCTGAGGGCCGTGTAGAAATTATTCCGCCTTTAACACTAATTCCTAAAGAAACAAGAAGAGTAAAAGAAAAGTTTATCAAAAGCAGTTTTGTTACACCTGTTCTTGAATAACAGATACGCAGCCATCGTCTAAATGTTGTGCATTTTTATAGTATTAATAGAAAATTCAATTTAGGACCATATATGCCTTATTAGACTTATTGTAGAAGATTACTTTGTTCACTTTGTCGAAGATGTTTACTCCTCCGACCATATAAAAGCACCTTCTCCGGTTTTCGTTTTCATTTTATCATTACCTGTTTTAATCATACTTTAAAATCTTGGGTGTATTTAATGTAGATATAACCTCATATTAGCCGTTATATGCCCCATAATAAACAACTTTATAAATTACCAGTCAAGTATTTTAAAATATAATTTTTAACTTCTATAACGCTTAGTCTATTTTGAATAAAGGAAGTGCTGTATATGATAAAATATGATTCCACCGAAAGTAAGTTTTTTTAATCTGTGTTCATCCATTCGTCTCTTGTGAACACCACACTTAAAAACGAAAAGTAGGATAAACACCAAATTTCATGCTTAAGCCAATCTTTATTAAAACACATCCAGTGAATATTTTCAAGATAGTTTCACTGCAAACTATTCCTAACATGGTAAAATCTTCATTATTTTTCATTTTTATAAAGTGGCTGTACAGGGTTTGTTTAAAAACAAAACATATTTTGGAAAAATATTGTTTACATATTTTGGAAAGCATAAGAGAGAAACAATATCTTGCTGCATAGAATATACATTTTCTTAGTCGCAGCGTTTGCTATTTTCGAAATATTCTATTGCATTAAAATTTTTTACTGCTTCATCTGATGAACATGTTTACAATTCTTCTTTCTTTTCTTTCATCGCAAGATATGTTTAAATATTTGAGTGCTGTTTCCACATTTTACGAGTAACTAGGTACTTACAGCTTATACTTACAGCTTAATTAGAAATAATTTCTCCCTAACAGTTGTTGTGAATAACGTAAAGTGGATAGAAGAATGAATTTTTATACGAATATTATCATATATATGAATAGAGGAAGTAGTTCACATTGCTTTTTTTGGTTACTTTGTGTGTCTATCTACTAAGATATCTCCCGGTAACGGAAGGTTTCAGTGTGCCAGGACTTTAATTAATCAACAGAGGTTTTGTAGTATAAAGATGGTAGCTGCTAATTGGATCAGAGTCCCAAGTAATTGACCCTATGGGACATGCGATGTTGCCGCCGTGTTTTTTAATCAGCCGCGGGCTGATCGAGAGTTTCTAAAAATGGCGGTCATTATTCCTGTGTAGCCTAATTGCCCATGTTGCTCCAGCTAATACCCGAACATGCTGTATTTTCTGATTAGAATGTCACCAGTTCAAGACCCGGAAGAAAACTGGGAGACGCAAATTTTCTTTCTCCATAACGTATTTAATCAGTGAATAAATAAAGTGCTTGTTTTTTCCATTTATAGGTGAGCTGTTAAGATATTCAAGCAATCTTTAGTACAGTACTCAAACTCATTCTATTTATACTTTCTCTACCACGTATATAGTAGGTAGAGAAGGTACTGCATTCCACCCAGAATTTCGATATTGCAATTTCACCCTAAATACATGTTTTGAGGCCCCTGAATCAAAGTAAAGAAGTTTTGGAAGCATGTCCGTGTGTGTGTGTCTGTGAACAGCATAACTCAAGAACGAAAAGTCGGATAAATACCATACTTCGTATTTAAGTTCAGTATCTTCTAAGGATGCGACATGAAGATTTTCAAGAAAATTACCCCACAAGAAAATACCCTTTACATGGAACAGTTTTCGAAAATTTTTATTTTCTAAAAAATAGCTACCGATTTTTATTAAAATACTATGTATTAAAGACATTTACATAACAAATAAAATGTATATCTTGAATTTTTTGTGAATAGCTTGCACAGTTCTCTTCATTCGGAAGGAATTTTGTATAATCTTGTATAACTGAGCAAACTGAAAACGTTAAGCGATAGACGAAAACGTATTACACAAAGATGTAAAACACAGAATTTATTTAAAATAAGTTTTTGTGGAATAAGCTTTTATATGTCATTACATGTTCGAATTATTCATCTCTTGGTCATTCTCTTAAAGTTCTTTTAGCATTCAGTTGTTTCTCGCGATTGCATAGAAACAACATGGAATTTTAAGGCCAGCATACAGCGCCCTATTCTTAAATATTCGACTGTCGGCTGTTACCTTTGTATCTATAACGAAATGATTAATGTAGATATTTCTGCACAGGTTTATTTGGATTAAAATGTAGTAGATAGAAAAGTAAGTTTTAGTAAGTATAATCTGTATACCCAATAATAAACGATAGAGGGTAGAGAAAATCATATGAATATATCACATAAGATTTTTTAGCAGGTGTGTAAAAAGTGCTGTCTTCTGTTTAAGTTGTAGACTTATATTATAACATAAGTAATATACGAGTACATTGCGGTGCAATACTTAGACCTCTTGGAGGAATCCGAAAAAGCTGTCATTTCCTGCATCATTCTTACTACTCATTGTTAAGAACCTGTGACGAACTTTTTCCACTCCTTTAAGATGTTAACATTTTTAGAGTACATATTCCTCGAAGACACTAATACCTTCTCGCTTTTCACTTGGTTTCGGAAGCGACTTCTAATTGATGAACTCAAGAAGTTCTATCTTGTATTCAAAATCCAGTTTTATGCTTGATAGAAAGCTGTGAAGTTATGTTTCATGTGCTCTCCTTTAAATCGATGAAAACTCTCAATTTGGAATCGCAGTTAGCATCATTTTGGACACCCTAAACCATTAATTAAATTAACTTTATACTGGAATTAATTGTTCTTTCACACAAGCCGTGTGTTGGACAAGGTTGGAAAGGTAGAATCAGATGACTGAAAAATTGCCATAGCCGGGATTTGAACCACGGATCTCACGGTCTCCGTCCGGTTGCTCTAACCACTGAGCTACCATGGCAACATGCCGACACGACATTAAATTCTCCAGCTGATTCCATTGGGGTATGACATCTCAATACAATTTGAGATCTCCTTGTTGTTTACCGGAAAAAATGCGAATCAGCTGGAGAATTTAATGCCGTGTTGGCATGTGTCAGTGCTTAGAGCAACCGGACGGAGACCGGGAGATCCGTGGTTCAAATCCCGGCTATGGCATTGAATTTTTCAGTCATCTGATTCTACCTTTCCTAACTTTATACTGTTTTGCATAGTTTTACAGACTAAAGCACCGTTTGAGCCCCTGATCACAAAAACAGCAGTTTAAGAAAAATATCCTCGCCTGCATGGTGTAGAAACAGCATCAAAGAAAATCTTCGGCGGATTTTCTATCGTTTTCTGGGGTCTTTTGAGGGTATCCTTCACCTTACCTATCGCAGAGCGTGGTGGCTTGATAACACAGCAATAAGGGGAGGTTGATGCCTTTGCTTTTTTCGGTGTTATTGAAACCAAAACATGTTTGTTGTCTCAGAACCAGTCATGCCGTATACTAGTTAAATTACTCGTGGACGTATCGTGGGTATGTGGAAGGCTGGTCGCACTGTTACAGCAATTGTAACGGTGGTGCATAAAAATGTTTTAATATAAATTACTGGATAAAAATATTTAAGGAAAGTGGGGAAGACGGTCTACATATTCACCAGAAACTGGGCACTCCCCGTAAAACATCCGCAGATGATGATATTCGTTTACTAAGTGCAAATTACTCTTTTGTTATAATTCACTGACCATGTTTAGGAACTAGAGATAAATGTGTATATGTGTATTGTTTATCGAATATGACATACATATTATGGCAATAAAATTGGGTTATATTTTTGTCTATAGTCCTGTCGTATTTCTATGATCAGAAATATAGTAAAGATAAGCAATTGTAGTTTGAATTAAATGGAAAAAGTTCTCCTTTATTTATTTATTATTTAGTTATGTTTGCTTCTATGCAGCAACAAGCATTGATATCACTGTGAGCATACATTTCTGTTTATTTTTTATTATAAAGTATTGCTATGTATTTAATGAATTCCATTCAAGCTTTAACTTCAAAATCTTCTGACCCCGCACATTCTACATTTCACGCTAATCAAGTTTTCACTTAGCTTTTAACCCTTTCAAAGGCGTGTCCTGCACTAGCCGATAAGGTCTGTATTACAAACTGAATGCACTCACTCTACTTCCTTTTCTTTTAGCCAATACGATCAAGAGCGTAAACATATATTTCGTTTCTACGCTATTTTGTAACCTTTGTTGTGGTTATTGGTGTAACTATTTAGCAGAAGGACTGGCGCACCCTTGTACCGTGGCCTAAAGCAACCAATGAAATGGCTATGGCTTCGCAAGGCCACGTACAACGATAAATAATGTGACATAGATGCGAGGTGCAGTGAGATTTTCTTTGGCGCACTTTGTACGCGAGTGTGCGTGTCTTATCTGCCTATAAGGAGGCTAATTCATAAACAAAAAATCTGATGTGTTACACTCACATGACTTTCTCTACTCTTGTACAAACTATTTATACAAACGCTTATTCTCCATCTACTTCATGTTAATCGAGATAAACATTTGCAGAGTCTATCTTATTGCTAATTTTCTTGTAGATGTAAGGGGAATATATATTTACAAGGGCAATTTGGAAATACAGTAGCCTTTAAGCACATACATATCTCTTAATAGCTGGTTGCTAGGTGCAGCACCATTCCCTTTCCCACAGATTAATACTCTTTGCATATCCAAGACAAAAAATGAATAACGAATTCCCATTTGAGAAAATAAGTATTGAAAAATTTTAAGGGAATAACAAGCAATATCTCGAAACTGGTTCACTCAACAAAAAAAATGTATATGACATAAATTGTGTATTTTAACGCGATCTACAATTTTTGTATAGTAAAATTTTGTCTATCTCTTATGGTTTACCAGTTATGCAAAAGTCGTTCACAATAAAGAATACTTTTGAAGATATTCCCAGGAAATTCAAAATATACATTTTATTTGTCATAAAAATATCTTAAACATATGATATTTTAATCAAAATCGTTAGAGCCGTTTTTGAGAAAATTAAAATTTTCGAAAAATCTTCCATGTAAAGGGTACTCTGGGGTAGAGGGATTTTCTTGAAAACCTTCGTGTCGCATTCTTGGAAGATACTGAACCTAAATACCTATTTTAGTGTTAATCCGACTGTTCGTTTCTGAGTTATGCTGTTCACAGACAGACACAGACACACACGGACATGTTTCCAAAAATGCTTTTTTTGGATTCAGGGGGTCTCAAAACATGTATTTCCGGTGAAATCTCGGTATCGAATTTTTGGGTGGAATACAATACTTCCCCTACTTACTATACGTAGTAGAGAAAGTAAAAATCAGAAAAACGTGAACTTTAATATTGAGTTAGACGCATTAGATATGAGTAGAATTATAACATTACATTTTAATTTCATAAGTAAGCACCTATTTTATTCTTCTTCGTATTTTATAAAAAGTGTTTGTTATGGTTTCGGTCATTCTGTGCAACTAATGAAACACCACAGTATATACTGCGTATTTCGATAAATCGCAGAATTTTGTTCATGAGTGTTTCTGATTAACTTTCTTTATTCTCTTATGTTTCGTAGCTGCTTTACTTTATTACACTACAATACCATTTGGCAGTTTCAGTAACTAATACTGACACTAATACCTCTACTGAAATGAAAAAAACATTTGAAGCCACTGAAAGAATCAAGGGAAAATTATCCGCTAATTCGTATTTCGGATTTGATCCCAAAGTTCAACATGCCAATTAAGAAGCTGCTTTGGTAACAATCCATTGGCAGAGCTCAAGGATCCGTTAAATTACTTGCCTAGTAAGATGGCCCATTCAGCTAGGAATCGCTCTGTAGGTCATGAAGCAACACGATGGGCTCTGAAATGAATCAGTCATCTGAAGGTCTACTCATTTGGGCGGTCCTGCAATGATGAAGAAGATATGCCGTCAACAGATGTCCAAATAACAGTTGCTTGCGTGTTACTCGACATGTAGCCATTTGATTGCGTGATTGACCTCTTTCTGTTCTCACTGTCTTCTTGGAAACGATGTTTACACAACAAAAATGTTCGCATCAGTTTTAACCAGCACGTTATTTAGACCCGAATTTTCAGAATACGAGGGATGAAGGATCCTCTGATTTTCTCACTTAGTGCAAAAATAACATGTCAAGCTTGAATGAAATAGCGGAATGTTTATCATTTGTTCATTGAAAGTCCGATGTGTTATAATCACAAGACTTTCTCTACACGCTATAGTTTATTTCTATCTAGTTAACACAAAATTTCTTATGAGAACATATCTACTTCATGTTAACCAAGATAAAATTTTGCATAAATAGTTGCATTATAGCTTACAGATTAAACAGGATAGAGGAAACAGAATCGACAATCAAATATTTAAACGCCAGTGATACTGAAAAATTCAAACCGATAATAACGGATATTTGGATGTGGCTGAAGCCACAGAAAAAATTATTTAATATAAATTTTGTGTTTCAAAGAGATCTACATTTTTATGGAGTACGTTTTCGTAGTCTCTTAACGTTACAGAAAATTATACAAAATATCTTCCGACTGAAGAAGACTTCACAGGCTATCTGCAGAAGATTCAAGATATACATTTTATGTTTCGTGTAAATATCTTAAATATACGGCATTTTAATCAAAATCGTTGGAAGTAATTTTTAGAAAACCAAAATTATTGAAAAATTTCCTTGTAAAGGATAGTTTGGGGTGGGCGTACTTTCCTGAAAATCTTTGTGTCGTATCTTTGTAAGATTCTGAACTTAAATACCAAGTATGGTATTTATTGCACTATTTGTTTGGACCTTCTTCTAAAAATCTATTTTGAGCTCAGGTGCCTCAAAAGATATTTCCGGTGAAACTTCGACATCGAATTTTTTGGTGTACTGTAAGTATGTAGTAGAGAGAGTAAAATACCCATGTAATCATTTGAATACAGTGGACGCGTAATGGAGCTTTACTTTTGGAGGACAGAAATTGTTCCGCTGGGTAAATATAAGGAAATATTAGTCAGCAGTACGTCATTAGATCTTCCATCCCTTTACGAGGCAGGATTGTGACATACATCCCCCATCTCTTCCTCAGACTTCCGTCAGCTTCTTCGTTAAAATTGGAAAACTTTTTAAAGAAATATAGAACTGACGCAGAGAACTCTGTAATGCAGCTCTGTTGGCAGTTGCCAAGTAATTTCCTTCGCTCTCGCCATGTACGCAAATTGATACTTCAACTTTAAAACCCTTTTCCATGGCAGTGTTTGGTCTTCCTTTATTCCTTATGTACTTTCCGTTATGGGTCTTTCACTTTCCCAATAATAATAATAATAATAATAATAATAATAATAATAATAATAATAACAATTTCCTTGTATCAAACGAATAACTAATTACGATGAGTCTAGATTGAAGGTAGCAATTTTGTACCGGCCAGGTAGAGGTAAAAACATGAAATTATACAACCTTCTTCTTTAATCGATCACCCTTCTCTTTGTAGGACAAACCCGCAAGGACTAACAGTCAATACCTTGGGTCAGTAGCCCATAGAGGGGCAAGCAATTTGGATCATAAGAATATCCAAGATGGCTGATCAGTCCAATGCCTGGTACGGCGGTGAAGAAGGAAATAAAATGTACTAATGAAAGGCATGATATGAACATTTACGGATAAAATTATCCAACCCAGCATTCGCCCAGTGACAAAGGTAAATCGCGAAAAAAATCTATTACCATGGTCGGCTCCGGGTTAGAAACCTGGACCTCCCGAAAGCGGGCCATGACGTTACCACCTGAGCCATTTCGCTCGGTAATTACGAGATGTGTAAGTACTGATTATTAAAAAAACAGAACATTTTTTTCCAAATACTTTATTATCATTCATTAACTGAAGTGGTATATTTGTTGGTAGTTGGAAGATGCTTCATGTTTATCTGCCCCACATATGGGAGCCAATTTGTCGCGGTCACTTCGTGTTATCTTATTGCTGAGCGCCTGTTATTGTATTAATAGTTTGAATGTTGGGTTCATTGTCCTCCGGCTAGCTATTATTTCTCGGTCAGCAAATCTCTTGAACTGGGTGTGTAAACGGAAAGGATTTGTTACTCACAGATAACACTGCTAAAAGAATTTGTTTTTACACTTTTATTACCGTCACAATTAATTAAGTTCACATATTGACTCTTGATACACGCCAGACTGAAACTGTTATATTTTCTAATATCACTATAATCACTTATTTACTGCACATTATTAATTCGCGTGTTTCACATTTATAACAAACTTTAAGACGCGAGAGATTCTGTAGAATTGCGTAACGTGTACTTTATGTATGCTTCCGTTGAACTACACGACGTATAACTCACGAATACTTATGTTGAACTGATCAACGTATTACACGGAATGCTTCTGTTGGACTGACGAAATCTGCCTCTGACTTTAGCTTTTTATACTCCCACACTCCGATATGCCTAAAGATTATAACCGAGCTGCTATTGGTTAATAAAATGCGCCAACATTAGCGTCTATTTTTATATCCAATCAAAATTACGAACACAAATGCTCTAGGGAAAATATTCCCGCTATTTCTAAGAAAAGCGCGCCAATCTGACGTCATTTGTTTGTCTCTTCTAATTAATATTCAACTCACCCCCTCGCTCATTGTTATCCGCTCTTATTGTCAGTTTCAGTGAGGTCGTGTAAACTTATTTACTAACAATGCATATAATTAACAAACATCTCAAATCAATGTCATACAATAATGCTTATTTACACTACAATCACTCTGGCATTTACATTATTGTGATACAAATTACTGCCACATAACTTACACCTTACACTACTTCTCCACAGTCAACGCCCACTTGTCTTAACGGGAAACCAGTTTTTGTATGACTTTGTCATAGAATGATGCTGTCTGTGATGAAAGCCCAGTCTACACTTCCCGTTTCACATCATCGTCGTTGAAATGTTTTCAACCAAGGAATTTCTTCAGATGAAAATCGCTTGGTTCCAAATCCGGATTGTAGGGAGGGTGGTCCAAATGTTCCCAACCAAATGATGCAATAGATCTTGATTTTTTTGGCTGCGTGTGGGTGGGCATTGTCACTTATTATTGTTCCCCGCATAAACCTCGTCAGTTGGTGATGAATGTTTGCTGGCGTAACATTTCTCGCATTCAAAAAACGAATCACCGATCTGACTTTACAGTCGTCGGGTCGTTCTATTGTTTTGAACATTTCGAAACGTTCTAACAACAGGAAAACACAGAAAGACGATCATTCACAGTTGCGACTGACTTCCAAATGCATGGAGGAAGTGACCACGCAAGCTCAAAACTGCTACAGCAACGCTGAAGCGGTAAAATGTTAAAGTGGTTCTTAGTTTAAAAACACGGCTTGTACGAGGGTTATTTTTTTTAACCTCCGATCGCGCAGGAGCGCAATCACACGAGCGGTGGAAATTGTTGGTGCGTGGAGAGTGACTGCGCATGTCCTCCACCCTACCCTTAGCCACAGCCAACTTCAACATGCCATTGTGTGCTTAGTTTTTGGCACGGAAACATGGCCGCTACGATTGACTCTCCCGCCAAATGTGAGTTGCGTAGTGTGATTCGGTTCCTTCAAACAGAAGGGAATAGTTCAGCTGATATTCACCGAGGAATGAGTCGGGTATACGGTCCGAACTGTATTAGTGATGGTGTTGTGCATGAATGGTGCAGGAAGTTTAACGAAGGCAGGAGCGATGTTCACGATGGAGGTCAAGGACGCAAGTATGTTGCTACAGATGACATTATTCAGCAAATTGACCAAGAAGTTCGGAACGATAGGTTTACCATAAGCGTTTTGAGTGAGAAATTTCCTGCACTTTCAAGATCATCTGTTTACAAGACAGTAACAGAGCACCAGCACTATAGGAAATTGTACGCTCGATGGGTTCCGAAGATGTCTGAGGACCACAAAAGTTGCCGGATGACAGCAGCTTTGACGTTTCTCACCCGTTGTGAGGCTCAAGGTAGCGATTTGTTAATGAAAATTTTGACTGGCGATGAAAACTGGTTTCATTATGTAACCCCTGAAACAAAAGAACAATTTCGCAATGGGTGCGCACACATTCGCCAAACAAACCCACAAAGTTTACGCAAACCTTCAACGATAAGAAGATTATGGCTACAGTCTTTTGGCACCAAGAAGGTGTGTTGCTGGTGGATTTTCTGGAACGGGGGTCTACGATCAATGCAACTGTTTATTGCGAGACATTACGACGACTGCGTAGAGCCATACAGTACAAACGAAGAGGCAAGCTGACGTCTGGGGTTGTCTTGATTCATGACAATGCCCGACCTGACAGTTCTCGTGTCACCCAAGCAATTCTTCAGGAATTGGCGCTGGGACGTTTTCGACCACCCGCCGTACAGCTATGATTTGGCGCTGAGTGATTTTCACCTCTTCCCTGAACTGAAAAAAGGAGGGCGGAAGTTCGAGAATGAAGATTATGTTGAAAAGTAAACACATTTATACCTAACATTGGTAATATATTTATTTTGCTATGTACTCTTGTCTTTTAATTATGACCCATCGGTGGTTGAAAAAATTATCCCTCGTAGATAACCTTTGTGGTGAAAATAATAAGCTATGAAATACAATTTTTGTTTAAAATAGCTATGAAAACTAACGTTTTTGGATGAGGAACATATAAAGACGATCTGTGAAGAATATTCAAATAAGTTGATAGCCAAGAAGGATGTGAAATAAGGATCCTCGTCCTATGGACCCGGAAGAAAATTTTTACGAGAAGGCGGGACTGAGGTGCTGTTTTAGCAGTTTTGTTAAAGGAAATCTTTTTTTTTATTTTGGTGCAAAAAAATGCATAATACTTCAAACTACATATCTGCAAAGTTTTTATTCCCTAGCGAGGATATATATTTGGACGCCGTTTTAAAGCGTGCGAAATTTAAACTACTCTCCGCCCTGATAATGATACATAATTTTGTTATTTTCCCGCATTCAAAACCTATTTTCTCCCGCAAAAGGATAGAGATCCGAAAATGTTAGAAAAGGCACTCGAAGGTGGTGAAAACCATCTGATTGGAGTTTTGATATCAGTCATAGTGTAGTTATAGACAACTAATTACCACAATCCTATGCTATTTTACGACTTTTTCACATTTTTCGTTATTAAATATTCTTTAAATAAAACCTATCCACTATATCAAACTTTCCATCATATTAATTTCTTACAAAGGTACTAAGAAATGTAATGTAAAAAATAACACCTCTAGTTCAACATCTGTTGAAGAGATAGATTTAGATTGTAGCTAATAAATCAAACATGCATTTACATATTAAAATGAAATATTATACAAGCACGTCTCTAATTGATTCCTGTGCAAAAAAGAAATCCGTAGCGTTAACACTTTAGAGAGCCAGTTTCCCCAACTGACGCTGGCAGTGAAAGCCTCAGCTGTTACAATAAGTTACATTCGGTACAATGCTTTTTTCAAGAACAGCTTTCGATTATTGGTCTGTAAGTGGGACAAGAGTGCGTGTAAAACCAATACGAAAGTTGTGTATACTTTATTACTCATATTGTAGATGAAGTAACAGCAAAGAAACCGGAAAAAAGCAACAGCTGAACTACTGGTTCCTGTAGGTAATGATAAGATATGCTTTGGTATATATCCTCAACATCCGACAAGGTGGATGTGATTAGTTAAACAAACAAACATCTGAATAATGCCTATTGCAATACTACACGTGTGCATTCATGTAGTATAGCATCTGTATAAGGAATAGCTTTGTTAAATCTGTTTTATGTTCTTCATTTTATCACTAGGTGCATTACCGATTAAATAATTATTAATTACAATGTATATTAATATTATAAAGGGAGAGAACGTTTGAAATTTTTACATTATTAAATATCAACGGGGCCAAAGCAAAGATACAACCTCTACAAGTTTCACTTGTTACGCCTTCAAAAACTATTTGTACACTAATAATACTTATAAACTATGAAACATATCCACAATTTGAATACTGTCAAGATTTGGGATTTTTGCTTTATGCTACCCACGACTTGGAGTAGAGAACCAAAATTTCATCACAATGAAATATTATACGGTGTATTAAATCTACTAAGGGAATTTATTGTGTTATAAATTATATAGTATATTATACTGAGCGAGAAGATCTTGGATTAAGAGATATTGATTAGTTACAAATGCCACACAGATTTACGAAATAGGTGTTAAAGGAGTCGGATTCAACAGAAAGCACCTTTTACTAATTTATTATTACTTTCTCTACTACGTATAGTAAGTAGGGGAAGTATTGTATTCCACCCAAAAATTCGATACCGAGATTTCACGGGAAATACATGTTTTGAGACCCCCTAAATCCAAAAAAAGCATTTTTGGAAACATGTCCGTGTGTGTGTCTGTGTGTCTTGTCTGTGTGTGTATCTGTCTCGGACAGCATAACTCAGAAACAAACAGCTGGATAAACACCAAACTAGGTATTTAGGTTCAGTATCTTCCAAGGATGCGACACAAAGGTTTTCAAGAAAATCCCCCCACCCCAGATTACCCTTTACATGGAACATTTTTCGAAAAGTTTAATTTTCTCAAAAATGGCTCTAACGATTTTGATTAAAATATCATATGTTTAAGATATTTTCATGACAAAAAAATGTATATCTTGAATTTTCTGGGAATGTCTCCAAAGTATACTTCATTGTGAACGACTTTTGCATAACTGGTAAACCATAAGAGATAGAAAAAATTTTACAACACAAAAATGCAGATCGCGTTACAATACACAATTTATGTCATATACATTTTTTTGTTGAGTGAACCATTTTCGAGATATTGCTTGTTATTCTCTTAAATTTTTCAATACTTATTTTCTCAAATGGGAATTCTTTATTCATTTTTTTTCTTGGATATGCAAAGAGTATTAATCTGTAGCAAAGGGAATGGTGCTGCACGTAGCAACCAGCTATTAAGAGATATGTTTATGCTTAAAGGCTACTGTTTTTCTATATTGCCCTTGTAAATATATATTCCCCTTACATCTACAAGAAACTTAGCAATAAGATAGAGTCTGCAAATGTTTATCTCGATTAACATGAAGTAGATGGAGAATAAGCGTTTATAAATATAGTTTGTACAAGAGTAGAGAAAGTCATGTGAGAGTAACACATCAGATTTTTTTATTATTATTTCTTATTCTTATTATTATTATTAATATTATACGTGTCTACAGCATAGGGGACTAAATGAAACTAATAAGGATTCCACTGGAAATATAAAAATCTACCCTTGCAGCTAGTTGTATAAGATAAGCAAAAGCTTATAAGCCTAATTTCAAATGCTGAGTATTCATAGCCCCATTATTAATCCATGGTGAAACAAATATTTTAGGACTGAAAAGGAAGATTTTCTAAGAAAATGACATGTTGAAAGCATAAGTCTTAAAAGCAGTCTTAAATATAAGGCTGTAAAAGAGGCTAGCATGAAGTTTTGTACTGTAAGGGCCATTCCTACGTTATTAAACGGATGTGAATCTTGGGCGCTCACAAGGATGGAATGCCCTAAGTTGGAATCGTTGAGATAAGTAAATTTATATACTATAAGAGATGAAATAAGTAACCTCATAATCAGAAAAAAATAAAATAATATCTCATTTATGATAATTAGTACAAGAAAAACGGGAATAGCAAAAAACAGCTTTTTCAGTACAGGCGTGTTGTAACAGACATTTAGGTTATCCAAAAAGAATATGGAGACCTATAACTGAAGGGGAGGGAAGGCCCTGAAGTTGTAGTAAAGCGAAATGGAAAGAATATCTTTACAATAATTCTTTACGTAGCTCAGATTAGGCATCATATGCCTCTGCTGAATGCTATGGTCTCCTCTTCTTCTTAAGGCCTATAAACTTAAAATTGAAATGTTCTGGTCTTCTCAATTTTCTTTGCACCCCTTTTTGTCCTTCACTAGTCCTTCAATACATTATTCTCATTCTGCGTATGTCGTCTATGACATCTGCCTCCCAGCGAACTTTTGGTTGTCTCACTGAGACCTATTGGGTTGCATCTATACAATTTTAATCAATCTCTGCTCATCTATTCTATGTATAAGATATCAGACTAACTCAGTCTACTTGCTGTCGTAAAATTCATTGTTTTTTGGTTTCTAATTAATTCATTTATTTCAACATTTTAATTCTCCAGTTCTCTTTCTTTAGTTGAGCCAAAAATTCTTCTCAGAATATCCCTACAAAAATTAACAGTTTGTGTTTAATTGCCTCTTTAAGCATCCATATTTCACATGCATATGTAGAGACTGTCCTTGTGGTTATCTGACGCAATCGAAGTTTTGTTTTATAGACACCAGTTTACGTATAAATAACGCATGATTGACATAGTAGGCTTTGTTTCCGTTGAAAATTTCTTCTTAATTTCTTCTTGTAATGATTTTTTCAGTTTACCTTCTTTCCAAGGTATTTAAAATTCGTTACCGATTCTATTTGCATATTATTATTTATTAATCAAACTACCGGGTATTTATTCTCTACACAGAGAAACCCTTAGTCCCCCGAGAAATTACGCTTGCTGCGGTCATTGATTCAGCATAATACAGCCTAGGGATATGAGGTGTTTTTTGATATTGTGACGGTTATAGTTTTATTTTACAAGAATGTGGTAAACGTCGAGATATTCAGAACAAAATTTAAATAAATCCATGAAATTGGTTTAGAATTCTTAGGAGTCATTTCCCGGATGCTTAGTAAGCAGGTATTTGGTGGTGTAATTTTTAGGGGAATGATTACCTCATGTTCGACACGTGGCTGGATTATGCAATTCTTGCTGACACGAGCATACGTCAGGGCTAATTGCGACACTATTCAGCAGACTCCTCGGGTATTTAAACTTAGAGCTTTTTGACGGTTCGCGCTCGGCCGATCGTTTGAATAGCAGGACTCTGTGTCGGTCAGCTCTTTAAATTTATTTTGTACTAACTTACAATTTCAACGTAGCCCCGTAGGCACGACGAAGATGGAACGCCATCTACCAGGTAACAACCCAAGCTGTCTCTCTCCCTCTTGCAATATAGTTTTGATTAGTTATTAGAAATATTAATGTCTCTCTTGGAAGAACAGTTACACGTCTGCTAACATTGTCACCCTTTCACCGCCCTTTTAGCCTCCCGCAACCTATTACTCTCTCGATATCATCCCTGTGCTACGTCCCCGTCGTCACCTCTGACAAAGGCGCTGGTTGGAGCTACGTAATCATTATACCACATCTGATGGAAACGCCAGTGCTTCCGTGACATTTGGTGTCGTCGCCGGTCAAATACGTCACCATAGTTACGTCAATATATTCTGCTCAATTATAAATATATAATATTGGCATCCGAAAGCTGCTGAGCTGGTTTTCACCAATGTACTCGCACATATATAGTCCAATAATTTTCATGTGGCTTTTTGTACACATGATATTTTCCCTAAGAGGTTATACCTCCGCTTTAAAATAAATACAATTATGAGGAAGTGTTAATTAAAAGTAATGTTATTTCCTTCGAGTTCAACACTGCGGAACCTATTTCAGCTGGAAATGAGAATCAAATTCCTGTATGAAATAAAGTAAACTGCCTAAAAACAATTGGCATCTCTCGACCCGGAATTCCAGTCGTCCCCATGACATGGTCTCTGTCAGAACATAAAATACCACAGAGAGATTATTGGGGTCAGCAGAACTGAAAGAAAACGGGCAGCCAAACTGCCATCCCCTGCTTCACGCACAGGGCGCTTAGCGAGGGATTTCTGATTGAGGAATAGACTGCACAATTGACCAAGATATACTTAGCTGAACCAGTAATGAATGGTGCAATTAGTGGAACATAATTAACAGATATCCAGAAATACCAGCGCAGCTAAATTCGAGCGGAAATTGAAAGCAGTGATCTCATGTTTTAATTTCAACCGGCGATTCGCTTCCGCTGATCACGCCTTATCGTCACAATCCTGCACTGTTCTTTTTTTGTTTGTTTTCATGCGTTATATGTATTAGAAACATCCACCCTTGTGAATCTAGTAGTGTTATAAAAATATCAATAAAATGACACTAGTTAACTCTTAGAAAGAATAATATAGCTACTATAAATATCTGTTGCATTCACATGGGCTTCCCTACTCATCCTTCCACAAATTATTCTTACAAAGGGTTATTCTTATGCTTATTCTCGTTAGTCCAGATAAACTTTCAGTTCACATTCATACGTCGTGATAAAGCGATAGTCAGATGTTTAAAGAGCATGTGATAGCTCTGAAATTCCATACTCTTTGCATGACTATACGAGGAAAAAAACCACTTCCCTGTTTAAAAAAGTATAAGTATTTGAAAATTCAAACCAATAACAGGGAATATCTCGGAAATTGTTAACTCCACAAAAATATTTCAAATAGATTGTGTGTTTTAACAAGATATACACTTAAATACTTTCTTACGGTTTACTATTTATACAAACGTCATTCAGAATGACTCACAGAAAATTCAAGATTTACCTTAAAAGTACTTATTTTAAGCAAAATCATTAGAATTTTTCAGAAAATAAACATAGCGAAACTTTTTGCATGTAAAGGGCAGTTTAAAGTGGGAGGGATTTTCTTGAAAATCTTTGAAGATGCTGAAATTAAATACCTGTTATGGTATTTAACCGAACTTTCATTTGAGTTATGCTGTTCATAGACAAACACATACGCGCACACATAGCATAGCGATCTTCTAATTTTTACTTTCTCTACTACGTAAAGTAAGTAGGGGAAGTATTGTATACCACCCCAAAATTCTGTACCGAGATTTCACAGGAAATATATGTTTTGAAACCCCCTGAATCCAAAAAAAGCATTTTTGGAAACATGTCCGTGTGTGTCTGTGTCTGTGTGTCTGTGAACAGCCTAACTCAGAAACGAACAGTCGGATAAACACCAAACTTGGTATTTAGGTTCAGTATCTTCCAGGCATGCGACACAAAGGTTTTCAAGAAAATCCCCTCGCCCCAGATTACTCTTTACATGGAACATTTTTCGAAAATTTTAATTTTCTCAATAATGGTTCTAACGATTTTGATTAAAATATCATATGTTTAAGATATTTTCATGACAAATAAAATATATATCTTGAATTTTCTGGGAATGTCTCCAAAAGTATTCTTCATTGTGAACGACTTTTGCATAACTGGTAAACCATAAGAGATAGACAAACTTTTACTACACAAAAAATGTAGATCGCGTTAAAATACACAATTTATGTCATATACATGTTTTTTGTTGAGTGAACCATTTACGATATATTGTTTGTTATTCCCTAAAAATTTTCAATACTTATTTTCTCAAATGGAAATTCGTTATTCATTTTTTGTTTTGGATATGCAAAGAGTATTAATATGTGGCAAAGAAAATGGTGCTGCACATAGCAACCAGCTATTAAGAGTAATGTCTATGCTTAAAGGCTACTGTATTTCTATATTGCCCTTTCTATATATATTTCCCTTCCATCTTCAAGAAAATTAGCAATAAGATAAAGTCTGCAAATGTTTATCTCGATTAACATGAATTAGATGGAGAATAAGCGTTTGTAAAAATAGTTTGTGCAAGAGTAGAAAAAGTCATGTGAGTGTAACACATCAGATTTGTTTTTTATTTGAGGAGCCTCAAAAGTGTTTCCGTTAAAGTATTGGAATCAAAATTTTGAATGGAATGCAATTCTTCCGCTACTTAGCATAGTTATGATGTACAAAAACTAAAAAGCGAGTGACACGCAAAATCAGTATATGTTGATTTTTCCAAGTGTTAATTATGTGTTATTTAATATTACTAAAATAGGGGTGAGTACTATTACATACCCAGAGCTTCGTAGCCATGAATCAGCCATTCTCCCAATTATGGAGCACAAAGCTTTGTCTCCGAACGTAACGCATAACTATGATAAATTGTATTGCTTTTAAAAGTTGAATCAATTATTCAGCCTAATTGGGTGAAATGAGGCGCGATATAACTCAATATAATATGTTTTCAAATTTGTCAAAGCCAAACCAGGTGTATCATATTGAGGTATTTTAAATGACACCTGCTTTATGCAAGCTTCTAAATGTAAATCATATTTGAAGATACACCTTAAACAGCCTCAAAAGCTTAATTCATATTTTACATATTCAATACAAATCCAAACGCTTTCTGAAATTGTATACGCTGAATTTCTGTTACTTTGCACAATCATCCATATCTAATATTTTTCACTCTCGTTTACTTTCCCTACTACGAATAGTAAGAAAGGGAAGTATTGCACTTCACCCCAAAATACGATATCGAAATTTCACGGGAAATACATGTTTTGAGTGCCCTGTTTCCAAATAAAGCATTTTGGAAACATGTCCGTGTGTGTCTGTCTGTCTGTGAACAGCATAATTCAAAAACGATAAGTCGAATAAATACCAAACTTGGTATTTGAGTTTAATATCTTCCAAGGATGCGACACGAAGATTTTAAAGAAAACCCTCCCACCTTAGACTACCCTTCAGATGGAACATTTTTTTGAAAATTATGATTTTCTCAAAAGTGGCTTAACGATTCTTATTAAAATATCATATGTTTAATATATTTTATAGCAAATTAAATGTATATCTTGAATTTTCTTGGAGTATTCCCAAAATCCCTTTTCATTCTTAATGACTTTTGCATAACGGGTAAACCGTAGGAGATAGACAAAGCTTTTACTTTACAAAAACTGTGAATCTCGTTAAAACACACAGTTTAAGTAATATACATTTTTTTTTGAGTGAACCATTTCCGGGATATTCCTTATTATTAGTTTGAGTTTTCCAATACTTATACTTTTACTCAAATGGAAATTTGTTGTAGTTGCTTTTGTTTTTACTTTCTCTCCTACGGGAAATATTGCACTCCACTCAAAAATTCCATACCGAGATTTCACCGGAAATACATGTTTTGAGGCCTCCTGAATCCAAAAAAAGTATTTTTGGAAACATGTCTGTGTGTGTGTGTGTCTGTCTGTGAACAGTCAGATAAACACCAAACTTGGTATTTAGGTTCAGTATCTCCAGAGATGCAACACGAAGGTTTTCAATAAAATCCCCCCACCCCAGATTACCCTTTACATGGAACATTTTATCGAAAATTTTAATTTTCTCAAAAATGGCTCTAACGATTTTGATTAAAGTACCCTATGTTCAAGACATTTTTTTAGCAAATAAAATATATATCTTGGCTTTTCTAGTAATGTCTCGAAAAGTATTCATCATTGTGAACGACTTTTGCATAACTGGTAAACCATAAGAGATAGACAAAGTTTTACTGCACAAAAATGTAGATCGTGTTAAATTACATAATTTATGTCATATGCATTTTTTTTTTGTTGAGTGGACAATTTTCGAGATATTGCTTGTTATTCCCTTAAATTTTTGCAATATTTATGCTTTTTCTCAAATGGGAATTCGTTATTCATTTTTTTTTGTCCTGGTAATGCAAAGAGAATGGAATGCCCCACATAGCAACCAGCTCTTAAAATATTTGACTATCGCTTAAAGCCTACCAACTACCTTTGCATCTACAAGAAAATTAGCAATAAGATTAACATCTCGATATCTTATGAAGCATATAGAGAATAAGCGTTGGTAAAAATAGTTTGTACAAGAGTAGAGAAAGTCATGCAAAAGCAGCACACCAGAGTTTTTGTGGTCCTTCTTTACGTGCAGGTCTGAAAGAAAGAACACAACACTTTTGCGCTTAAGCAGTGGATACACTTATACCAGCAACTGGTGCAGTACACAATTACCGACACAAATTAACGTGAATTACATTCCACATGACTCCTCAATGATAAAAGGAGGGATAGTGGTAAGAAAGCATCCTAAGTCGATCCCGTTATCTTCGTGAGTAGAATGTCAATGACCCAACTCAGTCCCGTATCTTACGTCAACAAGCCAACTCGGTCTCATAGCATATTGTAGTACGAAACCATATCTGATGTAAACTACTAAACCACTAAAATCAAATAGACGACAAACGCAAGGAAATGTAAAAGGGAAACTAAACTCCCTTCCTCATCTGAATATATATTAGTGAAACTACTACATTTCTGTTTAACAAACAGAAAAGTAATAAAAAATCGCAATAATACTCTGAGCATAGTGAAGTGTAAAGCATTGTGGCAACCATGTTACGAAAAATCGATAGTGGCACTGAACACAAGTAGTTGGTTGTGACCGTGACATTACTGGTAGCTCTTCACAAAAGAACAAATGTTATTACAATTTACATATTTTGGCGTTTTTAAAAATCTTTCGTTTGGTTATAATTATAATTTTTAATATTACACCAATTGAGGCAGTATTCTTAACACTAAAATGATTTCAGTCTAATTATATAATATATAAATTCAATAAGAGCCCGCCTTGAAACAATATGTGTATGTAATAATTTGTAAAAATGTATGTAACGGTCATTGTATATGTTTGTATTATTGTATCCATGTGTAATAATGTTATGTGAATATATTACGTAATTTAATAATGTAGGAGCTGAGAGAATAATAGGTTAAAAGTTGCTAACAATGAGGTAACAATGAGGTAACCTTGAGAAATAATGAATTTGAAAGTTTAATTGTTACTAGTAATTATTGGAGCAACAATAATGTAAATTTTGAGACAGTTTAAAAATGGCCAATCAACAACCAGAAAAAGCTTTAGTTAAATGAAGGTATTCCATTGGATTAGGAATAGCCAATCAGAGACTTGAAATACAGAAATTTACAAGTTCAGGCGGTTGAAATCAGTTCAGTTGCCTGCAAACAGTATTCCTAATCGGACGCGAGACACATCCTCGAGAGATTTAATACGTATTCATGTGAGACCAAAAATAGTTTACGTGTTAAAATGGGGCAAGTAATTAATAAAATAATCTCACAGCAAAATTACAACCTGTGTAAGCCTACATTCTTGTCACACTACGACCCTGCTAAGAGAAACGTGTCTCTAACAAATACTGACGCAGCCGAGGCAAACATAAATATATAATATTTAAAGAAACAATTAAATTACAAAGTTAATATTTTTTTTAAACTTGGGGCAAAGGGTACCGGAAACTGTTTACTATACGTGCGGTTGCAACTACTACAAGTTCGCCTCCCCAACAGTCGAAATACGATACAACTCCTTCTAAAATTCACCTTTCTCCCAATTTTTCAACTATTTTGTATGTTGAACTATTCTGGATTTTAAAAATTTTTACAACATTTAGTAGAGCAAATCTTTTTTTATAACATCTGATTTTTGCGGTTAAAATCAGTTTGTTGAAACATGAAGCTGCAATGTCGCTTCGCACTTACTATAGGTCTACTGGAATCAAATAGATTGAGATTACATTCTTACAGGACCAGTTAGGTTGTTTACATTTTGGAAGACGAGACCGAGTAGAGAATAGTATCGAGATGGGTTTCACGGAGTGGTAAGAGGTTAGACCCGGTTATCTACTGGACTCTTCCAGCGCTTTTCCACATCTTTAGTTCCTGTACCACATACATAGCAGGTAAAGAAGCTTTCGCATTCCGCCCAAAAAATTCGAAACCGAGATTTCGCCGGTAATACATATTTTGAGGCCCCTGAATGCAAAAAAAGTATTTTTAGAAAAAGGTCCGTGTGTGTGTGTGTGTGTGTGTGTGTGTGTGTGTGTGTGTGTGTGTGTGTGTGTGTCTGAGAAGAGCATCACTCAAAATCGAAAATTCGGATAAATACCAAACTTTTTTAAGTTCAATATCTTCCAAAGATGCGATCGAAGATTTTCAAGAAAATCTCCTCACCCCAAGTACCCTTTACATGGAAAATTTTTATTTTCTAATAAATGGTATCTTGTGTATCAGCATATATTAAAATTAATTATGTACATTTTTCTCTAATTTGAAAGATTTAATTAAATAAGTATTCTAGTTGTACATTTTAATTATTCTTGTTATAGATGGGGTTGCGTCTTTTACTTTGTTAGAGCGAAAAGTTTCAGGATATATTTATCTTTGTAAATGCATTTTTATTAAACTACCTGTATTAAAGATATTTGCATGACAATCAAAACGTATATCTTGAATTTTATGGAAGTAGGCTGTGAATTCCTCTTTATCCGAAAAGAATTTTTATAATCGTGTATAACTGGTAAAAAATTAAGCGATAGAGGAAAACGATTTATCCAAAAAGTGTAGTTCTCTTTAAAACACACTTTTTTCAAT
Source organism: Deroplatys truncata (assembly GCA_030765065.1). NCBI lineage: Eukaryota > Metazoa > Arthropoda > Insecta > Mantodea > Mantidae > Deroplatys > Deroplatys truncata. The sequence goes on along the minus strand of CM060979.1, from coordinate 58,499,128 downwards.
TTTTTGTGGCATAAGCCATTTCCTGTATACGTTTGTTATTAATTGTTCGAATTGTTCAATATTTGCCATTCTTTTGAAATCCTTTGACTTCCAATTGCTTCTCACGATGTCATTGAAAGAGTATGTTAAGGCTAGCATATAGCGTCCAGTTTTAAAACATTTGACTATTGCTATTCCCTTTGTATCTGTGTAATATAGCTATTTCCGGAAACGTTTATCTCGATTAAAATGAAGTAGATAGGAAAATAAACTTCCGTAAGAATAATGTGTATACCTACTAATAAACGATAGAGGGTAGAGAAAGTCAATTGAATGTAACATTTGACATCGTTAGGACGTTTGAAGAGAGAATGAATAATATTGACAGCCCTGCTATTTGAACATGCCATCAACTCCTCCCTCTTGAGTGTATTAACGCGTGTACCCATAAAACGAACAATAGAATTTAGAACAATATGGGCGGTTGCTCTTATGTCATTATAATACTGATTATGCACCTGTCGCTGTCTTAAAGCATTCCGTAAGGAATGTTAAAATGGAAATGTATGCATATATACGCTCAGCTCTGGAGCAACACACAAGAACACGTGGGAATTACGTCACTTTTATAGCAATCGCATATGTTTTTTGAAAATGTAAATAGTTCGTGGGTACGGAATCAAACACAACCCTTCAATTCTAAACCATACAGATAGAGTTATGTTCATCTACAAACTGAGCTTTAAGGTCCAAGTGAAATAGTTTTCTATACCCCTTTATATAACTACGAAGGCTGTCCAGAAAGTAACCTCCGTTTTGAAATAAACAAACTGGTACACATAAAACGTTTTATTATAGACATCCGAAAACTACAGCTTCTTCTATTTTTCTAAATAGTCACCAAAAAGATTCAAGCACTTGTCATACCTTTTCACAGTCTTTGAAATACCTCTGTATAAAATTCTGACGCCTCTGAACTAAGTCAACTTGTCACTGCCTTTTGAAGTTCTTCGTCATTGCCAAAGCGCTGAGCTGCCAGCCACTTTTCATGTACGGGAACAGATGTTCGGGCTGTACGGGGGATGGTCAAAAACGTCCCATTAGAACTTGACAAAAAGTTCATTTATGTTTGCTGTGCGAGGGCGAGCGTTGTCATGTAAAAACGCCAGATGTCAGAATTCCACGGCGCTTGTTTTGGATTGCTCTTCTTAAACTTTTCATACCTCACGCGCACTTCACACTTGGCGGGATTTGTTATCTCGGCGCTCAGGTTGTTAGATTATAACTAGCGAATACGCCACAGTACGATGCTCCATCTTGTACAACTAGAAGCGTACTGAGCCGCTGCGCACGCTGATGTCGAAATGGCGGCGCTACCCCCACTACTTCTTGTGCTATGCATAAACGGAGGTTACTTTCTGGACAGCCCCACGTAATTACCTATATTACAACTTAAGTTTTTAAAATGTCATATGATTTCCGACGTTTCAAGACTATTGTAGATCTCATCAGAGATATTCATGCCCGGAATTATGATAATTTTGACGAGGCAACAATCAAAATAATTTAAAGTATGCACACGTCACCGGCCACGAAAACCCATGGCCATATATTATTTGAAAGAAACTTAAAATGTACTTATATGATATTCCTATATGAATATCTCAGACCGATTTTAAATTAAATATTTTAATATTTTTAGTTTTATTGTATATTTGGAACCATTTGCGATAAAAATAAATAATGAGAACCACATAAGGGATTATTTGGAGTGGGGGTTCTTTAAATTTTGCCTTCCGTTCTTGAAAGCCTATTTAAGTATATGATTTCGCATTTATCCGGCTTCGCTTTTGATTTAGGTTGTTCAGACAGACGCATAGAAGAAGCGTGGTCTCATAGAAAAACGTGTCTTTCTCTAAGGATAGGTTTTAGGAGGTCTCAAAAGTGCATTTCCATTAACGTTTCAACACCACACTTTTAGATCTTATGCCACAGGGTATAGGTTATACAACTGAGGTGGACACCTCGTGCAATGCGACCTTGTGCCTAACACCCCCAGAGGGAAGATTGAAGTGAAGGACCTACACGAGGCTACAGGCCACAGAAACGTGTGGAAGTTGCTAACTTTTCCTGGGTTGAAGACCCGACCCACTACTGGAGCTATCCAGGGGATGAACGACCCGTGCAATCAGGCAATCCCGTAGTGACCACAGGAGTATTGTTTCCTTGGGGCAAGAACCTGCGCCATCTGGCACCGCCACACCTACGAAACCTGAAGTGCACCGAAATGTGAGAAGGAAACGTATTGAAAGGAAAATAAGGGAGAGGAAATCATGGTAGATGAGAAACCACACCAGCATTTACCTATCGACCAAGTAAAACCCAAGGTCAGAGTGGCGTCGACGGGAATCGAACCCGGGACCTCCCGAATGCAAGCCTGCGGAACTAAGTCGCTCGGTTTTCGAATGTCATACTTCCTCTACCTTAAGTAAACTGCAGAAAAAGTAAAAATAGTGGGAGTCTTCTCGGAGAAATCACCTGCGGCGATGATGTAAATTGTAATGAATTAGGCGTGTACAGTTTGCTTTTATTGTTTATCATAAGAGAACAAACGAGTAGTCGCTTTATTTCAACCAGCTAACAATAGTTGTGAGCACATCATTTCAGATGTACTTGTTTTGCTGGACTTCTGGTATATTTTCCTTGGTCGTTAACTAACTTCCTTCGTCTTTTTGCCCCAAATCTCTTGTAATATTTTGTAGGACAGTAAACAAGATTTGCTAATGGCTTTGCTGGAAAAACATAATAATATTGTCGGGGTGTTTTATTTCCTCTCGTCCCATTTTGTCATGTAGTATAATGAGCAGGCTAGCTTACACTAAAAGCAATGCAACCATGTTTCTATTAAAACTGTAATGTGTACAGCATCGCTATAACCCTGACTCAAATAATAAAGTGAATTTTTTCCAAACCTAACTTGTTCATGCAATACTGTGTTTTGTTTTTGCAGGTTTTACTGGGACTTGTGCATGCTACTCCTCCTGGTGGCGAACCTCATCATCCTCCCTGTCGCCATTTCCTTTTTCAACGACGACCTCAGCACGCGCTGGATTGCCTTCAACTGTCTCTCAGACACCATCTTCCTTATCGATATCGTGGTCAATTTCCGGACGGGTAAGTCAAACCTTCTTTTTCCTGCACGTAGAACTTCTAATGTAAGGCATTGTTCGAATGCAGATGTATCTTCACCATTAGAATACTAATGCTTCGCTAGGAGAAGTGGATTCACATCCAGAAGATAAGTGGGTACTTAATCCGCTAGCATGTCTGCGAGTAGCGTGTGAAAGTGTGGTGTAATTTGAAAGTTTTAATGATGTTTGAAACTTTATTTATTTCCCGCTGCATTATCTGTGACGTTCTAGTCTGGTATAGGATTCACTTTCGTTTTTAAGATTATCTACTCTCTCTACATGGAAACACAAAATGTATCGCCTAGTGGCTTAAGGCAGGTCAGGATTACTGCTAAAGAAGAAACGGTAATTCCAGTTTCGCTCATTTTTATGATCGAAATATCCTACGTAAAGTAACGCGAAGCTGGTGTACCTGAATACGTTCTTACCTATAAAAGTATTATGTTCTGAGAAATTTTTCTTACATCTATCTCTTGGGTTGGATTGGATTGGATTGACTGCAGAGGGGATTTTGTACCCACGCCGATAAGGGGGCGTACGTGGGAGGAAGGAGGAGGCGAGAGGAGACACCGAGCGGCCGGAACCAGGAGTGTCGGCCATGGAATGGCAGAGTCCCTAAGTTTCCAGATAGAGACTCTCCGACAGGCGGACCCCACACGCACAGAGGGGGTCCAACGCCCTTCGAGATACCCCCGGAAGCCAGCCGAAAGCCGACACTTCCAACCGTGAAAGAAACCAACGAATGAAGGATGAAGTGAAATGAAATGGAGGGACAGGAAATTCAGGGGGTGTGAGAAGCCTTCCCAGCATTCGCTTGGCGACCCGAGAAAACCCTCCCCCCAAAAAAACGGGTCAGGAAGGTCGACCATGGGAATCGAACTCACGATCTCCCGAATGCGGGAGACTAAACCACCTGAGCCATCCCGCTCGGTACATCTATCTCTTAAAATAGGATCGTATAAAGGCAGACTTCCAGGTCATTTATTATAGCTGGCCAGGTGTCAAGGACGCAGTATTTTAAGGGACGGCAAATGTAGGTTTTAAGGATGAAGTTTGAAAAATATTGTTGATGTGTGTTCTATTACTTCGTCTATCGTATTGACAGAGACGCTTCCTATGATCCGCTAGTAATTAAGGTCTCTTCTTCCACTATCTGATGTGGTACCAAGGAACCACAGTGCTATTAGGAACACATTGGTGATTGTATTTTAACGTTACGCACGCAGCTAGACACAGGATTACCATATCGGCACTTTGTTCCTATATTAAACACAAGCATCTTCAGAGTATTTTCCCTTATATTAAATAAATTCCTCAATAACTACTGAAGAGAGGGAATAAATGTATATTGGCGTGCATAAAAATTAGCTCATAATGGAACACAGCTGATTATGTTGGTAAAGACAAATGTAACCCCACCCTCTGCCAATGTGGACTGCTCTGTTTCTCGAGCATAATTTCTAGCCACTGGATTGACAGAGTACTTCACCTTCCCCAAAATATGACTGAACTGCCGAAGGATAGCTATCTTAGTACCGTTAATGCAATGCTTCTTTGAATTTAGGCACTGAAGTAACACATAATAAAAGTGTAGTAATAAACATGAAATCATTTTATCTTTGTGTCCATGACTCTGGTGAAAGCTATGGTATAAATGTCCTTCAATTTAACAACACACAAAAATAATTCCTAACCCTTTCCTCTAGAAGACCGAATTATCGTATTGGTCTAGCGTTTCCTTTTGTACCAATTCGTAGCAAAACGCTTTTATAGGGGCGGTATCCGAAACATCCCTTCATTTCGCATCAATTGTAAGATCACTCATTGGTTCGTTTTGTGTCTCTGAATTGTTTTTCAGGGCAGTCTATAGAGAACTGATGCCAACTGGGTGGAATCAAAGGTTTATTACCTGAAGGTTGAAACGTTACGGAGGGAAAATACTATTGCGATCTAGGGTAGTGGGTCATCTTTTTTGCACGCCATTTACCTGTGTTCATGTTCACTGAAAACAAACTTCTCTGTGGTCAACATATTTGCCTATGGCAGAGTAAAGAAAAACACTTGTTGCAAATTGTCTAGCGGTACTTATTTTTGCAAGTTTACGTTTGGTTTTGTTTACGATATTGCAAAATAAAATTCATATTAAATAGCTACTTAAATATTCTACTGTGTAATAGCTATAATGACAAACAAATGCTTTATTTTGTAAATTTACACAATTATTCTTTCACGTTTTAGCTAGAGAAAGTGTCATGCTCTGATGATCGAAGCTGGCAAACTCGCCCAAACGAATATTAGGGCCGGGACCCAGGTGGTAGACCAAAATATGTATTTAAAAGCAGTGACCATTTATGTGCCAATTGGGATCCAATTGTAAATATAAAAGTAATGTAAACCATACTTTAAACGTGGTGTGGCGTCGACGGAATATGCAAAGAGAATGGCTGAGCCCCCTCAACCCCTAAAAAATACAAAAAACTGAAATATCTTACGTTAGATAAATAGTTTGCTGTTTATTGGGGGCGCGTGTGGAGGGATTCCGACCCCTTAAGCTGCCATGGTATGGGCGCTGCACCTAGCACTCGTGTACTACTGATATTACTAGAAGTACGGATGAACGTCTCAACCTCTCCCGAATTGAGTTGGACTCGGCAGGGCAGTGGTTCTCAATACCCATGGAAGATTGGTCAGCGGTGAACAGGCGGGGTTATAAGAGGCCTCAAAATCCTCCGGTACCAGCCTGGAGAGCTGGGAGTTGGCACGCTAAAACGCTGTTGGCCCTACCGAAGTTTTTGGTAGTCTTTCCCGCATCCGCATCCATCCTTGCGCAAGCGGACGGACCGCTTTAAATTCCAAGTATAGGTCTAATGGAAAGCCCCACGGGGAAACTTAGCCTTTCATTTGATCCCTTTCCTGGTTGATGAAGGGGAGCTTCGGCGAGGTAGGATTGATCCAAGCCAATCATCTCTTACCATCGAATTTGCAAACTCTCAAGGCAGAATGACAAGACATCAGTATCCTAAATTTCTAAATAAATAAACATCAAATTAATTAGGTTCTTGAGCGTAATCTGTGACAATAGAACAGGACGTAAAAATTGAGTTTTTTCAATATACCAATGATCCTGGGCCCTGTTAGTCTTCTTTTTTTTCGTTAATATGCCGTTTTTCACGTCTAAAGTCATATCGGCAGCATTGCCTTTGGAGCGATTGCTCATGGACAATGATAACTCATTTACTATTGTGTACTAGGCGGTAACGATATGCGTCTTTGCGGTGGGAAGAGGAACTAAACACTTACTGAACAAGTGGGCGGGGCATCGGAAGGACAGTCAAGTAAAGAAAATATCCGCGTTTCGGATTTGCATTTACCAGCGAGGCTAAGGCCCGCAAAATGTAGTGCTGTTTACGTTCTGCAACGGTCCATTTCCCTATCGCCTTGCCCCTAACTCCCCTCTGATCCCTAGCCAAGCATTGTCACAAAAACACTGACGCCCTCCTCCAAAGACACTCATATCGTAGCCACATTACACTGTCATTCATACTTCCAGACTCTAGGGAGGACGAGGATTTGAAAGCCGACATGCTGACCACTAGACCAAAACTCTTAATTTGTTCAAAAATCAATTGCATGTTGACGTAGTTCACATATACATATTTTTTGCCATTCTTGGTGTTCCTTAGACAGATGTAAAAGATAAAATACTAGTATCCTTGACTGGTATAAAAAAGCTGAAGTGTTACACTCACATGACTTTCTCTACTCTTGTACAATTTATTTTTACAAACTCTTATTCTCCATCTATTTCATATTAATCGAGATAAACATTTGCAGAAACGATCTTTTGGCATGCAAAGAGAATTACATTTTACACATAGCGCCCAGTTCTAAAAGTATTTGACTATCGCTTTAGGCGTACTATGTTCCCCTTGTTTTGTATTTGCAAGGGCAATATAGAAATAGAGTAGCCTTTAAGCATAGACATATCTCTTAATAGCTGGTTGCTGGGTGCAGCACCATTCTCTTTGCCACAGATTAATACTGTTTGCATATCCAAGACAAAAAAGTGAATAACGAATTCCCATTTGAGAAAATAATTATTGAAAAGTTTAAGGGAAAAATAAGCAATATCTCGAAAATGGTTCACTCAACAACAAAAATGTATATGACATAAATTGTGTATTTTAACGCGATCTACATTTTCTGTGTAGTAACATTTTGTCTATCTCTTATGGTTTACTAGTTATACAAAAGTCGTTCACAATGAAGAACACTTTTGGAGACATTCCCAGAAAATTCGAGATATACATTTCATTTTTCATGAAAATATCTTAAACATATGATATTTTAATCAAAATCGTTAGAGCCATTTTTGAGAAAATTAAAATTTTCGAAAAATCTTCCATGTAAAGGGTAATCTGGGGTAAGGGGATTTTCTTGAAAACCTTAATGTCGCATCCTTGAAAGATACTGAACCTAAATACCAAGTTTGGTGTTTATCCGACAGTTCGTTTCTGAGTTATGCTGTTCACACACAGACACACACACACACGGACATGTTTCCAAAAATGCTTTTTTTGGATTCAGTGGGTCTCAAAACATGTATTTCCGGTGACATCTCGGTATCGAATTTTTGGATGGAATACAATACTTCCCCTACTTACTATACGTAGTAGAGAAAGTAATAAAAGACCAGCATATAGAATGGTTCAACAGACCAGTCGCCATCATCTGCAACATTGAGAGTATTCCTCCATAGTTACCATGCTAGCCTGTAGTTCCCGAGGTCGGGAGTTCAAACCCGGCGGAGGGCGACGGAGTTTTTTGGGCGTAGAAATCCTTAACATGGCTTCCTTCGGAAGGTAAGTAAACCGGTGGTCCCGTGTCATAGATTTATGGCACGTAAAAGAACCTCAAGCCTGATAAAGAGACCTCTGAGCAAAATTACTGGTCTTTCGCGCCCAATATAGAATGGGACGCTAAGGACCACAGCAGTTAAAGAGAGTCCATAAGTAAAATTCAACTTAATAGTTAATTGCGACATTGAGTAAAAAATATTTACTTTTAAGCTGCTTCATGGGTGGAAAACAAATAAAACTAATAACGATCATCAAATGGGGAGCGTTATAAATCCCTGTCATCGCAGTGACGGCAAACAAATGAACACCACCAAACCAGAGAAGTATTAGCGCTGACAGCAAAGGTGAAACCGGCGAGAACGCAGAAAAAGGAAAAACCCTTCTGTCTCTCTTTGCTTGTGATTAAAGAACAGGACTCTTCCTTTTAAGAGGAAGGAAGAAGAAAAAAGGATGATGGAAAAATTGAGAGGATATCTAGTTTTATTTCCTGTTTCTTTATTTTCCTTTTAGGCTTATTTTCCCGTATTCTTTTCCTTACCTTAAAAGAAGGACTTTTCCTGTCCTCTTTTTATTCAGCTACTGTCGTGGTGTACGAGCATTCTATCTGTGCTAGTTCGATTCCCACCGGGACAAGTTGTGTTATCCGTTCCTCTCGAGAATTCCTCTCCGTGCAGAGAATCCCACTGAATAAATGTGCGTTTCCCTCATCTAATCATTCATTGTGATTGGCGTGAATAAAAATACCTAAAAGCCACCTTAGAAGTGAATAGTAAAGCTTTTGACTCTCACCGGGACTCTCACTCTGTGGACCGGGATCCAATCTTGCTTCAGTGAAGCTGTGAGACTCAAGCTTTTAGCTATGGTTTTCCCACAGCCTGAGAATAAATATTGACTTTGGACTGAATTAGAATTAATAGAGCCTGAATATTGATTATGAATCCAGAAAGAGATTGTAAATGTACAAATTCCTTAAGACGTTTTCTTTTTAATTACGTTAGTTATTTACTTCTCAGTTATGTTTAAAACATAGCACACTAAATGCCCAGTCATTAATAATTCAGTGCTTTCAAATTCATTTTAATGTTGTAGAGTATGTGTGTGCATTGTCGGACGCATTATTGCTGTGTATAATATATTGTTGAACTGATTGTTTTGTTTGTAACTTTGAATTCTTGTCCGGCGTGACAATTCCCTCCAATTCCTAGTCAGGAGGGTGAAGGCAATTGACGGAAGAGACTTGTCTGATGGCGTGGGTCTAGCAGTAGTGTCCTGTTGTAGCGTCAGTCTAGTGTAGGTCTTCAGAGTGTTTGGTTGCATGTGAGATGGGTGTGTGTGCGTGGGGCACCTCCTCCAGTGTTCGTCTGTAACCTTTGTGTATAGTGTAGGGCACCTTGTTAATTATAATAAATAAGAGGTAAATGTGAATTTGTGTATTTTTATGTTCTAAAGATCCCACATCCACTTTAGCTTTGTGCAGCAAGTTCTTGGTATCTCTCGCCGCCTCAGAGATACATCCCCCAATGTTTATGTCGAGGTAACTAAATGTAATATTTTAGCTACAAAACCTTTCGGCCTCACCCCGGTGTATAACAATACATATAATGTGTTGTTCATTTATGAATATTATTGCATCTCGTCCAATGCTAAATTAGTTTAATTTTACAGCTAAATCAGGATATATATATATATATATATATATATATATATATATATATATATATATATATATATCAGCAGATACATAGAACGTATATGTTACGAAACATGTCGACCATCTAAATACTCCATGATCATACAAATTTTTATTTACAAACAGAATAATGATAACAATATTTAATCAATACATTATTACATGTATAAGTTAAGCCAATATGACGGTTCATTATGTTTGTTTAATGTTAACAAGATTATAGTAGAACACAAGCGTGAAAATGTGTAAATATTTGCTCTGCAAATAGTAATTAAACCAATGAAGACTTGCATAAATATTTAAATACCACATTAGTAATATACAGTGAAAGAGGTAAGGTTCAACGAAGTTGTGTGTTTACAATTAATAACCGTTGGAAAATATATGTTTTAAAATAGATTTAAAGGTAACATCATGGAAGAAGAAGAATTTTTAACTCCGCGTCAATTTGAAGCACGAGCCATTTTAAAGAGAATATTGAAGTATCTAGAATATCATAATATCCAAACAAGGCAAGGAATAACAAAAGTAATAATTACTCAGCTTCGGCCAATAGGGGCAACATTACAACAACCTGGCAACAAGTTTTAAAAGATCTTCTATTTGTTTATTAATTTATACAAACAATAACAACTCTCCGTATTTATGGGCTGGCATCAAAGAGATATTAAAACAGCAAGTTATAAATGATTCTGTGTAGAGAAAGCATTAATAAAATTGAAACATTGCTATAAAGGATAGCAACGTTACATCGATAGTTCAAAATTATTTTCACCTAATATGATAATCAAAAAGAAAACTAAAAGATCTGTCAAACGTGATGATACAAAATTATACATAGTAAATAGTTTATAGTAATGAAATAAAAGTTTTGTCCTTCAATCGAAACCTTTTCCAGACATCAAAAAATGTAGAGGTATGGTGCCCTGAGCTCCGACTATTTGACCGATAACTTCGATGTAATTGAGACCAAATATTTCTTTGAATTATGGGATTGTGGATGTGTAAATATCCCTTTTCCCCTCTGTCGTCTTCCTCTGGTTATCCTTTTAAGCATTTCAAACCTAATGGTAGGGTCGATGATAAACGTATTTTACTGCCTTCTGGATCTGCAGTATATCTAAATTCGTTTATTCTACCGTAAAAAGGCTTTCTTATACACTGGCCTTCCTGTAACGACTTTCAGGTAGAAATTTAAGGCTTTTCGCAGTCAAACTGAGCGAGGTGGCTCCGCGGTAACGTGTGAGGCTCGCATTCGAAGTCCCGTTGTCCGCCCCTCTGACCGTGCTTTTTGTGATTTTCCCTGGTTGGTAGGCAAATGCTGGGGTGGTTTCTTATCTACCAGATTTTCTTCCTTCATTTTCTTTCTTTATGCTTCCTTTTCGTCTTTCAAATGTGCTTCTAGGTTTCTTGGCGTATGGCGGTGCCGGGCAGATGGTGCGGATGCTTGCTCAAAGGAAAAAGTACTTCCGTGGAAACTAGAAAGAGATGTTTGGTTAACGGGTTGTTTATCGCCCTCTCTAGGCAGCACCAGCTGCGGGAAGTGTCTTCGAGCCAGCAAGTGATATGACAAATTGTTATGGGCTTCCGCCGTCTCTGTGGCCTGTAGCCTTCTGTGTTTCTTTCACTTCATGCCTTCCTCTCGGGATGTGGTAGCTACAATAGAGCTATGTAGGTCACAGTGCGCACAGATCCTCTCCCTAGCTTCTTCAGAGCATCACTTCAAAATTAGCAGCTCCACATCTACAAAATAGCATCCAACACTTGCAACGAGAAATCTTTTCCACGCTTCTAGAGCTCATTTGCACATTCATTCATTCGCCCGATATGACCTGTCCGGTTGAAAGACGTTAAATTAAAAAAGAAAAATCAAGGAAGAAAAAAAGAGCCTACAGTATTATTATACTTTTATCTCCTCTTTCGGCTCCAAAGAAATTGCTTTCCCTCTCACAATTTTTCTACCTCAATGTATTCTTGAAATGTACTCCCCTCTCTGTCTTTAGTTAGAACTGTCTGAAAAGTTGAAGCAGTGTAGTGAAAGTTGATTCAGATTTACGCTTTCTTCGAGCTGATGTAAAATTTATCACTTTTCACACTCTGAAAAGTATCTCCAACGCAATGTCAGAGTAGGGTGGTAAAATATACTGTCTTAAACTTGCTCTAGAATTCTTCCTCTGTGTGTTCGCCCACCTTGAGGAATATTTGTGGTACTATTTCATCTCTTCCAAGAAACCAATATGTATATTGGTTTCAAACTATCCTGTCTCTCAGGTAAATTAGTTGCTTAGTGGAAGTATTAGTCCCAAGAAATTCGCAGAATAAGAAGAAGCCGAAATAACATGGAAGAGTTACATATAAGATTTTTATTTTAACGTATTAGACATGCACGAGCATTAAATCAGATTGCTTTTATATTCTAGGAAAACGCAAAACGAGGTCACAACGCTTACCTTTTATAACGGCTTATAAGTGATCATCGCAGAACAGTGATGTTTCTTGCACTAATACTCCAATAAAGCATAACTGAAAAAATGCTTACATACGAGAAAGTCCTTGAATGTAAATGCGCCCTAACTTTGAATAACATAAGAAAAAATACAAAGGAACTCACACGGCATTCTCTTCCCATGACAAAAGATAATCAGTTACACATTATAGTATTTATATAAATAGTGATTCTTCTGTCCACGTTACATCTTTCGCGATAATTTTTGCCTAGCAGTGATTTTAAACAACTCAGTATTTGTAGTATTTAACTACATTCAGCATGCACTTAGAATAACCAAATGTTCAGTCGTGCTGACGAGCAATTACGATGGAAATAAAAAAGAAAAATTGCAAACTTTCAAGCAGTTTCATCAATAAGGTATTTGGGAAGGTGCAAATATTCAGCATGGAACATTTCGAAATTGGCAAACGCTACAAATAATTTATATTTTGACACAAATTGTGTACTTAAATAACATCTGCATTTTCCTGTAACAAGTTTTTATTGACCGAGCGGGATGATTCAGGCGGCAACGTCTGTGACACGCATTTGGGAGGTCCCGGGGCCGACCAATCTGACCGTGGGTTTGTTCGGGGTTTTCCTCGTTCGCTAGACGAATGCTAAGTTGGATAATTTGATTCGCAAATTTTCCTACCATCCCTTTCATCATTTTGTTTCCTTCTCCTTTACCGCCATACCAGGCATTGATTGATATGCTATGATCTAAGGTTTCCTTGTTCCTCGACAGGTCACTAACCCCAAGCATTGGACTTTACGTCCTTGGCGGAGTAAGTTCTCCAAAGCGGAGGGTAATCTGAAGAACAAGAGGAAGCTTTTATGTATATCTGACTTCCCAGTTACGCAAAATTAATGAATTTTAATAAACATAAGGGCTTCATAGGCTATTTAAAGAAAATTCAAGATGTGGGTTTAATTTGTTGCATTATTATCTCTAATATTTTATGTTTTAATCAAATTAGTTAGTTTTCCATGTGGGGTAGCTTGGAGTATGGTAATGTTTGACTCAAGTAAAAATGTTAGAATTTATCCAAGTTTGAGTTAAGCTCTTCACAGAGATACATATGCACCCAAGGACCTATTCTAAAAACGCTGTTTTGGGTTCAGCGGACTTCAAAAGGTATATTTCTATTCAAAACTCGATATCAGATTGTTAGGTTGATTAGAAATGCTCAACAATACCCAAAATAAAGAGTTATATTTTAGATAGGGAAGCATGAATTTTCTAAAAATGTAAAAGTGTGCCATTAGAGCAAATTTTATGCTGTTCTGTAATATGCTATTGGAAGAAAGTAAATACATTTATAAAGTTATGTGTAAAGCATGTTTTGGGCGACTTTAATAATAATTGATAAGGTACAAGAAAAATTCAAAGTTACTGCAGCAAAGTTCCGGCAGTAACCACTGAATTACCTTACAGCATCATGGCGGCATCCAATTCCTTTCACCTGACTCTGCATATTCCAGGAATCCCGTGAGATTTTAGCCCCAGGTGTGTAGTTAACCGCACAATAGAAGTTAATTGGAACTTTTCTTTCTCCCTGCTGCATGCAGGAAGGGTTGAAAGAGTGACTCAAATAAAAAATCCCAAACCACGACCGGAAATCAATTATAGATTTTTTCGGCTTACTGTTCTGAACCACTGTGCCATCCCAGCCTATGGCTAGAAACCTTCTGCATGTAGCAGAAACTTAGGAATTCTACCTCCTGTATCTTTGTTATGAATATTATGGAATCACCATGCCCCAATGTCCTAAACAATATTACATGGTTCATAATATCTGCTTTTACATTATCATCAACTTCCAAGGCTTGGGTATTATCCTGTCCGGATTTCTTCTTTCTTTTCCTTTAACCAACTATCCTCCTCTTTGTAAGACTTACATCCCCAGGGACTTATAAGCGAATGCCATGAGTCAGTATACTGTCAGGAGCAAGAAAACTCTAGACAATAGCATATCCAAGATGGGTAATCATCCCAAAGAAGAAGGAAATGAAATGTGGTGACAATAGGAATATTTACGAATCAAACTATCCAACCCAGCTTTCGCCTAGCAACCGAGGAAAACCGCGAAAAACTCATCGGTCAAATTGATCGATCCCGGGTGTTTGAACCGGCATATCCCGAATGGACCACAGACGTTACCGTCTGAGCCATCCTGCTCGGTCCCGTTTCGAATTCAAGTATTTGTATTGATCTTCCCATCTTGCGTTTTGGCGTCCTCTTGTTCTTTTCCCTTCTGATTGTATGTTGTTATAATTTAGGCAGCCTTCTTCCATTCTATTTACATGCTGCTTCCAGTTTGATGTATTATCTATTATACGTGCATTTAATTTGAATATTCATAATTCCTTGTCCGGTTTTTATATTTTCTTTATGACCTATTCTTTGTTATCCGGCAACTTCTCTTAGGAATATAATTTCAGTTTGTTGTATATTTTGTTCTGTTAATCTTTTTATGAGAATCCAAGTTTCACTACTATACTATTAAATTAAAATATATTTGTTCAGGGGAGAATCACGACATTAAATTTTAAAAACCTTGTGTATGCATACATAATATTTGTGTACATGCACAAAAGGTTTAAACATTTTATCTTTAATAGCTATTGGGATAAGTATTTCTAAAAGTGTAATAACTGCGTTTGTAGAGAAATGCTAAACGAATGCCTCATTTACTTACTTTTAAAATCTCCTTGAGGGTAATCATTTTTAATTGTTTAACGTTTCATAATTATATTATTATGGTATACCAAAATACAGGAAAAGTTCAATCATTTCACTATTTTTCATATCCTGGGATCCTAAAATATTCGTCACTTCAGGCAAAGATACATAAAAGGTTTTGAATTCGTGATATTAGAAGCGCAAACTATAAGCTCAAAATGTAAACAGTGACGAGACAATGCAAAACAGAGTTCAAGTTTCAAAGAGAGTGTAGATAGAGGTAACCAAAATGCAGCTATTATTTCGAAAACCACCAAAGAGATAATAACAAAGCAATCAAATAATTATCGTCATATTTCTTACCGACGTAACTGGACATGCGGGTGGCTTTGGCCTGAGAAACACCTCGTTGACTGCAAGTTCATCTTATCAAACACACTCACATTCCCGCTACCAGACTGCGGGGTTAGAGAAATATTCTAATTAAACGAAAATTCACCGCGTCAGCAAGGAATTGAAACGGATCGCTGGGTTTAGAAACCAGAACTCTGATCCCCCGACCGCAGAGGCAGTCGAAACAGGACTCGTCTGTTTTGGTTCAGTTATCACCTCGAAAACGGGAAGGATATAATGGTCACAAAGGAAGAAATTTGATACGTGGAGTTTGATGGTTACTCAACAGGTTGACAGGTGAATGGGTGACAATTGCTGTGATATGTCCAACATAAAATGCTGAGTCAAACTGCTCTGTTGCTCTATTTTTTTGCATCGTGCAAACTCGATTGGTTGGCATATAGCGTATATATAAACGCGGAGTAACACAAGTTGCATACACAACAGGCCTTTCCTGAGTGCAGTTATTTCGGGACGCTGCAGGAAGCGCATTAAAAGAGAACTATAGGAACTGGACTTAAGTGCAGAAAATGAACATTTACGACTACTGTTAGCGTACTTACAGTAATTTAATTCAGCAGCTATTCTTGAATTCAGGCTGGTGTTATCGGATGTTCCTCTTTGTCCAAATTACTAAACTATATTCACTGTTAGGTTGATCCGCGGCAAAACAAACCCACGTGGTCAGTGCACCGTGGTGCAACACGGTAGCAATGCGTCCAGGAAAGTAGTCCCATGCTAATCTCTGAATTTTAGAATGAATTTATTCTTAAATGGTATAATATTATATATAAATACCTAAGGTTTTATTTAACGCTGATTTATACCGTAAAACAGTGCTACAAGTCCCATGATGCAATTCGTAGGAGTCACCTGACATCCGGGTAGGTGCAGAATATTGTTTACAGCCAGAAACCAGCAGTTGTGTTTAGTATCATGGAGGACGGTGAATTATCTCTTGTATTTTCGTCGAATTACGTAAAGCATTAACCGCGCAAACCATTGAATAGTGGTGAAAAAACAATACTGTTGAATCTTTATTATACGTTATGTGAGAAATATCCAACACTTTCCGCGAAAGAAATGGTGAAATTAACTTCCGGGTTCACTGGTGTTTCGAGTACAAGTATAAACAGTGCTTGTGCAGAAAAATCTGAAACGGCAAAAGTGGTTACACCCGGGAAAAAGATGCAAGAATGTAGTGATTTTGAGAAGAATGCAATTCGCATAACAGTGCACAATTTCGTATTTAAAACGAGCCCCAACAGTTAATATAAAGTGCCAGAGAAATAATAAATTAAGTTATCGCATACCTGTTACTTTATTTTTAGCAAATGTATTTTAGAATCAACTATTATTATATGTGCAAAGGTTTGTTTTGTTGCAACTATCAATCTTATCCTCTTTAACCCTTAACAGAATATGCTAGTCACCGTTTCAGTTGTCGAAATAAGGATTCTGTTCTTTTTTGCACTACGTGCCACTTGTACTGGCCATATGATCTGAAAGTGTGACAGTATTTCTAGTGCGAATGGCGGAAGTATACATTATAACGGTCCACTGGTCACCTGGGGTTTGTTTTGACGCGGATCAACCAAGAGTGACTACAGAGTAGCTTTCTAGACTTGCGTTGCACGAATGGATTTTTAATTTAATGTAACTTCCTCCGTATATTTTATGAAACTATTTTACAAAGATCGTGAAGATTTTATGGTAAATCATTTCCTTTACTCATATTGTAATTTCGTACTCCTAAATTCGTCGCTCTCCGTGGTCTAGAGGTACCATCTAGCCTCTAGTCCCCGAGGTTGCGTGTTCAAATTTTTCGGGCGTAAAAATTCTTAGCGTGGCTTCCTTCGGAGGGGATGCAAAGCCGGTGGTCCCTGTCGTAGATTTACGTCACGTAAAAGAACATCAATCTGATAAAGAGGCCTCTGAGCGAAATTTCCGGTTTTTCACGCCCGTTGTAGAATGGGACGCTAAGAACCATAGTAGTTTCGGAATAGACGAGCAACCATTAGATAATAACAGTAGATGAAATTTTGAAGTTGTGTACCTTCTCTTTGGCCCCTAGTTATTTAAATGCCTATACAGTTTTGATATTACACAGAAACCCTGTATTAAATGAAATGGGACAAAACTGGTGAATGTGAAGATTCCCTATCCCCAGTATCAACGTTTTGGAAATGACCCCCAGCCGTAGAGAAACATAATATTTTCAGCTGCTAATTATAAATATAGTTTAAGTAATTTCTGAACACAATTTTCTACCTTATACAATTATTTAGCATACAGTAAATAATGAACCTCATTCAACATACAGAAGAAATGCAGCAACCGCTTTCTTGCTTAAGGGTTATTACGGATTATTAAAAGATTTTGGCATGCAGAAAATTTATGTAGAATTATAATAACGTAATTCATAGATTTCGATCCTAATGCTGCACACATTTTTTAGAATTTTAATCAAACATATCAATTAAAAAAATAAGTATAGCACACATACATATCGTATTATTATAATCCCGAATTTCTTTTCGTGTTATTTGTTATCTGTGTTCTTGGGTTCTAAATCGTGGTATTTCTCGAAATAAAATGTTCGCGCCTTTTGTTTAATTTTTGTATGTATTTTTACCTTCTCTACCACGTACATAACATTACCTTCCACCCAAAAACCCAATATCGATATTTCATAAGAAATGCGTGTTTTGAGGCCCCCTGAATAAAAACGTCTTTTTAGAAAAAGGTCCGTGAATGTGTCCGTCTATCTGTGTGTCTGTGAACAGCGTAACTCAAAAACGAAAAGTCAGATGATTACCAAACTTGGTATTTAAGATATATTTAATTGAACTAAAACCAATTTTCAAAGCTAAATTTCTCACCCTTTTAGTAAAACTTAAACGCATAATCAAGGTAATTTTTTTATAAATAATGATAAATAAATAAAGTAAGAAGTTAAAAAACTATTCAATTTAATATCCCTCCAAGGATATCTTCAGGATGTGAAACAGAGATCTTCAAGAAAATTTCCGACCCCAGCTACCCCTTACATGGAACAGTTTTGAAAATTTTGGTTTTCTAAAAAATGGCTGTAATGAGTTTTATTAAAATACCATATATTAGAGCTAGTTACATGACAAATAAAATTTATATCTTGAATTTTCTGAAAAAGCCTATGAAGGAATCTTGTATAATCTTGTATAACTGGTAAACGTTAAGCGATGGACAAAAATGCACTACACTATAACTGTAGATCTCTTAAACACAATTTATTTCAAACAATTTTTTGTGACATAAGCCATTTCTGACATATCCGTTGTTAATAGTTCGAACTATTCATTTCTTGGTAATTCTTAAAGTCCTCTCAAGATTCAGTTGTTTCTCGCGATTACATGGAAACAGCATGGAATTTAAGGCCAGTGTATAGCGTCCAAATCTAAAACATCTATCTATCGCTATTACCCATTGTTGTGTCAGCTACAATATTAATTATAGTAGCAATAACTAGCAAAAATAATAATAATAATAATATACTACTACTACTACTAATAATAATAATAATAATAGTCGTAGCAAACGAACAAATAACACTGAAACACTGTTTTCTCCATTTGCTGGTTTTCGTTACGACGCTTTAATGTTTTGATTTAACTCTACAATATGTATAGTGCGTAATGTTAGATAAAAACAGCCTAAACACAAAAAAATCATTTGTGAAAGTAAAAAGCAGTTCATTTCCTTGAAAATAGTCTCTGTAACTGAGGTGAGAAACAGTTTAAGATCTTTTCGGTTCGTTTATGCTGTTCTTGACTATCGTCACGGATTAGGGCAAGCCTGGGAACTGCCTCTCAATGAGCACAATCCGCCCATCATCTTCGATGATAAGTAATAGGAGTAAAACGAAGGTCGCTCACACAAATGTGCCGGTTCCTCACCGACCTGTGTTTACTTGAAATTGCCCCGTTAAGTTCTGCAACTCTTTTAACGCACGAGGGGATATCTGGACATGTAAAATACGGCGCGTTTGGGTCACCTGGTACAATCCGATTTTACTTCCTGTTGCCTGATGTTTATTAGTCTTCTTTTGACACCTTTCCATATGTTTTTGTCATTTATTTCACCACTTTTCCATACTGACCCCGTGCTATTCTCCTCAAACCTTCAGTTCAGCTGCCCAAAACAAAGCATACAGGTTTTCTTGCTGGTATTTGTAACCTTATAGCATATATCCATCCAGAAGAACGTGCTTTTCAGTGATGAATTATCAAAATCGATTGAGTGGTTTCAGAGTACCCTACATAATAAGAGGTGAACTTTTGTATAGAAGACTCTGCTACAAATCCGACAAGTTTCCTTATCTACCTGGAAATTTTAATTGTTTTATAGGTATTTGAGATCATCATTTATTGATTTTAAATATGGCGAATTTCACAGTATAACTTAGCAAATTAGAATGTTTCGTTCTGAAAATTTTTCAAATTAATAGTGAATCTGTTGCAATCTCGAGTCTGCGATGTGGCATGTAAACTGCGTGAAGAAGTTTAACACATTTAAGGTAACGTATAGTAAAACTTGAATTGATGAAAATTTACAAAATTCACTGTTGACAGAAGTAAATAGTAGCAATGGACTTTAGGTAAATACTTTGTTTTGGTACATATTTGGTACCTATTACCGCCTACGTCAGACTTTTGAAGTTCTCGCAATCCTTTTACTGTTTTCAGAATTTTGCCTCATTACGTGTGTTCTACATAATCCAGACCTTTACAATTAATTTAAAAAACTTTTTCTTAAACACGTTAACATGTGCGAATATCCAATAACTTTGAAAAAGTGTAGAGTTTTCAGAAAAAAATAGGATGCTTATAAAAATTTTCAAAAGCTTAGCTATTCTTCAAGTGCAAAAGAGAATCAGAAATCTAAGAAACCAAAGTATGTCAAATAATTTTATATTATAGATATTTGTACGTATAAATGTACTAAATGTAAATAATACAAGTTTGATAAAATATTATAAAAATGCACTTGCGTAATGCGTAAGTATTCATGTAATTTGGAAGCTTGAAACTTAACAAATCCTTTTGTATTATTCTTTAATTTCACAGAATGCATTTTAAACGCTTCAGAAACCTATTGCGCGTAAAAATATTCCCACTTTAAAGGTTATTTGAGGCGAAAAATTATATGAAAACCTTTGTTTTCATTCTGAGGCAGTATTTTTAACACTTAATGATTTCAGTCTAATTATATAATATAAAGGCAATAACAGCCCGCCTTAAAGCAATATGTGTATGTAACAGTATATAAAAAGTGTATATTACAGTCATTGTAAATGTTTATATGATTGTATACATGTAATACTGTTATGTGAATGTATTACGTAATTTAATAATGTAGGAGCTGTGAGAATAATAGTTTAAAAGTTGCTAACAATGAGGTAACCTTGAGTCAATAATGAGTAAGAAAGTGTAATAATGCTACTATCATTCTTGGAGCAACAATAATGTAATTTTTTGTAATAGTTTATAAAATAGCCAATCAACAACTATAAAAATCTTAAGTTAAATACAAGTATTCTATTGGATTAGGAATAGCCAATCAGAAATGAAATACAGACATTTATAAATTTAGGCGTTAGAAATCCAGTCAGTTGCTTGTAGACAGCGCTCATAACTGGACGTATTGGTTGTATACAGTGTTCCTAACCGGACGCGAGATGTGTCCTCGAGAAATTTAATACGTATTCGTGTGAGACGAAAATAGTTTACGTGTTAAAAAGTGCAAATAATTAATAAAAGAATCTCGCAGCTCTGTATATCAGTGAAGTTTTATTTAAATCGTGTCAAGCATTAATAAAAGGAGTGAAGTAAAATTATAATCTGTGTAAGCCTACATTATTCAGTCGCACCACTACTTTGCTAAGAGAAACGTGTCTCTAACAATAATACTGACGCAGTCGAGGCAAACATAAATACAATATTTAAAGAAACAGTCAAATTACAAAGCTAATATTTTTAAACATGGGGCGAAGGCTACCGGAAACCGGGTACTATACGTGCGGTTGCAACCAACTTCAAGTTCGGCTCCCAACAGTTGAACTAAAATACAACTCCTACAACAAAATACCTTCCTCAAACTGACTGTCCATGCGTGAAGCAATAACCTACTTCAATTCTCATTTTAAACCACAATTGCCATTTATATGAGGTTTAAATTCCCGGTTACATCGCTGACAGAGGATTTAAAGTACACATACACATACACATTTTTCTAATTTAATTCAATTTCTTCCTCTCACTTCCTTAAATTCATTCATTCATTCATTATCTGTTTACCCTCCTCTTATGTAGGACTTACACCCCCCAGGACTTACAAGCGGGTGCCTGGGGTCAGAGGCCCGTCGAGGAGCAGACACTCATGGATCAGACAGAGCATCCAGGATGGGTGATCAACCCGATGCCTGGTATGGGATGAAGAAAGTAGATGAAACGAAATTATGCTGAAATGGATGAAAGGAAATGTGATGATGGAGCAGTTGGTGGAATGAATGGCGGGGGAAACCGGAGAACCCGGAGAAAACCCGCCCAGACTCCGCTTCGTCCACCACAAGTCCCACATGCAGGTCCCTGGGATTGAACCCGGTCCACCTCGGTGGGAGGCGAGCGGTCTAACCACTCGGCCACGGCGCCGCCCTTCCTTAAATTCAACGAACCAAAACAATTTTCGATACTTCCTTGAAATCTCAATATCGAATTTTTATATCGGATGGGAAACCGACTTCCCCTAACACGTAAAAAAGAAGAATATAAAAATTAATTAAATTATCTTGTCACTGTTTTATGCACAGCATACCTCAGAGCGTAGAAAGAGATTCAAAACTGTTAGAAATATTTAACCAAAAAATATATCTTTCTTTACTGTTCCAGGAAGTAAAAGCAAATTAGCATTTTTTTATTATTTTTGTAGTTTTGCTAGCTTTCCGTTGGAAAAAACAAGCCTCTCTTCTTTTCTTCCAGTTGAGTTGACTTTTCTTGCTTTAGGAAGCAAAACAGGAAGGTTCTGTTGAACTTCCCTTATGCTTACTTTGTTGTGTGTGCCTGACTAGGTCACACGGTATCGATCGCGGGACTGCTGCACATACAGCCACAGCGATCTTTGAACTTTTGTCACATTGTTCACTTCCGTTCTTCCAAAATATCTAGACCATATGCTTGTTCCCTCAAGCCGAGTGTAAGAAAGTAATCATGGGGCTGTTGGGTTAATATCGCCCAAGAGATATTAACTTATGAATAAGTCAAGTTTACTATGAATGATGGGTAAAAATATATACACACAAGTAATTCCAATTTTCAGTATTTCCCACTGAGTTTGTCTACCGTGGAAATATGAGATCACTGATGGAGTATAAATAGATATACTGTGAGGATGAGGGACGCGGAAGGGAGTGATGGGAAGCGGGTACAATGTTTGCTACAATATTAGAAACAAGTTTCGTACGATTGGAAAGTTCCTCACCATCATCACATCATCCAAACAGGAATTAGACCACTGGTGATTTGTTCCTACTCCAAACTAAAGCTGCTCCATTCATCTTCTAGCAGGTCTTCCCAGACTTCGTTGTCCTTTTGGTGTATAATTTAGTGCTCTTTGGGGAATCCTATCATATTCCATTCTGCAGACATGGTTGTACCAGTTTTTACTATATTCTGCTATTTTGTCCGTTTTTAAATATTCCCACTTTGAGGCAGTATTTTTAACACTTAAATGATTTCAGTCAAATTATATAACCTGTAAATACAATAACAGCCCGACTTAAAGCAACGTGTTTATGTAATAATTTGTAAAATGTATGTAACAGTCATTGCATATGCTTATATTATTGTAAACATGTTCAATAATGTTATGTGAATGCATTAAGTAATTTAATAACGTAGGAGCTGTGAGAATAATAGGTTAAAAGTTTCTAACAATAAGGTAACAATAAGGTAACCTTGAGGCACTAATGAGTTTGAGAGTTTAAATGTTACTTATGATTCTTGGAAGCAATAATATAATTTTAGTGACAGTTTATAAAATAGCCAATCAACAACCAGAAAAAGCTTTACTTAAATGAAGGTATTTTATTGGAGTAGAATTAGCCAATCAGAAACTTAAAAGGAGAAACATTTACAAATTCAGAAGTCAGTTGCTTGCAGACAGCGTTACTAACCGGACGCAAAAAGTGTCGTGAGACGAAAAATAAGTATACGTGTTAAAAAGTGTAATTAATTAATAAAAAGAATCTCGCAGCTATCTATATCAGTGAAGTGTTATTTAAATCGAGTCAAGCAATAACAAAAGGAGTGAAGTAAAATTATAATCTGCGTTAGCCTACATTCTTGTCACACCACAACCCTACCAAGAGAAACGTGTCTCTAACAATAATACTGACGCAGCCGAGGCAAACATAAATATTTAATACTTAAAGAAACAGCCACATTACAAAGTTAATATTTTTAAAAATTGGTGCAATGGCTACTGGGTACTATACGTGCGGTTGCAACTACTTCAAGTTCGGTTCCCCAACAGTTGAAATATAATATAACTCCTTCAATACGACCTACTTCAAATTGACGCCCAAAGCGTGGTGCAAATAACGTAACAAACCATGTACTTCAAATTGGCTTTCCATACGTGAAGCAAAACTACTACTTCAAGTTCTTCTCTGTTTGTCCATTAGAGTATAACCTGCTACAAACCTTAAAAATTTCATTTCCGCAACTTCTATCCGTCTCAAAGAATCTTTATTTAGAGTCCAACATTCAGACCCATGTAATGGTGCAGGAACTGCTAAAACCTTACAAAACCTCAGTAGAGTTTCTTTGCCAACTTTCTTTGATAAAATTCTCCTGATTGTTCCATATATGTTGAAATAAATTTAGCTTTCTATTTACATCTTTTGTTCTGTCTTTGCCAATAAAAACTCCTAAATAGTTAAAGTCCATAACTTGTTCAACAGGGGTGTTATCAATCACAATTTTAAGTTGAGTCTTCCAAATACGTTTTAATTTTCCAAATATAGTGTACACATGGTCAGCGTGAATGAACAATAATTAGGAAAC
Organism: Deroplatys truncata; assembly: GCA_030765065.1. Taxonomy (NCBI): domain Eukaryota; kingdom Metazoa; phylum Arthropoda; class Insecta; order Mantodea; family Mantidae; genus Deroplatys; species Deroplatys truncata. The sequence continues at coordinate 58,474,741 of CM060979.1, read as the reverse complement.
TCCGAGTTAGGGCTGGAAGCAGCTATCTTACGGTTACAGAATAAGTATGCCTATAGTTTAACTATCAAAATTGGTGAATTATAATAAAACTTAAATTTTAAAGGTGTGTATAAGCTAGTCTCCAGCTAAAACTATGGTAATGTATTAATGCAGTTGGATTTTGTTCTTAATTTAAGGCGATAAATGTGTTTTACCAGCATTTCACTTGGCTACTATTTTGTGTTTAGAATATTGAGGCTTAGTATGCTACATTTAAACTAAGCACTGTAAATGTGCAATTTACCCACCATCTGTAAAATATTACACTTCTAACTTGCCTATATAATGCGTTACATGTTTAACATCCGTTGCATTATTATAGTTTAATAATTGTGGTGAAGAATCATTCTTGTTCTAACCAGATGAATTATAATTTTTAGCTTTACGTTCGAAGCAGAATTACAATGACAGTGAGTTGAAGTAAGATGGTTTGTTACTGTATGGTATTGTCTTTACATTGTTATTTGCCCCACGCTTTGGGAGCCAATTTGAAGAAGGTTTGTTGCTGCTACGTATGGTAAGCCAGTTTGAAGAAGATGTATTATATTTCGACTGTTGGGGAGCCGAACTTGAAGTAATTGCAACCGCACGTATGGTACTCGGTATCCTTCGTCCAAAATTTAAAAATATTAACTTTGTAATTTTTACTGATTCTTTAAATATTATTTGTTTATCTTTGCCTCGGCTGCGTCAGTATTATTGTTAGAGACATGGATTTATTTGCAAGGCGCGATGCGGTTAAGAATGTAGGCTTATACAGATTATAATTTTTACTTCACTATATTTATTAATCCTTGACACAATTTAAATAACACATCACTGATATAGAGAGGTGTGAGATTCTTTTGTTAATTACTTGCACTTTTTAAACACGTAAACTATTTTTGTCTCACACTGAATACGTATGAAATTTCTCGAGGACACATCTCGCGTCCGGTTAGGAACACTGTCTACAACCAATGCGTCCAGTTATGAGCGCTGTCTACAAGCAATTAACTTGATTTCTACCGCCTAAATTAATAAATTTCTGTATTTCAATTTCCGATTGGCTATTCCTAATCAATAGAACACTTTTATTTAACTTAAGATTTTTCTGGTTGTTGATTGGCTATTTTATAAACTGTCACAAAAATTACATTATTGTTGCTCCAAGAATGACTAGTAGCATATTACACTTTCTTACTCATTATTGCCTCAAGGTTACCTCATTGTTAGCAACATTTAACGTTATATTCTCACAGCTCCTACATTATTAAATTAGTAATACATTCACATAACATTATTGAACATGTATACAATAATATAAACATATACAATGACTGTAATATACGCTTTTTATATATTATTACATACACATTGTTTTAAGGGGGGCTGTTATTGAATTTATATTATATAATTTGACTGAAATCATTTAAGTGTTAAAAATACTGCCTTAGAGTTAACTAGCAAAATTTAGTTATAAGCTGTAGTACGGACTGGAAAATTTTAGAACTCGGCGGACTGTCCTTTTAAAACAGAAAAGATTAACTGGCTGATCCCACAAATATATGCAGCTAAGGTGCAGGTTTTATTACTATAGCAATAAAGTTTAAACTAGAAAACGTTAAAAAGGGATTGGTTCCATTAGTTTCTGTTCTATTTTTCAAGCCCCTTTCAGCAACTCAGGTCTGGAGACGCGAATAAAATGGATCCAGTAAGCCCAGGATCTACTGAGCTGAGTGTCACGTCACACTTGTGTAATAAACTTAAAGGAGACCTCCAGAAAAGAATTTATCTAGCCCCTCCTCCCAACCGAGATTCGAACAGCCATTCAGGTTAGAAGGTAGACACCCTACCACGCGAGCTATGCTTATTCTGTTCTACTTATTTGAATAATTTGTGTGCTTGAATTAGTCAGGAGCAACATTCGCTAGCCCACCTAGCGCACGGTAACATAACTCACTGTGGTTTTAGAGCAACAGTTCCACAAATCTATTGTTTTATGTCACAACACATCCTTACTCCTCCGCGGTAAAACCTGCTGCAATGAGTAACACACACATTTCCAAACTCTGATCTTAAGACTTTCATCGACATTGTTCTCTTCAGTGAAAAATTCAAGTGGCACGGTTTGACTTCTAGAGGCCTCTTTCATTCCTGAATTAGAAAACACTGTGCAGATGATAACAGCTAACTTGAAACACTATACGTGTATTACAGTGTTCGGCCTATTACAGTAAGTCGTCGTCATCCCCTTTTTGGTTACATAAAGCGATTATCTCTATTTCATATACACCTAGTATCTCAGAAAATCCGTGTTCTATTGCCGCGCACAGTAGAAGCTGAAGTTGATGTTTTGTTTCGTTATTTGCCCCACGTTTTGGGCGCCAATTTGAAGTAGGTATTTTGTTGCTGCTACGTATGGAAAGTCAGTTTGAAGATGATGTATTATATTTCGACTGTTGGGGAGCCGAACTTGAAGTAGTTGCAACCGCACGTATGGTACCCGGTAGCCTTCGTCCCAAATTTAAAAAATACTAACTTTGTAATGTGGCTTTTTCTTTAAATATTATATATTTATGTTTGCCTCGGCTGCGTCAGTATTGTTGTTAGAGACATGGATTTCTTTGCAGGGAATAGTGCGGCTAAGAATGTAGGCTTACACAGATTATAATTTTTACTTCACTACATTTATTAATGCTTGACACGATTTAAATAACACTTCACTGATATAGAGAGCTGTGAGATTCTTTTAATAATTACTTGCACTTTTTAACACGTAAACTATTTTTGTTTCAAGGATGAATCTCGCGTCCGGTTACGAACACTGTCTACAACCAACGCGTCCAGTTATGAGCACTGTCTACAAGCAACTGACTTGATTTCTACCTCCTAAATTTGTAAATTTCTGTATTTCAAGTCTCTGATTGGCTAATCCTAGTCTAATAGAATACCTTCATTTAAGTAAAGCTTTTTTCGGTTGTTGATTGGCTATTTTATAAACTGTCACAAACATTACATTATTGCTTCCAAGAATTACAAGTAGCATTGCTAAACTTTCAAATTAATTATTGCCTCAAGGTTACCTCATTGTTATCTCATTGTTAGCAACTTTTAACCTATTATTATCACAGCTCCAGCATTATTAAATTACATAATACGTTCACATAACATTATTACACATGTATACAATAATATAAACATTTACAATGACTGTAATGTACACTTTTTATATATTATTACATACACATATTGCTTTAAGGCGGTGTGTTATTGAACTTATATATTATATAATTAGACTGAAATCATTTAAGTGTTAAAAATATTGCCTCAAAGCTTACAACATTGCCGCATCACAAACCATAAATTTCGTACAATTCGGTACGCCGGTGCGGTCAGAGCTCTGCGTGGTGGAACTGTTATGTTTTGACGTTTGAGTTCTGGCAATGGATTTAGACACCCTTCAGTCGAATACTACCCTGTATGGTTCAATGGCAGCATTTCGTGTTCCTGGTTAGAGTATTGGCTGGGACGAGTAATTATTATTCAGTTAGCTTCATTTCCAAGGCAGTCCCTTTGTGTAACAACGGAAATGCTACTAATTTTTCGTTCTGATTGTGTGAAGCGTCCTCAACACTGTGTTCATGAATTTGGACGTTTTATTATCAATAAACCTTCAGCTATAACTACTATAATAATAATACTCTCGTGGCGCTATGGCCCATGAAGTGCCCAGTACTGCCAACCCAACTGCCGGCCGCACGCCCACGTACGCACGGCAAGAGGTGGGCGATCATCCAAACGATGCAGGGAGGTGATGTGGCCAGCATCACACTCTCCCAGGCAGAATGTTAGCCTCCGTGGCTGGGACCACTGCCTATCGTAGCTCCTCGCTTTCCTCACGATGTTAAGTGGGCACTGGTCCTTTTAACTACTATGGATGGACATTTTCCTCTTTCTTGTTTTCTCATGTGTAATATCAGTAAGAAAATAGGCAACCACAATGCCCTTCAAGATTACAGATTTCTGCATAAACGTGAATTAAAGCAGTTGAGGCTTCTAGAGGCTGCTTGTTCTTTCACTTACCTTTCCTGTTGTATATCCAAATATAGCGAAGTTTATTCTCAAATCACCATTTTCATTACATATAAGTTTATATATTATAAACAAGTCTAAGTTTCACTGTTTCATCCTTAATTCATTAACTTGGCTGGTCAAACGTACGTTAAGATAACTTTTAAGCCTGCATACCGTATGGTGCAGTCTGATTTTAACAAAGAATAGCTTAACTGAGTCGATTGGTATATAAGAGTCACCAAGACGTTAACCTGACAGACAAAAATTATTTATCAGAAAATTGAATCGGACAAAATCCAGTGTCTCAGCTGGGTCTCAACCACAGCTCTTCAGCTCTCCTTGCGATGCTCTTACTCGTAAGCTATTGTGATGAGATGTTCGTATATGCAGTATACCTACTCATTTCATTCAAGTATCCCAGTAAACCTTAAAGTGATTTCAAATACTGGAAATATTTATACTTAAAAGACGAACTGCAATGTTACAATTGCCTTTAATGTCCATGCTTTATAGTTAACCAATATCTATGTTTGATAATAATTGTTGCTTCACACTATCTCTTGAAGGAGTATTTTCAACACTTAAATGATTTCAATCAAATTATATAATATGTAAATTCAATAACAGCCCGCCTTGAAGCAATGTGTATGTAATAATTTGTAAACTTTATGTAACCGTCATTGCATATGATTATATTATTGTATACATGTTCAATAATGTTATACGAATGTATTACGTAATTTAATAATGTAGGCGCTGTGAGAATAATAAGTTAAAAGTTACTAACAATGAGGTAACCTTGAGGCAATAATGAGTTTGAGAGTTTAAATGTTACTTGTGATTCTTGTAAGAAATAATGTGCTTTTAGTGACAGTTTATAAAATAGCCAATCAACAACCGTATGGGATTTTAGTTAAATGAAGGTATTCTATTTGAGTAGGAATAGCCAATCAGAGACTTGAAATACAGAAATTTACAAGTTTAGACGGTTGAAATCTATTCCGTTGCCTGCAGAGTGTGCCCATAACTGGATGCGTTGCTTGTGCGTCCTTGGAAAATTTAATACGTATTCGTGGGAGACGAAAATAGTATACGTGTTAAAAAATGCAAGTATTAAATAAAATAATCTCACAACTCTCGATATCAGTGAAGTGCTATTTAATGTGTGTCAAGGATTAATAAAAAGGAGTGAATTAAAACTTAAAAACTGTGTAAGCCTACATTCTTGTTGCATCACGCCCTGCCAAGATATTCATGTCTGAAAAATAAATACTGACGCAACCGAGGCAAACACAAATATTTAATACTTAAAGAAACAGTCAAATTACAAAGTTAATATTTTTTTTTAAACTTGGGGCAAAGGCCACCTGAAAATACATTTGGGGCGAAGGCTACCGGAAACTGTTTACTATACGTGCGGTTGCAACTACTACAAGTTCGGCTCCCCAACAGTTGAAATATAACTCTTTTAATACATCTTCTTCAAACTGGCTTTTAAATACGTAAAGACAATAACTACTTCACTCTGTGTAGGCACCAAGTTGGAATATTGAATCAGGTTTCAAAAATTTAATGTCACGCCGAGACATCAAGAGTAAGCTTCAGCATAACTTGCTTTTTCGTACATTCAGTACTTATTTCTGACATAATTTCAAGTTAAACATTTCTGTGTTGCGACTTAACGTTCTGAGAAGAGTCGTGACGTCAAATGACTACTAGAGCATCGTTCGCTCTCTTTATGTGGCAACATTGTTGGCGTAAGAACTGCACTGTAAGTTCTCTATAAATAGTTTTTCCTACCCTCCATAGAGCTTATAAAGTGAGTATGTGTCTAAGTTTCAACGTATAAATTTACATTAATGTTTATTTAATTCAGCTTACATCATTAGGAACAATAGAATTCGTCTGTAAAGCCAATAGCGGATAAAAGTGAAAAGCCACTATATACATGACAACAATTTAAAAATTTCACGCTAATACTTTCTCTACTACGTATATATTAGTTAGAGAAGGAATTGCATTCCACCCAAAATTTCGATATCGAGATTTCACCGGAAATACATGTTTTGAGGCCCCTGAATCCGAAAAGCATTTTTAGAAAAGTGTGCGTGTGCGTGTGCGTGTGCATGTGAGAGAGAGAGAGAGAGAGAGAGAGAGAGAGCAGCATAACTCAATCGAAAACTAGGATAAATGCCAAAGTTGGTATTTAAGATGCGGCACAAAGATTTTCAAGAAAACCCCCACCCCAAACTACCCTTTACATGGAACATTTTTCGAATTTTTTATTTTCTAAAAATTGCCTCTAACAATTCTGATTAAAATACCTATATTAAAGATACTTACATGAAAAATAAAAAGTATATCTTGAATTTTCTTGAAGTAGCTTTGAAGCTCTCTTCATTGAGGAGGAATTTTGTATAACCTTGTATAACTGATAAACGTTAAACGAGAGACAAAAACGTATTTCACAGAAAATGTACATCTCTTCAAAACACACAATTTATTTGAAATAATTTTATATGACATCGGCCCTATCCGAGATATCCGTTATTAATTGTTGGAATTTTTCAATAGTTAGCCAATCATTTAAAGTCCTGTCGATTTTCAAAAGTTCGTGATGTCATAGAGTATGGAATTTTAAAGCCAGCATATAGCGTCCAGTTCTAGAACATTTGACTATCATTCTTCCTTTTTATCTATACCAAATTTTTAATGCAGCTGTTTCCAGAAAAAAAAGTTATCTCGATTAAAATGAAGTAGATCGGCAAATGAGCTTCGGTAAAAATGTGTATACCCACTAATAACGATAGATGTTAGAGAAAGTTATGTGAATTTAGCACTTGGTCTTTAAATTCACATGTATATTAAAAGTGTGCGTGTATAAAACTAAAGCATTTAAGTATATTAGAACTGTTAGGCCAAAATATTTTAAAAGTTCTATAACAGTAATTTATAACATGTGCAAAATCTTGGGTATTCCTTCCAAAAGTGGAGACTTGGGGGTCATTTTGGTTAAAAAGAGAATGTTGATATAACACACTAATTCATTGTCCGGTAACCTCCATATTTCAGCTCTAATGGTTTAACACGGGACCAGCACTGAATTTTCGAAATTCTTTGATTTTTGTCAATTTACACCGTAATATCAGGTTTGAGTAGAATAAGCAAAACTAAAATGTAAACAGCATTTGAAGTAATTCTGATGAATGTTTTAATTACTTTGTAAATTAAAATAAACGTATTAATTCAGAAAAAATCCCTAGGTTCTTAATTTTTTTTGTTATTTGTTATTTTTCTATTTTTTTATTATTTTGTTATTTCTATGAAAGTTTTGACTACATAACTAATAAGTAATGAACATATAGTCGTCCTCCGTGGACTAGTGGTACCGTGCTAGTCTCTAGTTCCCAAGATCGCGGGTTAAAACCCGGCGGAGGGTGATGGATTTTTTCGGGCGTAAAAATCCTTAGCATGGCTTCCTTCGGAAGGGAGGTAAAGCGGTGGTCCCGTGTCGTAGATTTACGGCACGTAAAAGAACCTCAGACCTGATAAAGAGGCCTCTGATCAAAATCACCAGTCTTTCACGCACAATATATAATGGGAAGCTAAGAACCACAGCAGTTAAAGAGCGTCCATAAATAAAACTGAAAAAATGGACGTATACATATACTATGGGCATCATTCTGTGCACACTTTTGAGTTAATAAAAGAGATAGATCCCGACCATTTTTGAAAACGGAATATTTTTCAATTGATTGGGTTGTGGCACATTTTTTGTTTAACTAATGCGTAGATTTTTGCGTCCATTGGGAAACTAATGCGCAACATTTATGTTAAAGTGTATTTGAAGTTCCAAACAGATCTGAATCAAAAAGCAACACGAGGAGCGTTTAGAATTGTAAAAAATGTTGTTTTAAAAAAAACATTTCTTTACAGGCGTATTCTTTAGCACGGGCAATTTAGATTATAAAAATGACACTGCCACCTTTAAAAGTGGCCGCGCATGAAAAAAAATCTGATATGTTACACTCACATGACTTTCTCTGCTCTTGTACAAACTATTTTTACAAACGCTTATTCTCCATATGCTTCATGTTAATCGAGATATCAATCTTATTGCTAATTTTCTTGTAGGTGCAAGATGAGTATGGTAGGCTTTAAACGATAGTCAAATATTTTAAGAGCTGGTTGCTATGTGAAGTATTCCATTCTCGCTGCCTTACCAGTACTAAAGAAATGAATAAGCAATTTCCATTTGGGAAAAGGTATAAGTATTGGAAAATTTAAGGGAATAACCAGCAATATCTCGAAAATGGTTCACACAACAACAAAAATGTATGACATAAATTATGCATTTTAATGCGATCGACATTTTTTGTGTAGTAAAATTTTGTTTATCTCTTATGGTTTACCAGTTATGCAAAAGTCGTTCACATTGAAGAATACTTTTGGAGACATTCTCTGAAAATTCGAGATATACATTTTATTTGTCATGAAAATATTTTAAACATATGATATTTTAATCAAAATCGTTAGAGCCATTTTTGAGAAAATTAAAATTTTCGAAAAATTGTTCCATGAAAACGGTAATCTGGGGTGGGGGGGATTTTCTTCAAAACCTTGGTGTCGCATCTCTGGAAGATATTGAATCTAACTACCAAGTTTGGTGTTTATCCGATTGTTCGTTTCTGAGTTATGCTGTTCACAGGCACACACACGGATATGTTTCCAAAAATGTTTTTTGTTTTGGATTCAGGGAGTCGCAAAAAATATATTTCCGGTGAAATCTCGGTATCGAATTTTTTGGTTGGAATACAATACTTCCCCTACTTACTATACGTAGTAGAGAAAGTAAAAATTATATCCCGGTGCGAGGGAAGACTTGGAGCACCATATTTCGAATTTTGGACCATATCTGCGTAAAAAAGCGCCTCCCCTTAAAATTTATTTAGGTAGTGTTGAATTACTGAATTACTGGTGTATATATTCACATATTTAGTTGTCTTTATTGTTATACCTAGAAGATTTGCCAGTTCCATTCCATACATGCACTTCATTTAGAGTATATCTTTGATCTATTATAGAGCCAATGCCTGTTTCATTTTCTTCAGAAAGCTGCTAATAAAGGAAAGCTTAGTTCTTTCATTTCCAAAAAGTAAGATATCTCGTTTCTCTGCTCGCCGCTTAGCAAGGTCTGCAATCTAGAAGAGTACATTGCCTAGCTTCATATTCAGGCTACGTTTCTAAAGAAACTTCTTATACTCGGTGAATACGGTTACCATGGTAACAGAGAGGAACAAATTTAGTAGAAATCCCAGTTTCCCTTAAGGACACCGAAGCGAGGACTTTCCGATCGATAGACATCTGCCTCCACCTATTAACTATGAGCTACCTCAAACCTGATTCTGGGAAACGACCGCTTCCCGAAGAGAACAGTAACTTCTCTGTCACCTAAATTCAATAGTAAAGGTCTGTTCTTCCACGAAAACGCTACAATGCTGTATTATTAATGAAATCGAGATTTTCGTCGGAAAATGGTCTCTGGAATACTGTGTGCAGTCTTCCTGTTTCTGGAAGTTCTAATGTGCAAACAGAGGGGATTTAACTTGCAATTTCTGAGGAAAACATTTATTTACGTTGTAACCTTTGGTGGTATTTGACAACCAATTAATTTATTTCTTAATTATCACTGGTTAATAATGGTTAAGCCCTCGGATTTTTTAAATTATTTAAAATTTAAACTACTCTATCTACTCTTTGCGGATGACCAAGTGATTAGGTGAAGAAGTATTGTTCTTCAACTGTTGTAGTTTATTGTTGTTAAAGGTTTTACTGTTGTTGGAGTTTTTTGCACCACGCTCTGGGCGTTAATTTGAAGAAGATTGTTTCGTAATAAACTGCTACGTATGAAAAGCTGATTTGAAGATGTACTTTTCGTTGTTACACTCCAAGAAAAAAAAAAATTAGCTTTTAACTTTGTCATTAAACTGCTTCTATAGATAGTATTTATGTTTGTATTTGCCTTGGCTGCTTCAGTCCTACTTTTCTCTTAATCAGGTCGTGGTGCGACAAGAATGTAGGCTTACACAGATTTCAAGTTTTAAATTCACTTCTTTTTATTAATCCTTGGCACAAATTAAATAGCACTACACTGATATCAAGAGCTGTGAGATTCTTTAATTCAAAACTTGCACTTTGTTAACGCGTATATTTAATTTTTCGTTTCACGCGAATACGTAATATTTCCTTAGAGAACACATCATTTGTCCGGTCACTACCAAGGTCTGCAGGCAAATGAACATATCTTAACCGTCCAAACATGTAAACTTCTGTATTTCAAGTCTGTGATTGGCTAATCCTAGTCCAATAGAATACCTACATTTAATTACAGCTTTTCTGGCTGTTGATTGGCTATTTTTAAACTGTCATTATCGTTGTTCTAATCAGATTAGTAGCATTCAAACTCTCAAACTCATTATTGCCTCAAGTTTATCTCATTGTTAGCAGCTGTAAACTTATTATTCTCACAGCTCTTACACCATTAAATTACTTAATGCATTACATAACATTATTAAACATATTTACAACAATATAGGCATTGAAATGACTGTTACATACATTTTTACAAATTATTACATACATATTTCTTCAAGGCGGGCTGTTATTGAATTTACATATTATATAATTTAATTGAAATTATTCAAGTATTAAAAATACTGCATCATAGGATAGTACAGAGGATAGACTTCGGATAGCTGTTCACAAACTATATAATACAATTAAACAGTACAATTTAAATATTTCAGGTTCAAAGACAAAAGTAATGGCGTTCATAAGAAAAAATCACAAAAATCAGACAGTAATCAACTCTCAAATTATTAAAGAGGTGACCAACTTTAAATATTACAGATGCAGGATATCTTATCAGATTCAAATGGATATAGAAGAGAAGCTTCATAAATATTAATATACGGATGTGGAACTATAAGATGATGTTTAGGAAATAGGACCCTTAAGGAAACACAATTAAAATTTTATAAATCTGTAGCAATTCCATAACTTCTTTATGGAGCATGGATACTAACACAGAATGATAAAAAATTCCTGGAAGCTTCAGAAATGAAATTTCTAAAAACGGTGTTAGGTTTAAAACTGACAGAGCATATAGGAAACGTAGATGTTAGAGACAACTGCATATACAAAACATAACATAAAAAATTCAAGATGGGCAAAGGAACTGGTTGGAAGATTCCGGGAGGAATAGTCGAATCCCTCATCCTAAAAAGAGCTTTCAACTACTCCCAAAGGGGAACAGAAATTTTGGTCGTCCTAGGTTACGTTGGAACCAGCAGTTCTGAGGGGACTGGAACGAGCCTATAGGGCCCCAAAACGTACTACTACTGCTGCTGATGATGGTAATGATGATGAAGAAGAAAATGAAACATTAAATGCAAAATTCCAAGAGAAAAGTGACTCCTGCAAACCTTTATGTGATTTCTTTACACTTTTCCTCCAGTTAAACCACTATTCCTTCAGTTTTACTTACTCTATTTCTACCTTTAGTAAATAGAGGTAGGTAAAATTTAGTAAATTTTATACCGAGATTTCATCGGAAATACCCGTTTTCAGACCCCCTGGATACAAAAAAAGTATTTTCAACAAAAGGTTTGTCTGTCTGTCTGTCTGTCTTTCAACAGCATAGTTAAAAAACGAAAAGTCGGTTAAGTACCAAACTTTTAAGTTCATCATCTGTCAAGGATGGGACATGAATTATCAAAATATCCCAATATCCCAAACCACCTTTTATATGCAAAAAGCTTCGTTATTTTTTATTTTCTCAAAAATGCTGTAACGATTTTTATTAGAATACCATTATGTTTAAATTGCATGACAAATAAAACGTTTATATTGAATTTTCGGACAATCTCCTCGGTGGTCCTCTTCATTTGGAACGAATTTGTATAATTTTGTTTAACTGGTGAACAGTAAGAGAAAAAAGGATACTGCACAAAAATGTATACCTCGTTAACACACATAATTTATGGTAAATAAATATTTTGTGGCATTAACCATTTCCGAGATATTCTTTTATTATGTGGAATTTTAAAATAATTTATAATTTTTCCAGCTTTTAGTCGCTGTACCCTTTTTCTCGTTGTCATGCAACCCGCTGTTTCAATACCTTATTTTGCTTCAACCTATTACATTCCTTTTGTATCTGTAGGGAAATATGAAATAAAAACATTTTGCAAACGTTTATCTCGATCAGCAAGAAGTATATAGTAGAATAAGATTCTTTAAAAATAGGTTGCAGAAAATTGGGTAGAAAAATCGATGTGAGCATAGCAAATACGTTTTGTTACTGCATCATTCCTTTGTCACAACAGGCATACAATTCTTTTTGTTTCATTTGTATACCCCCTTTAACTCCCTTGGTCACATCGGGGGCTTCGACTTGAGAAACAACTGATGCTGTTATTGCTTGCTAAACTGCAGTGTTTCTTAATGTTGATTTTATCAGTTTTTTACAATTAAACACACACGCATTCACTTCCATATTCATACTTCCAGACTCTATGGGGATATGGAATAATTCCGGTTAAAGAAACATTCCACGCCTCAGTCGGGAACTGAACCCCAGAATTCTGGGTTGAGAAGCTGACCACTTGATTACAAAGTCAGTCGCATACAAAATTCTATCATAGTTTAAGCTGGGGATATTCGTTCTTCGTTCCTGAAGGCAGAAAATAAGGATCCAGTTGATTGGTCGTTTCACCACTTCTTCTTTCATTGGCCAATCGTCTCTTCTGTCCGTAGATGGGACTTCAAGTCTATAAACCGATGAAAGCCCGTAAGGGCTAAGCAGCTCAATATTGTGGGGCCGGTGTATAGAGCATTACATTATTTCGCAACATCCCCATTTCACGCGTAAGAAGACCAGCCTTCGGCATCGAATAGCATCTCAAAATTCATTATAAGCTTGCGCATTTGTTCTTGAACAATGACCTTGATCCAGAGAGCAGTTAGCGAGCCAGGATCTATTCTTTTCTCTCTTTATGGCTTATGTTACTGCCCGATTAACTTGAGGTGGTAGCTGAGGAAAGGTGCGCACTAAACAATAAATCCGTTATCTATCCCGAGAGGAGAGTGGGGGTCAGTTACGCATGTGGAGTTGTTGACGCTGCACGTGCTTTATCTGAGCTTCTGTCATTTCTTTAAGGCTCGTGTCCGTTCGCGTCATATATTCGTCTATAACAGCATATACACGAAACAGTTTGCTTTGTTCCGAGTTGTATTCACTGTATGTGTGTAACTGTGAGTGCCTGCGTTGAGTATTTTTTTGGATTTGCGTTTTACTTACTGTTAATACATGGGCAGTAAACTTACAGGCAAAGTACTGCACTCCCAAACCAGGGAAGTTATTAGCAATGTATATAAATACAAGAAAAGACATGTAGTGGCTGGCGTGGTAAACATCAATGTGAAAAACATTGGAAAGAGTGTTGCTGAGGCAACAGGCGCTTCCTAAAGCAGTGTAAGAAGAATATAGATATTGATAGTGGCATTTCGCCTTCATTCTCCACACCGCATAAAAATAGACCTAAAAGGACTTATTGTGCGAGCTTAGATACTTTCAATTAGGCAGTAGTGCGCCGAACTGTGAATGAATTCTATATTCTTCACAAGCAAAGACCGACACTGAAGAAGGTGCATGCAAAGTTAAAGGAATCGATCAACCTTAAAGGGAGTGTATCTGCATTAAGAAACATACTACTTAAGTTGGGTTTTACCTGGAAAAGGACAAAAAAGAATAGAAAAGTCCTAATGGAGCGGCACGACATCAGAACTAAGCGGCTCCATTATCTTAGAATGATAAAACAATACAGAAGTGAGGGCTGTCCGATAATATATATGGATGAGACATATATGCATTTATCACACACTACTCCATATGCACGTCATCAATGTTGAACTAGAATTCATGCGCAGTGAAGGCTTGCTGGATGGCGGACAGGAAATTATCATTCATCTAGGGGGCGACACCGACGAAAGCAGTGATTCCTCCGAGTTGTCTAGTGAAGCGGAAGGTGAAGACTGTCAAGAGCAAGGAACTGCAGATTCAACTGGATCTTCTGCTAGTGTTGCGTCTGTTGTCTGAAACCAGTTTCAAAGTAAGATGCATGTGATTTCCCCTCCCTATTGGCCGCATGTGGCTGCAGTTGTTCTCCCACCACTCTTAGTTGCCCCTCTTGTACTGCTCAGCGAGCTGACAACTCAAGTTAATCGGGCTATACCTGTTGCAATACATAGTGTGAATCATGTGCCCCTGTAAATTATTGTCGCACGGATGTTAGTATGCCTTTATATATGTTGTTAGCTTTGTTATCTCTCTTTCACTTTCAAAGTTAAAAGGAAAAATATATCACAGTCAAACTCGTGAGGTGTTTGCTAATGCTTATGAATTTCTGAAGGAAGAAGCCAAGTATGATAGTTACTTTCCTGAGTTTTTCAAAGAATTCCAAAAGCTGCAAGAAAGAGTTTCTGCAGCCACTAGCGTCTCGTACAGTACTTTTTGTAGAATTTTGCAAGAAAAACAAAAACAATAAGAGAAAGGATCATCTTTCGGGGCTCTTAGAAAAAAAAATCCATAATATTCCCCAAGAGTAACAGAAATTGAACAAACATGGGAGAAAGATACTCTAATGGAAGAAATAATTAGAAAGGTAGAATCAGATTACTGAAAAATTCAATGCCATAGCGGGAATTTGAACCACGGATCTCCCGGTATCCGTCCGGTTGTTCTAACCACTGAGCTACCATGACAACATGTCGGCACGACATTAAATTTTCCAACTGATTCATGTTTTTCTCGGTAAACCACAAGGAGATCTCAAATTGTATTGAGATGACATACCCCAATAGCAACTTACAATGTTGTAAGTGCCAGGCTTCATAGTTTTAACCTCTATTAGGTCAATTAATGGAATTAATTATTCTTCTAGACAAGCCATGTGTTGGACAAGGCTGGAAAGGTAGAATCGGATGACTGAAAAATTCAATGCCATAGCCGGATTTTGAATCGCGGTTCAGTTGCCGGCTATGTACATTGAATTGTCCGACACACGGCTTGTGTGGAAAAACAATTGAATTAAAAGAATTATTACTGACGGCAATGGGATGGAAAACAATGACAAGTATAACACTTACAGTGATTCCACAGAAGACGAAGCTATATTAGGCTACAAAAATTAAAATGCAATAAAAGACTAAACTAATGTTTTATTCAGTGCAAAGTGTTGTGTGGAACTGAAATCGTTACTGGAACTGTGGCATTTGATTTGATAGAGATTGTACGAGTTCTCTGAACAGGTGCATGTGAAATAAACAGTCCAGAGATACTTGAGCGAGTGACTTCATTACAGTATCTCTGCTGCTGAAGGCAGGTAATGACTCGCATGCAAGCTTTCATTTAAATGTTTGTGTCGAAGGACGATTGCGCGAGCTGTAATATCAAACACCAAATTTATAGCTGCACCACGATCTAGGAAAACCACCAAGGTCGCTTTATTATAGAGGAAGAGGGCAATCACACGACACTTGTAATCTGTCAGTGGAACCATATCCTAGCGGGTGCAAAAGCTACAGCGCTCTCCAATGAATAAAATAGTCAAACTTACTATTCTACTTAACCTAGTCCACAATGTAGGAAAATAATCACTTCCTCTTGTACTTCTTTTGAGGTTGCATTAAAATGAATGGAGTTATTGAGGAGAATTGGAATGCAAATGTCCTTCTTGATTGAAACTTAAATTTCAGAAGAACATACCTTCAACTAAGATCACTAATAGTGATTCTATTAAAGTTTCATTATTCGGGTTTTCTCTGGATAATAGTTTTAAAATGTTTTGGTAATAACGCGGCTCTTCTAGGAGACTCCTATTCTGTAAGGTGTGAAGTTATGATTTCTGTCTGCATTAAAACATTATCTAGACTAACATTTTTGAGCATTGTTTTCGGACTCTTGAATAAGTAGTCTGCATTTTCAAACATTTTGTCAGATGATTTCTTAAAAGTAGGTGTTCTTGATCAAGTTCTTATACTGATTCCAGAAATAACTTCCGTTTTTTTCTATCACGTCAGGTTTTTACAAAAAATAAGTGATGTTTTGACAATTTTACTAATGAGCATAGAAAAGTATTCAAATACCATTTATTACAAGGAAAATTTTTATTCAAGAAACATTTTAAGAATACTCTCAAGAACTTCCCTAATTTATTTCATGACTACATTTTAACAAAACAAGAAGCCAAAGTGTTTCATTTAATTTTTTTCAAACTTTCTCTTCTTTGACTTCCTTGCAGATCCTTGAAGATGACTGTCCCTCCTCAACATCCAACAGTAGTCGGCCATCATAGTTGCATTCCTTTTCCCCTGGTACCTCCTCCCCATTTCCTTAATATCTAGGTGAAAACGTTCACCCTGCTCTTCACTATAATGTCCCAGATTTTCTGGAAAGTAGTCGATATGTGAATGCAGAAAATGCACCTTTACACTCATGTTACAACCCATCTTCTTGAAATTTTCCAACATTGTTTCGACAATGGCCTTGTAATTAGGATCTTTGTTATTGCCTAAGAAGTTTTCAGTAACTGATCGGAAGGCAGTCCATGATTCTATTTCTCTCTCATTCATTGTCTTCTCAAAATCTTCATCCTTCATCAATTTCTTTATGTGTGGAGCAACAAAAATTCCAGCCTTTAATTTGTGTTGTGTAATGAAAGGAAATTTCTTGGAAAGGTACTTGAAGCAGGGTCCATCCGGTGGTAGAGTCCTTACAAATTGCTTGATCAAGCCCAGTTTTATGTGTAGCGGCGGAAGCAATATCTTTATATCTCTATATCTCAATATTTTTGAAGTGGAATTGTGAAAAAAACTATACGTGATAGAAAAAACTAAAAGCAGTTCTGAAATCAGCATAAAGAAGTGAGTCAGAATCACTTATTAGTTTTCAGTCATCCGATATCATGCAGACTAGTATAATAGATCAAAGGATTGTGTTGCTTAAACCAGTGTTTAAACAAAAAATGTTTACAAGTATTTCATTTCATAGGCATATAAGACTTAATTCGTTTTACTTTATTGTTAGTGTTAAATTCATTATTCTCAGGAAGGGGTAGAGTCCGGATGACCGAAGCTTGGTATAGGATTCAAAAGACACTTGACCTGTATTCATGAGGTAGCAAACTAAACGAAGCATTTGGTTACAAATATTTTCAAAATCTGGAGATTATCGAGTGAATTATATTATGAAATGAATTAAATATTGGAGTAGTACCATAATTAATATTGTAAATATTTGTAACATATTCACAAAAAGCATATTCCGAAATTTCATACTTTATACAATAAACATTGAATATAGCTGTATATGCTGGTACTAATAAAATCTAGCGCCATCCCTATCATAGTGACCACTTCCGTTTATGGAACATAATTATAGCCATTGGAGTGGCTATGGCCGAACTTAAGGGCAACATTACAATGTAAACCTTGTTTTCATCCAGTACTACCGCTTTCTTAATGCCGGTTTTCTTATTGCCGTTTAGTAGCAGCAACAACTTAACCTTCGTTCGCGTAAGCTTCCGCGGCCAGTATCGTTCACGCCACGTCATTGTTACTCTTCCGTTTTCACCTCTTGCAGCGTAGCCCTGGAGACGACCTCAACAAGAGGCGAACCGTTGAAGAGAGGCACAATGACGCAATGGCAAACAGAAAACAGCCACATGAACTTTAACCTTCGTCTCCATGTCGCTGATGAAAGCTAGCATATACGTAAATGTCGTATCTGTCGTTCAGTTTAACACATGCCTTCCTCTAGAAGGAAAATTATTTGTAACCGGTTTACCTTTCCTTATGTGCCAATCGTAATGAAACTCTTTCATAGAGGTGGTTACCGAATCACCTTCTCATTCCACATGTATTATAAATATCGCTCATTGTTTAGTTTATACGTTTTGTATTGTTTTTCAGGCCGGTCACATAAAGAACGGATACCAGTTGGGCGGTGTCAAAAGTGGTTACCTGAAGGTAAAAACTTACGGAGGGAAAAACACTGGCGATGTAGGGGAACGAACCACCTTTTATGCACGACAGTGTGCTACATTGTTAACATTTTAAACAAAGATAGTTTAGTGTATCATCCGATATAAACAAAATGATTTCTGAGTAAACTTGGACAAAGTGGCTTTTATTCACCTTCAAATCTCTAGATTTCCTGTTACTTTATATTTTTTAGGTGGTTGGCTTCCAAACCTGCAGGGATTTATTTTTCCAGGCAGCGATTTTTACGTGAACGGCCTATCAATGCCAGAGAAGTCCCTCAGGTATATCAAATATGATTTTGCACTTTCCCTTTTCCTAGGGGATTTTTTACCAAGAATATGAGCTCCATGGTCTCTCTAATATCTTGAGATTGGGTGCCTAGAATTATTATTTAGTCCTATAAGATCGTATATTCACAAAGAATTGTTGCCACTAAGCGCTTCTAAGAGTAGTCTTCAATTGCCATTTGCATTTAAAATTCAGTCTCCAACACTATTGTTTAAATCTGTAACATTTAAGCATTGATGAGCGTAAATTTTATAGAACTGTGCCTAGTATTACAAATACCGTAAATATCGGCTCTGTGGATAAATAGGTACGAACCAACTTGTAGTACACATCACAATGACTCAAGCGACTGAAGAAAATATCCTAGAGATTTTTATTTATACATAGATTCATCATATATTTTAGGTGTAAGGATGGTCAGTAATATAACGTAAATCAGGAATATTTGTCCCATGAAATTCTGTCCTATGGATGTTATTTAAAAAAAATTGAGTTTTATTTATGGACGCTCTTTAACTACTATGGTTCTTAGCGTCCCATTCTATATTGGGCGTGAAACACCTGTAATTATGCTCAGAGACCTCTTTATCAGGCTTGAGGTTCTTTTACGTGCCGTAAATCTACGACACGGGACCACCGGCTTTACTTCCCTTCCAAAGGAAGCCGTGCTAACGATTTTTACGCCCGAAAAAAATCCATCGCCCTCCGCAGGGTTTGAACCCGCGACCCTGGGAACCAGAGGCTAGCACGGTACCACTAGTCCACGGAGGACGACATGGATGTTATGAAATAAGGCTTCAGTTTCTCTCGACGTGTTCTAATCAACGAGTACGTTGATACATTACTTATGCATGGAGAGAACCCATTATAGGCTTAGTGCCAGTATCAAGGCAGTTTCCTGGGGGAAAAATGAACTGACAGTCAATATGTATCTACTACTTGATGTATGTTTATGTAAGATATGGGGCACCTGCAAGGTTAAGTCCTGTGGTGGCTACTGGTGGTTCGAAAACTTATTCACCAATCTAAAATGTTATTCTTAGTAGGTATAGAGTTAAAAAGATTTGACTATTTATACCTGTTGTTTTTGTTAGAAATGTGGCTAAGCAGTTTGTGTACATTTATTTACTTATTTATTTAATTATTCATTATGTACCTATTTCCGAAATGCTAAGTTATATCCAAATTAATACACCGTTCCATGTATTTGACAACTTTTGCTGTGATTAAACTTCGTGCCCTTAACTGGGAATAGATGCTTAAATCACTGATCGAAAACAAACTAAAATAATAGAAAGAAAAAGAAAATAAATAAATTAAAAAGTAAATGCTCAGATTTTGCATGTTTATAAAGCTGGTTTCCGAAGGACACTTTTCTAAAGTAGTCACATTTCTCGGGAATTCTAACCTGGATGGCAGCAGTATGACCTCTAACCAGCGCTTTACAAGTTTTCACACTAGGCAGTTTATGGAAAAGCGAAAGTGCCACTCAACACAGCACCGTTACCAAGCGTCTGTGCACGATTACAGCTTTAAGTCGACGGTTTAAGAATTTATTAGTTTTCTAGCTTTGAATTGCCAATAATTATTTTATGATTTAGTATGTCAACAAACCATATCGTTCTGTTAACCCTGGATGTTAATCTGGAGGGTTCATAGGTTTTCTATAAAATCCGGGTTGTATAAAACCAGACGATGAGGGACTGGTGTGTCACCTGGACCTTTCCCATGGAAAGCATAGAATATGCGCGGTGTCCACGAATAGCCGTCATGTTATACTTATTTTTTCATGCACTTGCGTGGTTCATGTTGAATACATTTTACACGGATTTCAAGGTACAGTTGTACTAAGCAGATCAGACATGTGAAAGATTCTCCCTCAAAAAGGTGACCTTCTCCCACAGCAGTGCAGAAAAGCATATCAATATCACTTACACTACTGGATGTAAAGTTTGAGAAAATTATCAAACTATTTATAGATACAGTGCGGAGTATTTCAAACCTGCTGGCGTCCTAGCGGACCTTATAGCGCGTGTTTACTGGAGAGATGCGAGCGCATTCTCGCACGACACAAAAACCCGTGTACGGTGAACGGCGGAGATTAGGTCTACCGTCCCATACAAACAATGCGCCAGTAATAGGTAATAAGAAAACGTAATGTTGACCTTAGCTTTTATCAAAGCGTATGTTAAAGATGATGTTCATCTTTCTGGATGCAAAGATGATAACAGCCTAGAAAATTCTGAAGTACCTTCTGCAACTCTCTATTTGCAATTTCACTGAGCATTCGCCTGGTTTTATCCTCAAGTTTGAAGCGTGAGGGGTTGTTTTCATACATTTTCTGTTTTAAATCTCCCCACAGATGAGAATCACATTAGTCGTTGCTCGATACTGTACCGCGCCATTATAAAGAAGGGATTTAACTCACGTATTTTAAACAATATGTAGAATGACACTGAGCGGTCGGTCGGCGGGTCGATATGGTGTGCGTAGCAATTGATTTTCTTCCCGTGAAGGAGCGGTTCGTTCTTCCCAGTAAACGTGTGTCACACTGCCCGCTAGAATGTCGATAGGTTTGAAATAGTCCGTAGTGTACATGTGAAGTTCAGATCTATATTCGTTTCATAATATTGATGCAGTGTGAAGAAATGTTCCTATCAACTTATAACACTGCCCCACTACTGAATACTGAAGTGATTAATAATCAATACTAAAAATATTATCCAAATTTAGTTTAAAGAAACCCTTGCTGAAGTTTAGATATTTCTAATGAAAAAGCCTCTAGGAAGCCAAAATGTACTTATTTGAAAAGAATTTAATGCAGGTACACAGCTTTATTTAGAATTTTCTTTTACAGCTGTTTTATAAATCGTCCTAAATAACCAATATATTACACTTTAATAAGGCTGCACACTCCAAATTCACATTTCTTGCATTGTGGGCTATTTTACCATATACCTTCAAAGGTCAATAACATTCAGTCAAGCATTAAATATTATATATGAACTTATATTGATCGCAGTTTCTAGATAATACCTAGAAACTTTTATAGGCAATACCTGTAACGGAAAATCAGCTGTCCTGTATACTATTTGTATCTATGTACCTCGTAGATTGTTAGGCTTATATGAAGAAATCATCCCTTTTGCACAAAAGAAGGAAAAACAACTTTGCAAGCTTCGCTTTTGGAACATATTAAGCAATTCGTATGCCAACCAGCGTTAGTTACTAATTGCTACACAAATGCAAAGATGTTGCGGAAAGCTTTAAAAAGCAGTAAGTTAGAATACAACTGAAACCATGATATATAGAAGTTATTCGTTGTAGGATCTTGGTAAAGTTTCCATTTGAACGGATGGACAAGCACTCCGAACGTGGATAAAACTTGTCTTTGAGTTATACCCTGATTTTTTGGTTTTAATTCTATGATGCCTTAGCTTAAGAGGTTAACACAAATGCTGACCGTATTAACGTTATTATATTTAGTGCTGCATAATTACTTTTATTTATCTAGTTTAACTAACCTTTAGGTAAATGAAGGAGAACTGCACAAATATTGGTTTAAGGCGTTCATAAAATGCCTAATCGGTAAGTTTATTTGTTGATTTCATACAATTATTTTAAGCATAAATATTCAATTCAAAGTCTGAGGCAGTAAATGCAGTAAATTAATATATAAATAATTACAATGCTAACAATCGAAAAACTGTAAGGCTGTTACACGAAATTGCAAACCCGTGATAAAACATAAACTAAAAATATAAGCCATAGTATCCTCAAAAACTAAAGTTTGAAGGTCAGCGGATTTTAAACCGTTTAGTACTAGACGAACTCGGTTCTCTCCTCAAAACATTACTGCATGTGACAACCTTTAGCAAGATTTTAAGCGTCGTCCTCCGTGGTGTAGTGGTTACCATGCTAGCTTCTAATTCCCAAGGTCGCAGGTTCAAACTCGGCGGAGGGCGATGGATTTTTTCGGGCATAAAAATCTTTAGCATGGCTTTCTTCGGAAGTCGATGGTCCCCCGTCGTAGATTTACTGCACGTAAAAGAACATCAAGCCAAATAAAAGGATGTCTGATAAAAATTACCGGTCTTTTACGCCCAATATGAAATGGGACGCTAAGGACCACAGCAGTTAAAGAGCGTCCATAAATAAAAACTCAATTTGAGATTTTAGCCCTGTATTACAAGTTTCAATATCATTAAACACTGCTACGTATGTGCAATATATAAAGGTGCGCACATCATCCTAGAATTGAAATCTCAGTTTTAACAGCTCCATCGACATGACGCTATACAGCACCTATTTTGGCAAAGGCGTGTCTCTAATTGATCTAGACTATTGCTTATCTAATACTATAGATACTGTTTCTTTTAAACGAATTTGCATTGTTTACGTTATATAGAACAGTTCCTTCAGTAGAATTTTCTAGGTATGTAGAATGTAATGTAATATGTAATGCATAATGAATAGTTAAGAGGTAACTTCATTTCGAAAGCTGATATAGTACTTAGCGCAAACTGACTTAAGCGCAGAGTACCGCGCCTCCCTTAAAACGCTTTTTTCTGAATGTTGACCTGTCTCTCCTCATATACATAAATGAGCTATTAGAATTGGCGCGCTTTCCAATAATCAGGTTTCTAAATACAAAAATCTGTTGCAATACATTCACATGACTTTCTCTACCTTCTATAGTTTATTAGTGAATATACAAACTACGCTTACTAAAGCTTATTTTTGTATCTACTACATTGTAATCCAAATAAACCTTTGCAGAAAAGCTACATTACATATTACGTTATAGATACAAAGAGAACAGAGATAACCAAATATTTAAGACTGGACGCTATATGCTAGCCTTAAAATTCCATACTGTTTCCATGCAATCGGGAGAAACAACTTAATGTTGAAAGGATTTAAAGAATGATCAAGAAATGAATAATTCGAAGTATTAATAACCGATATCTCAGAAATGGCTTATGCCCCAAAAAAGTTATTTGAAATATTTTGCGTGTTTTAAAAAGATCTACATTTTTTGTGTAGTATGTTTTCGTCTATGGCTTAATGTTTACCAGTTATACAAGATTATACAAATTTCCTTGAGAATGGAGAGGACTTCAAAAGCTATTCACAGAAAATTCTAGATATACATTTTATTTGTCATTTAAGTATCTTTAGTGTATGGTATTTTAATCAAAATCGTTATACCTACTTTTGGAAAATCAAAATTTTCGAAAAATGTTCCATGTAAAGGTAGTAGGGTTGGAGGATTTACTTTAAAATCTTTGTGTGGTATTCTTGGAAGATACTCAGCTTAAATACGAAGTTTGGAACTTATCCGACTGCTCGGTTTTGAGCTATGCAGTTCAGTGACTGACTGACACACACGTGTGCGCGCGGACATTTTTCTATTTTTTTTTTTTTTTTTTTTTTTGATTCAGGGGACCTAAAACATTTCCGGTGAAATCTGGACATTGAATGTTTTAGTGGAATACAATACTTTCCCTACTTACTATATGTAGTAGGGAAAGTAAAAATAGGGGCGTCTGGTTGCTTCGTTGTGTTGAAACCTGGAAGAACCAAATGAAGAAGAAGCAGACAACATCTGAAACCTTTAAAGTGTTATAATCCGGACACAGATTCACTTGAGTTGTCCATCTAGACTTTTGAATATCGCCGATGTAATAACTTAGAAATGTAGTTGATATTTCTCTCTAAAGTTTGGATCCAGTGGTAAATTCTTCTGGATAAATTGCATGCTGCAAATTCCTTGAGGGAATCAGTTGGACTCTAAGCAGGATGGGCGATGAACGGTGTGATAAATATCCTTTAGACCAGAATTGGCCCAGTAAAGGAGGTAGAAGACGTGAGTTGTGTGAATCAAAGTAAAGCTCAGCACAGCCTGTTGACAAGCGGAATAGCCCCAAAGAGAGAATTCATTCTTGTTCACCCATGGCCATAAATAACCTCATCGAGCGGTTACGGGTAAGTTGAAAGCTACCGAACCAAGAGAAGCAGATGTGTTGCACTTCTTTCAATCAGTAAAGATGAACATGTCTAAAAGATAATACCTACCATAAAATATATTCTGTTATCGATCCTGAGACGTCGCATGTCTTGAAGATTAGTCATTGAGTGCTTAGAGATTACATCAAAGTTTCCTGAACATGAGTTGTGCAAATCAGGATATGTGAGCCGAAATAGAAACACGTACTTTTTGGTTGGGACCCTCAGTGTAGTCTTCTGTCATTTTGTTGATATATTAATGTTTTTCTGCAAAATTTTAATTTCAATTAAGACCTATGACGTTATTGTATTAGCAGTTTATGCTTGCAATGGGTTGTTAAAACACTTCTGACTCGAAAGTGTCAGTCTGTATCTTGCGAGGTGCCATGGGAGGTGCTGTGCGCCAATTTGGCGGCATGGGATTTGCAGAAATGGTCCCGGGTTTAATGCTAACTCAGGGACTTGCATGGATCTTGGTCTAGGGTTGGTGGTTAATACGACTGATTCATTTTCCTGTCCATTTATTTATGAGCACCCAGGTTAGCGAAATGTAGAATTGTAGTGTGAGAAGATTTTCAGGGGTGCAAATTAAAGCTTGAACTGCATTCATTAAGTGCAAAGCAAGGCAGCATTTTAAAACAAAAAATAAACAGAACTGTAGCTTCACAGTGATGTGAAAGCTTGCTGCTGCATAGAAGCAAACATAACTAAATAATAAATAAATACGTAAGCGTGTTTTCCCTCTCATTCAAGCTATAATTGGCTAATATACCTTTACTAACATATTGCTGATCATAGGTATACAATAGGATTATAGACCAAAATATAGCCCAATTTTATTGTCATAATATGTATGTCATATTCGATAAACCATATATATGTATCTCTAGTTTCTAAACATGATCAGTCAATTATAACAAAATAGTAATTTGCATTTAGTAAACGAATATCATAATCTGCGGATGTTTTACGGGGAGTGCCCACTTTCTGACGAGTATGAAGGCCGTCTTCCCCACTTTCCTGGAATATTTATATCCAGTATTTTACTATAAAACACTTTTATGCACTGCCATTGCTATTTCTGTAACAGTGCGACCAGCCTCTCACATACCCACGATACGTCCACGAGTAATTTCGCTAGTATACGACATGACTGGTTCTGACAAAATAAACATGTTTTGGTTTCAATAACGCCAGAAAAAACAAAGTCATCCACCTCCCCTCTTTTCCCCTTGCTCTGTGTTATCAAGCCACCAAGCTCTGAGGTAGGTAAGGTGAAAGACGCGCCTCAGAAAAGATACAAAATCCGCCGAAGATTTTCTTTGGCGCTCTGTGTACCAAGTTCGGCATTTATCCGACTTCTTGTTTTCGGGTTATGCGTTCACAGACTGACAAGAGACACACACACACACACGGAAATGTTTCCAAAATGTTTTATTGGATTCAGGGCACCTCAAAATGTGTATTTCCGATGAAATCTCGATATCGAAATTTTGGGTGGAATGCAATTCTTCTCCTGCTTGCTATACGTAGTAGAGAAACTAAATGTCCAAAACGGAGACTCTATTTTAATGTTTATAAATCTAATATCTGATACAAAATGCAGTAGAATATGTTTATCAACACTAAGAAAATGTTTAAAGCTAAAATACGGCACGGCCACATTAGATGGAGGATTTACGCACATAAAAACACATTTAGCGGACAACAAAGCCTCAAAGAGCTAATCTGGCACATATGCTTCATAAGCCTCCGAACCCATCCAATTGAAGAGCTCGCTCCGATCAATGGTTCAGTATCCGATGGCATCGTGAAATACGTGCAGAAATGAACAGAACGTTATGAGCTTTCTGGTTTTCTAGAGGGATCTCCAGTGTTCCGGTAATTGAGACAGTATCTCGCACATGCCCATTACTGTGAGACGTGTTTCCGCTACTGATTCAGCAATAATCCATTAGCTGAAAAGCATGGCTTATTGTCTCATGCTCTATTTGGATGTTCTAGGTTCGATAATAATTGGTGTATTCCGTTATGTTAACAGCTCTGCTCTAGGTCATTCAACAGCCCACAACTCGCATAAAGCTCATTTTAAACTATGCTCTACCAAATTGTGGTCCTCAGAGAAACGTAACAACCGGATATGCGTGTGATAATTACTGTGTATCCCGTCATGATGGAATTTAGCAAGAGTACTTGAGCATTAAATTGAATTGTTGGTAAGGCTTCAAAGTCTGTCTACCTAAACAAATTCTTTCAAGTGCTAATCGGGGTCTTCCACGAAAACTGCGTATTAGGGATGAGCAGAAAATAATGTAACGGTTACCCAAGTAACGAATACAAAGTAACTAGTTATCAAATACCGGTTACCAAAGTAACGAAATCAAAGTAACCAATTATCCAATAACGGTTACCAAGGTAAAGAATATAAAGTAACTAGTTACCGCGTAAACGGTTACCAAAGTAACGATTATACAAAGTAACTAGTTACCTAATAACGGTTACCAAAGTAACGAAATCAAAGTAACCAATTATCCAATAACGGTTACCAAGGTAACGAATATAAAGTAACTAGTCACTCAAAAAAGGTTACGAAAGTAACGATTATTCAAATGAACTGGTGACCAAAAAACGGTTACAAAGTAACTAGTCACCAAAGTATCGTTTACAAAGTAAGCAGTTGCCCAATAACGGTTACCAAAGTAATGAATACAAAGTAACGATTACAAAGTAACTAGTTACAAAATAACGGTTACCATAGTAACGATTACATAGTAGTTTCCCAATAATGGTTACCAAAGTAACGAATACAAAGTAACTAGTTACCCAATAACGATTACCAAATTAACGAATACAAAGTAACTAGTTACCCAATAACAGTTGCTAAAGTAACGTATACAAAGTAGCAATTTCCCCAATAACGGTTGCTAAAGTAAGGAATACAAAGTAACTAGTTACCCAATAACGGTTACAAAATAACGAAGACAACTAGTCATTGCGTTAGCGGTTACTAAAGGCACAAGAGGATTACCGAGCCTGGATGACATCATTCCCTGCATGTGAGCATCATTGGTATAGCTGCAACATTGGTATCGTTGCAACTCATTTACAGCTTGAGCCAGTATCGCAAGGAATTGAAAACACATATTTATTTATTTATTATAGCGCGTTGCTCATCGCCTCGAATATAGGTCATAAGCCACAGAAGATAGGTCAGTCAGCACTCAGTCGGCAAGGCTGCATGCATTGCATTAAGTTGGTTATTCATATACGATCACAGGTACACGAATGCTTATACATCGCAGGTAGATGGGTAGGAAGAATTAATGCTGTTTAGTAGCAAAATATGCCGGGCCGCTAAACTTAAATAACGGTATACATTCATTCATTGTTTAACCTCATCTTACGTAGGACTTATACTCCTCAGGACTTGCAGGCGGGTGTCCGGGGTCAGAGGCCCGTCGAGGAGCAGACACTCTCACGGAGCAGACAGAATATCCAGGATGGGTGATCAACCTGATGCCTGGTATGGGAGGAACGAAGTAGATGAAACGAAATGATGGCGAAATGGATGAAAGGAAAGGTGATGATGGAGCACTTGGTGAAATGAATGGCTGGGGAACCGGAGAACCCGGAGAAAACCCGCCCAGACGCCGCTTTGTCCACCACAAATCCCATATGCGGGTCCCTAGGATTGAACCCGGGCCACCTCGGTGAGAGGCGAGCGGTCTAACCACTCGGCCCCGGCGACGCCTAAATAACGCTATACATAAATTTTAACAGTGGTGAATGAAGACTCAAAGTTGCACAATTTCAGCAAGTCTACTGTCTAAGAAACGTGAAATTTCTCCAATTTTCGAAAAGCACTTGAAAGTGTGTTTCCGCTCATTTGGATTTTTATCACGGATATTTACGCCTTTATGCTTGCATGGCAAAGAAAAATGAAAGGTTGACAGATATACGACAGGGTTTAACAATATTTCCTGAATAAAACCTCGAAGTTTAAAGAGCTGCCGCATTACCAAACATACCATAATTGTAAACTGAATATTATGTATTAATATTGTACAACTGTATACTTCCAACCTCGATCTGCATGAATGTAATGATTTGTCCTCGGTCGTGTAGTGGTTATCATGTTTCCAAGGTCGCGGGTTCAAACCCGGCGGAGGCTACGGATTTTTTCGGACGTAAAAATCCTTAGCATGGCTTCGTTCCGAAGGGAAGTAAAGCCCGTGGTCCCGTGTCGTAGATTTACGGTACGTAAAAGAACCTCAAGCCTGATAAAGAGACCTCTGAGCAAAATTCCTGGTCTTTCACGCCCAATATAAAATGGGAACGCTAAGGACCACAGCAGTTAAAGAGCGTCCATAAATAAAACTCAATTTTTGTTCATTTACTTGCGGCTGCTCCCATCTGCTTGTGCTAAAAGAGGCGCACTTACGGCGAGAATAGCTTAGCCAATATGGAGAAGGCAACACGAAGAAGTGTGTGTGCGCGCGTGTGCAGAAATATAGAACTGCGAACGAATGAATTTTGCGACTATAAATTGTAATAATCAAAGTTTTTGCACGGCTAGAGTAATTTATTTTTAGATTGCAGCCAATAACACAATAAGTCTGTATTGACTGTATTGACTGTATTGTTCTTACTGAAACGTATTAGACCTAATCGTTACTGGCAACTATTAAGGTAATGTAACTGCAACGTGATAACCATGAAAACAAATAACTTAATCTTACTGATAACTGTTACATGCAACCCTTAACGCACTGTAACTGCGACAGTTATAACCGTTACTCGAAAATCCTGTTTCTCACATCCCTACTGTACATTCATTGGAAAGTAGTATATTGTGATCCAGCATTGGAGGACGAGGAATAATTTGAGATTCTTCATTGCACTAACGCATGTGTATTACATACTATCTTAAAGGATACGTTTCGAAAATAACACTAATTACTAACAGGTGATTGCCATTGGTTCCAGTGCAAGGTTACTAACATTAACCTTGGTGGCGAACTGGCGATCGATTATCCACGCCTGGTCGTTGACCTTAAAAATATCAACAGCTTGCAGCTCATACTAGCTGCTGCATTGATTAAATCGTAAGTAAATATTAACAAAATATGATAAAGTAAAGACCCAGGTAAGATTTAAATGATAAAATTCAACCATAAAATATTATTATATTCAATGTCTTGATTAATAAATGTATCAAAAGTTAGAGGATTTAATATAGTTCATGCATACGGTCACAATATAAACAAAGCATGTAGGTAGGTTAGGTTACCAGCACTGAATACAGTAAATTCAACTTTTTACCATGACGGCACGAACGGGAAGTGTTTCAACTGCTGTCAGAAAACATTTTTTCGCTTTAGCATATAAATTGCTTTGTGGAACCTTTAAGCTTGATAAGTCCCAGTTACGCAGTGGTGAAGAAATGTCGTAGCCAAGCTATAAAGCTAGGATTGCCCCGAAGTAATTTTAAACTTCTTTCAATCTACTTGCATCAACAACAGATTTAAAGATTACTTTCTAGCTTATGGTGGCTATTGAATCTACTTAGGATTTAACACTCGAGGGCATTGGTTCACTTGTATTATATTAAGTGGTTTACTAGAGTGATCATGAGTTATGCCAATATTCTGGAGAAATACTCATATACCTGGGTTGTGAAAATGTGTTTTTATAATAATTATTCAGATCATATTACCATATTTTATAAAGCTAACTTATTTTCAACTTATACACAATCTGCCTATTAAATATTAAAATGTAATTTTCTGATAACAATTAAGTAAAATTCATTAACTTACTCTCTACTGAGAGTTGGTCAGGTGTATATAGAGTCAATGATGTTAAAGATAAGTTAAACGAGTTTTACTCTCAATTTTAGCAATTGTTTTCTAGTTAAACGTTACTCCAGGTAAACACCTACTCTTAGGTAAACGATACCATAAATACTCCAGTAGTAACATCAGAGAGTTATATTGCTTGTATAGAAACTTTCTAGAACTAAGACATCATCTGCAGGCCAAAAGTAAGCACAAAAGTTTGGAATGCGAAATCAATGGTTTTGTGATATACAATTGACGCATCTAATAACAAAAAATAAAACAGCTTTGTAAATGATAAATAAGAACATTTTCAATTTAAAAATTATAATTATGAATATTAATCACGTTCCTATTCATTATCCTTGTAGAGATAAAAAAATTCAACGATTGTCTAAAGGAGGTCCCATGAAATTAATCTTCAATATCTTCGACCTAATATTAAACCTCATAGTATTAACAGTGCTTCACAGAGTATGTACATCTTCAAATCTACTGGAGAAGAGAAATGAAAATTATAAAGACAAAATTGAAAAACAGGATATCCTCTGACCTTGATGAAATTTTTGCAAGCGTCTTGAAGCAATGTGCAGGTGTTAATGATATACAATTAACTTAACTCATTTTTCTTTAATAAATAGTATCTTTAATTAATAATATATAATCAATAAAGTTATATCAAATTTAAATAAAGGCAAAGAATACAATGTTGAACATTATACACCTGTTGCCATAGGCAAAAATTTTGCTCAACAGTTATATCATTTATGCCATTTCTTCTGAAGCAGACATGAAGTGAAGTACCTAACATTATTTCTATCATGGAATAGAAATGTAATGCTGTAAGCGTTGCTGATATGTGTGACATACCTTAAAGAATTGAATTCCGTTGCTGGAAAATTATCAAAAAACAGGAAATTACTTTATATTTATTTCTATTATTATGTTTTATTATTGTTATTATACTATTATATATTTATTAATTTTAGTACCTACTTTGACCCATAAATTTGTAATACCAGTATAGAAGTAATAATAATAATATTAATAATAATAATATAACCAATAATCATCATAGTATTTTAGTATTACATATGATGCAGTAATTTGTATCATAAATTATTTAAATGTTAAGAATGATTATATTATGAATATGCAATTTTGTGTGACATTGATTTGAGATGTTTGTTGATTGTAATTATTGTTGGGAAGTAAGTTTATTCTGCCTTACTGAAACTGACAATAATAGCGTGCAATAATGCAGCGAGGGGGTGAGCTGTTTATCATTTTTGGAAACGAGGAAGTTACGTAATGTTGGCACGTTTTCCTTTAGAATCTTCTGGAACATTTCCCTAGAGCATATGTATTCATAATTTTCATTGGATATAAAAATGGACGCTAATGTTGGCGCGTTTTATTAGCCAATTGCAGCTTAGTTATAATCTTTAGGCATATCGGGGTGTATGAGTATAAAAGGTAGGTTAGAGATAGACACCGTCAGTTCGTCGAAAATATTTGTATGATACACGACGCCTTCAGTCCAGCAGAAATATTACACGTCGGCTATCGATTCACAAGTTACGCGTAGCAGAATTATGAAAAATCTAAAGTGTTGTAAAGTTAATTATACAAAAAGTTGAAGTACGCGAATTAAGGGTGATCAGTAATGAAGTTATTATTACAGTTTCAGTTTGGCGAGTGTCAAGATCAATGTGTAAATGTGATAGTGACTGTGTTCGACAATAAAAGTGTAAAACAAATTCCTTCATCAGTGTTATCTTTGGATAAAAGATTCCTTTCCGTTTACACAACCTGTATAAAGAGAAGTGCTTGACCGAAAAGATCATAGCTAGCCGGAGGACAGTAAACCAAACTTAAATAAAATAACAGTAGCATTCT
The DNA here is from genome assembly GCA_030765065.1 of Deroplatys truncata. NCBI lineage: Eukaryota > Metazoa > Arthropoda > Insecta > Mantodea > Mantidae > Deroplatys > Deroplatys truncata. Next base: position 58,442,510 of record CM060979.1, on the reverse strand, counting down.
TTCAAACAAACACTAATACTACCGCAAATTGCTAACACCAGATGGAGCTACAAACCTAACAAAGAATTACGTCACAAAATGGCTTCACTATGTTGAGTAAACACATACACAAATAACATTATAAATTTACCATCGCAAATTGGCTCCCAAACGTGGGGCTAAATTAATGTTAAATAAATAACATTAAACCACCGCAAATTGGCTCCCAAACGTGGGGCTCAATAAACAACAATATATACAAATAACATTACAAGTAGAACCACCACATAATACAGTGATGTGACCCTTATAGTAAAACACGTCATTAAACAATTGGATTATATCGTAATCCGTCAATCATATTAATATTACCATTATTACGATTAACTTCATGGTATTCAAACAGCAAGAACATAGACAATTCATTGGCAAGTGTTACCTCTACCTACCTTTAAGAATGAGGTAAACAGCTCGTCAATCAAGTGGCTAGAATTAGCACGAGGACAGATAAAAGGGTTAAGCTTAGAAGGGGCAGAGCTTCACATTTCAATGCCTTTAAATGGACCCGTTCCTATATGGATCACTTTTCCCCCTCAAGTGCATATCTACATTAAAATTGAGTTTGAGACCTTTTATCTTGAACACTAACGTGACATCAGTGATTTCAGTGCGTGTAGACAAGTAAATAGTAAGCATTGAGTTACGCTTGCATAGAGATCTTCAGAATGACTAATGGAACATCAATAATACTCCTGTATCATGCACAATGTAGCGCAAGCGCAGTGTCTGAGATCGTCCTTGTAGATATCTGCAATAATAAATGCCCCCATGTGGAACTAACCGGTGCTATACGCATAAAAACGATATCAACGTTCTTTTATAACTAGTTCAAGGATAGCCACATGATTCAAATTATGTTAAACCAATAAAATTATTTTAGGGATAAATACATGAAATTCTGTAATGTAGGATCAGAAAAAATGTAACCATTGAAGATTAAATAATGTATGTTTCAATTAAATCGGGAAGAATTTTTTCTTCTATGTTTCCTCCTTTCACTAACATATCTACTCGTATTAGAATATTATCAAGGATGTAGCCTTTCACCCACTCATTCAATACATATATAGATGATCTTATAAAAACATGGAAGAAGGAAGTGCATCCAGGAATACAACTAAATCATAATTCATATTTAAATATAATGTTATGTGCAGATAATGTATTAATACTGCAGACTGGCAAAGATAACCTACAGCGCTCTATTTATAAAATGTACCAACTGGGAAACAAATATAATTTAAAGATTACCTTAAAAAAGACCAAAGTAATGCCTCACCAAGGAAAATACCCAGTGAGAACAAAAGTATGTATTGGAAATAATATCCTGGAACAAGTCATGAATTTTAATTATTTGGGTTTTGACATAAGTTTCGACGTGGATAGGGATATAGCCAATAAGATAAATAAATTCCAACAAATGTGTGGAACAATAATAAGAACTCTACAAAATAAAACAAGGAAAGAAACAAAGCTGAAGTTCTATAAGACCATGGCAGTCCCCGTGATCATGTATGGCAGCGAATCTTGGATAATGAAAGAAAAGGACAAAAGTAAAATTCAATCGGCGGAAATGAGATTTTTACGGAGAACTAAAGGATTCACTAGATTAGATTTAATAAGTAATGAAACAATTAGAGTAGAACTGTATATTTATAAATTATATGATAAAATGAAGAAAATAAACATTGTTGGAAAGAGCACACGAACTTCATGAGTGAAGAAAGAATACCACTATTAATTAATAACTATAAACCCCCAGGAAAAAGAGACATCGGACGCCCAAGAAAGAGATGAGAATAAAAAAAGCGAAGACGGAACAGGTGTAATACTAATCGTTGAAGTGAAGAAGAAGAAGAAATGAAATATTAGGATATTATATTTAACACAGTAGCATTCTCTTATTATAGTAAACAACAAACTTTAAAGGCTAAGTTTTTTAAATTTTATGTCGGTAATAATGGAATAAATTATACCAGTATATATTTTTAAATGCGACACTTTCAAGTAAAGTTATTTCACTTCTCCATATTAACAACTGGTGGAAAATTCCAGTAAATTTGGTGTCTCATCATTTTTTCTGGGTTTCATTTTCTTCTTTACGCTTTTGTTACTTCATTGTACGAATAAGTATAAATGTCACTTTTTGTTTTTGCGTTTTCCAGATGAAGTTTCGTTTTTGTGCTAAAATGATAAAGCTTCTGCAATTAGCGGCATGTCGTGAACATAAGGCGAACTATTCTAAAACAAACAACGACATACTAAAGCAATTAGTGCTGAAATTTCTTACGCCATTTTCAGCGTTAGCTAATACAAAAACAGGGTGATGTTTGTTTCCCCGTGGAACCTCACATCACAGTTTTAACTGTTGTACTTGATGCTGGGTACACACTCCAGCATTAATGCTGAGATATTATCTAGAGTACAAGTCCTAATTTAAACAAAAGATAGGATAATGAGCCCACGCTTTTCACTCGTTGCGGGCCTATAACGGAGAAGTAGCAGTTTTAACGACAATGAGGACATTTAGAACTCAATGTTAATTTGAATGTAAACATTATTGCACTTTGCGCTCTTCGGTTTCTTATTGCGTTTTAATATGAATAAGTTGCAACTAATTTGTTTGAATTTTTTTAGACTGTGGAATAAAGAATACTTCCTAAAAAAAATCTGATGTGTTACACTCACATGACTTTCTCTACACTTATACAAATTATTTTAATGAACGCTTATTCACCATATGCTTCATGTTAATCGAGATGTTAATCTTATTGATAATTTTGTTGTAGGTGCAAGGGGAATATGGGAGACTTTAAGCGATAGTCAAATCTTTTAAGAGCTGGTTGCTATATAGACCGTTCCATTCTATTCGTATGTCCAGGACATAAAAATCTGATGTGTTACACTCACATGACTTTCTCTACTCTTGTACAAACTATTTTTACAAACGCTTATTCTCCATCCACTTCATGTTAATCGAGATACACATTTGCAGACTCTATCTTATTGCTAATTTCTTGTAGATGTAAGGAGAATATATATTTACAAGGGCAATATAGAAATACAGTAGCCTTTAAGCACATACATATCTCTTAATAGCTGGTTGCTAGGTGCAGCACCATTCTCTTTGCCACAGATTACTACTCTTTGCATATTTAAGACAAAAAAATGAATAACGAATTCCCATTTGAGAAAATAATTATTGACAAATTTAGGGGAATAACAAGCAATATCTCGAAAATGGCTCACTCAACCAAAAAAATGTATATGACATAAATTGTGTATTTTAACGCGATCTACATTTTTGTGTCGTAAAATTTTGTCTATCTCTTATGGTTTACCAGTTATGCAAAAGTCTTTCACAATGAAGAATACTTTTGGAGACATTCCCAGAAAATTCGAGATATACATTTCATTTTTCAGGGCAATATCTTAAACATATGATATTTTAATCAAAATCGTTGGAGCCGTTTTTGAGAAAATTAAAATTTTCGAAAAATGTTCCATGTAAAGGGTAATCTGGGGTGGGGGGATTTTATTGCAAACCTTCGTGTCGCATCTCTGGAAGATACTGAACCTAAATACCAAGCTTGGTGTTTATCCGTCTGTTCGTTTCTGAGTTATGCTGTTAACAGACACACACATACGGACATGTTTGCAAAAATGCTTTTTTTTTTGGATTCATGGGGTCTGAAAACATATTTCCGGTGAAATATCGGTATCGAATTTTTGGGTGGAGTACAATACTTCCCCTACTTACTATACGTAGTAGAGAAAGTAATAAATCCATAAAACGTCCCTTTTCCCAAAATGTTGAAGAGATAAATTGTTACTTAAATGTTATTTAGAAGTTAGGAGTAGTCAGACTGAAAGGCACCCAGTAACTAGAGCATAATACCGCAAGTAAGCCTAAGTGGCCCCTTTGTTCTTCCTACATGACCCCCGGGAAGGAAGGGATGAAGGAGAGACCTGAAGGGGATGCGGATGACTATGTGCGCTAGCAAAGACGGGGTTTCTAGAGATTCCAACAAGACACCAATCCTGACGCCCGCTAACTCCGCTTGGGTGTCCCGGGACGAGATATTCCCGGCTCCAACAATCCCGTCAAGCGCCAAGGAATAATCTTTCCATAATATAGTAATCCACTGTCCTGCCGCAACATACCAACCGCCCTCACCGGGTCCTACAACCCTGAAACATATGAAGGGGAATGATGGGCAGAAAATTTATGGTATAAGGGCCATCCTAGCATTCGCCTACCGATCCGAGGAAATCACGAAAAAAAACCTCATTGTCAGAGTGGGCGGTCCAAAGAGAACCCAGAACCTCCGAGAAGCGAGGCTCACACGTCATCGCGGAGCCATCTCACACGTTTAAAATTCTATTAAAAATATTTCCGAATTTCTTACTTTCACCTGCGGATTGCGTGTATCTAAACTGCAAGTAATTGTGTGTCAAATTATATTACTGAAGAAGGTATTTTGTTGTAGGAGTTGTATTTTATTTATTTTCCCTACGTCTTGGGAGCCAATTTGAAGCTTTGTTGCTGCTACGTATGGAAAGGCAGTTTAAAGAAGTTGTATTATATTTCTACTGTTGGGGAGCCGAACTTGAAGTAGTTGCAACCGCAAGTATGGCAAAAACTTTCCGGTAATCTTCATCCTTATATTAAATTTGTAATTTGACAGTTTCTTTAAATATTATATATTTATGTTTGCCTCGGCTGCGTCAGTATTGTTAGAGACACGTTTCTCTTTGCATGGTTGTTGCGCGACTGAAGAATCTGAGCTTACACAGATTATAATTTTTACTTCACTAATTTTATTAATGCTTGGCACGATTTAAATGACACTTAACTGATATAGAGAGAGCTGAGAGATTTTTTTATTAATTACTTGCTCTTTTTAACACGTAAACTATTTTTATCTCACACTGAATACGTATTATGTTTCTCGAGGACACATCTCGCGTCAGGAACACTATCTACAAACAACGCGTCCAGTTATGAGCTTTTTCTGGTTGTTGATTGGCTATTTTATAAAATGTCACAAAATGTACATTATTGTTGCTCCAATAATGACTAGTAGCATTATTACACTTTCTGATTCATTATTGCCTCAAGGTTACCTCATTGTTACCTAATTGTGAGCAACTTTTAACCTATTATTCTCACAGCTCCTACATTATTAAATTACGTAATACATTCACATAACATTATTGAACATTATACAATAATATGAACGTTTACGTCTGTAATATACACTTTTCATATATTTTTACATACACATTGCTTTAAGGTGGGCTGTTGTTGAATTTATATTATATTATATAATTAGACTGAAATTATTTAAGTGTTAAAAATACTGCCTCATTACAAACCATTTTATGTTGACGTTCCATGCCTCAGAACATTAGTTTCTCTCTGGCATTGTTTTCTGTGATTGCTAAGTAGTGCAAACCGGTTTTTATGATCATTTGTCCTTGTGTTATAATTGCAGACTTGCATCGTAAAGTGTTTTTTCTTTTTCTGGGACGCTGAAAGAAATGTTCTGCAGATCTGTTCCTTGTTTGCATCAGTTACACCAAGCATAAGTATATAATAAAAAAACTGGAAACGGTGTAGAACAAATATTTGATTAAAAATAGTAAAGAAAGAGTAAGAACAGATAATCGGTTCAATAAAGCCAAGGGCAGAAGCTAAGATAAACTTAACTTCTAAAACGCCACTACATATTTGCAACTGGCAAAGAGAAAGCCAACCCCCCCCCCCAAAAAAAGAATTGGAATGAACAACTTTGTAATTTTTTCATAATGCAAAATTAAGTACTCTCACAGTCTGACCTTCTCTCAGCCAGTAAAGGGTAGTGTTACTAGGGTTCCTTCGAAATGCGCTTTCGGAGATTTGGAGGAAAATCTACCGAGATGCATAGAAAATGGTGATCCTTTTAAAATGTGCATAGTACCCATAAAACTGCAGATGTGTATATTACATAGGCTTCCTACGTATAGCAATAGAGTCGCATGTTTGAAGATTAAGTTTCTTCTATCGCTAGAAGCAGTAGATGTCTACAAATTTAAAAACATCAGTTACAGGATTTCAGCGAAGATGAACATAAAAATAGCAAGTTTTATGTAATAAGTATGTCGAACAATCTAGCTAACTTCAACGTCGTCTAGCATTTTTACTTTCTCTACTACGTATAGTAAGTAGGGGAAGTATTGTATTCCACCCAAAAATTCGATACCGAGATTCCACCGGAAATACACGTTTTGAGACCTGAATCCAAAAAAAGCATTTTTGGAAACATGTCCGTGTGTGTGTCTGTGTGTGTGTGTGTGTGTGTGTCTGTGTGTCTGTGTGTGTGTGTCTGTGAACAGCATAACTCAAAAACGAACAATCGGATAAGCACCAAACTTGGTATTTAGGTTCAGTATCTTCCAGAGATGCGACACGAAGGTTTTCAAGAAAATCCCCCCACCCCAGACTACCCTTTACATGGAAGATTTTTCGAAACTTTTAATTTTCTCAAAAATGGCTCTAACGATTTTGATGAAAATATCATATTTTTAGGGTAATGTCATGAGAAATGAAATGTATTGTATATCTCGAACTTTCTGGGAATGTCTCCAAAAGTATTCTTCATTGTGAACGACTTTTGCATAACTGGTAAACCATAAGAGATAGACAAAATTTTACTACACAAAAAATGTAGATCGCGTTAAAATACACAACTTATGTCATATACATTTCATTTGTTGAGTGAACCATTTTCGAGATATTGCTTGTTATTTCCTTAAATTTTCCAATACTTATACTTTTTCTCAAATTCGTTATTCATTTTTTTGTCTTTGATATGCAAAGACTATTAATCTGTGGAAAAGGGAATAGTGCTGCACCTAGCAACCAGCTATTAAGAGATATGTATGTGCTTAAAGGCTACTGTATTTCTATATTGCCCATGTAAATATATATTCCCCTTACATCTACAAGAAAATTAGCAATAAGATAGAGTCTGCAAATGTTTATCTCGATTAACATGAAGTAGATGGAGAATAAGCGTTTGTAAAAATAGTTTGTACAAGAGTAGAGAAAGTCATGTGAGTGTAACACATCAGATTTTTTTAGCCTATTCAAACAGTCTGAGTATGCAGGAACAATTGTGCATTCAGTTTGAACAATATGTGTAAACGACATTCCTTCACATCCCCTATACTTGTAAGTAACGATAATCAAAACAAGGGTCTAATTGACAACTCTTAAGAATTTTTTGTCACATACTGTGGCGTATTAGTAGGTATTAGTAGGTATTGTCATGCCAGACACATTATCGCGTCGCATTGACGACAGCATTATTGGTGTAATTTTAGTATTTCTTACGACTTTGGGTTTGAAGTTCCGTCAGGTATGACAACTCGCCACCTCTAACGGGTGAGGCCTAGCTAGAGATGGAGAGAGAGGGGGAATAGTTTTAGCGTTACTACTTTGTGTGCGAGATGTCAGTCTGTTTTGAGAGTCGAGTGTGTGAGTTTGTGTGTGAATGAGTGTAAATGTAGTTCGTGTGTGGGGCATCTCCACTCAATTCTTTCTTTATCTCTTTTGTGTGATGATGTAGGGACATCATATCTTTTATTTAATAAACCACAGGTAATGTGAAAAATGTGAAATCTGTATAATTTGTTAAATATACACCACGCCTGCATCGGAATGTGAATAACAAGTTCCTGGTCCTCTCGCTGTTTTTGCAGCTACGTTTCCCTATGTGCATGTTGGGGTGATCCCAATTTAGTATCTTTGCTGGCCTCCTTTAGGCTCTCGCCCCAGTATGTAACAATACTATAAAACGATGCTTGTTTTTACCTCCCGTATCATACGGAAACATTGTAAATGAACTTTTGTAACACTGCGGTAGTCGAGTGATCTACTCTTTAAGGCCATCTAACAAAAAAACGTTGCATCTGACAAAGTTTCGTCACATAAAAGAATTGTTGTTTTTTTTTGCCTCTTTTATTATTCCTCAAACTTTGTAAACGAAGATTTTTGACAAAGGTATACTGTGAAACATTAATAAAATCTTATTCTACAATCTTAGCTTAATCATAATAAATGTTTACGCAGAAATGCTTTCAATTTAAACGATTCTGACTACGTTCTATACATCTGCGAAAACTACAAATCCATTTTTGCAGTTAATAAGCTGAAGTGAAAAAATCTGATGTGTTATACTCACATGACTTTCTCTACTCTTGTACAAACTATTTTTACAAACGCTTATTCTCCATATGCTTCATGTTAATCGAGATATCGAGATGTCAATCTTATTGCTAATTTTCATGTAGATGCAAGGGGAATATGGTAAGTTTTAAGCGATAGTCAAATATTTTAACGCTGGTTGCTATGTGGCGCATTCCATTCTCTTTGCATGTCCAGGACATAAACAAATGAATAACGAATTTGAGAAAAAGTATAAGTATTGGAAAATTTAAGGTAATAACAAGCAATATCTCGCAAACGGTTCACTCAACAAAAGAAATGTATATGACATAAGTTGTGTATTTTAACGCGATATACATGTTTTGTGTAGTAAAAGTTTGTCTATCTCTTATGGTTTACCAGTTATGCAAAAGTCGTTCATAATGAAGAATACTTTTGGAGACATTCACAGAAAATTCGAGATATACATTTAATTTCTCATGACGTTATCCTAAACATATGATATTTTCATCAAAATCGTTAGAGCCATTTTTGAGAAAATTAAAATTTTCGAAAACTCTTCCATGTAAAGGGTAGTCTGGGGTGGGGGGATTTTCTTGAAAACCTTTGTGTCGCATCTCTGGAAGATACTGAACCTAAATACTAAGTTTGGTGTTTATCCGACTGTTCGTTTTTGAGTTATGCTGTTCACAGACACACACACACAGACACACACAGACACACACACACACAGACACACACACGGACATGTTTCCAAAAATGCTTTTTTTGGACTCAGGAGGTCTCAAAACATGTATTTCCGGTGAAATCTCGGTATCGAATTTTTGGGTGGAATACAATACTTCCCCTACTTACTATACGTAGTAGAGAAAGTAAAAAGGAAGAATGACACATTTTCAGGCATGTAACCTTGATAAAGTTTAACCAGAAAAAATTAAACATACAACAGCGAATTTTTCGGTAGCGGCTGATATAGATTATAAACTTTAATGAGCTCTACATCTTTTTATTAGGGCGCCGGGATAGCGCAGTAGTTTCGTTCCCGGATCTTGTACTGAGCGTTCCCCGGCTTTGGGGTGGCGATTTTAAGTCGGCTCTATCCACGCCCTCAACTCTGATTTACTCATGTGAAGTATCCCCAAGGCCCACGTGGGGGATCTTCGCCTCAGAAATGAGTCCAGTCATTGCTTAGTAGAATGAGGTAATGAGGTATGCTCATAGACCAAGTGGGAAGCGTTAGAAACGCAGACTTTTTTTTATCAAGTTGGTTAATGTTCCATATCCAGTGTTTTTTCACACATACAAAATTCATTGTGTATGAAAGAGATTTCGTACACTATTCACAGAAAATTTAAGACATATTTTTTATTTATTCAATAAAATAAAGGTACCGTATTTCAATTAAAATCGTCGGCCGTTTCTGAGAAGAAGAAACTCAAGCGTCAAAAACGTTCCATGTAAAGGAAGAAACTTTTGTTGCATCCTTAAAAGGTGTATAAATTGATACTTATCTGAATTTCTTATTTTAGGTGTCACAGAAGAACAAACAGCTACATAGGCGTGCGTACCGTTGGACCTTACTCTAATTTTGTTTTCATGGAAGCTAAAATTGTGTGTTTCAGATGATATCTCGTTATTTAAAGTTTAGATCAATGCAACACTTCTTCTACCTTAAACACTTAAGCGATGGAGAGCAAAATTTCCAGTCAAAGGTATAGTTAGAACTTACGTCAGTTTAAGTTTATGTGCTATATATGTGTGTACTACTCTATTTGATTATGAAGGCAGCGGTTTCTCGAATATCCTCTATAAATTACACAATACAGCCAAAAGCTCTCATTCCACATGTATGTGAATTTCATATACTAGGCGTTTCACATTCCTCCATTAAAAGCACTAAGTTCAGGCTATCGGTGTGATCTTGATACTGGCCAACCAGAATTCAACGGCCTGAAAAGTATATTTTAAATCACGGAGTCTTGGGGCGTTGTGCGTACTCCACGGAGTCTTAGGGCTTTGCATGTACTTCCCGGAGACTTGGTAGCCTCTCCAAGAAAACATAAATACAAATTGAACGAAACTGAATGAAATTCAAGAAAAGATAACAAACAATGCAAGAAATTACGTTCGAATGAGACTTGGCATGTTGAATATCGCGTCTCCTATAGCAGGTGACGCTTCTTCATCCTACTGCCTCACTAATTTTGTAGTGCGAGACGGACAGACGACATGGCTTAGCGGGGCACGGTCTGCAGTAATATATATTTCAAATAAATAATGAACGAATATGCAATTGAAATGAATTGGATGTACGTAATCTTTAAATTGGACTAATTGAGTTTATTGCATCGACTTAATTATTACTCTCATAACAGTAAATATATTGTAACGTAAATGGTTTGATCTAATGAACTTTGGAAAAATTGATATATGGTTAAGTTGTAACTATACTGTAAGAACGTAGGTTTTCACGGCCGGTGACACAATTATAACATATGATTTTCCGGGCTGTTATGCCTAGACAAAAACGTGCTATGATTAAGACACTCGCAAACCGTGCTTCCCGTATTTGTGAACCACACTTACTTCCACAAGAAATCCGACACCTAGAAACAGCTCTACAATCAAATGGTTATTCAGTCCAAGAGGTGAGAAGAGCCTGCCGTCCGGCCAAGCCCCGACCGGCTACTCAGAACCAACCCAAAAGCAAGTCCATCGTCTTTCTGCCATATTTCAGAAATGTCACTGACCGTATTGAACATATACTTCAACGTCATAACGTCAAAACAGTATTCAAACCTACAAGACAATTAAACAGCCTACTGCGCTCTTCCAAAGACCCCCGAGACCCCCTGTCATCGGCCGGTGTTTACCGTATTCCTTGTTCGTGTGGTTCAGTGTACATTGGTACCACACAGCGGAGCGCTAACACCAGACTGAGCGAACACAAAAGAAACTGCCGCCTGGGCCATACAGAAAAATCGGCAGTCGTCGAACATGCCATTGAAGCCGAGGGCGAACACATTATTAGATTTCAGGACACCAACATTCTTTCCTCCATAAAGCATTACCATACCCGGCTACAACGCGAAGCAATAGAGATTTATAAACATCCCAATAATTTCAATAGGAAAGAAGAAGCATTGAAACTCAACAGTAACTGGCATCTAGTCATCAAAAACAAGAAAGGTCATACAAAACCGAAAACCACTGCGAGCCAATCAGAAGAGAGCAACAACACAGCCGGCGCCAGCCCCCTCATACCAGCGGGCCAATCAGCAGAGAGCGCCCACACTATAAAGAGAGCGGCACTAACGGCCAACGCATCAGACGCTGCGATACTTTCACCGAGAACACTTCGTCCGCGCCACTGAAGATGTCCACCGCAGTTGTGGACGAAACGTCTGGAAATCTTTCTTCAGCAGACCACGGCATAACAGCCCGGAAAATCATATTAGTTATAATTGTAACTATACTGTATATATTCATTGTATTTGAGAATATAAATACTGTGATAACTTTCATAGAGTTTCTAATTACAATTTAATTTCACGGACATTGTCCAATTGTTTAAAGAAAACAAACAAACGTTAACATTTATAAAGCGGTTGTCCAACCAGTAATGACTTATGGTTTGGAAACAGGGGCAATGACCACAAGAACACAACGAATGCAATGATGGAAGTAACCAAAATGAGAGCGCTGAGAAAAAATACCTGCAAAGACATGGTATGACCGAGTAAAAATGAAGATATTAGAGACATGTGTAACAGCCAGCCTGTGACAGAATGGGTTGCAAGAAGGAAGAAAGAACAGAATGAACATGTATGCAGGATGGTGGAGGAAATAACTACATGAATAGCAAGGGACAACACCCGAAGGAAAAAGAAGTCCAGGAAGATGAAAGGAAGGCTTGATTCACTTATTGAACAGGTGACTGTGCCTAACACAAAAAGAAGGGGAACTTTAGATATGTCTTTAGCTTCCCTTAATATCTGCTCCCTTTCCATATCGCAATACTACACCCAAACAGCATTAACGTGTAAGACATAGCGTAGATCTATGTGGCTCCGTCAAAGAAATTGTATATAAAAAGATCTGCAAATAAAATTTCTTAAATACAATATTTTATATCATAACATGCTGTGAATACTATATATATTAGTAATAGTGATTGGCTGACAAAACAGACGCTAATGTTGGTGCGATTTGGTAACCAATAGCAGCTCTATTATAATGTTTAGGCATTTGAGGTGAGGGAGTATATATTCTCGAGCTATAAGCAAGTTTCGCGCAGTCTTGAAGAATCTCTCGTGAGGTACACGTCATGCAGTTTGGAAGAATCTCTCGCGATGTACAGTTCGCAAAGTTAGTTACAAAAATGTGAAGTACGCGAAGTAATTAGTGCGCGGCAATTAAAGACGACTGTAGTTACATTCGGAAATATCACAGTTTCAGTCAGGCGTGTATAACGATTAAATATGTCAATTATTAAATTAAGTGTTACGGCAATAAAAGTGTAGATACAAATTATTTAATCAGTGTTATCTTTTAGCAACAACTCCTTTCCGTTTACACGTCCTGCTCAGAGACACTTGCTTGACTGAGTAATAATAGCAAGCCGGAGGACAATGAACCCAAATAAAAAATAACAGGCACCCAGCAAATAAGATAACACGAGCAGATTACCACGACAATGCTTGGTTTCTGAAACATAGAAATGTGTCGGCAAAGCGCGAGGCCGATATCACAATGTCTTTGCGGCTTTTAATACAATATTTTCCACAAACTAAAGTTATATTTTATTAAATAATATAAAAAGGTTTCTCTATGGATTGTTATGCTGAATAAAAGACCTGCCATGTTCGTCATTCCACCATTACCTAATTCACTTCTAGACAGATTAGGCGACGTAACTCAATGTAACACCGATTGAGGACCACGTGCAGTGAAATGCTGCAAGTGACAGATTATTTCATAAAAAAAAGCTTTACCTCCCCTATCATCACAAAAGCATAAAGGAACATTTCCGTTGTCCTATAAAATAAGTGACGTGAGCAAACAAAATAAAGACTATGTCTAAGCTTCATAAGTTTGTAACACAGGCGTGGATTGCGAGGATAAATATAAATCGGTTCAAAGCGTTGCTAAAAGCTAAGAAGAAATAAAATAGACGAACATACGTCGATGTATAGCAATACAAAAGACGACCATTGAGCGTGTTTTCACTTTGTAACGTCCAACTGCGACGCTATCACATGTACCAAGCTTGGATTAATCTGAAAGCACCGGTAAAAGCTTTGACTTTTAAGTGATATGCCGGTTGATAGAGAAATTCTTTTAATGGATGCGACAGCAACATCTAAAGAGAGAAGAGGCTGTTGTGGCGGTGTTAATTACCTGCAGATAAACAACAGCGCACCATCGAGATTAAAAATGAAATACGATTTTAATTTCGTCGTCGTAAACCGCTGACTGTGCTGTGGATAGCTTTATTGCAGTTTTCATGATAATAGGATTCCTCTTACGGTAAAAGTAGTTTCACTCATGCAGTAGTTTGCCTTTTTAATAATAGAATTCGAAAAGCTGATGCATATAATTCCTAGGAGAATAGAAACGTTGCTGATTCAAATCGAAAGGAATGTTGCATGTTATATAAAGGTCAACTACACGTACAGAGCGAAATAAATCATACACTTTTGATGAACGGAGAAAAAAACATCTACTTACTTATGTTTAATTAGTTGCCTGCACTGTTTGACAGCAATGAAGAAAACCTTTCACTGCTAATTGTAGCGAAATGATTTTATTCAAGTACTTGATGCCATATTATATCTCGATCAGAGGAGTCATGTCAAACCACGAATAAATAAATGAACCAAACATGAGAATGATCTGAGGAAACTAAAACAATAAAGTTGATATTCAGCCTAATGATTGAGGGATAATCCCCATTATAAAGCTCATCCAAGCAATGCTTGCCCCAATAGACATTTGAACCTGAACATGCTGCGTAAGGGAGAGGAATGGTATCTCTTCATTGCCATGGTGCCTAAAATAAGCTTTCAAACGCCATTTTAATGCTTCCATAAACATAGACATGAATATTGCAATTAATGGTGAGCCCACACTGAAGATTAGAAGCGAAGTTAATAAACAAAGTTCATGAACGATGTTATTTAACTTTAAAATTAACTGTTCTTCCACACAAGCCGTGTGTTGAACAGGGTTGGAAATGTAGAATCAGACGACTGAAAAATTCAATGCCATAGCCGAGATTTGAACCACGGATCTCCCGGTCTCCGTCAGGTTGCTCTAACCACTGAGATACCATGGCAACATGCCGGCACGACACTAAATTCTCCAACTGATTCGCATTTTTTCCGGCAAACCACAAGGAGATCTCAAATTGTATTGAGATGACATACCCCAATGGCGACTTACAATGCTGTAAGTATTTTAAGTCCCCGGCTGGTTCAAATCCTGGCTATGGCATTGGATTTTACAGTTGTCTGATTCTACATTTCCAACACTGTCCAAAACACTGATTGTGGAAGAACAATTAATTTCATTAATTGACCTAATAGTGGTTGAAACTATGAAGCCTGGGGCAATGTGAGGCAGTATTTTTAACACTTAAATGATTTCAGTCAAATTATATAATATAAATTCAATAACAGCCCGCCTTAAAGCAATATGTGTATGTAACAAATTATAAAAAGTGCCTATTACAGTCATTGTATATGTTTATATTATTGTATGCATGTTCAATAATGTTATGTGAATGTATTACGTAATTTAATATTGTGGGAGCTGTGAGAATAATAGGTTAAAATTTGCTAACAATGAGGTAATAATGAGGTAACTTTGGGGCAATAATAACTAAGAATGTTTAATAATGTTACTAGTCATTATTGGAGTAACAATAATGTAAATTTTGAGACAGTTTATATAATAGCCAATCAACAACCAGAAAAAAGCTTTAGTTAAATAACAGTATTCTATTGGATTAGGAATAGCCAATCAGAGACTTGAAATACAGAAATTTACAAATGTGGTGGTAGAAATCAAGTCAATTGCTTGTAGACAGCGCTCATAACTGGACGCATTGGTTATAGACAGTGTTTCTAATTGGACTCTAGACACGTCTTCGAGAAATTTAATACGTATTTTGTGTGAGACAAAAATAGTTTACGTGTTAAAAACGGCAAGTAATTAATAAAAAAAATCCCACAGTTTTCTCTAAATCAGTGAAGTGTTATTTAGATCGTGTCAAGAATTAATAAAAAGGAGTGAATAAAAAATTAAAATCTGTGTAAGCCTACCATCTTTAGTCGCACCACAACCCTGCAAAGAGAAACATGTCTCTAACAATACTGACGCAGCCGAAGCAAACATACAAGATACAGTCAAGTATATTCTGTGCATCTAATTCATTGTCCAACTATCTCTTCGAATAAACATCGTTAAACTTGCAATATGCTTTTTAAATGCTCTAACTGGGTAAAACTTCATCACGTATGCCACATTTAAATGGCCTTTTGCCTTCATGAATTAAACAATGTCTCTTCAAACTCGATGTCTATGGCTTTTCCTTACCCTTCATGCAGCCGCTGCGTTAACTCTATTTGGCATAAAACTTCTATTTTTAGCACTGTTTTATGAGCATTAAAATTTGTTGCTTCTAAGAACAAATATGACACTAATAAGGCTAATTATAATTTGCAGTACGGATATTTATTACAGTACACTGGCTTCCAGCTGTAATGCCAGTTAATTATAGTACCTTCGAGAGATGCCTATATACCAAAAGCTCCTCTGCTATTTCTCATATTAGTACCCTCTCCTTAGGCGACTATAATCCTGTATGCAGTTGTATCTGAAACTTACTACTATTTCTTGAGAACAATTAACTGTTTTGGATATTTTCCATTCTACAGCTAAATATTTCTCCAAACAAGCCGTGTTCATTCCTAATCATGTTGTAGAATACAGAAAAAGAAAGATAGATTTTTTTAAAATTTAATTTCTTTAACATTCGTTAAGCTTGAACGTTACAAATAGTCTTCATACCTTTGAGCGTATGAACGACAACAAAAACAATAAGACGTATACATGTTAACTCTTCTTCCACACTGGCCATATTCAGACTAACAAATTATTCTTACGAAAGCTTATTTTTCTATATACTTCATTTTAATCGAATTAAACCTCTGCAGAATTAGTTAATTACACACTTCGTTATAGATACAAAGGGAATAGTGATGGTCAAAAGTTTAAGGACAGGACTCTATATGCTGGCCTTAAAATTCTATACTCTTTCCATGCAATCGTGAAAAACAACTGAATGTCGACAGGACTTAAAGGATGAAAGTATTAAACAATTCAAACTATTAATAACGGATATCTCCGAAATGCTTACGCCAAAAAAGTTGTGTATTTTAAAGAGATCTACAATTTTTGTGTAGTATGTTCTCGTCTATCGCTCAACGTTTACTATTTACACAATATTATATACAATTCCTTCCAAATGAACAGGACTTGAGGGCTATTCTCAGGAAATTAAAGAGATACTTTTGTCATATACATATCTTTAATATATTGTATTTTAATTAAAATCGTTAGAGCCATTTTTCAGTAAATCAAAACTTTTGAAAAATCTTCCATGTAAAGGGGCAATTTGGGGTGGAAGATTTTCTTGAAAAACCTTTGTGTCGCATCTTTACAAAATTCTAAACTTCAATACAGTTTGGTATTTATCCAACTTTTGGTTTTTTAATTGTACTGTTCAAGACACACCCATACTACATAAGTACCTTTTTTCTAAAAATCTTTTTTTAGATTCAGGAACTCTAAAAAACATCTCGATATCTTTTTGGGGGTGGAATGCCATACTTTCTCTACCTACAATGTATATGGTAGAGAAAGTAAAAATCCCTATTACAGCTGGTGCCCGGACCATCTATCTTCAACTTTTCGTGTCGATTACCTCTGACCTATCGTACCGAAATACCTAATTTCACCTTAAACATTCGTCACATGATAGACGCATCCTAGTGAACTAAAAAGCTCATCTGAATTACTTCGAGGTTACCTACAATGTTTATTGATTTTTTTTAATTTTTGGACTTCTGGTTAATTACACACTATTAGGATTAACTACCGAGTGAGGTGGCTTCGCGGTAGCGTGTGAGGCTCGCATTCGGTAAGTCACGGTTTAGATTCCCGTTGGTGTGTCACTCTGATCTTGGGACTTTTCGCGACTTTCCCTAGTTGGCGATTGCTGGAGTGGATTATACGACGATGATGATGATTATAATAATATTATAGTGAATTTTTCTGCCCCAATTCCTGGTATTTAATTTTCGTATGTTACAGCGTGACAGTGGAGTTCGCTATAATAATCTTACTCAAACTATAACGATCCTTTTGTAAACATATGGGGAAGAAAGAGTGTGATAGTGATATGGAACGCTCTTAGGCTGCTGATTGTTGGACAGAATTTCATGGTGTTTGTTTTAGCTCAATAACCGCCTCTAAGAAGCACAGTACTGTAAGTAGTTTTCTAATCTCAGCTCAGCGCGAATTAGTTTCTGGGAGAGAAATGTCTAAAATGTTTAGATTAATTTCCCTGCATCCTGCATATACAGATCTGTTTTGGGATCGTAGATTTGAAAGGAATGCCTACAACAAACATATCGATAAGCATAGAGACAGATTAAACAGAAAACAGGAGCGGTTTTACACTATTAACTTATTATTGTGAAATAATATCAGCCTAACTTTGTGTTACTAATGAAACAGTTGTATAACACATAAGTTGTATTCGTATACCATACTGCCCTCTCGGAACAAAGTAGGTCTCGTGGTGAATGCTGATTCAGAAGCTATTGTTTATCGTGCATGGTCACTTCTGATGTTTAAGACTACATTTCCTGTACCTCTCGCATACTCCACAAGCACAGAAGACTTTATGCAATCAAAAAGCAGTCGGCTCATCATGGAGCAGGCCTATCAATCTGCTGAAATAAAATACAGGCTAGGTAGTGTCGAGAGGCAAATAATTGTCCATTCTTTCTCGATGCTCTAAGACATAACTTTATGCTACTACACGATAATATTAATTCTGTAACACATAAATTTAAGTTATTGGCAATGTCTTACTCGAATTATTGTCATTAAGTTAGCGCTACTACAAATAGTGTTGAAAAACTTATCTGCACACATGTAGCGTCAAGCACTGGCAGGCTGAGACCGCTCCTCTTTGTTGTTTACAATAGGATCGTTCTTGTCTGAGCTACAGTATGTGAGGAACTGTCTGTCCTGGTGTTTGGCGTGGGACGGGTCCAATGGCAGATCTTTTCTTGGGGATACCACCGGAGTTACGATTTAATATCTAAAAACTTTAAGGAACCTGCCTCTTTATGAGCCTCTGTGTTCTTCGCTTCACACCTTGCTCTCGAGGGTTTTAGAAGCACAATAAGCTTTCATGTGCGCTCTATGCTGAAATCCATCTCCACTTCTTGATAACCATAATCATTAGGATTAATAACAGACTTGTAACATTGTCTTTACTTGTCTTTTAATGTATGGTATTCCGGAGTAGGCCATATCGGACGTGAAAGTTAAAAATTATGCTTAAACAAGCCCGGGTCCATAGACTTGGTGCCACTGGACATTCGTCTTCTGAGGATAAGGAAAAGTTCCGGAAAAACCTTATTCAAGTAACTCACAGTAACAAATACGCTTTATTCTTAGTATTCGCTCTCGTGAGTGATGCAGGAAATATCGCTCTCCATCTCTGACGTAAGTTTCATGGTGGATATTAAACAGGTTTTGTGGGACACACAATTAGATATGCAGAAGAGCTGGTTGTTCATATTTTGGTAGCTGCAGCGAGTATCCGAGAAACTTCGACGAAGTTTGAGAGAAGCAGATTTACAGAATAGCGCAAGTGTGGAACTTTACGTTCGGTTAAATCAGGGGTTTGCAAACTTTTCCAGATGGCACCCCTCTTTGTAAGCTCTGTAATTCCCAAGCTTCCCTACAGTTATTACAAATTATGTTTTCAAAAACTTTCCAGTATGTACGATAGATGACAAACCGAGTGAGGTGGCGCCGCGGTAACGCGTGCGACTAGCATTCGGGAGCTTTCGGGTTCGATTCCTGGCGACCACCCTCTTACTCATGGGTTTTTAGTGGTTTCCCCGGGTCTGCATACGAATGCTGGGGTGGTTTATCTTCTACCACGACTTTGCTGCCTCTCAGTTGCTGTACCCACCATCTTCCTTGTCAGGATTGTAGGATCAGGCGGTAGTATTCGGTGGGTTGCGGCTGGACGGTGGCTGTGCGCTCTGTGAAGGTTTCTTCCTGATTGGAACGCTCGGTTAGATACCCGCCTCTGGGTGCTTTCTGGCAAGCGCTCTTTCGGGAAGTCCCCGGACCTTCGAGGTCCAATGGGTGGGCTCGGGCGGCGTTAAATGCGTTCAATTTGGAAACATTAGGGACCCCATCCGTGCTTGGGCCCGTCGTCATCCGGATCTGATCGCTCTCTCCTAATCCCTTCTCCCAGGGGTCATGGTAGAAGCACAAGAGGCCGGATTGCCTACGTGCAGTGCTCTGCCCTGGTTTTGGGGGGGGGGCCCTTCCGTTCGTCAGTACACTTATATGTACAATAGATGACAAGGTTCCAAAATTAGCAATAACAGAAAGTAAAAGTTGTATTATTTGATTAAGAACGTATATTGAAATACTAAAACTACATTAAGAAATGTAGTGTCAAGCTGCTGCTTATAGAAGTTTATATAAAAATGCAGTTACTTAATTATTTGTACTTATCTTGATTGATGAAATGTAATGACAGCAGCTCTTCTCACACTTAGCAGCAGGTTATGCTTTTAACCATGTTGTATTCTCACAAACGAATAAATATATCCATGCTAGTAATACCAGAGGTAGCTAAAGTTCCAAGATCACGGCAATTAATAGTAATACTTGTATTTTTTGACATATATGTGTAATAATTTGCTAAAAGATATAAAAACCTAATAAAATAACATTTTAGAAGACGACTTATTTATATACTGGTATTAGAATAATATTAAAATAATTGTAGATAAACAATATTGATTAAAATTGTTACTTGCCACCTAATACAAGACATAAAAGGAATTTATAATAATTCTACAATTAGAATAACAAATGGGCATTATATTGATAAAGAGATGGTACACATAAACAGAGGGGTACGTCAGAGATGTGCATTATCGCCAATGTTAATCAGGATTTAGACCAAGATGATAAGAGAATAGACAGAAAGAAAACAGCGGGATAAATATAAAGGCTAAATATGTAGACAGTCTGCTCTTTGCAGATGACCAAGTGTTACTTGTGGATACAGATCATCTTCAGCTAGTAGCATATACCCTTAAGCCTACATGCAGTAAATTATAATTTAAAGAGCTTGGATACAAAGCCAAAAGTAATTGCCCTTTAAAGGGAAACGCAACAGCTAAATTAGTTTTCAATAATAAAATAATAGAGCAAGTAATGCATTTAAATTGTCTGGAGTGCAATATAACTTATCTAGGAGATCAAGGCATTAAAAATGAAATTAATCGATTTAGACATATCAATGGCAGTATACTAAGAAAGATATCATCAATTAAATTATACGAAACAAAATCAATTCTAACATTAACATACAACTTTTCCTTTAGTTTCGTGTGGGCTTTCAAACTAAGCCTAATATGGATAGAGTGAAGGAACATTAGCAGACTTTAACAAATTTAATCAATGGCTTTATTCAAAACATACAAAGTAAATAATTATAAAAGTATGTTTTGATAAAAATTGCAACAATTTATCACATTGGAATATGTGACCTAGAAAAAAGAGTGATCCAAAGAATAGCTACTGTCCCGAGTTATTTTCTAATATTATTTCCATTTCACTGTTACTGCGCTATTCTTTTGTTCCTACCTTTTATAGTCCTCTCCAACTCTTGCTATGTATTTTACGACTGATCCTTGCAGTAACCCGCAACCGCTGCCAAAATGTTTTTTTAGAACCCTCAATTTCACAGATGGTTGATATTGGATTCAAGGTTTTACGCATACGAAAGTTCAGGCATCCAATTAATTTTTCGCGAATAATGGAAGAACAGAAAAGTGAAAGGAGCGAATGTAATGATAATTCTAGGACTATTGGAAACATGCAAGGTTGCTGAACATTGCCGTGCGCACAAATTTGCTTTGGTTTGCGGTCCGGGTCAAGTACATTCTCCAGTGTTTTGTTTCCCACTGCATTGTTTGCACTCAACTTAGTTCCACGAAGTTTCTCTCGCGTTCTAATTTCCCAAATGCATTTCTCTCCTCTCGGGCTGAACAAACTGCGCTTGATTAAAATCTCTTACTTTCAAATAGAAAGTACAATTTTGAAGCTAATATTTTCTTAAAATAAAATATTGAAGGTGACCAAAACTTTAAACTTATAGCACGACGACACAGAACTAGAACTGTATGTTCGGAAGGAATAACCGAACAATTTCGCATAACTAATTCCCTGTGACATGTGGTTAACTAATTCATCCTTTAATTCTATATAGCGTGTTCAAGATCCGTACACATGATCAACAAGTTATACGCTTTCAGATATAATCTTTATCGCTGCTTTTATTGGTATCTATACACCAGAAAGCAGTCAGGATATAAATGATTATTTATAAGTTTTCTTATATCCTGAACATTTCAGATGTTATATCTTTACTTCTGCCTCTCTAATGTCAGTGTTAATATATATGTTTGTATGATAGCATAGATTTCATTTCTGTTCAGGGTCAACTGCGATCAGTTAATATGAACAGTACCGCCACTATTAGTGTCGCCACTATAGTACCATAATTGCCACTTGTATAATTAGTACCCCGTTAATACTTCCACCAACCACCATCATCATCTACTATCACTGCCTTTGTGTAGCATATATTATAACTACTTACTACCATCAGTATCCTACTACCACCACAATCACCATTACCATTACCTTCATCACTAACTTGCCATCACTTACCACCACTATTGACATAATCATTATGACGCCGATTGCTACCATCCATGCCCTATAACTATCAACATCACTGTCATCATTACTTTGCTGCTATCATCATTATTGACGCCTACTGCTACCATCCATACCCTATCACTCGCACCACTGTCATTACTGCCCTTGCTGTTAACACCACTATTGACATAATCACTAGACCCGACTACTACCATCCATCCTTATCATTATCATTCCCACTGTTGATATAATAAACACGATCGCGACTGCTACCATCTATACCCTATCATTAATATCACCACTTTGCTGCTACCACCACTATTGACTTAATCGCTGAACCTGATTGCTACCAATCATGCCTTATCAATATTACAACCACTGCCATCACTACCTTTGCTATTACCTTCACTATTGACATAATCACTACGACCCCGACTGCTACCATCCATACCCCATCACCATCATCATCACTGTCATCACTATCTTTGCTGCTACCACCACTATTGACATAATCACTGCGACCCCGTCCGCTACCATCACACCCTATCACTATCACATGACTGCCATCACTACCACTGCTGATAGCACCAATATTTCTTATCTGTATCATCAATTTCTTATCAATACTACAATTATCACATTTATCTCATCACTTTTGCTATATTTTCTACCAATACCGTTTCTGTTGTCATCATTATCAACACTTTAACTACTTAGCATAACTATGATCAGTACTACAAAACGTTACGATACCACCACCGATGCTGCTAACGTCGTCTCTATCAGTAACTCCACAAATACCATCGCTACCTTATATCAACCTTACTACCACCATCGCTACCACTATTATTATAGTTATCGCCAGTGTCACCGCCGCAAACACCACCAACACACCTTGGTGCCCAGATTCTTGGTTCAGACACAGTAGGTATATGCACGTTCTTAATCTGGATCCTATGGGTGATATCGCTACTTTAATTATCCTCTACTATTAATATGTATGTTCTGCTTTTGCTATGGAAAATATCTGGTGTATAAATCAGTTGAAATAATTATTTTAGATGTGACTGAATAGAAATGTGTGGAAAGAAGCTCCCTTAATTAATCTAGTGATAGGATAGTAAATATATATTCTCCATTGTTATTAATACGAGGGCAGTCCCAGAAGTACCCGACCTGATGTATAGATAGCGGTTGTTGTTTCAAACAAATGACTATGGTAGAAAGTATCACCCCTATAAAACTTAAGTTTGAAATTTGATGATGCTACGTTGTTTAGTCATTGTTTGGCAGCCATCAATAGTGAACGCTCTCAGCAAATTTGTAAACATGGATAAAACCGGCCATCGTTATGTGATACAATACTTTCATTTGAAAGGTCTTAGTCCAACTAATATTAAAGCTGAGCTAGATTCTACTCTGGGGGAGTCTGCTCCTTCGTTTATAACAGTAAAATATTGAGTGGCAGAGTTTAAGCGGGTCCGTACGAGCTGCGAAAACGAACATATCAGCGATGGACCAAATGAGTGACCACGCCAGATATTGTGAGGAAAATCCACAAAATGGTATTGGATGACCGTCGGCTGAGTGCGCGAGCTAGCAGACATTGTAGGCGTTTCAAAAAGTGCCGTACATTGCATACTAACGGAAAATTTAGACATGAGAAAACTATGCGCAAGATGGGTGCCGCGTTTAGTCACAATGAAACAAAAGCAGCATCGTGGCGATGTTTCAGTCGAGTGTTTGGCGATGTTTTGCTGTAATAAAACCGAGTTTTTGTGTCGATTCCTAACAATGGATGAAACATGGGTGCTTCACTTTACATCTGAGACGAAGGAGCAGTCAAGACAGTGGACTAATACGGGAGAATTAACTCCAAAGAGGGTGAGATAGTTCCATTTGCAGCCAAGGTCGTGGCATCAGTTCTTTTTTGGAATGTGTGTGGAATCATTTTCATTGATTATCTTAAAAAAAGAAAAGCATTCAATGGCGAGTATTATGCAAACTTCCTGCAGCATTTGAATAATGAAATAAAGCAAAAACGGCCGTATTTAGCGAAAGAGAAACTTCTGTTTCATCAAGACAATGCACCAGTTCACACATCCATTATCTCCATGGCCAAAATCAATGACTTACGGTTCGAATTGTTTCCTCATGCACCCTATTCACCAAATTTAGCCCCCTCTGATTATTTTCTATTTCCAAAGTTCAAGACCTAGCTTGATTTGCCAACAGTGAAGAGCTGTAATCTGCAGTTGCTGGCTATTTTGCAGAACTCGATGATTCTCAGTAGAAACAGAGTATCGAAGTATTGAACACCGCTGGGAAAAGTGTATCGAGCTGAAAGGAGACTATGTAGAGAAATAAAGATGTATTTTTCCCAAAATGTTTGTGTTTTATTTGTTAGGTCGGTACTTCTGGGACAGCCCTCGTACCTACAAGATGTTAACTTATTCAATAGCGCCATTCTCAGGATTACAGAATAATACAAATGACGCCATCTGCTGTTGCTGCTCCATTAGCAGGTTAAATTTTATATTTTGAATCTATGTATTGATGAAGGTGAAGAAGAAATGAGTGGCCTATTTGAAGCCTGCGCTGAGATTCTTAGTCCTTTGTGCCTCACGATAAAATGGACCACATCCTTAACATTTGTCCTTTTTATATCTCCAGGATCCAAAAAAGGGAGCCTAAGGATATGTATCTGTTCATATACATATATATCTTGTAATCATATATATTTACGCAGTATGTTGTGGCTCGTAAGATAGCCAACAACACACCTGAGTGCAGCTTTAGTTAAATTCAAAAGAATCTCACTCTGCTTACCCTGGACCTGATATTAATTCAAGTGTTGCCTGGCAGTAGTTTGTTTATTTTAATATTCAAGATGAGGCCTACTTGTTAGTTATCTCATACTTGATACTTCTGGGAGATATACTAAAAGAGGGCTCGGGTCATATGAAATTAAAGACTCGAGCCCATTTCCGCGAGCGTGTCCGCTATCTCATTGCCTCTAATACCTGTATGACGGGGGACCCAAACAAGAGTGACCGGGCCGTTGGCACATAGTCTATCCAACATCCTTGACATTATTTCTATTTATTACAATAATGACGTTGTAATACAGTCAATCTCTTTCTCTTGTTCCATTTGTTGAAGGTTTGTAGAAGTGGTCATACACCTTCTAGTGTGCTTAAAAATGCTAAAATATGTTTTATCTACTGACATCCTAAGCAACGAATTAATATCCTGCAACTATTACAAGTGTCACATTAATATATGTAATGAAACAAACGACATTTCTTTATTAATTTCACTCACACTTCGAAACCTTCTGTATAGAAACAAAGCTAGGAGCCACGTAGCTTTAGTAAAGGACAAAAATCTTATTTGTTACATTCGTAGTACTTTCTTTAACCTCTATCGATTATTAGTTGGTATACAAGTCATTCTTACAAAAGTTTATTTTTCTATCAATGTACTTCATTTTAATCGAGCTAAACTTTTCCAGAAATAACATTACACATTTCGTTATAGATACAAAGGGAATAGCGATATTCAAATGTTTTAGAATTTAACGCTCTGCGCTGGCCTAAAAATTCCATATTCTTTACATGACATCGCAAGAAAAATTGAAAATCGACAGGACTTCAAAAGAATGTCTAAATATTTAACAAATCGAACCATTATTAACGGATACCTTGGAAAGGGCTGATCCCACAAAAAGGTTATTTGAAATAAATTGTGTGTTTTAAAGAGCTCTTCATTTCTTGTGGGATGCGTTTTCATCTATCGCTTAAGGTTTACCAGTTATACAAGAATCTACAAAATTTCTACCGAATGAATAGGACTTCAAAGGCTATTCCCAAAAAATTCAATTTTTGTATTTTATTTGACATGTAAATATCTTTAATATATGGTATTTTAATCAAACTTGTTAGAGCCATTTTTAGAAAATAAAAAAATGTCAAACATTTTTCCATATAAGTAGTTTGGGGTAGAGGATTTTCTTTAAAGTCTTTGTGTCGCATCTTGAGGATATTAAACCTAAATATCAAGTTTGGTATTTCTCCTACTATTATGCTTTTCACACAAACACAGACATTTTTCTAAAAACTTTTATCCAAGGGGCCTCAAAACATGCATTTACGGTGAAATTTTGGTATCTAACTTTTAGGTGGAATGCAATATCTTCTCAACCTACTATGTATACACGTAGTAGAGAAAATAAAAAAATAGTAGATGCAACCTGTTCAGCGTCCTAGTTTTCTTTGTCTTCAAATTACAACACCTGACCTCAAATTCTTATTGAGTTGAACTAAATAATAAATACATTCTTAATCTCTATAGAAAAGCTTTAGCTCTAAGTCTATACTACAGGACCCAAAGACATAAATAATTTAAACTTTATCGTTACCTTGCTATATTAAATATTTTCAATTATTAATTGATAGCGTTTCGAATTCGGTTTATAAACCTTTATTATGCATAACATGTTGCAAAAATAATTTAATATTATCGCTTGTGGTGTTAATTGCTTATTTATTATATATAATTTACCTCGCCGAAGTATGTTATTGTACTTTGTTAACAATTACTAATTTCAACTCTAAACACAGCACTGTGAAGGAATAGGGGATTAAATTAATGTACATAATAGAGGAAAATATTCTTAGTATTTTGAAACCAGGGAATTAATATAGAAAACTATTTCGAACTCCATGAGATTTTGAACATTAAGTATGAGGAACTTTATAAGCTGCATTATGTTTTATTTAACCGCTAAAATATTGTTAAATTTCAATGGATATAAATGCATTACAAATTTCCTCGTTAGTGGAAACGATTAACTTGCACCAAAGGCCACCTAACTCCAATTTTATTTTCTGTAAGGGGAATTAAAAACCCTATCATACATGTTAAATTTGGAAACTTCATGAGTATGACCTTCAAGACTTACACTACGTGATCAAAAGTATCCGGACACCTGGCTGAAAATGACGTACAAGTTCGTGGCGCCCTCTATCGGTAATGCTGGAAGTCAATATGGTGTTGGCCCACCCATAGCCTTGATGACAGCGTTTACTTTCGCAGGCATACTTTCAATCAGGTGCTGGAAGGTTTCTTGGGGAATGGTAGCCCATTCTTCACGGAGTGCGGAACTCAGGAGAGGTATCGATGTAGGTCGGTGAGGAATGGCACTAAGTCGGCGTTCCAAAACATCCCAAAGGTGTTCTATAGGATTCAAGTCAGGACTCTGTGCAGGCCAGTCCATTAATTTTCCTGCGTGATGAGTGGCTTATGAGCAGCCTCTCGACCATGGAATCCAAGGTGTCTCACCTCACGCCTAACTGTCATAGTACTTGATGCAGTTTGGAATTCCTGTGTGATGGTCTGGAGAAGATGTCTGTCTATTACTCTTTACGACCCTCTTCAAATGTCGGCGGTATCTTCAGTCAACAGACGAGGTCGGTCTGTACGCTTTTGTGCTGTACATGTCTCTTCACGTTTCCACTTCACTATCACATCAGAAACAGTGGACCTAGGGATGTTTAGGAGTGTGGAAATCTCGCGTACAGACTTCCGACGCAAGTGACACCCAATCACCTGACCACGTTGAAAGTCCGTGAGTTCCACGGAGCGTCCCATTCTGCTGTTTCACGATGTCTAATGACTACTGAGGTCGCGGATAATGAGTACCAGGCAGTAGGCGGCAGCACAATGTACCTAAGTTGAA
Source organism: Deroplatys truncata (assembly GCA_030765065.1). Lineage (NCBI taxonomy): Eukaryota > Metazoa > Arthropoda > Insecta > Mantodea > Mantidae > Deroplatys > Deroplatys truncata. Next base: position 58,414,458 of record CM060979.1, on the reverse strand, counting down.
AAACGTATGTTTGTGGGGTGTCCGGATACTATTGATCACATAGTGTATGATATTTCATAAACTATTCAATATATTATATTGAAATGTTTAGAGAATGTAGATTAATGCCTTAAGTTGACCGATTCACTTTTATGCAATGAAGTGGCTTATTAAGGAAGATAGGATGTTGTTAATTACACATTTTAATTATCATTTATAAGTAATTCATTTTCAAAATATAACGAACCAACTTATTAGCTGAAAAGCAGATCAATAATAACATTCAGATATTGTTTTTCTAATAACAAAATTTCGTTTATCTAAAAAAATAGGAAAACGCGTGTTTAGTATCAGAAAATACCATTCACAGAAAAATGTATTCAAATTAAAAATAGATGGGAAAGACACACATATATTTAAAAATAAAAAAATCATACTGATTGGACATACGTAATCTTCCACATTTAGAAGTGGTACCAATTTGTAGAAGAAATCTTCCCTAAAAGATTAGCTAAAGGACCACTTCTGGAAGAGATGGAAGAGGAATTATCTCCTACAAGTTAGGAGTTGCCACGAAGTCAGATATCTGGAAGGCAACTACCCAATTCTGAAGACAGGGATGTAGTTCTACTACAAGAAGATTTCAAACCCAGAATGGCATCTCTCTACTACAAAGAGTACAGGAGTTCTGCATTATTCTTTGAAGTCATGTAGAATTCAGAGTACAAAATGGCATAAGAGGCCATTTTTTAGCTATTTAATTCATTTATAGAACTATGCAAAATACTAAAATGTCAGTTTTGGGCAGTTTTCACGATTTAGTCGTTTATTTCATTTATGTTATAAGTCTTGCATTTGTGCTTAAAAAACTATTTTTGTAAGTAGTATTGATTCTATATAGGCTACTCCTTTAGCCCTTAGTTGCGCTTTAAACTAATGTAAATTGCTAGTCGACATCACTAATGGCATTAAATATATTTAAAGACGGTACAGCATCCTGCATATTATGTATGTTGAGTTGCCTAAAGAAAAAGGGGTTTTCAGTCTCTTTTTGTGCAGGCAGCTTTTTCGTTTCCGCTGCATAGCGGGACGATCTACTTGAAAGGCGTAAGTTGAAACTCGGGTCGATTGCAAGTCCACCGATTCCCCAGCTGTGACTTACGACAACAAACCGTTTCAATTGGCATTTCAAGGACCTGCTGTCCGCTGACACTTAAGATGGGCCGCTGTACAAAGTACTAAATTATGTATGTGTAACTTAATTACTTGTTATGATAATTAACTCCAGGACGAGAGCCGGTGTTTACTGCTAGGTTTCAGCTTGCTTATGTAATTATTTATACCTTTTGTATGTTGAGTTAATTGCAATTGAGTTTAGCACATTACATAATTCCTTATGCCTTATATTAAAATGTAAATGTTTAAAGGTAATCACGTCTATTACCACTAAGGATACTAAGTACCCTATTGTAAAAAGCGAATGTTTCCATTTGACCTTGATAAACCTCGTATGACAGCGGTAGTACTAAATTCAAAGTGTGGTCACTATCATAGTGCCTGGTCACATGATAGAGCAAAATAGTTCCTGGAGCCTCAACTAAAAGAGAAGTTTTGTCAAATTCCGTAATACTTATGCTTTAGGAAATCTGAGGAACTCCATAATCTGTATTTGTATACATCTCTTTGTCCCTCTATGTGCTTGCTTTCTTCTGGATTAATATGCCTCTCCGCTTCGTGAGTCTTCTTTAGTAACCTACGCATTTTGAAGCTCTGCTATTTTATTTCTCAAAGTCTATAGCTTTAATGGCTTCTCTAATTATTTCATTCGATGCATTATCTAAAATTCAACAGGCTTTCACTCTTCGAAGTACTTCGTTCCTTATATTCTGCTAGCACATACATTTCCGATTCCGATGACTCACAGTACAACAGTCAACGTTTTGAAGGTTTTATTTCGGTAAAAATAATACTAATGCAATCATTTACTATCCAGATACCCGGAAAATAAAGAAGAGGAATAACGAATCATAAAATATTCTAATTGCAGCAAAAACTGTCAAGTTTGAATGCTTCCTGATGAGTAAGAAGAAGAATAAGAGGTTTTAAAACTGCGCACTGCTTACAAAAGAATGTTTCCGTATGTAGCAGAAATCACTGCAAAGTTGAAAACGCAAATGAATGCATAATAATATAATTTTTACTTACCTAAGGCTAGATAAGCATTTGCTAGTAATATATCCAATACTAGTATAGTCTATTAGCTATACAGGGTAGACCATTTAAGTTGAGATTGTACAATATCTCCAAAATTAAGCGTTGTAGAAAGAAATGTTTTGATAAAGGTTGCTTGATATTATGGGGAAAAGTAAATGCCATTAGTCGTGTTTTGTTTTGAGGATGTTATGACAGTCATTTTAGGGACAATTTAATTTTTTTAATGGGAACCTACAATCACAACGTCCTCCAAATAAAACACGACTAATGCCTGGAAAGGCAGAATCAGATGACTTAAAAGTTCAATGCCATAGCTGGGATTTGAACCACGAATCTCCCAGTCTCCGTCTGGTTGCTCTAAACACTGAGCTACCATGGCAACATGCGGCACGACATTAAGATCTCCAACTGATTCGCTTTTTTTCCCGTAAACCACAAGGAGATCTCAAACTGTATTGAGATGACATACCCCAATGGCGAGTTACAATGCTGTAAGTACTTTAAGTCCCGGGCTTCATAGTTTCAACCACTATTAGGTCAATTAATGCAATTAATTGTTCTTCCACACAAGCCGTGTGTTGCCATGGTAGCTCAGTGGTTAGAGCAACCGGACGGAGACCGAGAAATCCGTGCTTCAAATCCCGGCTATGGCTTTGAATTTTTCAGTCATCTGATTCTACCTTTCCAACCTTTTCCAACACACGGCTTGTGTGGAGGAACAATTAATTCTACGACTAACTTTCATTTACTCCTCGATAATATCAAGCAACCTTTATTCAAGACATTTCTTTCTACAACGCTTAGTGTTGGAGATATTGTACAATCACAATTTAAATGGACATCCTGTATATGTAACACATTATGAAATAATCTGCAAATTCGTAATCCCAGCATACACGATATTTTTCCATGAACGGTTGCAAAGGTATTAAACAAAATAGTTATTACAGAACCTGTACACCACCTGAAAGAGTGGGAAACTAAATACTCTTGTAAAAATAGGAAATTAAATGGAATTCCAGTTTTGATTTTTGTCGGTTAACGTTAATTTAAAAGTCTAATGGGAGTGATATGAACGATGTAGAACAAACTAACAAAAGCACTTGAAACAGTCGTGGAACCTATTAATGTGTGTAATCAATGCACCAAATTAATCTCCATTTAAATGAAAGTGTGAATCAAAACGAAGCTCGTTTCCATAGAGATTAAAACACGCTGTTTCTGTGCCACCTAAACATGGAAAACTTAGTTGTATGAACTATAATTTTCTCTTGGAACAATACGTTTTAACGCGCGTTTCTGCAATAACTATCTTAGGAGTAGTCAGGCGGATGTGCCTCCAACTACTGGAGCACAACAGCGCACGTAGGTAGGTATAGGTGTATGTTGCACAACGGAGGGCGATACCTCGCGTACTGTGACCTACATCGATATATTGCAGATACCACCCCCAGGAGGAAGAGATGAAGTGAAGGAACCGCAGGAGGCTACAGGCCGCAGGTAGACAGGCCACAGAGACGCGCAGAAGTCCCTAATACTTCCAGGCTCAAAGGCTCCACTGCTGGATCTGCCTAGAGAGGGCGATGAAATCTGACCAAGCAGCCTTGTGGTGTCCATGGAGTGTGCTCTTTCCTTTGAGCAAGCATCCGCGCCATTTGCCCACACCATCAAAGGCCACGAAACCTAGAAGCACATCTGGAGGATGAGAAGGAAACAGAATGAAAGAGAAATGATGGAAAGTAAATCGTCGTAGATGAGAACCAGTCCAACATTCCTACCGACCAGGGAAAAACACGAAAACCCCAAATTCAGAATACGAGCCTCACACGTTACCGCGAAACCATCTCGCTCCCACGTGCTTCCATTGTGACCCCTGGGATGAAGGTGACCAAAGGTGACCAAATTCGGTCGAGGGTGTGGAATAGCAAGAACGGGGTTCCTAAAGATTATTACACCAGGCTAGTTCTGCCTTAGACTCCCGCAACCTGTGGGTCCCGGGTATAGGCAAAACAGCTCCCAGGCCGGAAGAACGCTCCAGAAATCCCGCCAAACGCGAGGGAGAAATCTTTTCAAAGCGAAATTACACCGTCCTGTCGCAACACATTCACCCGCCGTAGTCTGGTCCTACAACCAGGCAAAAAGAAATGATGAAAGGAAAGAAAATTCGTGGTAGAAAGGAAACTACCCCAACAACGCCTACCGACCCGGGGAAACCACGAAAAAACACTATCCCGACTGGAACGAACCCAAGACCTTCCGAATGCGAGTCTCAAACGTTACCGCGGAACCATCTCGTTTGGTCAGTAACTATCGGCAATACTTCCGTATCTATCATTGGCTCGGAATCATTATACTCATATAACATTTGAATATCCATTGCTATTTTATTCCATAACACAAACATATACATTCTGACACGCTCTTCACTACAAATTATAAATGCATATAAGATATTTATATAACTCTGCTCATTATAAACAATTAACACGCATCACAACGGAGGCACCATTTCCGCTGCCAACATTCACAATTCGAACATAGCAGAAGGCACAGAGTGCTGCCAACACCTGAGAGTGCAGCCAGGTCCCTAAGCCCGCAAAGCGTAGCCTAGGGATGTTTTTATAAGAAGAATAGAAGAGTGAACGACCATAGGAACTGTGAAGCTAAACCCCAATGGTCCAGGATAGCGTTTTAAAACTTGGGCGACATTGATTTAGCGACTTTTTGCCGATTGTTTTAGCGACTTCCATCTCAAACTGGCGCCGTTTCTGCTAAATAGTTATAAGTGTCGTCACTAAAAAGGATGGGTGGGTTAGGTTATTTCATTCGAGCAACATCTAGTGATTCACTTCTTCCTTTAACATTTTGGATTATTCCACATGCACCCTTTACTGGATTTAGTAAGCACTTTTATTGTAAAATCGTCATTGATAGATACGCGAGTATCTATCTTACTTTCTAAAGTGACTGTTTAATAACAGAAAGTTTTCTTAAACTGTGAGGAAAACTACCGAAAACGACAATACTTCCTGAAGTATCTGTTGTTCTATTGTTAAAGCGCTGCAGTAACAAAGTTCGTGTAATGCATCGTGAACACTACAGCACAAAGAACACCAATGACGTCAGAAATTAATGCTGTTGCATGTTAATGTGTTTGTAAACATCCACTGTGTGATAATTAACATTTCTCTGCACAAGTGCAACAAAATGAAGCAAAATATTTGTATAACACTATGCTTCCATTCTCTGCTACGAGTATAAACGTGTCAGTGTGTGTTCAGTACAGTACCTCCGTTAATGGGTAAAATGCAATCTAGAACCATGAGGAGTATTAGCGTGGATAATAACTTGAAATGAGTTTATTTTAACGAGTTTTGAAAACTTTAGGCTTTGTCGTAATAAGTTTCCATAACTGCAATAAACGCATAGAAATTGAAGCAACATACAGTACTAGCCACGGACAAAATAGTATAATAACTCATTAATGTACGAGGTTAATCCAGAAGGTCCCAGACGTTTTGAAATAAACAATTAACAAAATGCAAATATCAACGTTTATTATCTACAGTTAAATGGTACATCTTAAGTTATTTTTCTACATAATCGCCATTCAAATTGAGGCATTTATCATACCGTGGCACAGGTTTTTCAAAACCCTCTCTGCTGCCTGCGACTTCGACCACTGGTTTACACCGGCATGCAGTTGAGCGTCAGTATCAAAGCATCCATTTGATACACCAAACTCCGTGAAATTTGGGGGAAATGTTCCGAAAGTTCTGTAATCGTGAAACGACGATTTTCACGAATTTTGTCATTGATTTGCATTCACAGTTCAGCAGCCATAAGGCTAGGCCTACCACTGCGATCCTCGTCGTGAACATTGCTACGGCCATTTTTAAAATGCCTGACTCGATTTTCACTCATTATTCCCTGCCCGTAAACATCACAAAGTTGACGATAAATTTAATCGCTTTGTTCTTTTTAGCCAACCGCACTCCACAAGTGGCGGGATTTTCTATTGCAGCGCACATTTTAACAATTCACAGAGAGCACTGTAAGGAAGGCACAGTCCTCACGCTATCACAGCTGGATGCGTACTGAATGTAGGAACGTTCTGACACCAAAATGGCGGCTCTAGCCCTACTCATCGCCACGATAGGCCTAGGCCAAAACGTCTGGGACTTTTTAACTGCCCCCGTAATAAGATATACAGTTCACAGCTTCTCAGCATCAACACATTAATAATTTATTTCTTTAATATTTTGTTCTTAAGTTTTACGTGTTATATATTTTCTTGCTAATATTGTACGTATAATAATTAAGAGAATGTTAAAACACATATATTCATAATGTACACATGGTAGAGAACAAGTATATAACGGTATAACATATAAAATATAATATGAGGGAGAAAGGCCATTTTTAGCCATATAACCAGTAACATAAAATTACAAGAAATGCAGTAGTATCTACTTAAGCATGTAACGAACCTTGGATTCATAATTAAGAAGATGAAAGTCTAAACATATATGTAACATAAACAGTTATTGGATATTAGCACCAATCAGGTACATTAATATATGTCTATAATTCAAATACGTACGTTAAGAAGAACGGTTGAAAGGAACGCTAACAGAAGCTTGTCAGTGTTTGAACATGAAGGCACTGTATAAGCACGTCTCTGGATAGATTCTAAAACTACGTATTTAAAGTCTACCAGTTATACATATTTTAACATAACAGAGGTGATAGTGAATTGAGAATATTTACATGTGGTTTATCCAAAATGCAAGTGAAATAATTAAGAGAATACGTGTGTGCAAAATATTTTAACCTTCTCCATACCCAACCCTGACAAGACACAAGTGCTCTCCAACATCACTACAGCAGCCGTGGCACAATTATAAAACAATAATTACAACATACTAACACACACACAAGAATACGTGTGTATACAAGATATACGATCATCAGATTCCAGTATACGAAAACGCCGAGATACGTCACGAGAGCACGGGCATCAAGACGACCTTCAGGTACGTAAAACAGCCTACCAAGGAGGAACCGTGAGGCAGTATTTTTAACACTTAAATGATTTCAGTCTAATTATATAAAATATAATTCAATAACAGCCCGCCTTAAAGCAATATGTGTATGTAACAATATATAAAAAGTGTATATTAGTCATTGTAAATCTTTATATTATTGTATATTATTGTATACCTGTTCAATAATGTTATGTGAATGCATTACGTAATTTAATAATGTAGGTACTGTGAGAATAATAGGTTAAAAGTTGCTACCAATGAGGTAACCTTGAGGCAATAATGAGTAAGAATGTTTAATAACGCTGCTATTCATTATTGGAACAACAATAATGTAATTTTTGTGACAGTTTATGAAATAGCCAATCAACAACCAGAAAAAGCTTCATCTAAATGAAGGTATTCCTTTGGAGTAGGATTAGTCAATCAGAAACTGAAAAGGAGAACATTTTACAAATTTAGAGTTCAATTGCCTGCAAACAGCGTTACTAACCAGACGCAAAAAGTGTCCTCAAGAAATTTAATACGTATTCTTGTGAGACGAAAAATAAGTTTACGTGTTAAAAAGCTTAATTAATTAATAAAAAGAATCTCACAGCTCTCTATATCAGTGGAGTGTTATTTAAATCGTGTCAAGCATTAATAAAAGGACTGAAGTAAAATTATAATCTGTGTAAGCCTACATTCTTGTCGCACCATAACCCAGCTAAGAGAAACGTGTCTCTAACAAAAATACTGCCGCAGTCGAGGCAAACATAAATATTTAATACTTAAAGAAACAGTCAAATTATAAAGTTAATATTTTTTAAACTTGGGGCGAAGGCTACCACTGGGTACCATACGTGCGGTTGCCACTACTTCAAGTTCGGCTCCCCAACAGTTGAACTACAATAAATCTTCTTCAAATTGGCGTCCATACGTGGAGCTAGTAAAATATTTCTTCAAATTGACGCCCAAAGGGTGGCGCAAATAACATAAATATACTATCTACTTCAACCGCTACAACATATAAATGTGAATAATTTGGAAAATGCGCTCTCAATCATCCAGTTATTATTTATCAACGTATTGATACTACATTAAGAAGATATTGTTTCTACCCTAAATTGTTTCAGAAGAAGCCGTGATTATATGATAAAACTTGTAACTTTTAGTGAGGTTTTTTAAGACTTTTGCATTAACGGATAATATAAATAATAATAATAATAATAATAATAATAATAATAATAATAATAATAATAATCACGTTGTTACTTGTATTTTTGCCGTCAAATCACCATTGTGTGAGCTCTCAGATCATGCATATATACTAAACGATAAACAATCGAATGTGTTGTGGGATACTATCCAGTGTTACCAACAGTGGGAATGAGAAAATAGTGAGAACCTCAAAAAGAGCTAAAACCAGAACACAATAAAGACACATTTGTTTTTCGGAGCATGATTTATTTTGACACCATTTGAATACGCATTGATTAAAAACACAATTAGATTACAAAACGTATTAATCAGTGCCAACTGATACGATTGCGGTTCAGTACAGAGCTGACGTTTTATGCGATAAAATCGCTCTTTCAAGCATATTATAAGATAAATGGCGTGGTTGGTCGATATTCCAGAACTTGTTAAACGTTATTAGTCAATATAAAATACGCGGCGTATCAATGGATTGAATAGTCTCAGTGAGATATAGTTCCTGTTATCAATTCTTAGGATGATGATGGACTGAGCGGCCTCAAAGAAAACAAATCTGATGTGTTACGTTCACATTACTTTCTCTACTCTCTATCGCTTATTAGTGGGATACAAACTATTCTTACGAAAATTTACTTTTTCTACAGGAAGGCCTAAAAGTAGAACTTCTAACACAGTGCTCACGAGCTGAAAGCTTTAGATTATCGCACTAGTGCAATAATTTTCGTTGCGACCAATTTTGGTTTCAACTCTAATCACACTGTGTTTGCACATGTTCAATAACTCGACTTGGATTGTGAGGCAGTATTTTTAACACTTAAATGATTTCAGTCTAATTATATAATATATAAATTCAATAACAGCCCACCTTAAAGCAATATGTGTATGTAACAAGATATAAAAAGTGTATATTACAGTCATTGTATATGTTTATATTATTCTATACATGTTCAATAATGTTATGTGAATGTATTACGTAATTTAATAATGTAGGAGCTGTGAGAATAATAGGTAAAAGGTTGCTAACAATGAGCTAACTTTGAGGCAATTAGAGAAACTTTAATAATGCTATTAGTCATTATTGGAGCAACAATAATGTAAATTTTGCGACAGTTTATAAAATAGCCAATCACAACCAGAAAAAAGCTTAAGTTAAATAAAAGTATTCTATTGGATTAGGAATAGCCAATCAGAGACTTGAAATACAGAAATTTACAAATTTAGGCGGTAGAAATCAAGTCAGTTGTTTGTAGACAGCGCTCATAACTGGACGCGTTGGTTGTAGACAGTGTTCCTATCCGGACGCGAGATGTGTCCTCGAGAAATTTAATACGTATTCAGTGTGAGACGATAATATTGTACGTGTTAAAAAGTGCAAGTAATTAACAAAATAATCTCACATCTCTCTATATCAGTGAAGTGTTATTTAAGTAGTGCCAAGCATTAATAAAAGGAGTGAAGTAAAATTATAATCTGTGTAAGCCTACATTCTTCAGTCTCACTACTCCCTGCTAAGACATTCATGTCTCTAAAAAAAACACATAAATACTGACGCAGCCGAGGCAAACATAAATATATAATATTTAAAGGAACAGTCAAAATTACAAATTTAATATTTTTTAAACATTTGGGACAAAGTCTACCGGAAAGTATTTTGGGGCAAGGCTACCGGAAACATTTTTACCATTACGTGCGTTTGCTACTACTTCAAGTTCGGCTCTCCAACAGTCGAAATATAATACATCTTATTCAAACTGTCTTTCCATACGTAGCAGCAACAAACCTACCTTCTTCAAATACAATACAACAAAATTACTTCTTCAATTGATTAAGTTTTACTTTTCATTGTCTTTTTACATGATTAATTTCTCATGGCGCTTGCATTATCTGTTCACAATACAAATCGTCATACTTCATTTTATCGCAATTCGTTGTAAAGTTAACCTATACGTTATAGTGGTAGCCTGCTTCTTCCTTTGAAATAAAAATCACTGTTTTATCTACGATAACCTACATAAAGATTATGTGGCGGAAATTATGAATTCAGAAAAAGCTGAAATGGAAGTGAAATTATACAGAAGCAGCAAAAAGAATAACACCAGAAGTATTTACCCCAAAAAATCCAGAAAGAAATGTGACGTAGCATTTAATCGCTTCATTGCCTGAGTAACTCTAAACATGTTGAAAATAATTAACAAAACAACAAAACATCTGAAATCTCGATTTTTAACGCCATTTCTGGTTTCTTGCAACGCGTTCTAAACTGATTTCTCTTAGTTTCGGGAATCAGTATAATATTATTTATATTTAAAAATTCCAGCCTTCGTTTCGCAAACATTCCTACTCGCAAAATAAAACAATACTTTTACTCCTTGTATTATAATCTACTATTCCCATCTACTGCTTTTAATCCAGATAAACCTTTTCGGAAATAGCTGTATTATGCATGTATATATGTATGTTTTGTACAGTTTCTCCATGAAAGGACATTTTAATGGTAATATAATGTAAAACTGTGAATTACACTTTTTATTCACATAGAGAACACATTTATTAGATATTATTTTAATAATCTGTCCAATACCTGATTTAGTCGCCTAAGTACTGAATCACTTAGGTACTGGAAGAACTCTGGCTCTAAATGCAAATGTTCCCACATTTCTTGATAGTGTTCCCAGAGGGCGACGAATAATTCAGTACTTAGTTGCGTTAGAAGTAAACATTTCCATTGTTATGCACACTTGTCGATACACCTGGTCGGTTTGTCGAGTAGCATACTGGTCAATATTTAAAAAAAACACATGCAATGTTTATTGCAGTATTTACTTTAAAAGTGAAGTAACACGGCATAGCATGAATGTTATAAAAAAGTAAAATTACGAAGCTTGCTCCTTTTACAGTAGATTTAAATCGTATTTTCCTTTTTCTACTACTTGTCTGTAATAAGTAGGGCAAGTATTACACTCTACTCAAGATTGTACCGGAAGTACTTGTTTTGAGGCATTCTGAATCAAACAAAAGCATTTTTAGAAAAATAATGTGTGGTTAAATCCAAACTTATATTTAAATTCAGCGTACTCTAAGGATGTGACGGGAAAGAAAGAAAATACTCCTAAACCAAACTTCCCTTTACATAGAACGCTTTTTGTTATTTTTTATTTTCTCAAAAATGACTCTACTGGATTTGATAATCTACCATATTTTAAGATATTTTGCATGACAAATAGAATGTAGCCCTTGAAGATTTGTTCATTCTGAATTACTTTTCTGTATTTGGTAAACTGTAAGAGATAGACAGGTTTTTACTACACAGAAAACGTATATCTCGTTAAAGTACACGATTTAAGTCAAATAATTATTTGTGGCGTTAGCCATTTACGATTCATTTTTTGTTATTGGTTTGAATTTTCAAATACCTATACTTCTCCCAAGTGGTTAGATTAGATTAACGGGGGAAAGTACAAACCTTTCGGCTTCTCAACACAACGACCTTCAATAGATCTATTGTGAATACGTTACTCGATAAGTCCCATTTTAATTTAATGCTTGTGATATAGCCCATAATTTTCTTGGGTATGTTAAGGCAATCTGACCTAGAGTTGGAAAAGCAAACTCCAAGTACCTTGTTCTTTTTCGGGCAATTGCTTCGCATTCACAAAGTATATGCCTTGCGTTTCTTTTTATTCTAAACAGAATCTACGTGCATTCACTTCAGCCTTGCCCATCTTGTAAACATGATCCTTAAGAGGGCAGTGTGCAGTAAGGAGGGCATTTATTATGCTCAACTCCTCCTCTAGTGGTTAGTCGCTATTCGTTTCTCTCGTGGCCACTCAAAGAGCATAGAAATTAGCCATCACATAGTGACAGGCTTTTTAAAAAAATCTGATGTGTTACACTCACATGACTTTCTCTACTCTTGTACAATCTAATTTTACAAACGCCTATTCTCCATATGCTTCATGTTAATCGAGATATCGAGATGTCAATCTTATTGGTAATTTTCTTGTAGATGCAAGGGGAATATGGTAGCTTTTAAGCGATAGTCAAATATTTTAACGCTGGTTGCTATGTGGCGAATTCCATTCTCTTTGCATGTTCAGGACATAAAAAAAATGAATAACGAATTTGAGAAAAAGTATAAGTATTGGAAAATTTAAGGAAATAACAAGCAATATCTCGAAAACGGTTCACTCAACAAAAGAAACGTATATAACATAAGTTGTGTATTTTAACGCGATCTACATTTTTTGTGTAGTAAAATTTTGTCTATCTCTTATGGTTTACCAGTTATGCAAAAGTCGTTCACAATGAAGAATATTTTTGGAGACATTCCCAGAAAATTCGAGATATACATTTTATTTGTCATAACAATATCTTAAACATATGATATTTTAATCAAAATCGTTAGAGCCGTTTTTGAGAAAATTAAAATTTTCGAAAAATGTTCCATGTAAAGGGTAGTCTGGGGTGGGGGGATTTTCTTGAAAACCTTCGTGTCGCATCTCTGGAAGATACTGAACCTAAATACCAACTTTGGTGTTTATCCGACTGTTCGTTTTTGAGTTATGCTGTTCACAGACACACAGACAGACAGACACACAGACACACAGACACACAGACAGACACACACACGGACATGTTTCCAAAAATGCTTTTTTTGGATTCAGTGATTCTCAAAACATGTATTTCCGGCGAAATCTCGGTATCGAATTTTTGGGTGGAATGCAATACTTCCCCTACTTACTATACGTAGTAGAGAAAGTAAAAATCTAACTATCGTTTTAGCCTAGTGTATCCTCTTATGCCTACAGTAAAATGTGTAATGAAAGTTTATCTTGAGTAATAAGAAGAATAAGCTTCTGTAAGAATACTTTGTAGACGATTGAACAGAGAAACTCATGTGAATGGAACACATCATCTTGTTTTACTTACTAATTCCAGCCAGATACATCGATTTAATCAAAATAAGCAATTGTGAGGATTTAAGCAAGTGGTAAGCTACATTAAGCACAGACTATGGTGATATTATCTATCAAGGAAAGTACAGGCTCCAGAAATGTTTACATAATTCTTCCATTATCATGCCTAGAGTGTGAGGCTGGAGAACATAGGTTAAGATCTAAACGTAAAAACTTCAGATATCAAATTTATATGAAAAAGTCACAGAAACGGATGAATATCTGAGTGCAGTCCCAGAGGAAGCATGAAACTAAATGAAAAGATAAGGCGGAAGTTCAAGGTGGTATTGGGAAATGGAACAAGTAGATTAAGGTACTATCTTTATCGAAAAGAAGATGAGGTGCTTGGTATATTGAATGCGCACAGTTTACTATTTACTTACGTTAATATATACACCACGTACCGACTGATGCACAGTGACTAGACGGTATTCATTTCTTATTTAAAAAAGAAACTTCTGCTAACCAAATTACGGTTGACGTTGAGTTTTTCATTTCTTTTGTACTTTGGTTTTTTTTTAATTGCACCAATTCTTTAATTTTTTGTTTGGTTCTTACAAAAATATTTTACGTGAATCTGGAAGAGCAAAGGGTTTTAATCTGACTGAGGAAATATATCAAATTCAGGAATTATAAGAGTTCTTACAGAATTTACTCAATAACGCCTCAGCTTTTACGATTTCAAAAACCTGTTTCATCAATAGTCGGCGACACTTTCATTTACTATATCAGGTTTTTTTTCTCTTAAATGCATATAAAATAAATTTCTAGACAATATACATGGAACAATTTTAAAAAGGTGTAATTTTGAAACAAGCATAAAAAAATCTGATGTTACACTCACATGACTTTCTCTATCCTCTATAATTTATTAATGGGTATAAAGCTGTTCTTACAAAAGCTTATTTTTCTATCTACGTCATTTTAATCCAGACAAATATTTACAGAAATAACTACAATACATATTTCGTTATAAATGCAAAGGGAGTGGGATAGTCAAATGTTTAAGAACTGAACGCCATATTGTTACATGCTGGGTAGCTGGCCTAAAAGTTCACATGAAAATTAAATTAATTCTGAGTACCCATAACATACAATGAGGAGACGTATACTTACTTGGCTGCGGAGGAACGAAACGAGCCGTGGATGTTAGAGGAATGCGTGTGTTTTTACTGCACAAAATCCATAACACAAATCTACTCACAATTCCTAGATTTATTCTCCAACCGTTTTGGTTCCTACATTATTAAAAATAGAAGGTAGGAGGAGATGTCCACCGATCCAAAGCCCGGCTTACACACGCGGTCCGTTACTCACGGAATCTTAACTGAGAGTCACGCTATCCCCCACTACTCCTGGCTAGCAAAGCTACCAGCCAAAAGGGACGTAAACAACCATGTGCCTGGTAATGACAATGTAGAACAATAATGCAACCCCCAAATTATTAATATGCTACATCATACTGGTCTTAGAATTCCGAACTCTTTCCATGAACTGCGAGAAACAACTGAATGTCGAAACACTTTGAAAGAATGACAAAGAATTGAACAATCAATAAGGGATATTTCGGAAATGGCTGATGCCACAAAAAGTATTTGAAATAAATTGTGTGTTTTAAAGACATCCACATTTTTGTGTAGTTCGTTTTCATCTATCACTTAACGTGTGCCACTTATACAAGATTATATAAAATTCCTTCCGAATGAAGAGGATTTCACAGGCTATTTGCAGAAAATTCAAGATATGCATTTTATTTGTCATGTAAATATGTTTAACATATGGTATTTTAATCAAAAACGTCAGAGCCGTTTTCTATAAAATCAAAATTTTCGTAAAATGTTCAATGTAAAGGATAGTTTGGGCAGGGATTTTCTTGATAAGCTTCGTGTCGCAACTTTGGAAGATACTGAACTTAAATACCAAGTTTGGTATTTATTCCATTTTCGTTTTTGAGTTATGCTTTTCACAGACACACACAGGGACCTTTCACTAAAATGCTTTTTTTTATTCAGGGCGCATAAAAACATGCATTTTCGGTGAAATTTTGATATAAGATTTTTGATGAAATGCAATGTTTTCTACCTATCATGTACGTGGTAGAGAAAGTGACAATAACAAGAACAATCTGGGAAAACCCAGACACAAAAATTGTAACATAACTTATTATTTCAGCAAATAAAACATTACATTTTCTTTCCATTATTTTGACTGCTGGAATTTTGCCTAAAAGTTTTCAACGTTTAGCCGAAATATTGCACGTAGTGAGTTGAAGTGTTGTATACAAGAGTTTGAACAAACGTAATTGAAATCGGTATAAAATTAAGAGTAGTTTTGATAAAGAGCCTCCAAATAATCAGCACTACAAGGGCGACACTGAAAACTGAAATAAAATAAAACAAGGAATAGTTTTAAAAAATGTAAATGATTTTGTTCTTTTTCAAAATATTTCTCTTTAACATAAATACATTTTTGTATTCGATGAAACCAGCCTTTAAAACAATGATGTCGCTCTTCCTGAGGCACTTCAGTCACCAAGTTTATAGAATGTTCCACTGCTTCAGCTGATGACGAAAACGTCATTGCATGCATTTTATCTTTAATTTTTTGTAACAAAAATAAATCACAAAATGCTAGGTCAGGGCTGTATGGTGGGGATTCATGGTGCTGAACTTTAGGACATCCAGATACTCAGTTGTTAGTTTTGCTGTATGCGACGATGCGTTGTCATGATGTAACATTAGTTTTCCATTGGGTCTTTTTCATAAACTTTCTCAGAAATTTGCAGTAAACATAGCTGTAATAGCTATAGTAGCGCTGCGAATTTCTCGAACTTTTGTAGGCTTAGGTTCTGCTCGAAAGACTCATTGAGCTGATTTTTCTATTCAGGATCATAACAATAAATCCAAGAATTATCACGAGTGTGATATCCAAAACCAAATTTCAAGTACCGCCTTCGAATTTCTACAGGGTTATCACCTTGTTGTTTTTGATCGGGTAGTTTATGTGGAATCCATTGAGAACAAAGTTTTCTCACTTCTAACTCTTGATGTAAAATGTTTTGGATTCATACCAATGCCCAATGTCGCCCGAATAAATTCATAAAATGTCCGTCGATCTTCTTCAAGCATTGCTCGAACAGCGGCAATATTTTCATCAATAACAGCATTTCTTGGATGTCTTTCACGAAATTCATCGCTAATAAAAAAAAAGATCTCTCTTGAATTCGCTGTAGCAGTTGGCTTATATGGGACCAAATGCATCTATAAGCCGTTTAATGACGATTTAAAATAGTAAACAAATCATACCTCAGAAATACTCTCTAGTAAAATACGTTTTTGGGTGAACACAAAATCTTTAAATGATGATAATTTACAAACTGTTTGTGCAACTCGAATAAACCACATGGCAATCAACTTGTAAAGTATTAGGACGTATCTGTCAAATATAAATCAATTTCATTTATTTTTAGAAACATGACATTCTAAAATGTTCAATATCGACCTTGTAATTTATCAACTGCTTTGTAGTTTCGACCCCTCCCCCCAAAATAACATTCTAAATACCCATTGTGCGTTTTAGATGGGAAATATGATAAATCAACGCAGCTCTAATTTACTTTTCCATAACACTGAACCATTCTTGGCTCAGCATTTTGAGAAGCAACATAAACAGAATCTCCGGCGCGCATTCACTTAGTTCTGTGAGTCACACAAGACCAACTGAAAATCAACAAATTATTTATTTAATTGGAAACAGCAGAAGTGCCAAAAATCTCTACCTACTACTGCATTCTCGTTGTGCGATTCTCTAAATATACGACTAGGTGCTTCATAGCTTTATGTACGTTAGTATTTAAGCCGAAAGCATTAAAAGCAAGACCTTTGAGGTTCATTTAAGCTTGTATTGTGATACAAACATTAATACCATGCAGCAGGATAAAAATAACATATTTGAATCATGTGGTTAAAAACAACAGAAAGCAGCAATGGATGTATCAGTTAATTGTACACATCAGTATTATGACAGCCTGCATTAATCAACGTTATAAATAATTTATAGCAGCAGAATCATTTCAACTTTAGCATCTCAAACAGGGTCTTGATGCTGATAGTCTCGGTGACTTGAACAGTCACACCCAAGTTGGATCCGAGCAACCACATCCATATTCATATACCTACCTTTTACAAAACCTTTTGATCAGAAGTCCGTAAAGGATGCACGTAAATGAACATTTCGAGGTAAAATTAAGCTCTCTTTGATCATACACATTTTTTCAGTCAAGTCAGAGCGCAATTAATCGCAAGTCAACGCGAGACGTGGTTTTCCAGCTGGTGACTGCATAAGGATACTTGTGACATTACGGCCACTGACTGCACTGTTCTCGCGCCGTCGAGCGTAATTTCGGACTTGGCTGCGACTGCGTGAAGCTTCAAGACTCAAGTGAAAGGCTTAATGGTTTATTTTTATTTATTTACCTCCACCACGCTTTTAAGTTTCAATGATTTAAGAGAAGAAAGTACGTCGTAAAACAGCTGGACGATTTCAAATCCATAATACTGACTTAAATGTGATAGGAAGAAGAAGACAAAGAACATAGTCTAATTACAGAAAATATTTTGATTGTTTTTGTTTTTTCCAAATAGAAAAAATTGCCACAAACATTCAAAGATTACTGTGAGGCAGTATTTTTAACACTTAAATTACTTCAGTCAAATTATATAATAAGTAATTCAATAACAGCCCGTCTTGAAGCAATATGTGTATGTAATAATTTGTAAAATGTATGTAACAGTCATTGCATATGCTTATATTATTGTAAACATGTTCAATAATGTTATGTGAATATATTACGTAATTTAATAATGAAGGAGCTGTGAGAAATAGGTCAAAAGTTGCTAACAAAGAGGTAACAATGAGGTAACCTTGAGTCAATAATGAGTAAGAAGGTTTAGCAGTACTACTTGTTATTTTTAAACTTGGAGCAAAGACCACCTGAAAGTACATTTGGAGCGACCGGAAACTGTTTACCATACGTGCAGTTGCAACTACTTCAAGTGTTGGGCTCCCCAACAGTTGAAATATAATACTACAACTACTTCAAAATCGGCTTTTCATACGTAGCAGCAAACAACGTAAAGAACAATTCCACTTCAAATTGGCGTCCATACGTGGAGCTAAGTAAATAAACAACTACAACAAATCAACTACTTCAAATTGACGCCCGAAGTCTGGTGCTAATAAATAACGTAACAAAACAACATCTTCTTCAAATTGACGCCCAAATTTAAAGATACGACTACTTCAACTGAAGAAAACCAATGTGAAAGTTTCAAACAATACAAATGGAGAACCTCCTGAGGCTTTCTATGTTGGGACTACAGCTTATTTACCGTGCGAGGTGCATTCGGGAGATCCCGCGTTCTATTTCTGCGACCGTCCATTCTGACCTATGGGTTTTTCGGGGTTTTCCCGGGTCGTCAGACGAATGCAGGAGTGGTTTCTCTCATTCCCCGAATTTCCGGTCCCTCCATATCGTCCCATTTCATTCATCCTTCATCCCGTTAGGTCTGTTTCAGGGTTGCAAAGTGTCGGTGATAGTGTTCCGTGCGGCGTGGCAGGAGAAAAGGATGCTGTTGTGGAACTTTCTCCGTCCCTCGACCTTCGGTTGGTTGCCGGGTTATGCGCACTGCCCTTTGGCGGTGGAGCGGGATTCCCGGTCTGCTTATCCGACTGACAGAGCGTCTCAATTTGGAAACTGTAGGAACCTTGTGATAGTTGTGCCGTCACTCCTGGTTCCGGCCGCCCGGTATCTGCTCTTATCTCATTCCTCCCTCACGGGGGCGCCCCCTTGAGAGGCATACGTTCATTGTCACCATTCAGTGGATGGAATGCCGAGTCCTCTTCCATACACATTCCATTCTATATCTTCTTTTACTGGTTATAGCTTCTAATTTGACTCCTACATATATACACAAGACGTCATCCTGAGCTTTGCTTGTTTATCTCTAGTGCCCGTATATAAACACATACATTGTGAAAAGAAAGGAGAAATGTTCTTCTGAGGAGTCGGGGCGAACTCATAGATGTAGATAAGGGTATGGAACAGAATCTGCCGTACTCCAGCTAAGCTCTTAGCACTATAAACAGACAAAACTGTAGCTTTACCCCACTAAGGGAGATGCTTATTGGGGTAGTGAAGTAAGCGTGTGTTTTGAAAAGCGGGGGTTAAGCACACGTAGCTTATGAGAAGATCCCTAATGTTCTCCCGCAAGGCTAATCAATTTATATTACCTGGCACATAATTACATTATCTCGTGTTCCTTGGCGAGGAGAATATTTAGCTCACTCTCCTTATTTACATGCATGGTAAAACTAGCTAGCTGTTTGATATCGAAGCGAAAACAGTCCCCTTAGAGGCGAGAATCGCCCTGCGGGTTTGTTGTGGTACCTGAAGCCTTTGGGCAACAGCATTTTTTTTTCTTTCTTTTATTTTCTGGTCCTTTATTTTGATATAACAATACTGAGCCATCTCATCTCACCTGCAGGAAGAAAAATCTGAAAGTATACATATTAAGCCTTAGAAAAATGTTATCGTGCTCTTTGGACATAACATCTGTGTTTTCAGGATTTATTAAATTTTCCTATGAATTTAACGAACAATTGATATTTATAGAAATTATAATATTCACATTGCTACACGTAGTAATACACAGCGTGTTTCCAAGAGCCTTCCTCATACAGTTACTTGTGTAAACGAGTTCAAATAAAACTTCTTCAGTACCATTTCTCAATTTAAAAGTAAAATTAACACAATTTAAGGAAAGATAGGCGACTGAAATAAACAAAAGTGTATTCTTTCAGTATAAAACCAATTTTTCTTAAGCTGCTGCAGATAAGCTCACCAAATTTCATATGCATGTCTACTAATATAATTTTGTGTATATCTCGTAAGTAACTTTCATGAATCAGCCGGTTTTATCCTGAGGTCATTTTTAATGGAACTGTAGGTAGGTATATTCCTTTTTTGGCCGAAACTATCCATGATACGGTTTTAAAATTTATCACAGAGTCTCTCAGTAATATTTTCTTTAATTCGAATTAAAATAAAACCCATAGCTTAATTAAGCTTTCACAAAATATTATTCATGAAAATAATATGCTCGAAGAAAATTCGTATATTGTTTTAATAACAATAATAATCACTAATGTCCATATTATTAAAGCTGCACACATGATTTTAGTTTAAAACAAACAGGCATTATTTTTACACATTCCTGTAAAGTTTCATATGATTGGCTTAGTACTTTCAGAGAAAAACGTAATAAAGTAAATAAAATGTAGCTTTGAGAGACACCAATTTTAAGTGGAGACGTGGCAGGCATGTAAAGGGCGCACTACCCTATTAAATATCCATTCAAGGGGTAAATAATATAGCAACCATATAAATCCACGTATCATTCCATTCAGCAAGAATTTCAAAAAAAAATCCAAAATTAAAAAGTAGATTTTTTGAGACTTCAGTCGGATGTTTTCCAGTAAATATATTGGTTATTTCTCAAAATGGTTATTGGTTAATGCATACGTTATAAATCGATACCTCCTTCGGCTCAGCTTCATATATGATCTAAACCAACAATATTACATTACTGGCAATCTAAACTTACAAAATGCTCTCACAATTTTATTCAAGAAGTACAATACGAAACTGACTATCGTTGGTATTCATGCTATGATTAAGATTTTTAGAGTTTCGTTTGCGTTTTAAAAATGAATGTTATTTTATGGAAGTATGCAAGAGAATCAATTTATTAACAAATGATAAATTGACATTAATGCCTGTAATCATCGTCCTACTGGAAAAGGCTGATTACAGCTGAAATTACAGGGAAGATTTCTCTTGGTAAAGGATCGTAAATGCAGCATCCAACATTAATAAAGTATGTGGTAAGGCCACAACGTAGTATGTGCATAAAGTATTATTTTGAACTATACAGAGACATACGATACCGGGAAAGTGACTAGATCCGAAAAACAGCGGCAGCTAAGCGAAGGTGGAATCCCTAACATTACAGAACATGGCTAACAGTACGTCTGCGCTACCGCATGATGGAGCAGCTTTAGGGGAGCACGCGACAGACGACTCCCTCAAGAACTCTAACATGAATGGGTACCTCTTCCTTCAGGGAGGCTGTCAAATTAATTGGGTACCAGGGAAAAATATCTCCATAGAGCAAATCCTACCACCCCAAGTCTTCATGGCCCTGTCCTGTAACCCTGAAGTAAAACAACAAGGAAATGAAATTAAACAAAATTAGAGTCAGAAAAATTCGTATTACCTACCCACCTGGGAAAACCATATAAAATCCAAGACTATGGTGGCCAGTCCAACAAGAATCGAACGCGAGACCTCCCGAATGCGAGTCACATTGCCTGAGACATCTCTCGGTGTTTCTACATCGCTTAGGGAGCTTTATCGACGATATTCAATTTATCAGCATCTTTCAATGGGCCCATTATTATTAAATACGATGTTCCCGTCCGGAGCTTCAAACCAACTATATCTGGTAGTTATGCACCACGCGCCGATAATGTTGGTTATATGTTGCAGGGTTACAGGAATGGTACAAATTTCAATTAGTTACGATTGTGGCTCTTAAGTGTAGTGTGTGTGTGTGTGTGTGTGTGTGTGTGTGTGTGTGTGTGTGTGTGTGTGTGTATAAAAACCTGCAAAAGGGAGAATTCGAACTCTGAATTTGTTCCATAGAAAAAACTCCAACCTAACCATTGGTATACAAAGCACAGCTGCGGATATATAGGTCAAAGCATCTTTTTACAAATAATCTTCAAATGTCCGATTCATGATGGAAAGGACCTATTATTATTATTATTATTATTATTATTATTATTATTATTATTATTATTATTACTATTATTATTATTATTATATTGTAATGCATTACTAGTATTACATCAATATTTAATATGCAAGTTACAAGCATAATACTACACGAAGTATACAATTACTAATACACAAACAGAATGTCAGATCGATGTAACAATCAAAGCTAAATGTTAGTACACCAGATACACTTTCGTACGTGCTAACAGTCTTAGCATTAGTAGAACGTTTATAAACAAAATAACTGAAACAGAAGCAAGTGATCCTGCGTCATGCGGTGGTAAAACAGTAGGGATTTTTACCATCCTGACGTTTGCCTATTCGAACAAAGTAAGTGATTTGGTAACACGATGTGTGTGTATATGCAGTAGCACAATATTCTGTCATAGGGCGCCATTGTAAGCCAAAAAATAAAACTAAGGTTGAAAATTCAAAATTTAAAGTGCAAAACAAAAGTGGCAGGGAAACGTACCAATTAGTTTCAGTATACAGGATGTATGTTTATTGGTGTCATATATTTGGTGGACGTGTTCTTCACATCAAAAAGGTAAAAAGAGTTCATATGAACATGGGTCTGAAAATCATTTATTTCAGAGTTAAAACACAAATACTAAAGTTACAAAAATTGCTCGAAGTGGCTTCCTCTTGCTTCGATGCATGCAGTAACCTGCGTTCCATGCTCTAGCGTACTCTGTTGAAAATTGCTAGTGTGTTTCGTATTTGGTCAAATCCAGTTTGGATACGTCCTCTCAGAATGTCAACATCAGGTACAGGAGTCGCATAAACCAAGGACTTCAAATGTCCCCAGACGAAGAAATCCATTGGATTCAAATAAGGCGATCGAGCAGGCCATGCAATGGGCCCCCCTCGACCACTCCATTTGCGAAAATCGATCATTCAAAAACTTACGAACTATCATACTAAAATGAGCTCGAGCACCATCGTGTAAAAACCACATTCGTTAGATGATGTCCAGAGGCACATTATCAGTTAAGTGATGCAACTCATTTCTGATAAACTGAATATAGGTTTGTCTCCATTCAGACGCGGAGGGAAGAAGTAGGGACCAATAATGTGATCATGAATGATTCCACCCCAAACGTTGAGAGAGAACCTCTGTTGATGGTTGTCCTGTCGTACTTCATTAGGACTTTCAAATGCCCAGTTATGAGTGTTATGAAAATTGAAGATGCCGTCGCGAGTAAAACCAGCCTCGTCCGTGAATAAGATACAGGCTAGGAAATTTATGAACACTTACTGCTGTATCATGCGTTGGCAGAAACTTCTTCTTGATACGGTACAGAAGGTGCAGAATTCTCCAGACAGTCGTATGACTAACTCTTTCACTTACAGCTATACGTCTTGTGCTTTGTGATGGGCCTGCATCCACAGCACGAAGAACTCGTTCCTCAAGCTCAATTCCTCGTACCGCTCTTGGTCTCCCAACATCCCTAGTACTGCTCTCAAATGCGCAATTCACTCTCAAGCGTTGGTGAATTCGTGCGAATGTTCTTGCACACGGTAACGACCTGTCAGGGTGCTTTTCTGCATAAAGTTCACGTGCTCGTGCTGCATTGCCGTCTGCACGGCCATACGTGTAGTGCATATCCATCTGTTCACTCATGGAATACATCTTCTTTGACCTATAACAACGAAACGGTTGATTTTCAGACCCATGTACATATGAACTGTTTTTACTGTTTTGATGTCAGGAACAGGTTTCCCAAATATATGACACCAATAAGGATACACCCTGTATATTTAGTCGATTTTTAATAAATAAAAATGAATTATTAAGGTGAGAAAGTAATATAAATAAACATTAAACAAACTAAAGTAGATGCAAACATATTTTAAAAGCTTAGAAAAGTCCTAAAAAGTAACACTTCTGTTAGTGGCACTAATAGATGCCTAATGCACAAACGTCTTCCAACAGGAAAGCCTGAATAAGTAGCACCAGAGAAGCCTAGCATAAGAATTCAGAGTGTTTATAAAATGGTACCTACTCATATTAAATTTCATATCGCGAATACGATGTGTAGAGTTTCAAACGCTAAAGCATCATAGATATAATACTTGGACAAGTAAAAAGCAAAGCGTCAATTTTTTGGATCTATTTTTCAAAACTATCCCGAATATATTAGAGTTACTTTAAAGTATCCTGCAATTCTTTCTGTAAAGCAACACCATATTCTTGGAATCCCCCATTTTTTTCTGGAGGAAATATTCGGTTACTGGAAAGTTTGGTTAATCTATCAAAATTCGTTAGGAACGTAGCTTAAGAACCCAAAGCCGGATGGATTGATGTGTTTATTGTGAAGGTCAGCTTGATGGAATACCCCTCCTGATGACATGGTTGTCAATTATTTTGCAAAGTTGGCGTTAAAAGTGGAATGCAAGCAATCTTTTAATGTCTTTAATGTTGTTAATTTTCTGAAACATTGGAAAAGTCTTACATTTAAGGTTCTTGTTGTAATATTAATTAATTATGCCTTATTTAAAATGTTAAATAAAGAAAAAATAAAAGTCCATTATCTAAGAAACCTATTCGTAATATTATTTACAATGTGAAGAAGCCTTTTAAAGAGTATGTATAGTTATCTCTCTTTCTTCAAAAGGTTTTCAACCACCTAAAATACAGCAAAGTGAAGCATACTATGTGTCTTTCCATATTTCCTTCCATATTTATACTTATCTCTAATGATGTCACGTGTTCTAAAGTATCTTATAGATTATACTCCTTTCTGTGTGTAGTGCACGGATTAAATGCATTTCATAGCATGTAACGAGAAGATTATTTAAAACGAATAGCAGTTTAAACGGTCTAAAGGATGGATATTCAGAGCAATAATCTCTTCGACACTGAAAGCTTCACGGGATGTAAGCTGATAAAAGACGGGCTGTCCTCTGCTAACGAACCCCAAGAGCTAAACGGCTTGAGAGCCTTACCTTCTCAATACAGAATAACTTGGACTTGCGTGCTCCATTAGCAATATTAAAACCTGAGGTAGCTAATGAGAAAACGTCATCTCTTGGATAAAAGTCAAAACTGGATATCGAAAACAGAAGTGCGCAGGCGCATGCGGCGAGAGTTGCGGTTGTGATTTGTCTACCCACCTCCCAGCAACACGAAAAGAGCATGAAAAATATTTCATATTTCGATATATGTGTGGTACTATCCACATAACTTTGATGAGAAAAACAAGAATAGAGACAGCTTTATGATTCTGTAAAGTTCTAGCTATTCCAATTCTAACATACGTAGTGAGAATTGAAATAGAACAAAGAAAAGAAAAATCGAATCCACAGAGATGGGATTTCTATAAAGAATACTTGGATATACTTTAAGAGATTATATACTCAATAAACATAAAAGAAAACAATTACAAAACTATAGCTTACAAGAAAAATCTGATGTGTCACACTCACATGACTTTCTATACTCTTGTACAAACTATTTTTACAAACGCTTATTCTCCATCTATTTCAAATTAATTGAGATAAACATTTGCAGACTCTATCTTATTGCTAATTTTCTTGTAGATATAAGGGGAATGTATATTTACAAGGGCAATATAGAAATACAGTAGCCTTTAAGCACATACATATCTCTTAATAGCTGGTTGCTAGGTGCAGCACCATTCCCTTGGCCACAGATTAATACTCTTTGCATATCCAAGACAAAAAAATTAATAACGAATTCCCATTTGAGAAAATAAGTATTGAAAAATTTAAGGGAATAACCAGCAATATCTCCAAAATGGTTCACTCAGCAAAAAACGTATATCACATAAAGTGTGTATTTTAACGCGACCTACATTTTTGGTGCAGGAAAATATTGTCTATCTCTTATGGTTTACCAGTTATGCAAAAGTCGTTCAGAATGAAGAATACTTTTGGAGACATTCCCAGAAAATTCAAGATATACATTTTATTTGTCATGAAAATCGTTAGAGCCATTTTTGTGGAAATTAAAATTTTCAAAAAATCTTCCATGTAAAGGGTAATCTGGGGTGGGAGGATTTTCTTGAAAACCTTCGTGTCGCATCTCTGGAAGATACTGAACCTAAATACTAAGTTTGGTGTTTATCCGACTGTTCGTTTCTGAGTTATGCTGTTCATAGACAGACACACAGACAGACAGACACACAGACACACACACGGACATGTTACCAAAAGTGCTTTTTTTGGATTCAGGGGGTCTCAAAACATATATTTCCGGTGAAACCTCGGTATCGAATTTTTGGGTGGAATACAATACTTCCCCTGCTTACTATACGTAGTAGAGAAAGTAAAAAATTGACCTTTTGAAGTAACAATAGTACAGACATATTGAAAGAATGAATCTCAATAGAATAACAAAAAAGTGTTTCTTTATACTCCACCATCAACACGAAGGCCAAGATTGTGATGGGAAGATAGTCTTTGAGCCGAACAGACTTTCAAACTCTATCTTTGAAGTGGAAGAAGAAGAAAATTTGTTATCTGATCATCAAGGCACTCAGTTGCGTCTTTTTTATGCTTAAGTTTGTTTATCCGTCTTCTTGCGTTGTGATTTTCGCACGAATGCAATATCATATACAAAAATCTACTGAAGAACAGTGACATTAGGTTAGGACTAGCTGCTGCTCATCGACTCGTACTAAGTAACTTTGGAAATTGCTTAAAAAGCTTCGTGTTATATTTTTGGTACGTTGATTTCAGGTTTCTGCAGTTGCTAAACGAAAATACTTTATGTGTAAAGTGTAAAGTTTGTTGATAATTATATGTCGGTTGCGATATTACGTACTGGTGGAAAAAATGACCTTCTAGCATTCAGATGGACTGTTCAAAATGTGGGAAAACTCAAACGAAAAACAGCACTTATTTCGAAGTGGGTTAATGGCACAAAAAAACTACTTAAGTTTCATACCTTACTCAGATCTACATTAAGAGTTTTATTAAGGTTTAGCAGTTATATAAAACTCCCTGAAATTGTAAACTACTTCAAAAGTTGTTCATATAAAATTCATTATATACGCCCTATTAAGCATTATAGCATCTCTCTCGGACTGTGCTATTTTAATCAAAATTATTATAACCGGGCATAGGAATTCTTAGTCAGTTGGCTTCAAGTTATCTACTAGTCGGCCACGATATGAGTGCGCGTGATAAGAAGAGGAACTAAACGGTTAAGAAACAGTGGGCAGGACATCAAAAAGACGGTCAGGTAAAGAAAACATCTGCAGTGCCGAGTTGCATTTACTAGCGAGGCTGAGGCCTGCAAATGCAGTACTGTTTGCCCCTCACGCTCCTCTGATCGCTAACGTTGATTGTCAACAAAAACAGTGACGCCCTCCTCCAAACGCATACATATCGTGGCCGACTAGTCATATGTCAGTACAAAAAATGTAAACAATGATCAAGATGACGGGCAGGTAAACTGGTCTAATGAGTGCTGTCTACAAACATCAACAGTAGGTTTAGGAACGAGGGTTAGGAGGAGTTTTGTTATCTGCGACGTTCCATCCTAAAGTCCAGTAACAATTCAACTTTATTTTCTTTCCTTCTGGCTTTAATGCTGGAATTTTGACGCCGTTATAATTATTTTTAAGAAAAGAAGAAAATTGGATTTTTTCCATATAAATGGTTTTGGAATGTCGAAATTTGCTGCAAATGTTCCCCTTGTATCCCTTAAGGTGCCTGAATTAAATTAAAAGCTTTTTGTTTATCCAAATTTCTGTTTTTGATTTATGCTCTTCTCAGTGAAACACAAATAAGATGCTTTTTATGTTGTTCAAAATACCTCAAAATATATGGATGAAGCTTAAATTTTTAATTTTTGGGTCGAATAAATCGGTTTCCATTTTAGTATCTAAGTTCTAAAGTAAAGTGTGGGGCGGGTCCCAGGTCTGCTTGTCCGATTGTCGGGGCATCTCAATCTGGAAACTGTAGGGACCTTGTCATTTTTGCGCCGTCACTCCTGGTTCCGGCCGCCCGGTGTCTTCTCTCAACTCCTCCTCCCTCCTTGGGGAACCTCCTTGTAGGATATAGATCCATATCCTCAATGGAGCAGTGCCGAGTCCCCTCCGATCATCCGGAAAAAAACTACAAGTAGCTATCTAATCCGGTGAGGTGTAGTAAAATTCTATAACTATTCCGGTGAATTGTCGTTTTGCTCGGTTTCTCCATTTTTCTTAGCTGCGTAATGTAATTGCCCCTTTAACGCTTCTTTTTTACGAAGCTTGAACTGGAGAATATGCTGACTTATTTCCGAAGCACAAAACAGCTGGTTAATGACCATAGCAACAACGCGTTTAATCGTCTCGATTAGACTTGGATCTTCATATCTTACGCTTTACACGCTAGTATTTAATGAGCACTCCCTTCTCTTTATATACTCGTAGTTGCCCAGCTTTAATTAATGCCAGAAGACGTTTAGCAAAACATTGTAAATTGTTTGCTAAACCAGAAGGTTCTGTAGTCGCTGATATGAATATTTGCGGTAAGCCATTGAATTCTTCGTATCCAGTCATCATTATATGAATTAAATCGCAATCTTGTTTGCCCCAACTACGGACTCAAAATGGCAGGACAGCCTTCGCGTTACATTTTTCTATAATTTCCAATATTATATTGCGATGCAAATGCGGTAAGTGCATCATTGAAGAACAGAAAGAGTTTGAAAATACGAGATGGAGATGGAGTCGAGTATTTTCTGCTTCCAGGATTCTCCATTACGTGCGTATTGCATCTATTTTAAGAACGATACTGAATAATGGAAATAGTATTTACGATAAAGAAAATTAATTACTAACAGCTGTTGAAAACTGGTGGTTTCAATAGCAAGGTCGCCAACATTAACCTTGTTGGGAACTGGCGATCGATTATCACGTCCAGTTGTTGATCTTAAAAAAATCGATAACTTACAGCTCATACTTAGCTGCTGCATAAATTAAGTCGTAAGTAAATATTAACAAATAAAAAGAAAGTAAATACCCAAATAAGATTTAAATGTTAACATTTATTATTATATCTCATGTCTACAATCATAAAGTTATAAAAAGTTAGAGGATTTAATATAGTTCATGCACATACTTGGAGTCAAATACCATCCACAGGAAACTCGACCGAAAAACCGTAGCGCTCCTAGCTCAGCGGTCTGGAAGTTTGTATCCACTATTTAGAGAATGTGGCGAATTAGGTGTTAAGGTTTGCTTTATCGAGTTTTAAACAATGGCAGTCTTCAAGGATGGTAAAGTGTGTGCGCTATTTCATTGCCAGAAATATAGTTGACAAAATGATTCCGTTTCTTTTCCTTCGATTTCCTGCGATAAAGGCAAATAAGTACGTTTTAAAGCATATGGCCAGTGCTTCGCCACAAGGCTAAGTTTAGTTAGAGTTACAAATATATAGGCATATTATGTAAGTAAACCAAAGAATTGAAACATATCCTCGTTAATTACAAAGTCGCGTTTTCAGGAAGGGATAAATACTTATGTTGACAGGAAGTTATTTCTCAGTTCTCATCATACATATATGCCTACTATCAGGGAAAACTTTGTATTAACTATTAATGAGGTTTTATGTTAATGATTTTATGCATTCAAACTATTTATATTTTCTTTCCTGAAAGATAGTTGTCTCTATTCTATCCTGTAGGGTGCCGCAAACAACTGAGGATCAACATATTTTATTTTGTGTACTTAGAAACTTATTTTAATACAACCCCTGGGTATTGATTTGACGCCTCTTCCTGCCCCGATACCCTCGCCCTGTACCCTTCCACCCGATACCGACCTCCCTACCGTCTAAGCTTACTCTTCCCTTTGTGAGCAACCATCGGGGTAACTGTCATAAGCTAGAGTTGAAGCTAAGTATATCTCAAAGGGACTCTGAATAATAAAAGTAAACAAAAATTATTTATTCAAAACTAAAGGGAATTGAAGCCAAATTATCAGGTATGCTACCTATAGCTTCCTGTGTTCTTTTAGCTCACTTCGTTTCATTGATCTATAACTCAGCAACTTGGGAGGGGTAACTCATATGGTTTATGTATTCTCCCTCTCTAACTGCGAGCATGCCTCTTCTACTGTGCCTCTGAGTCGCTGCTTAAGCACCACACGCCATAATTTTGCCTAGCCCGTGTCACAAAAGTATTTATCACACCGTTGTTCCAACTGTTCAACATTATAGGTTGAAGACTAGAGGCAGGACTAAAGACACAAGAGCATTGCAACAAAAATGGTCTGTTTGTAGATTGCTGTGACAGGCCATGCAAAGAGCAAGGAGCAACGGGTGTGAAAACAAATGTTTGCATATAACTAGCGATAGCATTTTACATACATGCGGTATTATCATGGGATATCTTCCAAAAGTTAATTCGCACTTTTTAGGGTATTTCATAGTCTTCACTCCCCATCTATCTCTTCAAGCAAAAAAGTTCCTCGCTGATTTTGATAATACAAATTATTTCAATTGAAGCTTTGCAAAGAAAACTAGCAGTTTAAATTATTTTATAGAGAGACCAATCACAGATCATTATCTCGAAATTGTTTCTTTAACATAGCTCTTACAAAACTGGGATAAGGATTTTAGTTTTTGATCATCACGATATAAACAAGATCCTGTTACATTTTTCTACTCTATAAAAAGTATCCCGTGTATCCGCCCACTTCCTCTTTAAGACATCTCATTGGGTAACTCAATAGCTAAAGTAAAAGACAAGTAGAGTGGGGCAATTTATTCCTCCTGAATCCTCGAGCAGTCCATAAACGAGAGATTTTACTAAGTTGTTATACTATAGCTTCATTGTTTTCTAGAAATCAATTTCTAGATTAATTTGAATTACATTTTTAGGTAAAAGATAAAGTACATTATGGTTTGCAGACTGCTAAGGATCAGGTAAATAAAAGTATCAAATTCTCGTGTGTTAAGCATGTTTTGAACAGTACACATTTTGGATTTCTTCTTTCTATGCATTGTATCAAAATCGGCTTTTCTTCGAAATACGCCTTGGTGGCTATTGATATTCCTATTTTCGGGACAAAACAATTTTATGAGTTAGATCTTATTCAACAGCACCGTAAAACATATGAATTCAAGCTTCAAAACATGTCTTATAATTATTAGATTTGATACCCCTCCCACTGATATAGGCCTAAATGGAGGCTAATATAAACAATTATATTGTGTGGGCCTTTAAAGGTTAATTCAATTCCACTTGGAACATAAAGGCTTGCATCATTGTTTATGACTTGCATTAAAAGAAAAATGCATAAATTAGCGTATGTAGTCCCCATTTAATACAAATTACGAACTGTGTCACCGCATAATTTCCATTTAGTAAATCAGCTGATGCGCGCAGTCCACGCCAGATGGTGACACCGTCGCGTGTCACCAGCTATTCCCATGTTAAGTCGTCCGAGTTTCCTGTAATGGTATTGTTGGTGCAGTAAATAGGCAAAACATGCAGGTGGTTTAGGTTACCAGCAGGAAATTCAATAACAGCATGAACGTTGAGTACATAAAAGCCCCATCGTAAAAAAAAAACAATTAAATACCTGCATGGTTAATTTTTCGTCGAATTGCTTAGCTTTATTTTCGCTACTTATTTGGGCATTTGATAAACCTTAATATACCCAACACTATCTTTGGGAATGCTCTAGAGTCTAGACTATGGAATCGTAAGAATAACAAAACTGCTCTCCAATGACACTCAAGATTGGTATGTTAACTCGGATGTAAATACCAATATATTAGATAACGTTTCGATCTCCATTTTTCAGCTTGGCAGCGATAAATTAAGTTGATTTTATTTAAGGACGCTCCTTAACTGCTGTGATCCTTAACGTCCCATTCTATATTGGGCGGTAAGTTTGCTCAGAGGCCTCTTTATCAGCCTTGAGGTTCTTTTACGTGCCGGCTTTACTTCTCTTCCGAAGGAAGCCATGCTAAAAAAATCCATCGCCCTCCACCGGGTTTGAACCCGCGACCTTGGGAATTAGAGGTTAGCATGATAACCACTACACCACGGAGGACGACTTTGGCAGCGATAGTAAGTTTGTCCTGTATAGAAGGAATACTCTACATTAGGATTAATATTTTAACAACAATTGTGCAATTCAAACAATCATTGATTGAGAGCAGTATAAACTATAGGTCAAGGCGTAGCAAAAATATCATACTTCCCCAGTGCCAGAAACAGCAACCTGGATCACACAACCAAATAACACGTAAAACACAAATGTAAACGTGAGAGGGTGCGGATGAGAGAAGAAGCTGAGAAGGGCTCCAAATGTAATCGCGAAATGCCACCCCTGCTCTCAAAGGGCTTAAGAACCACATGTCAAGTTAGTATTCAGGTCCACTCAGAAGTAATATTAACTTATATTCATTAATCCATTCATCTATATGCATGAAACAACTCACGAACAGGAGTTGAAACTATTTACCCTGAGTTTGAAGAATATTTATCGATGCGCTTCTGATTTTACCGAAATAATCCGAAAATTGAGGCAGTATTTTTAACACTTTAATAGTTTCAATTAAATTATATAGTATGTAAATTCAATAACAGTCCGCCTTGAAGCAATAAGTATGTAATAATTTGTAAAAATGTATGTAACAGTCATTGCAAATGCTTATATTATTGTAAGCATGTTTAATAACGTTATGTGAATACATTAGGTACTTAAATAATGTAAGAGCTGTGAGAATAATAAGTTTAAAGTTGCTAACAATGAGGTAACAATGAGGTAACCTTGAGGCAATGAGTTTGAGAGTTTGAATGCTACTAGTCATGATTAGAGCAACGATAATGTAAATTTTGTGACAGTTTAAAAATAGCCAATCAATAGCCAGAAAAAGCTTTAATTAAATGCAGGTATTCTATTGGACTAGGATTAGTCAATCAGAGACCTGAAGAAGATTACGGGTTTGGACGGTTGAAATATGTTCAGTTACCTACAGATCTTGATAGCAACCAGATGGAAGATGTGTTCTCTAGTGAAATATTACGTATTCGTGTGAAACGAAAACTATGTACAAGCGTTAACAAAGTGGAAGTATTAAATAAAATAACCTCACAGCTCTTGATATCAGTGTAGTGCTATTTAATGTGTGTCAAGGATTTATAAAAAGAAGTGAATTTAAACTTAAAATCTGTGTAAGCCTACATTCTTGTCGCACCACACCCTGCCTAAGAGAAACGTGTCTCTAAAACAATACTGAAGCAGCCGAGACAAAAACATAAATATAAATACTATCTATAGAAGCAGTTTAATAACAAAGTAAATAATAGTTAATATTTTTTTAAACTTGGAGTGTAATATAAAATATACATCTTCAAATCAGTTTTACATACGTAATAGCATATTACGTAACAAACAATCTACTTCAAATTAACGCCCAAAGCGTGGTGCAAATACTGTTACAAACTTCAAATTGGTTCCCGAACGTGAGGCAAAACTCCAACAACAACAACCCCAACGTAAACACAATATCTACTTCAAAACTAAAATTACTGAACTGAAATATATTTCAAGTTGACTGAAAACGTTGCAAAATTATGGATAGCTTATTTGAAGACCTCTTAAAAGGTTGTAATTTTGAGGCTAACCTCTACATATACGGAGATTTAATTATACGTTTAATAGTCCGATTAAATTTGTCAAAACATTTCAGATTTGACTGAAATCAATATCAAAGTTAAGAATTTAGCAATTTTTAAGCGAATTGCTTTTAGTGACATTTGATATAACTCTGTTCCACGTTTCAAATATTGTTGGAATTAATACAAAATTTAGGATGATTTATATGAAGAATCTTATAAAACTTTCAATTTTACACGAATCCTCTGCATGAATTAGTTGAACTATTACACTAGTTTAGATATAAAGTATGCGTACATTTATGAGTTCGTAGTACAAATTTAAAAGCGCCTTATACGGGCCGCCGCTAAAATTATTTTCCGAAATACCTTTAGCACTGTACCAAGTCTGCCGCACTATTTCCGATACAAATGGAATGCTTCTGAAATTTAACAGTATGGGTGCATTTACAATCGTGCTCATCCGTATTTTATTTTGGTAGCTACATTGCATTTTATTGGGCTATAATAAGACCTGTTGCTCATGCAAAAAGTTTTGAACCAGCTATGAAGCCAATTGGCAAGCGCATGGGTTCGTAGACAGTTAAAACTGTTCTTAGAATTCATAGCCTGTCATTCAAAGTTATGTTTTTCTACTGAAATATTTTATATATAGGGAGGAATATAAGTAAATTAGTTCTTTGAAAGGAAAATGGTTTAGTACACGTATGACAAACCCAGCGGGATGGCTCAAGGTGCAACGTCTGTGGCCGGCATTCGGGAAGTCCGGGTTCGATTCCCGGTGGGCGCCCACTCTGACTATGGGGTTTTTTGTGATTTTTCTCTGGTTGCCTAGGCGAATGCTGGGATGGTGTATTCTACCACAATTTCTGCTTTCCCTCATTTCTTGCCATTTCATCTTTCTCCTTTTCACCTTTCAAAGGCAGAGTCTCCTGGGTTCGTAGTTCGTCTGATGGTGGCCAGAGTGCATGGTCGCTTGCGCTTTGGAAATATTTCTCCCCGCCAATGACAGGGCGCGTTGACCTGCCTGCAAGGGCCGCTTCTTCTGCCATCTCGCGGGATCCGCGTCTACTGGCGAGTGCGGGTGTTTCGAACTGGAAATGATAGGGACTTCCGTGTATCTCTGTAATCCCGTCTGCCTGCGGACCTGCGACCACCTGCGGCTCCTTCACTTCATCCCTGCCTCCCCGGGGTGTAGCTACAATAGACCTAGTTGATCACAGTGGTGAGGTGTCCCTCTCCGGTTAATACCTCATACACGGATGGAAAACCTGCCTTCCTTCTTCGAGTTATAGGAAGATTCAACGTGCACTGCAACCACTGAACATCACGCAGAAAATAAACAGAAATTAAGCCGAATGACAATAGGCGACGTGAATATTCTTTTCACCATTTCTGATTTAGTTGGTAGGTTACAGCACGCATAATAAAATATTTTTCTTCGATCGAGGTTTTAAACAGAAAGGTATGCTTTAGTCTTAAAACCAATATGTGCGCAAGACTGCGTTTTGTAAGTTTTCATAAAATAATGCTACTAATAACATAACGTAACATTATTATAGAGAACCCATAAAGAACGAAACGTCTCCTTATTTTTTTCATGAAGCTCAAAAAAAATCGAGCATTATTTGAAACCCGTGCAAAATTCGTTACTAATCACAGCATGCAAAGCAGAATTACAGGAGAAGCACGAGATTAATAAAATTCTTTGTCTTTTTAATATTATTTTATGAAAATGTAAAATGTACCTTGAGAAATACCTATAAATGGGATGCGAACGTTAACTATTTTTACTTTCTTTATTACGTATAGTAGGTAGGGGAAGTATTGCATTCCACCCAAAAATTCGATATCGAGATTTCACCGCAAATACATGTTTTGAGGCCCCCTGAGTCCTAAAACATTTTTAGAGAAAGGTCTGTGTGTGTGTCTGCGAACAGCATAATTCAAAAATGAGCTGATAAGTACCAAACTTGGTATTTAGGTTCAGCATCTTTCAAAGATGCGATACCAATATTTTCAAGAAAATTCTCCTACCCTAGACTACCCTTTACATATAACATTTTTTTAAATTTTGATTGTCTCAAAAATTGTTCTAACGATTTTGATTAAAATATCACATGTTTAAGATGATTTAATGGCAAATGAAATATGTATCTTGAATTTTCTGAATGTCCCCAAAAGTTGTCTTCATTCTGAATGAATTTTACATAACCGGTAAACCTTAAGAGAGACAAAATTTTACTACAAAAATGTAGATCTCGTTAAAACACACAATTTATGTCGTATACATTTTTTGTCGAGTGAACCATTTCTGAAATATTCCTTGTTATTTGTAGGAATTTTCCAATACTTATACTTTCTCTCAAATGGGAATTCGTTATTCGTTTATATGTCCTGAACATGCTAAAAGAATAGATTGGAATGCTCCACATAGCAACCAGCTCTTAAAAGATGTGACTATCGCTTAAAGCCTACCATATTCCCCTTGCACCTATAAGAAAATTAGCAATACGATAGTTTCTGCAAATTTTTATATCGATTAACATGAAGTAGATGGAGAATAAGCGTTTGTAAAAATAGTTTGTACAAGAGCAGAGAATGCCATGTGAACATAAGACATCAGATTTTTTATTTCTCTAATTGGAAAATAAAAATGTTAGTTATATCCATAGGCAATAAGTGTATTATTATTGTTATTGTTATTGTGTAATGTATAATGAGAAAGTACCAAATAAATAAATTATTACTAAATATTGAATAAATCGATTCTAGTTATTAGTCATGTTAGAGAAATATACACACTTAAGGGCACAGCAGCTGAGGAACATCATATAAAATATAGACACATGAGATAGGAAGACATATGAGGAGAAGAAATTTAGATAGACTAACTTGTTCGAGAAAAGGGAGGAAAGGCATAACAGTGTTGGTCTAAGGAAAAACCATGATAAATGGAAAATCCCTGATTGATGATATCTTCATTTTTATCCTCGTTACCTTCAGGAGTTTTCAGCGTACTCCAAAATCTTGAAAGATGTGTGCTATTCCGTCTGCGATATCTTTGCTAATATCGCAAGGTAAAGGAGGTAAAAAAATCCTTCCAAACCACTTGCTATACTTTCGCTATCTCGGGTCTCCAGTAGAACCAAACTTTGCATGTCAATGCTTATCTTATGCTTGAGATTGTTTATTCTAGTTTATTTTTTAACAGAATGTAACTAATAAAATTTGGATCCTCCTCCGTTGCTATATTCCCTTTAAATATAATTTCGGTAAGGATACTCTCAAGTATTTAATATTTTTGTTGTTAAATCACACTTTTCAATAATGCTTAGCGCTATATGCGTATGCTACAATTCTAAATATTTATAATTTAGAAAGTGACGTATAGACCTCCTCTACAGTCTAGTGGCCAGCATGATAGCTTCTAAATGCATCCAGATTTAATTAAACTTTAATTAGAATTATTTTTTCCCCTCTGGAGAGTCTGAAAGTAGGTATGCGAGAATTAATGCTCATTTGTTTCAAAGTTATAAATCCTAATATTAAAACCCAGCTTAATCAATTGAACATTCAAAGCAGTCATTTCAAAGACAGCTGACAATATGACCAAAACTGTTAAAAGGCAGGAACACAAACGAAACATTTAAAAACATCCCAAGTGTAGTACTTAGGTGATTTTTCTCTAGTCATTGTAATTTCACAGCTATCGCTTACTCGTTATACATACATGTAAAAAGTGATTCTACTATCAATTTATTGTGTCTTTGTCCAGTTTTTCACTGGTACTGTTTTAGTGTTCTCAATGTCACTGTTTTGTTTTTATGTAGTTCAACTTCAGTGTCAGTGGGAGTTCACCTCACTAAGATAACTAATTCAATTCTACGTCACTTCACTTCCTCTCGACGTAGCCTCCTCTGCCGGATGGATTACTCGCTTGGGAGTCGAACAGAAGACCTTCACAATCCACCGCTCCGCAGCAGCACCCGTTGCATGCCACAGCAGTCGCCACAAACTCGCTCGGAGAACTGCACTTGATGTCGCACTCACCCGCCAACTCGCTCGCTGACTGACTGACTCAACTCAAATGACACTCCGCTGACTGCTTTCGCGAGAACACTCGCTTATATAGCCAGTGGAACCTTCCAAAGAGCATTCTAGAACTATTTCAACACACGTTCTAGGAATGAAGGGAAAGAAACTTCCAGAAGTAGCTGGTTATCTGCCGATAGCGCGTCCGATGTTTACGCCAGCGAGCAGTACTTATCGTTGTTTTCTCCGACAGCCCGACGCCGACCTCCGATAAACTTGCGTCATAGTCGCTGCGTCACATTATGTTAACCGTTTGGAAAAATTACTCCAAACTATAATACTGGTTTAATTATGCAAAATCATTCCTGAATATGTAAAAAGCCTGTGAACTTATTGTTATATAAATAAGGTTGAAAGTCTTACTTATCATGTCAATGTTTCAAACTGTGGTTTATGTTCAAAAACGTTAAAGCCAGTTCTGAGGAAATAAATTACGAAAATTGTTCCACGTAAACGATTGCACCGGGACGAAATCCATTAATGGGGTATGCCTTTGGTTTTTGAGTACGTACTACACGTACGTAGTTAAAGTGACCCATTCCCCTAGATCGCAATAATGCTTTTCTCTCTATAAGATTTCCACCTTCAGGTAACCAATCTTTGACTCCACTCAGCCACTATCAGCTCTCTATGTGACTGGCCTGAAAAACAATTCCAGGACACAAAACCGAACCAATGAACAATGTTATAATCGTTGTGAAATGAAAGAGTGGTTCGGATACCTCCTCCACCACATACGAGATGTGATCAAAAAGTTTCCGGAATGGCTTCACAACAATGCTGACGCTGAGATTTCCTTAATTCTTACCCAGACTGTACATGCAGCGTTCCTTCCGGATAAAAAATAAGAGGTCACGTGACTTCCGGTGACCATGCAGTGACGAGGTAGACGTTCTGAAGTGAACACGTGTTATGCAGGTGCTGCGATTTTTCCGCGTAGCAGAAATGTCAAATTACGAAGAACAAAGAACGAGCATCACATTTTGCTTGAAACTCAGTTAAAATTCAACAGAGGCCTATGAAATGTTAAGAACAGCTTATGGGGAGGAAGTTATGGGCAAAACGCAAGCATTTGAGTGGTTTTCGAAATTTAAAAGTGGTGTGACAACAGTTACAGATGCAGGTCGTTCGGGGTGAATCTGTTCTAGCAGAACTGATGAAAATTTCTATCAGGTGAGGGGAAATGGTCTTAAATGATAGGCACATAAGAGAACTTTCTGACTCATTAGGACCTCTCCTTTGGAAGTGTTTTGAAGGACAATTTGGACATGAGAAGAATTGCCACCAAGTTCGTGCCCCGCCTGCTTTCAAATGAGCCGTGAGATTGCCTGCACAGATCTTAAAGAACAGCTACAAAATGACCTACAGTTTATGGATAAAATTATTACTAGTGATGAAACATGGATTTATGTGTACGATCCAGAAACGAAGCAACAATCTTCACAATGGAAGAGTCCTTCATCTCCACCCCCGAAAAAGGCCAGGCAAGTCCGATCCAAAGTGAAGTCAATGATGATTGTGTTTTTCTATATTAAAGGCATTGTACATAAGGAATTTGTGCCACGGGGTCAAACAGTGAATCAAGTGTTCTGCAATCAAGTGCTGCAAAGATTAAGGGAGAATGTGTGACACAAACAGTCGGAGAAATGGAGGAATGGTGACTGGTTTCTGCATCATGATAATGCGCCCGCGCACAAAGCCCTTTCTGTTAACCAATTTTTGGATAAAAATAGGATGAATACTGTTCCTCATCCCGCCTATTCTCAATATTTGTCAACAGCAGACTTTTTTCTTTTCCCGGGACTTAAAATGCGGCTCCGAGGACACCGTTTTGAGGACATTGATGTCATCCATCGCGAATCGCAGAAGGCTCTGAACATGTTGAAAGAAGAGGACTTCCGGAGGTGCTTCCAGCAGTGGCAGAAGCGCTGGGACAAGTGTATCAGTTCCCAAGGAGATTACTTCGAGGATGACAGTGCAGATTAGACAAAACGAACTGTTGTGTAGTATTTATGACGTCATTCCGGAAACTTTTTGATCACACCTCGTAATTCGGCCTACTAAGAGGAAGGAGTGAAGAATTATTATTTACAGGTGTCGTTAAACTGGAGACAGCTATCAGAGACATAAAGACGACGTTCAAAGTTATTGTCGGCATCGAACGGCAGTAGGAAACGTGACAGTAAGAAAACCGTAGCATGTGTAGCATAAAAACACAACGTTTAAAGGTATTAAAAGAACAAAAAATAAAAAGTTTCGTCCTTGTTTAAATGTTTTATTACATTTTATTTTTGCTACAAAATTCAACAAATGATTGCCTTAACTGTACACAGCTAGTGAGAATATGGACCACTAGCTTCAATGTTAACCTTCGGAAGTTCGTCATATTTTGGAGGTGGTGAAGTACCTTCACAGTCCAGTGACTAGCATTACGCTGGAAGCAAGAGGTCGCGCTGGCAGCGGGTGGGACTAGAGATGTCAGTACTATTAGGGTCAATGTACAAGACAGACGGATAGGTAGGGAAAACGAACACATACACACTTCTATTAAACCCCTTTTGTTGATTCAAGGTACTTTAAAACCTGTATTTCCGAACAAATGTTCAATTGGAGCATAGTACTCCCTCGACCTAAATACCAAAGCGATAATACTTTTTTACATAACTTGTAACTGAAGTGCGATTTTTTTACGAGTGCTAAGATTTTCATCACCAAAATTTCACGAGTATAAATACTCGTTCCAGAAGTTGCGTACATAATTTTATTTACAAACATAATAAAAATTTAGTTTCGCGAAATCAAAATTAAAATACGTATATTATGAATTTAAGTTTAGGATCCATATTGAGCATAAACAATTAAATAGTATACATAGCGTGTGTTAGAGGAAATTTCTGTTTAAGACACTGAATTTGAAAAATCTGTATTTCTCGCATATGAAACTATTTAGTTACGCTGTGCTTTTTGTTATAGTCGTGAATAAAAAATCCCGTGTGTTACCTTCACATGACTTATTCTGCCCTGTATTGTTTATTGGTGGGTACACAAATTATTTTTATGATAGATTCTGTTTCTGTCTACTTCATTTTAATCGAGATAAACCTTTGCAGAAATGGCTAAATTACACATTTCGTTATAGATACAAAGGGAACAGCGATAGTCAAATGCTTAAGAACAGAACGCTATATGCTGGCCTTGAAATTCCATATTCTTTCCATGCAATCGCGAAGAACATGTTGTTGAGCGAAGGTCTACCAGGGCAAGAGCCTTAGCCCAAGCCCCCCCCCTCCTGAACCCAGAGTTAGCGCCAGCCGAGTGGCTCTCCAACCGTGGGGGTTTACCATGAGGTCAATACCTTGAATCTAAAGAGGGCCCCGCGCTTACGCGAGGATGGAAGTGAACACGCCACTTACACGCGTCATCCCGAAAATGGGGCGACTACCGAAAACCACGGTAGGGCCGACAGCAATCTAGCATACCGTCTACCAATTCTCACTCATGGTCTCACGGGGCGTCTCACAACCAGCCAGGCGTGTCCAATCTCCCATGAGTATCGGGAACCACTGCCCCGCCGAGTCAAACCCAATCCGAACAGTTCCCCATCGTGAGGGGCTCGAATGCTCCCCAGTGTACTTCTAGTAACGTCAGAAGTACCACGAATACTCAGGATCCGCAGCAATCGCGAAGAACAGCTGAATGTTAACAGAATTTTAAAAGAATTAAAAAATATTGAATATGCGAATCATGAACAATGGATATCTCGGAAATGGCTTATGCCACAAAAAAGTTATTTCCAATAAAATGTGCGTTTTAAATCTACTTCTCTGTATGGAGCATTTTGTCTATCACTCAACGTTTACCTTTATATAAAATTATATAAAATTCCTTCCGAATTAATAGGATTTCACACGCTATTCCCAGAAAATTCAAGATACACGTTTTATTTTCCATGTAAATATATTTAATATATATTATTTTAATCAAAATCGTTACAGCCCTTTTTCTAAAATAAAAAAGTCCAAAAATCTTCCATGTAAAGGGTAGTTGGGCGTGAGAGATTTTCTTGAAAACCTTCTTGTCGTATGTTTGGAAGATACTGAACTTAAATACGAAGTTTCATCCTTGACTTTTCATTCTGTTCACCGCCACACACACGGACGTTTTTCTAAAAATGCATTTTACTTTCTCTACTACGTATTGTAAGTAGGGGAATTATTGCATTCCACCCAAGAATTCATACCGATATTTCACTGGAAATACATGTTTTCAGGCTCCTGAATCAAACAAAGCCCTTTTAGAAAAAGGTCCTTGTGTATGTCTGTGAACAGCATAACGAAAGGTCGGATAAATACCAAACGTTATTGGTATTTAGGTTCAGTATCTTTCAAAGATGCGACACGAATATTTTCAAGGAAGTCCCCTACCCCAGATTACCCTTTACATGGAACATTTTTGGAAAATTTTGATTTTCTCAAAAATTGCTCTAACGATTTTGATTAAAATATCATATGTTTAAGGTATTTTCATGGAAAATGAAATGTATATCTTGAGTTTTCTTTGAGTATTCCCTAAATTCCTCTTCATTCTGAATGTCTTTTGCATAGAGAGACAAAATTTTACTACACAAAAAATGTAGATCTCGTCTAAACACACATTTGTTTGTCAGGTGAGCCATTTCCGAGATATTCCTTGTTATTTGTTTGAATTTTCTAATGGTTAAGTTTTTTTCTCAAATGAGAATTCGTTATTCGCCTTTTTTCCGTCCTGGACATGCAAATAGACTGGAATGCTCCACATAGCAACAAGCTCTTAAAAGATTTGACCATCACTTAAAGCCTACGATATTCCCCTTGCACCTACAAGAAAATTAGCAATAAATGCTTATTTCAATTAGCATGAAGTAGATGGAGAATAACCGTTTGTAAAAATAGTTTGTACAAGAGTAGAGAGAGTGATGTGAGTGTAACACAGCAATTTTTTTCAGAGCCCTCAAAACATATATTTCCGGTGAAATCTCGATATCGAAGTTTTGTGTGAAATGAAAGGAAAATACCTTCTCTAACTACTACGTATGGTAGAGAAAGTAAAAAGGCGTATGTAATATTAGCCAATGAAATTCTTGTGAAATCTTCATCATTAGAAAATGTCGAGTCGCTGCAAATCGAGAGGATATTACTTTTTCTTCTACCTTCTTTATAAACAGGCTTCTCCTTTGAGGCAGTATTTTTAACATTTAAATGATTGTAGTCTGATTATGTAATACATAAATTCAATAACAGCCTGCCTTAAAGAAATATGTGTATGTAACAATATATAAAAAGTGTATATTACAGTCATTATATATGTTTATATTATTGTATACATGTTTAATAATGTTATGTGAATGTATTACGTAATTGAATAATGTAGGAGCTGTGAGAAATAGATTCAAAAGTTGCTAACAATGAGGTAACCTTGAGGCAATAATGATTTTGAAAGTATAATAATGCTACTTGTGATTCTTAGAAGCAATAATGTAATTTTTGTGACAGTTTATAAAATAGCCAATCAACAACCAGAAAAAGTTTTAGTTAAATGAAGGTATTCTATTGGACTAGGATTTAGCCAATCAGAAACTAAAATGAAGCAAAAGTTACAAAGTCAGTTGCTTGTAGACAGTGTTTCTAACCGGACGCGAAATGCGTCCTCGAGAAGTTTAATACGTATTTAGGGTGAGACAAAAATAGTTTGTTAAAAAGTGCAAGTAATTAACAAAAGAATCTCACAGCTCTTTATATCAGTGAAGTGTTATTTAAATCGTGTCAAGCATTAATAAATGGAGTGAAGAAAAACTTAAAATCTTTGTAAGCCTACATTCGTCAGTTGCACCACTCCCTGCTAAGATATTCATGTCTCTAAAAATATAAATACTGACGCAGCAAACATAAATATCTAATATTTAAAGAAACAGTCAAATTACAAAGTTAATATTTTTTTTTAAACTTGGGGCGAAGGATACCGGAAACTACTGCAAGTACGGCTCCCCAACAGTCGAAATATAATACATCTTCTTCAAACTGGCTTTCCATACGTAGCAGCAACAAACCGGCTCCCAACGCGTGGGGCAAATAACAATACAACCAACCCCACTTCACCTTTAAGTGCTGATGACGGAAGTGCTGAAGAAGGCTTGGTGACGCGTTGCGTTTATATAGTTGCTAGCCACCCTCAAGCTGAACTTGAAGTTTCTTGTCACTGGCTGTCAACAGAAACAGGTGTTCTCTTTCTGAGAAGTACGATACACCTGCATGTGCCAGTTTAGATCTTGTGTCACTCGCTTGTGTAGCGGACTGTACAAACACAAATCCGTTCCAGAGATTTGGGAACCACAACCGGCAAGTCTCAACTTTGTGGCGGGCGCACATACAGAGCTTGTGTTCATTTGTAACCTAGCTTTCTCATGCCGACATCAAAAACCCAAATGCAGACTGCGCCATTTCTCAAAAGTTGAGAGAACAGGCTTTGTGGCATGTATGCCGACAGATGATGCAGTGCATGAATAAATACTATGCTTCCTCAAGTTATATCGACTTGTGTGTGCACTATGTGTCATTCTCGATGCTAACATTTGAAATCGAGAGTATCTGAATTAAATGTGCGATAAATGCAGGATGCGAAATCCAGCTGTATAATTTTCAGAGCACAGTAGTGATTATTCTAAACTTAGAGTAAATACTATCATTCCTGGCAGAGAAACAGCTAT
The DNA here is from genome assembly GCA_030765065.1 of Deroplatys truncata. NCBI lineage: Eukaryota > Metazoa > Arthropoda > Insecta > Mantodea > Mantidae > Deroplatys > Deroplatys truncata. The sequence goes on along the minus strand of CM060979.1, from coordinate 58,369,742 downwards.
TCTTGTTTTGTTCCATTATTTAGTCTCTTCTTTCTTCCTTCTCTTCTCTTGTCTCAACGACTTCTGCATCTGTTACTTTTCCGGTGATAACGAGAATATGATATAACTGACTACCTGATATTTCCGTTCTAAAGCACAATTCAGATTAAAAACAAATATACGAATCGTGTTTTTAAAGTACAGTTTTAATATTTTGCCAGTGCATTCGCGATTTTGAACATGCGCGATCACCTCTTCCATTCATTAGTAAGCCAGACGAGCTGTAAGTGATCGTCACTTTGTGTTTTCCTGTTGTTAGAGCGTTCCGAAATGTTTAAAACAATCGAAAGACTGTGAAATCACATCAGTGATTTGTTTCTGAATGCGAGAAATGTTACACCAGCAAACATTCATCGCCAATTGTGAGGTTTATGGGGAAGCAATAATGAGTGACAATGCCCTGCCACACCAGCTAAACAAACTCAGGATCTGATCGCAAACTTTGGTTAAGAACAAATCGACCACCCTCCCTACAGTCCGGATTTGGCACCAAGCGATTTTCATGTGTTTCAACGACGATGATATTGTGAAGCAAGAAGTGTAGACTTGACCTTCATCTCAGTTGGCATCATTCTTTGACGAAGGCATACAAAAACTGGTTTCCCCAATGACAAGCGCCTGAATAACGGCAGTGACTATGTGCAGAAGTAGTGCAAGGTAGTGAATGATGACAAAGTATTTGGAAAATAATGTTCTGTTAATTTTTTAAACAATATCAGTACTTACTTTAAAAAAAGCCTCGTACTATAGGAGATGATTTGCACAGCGGCATCGTGTGAGGCCCGCATTCGGAAGGTCCCAGGTTCGATTCCGTGGATCGGCCACTCTGACTTGGAATTTTTTCGAGGTTTTCCCACGTGGAAGGCGAATGCTGGAATAGTTTCTCTTCTACCAGGTCCATGTAACACCCTTTCCCCATCCATCCGGAGATCAGATAGAACAGAAATAAGGAAAGCAGTTACATTAATTTCTGAGCATGGTCATTTCAGAAAACATCCAATTAAAGTAGGGCTCTCAAAGGATAACCCCATTGTAGAATGTGCAAAGAGGATGAGAAAACTGCCTCGCACATCCTCTTTGGCTGTCCTTTCCTGACTTGCACTTTCCTAACCAGAGAAGATTTAGGAAAGGATCCTGACATTGGTATCAAGATACTGCAACTTGTTCAGGGAACAGATTTTGGGAAACAATGAAAGTATCCTTTCTAATGGGGTTGCACAATAAGCCTTTTAGGCTGACGTGCGGGAAGTCTATAAAACTCCAACAAAAACCGCGTAATCTAATTTCCTCTTCATCGTTGCCTGCTTCATCATTTCTTTTCATTTGTTTCACCTTCATTTATTTCAGGGTTGTAGGACGAGCGACGGCGATTAGTGCGTGTCGGCTGGACGGTGAAGATGGCGCGGTGTAAAGGGTTCTCCCTGACGATTGGAGGGTTGGCTGGTGCCCCTTCCTGGGGACTCAATCCCAGGATCAGGAGTGATGTCATTTTGCAATCGTTAGGGACCCCGCTCTTGGTAGAACGCATCATCATATGGACCTGGTCACCCTTCCTCCCACGAATCACATAAGTCACAAAAGACCTACAATGGCCTACGTGCGGTGCTGAGCTCCAGTGGCTGAGGTACCCACCGCCTGACTGATCCTAATCCTAAAGACGATGTTTAAACTTAAATTGAGCCGAGAGAAATGGCTCAGCTGGGTGCTTTCGTAGTTACCCTGGTGGCTGAGCAAATTTTGGGATGGATTCTCAAATAGTTGGATTTTCCTCTCCCTCATTTTCTCTGCTTTCAATATTTTCTTCTCGGGGTATCAGGATTGGACGCGGTAGACCGCAGTGTTGACGAATGGCGGTAGATGCGTTCTGAAGAAAAGTTTCTACCCTAGCCTTTGGCATAGAACCGTCTGCCCAAGTCTGCCCGTTTGGATGAGCATTGAGGAGTGACTGGCGTCAGACTGCAATACCTGAAAGCGTTAGGGACTTCACCTACGTTATCCCTGCCGCCACTAGATCTTGCAGCTGTATACAATTATATTTATCGAATATTGTGCTTAGCGATAGGCAGGATTGGCGTGTATCTGTCAGCACTAAGCAATAATTGCACTCCTTGTCGAAAATTCCTTTAGAGTGTTATCCATTACTTACATCATTTTTATGACACAATGTCCTCCTTTCAAAGGTTTAGGTTCTTTTAAGTGTATTCAATAACTTTGGCTGTATTTCGTTTGTATGTGTGATGGATAATATTTATTTTAATTAAAATGAAATAAATTAACTTCCTTTTTTGCCAAGGTGTACCCTAGTCATTATTCAAGCTTTAACAGTTGTCAGATGCTTTATGTGGAGACGAAGATAAAACTGGAAAATTGGGAAGATGCTGCCCTTGGACAGTGTTTGATTCAGATAACATATAACTCTCCATGAGAAAAACAGGAATTCCTTTAAATCAATGCATAAACTGTTACAATTAGACTCTAATAATTGCTGATAGCCATGATCGTATTCAATCTTTCCACATTTTTAATAAAAGCTGTTGATCTGCTATCCAAATTACATTTGGCCATCTTAGTAGCTAAAGATAAATTTTCCGTTTTAAAGCCACGATTATTGTTTTCTTCAAAAATTCTTTGCACCGGCTTTAGAACAAACTTCATATACTTTGCTATTTCTTTACTGCAGTTAGTGTTTCATGGGCTCAGCCCAATTTATAACATTCAAATTGCTTGCTGTACCCTTCCTGAGAATTTCAGAATTTTTCGCCCAGTATTGCCCTTAAAGGATTCATCAATTATGCTTCCAAGCCTTGTACCAATTTGCCGAACTTATGATGCGATATTTGTTTCAGAGTAATTAACTAAAAACACATCAGTTATTCACCCATAAACTAAAGTTACAGAAACGTATTGGCTATCATTCTTTTATGTTTGTAGATTGAATCATTATTTTATGTTAAGGCATTTTAATACTGAAGTTTAAGACCTTAAATGCAGCATTTCGGGGCAACTCAGAATTTCCTTTCAAATCCAGTACATTTTAAACACAGTTTGGTTAAAAATTTTGTATAGAAAATTTATTTTCCTTCTTTCTCTTCTTACTTTCTTCCTTTTAGGTATTAGGCTTTTGGATTCGTTAAGAACTCACTGCCGTTTTCTCACGTTTTACTGTTTTAAGACTGATAGTTAAGGTCAGTTTCGGTATATAGTTGTTCTCTGTGGAATGAAGACATCGTCTCCAGTTTTATGTGCGCTATAAAATGTTATCATTTGATACATCCGTGTGTTCAAATGGTAATTACATAATATTTAAAAAACTTAAGTTGAGATATATGTCAATTTGAAAGCAGCAGTGAGGTGTAGATATGGATATTCCAAACGGCTTTAGGAAGCGCCAAGAGATGGCAGAGAAATGAAAGTCCTTAGTTAAGACTTCAGTTTAGGTATCCAATATTTAATGCCACTTATCTGAACTTGGTTACCCATAAGAAACTGACATTTAATAGTGGAGAAAAACATAAAAAGTTTTAAACAGTGCAGTTTAAATTTGTACTGTATACCTACGTTCCAAACTATATGAAAAAACTACAGCAATCTGTAGTTGTTAGTATCACACCTGTACTTTTATACTACTCATAAAGTGTTTATGACACATCCCAGTGTAAAATAATGGTAGCTTATGTGTTACATTTCTATTATTTGTATATATGGTATATCACTTCTTGTGCATTGTGTTATTAGGCACTAATTCCTGCTCTTTCTCTTCCCTTTGACTGTATATCTATGTTTCACTTCTGTTTAGTAAAATAATTACTGCCATTACCTTTTAAATATGCACAGGAAATTAGCAGTGAACCCAGAAGAGAAAGAACTTGAGTTCTATTGGTGCTCGATGTTTTCTGTCTCTTCACTGGCCCTATAGTTTGAGTGTAGACAACTTGATAGTAGCTGGCTAATTTCGTATATTTTCGTGCGCATACATATAACGAGATGTAATATGATAAAATGCAAATACCCAGAAAATTCTGTTTTTTCGTCGTAAAGTTTTATGCAACTTAACTGTAGAAAAATACAGTGATAAGTTCCCAGTCGTGGGACAGATGCACGTTATTATTAATTGTTACCATAACAAAAGTTACCGGAATTTTATAATATCTAAAATGCCTTGTGTGGGCAATATTTTACTTCTTTTTTCAAATGTTACTCCAATTTCTGTACATCGCAATAAAAGGAAGACACTGTTTATTTATAAAAGTATCCCCAGTAATAAAAAGCTGCTTAATTTTTATTTTAAAAAACTATGATGCACTAATTTTGGAATGAAAAGGTTAGATAAAAAGCTGTAGAATAGGGCTAGACTAACAAAATATTTGACAGACACTTTTATGTACTTAGCTAAAACCAATAAAAGTTTGAGATTTTTTATTGAAGGTTTATTTAAGGTGGTTTTGGCTACATGGTCTTATCACGACCTGTTATCATAAAACTGAATTATGAATATTAATTTACAATTACACAAACATAATAAATCAGAAGGTGTGGCATCTTCTTGAGCATATTGGTCTGTTAACTGCATTGGGAAGATGCCGGCTTGTTATCTACATCTCCTGAACTGTGGACAGTCTATAAGGACGTGCTGAAGGGTTAGAGGAATGTTAGAACTGATACAGTTTGAAGATTGGTCCTTAGTGAGAAGACAGCAGTGCGTTAGTTTGGAGTGCCCAATTCTAAGCCGGGTGATGATAACTTCATCTCTTCTTTTGAGAGTTCCGGAATTCAGAAAAGGTTTTGTGCAGTCTGAGTGAGCTTCATGCTGTTGATTGATGACCATTTCAATTTCTATTTTTGCATGTACATGTGTTTAATAAAACTGATGACGTTTTGGTGTGGTCCATGGTGAATCACTGACGGATGATTAGTGCTTCTTTTGCAGCTAAACATCCTGTCATCTGCTGTTTTGTTACCTTTTGTGCCAATGTGAGAGGGAGTCCATCAAAGGATACCTTTTTATCAGTCTTATTTATACTGTAGCTTAACATTCTGATTTTATAGATAAGTACATAGTTTCATTCAGAGTTTTGGTTGGCAAGTGGTGAAGATGGTATAGTGGTTTTTAGTGGATGAATTAGTTATATATGGAAGGGTTTCCTTAATGGCGAATGCTTCCCAAGAGAAAATTATAAAAACTGAGGCAAGCTGTAGAGCATTATCTGATCAAGATATACTATGACGCACCCCTTCCTTCTTTGGAAGCTGATGTATCAGTGAAAATGTTCTTGGAAGGGTTATATTTGTCCAGTAAAGAGCTGCACATTTGCTTGAGGATACAAGAAGGTTTTTAAGATTTTAAGTGAGATGAAAGTTGGGTATCAAACGGTGGACTATGTGTATGCCAGTAGGATGTGGTGCAACCAATATAGCTGGGATAGATCAAAGGGATTTTAAAATCGATTTCTTTCAGGCATTGGAGAATTCTAGTGTAAAACGGACTGCTATGTCATTCTGTTGGCATCCGATAAGGTTAGTATAGTGGAAAGACACAGCTATGCATTTTATGAGATGGATGTGAGGCAAACTTTATGGCATATAGGCTTAGTATTTAAAGGCGGTTCATATGCTTCTATTTGGAGGCTTGAGATTGGACTGGCAACACCAGACTTAGGGCCGTCAAGGGTTTTGAGAGTATTTTATTCATTCCAGTACATTTACATAATAAAAACTGATATTTAAGCAACTATGCAAAGCTTAAAGTTTGAAACTTAGTATACTGTAGTTGTGTGTAATACCTGGTACACATTATGACCATATTTCGGCCATAATACATTATGCACATCTTTGAAAAGTTCAAAGGTCAACCCCTTAAGGCGTTTAAGAACGGTTATGAAACGTTTATCAGTATTTGAGCTCATTAATTCTCTTTGCCTCTATCATAAATTTATAAAAGGTGATTTGGTGTGTTTTTCCTTTAAAGAATCCAAAACTATAAAATTCTAATGCTATTTACACTTACAACCGAAACTCTGAAACTTGATTTAACTTTCAGATTTCGAAAATTTACTACGTACATACAATGTGCTTCTAATTACATTTAAATGTTGTCAGCATATCAGCAAGTCTTAGGTAACACTACTGGCTGAGCTGTATGTATCTGAAACAACATATAACAGCACATTTCTTGACTAGTGTGTTTTGTTTAATATAACACTAATACCTGCTAATCAGTTATTGCCAACGTTATCTCAAATGAAGCAAATTGGCACATATATTAATTAGTCAATTTCTTTTCTTCCACTACTCCAACCCCTCCCAAGCAGTGCATAAAGATTTTCAGAACAAGTAGTTATTTATTTTCAGGCTTTATTCGCATGGTTGCATAGATGTTTTCTTTTTCTTGAACACTGGGTACCCTAATGGTCACATTTCGTCATTGTTTATTCTCCTTTTTTGGTAGATGACGTACTTCCGTGCTATTCTTGAAAAACTTATTTCATATGGAGTATCATTAATATATGAAGCTTCTTAGAACTACAGAGAGAGAGAGAGAGAGAGAGCGAGCAAGCGAGAGGCAGAGATAGAATTCATCCTCATTTTATCATTCGTGTTTTTCTCTCTCTCTTCCTTTTCCCTCCCTCTTTTTAACTCTTGAACATTCACACTATTTGGAGGAACTAGTGAAGTTCGAAAGGTGCAGGTGAGAAGATTTTAATCTTCTTTTATGTAGGGGCACTTCATTTAAGCAGCTTTTGAGGGGACAAAAACAAAGAGCTTTGCTTTCTGAGAGAGTCTGGTGTTGACATATCAACTCTTAGGTATACTTCTCAATAGAACCTTAATGCACACTAGTGTAAAGCTTTGAAGCGAAACAGAACATGACCTTTCAGTTTAAGGCGAAGATATATCTAACTATACTAGTTTTAACTGCATGTCTGTGTTTAGTATGTGTGTTGAAAGAATCAACTATGTTATCTCACTGTAATTTCATGTCTGTTTACCATGCCTTTTTAAATTAATTTAAAATGTTTGTCTCTTTGTTTTTAAAAATGTTTTAAATATGTTTTTACCTTGTATCATCATTAAATGTTCAATACTGTTTTAAGTTTTCAAATATTACAAGACATAGAAAAGCAGATAAGTTAAATTGTTGAATAAATGCTTATAAGTATGATTTTTTAATCTCTTATAGCTACGTTTCTGTACTATTTTTCAACTTCACTAAGTTAGCTTAAAGTACAAAATAACGTTCGCAATTTTAATAGTATGCACAAAAATTCCTGCTTGTAACAATATTTTCTGAAGTTGAAAAATAAATCGGAGAAATTTGGCATTAACCTATGCAGATGCTAATAAATCATAATAAATTCCTTTCTTAAGAGATGTTAAGAGTGATAGAAGGGATTTAAATGGTTTTTGTAGCGTTACTAATACACTAAGAAACAATGTATGGCAAATGACTACACATGTGAAGTTTTTCACTATTTTTGTCGAATTGCAGCATATCCCCCTTAAAATTACTTTTAATAAATACAGAACATTCTTAGCAAAAGTAATATATTTTAAAAGTTTCAAAATGAATTATACTTGCGCTTTTCAAAGCTCACAAACATTATCTCTCAAATCTCTTGCGCATACTTGCTATTGTTCAAGAATTAGCTTTGTAGAAAGCTGTAAATTATTTTAAAGTAAAAGTCACTAATTAAATTTACCAATTATTATATTAAAAAAGCAAAATTGTACGCATACACACAGGATAAAATTTCGCGTGTGCTCGTTTTATGGAGAAACCAAAGCTAAAGACTTAAACCATCAGATATTCAATCGGTAACAAAATTATTTCCCGGGTCTGAGATGTTAGTTTTCTTAGCCACATTATATACACATCAGTATGTATACTTTTATCTCTATTTCGTGCAGCCTTTCCTGAGTTAACACAAGGAGTTATTTAATTCCATTTTGCTCACATAAGAACCCTTGTATTCACGATATTATAGAAAATGTTCCCGCTAGGAATGTTATACAAAACGTTACAAAACACGTTATACAAAACAACCACTATTATAATCAGGGAGAGGGGTTTTAGTAAGTAAACCATCGAGTTAGGAACGCATCGAGGGTTGGTGGCGAGGGAAGGTGAGAGCGACTGCGACCTTGCAGAGTTCATTGTGAACAAATATGATGAACAGTTGAAGACACTAGCCCCTGCTTCAAAAGTAGGTACAAAGAGCGCCAAAGAAAATCTCACTGCACCTCGCGTCTATGTTACAGTATTTATCGTACGTGGCCTTGCGAAGCCATGGCCATTTCATTGGTTGCTTTAGACCACGGTGCAACGGTGCACCACTCTTTCTGCTAAATATTTACACCAATAACCACAGTAAAGGTTACAAAATGACGTAGAAACGAATTATATCTTTACGTCTCGATCGCATTGGCTAAAAGAAAACGGGTAGAATAGTGCAGGACACACCTTTGAAAGGGTAAAAAGGTAAGGGGAAAACTTGATGAGCGCCCAGGTTAGCGAAATGCAGAATGTGTAGTGTGAGAATATTTTTCAGCGCGTGCAAAATAAAGCTTGAATGGTATTCATTAAATATATAGCAAGGCGCTTTATAACTAAAAATAAACAGAACTGTATCCTCACAGTGATACCAATGCTTGTTGCCGCATAGAAGCAAACATAACTAATAGTAAATAAATAAAGCAACATGTTTTCCCTCGAATTCAAACTATATTTGGTTAATGTACCTTTACTAACATATTGCTGATCATAGGCATTCAACAGGATTATAGACAAAAATATAACCCAATTTTATTGCCATGATATGTATGTCATATTCCGTAAATCATATACATATATTTATCTCTACTAAACATGATCAGTGAATTATAACAAAAGAATAATTTGCATTTAGTAAACGAATATCATCATCTGCGGATGTTTTACGGGGAGTGCCCACTTTCTGACGAGTATGTAGACCGTCTTCCCCACTTTTCTGGAATATTTTTATCGAGTAATTTACTATAAAAACACTTTTATGCACTGCCGTTGCAATTGCTGTAATAGTGCGACCAGCCTCCCACTTACCCACGATACGTCCACGAGTAATTTTGCTAGTATACGGCATGACTGGTTCTAAGACAAAAATATTTTGATTTCAATAACACCAGAAAAAAGCAAAGGCATCAATGTTCCCTCTTTTCCCCCTTATTGCTGTGTTATCAAACCACCACGCTCTGCGATAGGTAAGGTGAAGGACACGCCTCAAAAGACCCCAGAAAACGATACAAAATCTTCAGGATTAAGGAATAGTATTAAAAGAAAGGAAGCAATGAGGTTTAGCTATTGAAAGTGTGCGATTAGTTTATGAAAGCTACGAAACAAGCATTTTAAAAGCTGTACATTTTTTTAAAGCAGTATCCGCTCTTATTAGTGATGACACAGATCCTCGAAAAATTCTGATGTGTAGTTTGAGACTGAGGGGACTGAAAGTTTATTTTCTTCGTTGTTCCTTTCCAATAATGTCACGTTCCTTGTGTTTCATTGAACTACAATGTTTAACATTATGTTTAAACGTCTTTTCAGCTCTGTGTTGCATTTGATGCTTTCGCCATTTTGCTGGTGTTCTCTACCACATTCCGCCACAAATTATGCTAATTGTGATGTATAAACTCTTTTTGCTTTATGAATATTACCACGTAATCCATTGGTGTATATTATGCAGCAAATAAATGAAACAGTCGCAAAAACCGGCTGCCAAGGAGGAGAGGAGTGTGTGCATCAAGTAACTACGTCATCTATACTCCGTGCGGTAACAAAATTGCTCTGTTTTCTTACTAAAAGCCCTCTGCCTGGTTATAAGGTATCTCAGACGTAAACAATAATTTTAATAACACACAACAAAATTTTCTCTTAACATGCAGAAAGCTGCCAGAACTCAATTGATACCTATCGCCTTTTGCCGTGAGCTTGAGAACGAACCTGTAGGTGTAGAAATGTCACCTAGCCCAAGGTTACTGAGCTTGCATATGGTCTTACTCTAGATTCAATGCATTAAAATCCTACAATTTGTTGAATTGTGTGGTTCCATTCTCTTCATTACGGATGGATTGGTTTCTCATACTTCGTTTTCCGCCGCTTTTATTTCATTGAATATTTTTGCAAAAAGGCCAATTTGCTTTTAATATAACTGTGTAAAATAAAATTATGTTCCGAATGTTTTTCTACTTCTGAAAGTATTTGCTCTGCGTTTGAGTGCGTGTTTACGTTTCAGCGGTTTCCCTTTATTCCCATCCTTCATCTGTGCCTACCATTCCATTCCCCTTCAGCCGATTCCCACTCATCCATCATCCGTGATATTTCAGACCTCCAGGGTGTTCTATGCCGACCCCGTTTCCTTCTGCCCGCCGGAGACCAGGATGTTTGACCATCTCTCCTCATCCATCCTTCTTGCGTGATCATACCACTGAAGTTTTCGACTTTCAGTTCTTTCAGTCGCTGGTCCATTATCCTTCTAATATCTTCGCTCCTTGTCTTCTCCTAACCTGGAAAGTCTGGCCTCCCTCCGTATTCCATCCATTTCAACTTCTGTATCTTGCCTTTTTGACCCTGCAATAAATTCCAGTCTTTTGCCCCATAAGTCAATATATTTTATATTGTGACCTCAAGAATTCTCTTTTTTGTTTGCATTGTTATTGCCCTACTCCATAATACTACATTCACTCTCTTTATTGCTCCTTTACCCTGCATCATTCTATAATCTGCATCCTCTTTACAGTCTCCAGACTCATGAAGCACTGATCCCAAATATTTAAATTATGTCACCGAATTAATTATTCCTTGTGTTAATTTAATTTTTCTTCCATTTCCACCTATTACTAGGTATTCAGTTGTACTCATTAACTTTCAGTCCACCTGCTTCAAAGGCTCCAAGGAGTTTCCTTTCCCTAAATTTCACATCTTCACATCTTCACAACACTGTGCGATTATCATCTGATCTTGTACAACTGAAATTCCCATTCCTGGACATGAGTTATTCCCTATTTCAGTATCTGCTGGGTATTTATTTTAAAAAGGTAGGAGATATGCTACAGCCTTGTCTCAATTCTTTGGTTATTTGAAAAGTTCGTGATAATCTCTTTTGTATCTTAGCGGCAGCTTGGCAATTTTTATACATCCTCTGAATTGATGCTATTGGGAGCAAACTAACACCAACTCCCTTCTGTTCCCAAGTAATATTATTTTAAGGATTGTTCTGTAATGTAAGGTTTCCTTTAAAAATAGTGTGATAGTTTAAGGCGAATTGAATTTCAAACATTTCTTCAATAGCTAAACAAGAGATCACATTAAGTGGCATTAGCAGCTTCATAATAAACAAAGAGGCGAAAAAGAATAATTGTTTTAAAAATAATGATGTTAAAGTACAAGGCGTGTTTTTAAAGTAAGTGCTGTGTTAATATTTTGCCACCGAAGTTACAATTTTGAGCATGCGCGATCAGGAAGCCAGACGCGGCTGTGAGCGATCGTAACCTATGTTTTGTTGTCGTTAGAGCGTTTCAAAATATTCAAAACTATCGAATGAGCCGCCGGGTGTGAAGTCAGATCATTGATTCGCTTTTTGAACATTAATCGCCAATTGTGTGAGGTTTATGGGGAAACAGTGGTGAAATACAGAGAGAGCCAAAAAACTACGAACCTGTTACGTGGTGTTTTTCCTGCCCACGTCCTCGGCGCTCGTTGCCGTCTGCCGCTATCATAGAAAGGCGCGGATGAAAGCATACAATATTTCTAAAACTACTTTTAAACGCTTTGATTACCTACTTTAAGAAAGGAGATGCTAAAGCTGGCCACCGTCGTTGTCCATACCTTTTGGCACCTCTTTAGGAAACCATCCATCACTCGCCGTAGTTCACGTTGAGAAATGCTGCCAATTTCCTAGCGGATATTTTGTTTTAATTCTTACAGGGTGTGTGGGTTTGTCCTGTACACTTTGTTTTAATTTACTCCAGAGATAGAAATCGCAGAGGGTCAGGGGGTTAGACGGGGGACCGAGGGGGCCACAAAACTATACTAATAATTCTGTCCTCAAACGCAATTTCAATTGTTCTCATCGAAATATTGGCTGTATAATCTGTTGCAGAGTCTAGTTGAAAAAAGAGTTATAGGGCCAATTATTTTCGAGGCAATAGTTGAAGCTCATGCATACGTGAATATAATTTTTCCCCCTGTTTTTAGAGAATTAACAGCCAGGAAGCGTGATTTTGCCTTTTTTCAAAAATACGCTACAACAGCTGTTACAGCCAGTATTTCGATGAGAACAATTGAAAGTGTGTGTGTGTGTGTGTGTGCGTGTGTGTGTGTGTATGTGTGAGGACAGAATTATTAGTAGAGATTTGTGGCCCCCTCGGTCCCCCGACCAAACCCCCTGTGATTTCTATCTCTGGGGTACTTTAAAACATAAAGTGTACAAGACAAACCCACACACCCTGGACGAATTAAAACAGACAAAAATGTATGGACAAGCACAGTGGCCATTTTCAGCATCTCCTTTCATAAAGTTGGTAAGTAAAGCCTTTAAAAGTAGTTTTAAAAATGATGTATGGTTTCATCCGCGCCTTTCTATGATAGCGGTAGACGGTAATAGCGCCGAGGACGTGGATAGGAAAAATACCGGGCAGCCGGTTCGTAGTTTTTTGGCTCTCCCTGTAGTTAGGAAGTGAGTTAGACAGTTTAACTAAGGTCGTGAAAATATGCATGATGAGCGGGCGACCGTCTGTGATCACGGATGATCGGAAGAAAACATTGCACCAAGCGATTTTCATCTGTTTCTTCATCTAAAGAAATTGCTTGGTGAAAAACATTTCAACGACAGTAACGTGAAACACGAAATACAGACTTGGCTCTTGCAGGCGGCATCATTCTTTGATGAAGACTTACCAAAACTAGTTTCCCGTTATGACAAGAGCTAAATAATGGCGGTGACTATATGGTGAAATAGAGTGAGATGTTACTTTTTAAAAAAGTATCGGTACTTACTTTAAAAACAAGCCTCGTAGATCAATCTTCGTTCTTCCGTAAAGCATTAGTTCTGAAGTAATTAAGCCACTAACGGAAAATGAAACTATTTACCGTGCCGATTCTTCAGCAGCTGAGGTTTAATTATCACTACAACAAAGCCATGTTTCATGAACGCACCCTATCTCATTAATTTCGCAATCCATGGAAAAACTCAGTGTTGCATAAGAAAGAATTTGCATTTTTATCACATGCTCTGCTCGTCTCGTAATCACAAATGACTGCTTTATTTCTTGGTTGAACGTTAGCGGAAGGCTGCGAATAATCATTTTTCCTGCTTCGGGCTACTGCTCCTTTCACGGGGAACAAAGAGACGAATAAGCAATTGGCAATTTTATCCGTAGACTTCGCGAAGTAATACACGTTTAACGAGCTAAAGGCAAAATGGTAAAAAAAAAGAACCGGAAAATATGAACTGTAAACTTTTACAGCACTTTGGCCATCTCATATCGTACATGTTAATACTAGATCAAAATCTGATGTGTTACACAAACTATTTTTACAAACGCTTATTCTCCATATGCCTCATGTTAATCGAGATGTTAATCTTATTGCTAATTTTCATGTAGATGCAACGGGAATTGGTAGGTTTTAAGCGTTTAAGAGCTGGTTGCTATGTGGAGTATTCCATTCTCTTTGCATTACCAGGACAAGAAAAAAAATCTGATGTGTTACACTCACATGACTTTCTCTCTCTTGTAAAACTATTTTTACAAACGCTTATTCGCTATATGCTTCATGTTAATCGAGATGTTAATCTTATTGCTAATTTTCTTGTAGGTGCAACGGGAATATGGTAGACTTTAAGCGATGGTCAAATATTTTAAGAGCTGGTTGCTATGTGGAGTATTCCATTCTCTTTGTATGTCCAGGACATAAAAAATGAATAACGAATTCCCATTTTATAAAAAGTATAAGTATTGGAAAATTTAAGGGAATAACAAGCAATATCTCGAAAATGGTTCACTCATTAAAAAATTTGATGTGTTACACTCACATGACTTTCTCTACTCTTGTACAAAGTATTTTTACAAACGCTTATTCTCCATCTAGTTCATGTTAATTGAGATAAACATTTGCAGACCCTATCTTATTGCTAATTTTCTTGTAGATGTAGGGGAAAATATATTTACAAGAGCAATATAGAAAAACAGTAGCCATTAAGCACATACATATCTCTTAATAGCTGGTTGCTAGGTGCAGCACCATTCCCTTTGCCACAGATTAATACTCTTTGCATATCCAAGACAAAAAAATGAATAACGAATTCCCAATTGAGAAAATAAGTATTGAAAAATTTAAGGGAATAACAAGCAATATCTCGAAAGTGGTTCACTCAACAAGAAAAATGTATATGACATAAATTGTGTATTTTAACGCGATCTACATTTTTTGTGTAGTAACATTTTGTCTATCTCTTATGGTTTACTAGTTATGCAAAAGTCGTTCACAATAAAGAATACTTTTGGATACATTCCCAGAAAATTCAAGATATACATTTTATTTACCATAAAAATATCTTAAACATATGATATTTTAATCAAAATCGTTAGAGCCATTTTTGAGAAAATTAAAATTTTCGAAAAATGTTCCATGTAAAGGGTGATCTGGGGTGAGGGGATTTTCTTGAAAACCTTCGTGTCGCATCTCTGGAAGATACTGAACCTAAATACCAAGTTTGTTGTTTATCCGACTGTTCGTTTCTGAGTTATGCTGTTCACAGACACACACACACACACACGGACATGTTTCCAAAAATGCTTTTTTGGGATTCAGGGGGTCTCAAAACATGTATTTCCGGTGAAATCTCGGTATCAAATTTTTGGGTGGAATGCAATACTTCCCCTACTTACTATACGTAGTAGAGAAAGTAAAAAGGAAACTTGCTCAGCACTTTCCACGGTCAGTGATACATTCTCAACTCTGCTGTATACAACTAATAAATGTTTGCACTCTGCACCATTTTAAGACTCATTGTATAATATTTAAAACAGCTATTGCTGGACGCAGTTTCGGAATAATTTTACTTCTACAGGATGTAACACTCAAACATATGATATGCAACAACTACACTTATTTATCAAATCATTAATACTTCTTTTCACAGGCTATTCCACAAATAAATCATTGAGAATCTATTACTGGTTAAACCGAGCAAGGTAGTACCACTGTAACGTGTGCGACTCGCATTCGAAAGGTTCCGGGATCGATCTCCGGTGACCTCCCGCTCTGATCAATGGGTTTTTCGTGGTTTCCCCGGGTCGGCAGCGAATGTTAGGGAGATTCATTATCTACCATGACTCTCGTGCCCCTCATTTCCTGTACCCATCATTTCCTTGCCATCTGTTTCAGGATTTCAGGACCAGGAGACGGCGTTCAGCGGGTTGCGGCTGGGCGGTGGCAATGCACTCTTTAGAGGTTTCATCCCAGGCGTCGTTGTTGGACTGCTAAGTTAGATCTCGCCTCCGAGCGGGTTCCACACCAGGGTATTTGGTGTCTTGTGGGTGGTTGCGGGCGGCGTCGGATGCGTTCGACCTGGAAACGTTAGGGAATCCGTGCATGTTTTCTTCCGTCGTCATCCGGATCTGGTCGCCTTTCGGGTGTCTACCCTCGTTCCTCCCTCCCATTGGTCATGATAGAAGCAAAAAGGGCTGTTGCGGCTTACTTGCGGTGCTCTGCCCCGGTTGCGGACCACACCGTTCATCCGCATCTTTATCTTCATTACCGGTTAATCGCATAAGGACGGCGCCGTGGCCGAGTGGTTAGACCGCTCGCTTCCCCCGGAGGCGGCCCAGGTGGACGAAGCGGCGTCTGGGCAGGTTTTGTTCGGGTTCTCCGATTTCCCCCGCCACTCATTCCACCAATAGCTACATCATCTTTCCTTTCATCCATTTCGCCTTCATTTCATATCATGTACTTCCTCACTCTCATACATGGCCTGGAGCCGATCCCGCGTTGCGGGTTCTTCATTCCCTGATTCAATGTTCATCCACTCCTCAACAGGCCTTTGACCCTAAGGTTGTAGGTCCTAGGAGATGTAAGCCCTACATACGTGGAGGATAAACCGACTATGTAAGCAAGTAATCGCAATAAATAATCACCTGGTACACCAAGTCTGTAAAAAGTTAAAGCGAAGATCAGCTCTTTGGTATCACATACCCTTTGTATGAGCTTGTGGGAAATAACGGAATCGCAACTTAGTGTACTGCTTAAAATGTGGAAGGATTCAAAAGAACAACTATAAATATTATAATGTTTGACTTAAATCGAATGTATTAACGAGGTCTTATTTTTCCTTGGCTATCTGTTAAGTTTTTGCAATTGTATAAAGCTCAATAAGATGCAGAGCACCTCAAAGAATTTTGACAAAAGATTGAAGATAAGTATTATTTGTTATGCTAGTATCTCACCTTATAGCGTAACAAGAACAAAATAAAAGTAAGGCATGGAAAGGATTGTTTGTGATGGAAAATTTTCTCAAACTCTCACCTTGCCTCTGACTTAGGCTATAAGGTATACATCGGAGGGGCACACCTCGCGCATTGTGACCTATGCGAGATCTACTGCGACTACCGCACCCCAGGAGGAGAGGATGAAGTGAATGAACCACAAGAGCTACAGTTCGCAGGCAGACAGGCACAGAGACGAGCTGAAGACCTAAAAGTTCTCTCTCAAAGACCCATCCCACCACTATGACTGTCCATAGAGAACAATAAACATCTGTAGAATCAGGCAACCCACTAGTCTTCACGGGGAATTCTGAAGCAAGCACACCTCATCTGGTTGCCGGGTCATAGTGGCATAGAGGGAAATGAAAAAGCTGATAAACTTGCAAGACAAGGAGCAGCTTCACAATCTATTGAACCAGAGCCAGTTCTATGAACAGCTTGATGTTTAGTAAGAGAGGTTATTAAGAACTGGTCCAAAGTATAACATAATAAAACCTGACGTAAAATTCCAGGAAACGAACATGTTAAACTATTTATTAGAAAACCATGTAAGTAAAGCGCTGAAAGCTTAATTAAATGTAACAGACCAGCGAGAACAATTCTTGCATTTCTCACACGATATGCTCCTATGAAAAAGGATCTTAACACGATGGCAGTGTTTCGGGGTAACTTAGATTGCAGATTGTGCAAGAAAGAAATTGAAATAACCCAGCCCATTATATGCCCTTGTTCAGCCTTGGCTTACAAGAGATATATTGTTTTGGAAAAATGTTTTTAAAACATGAAGAATTTGAAACCAAGTGTGTTAAGAGGCTATATTTCCTTTGTAAAGGAAGCAGGCATAATGAATTGGTTTTAAAACGATACAGCCAGCACAATAAGCCCTAATGGTGAAGTACGTCCGAAGCAATAACGGAAATCTGTATCGAATAAGACAAGGTAAGACAAGACACCTGAAACATGAGAATGAAACGAAACGAATGGGAAATGAGGGAAAGAAAGTTGCGGTTGATGAGAAACCACCCAAGCATTTGCCTATCGACCAGGCAAACAACGAAAAACCCAAGGTTAGAGAGAGCGGGCAACGAGAATCGAAATCGGGACCTCAGCCAGCCACTCAGTTGGGATAACATATAAATATAGCATATTGCAAATATTTCATGTTTAAAGTTTACATTATTTGTTAACAAACTGGCTCGTGGACTCTTCTCCAAAGTATCACGTTTTTATTATCTACTTGCACTGAAGGCTTTTGAATAACCTTTCTATAAAAATCAGCTAGAAAGAGTTCAATTGTTTGTTTTAAACTTATCAGCGCTTGGGTATGAACAGACAGAATTGAAGAAATGAACTGAAAATATATGTACTTCAATTATAGAATCATTTTCTTTAACATTGCATACCTGTACAAATAAAACGTCTTAAATTTTGTAAACATTAGGGAAAAATCACAAACTCGGTGTTTCTTTTTTTTTTTTTGGCTTTAAAATAGGTTGTATTTTCCACAAAGCGCACAAAGAAAGAAGCAAGCACACAAACAAACAAACGACTGTAGAGTAGTTTTGCCAATTAATTGCTGAGGCGTGGTCTAAAACACATACACTGGCACATATTGCCAAAATTAAAGCTTCTAAAATGTTAAATTGCACATTCGTTTTCTCCCAAAATTTAAAACGAGTGAACAAAATGTTTGTATGAGATAAGCACACGCTCTCCCGAGTTGCAGAAGCAAAATATTGGAAAACCGGCTTAAAATTAATAGGATGATGTTAAAGCGGAGGGATCCCAACTTCTGTGGTAGCTTATATATGCTTTTGTTAGTATTTTCTCTTTTACTTACCGAGAATTTCAACTTGATTAATTTAGAACGTACAACTAGGCTGCAGAAGTTGACCAAGATAACTGAAGGGACGATATTATCGGAGGTAGACTGCCATGATGCTTATTTATCGACATTTTATGCGCTTGCAGTTCTCTTAACAGTAATTTAATTTCAGCTTGTTTGTCGTTTTATCAGGCTGTTTCGAGACCAGTGACCGGAATGAGTGAAGTAACAGAAAAATAAACTTTGAAGGTTTTGATACTGATCGAAATATGCCAAGCGGTAGTGCCTCTCTCTCGCAACTGCGAAGTCACGAGTTCAATCCGCTGCACGGGAAAGCTGGTTCTTTCATTCAATGTGCCGTGCCAGCGCTCTGGCTTCACTTCTTAAATTTGCATTCATTAAACCTGTACAGAAAATATAACAAAATTAACTCTTACCTCATAGCAAATGCTGTAAATATGGTTCTTCCGCAGCTAAAGAAGCATTGTACTAAGTAAACACATGTAGATTGATACGATTTAGCTTGGCCAGTGTAATGTTTCGTATTTCAGTTCGTATGTTTTCTTTAAGCTTTTCCAATGTGTGAGGATTTGTTTGGTATACTTTGTCCTTCAGGCTACCCCACAGACGTTAGATCTGGGAAGCACCAATCACTCTATCATCAAACACTTCCATAATTGTATCCAGAATCCTCTGCAGTATGAGCAATTGCGGAATCTTGCTGAAACTAGGAATATGATTTTTCTTCTTCTGTTTGAGCCAACTATGACTCTTTTTTCAAGGAGTAGCTGTTTTAGCAGATATGACCGCAGTTGCTTAACGCCTATGGAATGATGAACTACAATTTTCGGCCCCTGCTCGAAACTACATCGGCAGCCCGATTAACAATCAGTAACCGACTGCACCAAATACCAACAGCACTTACCAGGTTGTGCCCTCTCCGCCAGCATAGATAGCGCTTATGCAGTGTCCACGTCATCATCACCTGACCTTTCCGGTGCCCCTCGAGCGATACGCTCTGACGAAGAAGACAGTGTGTAGCAGACTTAGTTCTCGACGACCAGTGAAGGAGGACTTTCTTGAACTTTGTGTCTGGGAGCGACCATCTCTACACTTTTTGGCCTTGTCTAAATTTATACACATATTTTTCGGCGTAAGTAAACTTCTAAATTATTTCTAGTGCTTGGAGCGGTATTTAAATCTTATCGAAGCGAGTTCATTGGAATATCACCACGTGTTAAATTCTATTTAAATGGCAAACATTTGTGTGAAAAGAACAAAGCAAAAATGCTATGCATTTCAAT
This sequence comes from Deroplatys truncata, assembly GCA_030765065.1. Taxonomy (NCBI): domain Eukaryota; kingdom Metazoa; phylum Arthropoda; class Insecta; order Mantodea; family Mantidae; genus Deroplatys; species Deroplatys truncata. The sequence continues at coordinate 58,350,062 of CM060979.1, read as the reverse complement.
TGTAATTTATTAATGTTTCTAGATTTGAATGTAAATATGTTCAGTGATTTGGGGGCTGCAAGAATTATTAGTTTCATTTAGAGTTGTATTAAATCCTTACTTCATTTTCCTTTAACTTCATGTGTAGTACAAAGAGTATTACTCTGGAGGAATGTTTTATTTCAATGCATTCTAGAATGGGTCCGGCATTTTATCCTTTTAGTTAACTTTTTTATTAAAAATTTTGTGGCATTCTATGCATTGACTATATTTAAATGGTTTTCCAAGAATGTTACACGTTATCTGAATGAAATTGGGGCGATTATGTCATTTCGATGTCGCTTTTCATTTACCGTATTCTCGTAAAAAAATTGGACCGACTATGCGTGTTGCGCTTATCCCACACCAAACCCAATTTTCCTATAATAAAGACGGAATTCCTCTGCACAATGTGGATTTACATAATACCAATAATGCGCATTTTGAGTGTTCAAATGTCCCGTTAAATGTAGCTATGCCTTGTCTGTAAAGAACACAACATGAGGATCGATTAATCCTTCAGTCACTGATGCCAGAAACAACTTTCAATAACACACCAGAATCACCTGGTTTTAAATTATGAACACGCATGCATTTGTAACGTTTTAACAATTTTACTGCTGTACGTGCAGAAGTCGCTCAAACCACAACTGTGTGCTAACTTCGATAGTGATTTTCGTGGCGAACGTTCCGCATTTGTTATGAGGGAAGAGTTAATTTTGTTATTTTTTATGTACAGGTTTACAGGAATACAGTTTTAAGAAGCGAAGATAAGAGTGCTGGCATGGGCGGCTATGGCATGTGGTGCAACCTAGACGCAAAACCCCATGCGTGCGGTCAGGTTTTATACCATAGACTCTGTAGTTTAAACCGGAAGTCCACCGTGGTGTAGTGGTCACCAGCTAGCCTCTAACACTGCGGTCGCGGAGGGCAACGGATTTTTTGGGGGGTATAAAAATGCGTGGCATGGCTTCCTTCAGAAGCAAACCAGTGGTCCTGTATGATGCTTGTTCGCCTTAAAATAACCTCATAATTTGAGAAAAAATATGTCCCCGAGAAAACTTTGTCAGCCATTTCACGCAAAACACGCCCTGCCTCTACTCTTGAATCATTTATTAGGCGTTGAGCAAATCCTCGTCACTGCGGGCTCTGTAGGCAGACATCAGGTACTAGAACATATTTGATTACAGACGATATCGTTATAAGTCCCTCCTATGCTACATAGTCGGGGCTATAGGAACAGTAAGGAGATAAGATTTAAATATTTCATCAACAGATTAAAGCTTATAAACGAGAACTAAAAGGTACAAGAACACAGAAAATATAAGCACAAGATTTTGTGCAATTGACGTCATCTGCGAACCTACAGGAAATCTGATGCAGTTAAGAGGAAATTAACCGCACTATGCTGGCAATATTAACTTATTCAAACAGCTGTTATCTCTAGAACTACTCAAGATATCACTTTGAAATTTTTATCATCATCATCACGGTTTTTGTGTATGTCTGCGTCTTCCGTATTCTCAGTCTGCAAGCTTCTCTTTCCCCTCATAGGTTCTCAGGATTGCTTTTCTCATTCATGTATTTTTGGCTGTGCCTCTCTTCTTTCTACCCGAAGGATTCCATCTAAAGATCTCCTTTGGTAGTCTTTCCTCCCCATCCTTTCACATAACCATACGTTTTTTTTCTTTCTTTCTTTCTTTCTTTCTTTCTTTCTTTCTTTCTTTCTTTTATTTCGTCTGTTATAGTGTGTTGCATTTCATTTAATCCCTAATTCCATTTCTAATAATTTTGTTTCGATCGTTTTGAAATTGTTACAGCAAAATATACAATATTTTTAAGCAAATTGACCCAAATGTATAAATAACTATATATCAGAAAGAAGGATACGACTTTTCCAAAAAAATTTATTTTTTAAGTTATTTTTAAGCGAAATAGCTTCTTTTGACAAAACTACTACACATATGTGGTTCAAAGTGGGTGCGTTTTAATGACTGGCATGTCTTCATTGTGTGTATAAAATTTCAGTTGTAGTGTCATACAAAATTGAGGCATTTATTACATAAATGTAGTTTTGAGAAAAGGTAAACATGTAAACACTTGTTATTGTATATTACATACGAATTCAAATCCATCTGCACAATAATCAGCAACCGCCACCATGTCTTCCTTCTCCTGTTGGATCTGGCTGCTTTAAATGTATTTTTCATTGCAAACTCTGCCTTAGCAGTTCTTATACTATCCAAGTAGCTTAATATCGTCACTGCGTTCTTTCCAATTTTCACATCGAAATGTTCCAGTACACTAACTCTGCCTATGTTTACCACGTTAAATATAATAACAGTGTTGCGAATCTATCAACTATGAAGCTTAAATATAGCTAAAATATCTAAATATCAGCTGATTAGTACCAACACTTCCAAAGTTATGATATATTTTTACTTTCTCTACTACGTATAGCAAGTAGTGGAAATATTGTATTCCACCCAAAAATTCGATACTGATATTTCACCGAAAATGCATGTTTTGAGACCCCTTGAATCCAAAAAAGAATTTTTGGAAACATGTCCGTGTGTGTGTGTGTGTGTGTGTGTGTGTGTGTGCGCGCGCGCGCGCCTGTCTCTGTGAACAGCATAACTCAGAAATGAACAGTCGGATAAACACCAAACTTGGTATTTAGGTTCAGTATCTTCCAAAGATGCAACACAAAGGTTTTCAAGAAAATCCCCCACCCCAGATTACCCTTTACATGCAACATTTTTCGAAAATGTTAATTTTCTCAAAAATGGCTGTAAAGACTTTGATTAAAATATCATATGTTTAAGATATTTTTATGATAAATGAAATGTATATTTCGAATTTTCTGGGAATGTCTCCAAAAGTGTTCTTCGTTCTGAACGACATTTGCATTACTGGTAAACCATAAGAGTTAGACAAAATTTTACTACACAAAAAATTTAGTTCGCGTTAAAATACACAATTTATGACATATATATTTTTTTGGTTGGGTGAACCATTTTCGAGATATTGCTTGTTATTCCCTTAAATTTTCCAATTTTTCCAATTTCCCTTAAATTTTTCTCAAATTCGTTATTCATTTTTTGTCCTGGTAATGCAAAGAGAATGGAATACTCCACATAGCAACCAGCCCTTAAAATATTTGACTATCGCTTAAAGCCTACCAATTCGCCTTGCATCTACAAGAACATTAGCAATAAGATTAACCTCTCGATATCTCGATTAACATGAAGCATATGGAGAATAAGCGTTTTTAAAAATAGTTTGTACAAGAGTAGAGAAATTCATGTGAGTGTAACACATCAGATTTTTTTTGAAATGCTGCATAGTACCTATTCTATCTTACTTTTAAATTCCTAATGTAATGACAAAAAATGCCACATTTTGGCCAAAATTATCAGCTAATTTCCCCTTAAAATAACGTTACATAAGCAAAATATTTTCCTGCGCCTAAAGTTGTCCGATGTCTGCTCTATTAGGGAAAGGGAATTGCAAGAAGCGACTACATCCAATGTTACACAGTGAATTACATGCGCTTTTCCCGGAGTTAGTTTCAAAATCTAGGATCACAAAATCGTAGAAAAATTATAGGAGAAAACCAAGTATAGAAAAGAAGAGATATAACAATAAAATTAAACACTTCTAATTTGTAACAATTTCTGTATATTTCATTTTCATACCGAATATGTGCATCGTTATGATTTTTCACAAGAATTGGAGCGAAAATAAAAAGATAAACACATAGCACTATTTTGTTTATAACCTAAAAGCACTCTTGTTTTTCTTTACGTTCCTGATTCTTCTCCCATCCTTTCTTTTTTCCTTCTAAAACACATTAGAAATCCTGCTTCCTCTGCATTTGAGGCCGTCCATTTCCCGCTTTCCAGAGGTTCGTTAAGCCTAGTTTTGATAATATATTGTCACCATCTGTTCTTAGATGGATCACTGGGAAGAGACTAGTCATAATAAAATGGTGACATATTGTTGAAACAGCGTTCAGGTTAGAAATTGGTACCGAAGATAATGGACACGGGAAACAAGGGAGTTTAGAAAACTTTGGATGCTACAGGGTTTTTCTTTTTTTAAAGTTCCCTTGTTTACCCAGTTTATGATTACTGTGCTTTACTGTTTACCGCTTATTACCGCAATTACACACACAAACACCATTGCCCATGGCGGTACTTGAACCCACGACCTTCAGCTTGGCGGAGCGCCGAAGCTATACGCCCCAGCGTCCTCAGGTTTGCTCAATAATGTTCCGAAAATGCAGGGTTATTCAAAAAGAAGGAACAGACTTTAAATATTTATTTCTAATGAACGACAATAGATAGGAACGCATACAACACGTCATTGAATAGAGGAAATTTCAAAGTTTTAAGCCCCTACCTATTAGTTCCATTCAGTGCCTACAGCCTCGCTGAGTTTGTTTACAAGAAAATGGCAACGCCACAGGAAAATACGTTTTTTGTGCTGCAGTATGCAAAGAGTGAATCCATTGTTTCATTGCAGCGTGCATTTCGTTGCAAGTTCAACAAAGAGCCACCTCGTCATAAAAAATTTACAATTGATACAACAAATTTGTAGAAGATGGTTGCGTATGCAAACGGAAAGGCACTGGTCGTCCTCGCATAACAAATGGTGCTCATTTTGAACTTTCCTATAATCAGTGATGTATCGCATGTGTCGCCATCTATTGTCGGTAATTAGAAATAAATATTTAAAGTCTGTTCATTCTTTTTGAATAACCCTGTATATTCGGCCAAAACTTTTGCATATCAGTGGGTAGGAAACAAACCTGAATGTATTAGAAAAATATTATTAAGATTAGGCAATGAAATCAAAATTATAGTACTGGTATTCTATACAACCTAAGTTTTAGGTACAGATTGGGTCTAAGTGACTGTTAATGAGGGCTGCATAGGAGCAAACAACCTATATATACATAAAATAAAGTGGTAACTGAAAGCATCTACCTTTATACTTACAACTTCGCAGAGTTTAACATAATATGGCGATTTTTTTAAATTCTTACGAAACAGAAATCGTTTTGCTTTATCATTTCTGTAGTCGAACAGCATTTTGAAGAAGTTATTTTGTTGTAGGAGTTTGCACCATGTATGAAAAGCCAATTTGAAGTTGTTTGTATTGTAGGAGTTATATCGTATTTCGACTGTTGGGGAGCCGAACTTGTAGTAGTTGCAACCGCACGTATAGTAAACAGTTTCCGGTAGCCTTTGTCCCAAATGTACTTTCAGGTGGCCTTTGCTCCAAGTTTAAAAAAATATTAACTTTATAATTTAACTGTTGCTTTAAATATTATATATTTATGTTTGCCTCCGCTGCGTCAGTATTTGTTAGAGACACGTTTCTCTCAGCAGGGTTTTGGTGCGACAAGAATGTAGGCTTACACAGATTATAATTTTACTTCACTCCTTTTATTTAATACTTGATACGATTTAAATAACACTTCGCTGATATAGAGAGCTGTGAGATTCTTTTTATTAATTAATTATACTTTTTAACACGTAAAACTATTTTTGTCTCGCAGGAATACGTATTAAATCTCTCGAGGACACTTTTTGCGTCTCGTTACAATCACTGTCTGCAGGCAACTGACAAGATTTCTAGCGCCTAAACTTGTAAATTTATGTATTTAAAGTCTCTGATTGACTATTCCTAATCCAATAGAATACCTTCATTTAACTAAAGCTTTTTCTGGTTGTTGATTGGCTATTTTTAAACTGTCTCAAAATTTACATTATTGTTGCTCCAAGAATGACTAGTAGTATTGTTAAACTTTCAAATTCATTATTGCCTCAAGGTTACCTCATTGTTACCTCATTGTTAGCAACTTTTAACTTATTATTCTCATAGCTCCTACATTATTAAATTACGTAATATATTCACATAACATTATTACATATGGATACAATAATATAAACAGATGCAATGACTGTTACATACATTTTACAAATTATTATATACACATATTGCTTCAAGGTGGTCTGTTATTGAATTTACATATTACATAATTAGACTGAAACTATATAAGTGTTGAAAATACTGCCTCAAATTTTCCCTTTTACAACAAATTATTTTATCTCAAATTATATTATATATCCCATATCTGGAAAAGTTTTATATTGTGGGAAATAGTTTTATTATGTTTGGTATAATGCCATACATGGGCCGTACAGGAAAGTCCTAGTGCAAATGTTGCAGGGGAATGAAGCAAATTTCAGTTTCTTCATCAAGAATGCTATGACAAATAGAGATTGGCCAGTCGGAACTAATCGCAGAGGTATGCTGTCATACGACTGACAATCCATGGATACCATCACAAACTGTGTAGAAAATTCCATCAACCAGATGGGAACTGCATGTGCAAATACTGTGGACAGGAATGTGAACCGTGTCTCTACACGTGTGTAAAAATGGGTATGCTTGCTGAATAAATTTGAATACGGCACAACATAGCGCATTCATTGAATAGTCTTTCAAATCCAGTAGTTATTATTAATTATTTATTCCCAAAACAATTACCTCAGAGTCTACCGCCGTGGCGTGAAAGTAGTGAGTCCGTCTTACATTCAAGAGGTCCTGAGTTCGACTCTGGGTTGGGATGAGTTACATGGATAAGATTTTTCTCTGATTTTTGAAGAAGTATTTTATTAGCCGCACACATGGAAGCCAATTTGAAGAACGTATTCTCTTTTACGTTGTTTGCAACACGCTTTGGGCGTCAATTTGAAGTAGTTTGTATTGTAGTAGTTGTATTATATTTCAACTGTTGGGGAACCGAACCTGAAATTCGTTGCTACCACACGTATATTAAACAGTTTTCGGTAGCCTTCGTCCCAAATGTACTTTCAGGTGGCCTTTGCCCCAAGTTTAAAAAAATATTAACTTTGTAATTTGGCTGTTTCTTTATATATTATATATTTATGTTTGTCTCGCTGCGTCAGTAATATTGTTAGAGACATGGATGTCTTGGCAGGGTTGTGGTGCAACAAGAATGTAGGCTTACACAGATTATAATTTTACTTCACTTCTTTTATTAATGCTTGATACGATTTAAATAATACTTCACTGATATAGAGAGCTGTGAGATTCTTTTCATTAATTAATTACACTTTTTTAGCACGTAAACTTATTTTTCGTCTCACACGAATACATATTATATTTCTTGAGGACACTTTTTGCATCTGGTTAGTAACGCTGTCTGCAGGCAACTGAACTCTAAATTTTTAAAATTTTCTCCTTTTCAGTTTCTGATTGGCTAATCCTACTCCAATAGAATACCTTCATTTAACTAAAGCTTTTTCTGGTTGTTAATTGGCTATTTTATAAACTGTCACTAAAATTACATTATTGCTTCCAAGAATCAGTAGTAGTATTGTTAAACTCTCTAACTCATTATTGCCTCAAAGTTACCTCATTGTTAGCAACGTTTAACCTATTATTCTCACAGTTCCTACATTATTAAATTACGTATTACATTCACATAACATTATTAAACATGGATACAATAATATAAACATTTACAATGACTGTAATATACACCTTTTATATATAGTTACATACACATATTGCTTTAAGGCGGGCTGTTATTGAATTATATATTATATAATTAGACTGAACTCATTTAAGTGTTAAAAATACTGCCTCACTTTTCAACTTGGAGACTACAGTCTCTATGGATTCCGGTTTCATCTATCATTTCACCCACTTCATTTACGGTCCGATATGCCCTATTTTATTAAAGGACATTAAATTGGCAATTAAAAAAACTTTTAAAGCTAAATTTTAAAATTAATGATATCAACAGGGCTACAAATGATTAAATTCCCTCTCACCTACGTAGAGTAGGTAGAGGAAGCTTTTTTCTTCATTTATATGCCACCTTAACATCTAGGTCACATCGGCGGTTTTTGTCTTTGGAACTATTTCTCATGGCAGTGTCGTTCACTCGTTTATGTTTGTGTTTATCTTTGAGTTGTCTTTAATTCACACTCTCTTTCATACTTCCTTACTCTAGGGAGATGAGCCGTACTCTTTGCCTCAAATTTGATGGTACTATCTCGAAGTTGCATCCATTTAGATAACCTTTAATGTTACCTGCCTGTTGTTGAGTTCTATGATGTCTTCCAGCTTGTTCCGCATTGCCTTGTCCGCCAGTTGCTTTAGATGTATGAGTTCTTTGTCTCGGGTGTGCGCGAGTATAATATGAAAGGATAATATCAGTTTAGTTACCGGATAAATTTTAATGTGGACTCAAATATTCTGTTTGAAAAGAGTCGCTGGCTGCTGAATAGAATTAAACTATTTCTATAATAATAATGAAGAGAAGCGTCAGTTGCCGTTATTCGCAGAAATGTTACTCGGAAAGATCTCTCGCAATATGCTCTAAATCTAACTCAAGCGCTTAGAAATTTTGATGATCAGAGCATTTTATAACAATGTTTGATAGTACAGGAAAGACTTAATCATAAAGAGTCTTGGCTAGATAAGATAAAGGAAACCTAATGAAAATAGGAGAGTTAAAGAAATATTACAAATAGATTTCTGGAAAGAAATTAGGACAAGAATTGAGGATATGGAAAAACAAGATTTATCAGCGAGGTTTATATTTAAGAGCTCACTTAGATTATATAGAAAAATGAAGGTAGTGTGAAGCAGGGAAAAGTATGTTGATACAGGTGATAAAACAGCAAGAGCAGGATTTGCATGAGCTAGGACAGGGGTAGTGAATTTGAAAGGTTTGAGAAAAGAGATTCATTTGGAGAAATGCCCACTATGCCACCGAAAAGTCAAAGAGTGGCATATAGTTTTAGAGTGTGAAGAAGCGAGGTTGCTTAGAAAGAGGATAGGGAAGAGAGAATGACTAAATTTACCAATAGAAATTCAAGCTAAAAGATTAGTAAATATAAAATCTAGGAAAAATATAATAGAAGTAGGAAACTTTTTGGGCAGAGTAGGAGCAAAATGGATGAGGAAAATTAGCAAGGAAGAGGTAAATGAGTATTAAATTACAGTATTTTTTATTTGATATGTTGCAAGTAGGACCCAACTGCTCCACAACCTCAAGGTTTGAGTTTTTTGGGGTCCAAGGAAAAGCAACTCAAGGTAGAGTTAGTTTTGGAGATTAAATAAAGTGATAATTGTACTTTTAGATTAGGAGGAATGCTGGCTACCAGTATTCCCTGCTGGATACCAGTAGTTAAGAAGTTAGTTTTTTAATGTTCTATTTTATTGTTATTTTTAGTAATTAGATTAAGAACAAATTTGTAAACTGGTTGTAGTAAATTTGTACAATTAAGTGGGTTAATAAATACCATACTATACTAAACCAAGCGCGTCACTGGACGCTGCACAAAGAAAAATTAAATAAAACCATAAGAGTCGCCACACAAGCAAGACACAGAAAGAATAATTAAGTAAGTTTGATTTTGAACGCACGCTCTTTTCTTAACTTAAGCCCCGCCTACCATTCACGCGGTCCAATCTCAAAACTCTACGTATGCGTAACTGACACTGTTGCTAACTGTGTCTCCTCGAATCTTAGAATTGTATACCTTTTCTATTTTACAGAAATACGTGATTTTACAAACTCAACTCAACCTTGAATACACCTTTGGTTTAACGCGTTCGCTACTCAGCTGTTACTAATGAATTTGCTTAACATGACTCGCTAATGACCTTTTTCTCCAAATCTTTTCACTCAGACTTATTACATTACACAGTGATTCATTATACAAAAATTGTTTATTGAAATTATTTCTTTATCCTACTATCATTTCTTTGTTTAATTATTTATATCTTCCTGTCAATAATTACGGTATCAGATGATAGGGAATAATCCTGGCAAAAAAAAAGTCCCACCCTCTAGCCGGGAATCGAAAACGGTCATCTGGCTTAGGAGGCTAGCATACTAACCACCAGATTAATAGATAGTCAGTGTATATTGTATTCCACCCAAAATATCGATATTAAGATTTCATTGAAATACACGTTTTGAGGTTTCTTGAATCTAAGAAAGGGCATTTTAGGGAAAAATTCCTGTGTGTGTCAAAACGAAAAATCGAAATGCTTGTGAATTTTCTTCATTCTGAATGAATACTTTATAGTCTTGTATACCTGGTGAACCATAAGACAATAACAAAAGCTTACTACACGAAAAATATAAGTACAGCTAAAACACATAATTTATGTCAAATAATTTTGTGTGGTATTAACCATTTCCAAAAGGATTTTTGTTATTGGTTTGAGTATTCCAATAATTTATTGTACGTTTTAAAGAGTTAAGCCAGCATTCATTTGTTTCTCGTGCTGTCGTACACAGTATGAAATTTTAAATTCAGCATAATATACCGACTCACTTTTTAAAGATTTGTCTTTCGCTTCAGCGATGCCTACAACAAAATTAGTAGTGAAACCATATCTGAAAATGTTTATCTCGAATGACATTAAAAAGAGAGAAAAATATGCTGTAGTAGGATTCGTGTATTGAACAGGTAAAAGTAAACGACAACGGACACAGAAAGCCATGTGAATATAACAGCAATTATTTAAATACGAATTTCAATGAAAATTAACATCAAAATACTTTTATATTTACATCACAAATAAGAAATTCCAATATTCCTTATTGAACTAAAAAAATTTTTATAGGCAATATTTATTTATTTATTTATTTATTTATTTAAGGTCCAAGCTTCGCTGCGGTAACAAGGACAGGTCTTGCCATGGTCTTATTTAGGAGACTGAGGGTACATTTTTGAACTAAAGAAGGTTTCATTATACTGTTCGTATGCCAGAAGATTTATTGAATTTAAAGATTCTTTGTGATACGTCTAGATGAGGTAAAAAGGAAAGTTTAAAACCAAGGTATTTAAATTCATTAACCCTTTCTAAAATGTTGCCATTTATACAAATTTTGCTGCGTACAGGTTCTTTTCCACAGAATTCCATTACTTTTGTTTTCGCTTTGGATACTTCCATGTAATACATTGGGCTATTAATGTTAATTATAGATTGATCGTTATAAATCATCCTCTGAAGTGGCTAGCAAGACCAAAAAATGTGGAAAACTCGGGGCATCTAGGATTAAATGTCGATTTATAGTAATATGACCATGCCTTGCCTTTCTAAATTCTCGTATTATCGCATTCATGAAAATATTGAATAACACAGGTGAGAGAAGACATCTTTGTTTGACACCGGTAAAAATGTTTAACCGATTGGAGATTCTCGCATCAAATTTATCAGAAATTAAAGTTTCCTGTTATAGATTAAAAAATTGTAAATTATTTGCTGTGGTTTGTTATAACGCACTAATATTTATATAAGTTTACTTCGGTTTACATGATCTAACGCTTTTTTTAAATTCGATAAATGCTCTATATGTTTCTATATTAAATTCTCGATGCTTCCCTATCAAAGCTTCATTGTGAAGTATCCATCACAGATCTCCCTTTCCTAAATGCAATTTGCTCTTCTCCCTAAATGCCTTCATAATATGGATGTTTAATTTATGTTTTATTAAGATGGAGAAAATTTTACAACCAGTGAACCTTATGAAAATTTGATGAAAATAGAATTACTGTCAGATTATGCGCCGAACAACAGGATGCAGTAAATCAACGAAATCCTACGAGAACTTGGAATAGAACCTGCCATACAGTCTATACATAAATATCAAGAAAAATTGTTCCAGCACGTCAAGGGGATGCTCATAAGCAGGATTCCCGAGCGACCTTGAACTACAGACCATCAGGCAAAAGATCACTGGGTCGCACTATGAAGAGAGAATTTTATCAGAGCGGAAAGTCCTGTTTGGATTATTATTATTATTATTATTATTATTATTATAATTTATATTGATAGTTTTGACTATGGAACAATTGCTTATCGGCGGTGACATTTACTTGATTACATCTGTGTTAATGGTTTTTATTTTATGTTAACTTGTTTTTTTTCCTTGTTACGTTTTAATTAAATAATAAAGTGCATGCACACACATTCACACTCATATTCCAAACTGGGAATAATGAGCCAAATAAGAATTCCCACCTTTCAGTCAGAAATATAGCCAAGAACATTATTTTCCAAATACTTCATTATCATTCATTACCATGTACTTTACACTACTTCTCCACATAGTCCCGCCGTTACTCAGGCACTTGTAACTGGGAACCAGTTTTTGTATGCCTTTCTCAAAGAATGATGCCGCCTGTGATGAAAGACAAGTCTATACTTCTTGTTTTACAACATCATCGTTATTGAAATGTTTTCCACCAAGGGATTTCTTCAGATGAAGAAACAGATGAAAAGCACTTGGTGCCAAATCCGGACTGCTGGGAGGGTGATCGAATTGTTCTCGTCAAATGATGGGATTGGATTTTGAGTTTGATTGTGTGTGGTCGTACATCTGTGAACATGTTATAAACGAAAACTCATTTTGTTTCCCCATAATCCTCCCACAGTTGACGAATCAGTGATCTAACTTAACAGTAGGCGGATCGTTACATTGTTTTGAACATTTCGAAACGCTCTTAAAACAGGAAAACACAAAGTTGCGATTGGTGCCGGCTGCGTCTGCAGCGCTACAACGGCAAAATATTAAAACGGTACTTGCTTTGAAGACACGCCTCGTAACTATCTAGTGGCAATCTTACCTCAAATTTAAATTAAGTTTTATTTATGAACGCTCTTTTACTGCTGTGGTTCTTAGCGTCCCATTCTATATGGGGCAGGAAAGACCGATAATTTTTCTCAGAGGCCTCTTTATCAGGCTTGAGGTTCTTTTACGTGCCGTAAATCTACGACATGGGACGACCGGCTTTACATCCCTTCCGAAGGAAGCCATGCTAAGAATTTTTACACGCGAAAAAATCCATCGCCCTCCGTCGGGTTTGAACCCGCGAACTTACGTTTTTTTTTGTAAAGATAGCTTTTCTTTCTTTTCCCAAAATAATTCAGTTGGAAAATACGAGAATGATTTTGGAGAGAATATAATAGTAACAGAAGATGCATCTAAAGAAAAGCAAAATATACACTGATGTATATCGACAGAGAGATGACACACTGTGAGAGCTAAAGAAAGGTTTCTGCCAATATAAGAGGGAGAATATCTCGTATTGACATATCGTTTTCCTTATAAAATAGCACATTGAAAGGAAAACTTTCAATGGATCATATTGAATATGATACGGAAAATGGGTATAACCATAAGGAAAACTTGGTGTATAAACAGTTATTTTATACAACGCTTTGATTTTCAGCCAACATATTTAATAGTACATTACGATACAAGTACTGTAAGTGCATCTTTGCAGAACCACGCGAGGATAATGAGTGGCATGTACCGTTTGGAGTGTGAAGTGAAAAAAGGATTCCTTGTGGACCAAATTGCATTCCTGTATGGCAACCCCTCCTGATTAAAGCACCGGTAAATGTACAGTAACTACACTCCGTGGTAACGTGTGAAGCTTGCATTCAGGAGTCCCGGGTTTGGTTTCCGGTGGTCACCCATTCTGTCCATGGGTTTTTCGTGGTTTTCCCTGTTGACAAAGGGGAATATTCTGCCATGACTCTCCTCTTTCCCCCATTTCCCTTTCATGTTTCAGGTCGGGGCTGTGGTTCGGTCGGTGTCTGGCAGATGGCGCAGAGGCTTGCACTTTGGAAATGTTTCCCCGTCGCACTGGAGAGTCGCCTCCGAACGGCCCTCCCGTGGCCGGGTAGTCAAGCCTGGAAGTGTTACGGAACGTATCTGTCAGCTTAAGCCGCCTCGCTCTGCAACCCATGTCTATTCCGGTTCCTTCACCTCATCCGTTCCTCCCGTGGATATAGCTCAATAGATCCCCTAAGGTTACAGTGCCAGGTGTCCCCTCCAGTCCAGTACAGGAGCTACTCTGTTAGAAACAATTCCTTGAGGTTGGCTCGTTGAGGTTGGGATATTTCTAACATTAGGTTAATTACTTTTAAGTTTAAAAATGGTCACATTGCCCCTTCATTCATGCATCTGGGCTCTTGTGGGATATGTAATGATTCCAATTAAGGAAAACTTCCTACACCCCAACCAGGAATTGAACACGAGACCTCTAGAATGAGCATTCATTGCAGAGGCAGTTCACTCTATGAATTAAAAGATAATATATAATTTCTTCCGTTATTCTCCGCATGTTGTCAGAGTATGCTTCAAATGCCCTCGTACACAAGAGAGAAGATAAAGGTACGGACGAACAGAGGGCCGAAACCGGGGCAGAGCACCGCAAGTAAGCCACAACGGCCATTTTTACTTTTACCGTGACCCTGGGAGGGAGGGATTGGGGGAGAGACCCAAAGGGTAACCAGATCCGAATGACGAGCGCAAACATGGACGGGGTACCTAACGTTTCCAGATTGAATGCATCCCTACACGCCTGGGACCACTAACAAGCACCTAAACCCCGCGATTCCCCTGAAGGAGCGCCCGGAGGCGGGTCCTCATTGAGCAGTTCCACAACGATGCCAGGAAAGAAACCTCTATAGAGCACAGCTACCGCCCAGCCGCAACCCACCGAACACCGTTGCCTGGTCCTACAACCCTGAAATAGATGACAATGAAGGAGATCATGGGTACAGGAAATGAGGGCAGGAAAGTCTGGTAGAAGATGAACCACCCCAGTATTCGCCTGCTGATCTGGAGAAACTATGAAAACCCATGGATCAGAGTGGGTGGTTGTCGCGGATCGAACTCGGGACCTCTAGAAAGCACACGTTACCGCGTCGCCACCTCGCGCTCAATAAGAAAGAAACTAGCCAGTATCTTTAACTGTTGATGATCTCACATCCGTTCTGAGCACTTGTAATGCTTATGCGGGCAGAAACTGTGTATGGAAGCTCGATTGCTTTCAACATTTTATCACGGTTGAAGCAGAAAGGTGCATATACAGCAAAGACCAGTATGCACACCTCATTCAGATTCCATCACTCTGTGAGCGGCCCCAAATGGTCAACCTCCTTTCTTTCCCTCAACCAAAATAACTCAGCTTCCTGCATTAATATAAGCAGATATATTTTCTGTTAGAAGGGGCTTCATCTGGAAATAAGAAAACTAGGTATTTGTGTTTTTGTAATACATTAATTCTATCCTACTTTATTGTGTTTGGATCTCTCACTTTCTTTCTCATCTTTATCTCCATTACTTCCTCTCTCTATCTCTCTCTCTCTCAATTTATTTTCACTTAGAAATATATTTGGCATTGTATATAGTCTGCGATCCCAATTATCAGAGACATTACAGAGCCTTTATAATCAGTAACAGAGTTTTAAAGGCTATCTAGTGGAGAACAAGTAGGTTAGTTAGGCAAATATACATGGTATGACACATGCAAGATCTAATTAAAATAAGTCATCCTTCAAACCAGCGTCATTCTAACAACTATCATTAATATTTCCATGTATCTTTAAACGTAACCTGCATTAATAAAATTGGATGTTTTCACATTGAATAGTAGACCTACTTAAGGAGTTTCGCAGGTAGCAATAGTATTCGGCTTGTTATCTTGAGTTAGATTATCATGTAAACAAGCAGGTATAGATTTTCGAATTCTTTATGCCATACTAATGGCTCCGAAAATAGGTGATGAGAAAAAAACAGAAGAGGGTAATGTTTCTGCCGAAACAAAATACACAATTTGACTGCCTCTATGGTCTGGTTGTTAGCATGCTAGCTTCCAAATCCAGAGGTCCCGGTTTCCATTCCGGCTGGAGATGGGAATTTGACTTTAGCCAGGATTATTCCACATCCTCCCTGGATGAAAGAGAATATAAATATGCGTGTGAAATTGTTTAATTTGAATACCCAAAGTAAACAAACCTATAGATTAACACGAAAGTAAACAGAGTGAACATCATTACCGATGAGTAATTGTTCCAAAGGCGTCAATATGACCTTATAGGCGACTTCTAAATGGAACAAAAAAAACACAGATTTGTTAGTCTTTGATACCTGAGATAATAACAGGATATCTTGCCGCTCAAAATTCTCAAATTACCGAAATTAACGTACCCACAAAATCTTTGAAATAGTACTGTCATTAAACCCCATTTATAGTTATTTAAATAAATTTAGCTTAAGATTATTGCCTTAAAATGTCTACTTTTAGTTCTAGGAGTCTAAATCAACTTTAAACAGTACAGTAAAGCATGCATAGAATTTATCAGCATGCTAATGAATGTACAAAAATTAGCACTACATAAGAAATTTAGCACTAACAAACGCTATAAAATCAAGTGCGAGAAGTGTTGGTTTAAAGTTCTATTCCAAAATCTTGATACGTAACAGTTCTAAAGTCAAAGAATATAGTTACCTATATTTAATAGCAGCACAATTATTTTAACCCCAGAAGAAACATCTTGTGTACAAAAAAGAGAGATTAGAGATATAAGATGTGAAATTATTATTATTACTATTATTATTATTATTATTATTATTATTATTATTATTATTATTGCAGAATATGGGCAGCAAAAAGACTGATTTTGGATATGTATTAAATTCCTAATCACCTGAAACTTTGGAAATGCTCTTTTATTAAGATAGAAAATTGTTTATTTTTATCAGAGCTGACATAATTTCACATTTGTTTGTATATAAGCGCCGCAGTATTTATGTACAAGTAACCTTTAAGCTGAATATATATTTGCACAGAACCTTACATAAACATTTTTGAGTCCTTATACCTGATTTAAAATATTATAATATAAGCACTAGAGTTTATAAGTCGCCATAGTGCGAAATATTTCTGTAAGTAAACATTGGTCTCTTTGGGACGTTTCCTACAACCTTGACCATGTTTGACCCCTAACCTTTAAATCTAGAGGTAAATATGCAAGCCACCCGAACATTGGTGATGATGGGCTACTAAAATTATCAGTAGCTAATCACGATATGAAGAGAAGCTTGAGCCAGGAGCGTGTAGCAGATCAGTCATAGAGCTTTTCCCACTCAACAGAGACAGGTTCGATTACGGTTGGGATATGTTTGCCTATGTGAAATTGTAATTCGAGCTGTGACGCTCTTTGATAGATTTAGTAATTTCCACATTCAGATTTTTTTCGGCTACATGACCGAGCGGGATGGCTCAGGCGGTAACGTTTGTAGCCCGCGTTCATGAAACTGTGGGTTTGATTCCCGCAGCCGACCTTCCTGGCCCCGGCTTAATAGCCGAATGCTGGAAAGGTTCATGACATATCCCGAATTTCCTATCCCTCCATTTCATCTTACCTTTCTTCTGCTTGATCCGTTTCAGGGTTGAAAGTGTCGGCGTGGGTCTCGGCATTGCATATCAGGGAAAAGGATGCTCTATGTATCCCTTCGTCTCCGGAATGGGGGCGGTCTCCGAGTTCCGGACCCTCCAGGGGATATGCAACCCACAAGGGGGAAGTAAGCCGGTTGCACCAACTGCCATTTGGGGAGTTTCAATCTGTAAATGGTAGGGACCGTGCCCTCTGCCCTGTCGTGCCTCCTGATCCCGTCGCCCTCCGTCTCCTCTCATCTCACGCACCCCTTTAGAGGCCTCAGGCACAAAAATCTTGTAGGTCAAGGTGATGAGTCCCCCTTAGTAATTAGTTCTAGTCGTCTATATGTAGCAGCTGGCTTCCAGCGCTGGAAATCGACGAAAAGCCGTGAAATAAAACTATAACGCCCTTATTCTACAGCAGGAATAGCTTTCATAAACATCCAACGTACAGGAACAGTAGCATCGCAAACGATCTTCAGTAACCGATTTTTATTCTTGTAGGACCATTAATATTCATCTTCATATTTCCATTTTTCCCGTTTTTACGACCGGGTTGTAAGTTTCCTCATCTCATGAATAGAAAGGCAGCTATGTTACCCAGGCGGGAGTGCCATTACAATGGAATATTTAAAGCAGCGTCTTGAAGCGTTAACCGGAAAAAATGGCGCGTGGATTTTAAGTGTACGCTTTACAATAACCCTATGTTTCAGTCGTTATCGCAGTTGCATTTCACAGCTCCACCATCAGAAAGGACAACCAATAACAAAAGAAAAACTACCGCCGCACTCTTTTATGCTACGTATGATTGATTAGTTTAAGTATGTTACAGTAATAGCGTATGAATTTAAAATAAAATGACAGATTACGTAATACAACACTATATATGTATTATATCGTCGTTGAACTTAAGAGGGTTCTTCTTCTTTAACGAATTACCCTTCTCTTTGGAGTACTTATAAGCCAATTTTTTGATTTATTAGACTGTCGAGCAAGCAAATTTTGAATCCTAGCATTTTGAATCCCTAGGGGGTTAGCCCCGGGGGTTGCTTACAACGGAGCTGTAGCTCAGAAGATACAGATGGTCGGTGCCAGGATGCAGGGCACCATGGGGAAGTGAATGAGAAACCGGGTTTTGTATATAAAGCTAATGACTATTTTCTCTAATAATAGTTTACGTAATACTGGGCCCCTAGTTAGAGAGGATTACGAGCAGAAACATGAACATGTCCGCGCATGACTTACCTGATGAGTTCTCGCTGGCCTTGAAGTCAACACAGCTATAACAACTTATTTATGGTGGGGCCCCGGGCCCTAACTGTGGTGTATTCGGCGTTGTTCAAGAGTCAGAGTTAAATGAGGGGAGATGACCCACATTCGTGGCCAATATATATGGTGGACCATTTAAGTTGAGACAGTACAATATCTCCAAAACTAAGCGTTGTAAAATAAATGTCTTGAATAAAAGTTGCTTGATATTATGGGAGAAGTAAATCCATTAGTCGTGTTTTGTTTTTGTAGGAACGTTATGATGGTCATTTTATGGTCAATTTAATATTAATGGAAACCTATAATTAGGGTCAATTTAGGACCATCATAACGTCCTCCAAATAAAACATGACTAAAACATTTATTTTCCCCCATAATTCAAGCGCCTTTTATTCAATAAATTTCTTTCTACAACGCTTAGTTTTGGAGTTAATGTAGTGTCAACTTAAATGGTCCATCCTATGTACTTATTCGCAAGCTGAGCAAGCGATTCGGTGTCCTACAAGCCAGTGCTTCCTACATTTCCACGTGAAGAAGAAGGAAATGAAATATAATGACGAAAGGGGTGATAGGAAAATTCGCGAATTAAATTATCCAACCTAGCTTTCGCCTAGCGACTGAGGGAAATCGCGAAAAAGCCTTCGGTCAGATCGGTCGGCCCCAGTATTTGAACCCGGGACCTCCCGAATGCAGGCCACAGACGTTACCGCTAGAACCATATCGCTGGTTTAAGGGGATACTAAATTGCGCTTTCCCAAAAACGAAATCTTCAAGCTTTTTTTGTAGTCTTATAAACCGGACTTTCTCTTTAATTTGTTATATATTCTATCATTATAATCATATAATATATTTATAGGTGGCGGATATTTTTTCATAATTTTAAGCTTCAATACTAGCAAATTGAAACAAGAAGAACCGCAACTGGAGACTTTTCCAGTAGGACAGGTTACAAGCTGTAGAACTGACATCGTTTGGACAGAATGATTGTTTCAAACTGCCCACAGTCAATGCAAAATACTGAGCAAAGATGAACTTGCAATGAAGCTCTAATAAGTCTTACAACCGAATCCATAAAATACAGATAATGGGAAGACTGGCAACATTGTTCATAGAACAAAAGCAGTATCGCCTTCCCTTGGGCGTCATTCATTGTTTTATCTGTATGTATTATTGATGTCTTCAAACCCAAAATATAAGAAAGGTTTTGCAACTATGACCATAAATAGATATGCTCTCTTCGACAGTGGTGGATATACTACCTCTGTTCGTCTGCACTTTGAAAAATTCTAACAGCCAAATAAACGGAGAGAGAACCCTCATTTTTAATATGCAAAAAGAAGAAAATTGCAGCTTATATGTTCTGTATTTTTCTCAGGTTTTCATATTATCTGGAATATACAATACAAATTGCAACAATTTTTCAACTTTGTCATGTGTATTTTTCACATGTGTATTTTTTTTGTTTGTGTTTGGTAGAGCATTTTTATACAATATCTGACAATGTTCCTCACAAATTATTTAAAGTGAGGAAAAAAAATCTTATGTGTTACACTCACCTGACTTTCTCTACTCTTGTACGAACTATTTTTACAAAAGCTTATTCTCCATATGCTTCATCGAGATGTTAATCTTATTGCTAATTTTCTTGTAGGTGCAAGGGGAATATGGTAGGCCTTAAGTGATAGTCAAATCTTTTAAGTGCTGGTATTGGAAAATTTAAGGCAATAACAACCAATATCTCGAAAATGGTTCACTCAACAAAAAAAATGTATATGACATAAATTGTGTATTTTAATGCGATCTACATTTTCTGAGTAGTAAAATTTTGTCTATCTCTTATGGTTTACCAGTTATGCAAAAGTTGTTCACAATGAAGAATACTTTTGGAGACATTCCCAGAAAATTCGAGATATAAATTTCATTTGTCATGAAAATATCTTAAACATATGATATTTTAATAAAAATCTTAGCCATTTTTGAGAAAATTAAAAATTTTGAAAAATGTTCTATGTAAAGGGTAACCTGAGGTGGGGGGATTTTCTTGAAAACCTTCGTGTCGCATCTCTGGAAGATACTGAACCTAAATACCAAGTTTGGTGTCTATCCGACTGTTTTTCTGAGTTATGCTGTTCACAGACACACACACACGGACATGTTTCCAAAAATGCTTTTTTTGGATTCAGGGGGTCTCAAAACATATATTTCCGGTGAAATCTCGGTATCGAATTTTTGGGTGGAATACAATACTTCCCCTACTTACTATACGTAGTAGTGAAAGTAAAAACAGTTTATAGTCCATAAAACTGAGTCATTAATGATAAACTCCAGCATAAACGTTGGCAATTCCTAAATTTCAGATGTGTTTCCTCTTTGAGGTAAAAACCCATTTTCACCGCAATTTTTATAAAATAGATCTTTGGAAACGTCAGAGCACGTAAGCTAAAATCTAACTTATTCTTTCTTTATGTTAAAAATTATATATTTCTCTCCTTTAATTTGCCTCTGGAAGTGGAGGTGAATGGTTGATGGAGTCACATCAAACATTAGTGCCCACATAATCATATTCTCACTGCCTTCACAGTGGAAATAAATATTATGCTATGTGAATTTATATAGGTACTTCATTTAGAGTTTCAGAATTGCAGAAAAAACATATGCAAATTAAACTTATATATGCGCTCATTCTTTTAGGACACATTTTCTATTCTGTAAACTCTATGTGGAGAATAATTCGCCTTCGAGAATTTGCAACCTGGAAAGTACATAAAGTTAATTTTCTCCCGCACTGAGGATATATCTATATCATAAACATGTCATTCGCTTTATGGGCTTTATTTATGTATGAGTGTGTAAAAATGGAACACTGATATTCCGGCACTTAATTTGTGCTATATTGAATAAACTTAAGTACTAGCAGTGGCACGTCTTGACGCTTCCACTCTCTTCTTCTTGTATAAGAACAAATAACATTCTTAGTGATTTTACTGTGCTACTTTTCTCACAGTCCTCTTCCGTATCCGTAAATCTTAGTTATCATGGAAGAGCTTAAGAGAGTATATAAATAAGCATGTAGCAGGCTACCGTAAATACAGTAGGAATTAAGTATGATAAACAAGGCAGCGTTGTAACATTTCTGTTCTTCTCACTGAACGTCACTATGGAAATGATTAAACCATATTTAGTGCATTTTGTTTCTTCTGTTTGTTAGTTTTGTAAATGTATGTATAGTTTAGTTAGTTGCCATAATAAAATATATTGCGCATCAGTATTGCCAAATACGTAGCTTTGTGTATTCGTATATTGTAATTGACACATTGTCTCTTATCATTAATATTTTCCATTAAATTCGCTATGAAATAAAGTTTAATTTATTATTTTCCTAAAAGCTTTCCCAGGTTACTTTTCGTTTAAATTCAAACAAAACCTGTTCTACACGATTCAGACAACAATGTTGCACCAATGGCCGCAATGCCCATGTTTTAAAGCCAATTGGCCTACCACAAAAGTGTTTTCCTAGTTTTGCTTAGTTTTTCTATGTCATTTGCAGCTTATTCTTCTTCTTCTTCTTCTTCTGTAGCTATTTGACTCGCCACTTCTCATGGCCTCCACGTTTTCTTAAGATACAGCAAAGAAAACACAAGGCATGCTATGCCTGTCCAGCATAACCGCAACAGTGCTCAACACGCTATCGCTAGGACTCTGCCCTCTCTGTTACCCCCACCACTTTCTTAAACGTTTCCGCGGTGTTTGCAAACGCCAAATGATATAAACATGTTGTCTCCTACTTCACTAACCAGAAGAAAGGAACATTGTGCTAGGGAGATACGATTGCGTTCCGTAATTTTTCCCTCTTAAATGTTTTAGAGTGCAAAGGGAAACGAACTTAAATTTGAAGTAAATGTACAATGCTGACGGTAAGAAATCTAAAGAGGGAATGAACAAACAGTCATAACATTCTTGCAATCTAAATGTCATCTACTCACACATACATATAAATCAGCTGTTATAATGTATTATGTAAATATTTTCACGGTTAAAAAAGCAATATCTGCATAACAAGTTCTTGGTATGCATTGTTTAAACATCAAACTCGTATGTACATACAATCATACTGAATCAAATTCGGCATTTTAGCTGTTTTACGATAAAATAACTAAATAACTTACAAAAACAAATCACTATGGGATGTCTCCATAGCAATTACTGCAGGATTCTTGAAAGCATTTATATCTGTCTAATGTTTTATGTACTTTTATACAGTATATTTGATACACTAAATTGTGAATTAATCATTGATCCAAAATAATAAGATACATACTTCTTGTTACCTTTTATTTTCATTTGTTTTCTTCTCCTTTCTGTCTTTCTTACTTAAGAACGGTGTGCTCAAATTTACAAATCAATATCATATAAAACGGATATTTTTATGTTACTTTGTCAATTCCAAGATAAATTTATTCGCCAATTTGGTCGAGACAATCAAAATTCGATTGAAAGGTATTTGCAAAGAATTTATTGAGAAGAAATCGGAATAAAATATTTCTATTGGAAGTTCGAAAGCTATCTATAATCTGTGAGCTCGAGTGAAATTAATTTCATATCTTACGATACAAAATGTTCCCTATTATAAGAAATTAGTAAATTTCAGTTGAACGTCCTTTGTATCATTGGGGTGTGCAGTATAATAATAAAATGGTATTGTTTAACTTATATACATAGAATATATTTTGAAAGTTATATATCGTTATTTAAAACAGTTTTGTAATAACGTTATTCATCAAAATATGTAATTATGTTTACATGGGTTGATACAGCATATAGTAATTCGGCCCTTAGTTTATTTTAGAATAACCAGTAAGTACTCATTTTGAATAAACACACATTATCATATATTACGACACATATATATAAATTAAAATCCTTGTTGCTATAAAATTTGAAATTATTTAGTTTTGTTAATCTTATTTCCTGTCTAAAACACAATAATAATAATAATAATAATAATAATAATAATAATAATAATAATAATAATAATAATAATAATTGTAACCGTTAGAAATTTAAAACAGCCGCCTTATGGAATAGATGAACACAAAATCAATAAAGTCGAAATTAATAAATTAAAATGAATATCGATAGTGGATGGAATAGCACTGTATATTGAATCATAAAGGTACTAGAGCGCTTATGTGACACTTGCGTAAAATATATTCAAATTTACGCTTTCTTTATTAACATACTGTTGGCTAAAAATCATACGATCGAATAATGTAGGCATAAATGAGCCCGGAGTCCTTGGCACTGAAAGTTACCTGACATTCGTATTTTTAAACTTAGAGTAAATTTTAGGATGCCCCCAAGCTGATAACTTGTTCCTAATGTAAATTTCATCCACACAGTTTGGAAACCAAACATGTCTACTACCACTACTGGTTGCAGTTAGTGCTATACTAAGTGCATTGCGCTGTTCTCACTGATTGCTTTAGATCGTTGCAATCCCTAGATGACTTGCAGGCCTTGTTGAAAGACATTATCTTATGCTGCTACATATGCATTGTAATAATGTACTATCACAACCACAATAATTGCAAGAATTTGGAAGATAACTGCAGTTTTTATCTCCCTCACATTTTCTGAATTTGAAAAGTTCTTAGCTTAGAAATATACACCACTGGAAGACTTATCCAAATAGGTGAATAATTTTAGATATTGTAAAGAGGTTTTAAAGTACTGTAACACTCCTTTATATCTTGAGTTATTTAATAGCATTAAAGTCCCGCAATTTTCAAGTTATGGAAGCAAAAAATGGGAATTACTTTCAACAAAATAAGAATGGAGCGGATTTGAAGAATCTCTAATGCTAATGCAAAACCGAAATCATTATAATTATGAATATTAGTTGAATAGTTTCTGATATTATTCTGGTAACATTTTTCTTTATATACAGGGCTATTCAAAAAGAAGGAACAGATTTTAAATATTCATTTTTAATGAACGACAATAGATAGCGACACATACAACACATCATTGAATACAGGAAACTTCAAAGTTTTAAGCCCCACCTATTAGTTCCATTCAGGGCGCGGCGCTGGGTTTGTTTGTGAGAAAATAGCAACGCCACAGGAAAAGTCGTTTTGTGTACTGCAGTATGGAAAGAGTGCTTGCAATTGTTTCATTGCAGCGTGCATTTCGTTTTAAATTCAAAAAAGAGCCACCTCGTCATAAAAAATTTACAATTGATACAATAAATTCGTAGAAGATGATTGCGTATGCAAACGGAAAAGCACTGGTCGTCATCGCATAACAAATGGTGCTAATTTTGAACACATAAAATAAAATTTTGAACTTCTCTCTACTCGGTGATGTATCGCATGTGTGGCCATCTATTGTCGTTCATTAGAAATAAATATTTAAAGTCTGTTCCTGCTTTTTGAATAACCTTGTATTTATTATAAAGTATGCCCATAGTAATGAAACTGATTACAAAAACATATTTTTAAATCTTAGGAAAGCTTAAATAAATGTAATTAAATGGTTTAGGCATTCACAAACTTGATACATAAATCTGTAATAATAGTATTAACGTTATTCAAAGGTTTCAGTACTAATTGTAAACTTCACGATTCACATCCATATTTACTCTCTATAAGTATATTCTCGTATCTTAATAACAATTACGCGTATTTCTAATGTCCGCATTTTGCGCTGTTTTCTGTTTCACTTAGTTGTCACATTATGACCATCACTATTCCTTAGAATAGTAATTACAAGTAATCTCAATTTGAAAATCAGATATGAAGACTGAAGTGGTATATTTGTTAGTTTGTTGGAAGATGCTTCATGTTTATCTGCACAACGTATGGAAGCCAATTTGTCGCGGTCATTTCGTGTTATCTTTTGCTGGGCGCCTGTTATTGTATTACTACTTTGAATGTTGGGTTCATTGTCCTCCGGCTAGCTATTATTATTATTCAGTCGAGCACATCTCTTGAACAAGGTGTGTAAACGGAAAGGATTTGTCACTCAAAGATAACACTGATCAAAGAATTTTGTTTTTACACTTTTATTGCCGTCACACGTTATTTATTTCACATAAATATTCTTGATACACGCCAAACTGAAACTGTTATATTTTCTAATATCACTATAATCACTTATTTACTGCACATTATTAATTCGCGTGTTTTACATTTATAACAAACTTTAAGACGCGAGAGATTCTGTAGAATTGCGACGTGTAACTCGCGAACGATTCTGATGAACTAAGCGACGTTTAACTTCTGAATGATTTTGTTGAACTGGGGAAAACTTGCCTCTGGCTTTAGCTTTTTATACTCCCACACCCTAATATGCCTAAACATTACAACCGAGCTGCTATTGGTTAATAAAACGCGCCAACATTAGCGTCTATTTTTATATCCAATCAAAATTACGAACAAAATGCTCTAGGGAAAACATTCCCTCCATTTCTACAGAAAAGCGCGCCAATCTGACGTCATTTGTTTGTCTCTTCTAATTAATATTCAACTCACCCCCTCGCTCATTGTTATCCGCTCTTATTGTCAGTTTCATTGAGGTCGTGTAAACTTATTTACATTATTGTGATACAAATTACTGCCACAAGACTCACACGACTTTCCCTCCCCATAACAAATTCATAGAATGTTTCAAAATTAAAAAGTATATACCTAGGTAACTAAACATTTGGAAACAATTCAAATATTTACTCGTGGTAACAAGCTCTTACGGTGGAAAGAAAAGAGAATAATCGCAAACATTCAAGCGCGTCCGTCAAATTTTTGCACACACAGCATGAAATATTACACAAACGGGTAGCGTTTCAGCAAGAAAATCATACAAATTGTATACTTTAATGAGTCCTATATTTTTCCTGTAGTTATACAAAATTGCATCAGTATAAGAAAGATTTCAGGGTTATTCAGATAAAATTAGTAATGCACAATTTAATTTGTCACAGTCATATCTAAAATAGGTTATATTTTAAAGACAATTATACAGCCGTTTTTAGGAAAATGAAAAATAAGGAACGTTTATCAATTTAAACGGTAGTTTAGAATCGAGAAAACTTCTTCAAAGTCTTCCTCTGGCTTGCTTAAACAGTGTCTACTCAAGTACAAAATTTGAAGGCAGTTATCAGAGTTTTCGTTATGCTTTTCACAGACACACGCACACTTGCACAGACACTTATCCACAAATACGGAGACCTTTATATATAAATGGTGTTTTGGATTCAGTGGGCCTTAAATAATGAAATTTTGATATCGAAATGTTGGTGGGATACCATACTACCTATGTCTAGAGTGAGAGGAGGTAGAGAAGGAAACCATAGCATTTACGTATAAGTTCTTTTTACTTTCTCTACTACGTATAGTAAGTAGGGGAAGTATTGTATTCCACCCAAAAATTCGATACCGAAATTTCACCTGAAATACATGTTTTGAGACCCCCTGAATCCAAAAAAAGCATTTTTGGAAACATGTCCGTGTGTGTGTGTGTCTGTGTGTGAACAGCATAACTCAGAAACGAACAGTCGGATAAGCACCAAACTTCGTATTTAGGTTCAGTATCTTCCAGAAATTGACACGAAGGTTTTAAAGAAAATCCCCCCACCACAGATTACCCTTTACATGGAACATTTTTCGAAAATTTTAATTTTCTCAAAAATGACTAACGATTTTGATTAAAATATCATATGTTTAAGATATTTTCATGACAAATGAAAATATATCTCCAATTTTCTGGGAATGTCTCCAAAAGTATTCTTCATTGTGAACGACTTTTGCATAACTGGTAAACCATAAGAGATAGATAAAATTTTAGTACACAAAAATGTAGATCGCGTTAAAATATACAATTTATGTCATATACATTTTTTTTGTTGAGTGAATCATTTTCGAGATACTGCTTGTTATTCCCTTAAATTTTCCAATACTTATACTTTTTCTCAAATTCATTATTCATTTTTCTTTTTTGTCCTGGTAATGCAAAGAGAATGGAATACTCCACATAGCAACCAGCTCTTGAAATATTTTACTATAGCTAAAAGCCTACCAATTCCCCTTGCATCTACAAGAAAATTAGCAATAAGATTAACATCCCGATATCTCGATTAACATGAATCATATGGAGAATAAGCGTTTGTAAAAATAGTTTGTACTAGAGTAGACAAAGTCATGTGAGTGTAACACATCAGATTTTTTTCTAAGTCCTACACGGCACTGCACCTTGTTAACACCATACGCAACACAGTTGTGTAGACGCTGCGGCAAGTTGTACGGCATTACTAAACAAGTTACCTTCCATGTGTCTTCTCTGTAGCGCTGTGGCAAAGCATGGGTTACTTCGGTGGTTAAGGCCGCAGGTTTGCTTCTCACACGTAGTAAACATTTTTTTTCCTTCTGTTTGTAACGTTTAATCAACACATAGTGACTACTTATTTTCGATATACTACATTTCATATACGGCATTTGGTAAAGTTCATAATAGAATAGTTATTATGATGCAAAATACACGGTTTCACAGTTTTATAATGGTCGCGTATCTGGATGTTGTTGGACACTAAGGGACGGTCTAGTTGTGTTGTGACAGCTTGATGATACACCTAACAGTGCGCAATACACGGTAATTCTTAAATATTTTTATTCCGTCTGTAGGATGAAGTATCCTGATGGAATTGTTGAATTGGTACCATCATGTCCACCAATTAAGCCAAAATTCAACAGTCCTTATGTAAAGAAGTTTGCTTTATTTCCTTTGTGTTGTATGTTGTAATCAGATTTCATTAATCGAACCTAAACTAACCTTTCGTTATCTGCCGGTTTTTCGTGATGTGCCTAGGATCTTCAAGAAATGAAGGATTTCAGCAACAGCCTACAATATAAATATTGTATTGTTCCATTCCGTTCTTCAGATACTCACTCTTCAGATTAGACACCAGAGTATTAACTTCTTCTGTCTTGCTAGGGATCCTAATTCCACCGTCCGGTTAATAAGACTGGAAATTTAATTCTGCATGATAATTTACGAGTCGCTAACCAGAAAATTTCCTACAAACCTATATAATCGAACCTTTTTGTACCACCTTTTTTAACGGATTATCCTCCTCTTTATAGGACTTACACCCCGAAGGACTTACAAGCCAATGCCTTGGGTCAATAACCTGTCGAGGAACATGTAAACCTTTTGGATCATAGTATATCCAGGGTGGTGATCAGTCCAAAGCCTGGTGTAGCATCTGAAGGAGTTTGTTTATTAGCCCCACGTATGGACGCCAATTTGAAGAAGTTGGTCTGTCGCGTTGTTATTTATTTGCCCCACGTTGAGCGTCAATTTGAAGAAGTTGTTACTTTGCTCCACGTTGGGCGCCAATTTGAGAAAATATTTATTTTGTTGTATATTATTATTAGCCCCACGTATGGACAAGAATTTGAGAAAATGTTTGTTGCTGCTACGTATGGAAAGTCAGTTTGAAGATGATGTATTATATTTCAACTGTTGGGGAACATAACTTGTAGTAGTTGCAACCGCACCACGTATACTAAACAGTTTCCGGTAGCCTTCGCCCCAAATGTACTTTCAGGTGGCCTTTGCCACAAGTTTTTTTTAAAAAAAAATATTAACTTTGTAGTTTGACTGTTTCTTTAAATATTATATATTTATGTTTGTTAGAGACACATTTCTCTTAGCAGGGTTTTGGTGCTACAAGAATGTAGGCTTACACAGATTATAATTTTAATTCACTGCTTTTATTAATGCTTGACACGATTTAAATAACACTTCACTGTTATAGAGAGCTGTGAGATTCTTTTTATTAATTAATTACACTTTTTAACACATAAACCTATTTTTCGTCTCACTGAATACGTATTAAATCTCTCGAGGACGCATCTCACATCCGGTAACAAACACTGTCGGCAGGCAACTGAATTGATTTCAACCGTCTAAACTTGTAATTTTCTGTATTTCAAGTCTCTGATTGGCTATTCCTAATCCAATAGAACACCTTCCTTTAACCAAACCTTTTTCTGGTTGTTGATTGGCTATTTTTATAAACTGTCACTAAAATTACATTATTGCTTCCAAGAATCACAAGTAACATTTAAACTCTCAAACTCTTTATTGCCTCAAGGTTACCTCATTGTTACCTCATTGTTAGCAACTTTTAACTTATTATTCTCACAGCTCCTCCTACATTATTAAATTACGTAATACATTCACATAACATTATTACACATGGAAACAATAATATAAGCATACGCAATGACTGTTTCATACATTTTACAAATGATTACATACACATATTGCTTCAAGGCTGGCTGTTATTGAATTTATATATTATATAATTAGACTGAAATCATTTAAGTGTTAAAAATACTGCCTCACATTGAAAAAGGAGGAACTGAAGTGTAGTGATGAAAAGCATGATAGGAAAATTCGCGGATCAGTTGAATCCACCAATCGCCTAGCGAACGAGATTAACCACGAAAAAACCTCGGTCAGATTCGTCGGCTCCGGGAGTTTGAACCCGGGACCTCCCGAATGTGGGCCACCGCCTGAGGTATCCCTTTCGGTTTATTTTAGGTACGTTATGAATTTATGTAACTTAATGAATTAAGAGAAGCTATGGTTGTTTCTCTTGCCATAGTTAACTGAACTATCACAGTCAAAGCATGAGACAATTTATTATCTAAAGGCTTGTTTTCGATTCCCTTCATTCGGTTCACCTTGATGATTAAATCCTCCGATAGAATAGCTTAGAATGTCAGATAGTAATTTGCAAATCTTAGCAGCTGAGACCAGGTTCTGTCTGCAGGAAGCAATAAATCTCCGGAAGGCCACAACGATGTTGAGCGGCACAACAATGGAAATGTGTATTATTGATTGTGGCGCACCCAGCAGCGGCGAGGAATGTGCCCTCTGACCCACATCTGAGAGAGCGGCTGTGTGGGGGGTGGTCTTCATTTGAAGCACGGCGCTTATCGGCAGCTGCGCTTGTCATTCTTCTAAGCAATAACCGGAACAACTTACTGTGTGTTTACGAGAAACAATGTACCGTAAAGAGCTTCATTTTTAGCATCTCGTCTCTCTTCTGTTAACTTGCTGACAATAAAGGCTAAAATTTGTAGAGCTATTATTGACTCGTGCGCTTTATTTAACAAGGGCGTTGCCATGGAAATCAATTAACGGTTTTTTTTTCACTGGAAACCGAAAACGAACCTAAGAAGGTTGTATATATAGTACGACAAAGCAATTCAGTATGTTTTAAAACAACCAGCATGTGTTATTAGGATTATTTCTGAACATATTTTATATAATTTCTCAAGTAGCTAAAAAGCCCCGTCCTTTGTGAGAAGCGCTATGATGGAGCATTCTAGTTCTCGAAGTTTGTACTAGTCCGACACGATATTAGTGCGCTAGGGTTAAGACACTACTGTTTTTGTTGACATTGTGTAACGTCATCAGGGCTAGGGATCAAAAGGAGTGAGGGGCAAGGCAATAGCGGAGTGTACAGTCACACAATGAAAACGGCACTACATTTGCAGGCCTCAACCTGCAACTCGGAACTACGGATGTTTTGTTTACCCGACTGCTCTCCCGATGCCCAGCCCAATTGTTCCGTAAGTATTTAGATCCTCTTCCCACCGAACATACTCATATCGTGGCCGACTAGCACACTTCAAGGAGCCATTAATGGGCCACCTGAAATTTAAAAGTCTCCGTTGTAGGACACTGCGTATCTAAAGATGATGCTGCTCAGTCTGTTGTCGAAAATCTGATATTAGGAGTGCAATCGTACCGTATTTTTCAGGTATTGACTCCACTTAGACAAATGGAACTAAATATGTTCCTTTTGTTATCATTAGAAGAGAAATACAAGATTGGTCTATTGCAATGTATTGTAATTTTTTGTAGGATGCCCTCATTGCTGTGGGGTTAGTATGACCGATCTTCACTTGGGGAACCCACCTTAAAAAGGTGTCGAACACATCATCTGCAGCTTGACTACTAAGCACGTGTACTGTTTTATTTTACATTTAATGTCGCGATTAGATATCCCGGTTTTATCATCTCAGAGTGTAGGGATGAGAAGTATGTCTGGGTATCAGTTACGTTTTCTTTTTCAGATTAAAACATAAAATATACTATAAAAAGTAACTAAAACAACGAGGAAAACCACAGGTATGGGAAAATTAATGCTACGGAGCCCCACTGCCCCCTTACAAAAATTAATATTATTATTAAAGAAAGATCCTTTATTGCCGAAATTATTTTGCTACATATGCCACTCTTCCTCTAATTACCAAACCGGCTTTTATATCCGTTTCACCGGCACAACAACTTAAGTGACTCGAACAGCCGTGATCCATTCGAATATCGAGTCCCAGCGACTGCAGTCAAATATGCCTGTCGTAAAGGAAGGGGATGGCCCAAGTAAAATAATCGGTGTGATGGCTCGCTTGGATGCTGACGGGATTACATTTGACTGCAGTTGCATCGATTTTGCTCTTTGTTATTTTAAAAAACTCTTAAGAATTTTTTTGCAAAAATATTCATATATGAAATTAGAAAACAAAATTATTATAAATGCTAAAAACAACATTTGTAACGAATATGATAGGTACACCAGATCACAAAGGGTTAATTGAGACGGAATATAACCTTTAAAAATGGAAAACATATATAGTCCACGTCTTTAGCTTTTGCTTGGTTTGTCTATTTTGTTTAAGGAAGACAAATTATACTTTTCATTTAAAATATATAGTTTTTAAAGCGTGGTGAAGCCTAAAACAGCACATACATTGAGTGGTAATGGCTGCATTTTTAATGGGCACTTTAACTTTTCAGTTATCAATTGATTTTTAAAAAGTCTGATGTGTTACACTCACATGACTTTCTCTACTCTTGTACGAACTATTTTTACAAACGCTTATTATCCATGTGCTTCATGTTAATCGAGATATCGAGATGTTAATCTTATTCCTAATTTTCTTGTAGATGCAAGGGGAATTGGTAGGCTTTAAGCAATAGTCAAATATTTTAAGCGCTGGTTGCTATGTGGAGTATTCCAATCTCTTTGCATTACCAGGACAAAAAAAATAAGAGCTTTAGATTTTAACTGTGCAGTAAACATACCGTAGTGATACCACTGGAAAAATGTTTTAACACACTGCCTAAATCCTCGCTATGATCCCTTGTAATGCAAAATTACTTGTCACTGCATTGCAGATTACTTTTACATCATCAATTACAATATCTTGCAGCCAAACCTCATCAGCGCACAAGTAAAGCGGATATGGCATAATACCATCACAATTTTAAATTGATTTTAAGTGAAAATCATTACCTAAATGAAGGATTTTATCAATTACTTTAGAACTCCAAGCATCAATATTTATTACAGTTGTAAAACATAACCCCATCACCGAATTGGTTTTGCACTGTGTGTTTTTAACCTCACCAAATATGTCGTTATTTTGGCTCAAGTTGCCAGCAATCACTTTGGCTACTTTCACGGAAAACAACTCGTAACATTAAAATTAAAACTGGTTCGTTTCTTACTAGGCATTATGAAAAGTCTTAAAACGTAAACCAGTAAACAAAGAACAAAAACCAAAACAGAAACACCTGAAAATGGTACTATAACAAATAATATTTGAATGAATAAAATGAAACTGCCCTTAAACCGTGGAAACACAAAATATAAACTACAATAGGAACATTTAAAATGCTACTATAACGAACAATAAGATATGAATTAATAAAGTGAAACGATCTTACGAAATTGGTTCAAATCAGCATTCCTTTGAAGCAAAACCCGATAGAAGATTCACAAAATCTTAGCAGTTCGTTTATTTCTCAGTATTAAAAATATTTGACTATCGCTACTATGTTCCCCTTGTTTTGTATTTGCAAGGGAAATATAGAAATACAGTAGCATTTAAGCATATACATATCTCTTAATAGCTGGTTGCTATGTGCAGCACCATTCTCTTTGCCACAGATTAATACTCTTTCCATATCCAAGACAAAATAAATGAATTACGAATTCCCATTGGAGAAAAAGTATAAATATTGGAAAATTTAAGGGAATAACAAGCAATTTCTCTAAAATGGTTCACTCAACAAAAAAGCGTTTATTTTAACGCGATCTACATTTTTGTGTAGTAAAATTTTGTTTATCTCTTATGGTTTACCAGTTACGCAAAAGTCGTTCACAATAAAGAATACTTTTGGAGACATTCCCAGTAAATTCGAGATATACATTTCATTTGTCATGAAAATATTTTAAATATATGATATTTTAATCAAAATCGTTAGAGCCATTTTTGAGAAAATTAAAATTTTCGAAAACTGTTCCTTGTAAAGGGTAATTTGGGGTGGAGGGATTTTCTTGAAAACCTTCGTGTCGCATCTCTGGAAGATGCCGAACCTAAATACCAAGTTTGGTGTTTATCCGACTGTTCGTTTCTGAGTTATGCTGTTCACAGACACACACACGGACATGTTTCCAAAAATGCTTTTTTACTTTCTCTACTACGTATAGTAAGTAGGGGAAGTATTGCATTCCACCCAAAAATTCGATACCGAGATTTCACCGGAAATACATGTTTTGAGACCTCCTGAATCCAAAAAAAGCATTTTTGGAAACATGTCCGTGTGTGTGCCTGTGTGTCTGTGTGTGTGTGTGTCTGTGTGTGTGTGTGTCTGTGTGTGTGTGAACAGCATAACTCAAAAACGAACAGTCGGATAAACACCAAACTTGGTATTTAGGTTCAGTATCTTCCAGAGATGCGACACGAAGGTTTTCAAGAAAATCCCCCCACCCCAGACTACCCTTTACATGGAACATTTTTCGAAAA
Source organism: Deroplatys truncata (assembly GCA_030765065.1). Lineage (NCBI taxonomy): Eukaryota > Metazoa > Arthropoda > Insecta > Mantodea > Mantidae > Deroplatys > Deroplatys truncata. The sequence continues at coordinate 58,315,591 of CM060979.1, read as the reverse complement.
TTTTAATTTTCTCAAAAATGGCTCTAACGATTTTGTTTAAAATATCATATGTTTAAGATAATGCCATGAGAAATGAAATGTATATCTCGAATTTTCTGGGAATGTCTCCAAAAGTATTCTTCATTGTGAACGACTTTTGCATAACTGGTAAACCATAAGAGATAGACAAAATTTTACTACACAAAAAATGTTGATCTCGTTAAAATACACAACTTATGTTATATACATTTCTTTTGTTGAGTGAACCGTTTTCGAGATATTGCTTGTTATTCCCTTAAATTTTCCAATACTTATACTTTTTCTCAAATTCGTTATTCATTTTTTTATGTCCTGGACTTGCAAAGAGAATGGAATTCGACACATAGCAACCAGCGTTAAAATATTTGACCATCGCTTAAAAGCTACCATATTCCCCTTGCATCTACAAGAAAATTAGCAATAAGATTGACATCTCGATATCTCGATTAACATAAAGCATATGGAGAATAGGCGTTTGTAAAAATAGATTGTACAAGAGTAGAGAAAGTCATGTGAGTGTAACACATCAGATTTTTTTTTATTCAGGGGGTCTCAAAACATACATTTCCGGTGAAATCTCGGTATCCAATTTTTGGGCGGAATACAATACTTCCCCTACTTAGCATACGTAGTAGAGAAAGTAAAATTGCATTAATGCACACAATTCGCTCTATTCCGAGTAGAAATGTAGAGGACAGGGAGGAATGTTAGCGTTTGTAGATGGCTTGATAGCATCGTTCTATTATCTTATTCACTTAATTAGTTTTATCTATCAGTGAGGATCAAATCGAAATGACAAGCACTTTTTTCAATGAGTAAGAACCGTGTAGTACGTTGTTGCATATTGAGTTGCTAGCAGATAATATAGTCTTACATCCCTTTAAGGTAATGGCCTCCTACTTTAGGTAGGGTAGCTCATGTAAAAACTCCCAATGTGAGGCAGTCCATGGGAGAATTAGCCTTTAACTTCATCTTTTCACTTAACCCTTTTCATCAAAGTTTAGCCCAACACCAATCAGTCCTTAGTACAATATTAAATTCAATATGGATTTAAGCTGCAAACTTCGCTGTCAAGTAGGTTTACAATACTACAAAGACATGCGTCTGATATATGGCATCTGCAACGCACGAGGGGTAACCGGTTGATGATACAATATTTGGTTGGATACCTGAAGGTTACGGTCTTACTGGTCGAACGAACGTAACCCGCTTACACGCGCCGTTCTACTAAGCTCTCTTGTCCAAGTTGTGGTTGCCCACATTATCCCCGCTGAGGGAGACGAACAGACGAAAAAAATTGTACTTTGAAGGTAGTACCAGTAACTTCCAGTCAGAGTACTGCGTCCCAGAGAGCAACAACTCGCTGCCAGTATACTTCAGATAATTTGACTTAATGTGTACGGGAGAAAAGGCTTAGCAGCAAGTACTTCAAATGTCGAATATTAATCAGACATCTACTTACCTAAAATAATTACATAATTGAAGACATGCAAGAAATAAAATTTTACCAGCTGCAGTAACTTTCTGCAGTTTTCTCGGGAGCAATAGTTTTTTCTTAATAAAAAGGGATCAGAAAAACTGTGATCAGAGGAGTTTTAAAAGTAAGCTTGGCGCATTCAAATTTCGAATACATGTTATTCAAAAAGAATCTGATGTGTTACACTGACATGACTTTCTCTACTCTTGTGCAAACTATTTTTACAAACTCTGATTCTCCATCTATTTCATATTAATCGAGAAAAACACTTGCGGAAGCGATCTTTTGACATGAAAAAAGAATTACATTTTACACATAGCGACCAGTTCTAAAAATATTTGACAATCGCTTAAGGCCTACTATGTTCTCCTTGTTATGTATTTGCAAGGGCAATATAGAAATACAGCAGCCTTTAAGGATATACATATCTCTTAATAGCTGGTTGCTATGTGCAGCACCGTTCTCTTTGCCACAGATTAATACTCTTTGCATATCCAAGACAAATAAATGAATAACGAATTCCCATTTGAGAAAATTATTGAAAAATTTAAGAGAATAACAAGCAATATCTCGAAAATGGTTCACTCAACAACAAAAATGTATATGACATAAATTGTGTATTTTAACACGATCTACATTTTTTGTGTAGTAAACATTTGTCTATCTCTTATGGTTTACAAGTTATGCAAAATTCGTTCACAATGAAGAATACTTTTGGAGACGTTCCCAGAAAATTCAAGATATACATTTTATTTGTCATAAAAAGATCTTAAACATATGATATTTTAATCAAAATCGTTAGAGCCAGTTTTGAGAAAATTAAAAGTTTTGAAAAATGTTCCATGTAAAGGGTAATCTGGGGTGGGGTAATTTTCTAGAAAACCTTCGTATCGCATCTCTGGAAGATACTGAACCTAAATAGCAAGTTTAGTGTTTATCCGACTGTTCGTTTTTGAGTTATGCTGTTCACAGATATACACACACGGACATGTTTCCAAAAAGGCTTTTTTTGGATTCACGGGGTCTCAAAACATACATTTCCGGTGAAATCTCGGTATCGAATTTTTGGGTGGAATACAATACTTCCCTTACTCACTATACGTAGTAGAGAAAGTAATAATTGCATGATGTATCAGTGATTTCTACAGTAACATGCAAAATCAATATTTCCGTACTGGTATGCTTAAACCCAACCAAGGTTAGTGAAAAACATTTAGTCAACGAGATTTATTTTTTGTTTATTTACTCGTAAATAACAAACCACGTAGAAAACTAAATTCGTTGTTTCCAGTAAACTGTTATGTGTCCACGCTGGATCCACCAAGTTTTCTTAACCTCACCTAACAAAAAGTAATTACTCGCCTCAGAGTTGATCGGTGCAAACTGACACTCATTCATAATAAAGGACCACCAACAAAATGTGAGAACTGCAAGGCAACGCCTACTGTGCAACATATCCTACTGCAATGTCCAAAATACACCATAATGAGACTTCAGGCTTGATGACCTACCAAGCGCCCTAAATAACCACCATGTAATGAAAAAGATTGATTTTCATAAGAAATTATAAACTTGGAACTACTTTAATATGTAAACGTTATCATTTTGTGCATCTACCACTGTCATATTTTGTGTAAGTTTAAAAGGTCGCGATATGACCCTCTTTTAATGTGATCCAAATTAAAAAATCTGATGTGTTACACTCACATGACTTTCTCTACTCTTGTACAAACTATTTTTACAAACGCTTATTATCCGTATGCTTCATGTTAATCGAGATATCGAGATTTTCATCTTATTGCTAATTTTCTTGTAAGTGCAAGCGGAATTGGTAGGCTTTATATTATAGTCAAATGCTTTAAGAGCTGGTTGCTATGTGGAGTATTCCATTCGCTTTGCATTACCAGGACAAAGAAAATGAATAACGAATTTCCATTTGAGAAAAAGTATAAGTATTGGAAAATTTAAGGGAATAACAAGCAATATCTCGAAAATAGATCACTCAACAACAAAAAATGTATATTACGTAAATTGTGTATTTTAACGCGACCTACATATTTTGTGTAGTAAAATTTTGTCTATCTCTTATGGTTTACCAGTTATGCAAAAGTCGTTCACAATGAAGAATACTTTTGGAGGCATTCCCAGAAAATTCAAGATATACATTTTATTTATCATGAAAGTATCTTAAACATATAACATTTTAATCAAAATCGTTAGAGCCATTTTTGAGAAAATTAAATTTGTCGAAAAATGTTCCATGTAAAGGGTAATCTGGGGTGGGGGGATTTTCTTGAAAACCTTCGTGTCGCATCTCTGGAAGATACTGAACATAAATACCAAGTTTCGTGTTTAGCCTCATACAAATTCTGTGACATTAATCATTATTGGTTTGAGTTATCAAATACTTCATATTTTTTCCAATACAAAATCCCCATTTTCCCCCTCGTGGACATACAAAGAGAACGGAATTTCAAAGCCATCACATAACCAGAACTTTTTAAACGCTTTGATCCTTGCTTTCTCGAGCGAGGTGGTGCCGCGTAATGCACGCGACTTGATTTCTGGGAGGTTCTGGGTTCGATCTCCACCGACCACCCATTCTGACGCATGGGTTTTTCGTGGTCTGCAGGTGAATGCTGCCGTGATTTCTTTCTTTTCTACTATGATTTCTTTTCCATTATTTCCGTTTCATTCCGTTGCCTTCTTATCTTTCAGGTGTGATTATAGGTTTCTGGTGTATGGCGGTGCTGGATAGATAGCGCGGATGTATGCTCAATGGAAAGAGTATTCCCTGTGAACACCAGAGGACTGCTTGATTGGTGGGCCGTTCATCTCCCTCTCTCGCCTACGTGGTTCTTCATCTCTTCTTCACTTCATCTCTTCTTCTGTAAGGGGGAGGGTGGTAGCCGGTAGCCGCAATAGATCTGACATCTCGCAGCACGCGAGGTGTCCCTCTCCGTTGAATCACTTATACCTATTGCTACTTCTTCCCCTTATGCACAGAAAATATGTCATAAAGCTACTTCTGCATATGTTTATCTCGATTAACATGAAGTAGATAAAGAATAAGCTTTTTTAAGGATAGTTTGTTGAAGAATGGATAGATAAAGTCTGGTGAATGTAACACATAGACCTTTTTCATACTTGCACATTTATCTCGAGGAGAATGTATCAATCTGTTAAATGTTAGCTCTTAATCCTGGCCGATTAGTTCTAGTGTTGCTTGATCAGGAGGTTAATATATCCAAATATGTCCTCCTCTTGATACGAGTAGCTTTGATTAGGAATTGGCTTTGCAACAACTTCCTTTGATGCCTCAGTCACGCTTTGTCCACAAATTTGCACTTAATGTCCAAACCAGTGAACTATAGCTTATGTATGTAATCAGGAATAAGCAGGGTACCATTAAATAATATGAACTGCTTTTATGTGACATTTTATTTTCTCCCTGCGTCTGTAGGGCGACTGCACCGTGTAAACAATTACATTTATGATCTTTTGTGCTGACTTATTGACTTCAATCTCGGTTTAATTTCATACACAGGGTAGACCATTTAAGTTGAGACTGTACAACATTTCCAAAACTAAGCGTTGTAGAAAGAAATGTCTTGGATAAAAGTTGCTTGATATTATGGGGGAAAGTCGTGTTTTATTTGGAGGACGTTATGATGGTCATTTCAGGGACAATTTAATTTCTTTATAAGGGAATATACATTTTTTATGTTTTTTTCTCACTCCTCAAAAAAGCTAAACAACATTTGTATAAAGCACTTTGCAATTGTTCTTACATCAACGTAAATAACAACGGAAATTCTGAATGACTGTGTACGAAGAGCACAAAGAAAGTTGGATCATCCATGGATGGTCATTTGAGGGTCAAGCTACGTTTGGTAATTGGGAACATACATTTTTTATTTTGTTTCCTTATTCCTCATCACAGAATCAACAGCTCTTTATAAGCCATTTTCTAATGAGAAAACAACATACAAAATGTAGGTTCCCATTTAAAAAAATTAAATTGACCTTAAAATGACCATCATAACGTCCTCCAAATAAAACAGGACTAATGGTATTTACTTTCTCCCATAATATCATGCAATTTTTATTCAAGATGTTTCTTTCTACAACGGTTAGTTTTGGAGATATTATACAGTCTCAACTTAAAATATACAGGGGTGTCATTTATCATTGTAGGAAAAATACCTGTATTTTAAATATATTTTTAAATATGGTACTGCATCTGTGTTTAAGTGGTGAATTCTGCATCACTTCGGAGAAAAAGTCTGTTACATTCATTTAACCTTCTCTACCCTCTTTCGTTTATTAGTGCGTATACAAATTACGCTTACGAAAGTTTATTTTCCTGTCTACTTATTTTAATCGATATAAATCAGTTGCATTGCACATTCTCTTATAGATACAAATGCAGTAGTGATACTTAAACATTTTAGAACTGGACGTTATATACTGGCCTTAAAACTCCGTGCTCTTTCTATGACATCGCGAGAAAACTGAAAATCGACAGGACTTATAAAGAATGGCTAAGCAGTAAACAATTCGAACCATTAATAACGGATGTCTCGGAAATGGCTGTGCCACAAAAAAAATATTTGAAATAATTGTCTTACATTTCTTATGCAGTACGTTTAGACCAATGGTTTAACGCTATACAAGATTATACAAAACTCCTTATGAATGAAGAGGACTTCAGGCTATTTCCAGAAAATTCAAGATATACATTTTATTAATATCTTTAATATATGGTATTTTAATTAAAATTGCTATAGATTTTTTTCAGAAAATCAACTATTTTGAAAAATGTCCCATGTAAAGTGCGGTTGGAGTAGGAGAATATTCTTGAAAATCTTCTTCCGCATCTTTAAAAAGTACTGAATCTGAATACCAAGTTTACTATATAACCGACTTTCTGTTTTTGAGCTATGCCATTCAAAGACACCCATGGACATTTTTAATTCATGGTGCCTCAAAATATGTATTTCCGGTGAAATCATGTTATCAAATTTTTTGGTGAAATGCAAAATACCTTTCTACCTACTATACGTGGTAGATGAAGTAAAAAATCGTAACTCCTTCACATTTTGGGGTACAGAAGTAAACTTTACCCCATCTTTTAGGGGAAGTTTCGCTCTAATAAATACTAACTGTTAAATATGGTGACACCTATGCGCTCAAGACAAATAGTTTCTTTCTTTCTAAGTATGTGCAAGTTTGTTTCTGAATTTTTTCTTCCAAAGCTTTACATTTTCTAGTATAAGTGGCCTATTTTCTCAGAAGCTATTGAAGTTGTCTAAATTAAATTTTAGTATGATAAAAACAACATATGTGCTGTAGATCCACTTGTTAATAATATGGTAATTTTTTTAAATAATTGCTGATAAATTTTAATCAAAGGATGGCTTAATTGAGAAAATAATCCTATCGCTCTTAATAAACAAACTGATTGTACAAAAGTAAATCAATAAACATGCAAGGCATGCAATTAGATCCTGTAAAAATTTCAGTGTGGTATCTTAAATAGATTCTGAGATAATGTGTCATTAATTTAACAGTTTTAATATTAAGTTCCATTTATACCACGCCTTTAACTACATTGGCCTTATCAGCTGCCTCTTCCTTTGGAACTTATTGCCTAAGGCAATGGTGTTAACTCACATTCGTTGGGTTTCTTGCACTTCGGGTTTTTATCATTAAACACCCGCACATTCACACATCATTAATGTTTCCAGACTCTGAGGAGGATAGGGAATAATCTTGGCTAGAGAAAATTTCCCACCTCCAGCTAGAAATCGAACCCGGAACCCTCGCACAGCAGGCAGGTGCTCTACCGACTGAGCTATGGGACCAGCCTTTTAACAGTTTTAATATTGGCGGAATAACGTTTTTAATCTCCTCTTAATAGCTCTGATGCTACTTACGTCTTAAGTATATTAAAATTAAAATCAAAAGTATTTTTATACCTTAAGAAATTATTGATCTACAAAATCTTTGAAAAAACTTTACAGACAGTGTATAGCAGAAACAAGTGATTAAATGCCCTGCTGCCGATAAGAGACGTTAACGAAGTAAAGAATATACATTAGACACCCAACCGTTGTATACGTTGTCCGGAGGGAGACCCTTTCGCACTGCGACCTATATAGATCTATTGCGACTACCACCCCCAGGAGGAAGGGATGAAGTGAAGGAACCATAGGAAGCTATAGGCCGTAGACAGAAGGGCACAGAGACACATGAAGGTCCCTAACAGTTGCAGGCCCGAAGACCCATCCCAATCCTAAGCTGCCTAGAGAGGGCGATGAACGACCCGTCGAACGACCAGAGTACAGCCCTCTAGTGTCCACGGGTGCTCTTTCCTTTGAGCAAGAATCCACGCCATCTTCTCGGCACTGCCATACACCTCGAAACCTAGAACATCTGAACCATGGGAAGGAATGAAAGACAAAATATCGCAAGGAAATCGTGGTAGATGAGAAACCACTTCAGTGTTCGCCTACCAGCCAAGAAACCAGCCAGATCCATCTCGCTTGGTAGACACCTAATATGTTTAGAATGATGTGGTTCTAAGAAAACAGTGATCGTCATATTTGCGATGACAGCCTGTTCCAGCGACATCATTCTTCCAGGAAATCTTCCTCGCCTAACCTTTCTGTAAATACTGATGGAGCATATCTGCGGTTAGCAACCAGATTTTGAGACGACAGAGATCGTGTAGTGAAAATGCGAAATCATGCTACGCTAGGCTGTGAAAGGGGATATACCACACACAAACATATATATGCATACGTATAAATCGATATCAAATAAGAATTGTTAAAGATGTTAGAATATTTAGCAGCCAAGAGATGTACATGGCAGATTGTAACGTAGATAATTAAGGGACGGGCGATCTAGCTAATTCCAGGTAGAAGTCCACCCCTTTCACCAAGCTAATGAGCATAAGACTTGGAGGAATAACGAGAAATAGAAAGAAACTGATATAGAAATGAAAGAGACAGAAACATTGGATTTTTTCCTGACGCGTCACTGGGACGCGTGTGTGAAGAGTTTTGGAACAGAATATTTTCATACATGGTAAGGTAACCGGTCCGAGGACCAATTAGAAATGTCGTTAAATTTTACGGCAAGAAGTGGAGCGTCCCTAGGTTTCTGTATAAAAGGGGGAGCAGGCCTCCAGATTTTCACTGTCTTAACTCTCTCTTACGAGATATTCCACGAGGTGGAATGCATATGGGATGGGGAAGCGTGTGCAGCTAGATTAGGCTCCTAGATTATCAGTATCTATAAAAGTGGTGGGAATTGTTATATACATCCTTGATGAGAAAAGCTAGCCACCCATAATTATCTCATTGGTAATAAATCACATTTTAAAGGAAAATGCAGTGTATTTTAATTTTGCCTCACCTACGAAACCTTGAGATTAGAGAGATTAGATAGATTGTTAGGAATGGAGAAATCATCAGCCGCTGAACAGAGACAGCCGGAGACCAGAATGCTATAGCAGAGAACTTCGATTAAGAGAAGCAACGATTTCCCAGCTGCTACAGAGATTTGTCTAGATAGAAAGGATTTCATGCGGCCTCTACATACATAACCAGTTGAAATTTGTGTGAAGTTTATTGTCCTCAAAATGTCTTCAACATCACCTTCATATGATGCTATTCATGTCAAAATGCTCTTTGGTACCACTGTTATTTCCAAATGAACTCTAGAAATGACTACTTCTTCTTTCTGTATTTACCCTCCCCGTTATTAGGGCTTGCGCTCCCCAGGGTTTACAAGCGGATGCGGAGTCAGAGTCTGTCGGGGAGCACAGAGAACAGCCAGGATGGGTGATCAGCCCGAAGCCTGGTATGAGAGCGAGAAAGCAGATAATAGAAATGGCGGTGAAATGAATGGAAGGAAAGGTGTGATGGAGCAATTGGTGGAACTAATGGCGGGGGGAACCGGAGAAGCCGGAGAAAACCCGCCCAGACGCCACTTTGGTGAGAGGCGAAAGATCTAACCACTCGGTCACGCCTTCTAGAAATAACACTGTAATTAAATTACATTTAATTTCCTTTGTACTATTAATCATAAAACTTAACATGTATTATACAAATATTACGACCAATATGTCTAATAGTCTCCATAGCCCTCAGATGTTATAAGGGACGTTAAAACCTAATCAGAACTGACCTAACACAGTTTCTCAACAAAACATAATTGTGAAAATGTTGAGCTTTTAAAGGCACCTTGTTGCTGTAGAGGTTTCAGCATAAAATCAATCTTTCTCTCCAGTATTCGAAACACTTTTCAGTTCTTCCGGAATAAACGTCAATAAAATGTTAAAATTTGAGATAACAATCTGAATTATATCTTCCTACCAATGTGTGTGTACATTTGCGGTTTCAGCTTGCACCACATTAATTCTCATAATGCTTTCTTAATAAGTACATAGGGTTATAACTACTAAAATAATTCCCAACATCTCATCTCTGAAAATAGTAATTTACTTTGTTTCCCACCAAACCCACATGTGAGTAAAATGTCTTAATATATAATTGAACATAATAAGGTGTCTCTGTAATTTAGCATCCTTACCTATATTTTATCAAAGTCTCGTCATTTAGCGCTTTTAAATCCAAAAATACTTTTACATAGTTTCACTCTAACATTTCCACAATGCTTTCATCAATAATTTCGACACACAGATAATCTTTTTCAACCATTTCTACAGTTCTGTGAACAATACCTCTTTTTCTACTTTTTGCTTCATGTAATGCGAATGACACGTGTATCATACGCCTCAATAAGCTTGGCGTTATAATGTATCTTTTTGAAGTATCAGTCAATGGGGCATGCTTCAAAGGTCCGAAAATAAATATTATTCAGGGATATTGCAGTCGCCATAGAGAGAAAATTTCAATTTTTATAAACATATTTAAGCAGGTGATGCAATTCTTTCCAATATCTACTCGGATGTGTTGGTCATGTTTCGGTTAAGTTTCTTTAGATTCGCGTTTCCTGGTTATAGGACAATTCTGAGTAAATTTTAATCCTGAACGAATCTGTCTTTTCTTATTTTATTTATTATATATCGTTATGGAATAAAAATGATAAAGATACGAACATTATTTTTACTAGTTAGTCGAACAACTTCAATAACATGTGGAAAATCTAGTTTGAATGTTACAACTACCCTAAAGTGACAACTTATCGAGATAATATGGGATGATTAGACAAAGTTTTTAATACGCAGTCGAAAATGGGAGATATTTATTTTAGGATAATGATGGGTAGATTCGCAGTCCTCGAATTTTATCAATACAAACAGTCCATAGCTTGACCCCACGCCTTAAAACACTGCTTACTACAGTACTCTAAAATAAACCAATTCGTCTAATCACTGCATATTCATAAAATCTGACCAGATTTCTCAGCATATTTTCAAGATACAAAGCTTAAATTTTTGCCACTTGTTTTCGAAATATGTGTATGGCTTTCAAACTAGATAAATTTTTCTGTACAATTTGCCTTTTGAAGTAAAACATGTATTGGGTGCCGTTTTCATTTCATATACTGTGACATGTTAAACATACTGTTTCAATTTTGGACAGCCCTAAATGCTTCTATGTACTTATAAGCAATGTGTGTTCAGCATAATCATTCTTGTAGCTGTGGCGGTTTCGTCATAAAGAGGTATTTAATATTCTTAGATTTTGGTTGTAGAGCGAGGTGATTTCGAACTCCTAAATCTCTAGTTTTGTACTGAAGTATAGAAGCATATAACATTTTGAAATCAAAATTTTTATAATTATATCAATATAGTAGCCGTTTAAAAGCTTAACACGCCACCTAGGAGTGATTCTCATTTTCTAATCCGTCCGGCACAGATCCCGACGCCTCTCCGCAGGTATATTTATAACTTCTTGGGCACTGCTTTTAAAACTACAGTCGAGCGCACGGAAACGTGCCGATGCTTCTGGTTTCCTTTGGCGTTTTCTTTATCACTGGCAGAAGCTCACTATTATCGTTATCCATACTGGTGCTCAGCGAATCAACCTCTTATTGATTTTAATTCAAGTCCGACACTCAAGCATTAGCCTATGAACAAACTTCAGACATAGATGAGCGGCGAAAGGGAACGAGCACGGAAAATTTTACCTGAGTGGCTGGAAGGCATGCTTTGCAGCGACAGCCCACACCAGTGCCTAGATGAATCCGTCTCGTATTGGTATGATGTCTAAACTCTGGCACTTAAATACTAACCTATGTACACAGATTGGTTTTAGGCTCAGGAGCGAAGGAAAAGGAGGGAATAACACAAACTTTAAAGTGGTGTGCTAAAATCTAGAGGAGAGTAGAATAGGTAGCAGAGACGGTTAGTATTTCCTTACCAATATAAACACTGCTTATTATATTGGCACAATTCCATGCACTTGATAGAACGCGTTCACTTCCACAATTACTGGGAATACTTTTAACTCAGCATTACTGGAATAAATCCACTAATAACACTAGCATTACTTCTAAATTTTAATACAGTAAACATTTGTATAATTTGTTGTTCATTGGCCGCAGATTCTGTAGACCACAAGATACACCAGAGTAGGGTATATAGGACAGACCTGGCGCAGTTTTTTGCGTTTATATGGGAAAGGATAGGGAAAACGAGGGTATATGCGGTGGAAAATGCGTTTATATGGGGAAGATAGGGACTACGAGGATCGATGCTAGGCCAAGTCATGGGTTGAAGGACTGGGGATGTGTTTTATATGAGAGATACGGGGAATACGAGGAGAAGTGTTGGACTAGATAGGGGTTGAGATATGGAATATGCATTTATATGGGAAAGATAAGGAAAACGTGAACAGAGGCTGGAATGGACAGATGCTGAAGCAGGGGGAATATGAACATATTTACAGGAGAGATAGGGGATACGTGGAGAGGTACTAGACTATTCAGGGTTTGAAGGGTAGAGTATGACTTTTTATATGAAGAGACGAGGAAAACGAGGGTATATGCTAGGTTGAGAGAACCTTCAAGGAGGAAAAAATGCGTTTATATGGGAGAGATAGGGAAAACGAGGAGAGTTCTGAGGTAGAGCAGGGACTGAAGGAGGGAGAGATATGCTTTATACGACAGAGATAGGGCATGCGAGGGGAGGCGCTAGTGCAGACAGAGGTTAAGGAGTACGGTATACATTTATATGAGGAATATATGGAAAACGGAGGCAGGCGGTATGATAGACAGAAGCTGGGGCCACTTTTGCGCTTATATGGGAAAGGATAGGGAAAACGAGGGTAGATGCGACAGTTCAAGGAGGAAAATGCGTTTATAGGGGAGAGATAGGGAATACGAGGGCTGATGCTAGGCTAGTCAGATGCTAAAGGAGGGAGGGATACGCTTTATACGAGAGAGATAGGGAATACAAGGAAAGATGTTATACTAAACAGGACTTGAAGGGTAGAATATGGCGTTTTATATGAGCGAGATAGCGAACCGAGGAGAGGTAACCACGTGTCAAGACGTAACACCACGTAACAAAGGAATCACGCTATGTAACAACATGATCACGCTATGTAACAAAGGAATCACACTATGTAACAAACTGATCACGCTATGTAACAAAGGAATCACGCTATGTAACAAAGGAATCACGCTATGTAACAAAGGAATCACGCTATGTAACAAAGGAATCACGCTATGTAACAAAGGAATCACGCTATGTAACAAAGGAATCACGCCATGTAACAAAGGAATCACGCCATGTAACAAAGGAATCACGCTATGTAACAAAGGAATCACGCTATGTAACAAAGGAATCACGCTATGTAACAAACTGATCACGCTATGTAACAAAGGAATCACGCTATGTAACAAAGGAATAACGCTATGTAACAAAGGAATCACGCTATGTAACAAAGGAATCACGCTATGTAACAAAGGAATCACGCTATGTAACAAAGGAATCACGCTATGTAACAAAGGAATCACGCTATGTAACAAAGGAACACGCTATGTAAGAAGCTCATCACGCTATGTAACAAACGAATCACGCTATGTAACAGTCTCATCACGCTATGTAACAACACGTACCAAGCATGTAACCAAGTAACAAAACGTAAGAACAACACGTAACCAATCTATTGCTAAGTCAATCTAAACTAATTCATCCTTCATAACTTAGACAATAAGTACGAGAGGCTAGCCCAGATTAACCCGACCAATCCTAAACGTTCCTCTCAGCATCTATTCTACTCGGTCATCGACTAACCTAATCTGGCTAACCAAAGATAACCTCAACTTTCTTTTAGTGAAATTGCAATGTTTTATTCAGGTTTTATTATTCGAGAGTTTTAATTGAAAAGTTTACGTCAACATACCTTTATTTTAGTTCCTTGTAGGCGTCTCTCCCCTTTTTATCTAGGCTTGAGACTAGCACTAGGATTGCTCCTAATGGCAGGGTTACCACCTTCCCTTCCATCTTCTTCTTTCTTCATCGGACGTCAGCTAGCTGCATATACAGCACACGGATAACCTTCATTTTTTTTAAGATTGTAGACTCGCGAGAAAATCTTCATATTCAACTTAAATTCTCTTATACACTACTTGTAATGCTGTAATGTCCATAGGCGTATGTCGTTATTCCGTCCTCAGCAATAATTCTTTTATCGTCGTATGGTGTCAATGTAATTTTATTCACTTGTACTGTGGCAAGAGCATGCTGTCGCGACAGGATCAGATTCATGGGCGTTCTGGTAATTTCTCCGGTTTTAAGGCAGTCAGTATAGCTCTCGAACGTGACGTACTGCTTAATAGCACTACGTTTTATACCTTTAATCTTTTTTATCATTGAACCGTCGATATCTAGGGCATACATTTTAGGTCGTAGCCCTACAAAGCGTTGAATGATTTTACCATTAGCCTCATCTTTAAATTTCCCAAGTACCTTCTTGTTTAGAGGTGAATAGCATATATGGCTTGTAGGATAATCAGCAGTATCTAGGTGCTCAAGAAAACGTAGCTTATCCTGGTACACATCTTCAGTTGTAACACGATGAATGAACGAATCAGTGTCCATATACATAAGCTTCAGGTTTTCAGCTCCATAATACGGTAACAACACATCATAGTGATACCGGTACATTAATGTCTTGGAGATATCCAACACACTCATACCGATGTATATAGGCTTGTTGAACATGATCTGTCGGGAGGCCATATGTACAGCAGCTAGATTATCAGCATATATCGTCCTGTCGATAAACGTTGGCTTTGCAATTAACTTTTCCAGAGTCTTCTCATTTGTCACCAGTCGTATATCCATACGGTTACGCAGGTTCTCCATAGTTTTTCCGAACATAGCATTGTTGAACAATTTGTAGAGATCCTTCTCAAAATCATTTCCAGCTTGTTGTCGTAGTCTAGTGTTAAATTCCACATACGGTTTTAACCATCGAGACTGTTGGAATTGTAGCACACGATGGATTTTTGTTAACCGTAGTCCATGACTAAGAGCTTGCTTCAAAGCCTTGTAATGCACTACATACTTCTTTAGAGGTCCTAGATGAGGTATCAGTTTCTTTGTAGATGCTTCCAATGGTTTCATACACTCTGGCAGGAAAGGTAGATCGTTGTGTAGATCGTGAAGTTCTGCAGGATACTCGATGTCGACTTCTAATATGTAGCCGTAAGGATCATCTTCTTGTAGTCTTTCTAAGTCAATTTTTTCAGGCGATACCCACTCAAATCCACCATAAGGGAGAGCGTGACACATTGCCCACCCATATTGGTTATTAGCGTCGTCATATGTGATAAATTGGGTTGGTCTCGACGGATCAAACTTCTCCATATATGTGTTATTAGCCTCTGCATAGCGGTGGGAAACTTGACATACACCTCCTCTTATACCAGATTCCACCATGAGTAATTGATCATAATCCTGTAACAGTTCCAGCTTAATTCCAGTGTACAGTAACATGGCGTCCCATGTAAGACCTGGAGAGGTAAAATAATGTGCAGGATCAACTTTGTGTGTTTTGAGGGTTTGCTCTCTGAACGTCTCAAAGACATCAGCTAGGAGAAGTACATCCGAAGTTAAGTAGAGATCGCTGTACTCTCCCAGGTTTCTCACATTAAACAGCCCCCATACATTTTTAGCATAATCGTAGTCAGCATCACTAATTTCTTCTTCATTTAATCTATTGTAGAAGGAGTCCTTAGGAGGTAAGCAGGTTTCGTTCAGGGCATCCCATGATGTAACAAAATCATATGGAAATACACCCTTACGGGTCATCAACTTCAATTTGTCTTCTCCAAAGTACTTTAGCGTTTCAGGATACGAGGTTAGATTTTTTACCAACTTATCCAAGCTTGTACTGAGGAACCGAAAACTATCTACAAACCGTAGCTTTATATCTCCAACATACTTGGAGAATGATATATAGCTTTCTTCAGAGCTAGGAATTACTTCCACACGTTCACTTGTACAACCCAGCTCCTTAACAATGAAGTGTGAGTCATATCCACTGAGGTTGTGCATGAAGACAGGGATATATTTAGGTGTTTTACAGGCTAAATTACATTCATTATGAAGACTTCCACGATATTCACCGCTGATGTGATCATGGTCGCGTACTTTATAGTTCTCTCTTTCTCTGTAAAGGGTTTTCCACACAAGTAGCATACTGTAGAGGCGCTGAAATCCAACTGCTCTTGATCCGTAAGTTTCAGAGGCTTAGCAGATTTGTATATGTCCTCAATCATTTTTGCAAGAGATGTCAGGTACAGCATAAACTTCTGAGCAGCATCAGCACCACGATACACATAGGGTTGCTTAGGAAGACCAGTTTCCAGATGTCCAACGTTGGTTGATGGTTTAACGTAAACACAGAAGCTCATTGCTGTGTGCTCTTGATAAGGGGTTGTATAGGAAGTTTCAGGATTGGGTATACACGTATGGCATGGAGCGAGAATACTTTCAAAGTCTGCGTAGATGACGTAAGGTAGTTTCAACATCCTTTCAAAATTTTTAAACTGTACGATTGATTTGTCCTTTGTAGGCATAACTACCCTCGCAACACCATGTTGGTTACAGATTGATGTATGTTCCTGCAGTTTTTCCAGTCCACTTCGTATCGATTGTCAAAATGTGTAAAGCACCGCTTACAGGTATATATCACTCCATCATGCTTAGTTTTCTGACGTCGAACGAGCTTCTCAAAATTCTTGATATATACATAGTGATGTTTTCCGCTACTGTCATTCAATAGTAGGAGGTCACAGTGCTCAGCTAGTTCAATGTCAACAACCTTTATCGGATACACTTCATGCTTCTCATCCAGCCCGAAAACGTTAATAGACATCTTGTTAAGCTTCTCAAATTTGGGTATTTGAGAAAGTGGAGTAGGGTAAGAAACACAGCTGAAGTCGTACTTATCTTGAAGTTTCTTATATTTGCTCACCCGTTGTGCATCCTTCTCAACGAATTTGGCCAATACAGAGTACATGAAACATAGCTCATCAGTTAAATTCTGGATGTTAATGCAGGCTTTTCTTGCTTCAACAGAGGGAGGTAGGGGTATGTAGCTACTTCCTCGCAACGGGTTGTACTTGTTAATACGAAGGCGTACCCCTTCCACAGTAAGCAAGGCTCAGCTGCTACCCTTAAGCTGAGACTCATCCATTTCAGTAACCAATTTCTTGAATTTCACTTCCAGCATAGAGTCCAGATCAGTTTCTAGGAAAACAGCTTGATTTCTGGTTTTAAATGTCTTGTCACAGGTTTCTCCGATACTGTTAACAAATCTACACTCAGCTAACAGATTAATTTTCAAACTCTTGTGAATACCAAGCTCTTTATGCACAGCCTGGATTATCCGCTGTTTTGCTTCATGCAGGTATATATTCAGGTCCTTAGTCGATTCACATCGTATAAAATACGATTTCAAACGTCCATGGAATGAAGTTTCATATTCTTTCATGTCACAGTCCTCCATTGTTGACAGCAACTGATGTTTAGTTGGCTCCAATCTTCTTTTCTTCTGAGGGCTGCTTATTTCACATATATCTTCGTGTCGCTGTCCCTTATAACAACCTTTGAAGGTTACATTACAATGTTTACATTTGAAGAGCTTCTTGCAGCTCATCTCGTGTCTTCTCTTGTCATAACCTCGGAGGAACTTCTTACAGCATTTACCACAAGAATATCCTGAGACACTAGGAATGATATCCTTATACGAGGACTTATTCATTTTTCTTCTTGATATAATAAGGTATTTACCTTTCTTCAAGGAAATGTACGCCTTGGTATCACTTAGAAAGCTGATTATTTTCTGAGAGAACAGCGATGTTAACACCTCAGAGATGATCAACAGAATGAATTTCAATGCTAGAGGATGCTCTATTTATAGAGGAAGCACGAACCTTTATGCATCAATTATATATCGTATTAACCCTTCTTCAAGGAAATGTACTCTTCTTCACATTGATAACACTTTAGATTATTTTCTGAGAGAACAGCGATGTTAACACCTCAGAGATGATCAACAGAATGAATTTCAATACTCAAGTTCGCTCTATTTATAGAGAAAGCACGAACCTTTTTTAATCAATTATATCCTGATTATTAATACTAAAAACGGTGATGAAGCGTGTAAGCTCTTATATATTTCAATTCGTGTTACACTGATGTTCGAGCGTCTCCGTATAGCTTCGTATGTTTAGAGAGAAAGTGTAAAGTATTGTGAAGATGTTATGTATTGTTCGGCTATAATCGTTCAGATTCGGAGAGCTTGACTGGTGAAGGTGATGAACGATCCGTCAACCGAGCAGGAGGCAAGCAGTCCCTTCGCGCAACGAAACCTAGATGCAAATGAAAGAAAATCGTGTTAGATGAGAAACCACCCAGACATTCGCCTGCAGACCATGGAAAACCATGAAAAAATATGTCAGAGTGAGCGTCCAACGGAACTCGAACCAGGGACTCTAAAAGCACACGTGAAAGGTACAAATTATATAGAATGAAAGGAAATCGGTGACGATGAGAAACCACTCCAGCATTCGCCTGCAGACCAGGGGAAACCATGAAAAAAATCAAAGGGCTGAGCGACTGACGGATAGAGTGTGCGACCGACAGAGAAATCAAGCAAAAGGTTTCTAGAGACAAAAAAAGATGCAATTGAAATGGAATCGTGATAGATGAGAACCCACTCAGGCATTCGACAGCAGGCCAGGGAAAACCATGAAAAATCGATATCGGAGTAAACAATTGATTGAAATCTAACCCCTGAACCCTAGAAATTCACGACAACTGAAAACGAAACCCAGATGTAAAGGAAATTTTGTACACCCTTGACGAAAAAACCCCGTCCGCTGGGGAAGTAACCTTTAAGTTTACAATTGACGTCTGTCATACCGATAAGGGACGGTTTGAAAGGCTTCCTAATTGCTCTACGCAAGTCACCCGAGCAAACGCAGGAAATTCCTAAACCAGACAATTACAAGCCTGCTAAAACATTTTTTCCTACAATAAGTAATTTAAATTCTACATGAAGATTATTCCAAAAGTTTCATATCTCTTATTTCCTTCAATAAAATATCGAATATGACTCTAGCACCAGGAAAAAAAATTAAACGGAGGGAAGCGATATTTTCTTTTTACGCTGAAATTATAATTAAACGCATAGCGTTCTTGCAGGAAAACCCCACCCATATAGATTATAGGAATGGATTCTGTTTAAAACATGTATTTTCACGCGGGGTGTATAGATTGTATCAGTAAGCATTCGTGACTATTACAATTATTTCCAAGTATTATTTTAAAAAAGGTTGTCTTATTCTCTTAGTAAACATAGGTCGAGAACGTTTTTTTTACTTGGTATTTAGGGGCGTTCTTGCAGGAAAACACTGCCCATATAGATTATAGGAATGGACTCTGTTTAAAACATGTATTTTTCACGCGTGGTGTATAGATTGTCTCAGTAAGCATTCGTGACTATTACAATTATCGCCAAGTATTATTTTACAAAAAGATTGGCTTATTCTCTTAGTAAACATAGGACGAAATCGTTTTTTAAACAACTCTCCATTCGAGAGATATTTTTTGATTATTCCAGCAGAGAGAGAGAGAGGGAGAGAGAGAGAGATCGAGCCATATTTGTTTAAAAAAGCTTTTTTTTCATTCACAGGAAATCTTCGAGAAAATTCGAGGAATTATTCAGTTGTACACCCTTGCTAAAATAGTTTGTATACCCTTTGAAGAATGTTTACCTGGCTGGCGGAGTCTTGGAAATACCTCTGACGACAGGCTGTCGCCTGCACGACATCTTGGACATTTATACATTAGGGAGGCTATTGTGCTTTAAAATGGGATAGCTATGTTTTAAGCTTTCCACAACAAATTTTTTCCCGATAATTAATATAAATTCTACATGGAAATTATTAATGATTAAGTTTTCAGTTAAACGTATACTGTATAGATTTTGTACTTAAGCATTCGATTGTATCTTTATCATTATTTAAATACTCACATACAAGAATTGCAAGCATGATATCAAAAATTGTAGAAGTTTTTCCACGCTTAGTTAATTAAAATTCATGTATATACTCTATTATTTAGCGATTTTTTCAATAATTTCGCCCTCTCATGTACATCATTCGTCAAAAAATCAGTGTACAATACGCATTTTTATACGTTTTAATGTTCGTTTATTTTTAAAACCACTGCATTTGCCCGTAATTACGAGCAATAATTTTTTTTTCAGATTTACACCGATTTTTAGCTTGTAGAATTGAATTAGGAAATGTTTTAATAAATGTATTGTATTTTTTAGGTTAAAGCATCTACATTTTAAAGATTGTTATATTTTCATTTTTTAAGACTTCCTTTGTTAAAGATGTCTTGCAATCTATTTTTAAATTTCTTTTAAAACCAAAGCGAACGTTAACATCTATAAGGGCTGCCTTCACGTGTCGGGAAGCTAACATGGCAGCAGTCATCTTTTAGAAGAGTACCTTTCATGTCGGCCTCGGACGAGAGCGAGCGGCTGGCGGGGAGGAGAAGGGTTGCGAAAGGCGGCTGAGGGATGGCAGCTGGAGGGAGTAAGGTAGGATGAAAGGATAGCTTCATGAAGCGAGACCTTCAGTACGGCACGGAGCGCCGTAAGGTTCGGACCTATACGTAGTAGCATGCATATACAGCTCGCGCCAGCGTCTTACGTAATCTAGTTTTTACGCTCACTATCCCATTTAAATATACATTCATCTAAGAGATATAATATTCGCAAGGATGACAGATGTTCAAATATACATAACAAAGAAATTAGTTACTGATATAAATGTAATATCGTACGTTCACCATTTTATTTTTAATTACTTTTTTTATTTTATTTGGGGATGAATTTGTATTCATGTCACGGGATTCAATCCTAGTCCTCCAGCCCGACTTGGAACAATAATCAATAACGAGCTACAATCCAAGGATATAATCGGTAATAATACAAATATTTTTTTGATAAAGACCATCAAATAAAAAGGCCTGTAAACGTATGTATTTCCCCTCACTTCCCCTCTTCCCCCACCCCACAGTAGAAATATTAGGCGGATTCCAGCTTCAAAGCCGATGTCAACCACTGATAAGTTCCTTTCTTCTATGCCGCCGACTTTCTTTCAGGGTTGCAAGTGTCGGCGGCAGGTCTCGGCTTGTGCATGGCAAAGGAAAAGGATGCTCGAGTAAACCCTCGTCCCCGGACTGCGAGCGGCCTCCGGGTCTCGGGACCTCCAGGGGATGTGTAAGTCCACAGGGGGAGGGGAGATGGCTGCACAGCCAGCACCCGAGGGATTTAAATCTGTTAACGGTAGGGACCCGTCCTCCACCTGTCGTGTCTCCTTGGCTCCTATTCCGCCACCCTCTGTCTCCTCTCACCACATCCCTCCCTCCCGGGGCACTCCTCGGGGGCCTAGGTACGAAAGATCTGCGTAGGTCTAGTGCTAAGTTCCCCTTCGTCCTAATCCTATCCTAGCTGTCGAAATATTCCATGTTGTACGTTATATTTTCCCAGGTGTATGGATATATGTATAAGCTATAAAACGTAGAGATCACCTTGCACACTGCAACCTCCGTAGATCTATAGTGACTACCACCTCCGAGGAAAAGTGATGTACTGGAGAAACCATAGGAGGCTATAGGTTGCAAGCAGACAGGCCATAGACACGCGGGGAAGTCCCTAAAATTTCCAAGCTCGAACATCCGTCCCCCTGCTGGAGCTGCCAAGAGAGAGCGATGAATGACCCGTCGACAAAGCAGCCCTCCCTTAGAGCAAGCATCCGCGCCATCTATCCGTTACCGCCATACGCCATGAAGCCTAGAAGCACCCTGCAAGATGAGAAGAAAACGAAACGAAAGGAAAATTGTGGAAACAAAATCGAGGTACATCAGAAACTATCCAAGCATTCGCCTATCGCCGGCGGAAAACCAGAAAAAACCCAGGTCAGAGTGGGCGGTCAACGGAAGTTGAACCCGGGATCTCACGAATGCGAGACTCACATTTACTTTGGAACCATCTCGCTCGGTTTCTTCGTTATCAGAAGAAACACGCGTTTGCGATTCTATTTTTTTACCACAAGAGCTCGTTGCCACTATTTTTGACTTTGTTATTATTTGTATAGCCGCCTTTAACTTTAGTGGTCACATCAAGAACTTTGAATTGACTTTGGGACACTTCTGAATGTATTTCTTCATGCTTAAGCTACAGACAATTGAATGATATTTCCGCACATTTAAGTAACAAAACACATATTTATTAATTTGGAAATGCTTTGGGCAAAAATGTGTCAGGAGTAATGCAACATATGCGAACCACTTTAAATACGAATGCTACAATATGTGAATTTATAACAGGTAGGGAAATTCAAGTGATGGTAATGTATTTTGTTTTTCTTTATTTTTTTTAAAAGAAACTTTCTGGAGTTGCCACGGAGTTCATGGGAAGTTAACGCGGATCCTAAGGGCTCCAAGAAGCACTGTTTGGAAGTCCCTGGCTTAAGGATTTCCCTCAAATAAGCACTGACTATGAATTCAAGGCTCAAGGATTTTGGATAAACAAAAATTCCCCACCCTAGTCTGGATCATTCCCCTTATTGGTGTTGATAAATTAAATTGAGTTTTATTTATGGACGCTCTTTAACTGATGTGGTCCTTAGCGTTCCATTCTATATTGTGGCGTATTAGGTAATTAGCAGCTATTGTCATGCCAGACACATTATTGCGTCGTATTGGCGACAGCATTGTTGGAGTAAACTCAGTATGCTTTCGGCCTTGTGTTTGACGTTCGTTTGGCATGACGCTCTACAGTCCTACTCTGTATTCACTCTTGGGTTGATCCATATCAAAACAAACCCCAGGTGACCAGTGCACCACTATAATGTATCCTTCCGCCATTCGCACTAGAAATACTATCATACTTTTAGACCATGTGGCCAGTACAAGCGGCACGTAGTCGTTATTTCGACTACTGAAACGGTGACTACATATTCTGTTAAGGGTTAAAGATGATAAGATTAATAGTTTTTTTCCGGGTGTAACTACTTTTCTCGTTTCAGATTTTTCTGCACAAGCACTGTTTATACTTGTTCTCGAAACACCAGTGAACTCAGAAGTTAATTTCACCATTTCTTTCGCGGAAAGTGTTGCACATTTCTCAGATAACTTATAATAAAGATTCAACAGTATTGTTTTTTCACCACTAGTAAATGGTTTGCGCGGCTAATGCTTTACGTAATTCGACGAAAACATAAGAGCGAATTCACCGTCCTCCATGATACTGAACACAACTGCTGGTTTCTGGCTGTAAACAATATTCTGCGCCTACCCGGATGTCAGGTGGCTCATACGAATTGCATCATGGGACTTGTAGCTCTTTTTTACGGTATAAATCAAGCCTTAGGGAGTAATTACCACCTAGTATCCGGTGTGATTCATGACTGTCCTCACTACTATCTGAAGAATAAACGCTTCCCTTTGATAATAACGAAATATGAGTATGCTATAAAGCAAATGATTTTATCGTTTACATCCTGTAGATCTGTCTTCGTGAAACACCACAGCTTTCTCTCTAAAAGATTCATATCCACCAACTCGACGTCCAAGTTCTCGAACCATCCAGGATGACGTTTGCAGAGTATTACGCCATGTCATTATCCATTCAGATAATCCGGGTTAGCATTTGCAGCACGCTGGTTTCCCTCGTGTTGTTGGGAAAATGTTTCCTTCATGATTATTCGCGTGACATCAAATGGCATTTAGAAATTCCAGGTAGCGTCATACAGTAATAACTGTCCTGTTTAGGAAGAACGGTTCAACTATTCCGGATGGAGCAATATGAATTCATTTTTGAGACTGAAAAGGCCCCACGGTTACTAAATACCTGTTCTGAATGCACCACATATGATTATTCTGTGCATTAACATATGTGTTTATGTGAAAATGAGTCTTATAAGGGCTTCTTCCCTATGAAAATTGAGTAAATTATTTACTAAAGAAAACAAATCGTTTGCTACCGACTCTAGCTCTTGTCCCAGTTGAGCTTTGTAACATAACTCATTTATTGTACAATAATTCTCAACCATTTCACTACTTACTGTGAGCTACAGCTATGGCTCAAGGTTATCGGGAGGTCGGCGTGAGACAGTCAGAGATAAACAAAGATAAGTGGCGCTCGCCAGCGTGAACACCGGAAGCACTATCGGCAGATAGCCAGAATTTTCTGGAAATTTCTTCCCCTCTACCTCCAGAACATGCGTTTAGATAATCCTAGAATGTTCTGTGGAAGATTCCACTGGCTATATAAGCGAGCATTCATGCGATAGGAGTCAGTCATTAGTGAACGAGTGCGATTCTAGTGCGACATTAAGTGCGGTTGTACAAGTGAGTCTGTGATAACTGTGACGTGCAGTGAGTGCAGCTGCAGGAGAGATTGAAGAAGTCCTGTGTTCGATTCCCCAGCGAGTAAACCGTCCGGAAGAAGAGGCTACATCACGAAGAAAGTGAAGTGACGGGGAAATTGAACTAGTTCATATTAGTGAACTGACAGTGTGACCTAAGTGAAGTCCCAGTGAAAGCTAAATCAGATCAAACAGTGGCAGTGAGAACTGAGAGAAGTGACAATAGAAAAACTGAACAAAGTTGCAGTATCCTTTTGCATTTTATAAACAACTCTCCATAAATTGAAAAAAAAAATAAAATAGCCTTTAGGCTACAAGCAATAAAATCGCCAATAACGAAAAGTTTGTAAATTCCCAAGTCACGATATAGCCTAACGCTAAAAGATCTTAAATGCTATTCATATAGGCGTAACCAACAGCTAATACTGGCTGAAATAGAAATAGGAGTTTTGATTTTTGTTTTTTTTTCAAACATCAGTTAAGGAATAATTTTCAAAATTGGTATACATACGCAGTTAAAAAGTTTCGTTGAGTTTAATCACGTGTTTTAATTAAAAACTTATTTAGAGTAATAAACTCGTGCTATTTTAAAACTTATGTATATTGGCCTTATTATCCTATTAGTTGTGGAGGAGATGACCATGGGATATAGAGTTATATGGCTACAGTTTTCGTTTTCAAAGAGCATTTTCGAACGTTTATGAAGGCAATAACTATTTTTACATTTTTGCACATAAAATCAACAATAAGTGAAAAGTTTCCAAGGATTCTACAGCATAATAATTTGCTTTGTCAATAAGGAATGAAAATATTATTCTGAAAATATAGGTGTTGTTTAAAATACGTTTTGCTATTACTTCTGCATGAGGCAAACAAACATCAGTGAATGAAGTGCATGTTTCATGAATCCAGCGCAGTGGATTCAACCGAATTTCTTCTTTGTCTTTTACGGTCTACAAGACTTCCCCATCGCCGTCACAAATTATTGGGACGCAGAAGCAATTGCTACTGGACTCATCGCCTATGTTGTAGCTCGAACTATAGTTGAGTAGCGAACCAGGATTTACGGCTATGAATGCATGTTGAGGAATACAATCAGGGATATAGGGTGAGCGCCAGCTGTCTTGATTACGGAATCGTTAATTCTGATCCTCCCCGACAAACTTAGGAATTTGCAACCTCGTGATTCTGCGGAAACCGTAGAAACCGTAATGTTGCAGACAACATTAACAATGTATTAGATTTAAATGAAAAAATCTGATGTGTTACACTCACATGACTTTCTCTACTCTTGTACAAACTATTTTTACAAACTCTTATTCTCCATCTATTTCATATTAATCGAGATAAACATTTGCAGAAACGATCTTTTGACATGCAAAGAGAATTGCATTTTACACATAGCGACCAGTTCTAAAAATATTTGACTATTGCTTAAGGCGTACTATGTTCCCCTTGTTTTGTATTTACAAGGGCAATATAAAAATATAGTAGCCTTTAAGCATATACATGTCTCTTAATACCTGGTTGCTATGTGCAGCACCATTCTCTTTGCCACAGATTAATACTCTTTTCATATCCAAGACAAAAAAATGAATAACGAATTGCCATTTGAGGAAATATTGAAAAATTTAAGGGAATTACAAGCAATATCTCGAAAATGGTTCACTCAACAAAAAAATGTATAGTACATAAACTCTGTATTTTAACGCGATCTACATTTTTGTGTAGTAAAATTTAGTCTATCTCTTATGGTTTACCAGTTATGCAAAAGTGGTTCACAATGAAGAATACTTTTGGAGACATGCCCAGAAAATTCTAGATATACATTTCATTGTTGAAAATATCTTAAACATATGATATTTTAATCAAAATCGTTAGCGCCATTTTTGAGAAAATTAAAATTTTCGAAAAATGTTCCATGTAAAGGGTAATCTATGGTGGGGGGATTTTCTTGAAAACCTTCGTGTCGCATCTCTGGAAGATACTGAACCTACATACTAAGTTTGGTGTTTATCCGACTTTTCGTTTATGAGTTATGCTGTTCACAGACACACAGACACACACACAGAAATGCTTCCAAAATGCTTTTTTTGGATTCAGGGGGTCTCAAAACATATATTTCCGGTGAAATCTCGGTATGGAATTTTTGGGTGGAATAGAATACTTCCCCTACTTACTATACGTAGTAGAAAAAGTAAAAAAACTACGAAGACTGGAGTGACCGACAATCTTACACAGGAAATAATGGGCTATCTCTCCCACTTGTAGAATTTAAATGGAACAAAGACCTTTATAAAAGTAGGAGAAAGCTATAAAAAGATAACTTGTCTCAGTAAAATATTCAACACACACTTACCTCATGCAAGAAGCTTAAAACTACTGTTTCTCTTGGCCGGTTATCCTTTTGTTGAAAGAATATCCGAAAAATAACCGGGCAGATTAAAAGTAACAGCGTAAATATTCACGTGTATGAACAGCGGTTGCAAAAATTGAAGCTTATGGCCTATAGATTTGCATACATATCAAACCACAGTCACAAGAATGAGATCCTTTGGTCATCTCCTTCGTATGGACATCTCCGTCAAGGTTTACCCTAAAAATATGATTATTTCTGAACGATGCATACTTGTTGCAGCAATTTCTAAAATGTCAATAGCTGCTTAGTGTGCATGTTATCATAGTAGTTTAAATATATGAAGATTCCACCTCTCAGCTGAGGCAGTATTTTTAACATTTAAATGATTTCAGTCAAATTATATAAAATATAAATTTGAATAACAGCCCGCCTTAAACCAATAGGTGTATGTAACAATATCTAAAAAGTGTATATTACAGTCACTGTATATGTTTATATTATTGTACACATTTTCAATAATGATATATGAATGTATTACGTAATTTAATAATGTAGGAGCTGTGAGAATAATAAGTTAAAAGTTGCTAACCATGAGGTAACAATGAGGTAACCTTGAGGCAATAATGAGTTTGAGAGTTTAAATGTTATTTGTGATTATTGGAAGCATTAATGTAATTTTAGTGACGGTTTATAAAAACAGCCAATCAACAACCAGAAAAAACTTTAGTTAAATGCAGGTATTCTATTGGAGTAGGATTAGCCAATAAGAGACTTGAAATACAGAAATTTACAAGTTTAGAAGGTTGAAATCCAGCCAGTTGCCTGCAGACAGTGATAGTAACCGGATGCATGATGCGTCCTCGAGAAATTAAATACGTATTCGTGTGAAACGAAAATAGTATATGTATTAAAAAGTGCAAGTATTAAATAAAAGAATCTCACAGCTCTCGATATCAGTGAAGTGCTATTTAATTTGTGTCAAGGATTAATAAAAAGGAGTGAATTAAATCTTAAAATCTGTGTAAGCCTACATTCTTGTCGCATCACGCCCTGCCAAGACTTCCATGTCTCTAACAATAATACTGACGCAGCCGAGGCAAACATAATTATTTAATACTTAAAGAAACAGTTTAATTATAAAGTTAATATTTTTTTAAACTTGGGGCAAAGGCCACTGAAAATACATTTGGGGCAAAGGCTACCGGAAACTGTTTACTATACGTGCGGTTGCAACTACTACAATTTCGGCTCCCCAACAGTTGAAATATAATACAACTCCTTCAGTATGTAGCAGCAACTAACTACTTCAAATTGACGCCCAAAGCGTGGTGCAAACAACCTAAAGAAACCCCAACTTCATATTGGCGTCCATACGAGGAGCTATATAACGTAAAAAAATTTGATGTGCTACACTCACATGACTTTCTCTACTCTTGTACGAACTATTTTTACAAACGTTTATTCTCCATATGCTTCATGTTAATCGAGATATCGAGATGCCAATCTTATTTCTAATTTTCTTGTAGATGCAAGGGGAACATGGTAGGTTATAAGCGATAGTCAAATCTTTTAAGCGCTGGTTGCTATGTGGCGCATTCTATTCTGTTTGCATATACAGGACATAAAAAACTGAATAACGAATTTGAGAAAAATTATAAGTATTGGAAAATTTAAGGAAATAACAAGCAATATCTCGAAAATGGTTCACTCAACTAAAAAAATGTATATGACATAAATTGTGTATTTTAACGCGAACTACATTTTTTGTGTAGTAAAATTTTGTCTATCTCTTATGGTTTACCAGTTATGCAAAAGTCGTTCATTATGAAGAATACTTTTGGAGACATTCCCAGAAATTTCGAGATATACATTTCATTTCCCATGACATTATCTTAAACATATGATATTTTCATCAAAATCGTTAGAGCCATTTTTGAGAAAATTAAATTTTTCGAAAAATGTTCCATGTAAAGGGTAGTTTGGGGTGGGGGGATTTTCTTGAAAATCTTCGTGTCGCATCTCTGGAAGATACTAAACGTAAATACCAAGTTTAGTGTTTATCCGACTGTTAGTTTTTGAGTTATGCTGTTCACAGACACACACAGACACACACAGACACACACACACACACACACACACAGACACACACACGGACATGTTTCCAAAAATGCTTTTTTTTGGATTCAGGAGGTCTCAAAACATGTATTTCCGGTAAAATCTCGGTGTCGAATTTTTGGGTGGAATGCAATACTTCCCCTACTTACTATACGTAGTAGAGAAAGTAAAAAACAAACCATCTTCTTCAAATTGGCGCCAGAACGTGGGGCAAACTCCTACAACATCTAATCTTCTTCACAGCATAAGCAGCTTAGACTTTATTAAACATAATTTTTATTTTCTCTTAAACAAAAACGATCTTCTTGACAAAATCCTAGTCTCCACTTTGGTTATTTCTATATGAAAGTCCTTTAAAATAGCTGTCTCGTCGACTAATCCATTTTCTCACAATTATGCTGTTTCTCCTTTCTATCCAATAGATCTATACCAACACATTGAAACTCAAGATATATTAAATTGTTATAATAGCCACATATGCGACGCGTTTGTGCACCTCCTTTCGAGCTTCTAAGCATACGCCTTTATAATTTTAAAGAGGCTGTCGTTTATCTATCATCATCTTTGCATCTATCAACCAATTTACCTATTAAATATTAACTAAGTTATTTTTACTCGGTGCAGGTGTGTATTTTGCCTTATCTCCAATCTAGTTAGGACTACAAAATCTCCTCCTTCGTATGCCTTCCCTAGACACATTTGTCCGAATGAATTTAGCTATTATATAGCTGCAGTGATCCATTTTGTTTCCCTCTCTTACCTTTCTGTAACGAAGTTGCAGCAATGTCAGACTGGTTGTTGCCGTCGGCCGTTACACGATCAGCACTTAAATGCACAACGCGGCGAGGTGTGAAGAAGCACGACAATTGCCACAAGTTTCTGAAGTCTCTAACAAATGGTTAGCTGCACCGAAGCGTTCTGCAATCTTGGAGACATCCATGTCGTAGCAACAGACGACGGAATGTACGGCACGTGTCACCGAGAGGGATGGCTCAGACGGTTACGTCTGTGGCCCGCATTCTGGAGATCGATCCCCGGGGACCGTCCACTCTGGCCCATTGGGTTTTCGTGGTTTCTCCGGGTCGCCAGGCGAATGCTGGTGTGGTTCATCTTCTACCACGACTCCCTTCCTCTCATGTCCTGTACCCATCATCTTCTTTGTGATCTGTTTCAGAGTTGTAGGACTAGACGACGGTATTCGGCGGCTTGCGGCTTGCGGCTGGGCGGTGGCTTGCGCTCTGTAAAAATAAAAAAAGGTTTCTTCCGTGGCGTCGCTGCGATACCGCTCAGTTAGTTCTCTCATCAGCGTGAGGCTCCGCTCCGGGGGACCCTGGAAGTTGGTGGCATGCGGACAGGAACCGTGCGGCGTCAGATGCGCTCTATCTGGAAACCTAAGGGACCTCGTCCATGCGTGCGCCCGTCGGCATCGGGATCTGTTGCCGTCCGGATCTTTTTTCTCACTCTTCCCTCCCAAGGGTTACGTTGGAAGTACAAAGGGTCGACTGGACGTGTGCGATGCTCTGCCCCGGTTCCGGGGACCCCTCCATGATACCTACTTTTACCTTTACGGTACGTGTTACACCAAACCTCTTTCGCACTATGTTTTGTTTGGTTGCTATCGAAGGTCCTTGAAAGCTGTAAGTGGGGTACTTGTTTTCGCTAGCGTAAGACAACATGGATTTGTCAACAGAGTGTATTCAGGCTCCCTTCTACATATGTAAATAAAAACGTTATCTGTGCGGAATAAATGGACGTCGGTAGGCTATGCAAGAAAGATTACGATTTTTCTTTTTGTTTTATGTTTTCTGTTATTTTACGCTTCTGCTTGCAACATTGTGGGTTTACGTTGTATGATCAACGTCGCTATTGTATTGTGAATTTGTCCAGCTTTTCACTGTCACTGTTCTAAGTTTTTATCTAGTTCAACTTCACTGGGCGTTCGCTTCCTTCTGTCACTTCACCAAGATAAACTACTTCAGTTCTCAGTCACTTTACTTTCTTCATGATCTAGCCTCCTCTTCCGGACAGTTTACTCGCTGGGAGAATCGCACTTAATGTCGCACGGGAACCTCGCCGCTCATTGGCTGACCGACGCAACTCCACTCCCAAAACTTGCACTGACTCAACTCGGCTGACTGCGCTCGCAATAACACTCGCTTATGTAGATAGTGGAATCTTCCAAGAACATGCTATAACTATTTCGATACACGTTCTGAGGGAAGGAGAAACTTCCAGAAGGTTTTGGTTATCTTCTGATAACGCGCGCGTTGTTTACTCCGACTGCCTGGCGCTGACCTCCCGATAAACTTGGGCCATAGCCACTGCGTCACAGTATTGGTGCTTTTTGGATTGAACGCCGTGCATGCTAGGTAACTTCTCCGCCAAACATGTACTATAGTACGTCCTTCCCCTTAGAGCTGACACTCGCTTCATGACACACTTTGAAATGAGCATTCAGGTTATTAAACGCTGCTGTAAAATGTATGCCCCAGGTAGTTCTCTCAGCCCAAATTAGTGTTTATTATAATCTTTCCAAATCGAAATCTCTAATAATTACTGTTTCTAATTCTACTATGCTCTCATTACTCTCTGTATACTGTGTGATATACTCAGAGTGTGTATATTAACACTACACTATTTGTTCTTTGCCATTCATTTCCTGCTACTCAAATGTTCATCTCATACATCCCCCCGAGACTCCTATAATATCTTGAATTATTCTTTCAATCTAAACTGCATATATACTTGGTACCAAAATTCCACACATTAAGGTGATTTCATTGCTAGCATCCCTTCAGTATAGAGTTAATTTACTGTACTTTTTTCTCATCCTGTTCAGTTTCTCCCCTTGATATTAAATCCTGACAACTTAAAAGAACAGACTGTTTCTACCACTCAAAATATCTTGCAAACAATATATGCCCAATTTAGAGTTGCAACAAACAAAGCATAAAACTAATGTAAAAAAATCTGATGTGTTACACTCACATGACTTTCTCTACTCTTGTACAAACTATTTTTACAAACGCTTATTCTCCATATGCTTCATGTTAATCGAGATATCGAGATGTTAATCTTATTGCTAATTTTCTTGTAGATGCAAGGAGAATCGGTAGGCTTTAAGCGATAGTCAAATATTTTAAGAGGTGGTTGCTATGTGGAGTATTCCATTCTCTTTGCATTACCAGGACAAAAATGAATAACGAATTTGAGAAAAAGCATAAGTATTGGAAAATTTAAGGGAATAACAAGAAATATCTCGAAAATGGTTCACTCAACAAAAAAATGTATATGACATAAATTGTGTATTTTAACGCGATCTACATTTTTTGTAAAGTAAAATTTTGTCTATCTCTTATTTAGCAGTTATACTAAAGTCGTTCACAATGAAGAATACCTTTAGAGACATTCCCAGAAATATCGAGATATACGTTTTATTTGTCATGAAAATAACTTAAACATGTGATATTTTAATCAAAATCGCTAGAGCCATTTTTGAGAAAATTAAAATTTTCGAAAAATGTTCCATGTAAAGGGTAATCTGGGGTGGGGGGATTTTCTTGAAAACCTTCGTGTCGCATCTCTGGAAGATACTGAACCTAAATACCAAGTTTGGTGTTTATCTGACTGTTTATGAGTTATGCTTTTTTGGATTCAGGGAGTCTCAAAACCTATATTTCCGGTGAAATTTCGGTATCGAATTTTTGGGTGGAATACAATACTTTCCCTACTTACTATACGTAGTAGAGAAAGTAAAAAAGAGCAGATCTTAATGCCAATATTCATAATCCTTTATGTTAAAAGCATTGTCTTTTAATTATTCATAAACCAGATGTTTCAACATACCGCGTCCTTTGCATGTTTAATCCTATATACAGAGGATGCAGAAGGTTTATAGTCTTTAATAAACCCCTCCTAGTTCTTTGTTTAGCTTCCAGATGATCAGAAAACAATTGTGTTAGAAGTATATGAATGAAGAAGTGAACACACTGAACCTAACCACGCTTTTTTCTGAGGTAGAAATCTTCCTGCAGCCGTCATTGTGTGGAAGGAAATGTTTTCTTTCCAGAAACTTTCGCCCAGTGCTATGAATATACCCGGATCGCTATCGCAGTATCCTTGATTCCAACTGCTTAATGGCATGCAATCAGGAAGGCTATGGAATCGTCAATAATGCAAACAGAGAGAACACTTTTATCCCTTTCGAGTTCTGAAGAGGTATCGGTGAGCATAAGCCGTTTTCACGGTGAGATTACCGACATTACACGAGTCCTGCCATTAAAGAAGGCAGTTCGCCTCAGATTCCTGTAGTATTCGCTTCGCTCGGCTTATTGGTCCATTAATAATGCACGGGAATGGGTTTTAAAATGGTCCAATTCAGCCGCTTTACACGGTTCATCTATATTTCATTTTCAATTAGAGCTGCGGCAGTTGTTGTTACAGTTTTACTTGAAACTGTATGCATTGCCCAGAAGTTGGTAATCTCTACCTCGCTTCTAAAAACATTACCCTTATCGATCTGATATAACGTTTCAATGTTAATTCTGGAACGACGGCCGCTGATCCCGATTGAAACACACAAGTTTCCTCCTGTTTATTCATTGGTTTCAAATCCCTACCACTAGCTTTTTTATTCTGTTATTACAGTCCTTTGCCTTTGTGCTGCCGTCTCCAGGCGTATCTACATATGCATTCCTTTGTCTGCGTGCGTGCATCTTCCGTCTCTATTCCTATTTATTAAACCGACTAACTCCTGCGCTGTTTTTCATGTTTCTGTAGAAGGGAAAGCCATATTATGTTTGTTCTTTCTGGTGGTAATTCTTTATTTCGCTTTGATGTACAAGTTTTCTCAAAGAATGCATATGCAAGCCTGGTCTTATGTGTAATAAATTTCTGTTCAAAAACCCGAACGTTTTCCCTTTTATACCTACATTATTCTAAGCATTCTTTGGCTCTTTTGACTCAGTATAAATAAAGATAATAGTATGATAGATTTATCCAGATATTTGAAACATCTAGAAACACAGCACAGATTAGAGATTAAATTTCGAAAATGACATTTTTAGTTTTTATGCATCTTATAAACCGAAATTTCCTTTTTAATGTACATTTTATCATTTTAGGCACAATATCTTTTATTTTAAATGTATTTTCTAAAATGTTACTTTATCTGCCATTTTGTACTGAGAATTCTGCACTACTTCAAATAAAAATAAATCTGATGTGATACTTTCACGTGACTTTTCTTCTACGTTTATTAGTGGGCTTACAAACTATTCTTACTAAGCCTTATTTTTCTATCTACTATATTTTAATCCAAATAAATCTTTGCAGAAATAGCTAATTACATATTTGGTTATAGAAGAGAAGCCAGAACGCTGACCACTCGACTACAGAGACAGTCTCGGTTTTTGTTTTTTGAAATACCTATGTAATCTTTGTATCCTACAAGCGGGGAGAAAT
Source organism: Deroplatys truncata (assembly GCA_030765065.1). Lineage (NCBI taxonomy): Eukaryota > Metazoa > Arthropoda > Insecta > Mantodea > Mantidae > Deroplatys > Deroplatys truncata. The sequence continues at coordinate 58,281,212 of CM060979.1, read as the reverse complement.
ATTACATGCTGAACAGTAAAAGAACTGTACGGATTGATTGAGAAGTTTTACAGAAATTGTAATTGTTAAGTTATGAAGCTCGTTTTCATCCCCTAGGAAATTATTGTCTTAATACACCCAATTGTTCTTAGCAAGCGAAAAAAAGAATCCGCGGACTAACTTTCAAAGACGCATGCATGCATCCTGAATAAACATAAGCGTTTTATTATTTATTCTCCAACTCTATTTTAACTCTAGTACCCAAATTGCATGTTAGGGCTATGTATAAATAATATACAAAATCAAACAAATATATAACAAATTAACTTTTTACAAATAACACTAGTCTGCATGATATCGGATGACTGAAAACTAATAAGTGATTCTGACTCCACTTGTTATGCTGATTTCAGAACTGCTCAATGACTGTAATGTACACTTTTTAGACCTGCTCAAATAAAGAAATTGATGAAAGATGAAGATTTTGAGAAGACAATGAATGAGAGAGAAATAGAAGCATGGACCGCCTTCCGATCAGTTACTGAAAACTTCTTAGGCAATAACAAAGATCCTAATTACAAGGCCATTGTCGAAGCAATGTTGGAAAATTTCAAGAAGATGGGTTGTAGCATAAGTGTAAAGGTGCATTTTCTGCATTCACATATCGACTGCTTTCCAGAAAATCTGGAACATTATAGTGAAGAGCAGGGTGAACGTTTTCACCAAGATATTAAGGAAATGGAGAGGAGGTACCAGGGGAAATGGAATGAAACTATGATGGCCGACTACTTTTGGATGTTGAGGAGGGACAGTCATCTTCAAGGATCTGCAAGGAAGTCAAAGAAGAGAACGTTTGAAAAAAATTAAATGAAACACTTTGGCTTCTTGTTTTGTTAAAATATAGTCATAAAATAAATTAGGGTTTCTTGAGAATATTCTTAAATTTTTTCTTGAATAAAAACTTACCTTGTGTGAAATGGTATTTGCATACTTTTTCTACGCTCATTAGTAAAATTGTCAAAACCTTACTTCTTATTTTGTGTAAAAACCTGACATGATAGAAAAAAACGGACGTTATTTCTGGAATCAGCACAAAAACGTGATTCAAGGACACCTACTTTTAAGAAATCATCTGACAAAAAGTTTGAAAATGCAGACTAGTGTAATTAAATGGATGAATAAATGTTAGAAATAACGAATATAAAAGTAGAAATGCAACATGATTTAGTGAATAATTTTGTCAATGGCTGTGAATAACTGGTAGACACGTCCTAGTAGAATGTATCTTCATATGTTGTCGATCCCACTGGAACAGCAAGTGGAGTACTGTATCTTCTGACATTTCACATTTACACAAACCAACTGACGACTCTAGATGAAAATGTGCAGGTAACTATTAAATGTAGTGTCCAGTAAGCAATTGTGTAAGAATATAATTTGGTGTGAAATAGTTACAAGAAATGTGATCAAAAACATAAGGAAAAATAAATCCATTGTTAGTTGTTCAATTAAGCTGTTTAACCAGAGGTTTTTCCACTTTTCTACCAGTTCTCTCTTTAGAAAAAATTTTCATTATGAATTTGGATATAACGAATAACTGAAGTCCAGAATGGATTTGGCAGAAAATTTTTCGATCTGATCGCCCCCCCCCCTCATTTCCAGCATGGCTCTTAACCCACGATAAGCAAATATGTTTGGTTTTTTAAATTATTCTCTTTTTAACTGTATTTGCCAGAGGATTGTTGTTATACTTGTCTTGAATGGGTAGGAGAGAGGTGTTTGAATCACTGTGAACACATCGTTAAGTTGATTTTCAGCATTCCATCTTATAGCTTGGTATAAAGCAAACATTTCTGCTTGAAAAATGGAACTGGTAGGAGCTAGACGAAATCCTTTGCTGAACATTTAGTCGTTAACAGGCAGAGGGGTTTTAGTAAGTAAGCCATCAAGTTATGAACACACCGAAGGTTGTTGGCGAGTAAAGGTAGATACACTGCGACCTCGCAGTGTTTTCTGTAAACAAATATGAACAGTTGAAGGCACTACACCCTGTTTCGAAAGCAGATAGATCAGGATTATCGAGTATCGGAAGAAAACAATGTAGATATGTTTAGCTATTGGTAGTGTGCAGTAATGTATTTTCGAAATAGATGGAACATAAATGGAATGCGGCTAGCATGTAGACTTGTTATATTTTTAAAAGCTATGTTCCACATCACCCGACGTAGCAGGAGCAAATAAAAAACAAAATATCAGGCTTGTTTGAGATTCCCTGCCTCAGTAACTCGTTTTACACATTTCTGTGTACCCTGAATTCTTCTCTACAATACTTTAAAGAAAAGGTGACAAAGAAACTTAAAAGTTCCAGCTTTTACCTTACTCCGTATTTTTTAAACCTGTTCTATTGCCTCAGAAACTTCCGATATTTTTAGTGTCCTTACTTGCATATACATTTGTTATTGTAATTGCAATATTACTAAAATGATTCTGAATATATGAAAGGTCCTAAAACAAATTTAGTCATATCATTTCCTTCACTGCAGGTATAGCGGTAGGAAAGCAACAGTTACAGCGAAACCGGCTGTTGTGAAGGGAAGGGGAGGAGTGTGTCCGTCACAGTACCTGTCGTCACCTGTACTCCGTGCGGTAACACGATTCCCCTATTTATTTAATAAAACCCCTCTGCCTGGTCATTATCACTGTTGTTGTACCGCATCCTACGTAACTGCTTTATCTGCTTCAACTATTCCTGAGCCATCGGTAAAGATGGCAATGTCATGAATATCGTTACAATGGTTTTAACCAGTTCACAGTGTACACCAGGAAACTCAGCTTCCATAAATGTAGTTCTACCTTCTATAATAGAGAAGTGTAAGGAACCAGCGTATGCCTTCTTAATGTTGTACATCTTGACTTTGTAGATTACCGATAGATAGAGTGGCTCCATACCGGAAAGGATTAAAGCAACTTTGGTAGAAATGGTCCTGTATCCTCTGATAATTCTGAGCATGTATCCTCGCGGAATTTGACAAAGTTTTCTTTGAGCCCCTTTTAGTTAAGTGTGTCCTGAAACACTGCAAGACAACAAAGGATGAGCGGTTCAACTGCTCCAGAGGAGCCAAGGTCGTGGCGATTGCTAAACCATTCAAAAGCCTACTGGCTTTAGTTCGAAGAGAATTGAAATGTTCGAAATGTGAGTTTCGGGTCTAACCTTTGAATATTGGTAAAAAAATTAACAAAATTGTTCGAGTAGTTTATGGAATTATCTAAAAACTGAGGCAGTGTTTTTAACACTTAAATGATATCAGTCTAATTATATAATATAAAAAATAATAACAGCCCGCCTTAAAGCAATATGTATACTATAATATATAAAAAGTGTATGTAACAGTCATTGTGTTATTATGTACATGTGTAATAACGTTATGTGAATGTATAACGTAGTTTTAACAATGTAGGAGCAGTGAGAATAGAAGCCGAAAGTTGCTAACAAAGAGGTAACCTTCAGACAACAATAAATTAGAAAGTTTAATAAAGCCTACTAATAATTCTTGGAACAATAATGTAATACTTAAAACAGTTTATAAATAACCAATCAAAAACTAGAAAAGCTGAATGTTAAATAAAAGTATTCTATTGGAGTAGAATTAGCCAATCAGAGACATGAAATAGAGTAAATGTATGAATTTAGGCGGTAGACGCCAGACTCTAGAAGGCAGCGTTCCCGAGCAGTTTGCTCGGTACGTATTCTGTGTGACATAAAAAAATTCATTACGGTGTGAATAACATAACGTTTACGTGTTAAAAAGTACAAGTAACAATAACATCACAGCTCTATAGTAGGATATATCAGTGAAGTGTTATTTATTCGTGTGAAGGATTAATAATACAAAGTACAATACAATTATAATTTGTGTAAGCCTTCATTCTTTAGCCGTACTACCCCTGCTAAGAGATAGTGTTTCTGAAAATTACTACTGACGCAGCCGAGGCATACATATATAATATTTAAATAATCATTAAAATTACAAAGTTTATTTTTAAACGTTGGAGCGAAGGTTAGCGGAAAAGTGAACGTGGGGCGAAGGCCACCGGAAAGTTTGTATCGTACGTGGGCGAACACTCCAAGAAACATCTCTCTCGCAATGCAAATAGCAGCAACAACTACTTCAAGTTTGGCTACCACACGTGAAGCAGCAACAACCCTCTCAAAAAGCTAATAAAATACTCAAAGAAAGAAATCCTCTTTTTTGTAACATTAGTGCAGATATATATCTAGTTCTTAAGTAAACTGTATTTGGTTCGTAAGCTAGTTTCTGCAAATATATCAGACTTTAAGTCTTTATGATAGCGAACTAGCGAGTAAGAGAACATTTTCTTTCAGGGAAAAGGAACTAAAACGTTTTCGCTTGTTCTCTAAAATAGTCAGGTCAGCGAGAAAGTTTATTATGACAAGAAACAAAGAAATGAAAATAAAAGTATATGTGTACTTGACAAGTACGGACATACCTGCATCCAGAACTAAAATTTTAAAAGATAAATTTTCGGCTAAAGCGACGTTACGGGTATATATTAGTATTCTGTTCAACGTTCCATAAATCCGTAAAGTACGCGTCTAGTATGTGCAGTGTTATTTTCTTCACTTTGATTCGTTTTATTTAACTATCTTTTCTCTAGATTTAGGTTCTTTTTTGAGTTGCAGACTATTAAATCAAAGCGTTTTTTTTTAAATAAAGCATTAATATAATGCCAAAATTAATAATTATAAAGATCTTGGAAGAGGTATTTCCCTCAGTGATCACAGTTAGCTTAAGTCGTAAGCTATCCCACTATTGTAGTGTGACTAGAGATGGAAAGAATATGAACAAAAAAAATCAAAATACTGACAAAATATTCCAAAATATTATGAAATGCACCTTTTAAAACCAAAACTCCTTATACTTCAATTTGTGTCCATATTTAATAATAAAAACTCAAATGAATGCAAACAAATCACAAGGATTGTATATTTTAATCCTTGTGAAACTCTTAAACTTAGAAAAAAAAAAGAAAAAGAAGTCACTGGTAGCTTTGGCTTTGTTTAACACTAAAGGCATCACTTCACGAAAATATAAATTCTTCAAGAATAGAGTGCGTTTAATTTCGCACGGGAATCACATAAAGTTCACAGTTGTTTGAACTTATTGGAAAGGTGGCTTGCGTTTGTCCTTACGCGTATCCTGCAAAGAGTGGCTTGGGTTTTCTAAAATATTTTTCATAGTAAACTACCCGAATAGAATATTGTCTTAGCCTCTTCTTATATTTGCTCAAAAATGATGGGGAGCTACTCGCTTGCAAGAGAATGTACCGGGAAATTAATCAAGCTTCTTACGCGGCGAGGCTACGACGAGGGACGCAGCTAAAGAAAATACAGAAAATATTACTAATTCGAAACGTTACATGGCTTAAAGGAAGGAAAGGACTCTACACTAACATAATTAAAACTTTCCGAAAATGGATGGCTAAGGAATTTATTATATAAAGATAGATAACGTAGTGCTTACACTCTTAGCCCAATGTCTGCCGGCGAGGCCATCATGCCTTGGCACGGAGAAAGCAGTTGCACACCCTTACAGCTCGAAGGTTACCTCCCGACTCGCTTTCTCAAGCCACGCCATCCTCAAGCGTCAGTGACGCTAAACAACTCATCCCCTCCTAAAGCCTAGTTCCCCCCTACTCCAAACTCCAACTGCCATCTCAAATCCCGGTGACCAGAGAGACGTATGTCCTATAATCTCTGCATACGTCACAATATTTGGAATGTCCGGTTCATTGCTAACAGAAATTATTTTAAAAATAAAAGGTTTTAATCTTAAAAAATATTAAGAAACAATAAGAATTTCCTAAAATAAAAGACTTTAGCAAAATATATGCAATATGAAAATTTTTGTTACATGCATTCAATTCTACATACTCCAAAACGTAAAGATGCTTGTTTCCATAATAATAGCATGCATTGTTTAGAATACAAAATTTTATATTTTGCCTATCTCCGGTTATTATTGACAGTTTCGTCTTATTTATTAATACATTTCGGGTGCAAAACTTTTTAACATAGAAGACTAGTAACCTTTCAGATTTTCAGCTGCATTCTCTGTTTTATGTTTTCTGTTTTCTGTTATTCGTTTCGCTCTCTTACTACCTAAACTAATTTCCTACTTTATTTTGTCCTCTTTTGTTCTTTACGGGAATTTTTTATTTTGTATGATCAGATACTTTAGGTGTTGTGGTTTTGTTTTAGAGATCCTGTGTTTTGTTTTACTTGTTTTTTGTAATTTGACAGCACATGCAGTCTTCCAACCATTCAGGGTATTATAGAACTTTCTGTACCGAAGTTTAGATGTTAGTGTCAACAGAAAGCTCATGTAGTCGTTTTCTTTCTCGCTGGCACATTTCGTGTTCTTAGACTTTCAGAACCCGCCCCAACCTTATAACCTTATTTTCAACCCATTACATACGTGCAGTGCTGATTAAGACGGATAGACGATAATGTAAAATCTTTGGAGAGAGGTGGGGAATACTAATTCATTTATTAGTAGTACACCAGTTTCACAATCGTTCTTGCCGTCTTCCGGTTGCCCGACGCCACTCTTCTGTACATCTCCTTTCCTCTTGTTTCCATTATCTGCTGTATTTCACTTCTCCAGATAATACTGGGATGACTTCTTTTTCTTCTTTCTGTTGAGGTCCACTCAAATATTTGTCTTGGAATTCGTCCCTCTTCCAATCTCTTTAATTGTCCATACCATTTCAATTGTTTATTTTGAATATCATCTAGTATGACTCCATATATATTCATTATTTCTCTATTTCTGTCATTCCTTATTTTATCTAAACGAGAAATCTTAGTAGAGCGTCTCTAATGCCAATCCATTTCTCATACCAACAAGCGCCTCTTCTCCTCTACTGATAATGCCCACATTTCCGATGCGTAGAGCACAACACTTTTAATTAAGTTTTTGTTATATGTGTAATTTAGCACTGTTTCGAACTTTCCCACTCCAAAAAACTAAATTTAGTGGATATTAACGTTTTTATTGAATTGTTACTTTCTCTACTACGTATAGTAAGTAGAGGAAGTATTGTATTCCGCCCAAAAATTCGATACCGAGATTTCACCGGATATACATGTTTTGAGACCCCCTGAATCCAAAAAAAGCATTTTTGGAAACATGTCCGTGTGTGTGTCTGTGTGTCTGTGAACAGCATAACTCAGAAACGAACAGTCGGATAAACACCAAACTTTGTATTTACGTTCAGTATCTTCCAGAGATGCGACACGAAGGTTTTCAAAAATCCCCCACCCCAGACTACCCTTTACATGGAACATTTTTCGAAAATTTTAATTTTCTCAAAAATGGCTCTAAAGATTTTGATTAAAATATCATATGTTTAAGATATTGTCATGAGAGATGAAATGTATATCCCGAATTTTCTCGGAATGTCTCCAAAAGTATTCTTCATTGTGAACGACTTTTGCCTAACTGGTAAACCATAAGAGATAGATACAATTTTACTACACAAAAAATGTAGATCGCGTTAAAATACACAATTTATGTCATATACGTTTCTTTTGTTGAGTGAACCGTTTTCGAGATATTGCTTGTTATTCCCTTAAATTTTCCAATACTTACACTTTTTCTCAAATTCGTTATTCATTTTTTTATGTCCTGGACACACAAAGATAATGGAATATGCCACATAGCAACCAGTGCTTAAAATATTTGACTATCGCTTAAAACCTGCCATATTCCCTTTGCATCTACAAGAAAATTAGCAATAAGATTGACATCTCGATAGCTCGATTAACATGAAGCATATGCAGAATAGGCGTTTGTAAATATAGTTTGTACAAGAGTAGAGAAAGTCATGTGAGTGTAACACATCAGATTTTTTTTCAGTATTCAGTATTCCTGTTGAGCTCAGATTTACGCCTAAATATTTAAATTCCATTGCTTATTTTTCTATTAATAATTCATCTATTACCTAAATTCTCATAAACATACATATTTTGTCTTGTTCATATTAATTCCTAGCCGCCACTTCCTGTATTATTCTCTCAATTTACGTACCATATATTCCAAATCATCTTTATCTTGTACAACTATTTTGTTGTCTGCAAAGGATAAAATAAATGTACTGTTATTCCTTAACAGACCATTTCTTTATAATTTTTGTTTCTTTTAAATATTCTCTAAATATAGAGGAAAACAACAGGGGTTTACACGAACCTTGTCTCAATCTTTTGGATATAGCAAAGGCTTTATAAATACTATTCTGAATCTTAATATGTGCAGATGAACATTCTTATAATGAATTTACTGCATTTATTAGTATTACATTGACACTTATCTGCTTTATGGCATTCCACAATTTCATTAGGGGTACACAATCATATGCCTTTTTTTAAGATTACAATCAAAAGGTGTACAGTTCCATTGGTGGCACTTTCCTTTTCCATTCATTCATTTGCGTATTTATAGCTTACTACAGAAGGTGCTCGAGGATGCGTCATTAACTCCCGTTATATCACAAGTACTTTCAGAGTATGCTGCAATTTCTGGTCAGGTCGTCTTGGTTCTAAACAAAATTAACGTCACTACAAATCAAAACATAAAGCTTGTGTAGTATTTTGACTTATGCAATAGCTCTTCCTCAAAGCACAGAGGTAGGGGCGAAGCATAAAACCGGATATAAACTTCTGAAATACTGCAGTGAAAATAAGTAAATTAGGTTGACAGCGTTAGTATACAGCTATATGCATAGTATTCACTAACATACGAAGAGCTGATAAGGGCTAATTAGCAAATTGCTCTTATTATAAAAAAAGAAGTCCTTTCCTTAGGGAGAGATTGACGTCAGCAATTAAGCCACTTGGCTTTTAAAATTTTAATTTCTGGCAAAGCCTGAGGAACGGAATTCAAAAACTTTTTCCTTGAAAAAGCAGATCCCATTCTCCTGGTCTGCCTCTGTAAGACTGGCTTAGAAACACGCACACGCCATGCTACCAAGGACGTTTACGCCTTTCTATTGGAATATTTGTGTAAAAAAGCTGTTTTATAAACCAAAAAAGGTCTGCCGCTAATTATTATTGCTATTTGTTTACCCTTTCATTTATTCTTGATTTGTATATAAAGCTTCAAAACAAGAATTTGCAGTTCAAGTGCTTCGCTAATTGTCTTTAAGTATATCTTTACTCTGTTTTAAAGGGGTTTTCTTATTGTATACATTGTTGTAAGGAAGAGTTTAAACTTCACGATCTTATCTTGTTATACTTTACGTCTTAAATCTTTGGACATCGCTTAAACTCTCACCTTTATTCCCTCTCTTCTAACTTTCTATCTATGCCACACTTCACAACCAAAACCACCGCAAAGTTTATAATTAAAAAAACTATAAAGCTATCCTGAAACCATCAAACCATATTGTAAATTTAATTTTAGTTTCCAAGCCCTTTATTCAGGATTTCCGTCACACAAAGAACAGCTTTTGTGGCTATTATGTTGCTGGCTTTTGTACCTTGTTTACTTTACTTTGGCTCACCATAAAGAGATTGTAATCAGCGCATATAGGTACATTAAAGCTTTCTCGTCATAAGCAATCATTCCCACAAAACAGCTCATGTATGTATTAGATATAGGTTGTTGCAAATACTCACGAAACACTAAATACAGGATAAAGTCTGTTCCTTTACATTTATGATAGAAGAGATAACTCCAATTTGAGGCAGTGTTTTTAACACTTAAATGATTTCAGTCTAATTATATAATGTATAAATTCAATAACAGATCACCTTAAAGAAATATGTGTATGTAACAAGATATAAAAAGTGTATATTACAGTCATTGTATATGTTTATATTATTGTATACATGTGTAATAATGTCATGTGAATGTATTACGTAATTTAATAATGTAGGAGCTGTGAGAATAATAGGTTAAAAGTTGCTAACAATAAGGTAACAATGAGGTAACCTTGAGGCAATAATGAATTTGAAAGTTTAACAATACTACTTGTAATTCCAGAAAAAGCTTTAGTTAAATGAAGGTATTCTATTGACTAGGATTAGCCAATCAGAGACTTGAAATACAGAAATTTACAAATTTAGGTGGTAGAAATTAAGTCAGTTGGTTGTAGACAGTGTTCCTATCCGGACGTGAGATGCGTCCTCGAGAAATTTAATATGTATTCGTGTGAGACGAAAATAGTTTACGTGTTAAAAAGTGCAAGTAATTAATAAAAGAAACTCACAGCTCCCTATATCAGTGAAGTGCTATTTAAATCGTGTCAAGCATTAATAAATGGAGTGAAATAAACTTAAAATCTGTGTAAGCCTACATTCTTCAGTCGCACCGCTCCCTGTTAAGAAATCCATGTCTCTAACAATAATACTGACGCAGCCGAGGCAAACATAAATATATAATATTTAAAGAAACAGTCAAAATTACAAAGTTCATATATTTTTGAACTTGGGGCAAAGGCCACCGGAAAATTACATTTGGGACGAAGGCTACCGGGTACCTTACGTGCGGTCGCAACTACTTCAAGTTCGGCTCCCCAACAGTTGAACTACAATACAACTCCTCTTCAAATTGGCTTTCCATACGTGAAGCAACAGCCAACTTCAAGTTGAATCGTATTGTTAATATATCGTTTTTCCTCAGGGTTTTTAAAGAGCATGAGAAAAACATATATCTTCGATGGTTTGGGATAGCCTGCAGCTGCGTAATGGTCAGGAATGTGAGATTTTCAAAAAGGTAAAGGTACTGACGAACGGAGGTACCCGCGAAACCGGGGCAGAGCACTGCACGCAGGCCATGTGGCCCCTTATGCTTATGTTTCGACTCCTGAGAGGTAGAGATGAGAGGAGAGATCCGAAGGGTAATCAGATTTGGATGACGACGGGTGCACGCATGGACGGGGTCTTTAATGTTTCCACATTGAACGCATCCAATGCCACCCGAGCCTCCGGCGGGTTCCCGAAGGAGGCCTGTTTGAAAGCAGTTCCTAACAAGCTGTCCCTGGAACTACGTCAGGAAGAAATCTCCACAGAATGCACAGCCACCGCCCAGCCGCAGCCCGCCGAACACCGACGCCTAGTCCTGCAATCCAGCTCCAGACCAGACCTGACCGGAAATTGCAGTATCCTCTGAAAATACTTGTGATGAAATGGGGGTTAATGACATATCATCGAGCACAAACTGAAGTAAGCTATAAATACTCAAGTGAATGAATGAGTGAATGGAAAAGAGAAGTGGAAGTTTCCATCTTTGGTTTGTAGATTTAAAAAAGGCATATGATAGTGTACCCCTGATTAAATTGTGAAATGTCCTAAAGCAGATAAGTGCCAATGTAATACTGATAAATGCAATAAAAGCTTATAAAAACGTTCATCTGCACATATTAAGATTCAGAACAGTGTTTATGAAGCCGTTGCGATATCTAAAGGATTGAGACAAGGTTGTTGTATAGCCATGTTATTGTTTTCCTCTATATCTAGAGAATACTTAAAAGAAACAAATGTGAAGAAATGGATCTTTAGTGAAGGATAACAATATATTTACTTTATTCTTTGCAGACAACCAAATAGTTGCATAAGATAAATATAATTTCTATGTGGTACATAAATTGAGAGAAGAATACAGGAAGTGGGAACTAGATATTAATATAATCAAGAAAAAACATATGTATGTTTAGGAGAACATAATACTGAATTATTAATAGACAAATAAGTAACAGAAGAGTTTCATAATTTAAATATTTAGGCGTGAAACTGAGCTCAACAGAAATACTGAATAATGAAATAAAAAAGAATAATTCAAGAAATAAATTAATATGCAAACTAAATTCAGTTTTCTGGGGTAGGAAACTTCGAAAGAGTACTAAGTTACATATATAATGGAATGTTATAATTAACAGACGACAATGAAGATGATGGGTACAGGAAATGAAGGGCAGGAGAGTCGTGCTAGAAGATGAACCATCCCAGCATTCGCCTGTCGACCCGGAAAATGACAAAAAAAACTCGTGATCAAAGTGAACAGTTGCCGAGGATCGAACCTGGGATATCCGAATGAGTCTCACACGTTACTGTGGCGCCACCTCGCTCAATTAAGATCTTACTCTCGTACCACATGTGAATCATGTGGCGAGATAAGCGTGTCCCCTAAGATCAGGGTTGGAGAGACTCTTGGCTACCTGCCCTACGAGCCAATCAGTCCATGTAGTGCAGGTATGCCAAGGAGGATGCTTCCAGGATAGATGTGCCCTCACCTTTGACTTAAGTAGAGGAGATAATATACAAAGCAAGGCCAAGGTATAGCATGGATAAATGATTACTTTGGTACGACCGATGTGACCTTATCTATGAGACTCACATGACTTTCTCTACTCTTGTACAAACTATGTTTACAAACGCTTATTCTCCATATGCTTCATGTTAATCGAGATATCGAGATGTTAATCTTATTGCTAATTTTCTTGTAGATGCAAGGGGAATTGGTAGGCTTTAAGCGATAGTCAAATATTTTAAGATCTGGTTGCTATGTGGAGTATTCCATTCTCTTTTCATTACCAGGACAAACAAAATAAATAACGAATTTGAGAAAAAGTATAAGTATTGGAAAATTTAAGGGAATAACAAGAAATATATCGGAAATGGTTCACCCAACAAAAAATATGTATGAGACATAAATTGTGTATTTTAACGCGATCTACATTTTTGTGTGGTGAAATTTTGTCTATCTCTTATGGTTTACCAGTTATGCAAAAGTCGTTCACAATGAAGAATACTTTTGGAGACATTCCCAGAAAATTCGAGATATACATTTCATTTGTCATGGAAATTTCTTAAACATATGATATTTTAATCAAAATCGTTAGAGCCATTTTTGAGAAAATTAAAATTTTAAAAAAATGTTCCATGTAAAGGGTAATCTGGGGTGGGGGATTTTCTTGAAAACCTTCATGTCGCATCTTTGGAAGTTACTGCACCTAAATACCAAGTTTGGTGTTTATCCGACTGTTCGTTTCTGAGTTATGCTGTTCATAGACAGACACACTCACGGACATGTTTCCAAAAATGCTTTTTTTTGGATTCAGGGGGTCTCAAAACATATATTTCCGGTGAAATCTCGGTATCGAATTTTTGGGTGGAATACAATACTTCCCCTATTTACTATACGCAGTAGAGAAAGTAAAAACAGACGAAATTATTAACAAAACAGGTTCTAATGATAACTAAGTAGTACCTAAAGTGCAACGTTATTTCAAGTATAACCTGTGTACAGCATCAGTGTGCCAAAATAGCACACGTGAGGATATACGTATTTCTGTATTCCCTCGTTTCAGCGATTTTATTGATCACGTTACTTCATGTTTTTCCACTAATCCATACCATACTTGGTAAGAAACTGGTTTCACAAGTGATGTTTTAGTTTTTAAATTCACTTGTATTTTCGTTTGAAGAAGTATAACAATTCTGGGATAAAACCAGTCTTCATAGTCTGTGATCACTTTAAAATGCCAACACTTCACATGGAAGCTAAAGATTATGTAGTCACATCAGACAAGTGTCTTGACATAAGTTCTGTAAAACTGGATGTACCTAATCCTAGTGTCCAATTTAATAATTTTCATAGTAAAGGCTCGAAAAAATGTAACATTGTATTGGGGTAACACCAATTCCATCGTCTTCCGGACATCCTTTTCTTCAGTGGTCCTTTCATGGAACCGTAGTAGACTCTTCTGGAATGTGGATAATATCTTGAAGATTCCCATTATCTTCCTGGAATAGTTTCCGCCAGTTAAACAATTCTTCTGCTTAGTCCTTTCTTTCTCTCCTCCTCCTTCCCCCTCCTTAGATGCTGCGTTGTTTCTGGGGAGAGCGCATTGCCGCAGAGTTCCTTTTAAAGTATTCGTATAAGGATTGACTTGTAGAATGTTTATAAAACTAAAATCTGCTGTATCCTTCTTAATAATTACTATTGAATTTAACTTATTTGGTTGGGCTTATGTAGCTCGTCAATCAATGGAGCTCTGAAAATCAAGTAAGGGGTACCTTTGCAGCCACCAAAAGCACCAATGGGAAATAAGCTATTTCTTGGCAAGCACAAAGGCAAACTTGAGGCACAAAAGTGCAGCTATTAATTATTACAAGTTTTTTCGGTTAGCAGAACATGACTTCTCAGCTCTAGTTTCCTAAACCAGCAGTAAGCTAGAGAAGTTTAAGCGACACTATGTTTGCACTAGAAAGCATTTTCAGTACATGAAGTTAAATTGTATCCTATGGACTAACAATGCACGATGTTGTTTGTTTTATTTCCGCTACAACTCTTTTTTTCTTGTAATTATTTCTTTTTGTCCTTTGTGCAGAATTTGCTTGTTAAACGTGCATTGTTCAGTAGGTAGCTCAGATTATTGACTTAGCTACTAGCATATAGAAGGTGATGTTTTATATTCTATATCATGAACAAATATATATATAATAGCTAAAGCTCCTTTAAACGTAACATTTGGTTTATATTAAATGTTTGGAGCGATAAAGCGTGGATGGATGGAAAAGAGGTCTTGATTACTGCACCAAAGGATGCGTAAATTGTCCTTAAAGAGCTTCTTATGTCTTTTTATCGTAAATCATAAGTTTAATTTGAATTATTTGTATAAAACTTAATTTCCAAGCCAAACTTGACAATGCTGACTTTTTAAGTGTTTTCATGTTTTCTAGTTCCAAAAACTTGAACCTCAAATTCGAAATTGGGACATCTGTTTAAAATTCATGATGTTACGTTTATTCCAAGAACGTTGAAACTCTCATCGTTTTCAATAATCAGCCGTCAAGCTTTAGTTGGAAAATGCGCTTTCACCAAATTTAACTGTATATAAACAACATGAATAGTTGTTTTCAATCAAACGTAAAGAGGACGTGTTTAAGTTAGCTTTCTTATGTTACAGGTACATTTCTTTTAAATTACGATTAGCAAATCTCTAGACTTGTTATAAAACGTCTCAATACAATGCGTAGGGCCTCCCTTATCTGTGTACACCCATCCTCTACCGCACTGAAGCCCAACCTATTCTCTAAAAAGCTAAGGTTTAGTTCCATAGTTCACCCCACCTACTATGTTTGAAGAGATTGACAAGCTAAATCAATCAAGTTTCAGTCTTTGGCAGCAGGAGTTGAAATGAGTGGGAAGCGAAACTCCCTTCATACCCTCTCTCTGTAAGGTGGGGCATCGTATTGTAAAATTAAACGTTCTCTAAGAATAGCAAATGAAATAAAATTGAATTGGGTAAAGAGGCATATATACTTAACTTAAGAAGAAAGGAAAGATCAGGAATGGCATGGTTTAGATTGGGGGACTGGAGGGCACAGAAAATGACTAACGATTCTGACAGGAGAATTTGCCCATGTGATTTGTATGAGGACTGGGTACATATTTTGGTGGAATGTGCACAGTGGGAGAACCAGCAAACAATTAAACTCAAAGAAAAATTCTTAAGTCCCTCAAAGAGATTGGCATGTTGGGATCTACTGGCTGACCAGAGGAACTGGCAAAACATAGGCAATTTCTTGGCTAAAGTGCGCGAAGCTAGGTCAAACTTGTTCAGTTAGACATAGGTAATTTATCTCTATTTTTCATTTTTTTTTTTTTTTTGTTTTCTTCTTCTGTTGTATCTTAAATACGCATGCACGGTCAATGACCCATGCACTAAACACTTGTGTAATAACTTCAATAATTTGAAACCAATAAAGATACCTTATCTCTCTACTTCTTTTACCACACACCTAGTAGGTAGAGAAGGTGTTACATTCCAACCAAAAATTATATCGAGATTTCACCGGAAATACATGTTCTGAGGCCTCCTGAATAATTAAAAAAAAAGCATTTTTAGAAAAAAAAAAAAGACCATGTGGGTGCGCGCGCGCGAACACCATTACCCAAAGAAGAATGTTTTTGATTTTGATTAAAATACCATAAGTTTAAGATATTTACATGACAAATAAAATGCCTATCTTGAATTTTCTGAGAATAGCCTGTGAAGTCCTGTTTATTCGAATGAATTTTGTATAATTTTGTGTAACTTGTAAACCATAAGAAATAGACAAAAACGTACAACACAAAAAAATGTAAATATCTTTGAAACACGCAATTTATTTCAAATAGCTTTCTTGTGACATTGCGCCTTCCGAGATATTCGTTGTTATTGTTTGGAATTGTTGAATAATTTGTCATTTTTAAAGGTGTTGTCGCTGTTCAGTTGTTTATTGAGATGTCAAGGTTATGGAATTTCAAGGCCAACATATAATATTAGCTTCTAAACATCTGAATCGATTCTGTTTTCTCTATCCCCTTGAACCTTCAACGCAATGTGCAATGAGCTATTTCTGAAAAGATATTTCGAATATAATGAAGTAGATAAAAAATACGATTTCGTAAGAGTAGTTTTTAGAAGTCGTATCAAAATAAACGATAATGAATAGGGAAGCTCATGTGAATGTAACACATCAGAGCTTTATTATTTATATTTCACATTTGCTCTAAATTTGTTTCAACTAAAGTTACTTCAGTTTAAATTAATAATTAAATAACCAGTTGGTATGCTTATATTCTGTTTCAATGTCTTGTAATCAACAAAAATTAAATTGAGTTATATTTATGGACGCTCTTTAACCGCTGTAGTTGTTAGCATCCCATTCTATATTGGGCGTATCAGGCTTTGAGGTTTTTTTACGTGCGTAAATCTACGACAAGGAACCACCGGCTTTACTTCCCTTCCGAAGGAAATCCTGTTATCAACCATTACTGTAGCAAGGTGTTCACTCTTCCTTTTCAGTATCAATGTAGGGAGAGTGCAGTATCAATGCATGTCTTGAGTACCCATAGCCCTAGTATCTGTTACGTTGAGATCGATTCCCCATTCGTACAAACGATACGGAAGCACCACAGAAAGACAAAATTGTTCACGTAACATTTTGCTCTCTCTCTCTCTCTCCCTCCCTCTTCACCCTCCTGTGACAGCATGCTATCATGTACACGTAACTAAGGCGATAAAAGACCCCATGTCGTCTTTAGCAGCAGCAGCAGCAAGCCGCTGTTTTGCAAATTATACGAGGGTAATCCAAGAAGTAACGACCGTTTACGTATTCCCGTTGTGCAGATCGTTATCAGTGTTCTGTCCAAGGTCGAATGGTTTCCTTGGCCTTTTTTTTCTCAATTTTGTGTGCAAGTGTGTGTTTTTGTGATTGTTCAAAATGATTTATGTGTTAAAAGTCCCGCCGACTGTTAGGTGAAAGGCCTTATTCTATGTTTGAATGCTCGGAAGTTGAAACCTGCAGAAACTTACCGTCAGCTAAAGGAAGTGCAGCAGGTGATGCATCAATGAACGAAAGAAATGAGAGAGTGTGAAATGTTCAACAATGGAGGAACAAATGACATAGTTCCTTCACCTATCACATATCTTCTTCCTTTATGCATTAGACATTTCAGTCTGTAGCAATCTACACATCTTGCTCGTGCCACCTTTTATGTGGTCTTCCAATATTTCTTTTCCCTATTGGTTCATAGTTTTTTAAAATTGAATGGTAATCTCTCTATATTCATTCTTTGAAGATGACTTATCCGCTTTGTTTTATATTCTTTAACTTTTTCATTCAGATTATATATATATACAAATGTATTTCTCATATCTCCATTTCTTTTGTGATTTGTTCTCTTATATCCTGCCACTGCTCTTAAAAACTTAATTTCATTTTGTTTTACTCCGTCATAATCCATGATTCACTTCCACCAGTAATTTTGGCACTGGCGTTACCTTACAAAATGTTAATACTGTGTCTTTTTTTTCAAACATCTTTTTACAGTGCCATTAAAATAATTAAAGACTTCCATTTTTAAAAAAGGATCAGGTTGCTTTTATATGATAAATTTCATCTTAAATATTCAAACTCTACCATCTGCTAACAATCTTATCTTCTATAACAATTTTTATTTATACTTTCTTTTCCTTTGAACGGTATCACTTTTGTTTTACTTAGGGAATTCTTTTGCTATTTTGTTCAATGCATACGTTGACCTTTGAAGATTTTCTTCTAAATTACATATATAATCTGGTTCATCTGTGAACATTAAAGTTAATACATAGACATTTTTATTGATATTGTTTGAATAGAAAATATAATGTTAATTCATTGTTTAGCAACTTCATCAATATATAAGTTAAACAATAGCGTAGACATACTGCATCCTTGTCACAGACGATTTAAAGAATGAAGTGAACAATAAAATCCTGAAAGAAGACACGTAAACCTCGACTATTTACAGATTTATTTCCCAACTAGTTATCGTAAAAATGGGCATATACCTATGAAAAAATCCTCAATAATGGAGTTGATTATATGGAAAAATAAAGTGAGTTTCAATATTTTTGTAAGTGACACTCTTTTTACTTTCTCTACTACGTATAGTAAGTAGGGGAAGTATTGCATTCCACCCAAAAATTCGATACCGAGATTTCACCGGAAATACATGTTTTGAGACCTCCTGAATCCTAAAAAAGCATTTTTGGAAACATGTCCGTGTGTGTGTCTGTGTGTCTGTGTGTGTGTGTGTGTCTGTGTGTGTGTCTGTGAACAGCATAACTCAAAAACGAACAGTCGGATAAGCACCAAACTTGGTATTTAGGTTCAGTATCTTCCAGAGATGCGACACGAAGGTTTTCAAGAAAATCCCCCCACCCCAGACTACCCTTTACATGGAAGATTTTTCGAAAATTTTAATTTTCTCAAAAATGGCTCTAACGATTTTGATGAAAATATCATATGTTTAAGATAATGTCATGAGAAATGAAATGTATATCTCGAATTTTCTGGGAATGTCTCCAAAAGTATTCTTCATTGTGAACGACTTTTGCATAACTGGTAAACCATAAGAGATAGACAAAATTTTACTACACAAAAAATGTAGATCGCGTTAAAATACACAACTTATGTCGTATACATTTCTTTTGTTGAGTGAACCGTTTTCGAGATATTGCTTGTTATTCCCTTAAATTTTCCAATACTTATACTTTTTCTCACATTCGTTATTCATTTTTACTTTCTCTACTACGTATAGTAAGTAGGGGAAGTATTGCATTCCACCCAAAAATTCGATACCGAGATTTCACCGGAAATACATGTTTTGAGACCTCCTGAATCCAAAAAAAGCATTTTTGGAAACATGTCCGTGTGTGTGTCTGTGTGTGTGTGTGTCTGTGTGTGTGTGTGTCTGTGTGTGTGTCTGTGAACAGCATAACTCAAAAACGAACAGTCGGATAAGCACCAAACTTGGTATTTAGGTTCAGTATCTTCCAGAGATGCGACACGAAGGTTTTCAAGAAAATCCCCCCACCCCAGACAACCCTTTACATGGAAGATTTTTCGAAAATTTTAATTTTCTCAAAACTGGCTCTAACGATTTTGATGAAAATATCATATGTTTAAGATAATGTCATGAGAAATGAAATGTATATCTCGAATTTTCTGGGAATGTCTCCAAAAGTATTCTTCATTGTGAACGACTTTTGCATAACTGGTAAACCATAAGAGATAGACAAAATTTTACTACACAAAAAATGTAGACCGCGTTAAAATACACAACTTATGTCATATACATTTCTTTTGTTGAGTGAACCGTTTTCGAGATATTGCTTGTTATTTCCTTAAATTTTACAATACTTATACTTTTTCTCACATTCGTTATTCATTTGTTTTATGTCCTGGACATGCAAAGAGAATGGAATGCACCACATAGCAACCAGCGTTAAAATATTTGACTATCGCTTAAAAGCTACCATATTTCCCTTGCATCTACAAGAAAATTACCAATAAGATTGACATCTCGATATCTCGATTAACATGAACCATATGGAGAATAAGCGTTTGTAAAATTAGATTGTACAAGAGTAGAGAAAGTCATGTGAGTGTAACACATCAGATTTTTTTATGTCCTGGACATGCAAAGAGAATGGAATGCGCCACATAGCAACCAGCGTTAAAATATTTGACTATCGCTTAAAAGCTACCATATTTCCCTTGCATCTACAAGAAAATTACCAATAAGATTGACATCTCGATATCTCGATTAACATGAACCATATGGAGAATAAGCGTTTGTAAAATTAGATTGTACAAGAGTAGAGAAAGTCATGTGAGTGTAACACATCAGATTTTTTTAATAAAATCACTTTTGTTCAATACATTAAAGCCGAATGGTTGTTACTTTTTACTTTCTCTACTACGTATAGTAAGTAGGGGAAGTATTGCATTCCACCCAAAAATTCAATACCGAGATTTCACCGGAAATACATGTTTTGAGACCTCCTGAATCCAAAAAAAGCATTTTTGGAAACATGTCCGTGTGTGTGTCTGTGTGTGTGTCTGTGAACAGCATAACTCAAAAACTAACAGTCGGATAAACACCAAACTTGGTATTTACGTTCAGTATCTTCCAGAGATGCGACACGAAGATTTTCAAGAAAATCCCCCCACCCCAGACTACCCTTTACATGGAGCATTTTTCGAAAATTTTAATTTTTTCAAAAATGGCTCTAACGATTTTGATGAAAATATCATATGTTTAAGATAATGTCATGAGAAATGAAATTTATATCTCGAAATTTCTGGCAATGTCTCCAAAAGTGTTCTTCATTATGAACGACTTTTGCATAACTGGTAAACCATAAGAGATAGACAAAATTTTACTACACAAAAAATGTAGATCGCGTTAAAATACACAACTTATATCATATACATTTTTTTTGTTGAGTGAACCGTTTTCGAGATATTGCTTGTTATTTCCTTAAATTTTCCAATACTTATACTTTTTCTCAAATTCGTTATTCATTTGTTTTATGTCCTGGACATGCAAAGAGAATGGAATGCGCCACATAGCAACCAGCGTTAAAATATTTGACTATCGCTTAAAACCTACCATATTCCCCTTGCATCTACAAGATAATTACAAATAAGATTGACATTTCGATATCTCGATTAATATGAAGCATATGGAGAATAGGCGTTTGTAAAAATAGATTGTACAAGAGTAGAGAAAGTCATGTGAGTGTAACACATCTGATTTTTGGATTACCCTTATAGCTTAAATGCAGAAATTTGCCAAAGAGAGAAACTTACTTATCCGAAGATTTAAATCCTATCGTCAAGATGTGTTCGATACAACAGTTGTCTTCCATTTTGTATTATACTACAAAATGTTGGCGTTGGCAAACATAAAATCCATTGCATTAGCGCGAGCGCAAATGCATGTATGCATATACAAACCTCTAATTATATTTTAAGAAAAAGCACACCGACCGCAAATATTGTGATATGATAAAAAGGTAAAAGCGTTCTCAGAAAGCGAACAAAATATCTCAAAAGGGGTATCCCAAAAGATGAAAAGCGCTTAAAATTATATGCTCCGTGTGGAGGTACTTCTGGTTGGCAGATCAGCTGAGTTTTCTCAGATGAACAAACGTTAGTATTTTCAAGTATGGCTGTTTTCTCTGGTATGTTTTTCTTAAATCAAATTCATCTCAGCTCCCCACTTAATTTCATAATCGAAAAGAAAAAGTCGGATGAACACAAAATTTCATGTTTAAATCATGCACCTTTTGAGGATGTAAAACATACTCCAATAAAAACTCCCTTCAAAATGGCGCTAACCATTATAATTAAATTATCATATATTCGAGATATTGTAATGACGAATAAAATATAAATGTTGAGTTACTTTAATACATAACCCTTTAAGTCGACAAATTTCACATATAATTTTACTCATAACATCTTGTCATCATTTATATTGTTATACATCTTGTCATGTAAGTATCTGAAATATATGGCATTTTAATCGAATTTGTTAGAGACTTTTTTTGAGAAAATCGGCATTTTCATGTAAAAGGGTACTGGACTAAATATCACGTTTAGTAATTTCGTTTTTGAGTTATGCTGTTCACAGACACGTAAACAACACAATACACACATACACACGGACCTTCTAAAAATACTTTTATTTGGGATCGGGGGTCAATCTCTACACTAAATTTTTTGGTGAAATACGAGTACAATACTTCCCCTTTAAGTATCCTGTCAGGCATAAAAACTGGCCCATTCTCCTAGATCACTATAATGTGTTTCTTTCCGTAAGGTTTCCACCTTGCGGCGGTACCTTGTGGGGTGTTGTGCGCCGATTTGGCGGCACGGGATTTGCAGCAATGGTCCCGGGTTCGAAGCTAGCTCAGGGATTTGCATGGAGCTTGGATCTAGAGTTAGTGGTTAATACGACTGATTCATTTTCCTGCCCGTTTTCCCCGTCATCGTTTTAAAGTCTGATTCCTGATACCACCTCACCACACACTCGCGCATTCCTTACTGTTGTGCTTCATACCATCGCGCCTATCCGCCGACACATTGGTTTTCACAACCACCTCCAAGGAAATACCACGAACAGTAGTGTTTCTTCTAAACTCTCCTGTTTCTTTATTTCAAGTTTCCTATCTCCCCATTTCACTATCACATGATTTCTACCTTCTTCCTTATCGCATGCATGGGGCTTTAAGAACATTGACTCTTTTTCTGCAAATCTGCTTTTCAGGCGACCTAACGGTACACTAACAATTGAGGGAAAAACCAACCCCGTTCCCGCCAGCAGCTGGCACTGTCTTTTCAGCCCATATGCACCTTTACATGCAATGCTCACTTCCCAGTCTTATTTAATAATACCATTCCTACTGCTATTAATATTTATTTTCCCTGTGGTTATAATTTTGTATTTAGCTACTCAGAACGTACTGCTTCAACCTTCAAGTAACCAACTTTTGACTCCACCCAGCTGGTATCGGTTCTCTATGTAACTGACCTGTAAAACAATTCATGGCCATAAAAACTAACCAATGAACGATAAAAAAATTTAAATTGAGTTTTATTTATGGACGCTCTTTAACTGCTATGGTTCTTAGCGTTCCATTCTATATCGGGCGTGAAACACCGGTAATTTTGCTCAGAGGCCTCTTTATCAGGCTTGAGGTTCTTTTACGTGCCGTAAATCTACGACACGGGACCACCGGCCTTACTTCCCTTACGAAGGAAGCCATGCTAAGGATTTTTACACCCGAAAAAATCCATCGCCCTCCACCGGGTTTGAACCCGCGACCTTGGGAACTAGAGACTAGCACGCCAATTAACGATGTTAATAATCTATGTGGAATGTGGATAGTTCAGATACCACCTCTATGAAGGAGTTTCGCTACGATTGGTACACAAGGAAAGGCTAAACCAAATACAATATCATTTGGCCTTCAAGAGGAAGGGGTGAACACTTGTTTTCATGTTTGTTAAACTGAATGACAGCTACGACATTTACATATATGAGAGCTTTCATCAGCGACATGGAGAGGAAGGTTAAGTTGTTGCCGCTACTAAACACCAATAAGAAACTCGACATTAAGAAAACGGTAGTGGAGCATGAAAATATAATATTTAAGTTGTAATGTTACCCTTCGGCAGTAAGGCCATGCTTTGGGGGAAGGGCAAAGTACCCTGCCAATCCAGTGACTAGAATTATGCGCGAAAAACAGAGGTGATCAACAGGTAAGGGGCGGGGCTAGATTTTGTCAGCACCAACAAAACGGATGCGGTACATTGTCGGTCACATTTTATACATGCCAGTATACGTAGTAGAAAGACTAATAACTTTTGTAAGAATACATTGTAGAAGATATTAAATGGGTAGATAAAGTCGTATGAATGCGTAACATAAATTTTTTATATACAGGATTATTCAAAAAGACGTAACAGACTTTACATATTTATTTCTAATGAACGACACAATAGATATCGACACATGCACTACATTACTGAATAGAACAAAATTCAAAGTTTTATTTTATGTGTTCAAATTGAGCACCATTTGTTATGCGAGGACGACCAGTGCGTTTCCGTTTGCATACGCAACCATCTTCTACGAATTTATTGTATCAATTGTAAATGTTTTATGACGAGGCGGCTCGTTGTTGAACTTGCAACGAAATGCACGCTGCAATGAAACAATGGATTCATTGCATAATACAGTACACAAAACGACTTTTCCTGTGGCGTCCCCAATTTCTCGTAAACAAACACAACGCTGCTATAGGCACTGAATGGAACTAATAGGTGGGGCATAAAACTTTGAACTTTCCTCTATTCAATGATGTGTCGTGTGTGCCGCTATCTATTGTCGTTTATTATAAATATGTAAACTCTGTTCCTTCTTTTTTAATAACCTTGTGTGTTTCTTGAAAGGAAAAAACTATCTGTTTTCTTCCTTGCTGATGTGAAATTGTAGTTGCACCTGGAAGAAAGGTCAAAGAAACACCATTTACAGCTAATGGAAAGCTGAGAAACACAGGTTCCATTATACGAAGCAGTTCAAGGTTGGACAAATGCCTTAAAACGACAAAAAGGAAATACAAGCCGCACTTCTTACTGGAGTACCAACAACAAATACACAGAGGAACGAGGGTAATCAATTCTTGAGCGCGCAAGAAGCAAATTGTTGCTTCTGAAGCTGAAATACCTGTTCTGAATTGCTTGCTCATAATGAACCACCAGTAGAAACTATCAATCTTCTGTCGGTATACACAATCTGAGGTAGCACAGTTGTATTATTGTTACTGATGGACGACTTACCGCCGAGAAGACAGAAACACTAGAGGCTGAGGTGATGTAGGGAAGATATATGTATTTGATTACTTTGAACACTCAGTAAAGCATAAGAAGAATATAAGCACACTAAGTTGGCATTATGAGCGAAATTCTCAGTCTGACCTATGTCACATTTCTAAAATGTTACTCCTAATACCTGACCGAGCGAGATGCCTCCGCGGTAACGTGTGAGGATCACATTCGGGAGATCCCGAGTTCCATTCCCATTCGACTGCCACTCTAGTATTTTTTTTCGTTTCCCGAGGTCGATAAGTGATTTCTGGAGTGGTTCCCCTTTTGTCACAAATTTTATGTCCTTATTTCCTCTCATATCTTCCACTTCATCTGTTTCAAAAATGTAGGACTACGAAACGGCGATCGGTGCGTTGTGGCGGGACGGTGGAGTTTGCACTGTGTAAAGATTGCTCCCTGGCGCTTGATTGGCCGCCTGGGGCCGCTTCCTGGGAAGCGCTCGTTTCGTTTCCGGACGCCCTAGTTGAAGATATCGCATGTGGATTCGCCTCGGCGTCAGAATTGGTGTTATTGTGGAATCGTTAGGGACTCCGTTCCTGCTAGAGCGCATCGTTGTCCAGATTTCCAGATTTGGTCGCCCTTCGCGTCCCACCTTCATCCCAGCAGTCACGTTAGACACAGCGGGCCTACAACGGCCTATGTGCTGTGCTGAGTTTCATTGGCTGGAGGGGGGGCTCCATCTGACTAATCCTAATCCTATTGACTGCCTTAGAGAAAGTATTGTATTCGACTAAAAACTTCGATATTGTAACTTCGCCTAAAATACATGGAGAAATGTAATTAGGGCTTCCCGTTCTGATTATATTTTATTTATAACAATAGGGCTATTTTAAAATATAAAATAGTATCTATTCAGGAAGAATAGCAGACTAGATCAGTCGTTCCTGAGTCAGCAAGTCTACTTGTCACATTGCATATATCCCTTCTGACTTAAGGGAACACGCATATCAGGTCATGTGCGTCTAACCTGGTACGAATAAGTGGTACACTTTAAATTTCCCTTAGCTGACCATACTATGAACCCTTCAGGCACCTCCTTTAAAGAAAGCGAGAATACAGGGAAACATTATTGAGGGGCTTTGAAAAAATACCTTACCTCTCACTAATAAAAAATAGAACTTTTTATGTTAGACCTTAAGCCACTATGAATTTTAAAAGAATGTATGCTTTCGGAAAAACGTTCGCTTTGTTCTGCCTATTCATCCGTCTGTCTTATGTATGTCTTCTTCTAAATTTCAGTCGTTTTAGGTGCGCTCGCTATTACAGAGTATTTAGATCGCTTGGTCCGTCTGTTCGAATATATGAAACAATTCACCAACAACGCCTCCTCCCTTTCTAAACTAAATATACTAATTAGAGCTATTTTAATTAAATTTATTATCAAAACTGCTCCATAGCAGTGTTCGCTACGTATTCTTTCTTCTGAAGGGACTATATCTTAGTGTTTTGAGGAAACACATCGGGTGATGCCTATTTTAATTTCCTTAACATTTTTGGAACCGACCCAGAGAATTGTTGATGTTTTCAGATAGAAAACCTCCGACTCCCGCCGACCCGTTTTCCGTTATCCATAAGTTATGCTTTAAAATGTCGATGGTCAAAGTCAAATATCATTTTGATTGCTTTCCTGCAATGCGGACGCTGCAGGTTCAATTTATTGCAGAAATTCTTGATTTCCCCGTCAACACTCGCCTGCCATCACGCTATCATTCAGCTACGACATATTACAGGGAAGAAGGGTATACGAATTGAAAATATGCTATTTCTGCCCTCTGCTGCAAGAGCTTTGCGTTAGGCAGGTGCATTGCAGCACCAGTATCAGGTACGACAGGTTCTAATAGTTCTTTCATCTTTAGTATACTATCGCGAATATCTTGTGGTAACTTCCATTTCTTTAACAAGCGGAATGGCTCAGCCGGTTGCGTCTGTGGCCTGCATTCGGGAGGTCGTGAGTTCGATCCCCATGGCCGACCTTCCTGACCCATGGGTTTTTTGGGGGGTTTCCCCGGCTCGCCAGACGAATGCTGGGAAGGATCATTACATCCCCTGAATTTCTTGTCCCTCCACTTCATTCCATTACTCATTTCATTCATCCTCCTCCCCGTTTGGTCTGTTTCAGGGTTGTAAGTACCTAAACATGGGACTGGACCTCTGACCACTCAGAGTGCAGTTGATTCCCTGCTACTCGGGAGAACAAGATCTTGAATATTTTTCCATTAGGGCGATACCTATTTTATAACCCGCTCCCCCTGCCTGGTCAGGAACACGTCCTTCCCTCATCCCTTACAAACAGGGACGGAAGTGGATACGCCACTTACGCGCGTCAGGCCAATAGGGGAAAACCCTACTGGGGGAGACTACCGACAACCTCGGTGGGGGCGACAGTACCTAGCTACCGTCTACCAGCTCTCCCTCATGGCTGGTGCCGGAGAACATCGGGGCATCTCACAACCCCGCCTGGACGAATAAACCAGCCAAACGTACCCAATCACCCATGGGTATCGGGAACTACTGCCCCACCGAGTCCAACCCAATCCCAACAACTCCCTTACGGGAGGGGCTCAAATGTTCGACCCGGCGTTCTTCTAGTAACGTTAGAAGTACCACGAGTGCTAAGGGTCCGCAGCGTCCGCACCACGGCAGCTGAAGGGGTCGGAACCCTCCCCCACCTTCGGGGAGGGTTGTAAGTGTCGGCGATGGAGTTTCGGTGCAGCGTGGCAGTGGAAAAGGATACTCTCTGTGAACCTTCTCCGTCACACGCCCTTCGGCTGGTTGCCAGGTTATAAGGACCGCCTCCGGCGGGGGCGTTGGACCCCATGTGGAGCGGGATCCTAGATCTCCCTGTCCGTCAGCAGGAGGGTTTATATCTGGAAAGTTTAGGGACCCTGTTGTCTACTGTGGCGTCATTCTCGATTCCGGCTGCCCGGTGCTTCCCTTATCCCTTCCTCCCAGGAGCGTCCCCTTGTGAAGGGGGCGTACGTTACAAGGTCCGGACTCCCTGAATCAGTGTCGAAATCCCTCCCGCTTCTCATTCCATTCCATTTCATTCTATTTCTTTGCTCTGCTTCTTCGTGGTATTGCTGGCACAATATTGCCATTGGTCAAAAATAAAATATGCCAGACTAAATGGCGAAAGTTTCTTTAAAAAAGATAATTTTAGCATTTTTGTGTAGTCTTATAAATTAAAATTCCGTGTTTAATTTCATATGTATTTTATTATTGAAGGCATAATACTTATATTTTAAATGTACTTTTACAATGATACTGCATCTAACTTTTTGTACTTTGAATTCTATGCCACTTCACAGAAAAATCATTACCCAGACGTTTTGGAGTAGAGAGGTAGATTTTACCTCATCTTTTAGGGGAAATTTTGCTCAACAAATCAGAACCATTTCTGGCTATGGCAGCTTCATATGTCAAAGAAATATGATATTTTCTCTATAAATGTATACGTATACGACTTTTTACTCCTCATTTTTTACTTTGAACAGTTTTTCTCTGAATGACATTTTTTATATAAATGAACCCCTTCCTCAGGAACTATTGAAGATGGCTAATTGAAATATTGATGTAATAAACACAATACCTCATTTCTGCTACTGATTTACTTTGGTGTCAGTTATAAAAATTAATTGCTGAAAAATGTTAATCAAAAAGTATTTTATTAACAAAAATATCCTATCTTAATACACAAACTCACTGGATAAAAATATATCATTTAACTTAAGAAGGCATGTCTCTATTCTGTAAAAATTTCAGACTCGTATCTTAAATAACTGCTGAGATAATAGGTCATGAAGTTGAAAATTTAGCATTGGCGGGATAGGGCTTTTAATCTCCCCTTAAAAGAATTGCAAAATATCCCCTTTTGGTTTACAAAATGCGCAATATTTACGTTAGATTTGCTCAACAATTTGTTAGTACTGGATAAACACCATGTGATGGTTCAAGAAATAGCCTTTAGGATATACCATAAAACAAACAAAAAATATTATGAGGAACTATGCAAATTTTGCCTTTGTATTATAAGTTCTTACTTTTTATACATAAAAAGGTACAAATAGAAAATCTCATGTGTTACACTCACATGACTTTCTCTACTCTTGTACAAACCATTTTTACAAACGCTTATTTTCGATCTACTTCATGTTAATCGAGATAAACATTTGCACACTCTATCTTATTGTTAATTTTCTTGTAGATGTAAGAGGAATATATATTTACATGGGCAATATAGAAATACAGTAGCCTTTAAGCACATACATATCTCTTAATAGCTGGTTGCTAGGAGCAGCACCATTCCCTTTGCCACAGATTAATACTCTTTGCATATCCAAGACAAAAAAATGAATAACGAATTCCCATTTGAGAAAAGTTTTGAAAAATTTAAGGGAATAACAAGCAATATCTCGAAAATGGTTCACTCAACAACAAAAAATGTATTTGACATAAATTGTGTATTTTAATGCGATCTACATTTTCTGTGTAGTAAAATTCTGCCTTATCTCTTATGGTTTACCAGTTATGCAAAAGTCGTTCACAATGAAGAATAGTTTTGGGGACATTCCCAGAAAATTCAAGATATACATTTTATTTGTCATAAAAATATCTTAAACATATGATATTTTAATCAAAATCGTTAGAGCCATTTTTGAGAAAATTAAAATTTTCGAAAACTGATCCATGTAAAGGGTAATCTGGGGTGGGGGGATTTTCTTGAAAATCTTCGTGTCGCATCTCTGGAAGATGCTGAACCTAAATACCAAGTTTGGTGTTTATCCGACTGTTCGTTTCTGAGTTACGCTGTTCACAGACAGACACACACACACACACACACGGACATGTTTCCAAAAATGCTTTTTTTGGATTCAGGGGGTCTCAAAACATGTATTTCCGGTGAAATCTCGGTATCGAATTTTTGGGTGGAATACAATACTTTCCCTATTTATTATACGTAGTAGAGAAAGTAATAAAGCGCCCATTCATGTCACATGACGGTCTTATTGTATCAGCCAATCAAAACAGGAACCTATACTCAGCAAACAATAAATAAGAGTATTGTGGGAAAGGGAAATGTTTATTCTAAAACTAGTTTATTTGTTTTTCCTAAGAATAATAATCGACTTTATGAACACCCTATTTACATTATGGGTATGATTAGGGAAACAAGACTCACAGATGGTAATCATGCTGTTGTCAATACTAGGCATAGGCATTCTTAAGCAGTTGCCTTCAAGTTATCTACACCCAATACTATGCCAATACAAAGTATGTAAACAACAACGGCTAAAAGTCGCTAACGACAGGTAAACACGGTTGGGTGAGTGCCTGCTAATAGCTTATAACTACGTGTCTGCCCTCGATTTCCGTACTACAAGTTTTGTTAGAAAATCAAGCTGTATATTTGAGGCAGTATTTTTAACACTTAAATTATTTCAATCTAATTATAATATATAAATTCAATAACAGCCCGCCTTAGAGCAATATGTGTATGTAACAATATATAAAAAATGTATGTAACAGTCATTGTAGATGTATATATTCTTGTATACATGTTCAATAATGTTATATGAATGTATTACGTAATATAATAATGTAGGAGCTGTGAGAAATAGGTCAAAAGTTGCTAACAATGATGTAACAATGAGGTAACCTTGAGGCAATAATGAATTGGATAGTTTAAATATTACTTGTGATTCTTGGAAGCAATAATGTAATTTTAGTGACAGTTTATAAAAATAGCCTATCAACAACCAGAAAAAGCTTTAGTTAAATGCAGGTATTCTATTGGGTTAGGAATAGCCAATCAGAGACTTGAAATACAGAAATTTACAAGTTTAGGCGGTTGAAATCAATTCAGTTGCCTGCGGACATTGTTTGTAACCATACGCAAGCTGCGTCGTCGAGAGATTTAATACGTATTCTGTGAGACGAAAAATAAGTTTACGTGTTAAAAAGCGCAATTAATTAATAAAAAGAATCTCATAGTTCTCTATATCAGTGAAGTGTTATTTAAATCGTGTCAAGGATTAATAAAAGGAGTGAAGTAAAATTATAATCTTTGTAAGCTTACATTCTTGTTGCACTACAACCCTGCCAAAACATCCTTGTCTCCAAAATAAATACTGACGCAGCCGAGGCAAACATAAATATTTAATACTTAAAGAAACAGTCAAATTATAAAGTTAATATTTTTAAAAAAATTGGAACAAAGGCTACCGGGTACCATACGTGCGGTTGCAACTACTTCAAGTTCGGCTCCCCAACAGTTGAACTATAATACAACTCCTTTAATACAACCTTCTTCAAATTGACGCCCAAAGCGTGGTGCAAATAACGTAAACAAACCATCTTCTTCAAATTGGAGTGCATGAAATATGGCTCTTAATGGAACTGAGCTGTTTATATTGGTACTGATAAAATCTGGCCCCATATCCTATCAGTATGATCACCTTGTTTTTCGAGCATAATTCCAGCCACTGAATTGACAGGATAAAAGTACCCTGTAGAAACTTCCCCAAAGTATGGCCGAACTGCCGAAGGGTAACATTATAACTTAAACCTTATATTTTCATGCTACGCTACCGTTTTCTTAATGGAAGTTTTCTTATCGCCGTTTAATAGCAGCAATAACTTAACCTTCCTCTCCATGTCGCTGATGAAAGCTCGCATATATGTAAATGTCGTAGCTGTCATCCAGTTTAACCCAACATGCAAATATTTCTTCACGCCTTCCTCTAGAAGACCGAAAATTGTTGTGTTGGTATAGTCTTTCCTTGTGTAGCAATCGTAATGAAACTCTTTCATAGAGGCGATATCCGAACCGACCCTTCATTCACGTAGATTATAAAGTTTGGTAATTTGTATATGACTGTAGACCAGTCACACAGAGAACTGATACCGACTGGATGGAGTCAAACGTTGGTTACCTGAAGGTGCAAAACTTACGAAGGGAAAAATACTATGTCGATCTAGGGGAATGGACCACCTTTTATGCACAACAGTGTATGTATTAGAATTTGTATCCGAATCTTTATTTTTAAAATCCGACGAAAACTTTGGATTATTGGGATGGTGACACATAACATGAGAAAGATGGAAAACAGACGTGGTATTAGCCATCAATTTGTTTACAGCGAATAGAATTGCTGTTTTTAAACTTTTATGTTAGCATACATTGTTAGAAGTTTGCAAAAGTGATGGGAAGCATGTGTTGTGGTGAGGCAGTATTTTTAGCACTTAAATGATTTTAGTCAAATTATATAATATATAAATTAAATAACAGCCCGCCTTGAAGCAATATGTGTATTTAATAATTTGTAAACTGTATGTAACAGTCATTGCATATCCTTATATTATTGTAAACATGTTCAATAATGTTATGTGAATGCATTACGTAAATTAATAGTGTAGGAGCTGTGAGAAAAATAGGTTTGAAGTTGCTAACAATGAGGTAACCTTGAGGAAATAATGAGTAAGGAAGTTTAGTCATTATTAGAGCAGCAATAATGTAAATTTTTGAGACAGTTTAAAAAATAGCAAATCAATAACCAGAAAAGGCTTTAGTTAAATGAAGGTATTCTATTGGACTAGGATTAGCCAATCAGAGACTTGAAATACAGAAATCTACAAATTTAGGCGGTGGAAAACAGTTCAGCTGCTTCTAGACAGTGCTCGTAGCCAGACGCGAGATGTGTCCTCGAGAAATTAATTACCTATTGAGGCAGTATTTTATATCAGAACACTGTGAATGCCAGAGTGATTGTAGTGTAAATTAACATTATTGTATGACAATGATTTTAGAAATTTGTTAGCTATAAGCATTGTTAGGAAATAAGTTTACACGGCCTCACTAAAACTGACAATAGGAGTGGGTAACAATGAAGCGAGGGGGTGAGTTGTTTATCAATTAGAAGAGACAAACAAATGACGTCAGGGTAGCGTGCCTTTCTTTAGAAATGGAGGGAATATCTTCCCTAGAGCATATGTGTTTGTAATTTTGATTGGCTTATAAAACAGACGCTAATGTTGGCGCGATTTATTAACCGATAGCAAGTCCATTATAGTGTTTAGGCATATCGGGGTGAGGGAGTATAAATTCTTGAGCCAGAGGCAAGTATCGCGTAGTTCTACAGCATCATTCACAAGGTAAACGTCGCGCAGTTCTAAGAAATCTCTCTCGCGAGTAACACGTCAGGCAGTTCTAAAGAAGCGTTCACGAAGTACACATTACGCAATTCTACAGAATCTCTCGCGTCGTAAAGTTAGTTACAAAATATGAAATACGCGAATTAATAGTGCGCGGCAAATAAGTGATTGTAGTTACATTCGAAAATATAACAGTTTCAGTCAGGCGTGTATCAAGATTAAATATGTGAAATTAATTGTGAGGGCAATCAAAGTGTAAAAACAAATTATTTTATCAGTGTTATCTTTTAGTAACAACTCCTTTCCGTTTACACACCCTGTTCAAGAGATATTTGCTCGACTGAGTAATAATAGCTAGCCGGAGGACAAAGAACCCAAAATTCAAAATAGTACAACAATAACAGGCGCTCAGAAAAAAGATAACACGAGAGATTACCGCGACAGTATTCGTGTGAGTCGAAAATAGTATACGTGTTAAAAAGTGCAAGTATTAAATAAAAACATCTCACAGCTCTCTCTTTATATCAGTGAAGTGTTATTTAAATTGTATCAAGTATTAATAAAAGGAGTGAAGTAAAATAATAGTCTTTGTAAGCCTACATTCTTGTCGTACCAAAACCCTGCTAAGAGAAACGTGTCTCTAACAAATACTGACGCAGCCGAGGCAAGCATAAATATAATACTTAAAGAAACAGTCAAATTACAACGTTAATATTTTTAAACTTGGGGTAAAGGCCACCTGAAAATACATTTGGGGTGAAGGCTACCTGAAACTGTTTATTATACGTGCGGTTGGAACGAATTTTAAATTCGGCTCCCCAAAAGTTGAAATAAAATACAACTCCTGCTTCCAATCGGTTTTTCATATGTAATAGCAAACAACGTAAAGAACAATTCTACTTCAAATTGGCGTCCATACGTGGAGCTAAATAAATAAACAACTCCAACAAAACACCTTCTTCAGTGGAGACACCCAGGAAAGTCTTAATCTCATTTAAGTTGATGCTGTGATGTCTATCCTGAATTAGATGAAGTTATAAATATTTCGTTGCTAAAGTTCTCTTTTGTCTTTAAGATTATAAATTGTTTTAATTTGGTGTTAAATAATCGTTGTGTATTTATGGCAGTACATCATTCTCCGACTGTAATTGTTTATATAACTTCAAGGTGAATGAAAGAAATAGTTAATCAACCGCGGGCTTGCCTTTCCTCTTCCGCACTTGTTTCTGTTCGATCTAAGTTTCGCTTTCCATTATAGCTGCATTAAAAATTCTGCTAAATTCCATTTCCATTAGCTGTTACCACACAAATCTACTCAGTCTAATGTTATTCTTCGGCTCCCAAGTTCAGTTTTCAGACACAACAGTGGCGCTAAGCTGCTATTCTAGGTGATGTTTATTCTAATTCCCAGAAGGAAAATTTGTTGAACCATTGTATCAGCTGCTGCAATATGGTGACGTCATAACGCCCATGTAATCCTCTTTGCGGCTCCCACAAGACAGTCCTTGGTACAGTACAATGTAGATATCTTTCTTTGTGGAAGCATTGGTTCATGTATTCGTAAACAGTACTCTTTGTATATAATGAATACTAGGACCCGTATCCTTAAGGTGTCCATGTAGCTGAATGCTGTTCTAGAAACTATTAACTTACCAGAGTTAATGATTAGCATACAACATAGGAAGAGATTAGAGTTTTTAATAAATTGAACGAAAGGCTTCATATAATTTTCCTGTACAAGTTCCCTGTGATAATTAATTATAATTTAGTCATTCGTATATTTCGCCCATATTATCAAACATCCAACAATAAGACAATGACTATTCTTGCCTTTTATCCTGGATTTGTGTTGAATCGGTGATCATTTCTATTCAGTACACGTAATTTTTCAAAATTCAGAATTCAACCAAATAAATTTCAAATATTGACCGATAAAATATCGATGGGATGAAGGGATAAAGACTGACGTCTCACACTCGATGGCGCTCTGTACGTTTCTTTATTGTTTCATCTGTATAGGCCTCTTGACCTTCTTTGGTCATATCAGGGCTTTGAGTTCTCGCCGAGCTGTAGGTTTCAATATATCTGCTTTATCACTTTGTTATTAAACACTAGTATTCACTCTCACCTTCAAACTTCTGTGGGAGATGGGGGATGATTCCCCGCCCCAGGTGGAAAATTAAAAAATAAGAGTTTTTATTTATGGACGCTGTTTAACTGTTGTGGTCCTTAGCGTCCCATTCTATACTGCGCGTGAAAGACCAGTAATTTTGATCAGAAGCCTATTTATCAGGCTTGAGGTTTGTTTTGCGTGCCGCAAATTTACGACACGGGACTACCGGCTTTACTTCCCTTCCGAAGGAAGCCGTGCTAAGGATTTTTACGCCCGAAAAAATTCACCGCCCTCAGCCGGGTTTGAAGCCGCGACCTCGGGAACTAGAGGCACCCCTAGACCACGGAGGACGACCTGGCTGAGAATTGAACACGGGACCTCTTGAGTTGAAATAGGGCAAGTATTGTATTCCACCCAAAAATTCGATACCGAGATTTCACTGGAAATATATGTTTTGAGATCCTCTGAATCCAAAAAAAAAGCATTTTTGGAAACATGTCCGTGTGGTGTGTCTGTGTGTGTGTCTGTGAACAGCATAACTCAGAAACGAACAGTCGGATAAACACCAAACTTGGTATTTAGGTTCAGTATCTTCCAGAGATGGACACGAAGGTTTTCAAGAAAATCCCCCCACCCCAGATTACCCTTTACATGAAACATTTTTCGAAAATTTTAATTTTCTCAAAAATGGCTCTAACGATTTTAATTAAAATATTGTATGTTTAAGATATTTTCATGACAAATAAAATGTATATCTTGAATTTCCTGGGAATGTCTCCAAAAGTATTCTTCATTGTGAACGACTTTTGCATAACTGGTAAACCATAAGAGATAGACAAAATTTTACTGTACAAAAAATGTAGATCGCGTTAAAATACACAATTTTTCATATACATTTTTTTTGAGTGAACCATTTTCGAGATATTGCTTGTTATTCCCTTTCCAATTTTCCAATACTTATACTTTTTCTCAAATTCGTTATTCATTTTTTTATGTTCTGGACATGCAAAGAGAAGGAATGCGCCACATAGCAACAAGTGCTTAAAAGATTTGACTATCGTTTATAACCTATCATATTCCCCTTGCATCTACAAGAAAATTAGCAATAAGATTAACATCTCGATATCTCGATTAACATGAAGCATATGGAGAATAAGCGTTTGTAAAAATAGTTTGTACAAGAGTAGAGAAAGTCATGTGAGTGTAACACATCAGATTTTTCTTTTATCCTTTAATTATCCAATTTTCGCTTGGTTATAACAACGAAGGGAATACCATTATTTTATATTATTTCATTTTTTTATCTTTCATTCATTTCTGATCTAAGGCCTTTTTTATGGTTTCACATACATCCTGGAATTTGGTTAATTTATTTTTGAATCTTTATTTTCTGGATAAGTTATATCACATTCTAGATGCTGAAAGCATGATATCCGTTCTATTACTTTATTATTTAATAGAATTTTGGATCTAATTGCGTATTTTCCTATAAATGACACCTTGGACTTATTTATTGAGATATTGCAATATTATATAATGCACTTGAAGATCTTTTACGGATTCTGCAACTACAACGTCATCTGCAAATAATAAGACATTAATCTTTTCTTTGTCAATTGATATTACCTCACTAATTAATAACTTTTTCCATTTCATTAGGATGTCGTCCTTATAAATATTAAATAAAATAGGTGAAAGGGAACGCCCTTGTCAAACTCCTTGGTTTATTTGCAAAATTCTAGGTGTTTAAATAATAATATCAGCAGATCTATCAGTCATCTCTTTCTGCAATGAAACTTTGGAGCAGCCTCCACCACCTGCTCGCCAGACCATACGCACGTGTTCGGGGAAACAATATATTACTTCATGGTGACAGTAAAACCAGTGCATCAATGCATCATGCATCATAGATGCATCAATCTATGTTAAGCTAATGGAGTTTTTTCTATATAGAGATCCGTTGTTTAGAACTCTAACGTTTGGGATTCTCTGAACGAAAAAGTAGCATTTTCAGAGAGAGGTCCGCATACATGTGTCTGTGAACAGCACTGCTTAAAAATTCATAGTTGATTCACACTCTTTTGGCAAAGATTTTCAAGAAAATACCTCATCCCAAAATATCGTTTACATTGAAAAATGTTGGTAATTTTTCATTTTCTCAAAATCGGCTTTAACGATTTTGAATGCAAGAATATTTTCATTAATAATGACTGCAGAAGATATTATTAGCTCCACGTTTTGGCGCCAATTTGAAGGTGTTTTGTTGTATTATTATTACGTTTGGAAAGCCAATTTGAGAAGATGGTTTGTTAGGTTATTTGCACCACGCTTTGGGCGTCAATTTGAAGTAGTTTGTTGTATTGAAGGGGTTGTATTATATTTCAACTGTTGGGGAGCCGAACTTGTAGTAGTTGCAACCGCACGTATAGTAAACAGTTTCCGGTAGCCTTCGCCCCAAATGTACTTTCAGGTGGCCCTTGCCCCAAGTTTAAAAATATTAACTTTGTAATTTGACTGTTTCTTTAAATATTATTTTATGTTTGCCTCGGCTGCGTCAGTATTATTGTTTTAGAGACATGGATGTCTTGGCAGGGTTATGGTGCTACAAGAATGTAGGCTTACACAGATTATAATTTTACTTCACTTCTTTTATTAATGCTTGACACGATTTAAATAACACTTCACTGATATAGAGAGCTGTGAGATTCTTTTTATTAATCAATTATATTTTTTAACACGAATACGTATTATATTTCTCGGGGACACTTTTTGCGTCTGCTTAGTAACGCTGTCTGCAGGGAACTCTGTATTTGAAAATGTTGGTATATTTCAGTTTCTGATTGGCTAATCCTAGTCTAATAGAATACCTTCATTTAACTAAAACTTTCTTCTGGTTGTTGATTAGCTATTTTATGAACTGTCACAAAAATTACATTATTGCTTCCAAGAATCACAAGTAGTATTGTTAAACTCTCAAACTCATTATTGTCTCAAGGTTACCTCATTGTTACCTCATTGTTAGCAACGTTTAAACTATTATTCTCACAGCTCCTACATTATTAAATTACGTAATATTTTCACATAACATTATTACACATTGTTACAATAATATAAACATATACAATGACTGTAATATACACTTTTTACATATTATTACATACACACATTCCTTCAAAGCGAGCGGTTATTGAATTTATATATTATATAATTAGACTGAAATCATTTAAGTGTTAAAAATACTGCCTCATGACATATATCTTGACCTTTCTCTTAGTAGTCTGTGAAGTCGTCCTAATTCTGAATGAATTGTGTATGATCTTGTATAACTGCTAAAACATAAGAGACAAAATCTTATGGCACAAAAAAATTTAAATTTATTGAAATATGAAATTTATATCAAACGGTTGCTGTAGTATAAGAGCACGTGAACACCCTAACTTTTGGCACCTTGCAGATTTACCGCTTATTTTTTCTTTGAATACTATTAAAGGTAACGTCTATGCGGTAATTTAAAAGCTACGGCGTTTAAATCTACCGCGTTACAATTATAAACCATGAAATACGGCAACAGGATCGGTAACACATTTTGACTTTGCACGTTTTAAGGAGCTTTTGCGCATGCGCGACTGCTATAACGTAATTACCTTATAAGTCAAATACATACGGATCGTACATATTTGAAGGCGTACACGAAGCTTCTCCCGCGCTGTTTTTCCATACTATCACCACAATTTTACACTAATGCCACTAGGTGGTAGCACACTGCGGCAGGAGTAGATAACCTGCACGAGAGCGGAAAATTCTCCCTCTTATTCCAGACCATCCATACTATCAACTACAATTGAATTTACACATTGCTTCGTTTTTATCTAAAAATGCTGTACTTTATTATGTACACAGCAACAAACATTCACAAAAACAACCCTTTCTTTTTTCAGAACACTTATGCATCATCATTATTATTATTCATCGTTGACATTTTGGCTAATGGGAGTGGCTGCAGTTATACATAATCATAATTATTATGCAGCAGATGCTATTTCACATCTTCAGGTCCATCTAAAATTTTGTGAACATCCAAAATGTATACTCACGAGCCGCTATTGCAAATACCATTTCGAAATATTCGTTGTTATATCTATAGGTTTCCCAGGTTGAACTGCCATGCGCAAGCTATAAAGCATATTATGTGAGTTTTATTTTTATTCGCATAATTCATTAGTAACAAAAACTGACTTATAGGATGCGAACAGTTGTCCTGTTGTCCGTATTATGCATGCAAATAAGTTTATATTACTTGATTTCAGATCATTTCTAGTCAAAAATGTATTTTAA
Source organism: Deroplatys truncata (assembly GCA_030765065.1). Taxonomy (NCBI): domain Eukaryota; kingdom Metazoa; phylum Arthropoda; class Insecta; order Mantodea; family Mantidae; genus Deroplatys; species Deroplatys truncata. Next base: position 58,241,838 of record CM060979.1, on the reverse strand, counting down.
TTATTGAAATAAATTAAAATAAGGACTTTTCAATATATATATATATATATATATATATATATATATATATATTTAGACGATCTGATTAAGAAATGGAAAAAAATTATCTCAGGGATAGCAATAGCGAAAAACAAATTCTTACTCTACGTAAATTATCTCGTTATTATACAGAATAGTGAAGAAAATCTACAAATAGCGGTGTTTAAATTGCACACAAGTAAAAAATATAATTAAGAATCTCGAAAGAGAAAACTAATACAATGGCACACCACGGAATATCCTGTCCGCTCAAAGTTTAGCATAGAAGGAAAAACCCTGGAGCAAGTTTTCCATTTTAAGTACTCAGAATGCATATAAGTAGTTTTTTAATAAATTAATTTAATTCTGAGAATGTACATTATTTAATATTTCATTGTGATGTAGAATATAAAATTAATAAATTCCAACAAATTTATGAAACGACAAATAAATCATTGAAAGATAAGACGCAAAAGGAAATAAAGCTGAAATTTTGTAAGACAATGGCAGAAGAGTTTTGTTATAAGGATAGAAGATACAGGACAGCGCCGTGGCCGAGTGGTTAGACCGCTCGCCTCTCATGTAGGATTTGTGGTGGACAAAGCGGCGTCTGGGCGGGTTTTCTCCGGGTTCTCCCGTTTCCCCCGCCATTCACTCCACCAACTGCTCCATCATAGCCTTTCCTTTCATCCTTTCACAATCATTTCGTTTCACCTACTTCCTTCCTCCCATACCAGGCATCGGGCTGATCACCCATCCTGGATATTCTGTCTGATCCAGGAGTGTCTGCTCCTCGACGGGCCTCTGACCCCAGGCACCTGCCTGTAAGTCTTGGGGGTGTAAGTCCTACATACGAGGAGATTAAACAGAGAAAGAAGATAGAAGATACAGAGCACCGAAATGAGATTTCTGCCAGTTTTGAAAGGATACACAAGAAGGATACATGTAGATATATCTGAAGAATAAAGACTTAAATGAGAAGATTGAAGAAAATAATATCTGGAAGGAACACATGAATGAAGGTGGAATACCCAGGATCCTTCATAGTTATACACCTCAAGTGTTAGCCTAGTTAACGCGTATGCAATTCGCATTCCTTCTTTGAGGAACCCTTACAATCCTTTTACAACACCTCCTCGGTTCCTTCTGCAGAGTTGCAACCTCTTAACCTCACCATCTCTTTCTAGACTGACTTTATCTCTCTAAGCAACACATAAGTGAGCAACATTCCGCAAAAGACTGTGGGAATTTGAAATTTTGGCAACTGAGACTCCACGTGGAGCGACATGTGTTTGTCACTTCCTTAAAATCGGGGTTTCTATTGGTCCTCAAGGACAAGGATCAAGAGATTCCCTGTACTGGGTTGTGAAGATGGATTTATGATAGCAATTATTTGTGAGTAGAGTGTTTTCTTTTGTGAAGTAACTGCACTCGCGTTTACTAAACAGACGCTAATGCATCAGATATTACATAGCGAAATGATTTCTGTTGTGTTCTTCAGAAATAATGCATGCCCGTAAAACATTGGAATAGCATTTGCAACTTGAACCAGAATAGTCCTTTTGCAAGTATTGTCACATAATGGCATCCTCTTGTAGCCTCAAGTCCCCATTCAGAAAAACCTCTAGCATACCCGAAGGTTTGAAACTGGCATCGTTTCGTTGTCTTAACTAGAACGAGTAAACCACTTGCTGATTGCCGATTCCTCCAGCACCATTACGTGCTTTGATCACTGTTAAATCTCGGGTTACCCATTAAATACAACTGGTGTGTTCTCTGTTTTCCCTAACAATCCTCAACCCTTTGGTCAGCTCTGAAGTCCCATTGTTCTGTTAACTAGGGTAATGATACGTTAAACAAGATTACGGAATTCAAACAAACCTCTGATTACCTTGTTTTACCTTAGGACTGCCGTGTCATTTCTCGTTCTACAGATACTCACAGTATTACCAAGCGAGGTGGCGCCACGGTAACTGTGCGATTTCATTAAGGAGGTACCGGGTTCAACCCCACGATTGACGAACGCCCACTCTGACCCATAGGTTTAGGTAAATGCTGGGGTGGTTTGTTCTCTACCACGATATCTTTTTCTCCTTCATTCCGTTTCATTCTAGGTTTCGTGGCGTATGGCGTTGTCGGACAGAAGGCGCGGATGTATGCTCAAAGGAAAGAATACTCCCGTGGACAGCAGAAAGGTGCTTGATTGGTGGGTCGTTCATCCCCTCTCTCGGCGGTTCCAGCAATGGGGCGGGTCTGCGACATTGAAGTGTTAGAGACTTCCGCGCGTCACTGTGGCCTGGCTTCATACAGTCTGTACCTCCTGTGATTCCTTCACCTCCTCCCTTCTTCCTCGGGGTAGTAGTCACAACAGATCTCTGTAGATCGCAGCGCGGAAGACGTCCCCCTCTGTTTGAATAATCTATACATTCACAGTATTGGAGCTTATACTAAAGCCAGTTTTAAAATAATGTTGGTGAGATATGGCAACAATCGTGTGTTGAGTTTACAACGGAGGAGGACACCTCGCATCAGAAATTACCGAGATATCTGTTACTATTGATTCAACATTTTCAGTACCTTTGTTATTATTTAATTGTATATCGCTATTCAGCTGTATCATGCAAAGCGTATGGAATTTCAAGACAGCATATAGCGACATCTGACTATCGATTCTGTTTTCTGTACCTACAAAGTAATGTGTAATTAATTATTTCTCCAAAAGTTTTCTTCTATTAATGTAAAGTAGATAGATGAGTAGAAATAGCTTTAGTAGCCAAATAAAAATAAATTATAGAGGGTAGAAAATATGTAACACATCAAAATTTCTTTAAATAAGAGCTCGAAACTAAAATAATATAATTTTTCATCCATCTCTACATGTAGAATAACGATTTAAGATAGTCTATAACCCGGTAAACAGTATTTCAGTTTTCAAATGCCTCGTTTTCAGCACATTCCCTGTTTATATTTATACTGTAATTATTGACGGGAAGACATACATAATTAAATACGTTAATAACACTAAGATAGAGAAATAATTGCAGTAAATAATTTCCACGTATTAAATCAATGTATAATGTAATAAGCTTGTGTTGAAATGTTTGTACGAAAAGACGCAGGTAATTAGCAAGTCAGGTTAGCGAAAGTCATTATCAGTCCAAGTAGCGAACGCATTAGGTTAAATATTCTGGGACTTGTAGCGTTTTTGTCTTCGTCGATGGTGAAGTGCGTTTATTACCTGTGATAATATCGTTGTTGTTGTTGTTGTTCCCGGTCCAGCAGAGTCGTCACAGTTGTAGGGTCCAGGTTGAATCTCAGGGTCGACCCTTCTCTTCTCGGTTATGAAAAGTAATTGTGGGTAATATCCAAGGATACGGGATGCAGGTATATGGTGCACTTAAGGAAAAACACTATAATTCACTTTCAATGATACTGTCAGAATCACTATGCCACTTGCAAGTTTATTATGCAGCGCTAATAAACATCCCCTTTGCTAATCTGCCATTCTTTTGCTTTTTACTTCCCCGATATACTCGTGTTCTTAACTAGGTTCTCGCGCGCCGATTTTTGATCTATCACTTGACTTCTTTTCAACGCCAGAAATAATCATATACTTAGTACTTCACTTGTTTAACTGCTTATAGATTACAATACTTTCCTATGTCTTATTATTTTCTATCATTAATATAGACTGCGAGGCGGCGCCGTGGCCGAGTGGTTAGACCGCTCGCCTCCCACCGAGGCGGCCCGGGTTCAATCCCAGGGACCTGCATGTGGGATTTGTGGTGGACGAAGCGGCGTCTGGGCGGGTTTTCTCCGGGTTCTCCGGTTTCCCCCGCCATTCATTGCACCAACTGCTCCATCATCACCTTTCCTTTCATCCATCCTTCATCCCATACCAGGCATCGGGCTGATCACCCATCCTGGATGCTCTGTCTGATCCATGAGTGTCTGCTCCTCGAAGGGCCTCTGACCTCAGGCACCCGCTTGTAAGTCTTGGGGGGGTGTAAGTCCTACATAAGAGGAGGGTAAACAGATAATGAATGAATATAGACTGCGAGGAATTAAAATCTCGACTCGCGAAACGTAACTGTTACATGATTTCTGAGCGCCACGGGACTCGACTTGTTACGCACAGATTTGGACGTCGAACTCAACTAATAAACCTGGACTGACTGACTTTTTCATTCACCCACTAATCTTTATATTGTTAGCAGCAAACCTTTGTGATATATGCACGTCGCCAGTCTTTATCATCTTCTCATTGGTTATTTTCCTTTCTGCTATTTTGTCGTGATTTCTCATTGGTTACTTCAAACATTTTATATTTTAACTGCCTTTTAAAAAAGTTGTGCATCCCCAACGGCTCGCCGAAACTCCTAACTGTAGACAACGACAACGCGTTACCCACGCCACCGCGTTTGAAATATAACAATGACAGGAACGATCTCTAAACTTTATTTTCTGCGGAAAATCTTGCAAGTAACACTGCATTATTACGGGCTCATTTATTACTCAATATATATACAAGGTTTATAACATAGTGGTAGTTTTCTACGGGCTTTCTAATGTTCTAATTTCGATTCTATAATGCCAAAACTGTGGAATTTGTCAATTTTGATTTCAATTAATGTCTGATAATATATTAATGAGTGATATTTAACTATTTATTTTCTGACCATCAGAATTATCGCCTCAGATTTCAGAGAGGTTATAAGCTCAGTAAATTTTCAGGTTCAGCAAGCAGAAATACTAAAACAAGAGAAGTGAAAGGTCTTACAGAAATTTTTAGTCAGGCCCCCAAGTACCAAAGTCAGAGACGCGCAAGAGGAGGGTTTTAAGTGTTGGCTCAGCGTAAAATGGGAGTATTTCTAATGTAGGCGGAGCTAAAATTAGTAAAGGCGTGTAATTTTACATCAAAGAATCACTCACTCTGGTTACCGGTACGGGTACTGATCGACATCCGCTCGTACACACATTTGCTCCTCCACACCTTCGTGCATACAGTTGTGCATGCAATAAATACCCTGATACCGTCTTCGGCATTTACTGCTCGTGTGATATTTCAAGCACTTTGTGGCGCGCTTGATTTAGTGGCCATTGCAAGAGATCTTACCAATAAGCATTTTAGCGACTCACCGGAAGTTACGCTTCTAGTTTCTTTTATTGCGGAAACAGTTATTTTCCGCAGAGACAGAACAGTAGAAGTTAGCAGATATAATAATTCAGTGATTACATTTTCGGATACTACAATTCAGAGCCAGTCTATTTCTTCATCTCAAACGGTCGGGAACTCACTTTTATTCCTCTTTGTCTCTTATGTAGGTTATCAAACTGTTTTTCTACACGCTTTATCCCCGAGATTCACTAGATGTCGACTAGAAATCTTCTCTCCATCTTTTCTGTGGCCTTCCGATACTTCTTCCTAATGGCGAACTCACTTCAATAACTCAAATATTAGTTCAAAATAAATCTCTTAGTCAATTTAAACTGGTGCTGTCCTTCACAATAAGCCCACACATACCCTAGAGAAAGATCTCGCAGCTTACCACGAGAGCAGCCGGCGTACGAGACAACAGAACGAGCTACGAGAGAAACGCAGCAAAATCAACAACGAAGCAGGTAAAGCAAATAGCTTCAAAATTGTCGCACCATCGTGTGTCATAAAAATTGCCGGACATTCGTCTCTTGCTTCAATATGATCACAAAGTGTTGATAACCGAAGCCATTCCCTATATGTTCCATAAAGCAAATCCAAGTTTATTAGCGGTTAAAGGTAATAAAATTTATTTTCTTTACAATAAAACTTGTTTCCAATTACTAGCGACATATTTAGTTTTTAATGACCGGATATGTAATTAAGGTAATTAGGTAGTAAATTACGTACTATGGGCGTACCACTAGCTGGCAGCTTATGGTGTGAGGAAAGGAATGTGGGAAATGCTTTTCTAACACGCACAGTCCTCCTCTCTGTTCCTGAACGAAATCTATTGGGCATCATTTGTGCTGCACGTGTGCGTTTTAAAGGACGCGTTTTCCTTGGCGACAGGCAGTCTCCTTTCCTTTCATTTTATGGCAGTATTCCTTCACAGGCTTTTTTCGGCACAAGAGCTCGATTCAATTGTAATTAGATGGCTAAACCGAATTCATAAAATGACTCTACTACTTGTCATTATTTCTGTTGTATTTACTTTATTTGCGAATTTTGTGGTCGAATAAAGAGTTATTTAGTTATTAGCCTGGTAACTAAAAGCAACGCTTTTATTGCTGCGCTGTCTTTTAGTACAGGGTCTCCGGTATCAAATCTGACCGCTCCGACGGGGCTTTGCGTCTGGGTAGCACGAAATACCACCGCTGGCCGTGCCACCACTCTGCCTTCGCTTCTTGAATCTGTATTCCTGTTCAAGGGTTTCTCCAATTTCATTTAATGTTTCTTCTTTTAACTGTAGTCTTTGCTCCTTGTTTCGCACTGAACCAATCGTCTCAAATGTATTCCTAAGATCGTGAATTGAAGTCCTGGAAGGAGGCACAACGTACAAGGAAGGAGAAGAAAAAGAAGAAATGGTACTTAGGCTGATTTGATGCTGTTACTGTTATCCATTTCCACTGTCATTTTTGTATGTTATCGGTTTTTATTTTTCTACATATAAAAACATCGTTAACTTCTCATACAGAAAGAAACCCGCTACTTACAAACAAATGAGAAACTACAAATTATAATCAGATAATATCTGATCATCGAAATTATAATAATGAACATTAGAACACCGGAGTATCAATGCAGAATATATGGATAATAACTCTTATGTTAGTAGTATTTGAGCACCATAGATTATGTTGACAGCCTTTGTATTATTTTATATCACTACGCAATGAATGATCATATGAAGATAAAGAAGAATAAGAAGTGATATTTTGTCTGCTTCGATGCTGTTATTGCTATCACGGTCCAATATATTCAGTTCGAAATGTTAATTTTTTTATCAAGCAATAATTTTTAGCTCTTACATTTGCGCAATCGCAGCCACAGGTGGTATAGTTGTTGTAATTTATTTATTTGACTGTGTTGTTACTCCACGATCAATTTCAGAGAGGAAATCAACGAATAGTTTTGAACTTGCTGTTCCTTTGATATTTTGTGAGACTGTGAAAGCCTAAGTAATTATTCCTATGTTGGCAATATTCGACCTAAATGATTATCGTTGAGAAATGTATATACGGTCTTGCCAGCTTTTGGAGGCATTACATAAAATTAAATAACTAATCGTGTGAAATGGGGCGAAATTTCGAATTCTAAACTAGACAGTAATTTTTGCCTTGTGTCAAAGGTATCTGTGCCATTTGTGGTCGAAATCGATGTAACTGTGAGAAGCCTGTAAGACACACACACACACACACACACACACACACATACACACACACACCTGCCTGCCTGGGTGCCCACCTACCCTATATACGTATATTAAGATAGCTTCCTTCCCAACTTCGCAAATGAAAGTGGACTACTGACGCTAATGACTACAAGGTAACTGAAGGACAGAAAGCCTGTCGTGAGTGTTGGATGTGGGGAGTTTGGAAAGCCAGCCGGCATTGGCTCTAACGCACAACACCGTGCGAGCGGTCAGGTTTTATTCCGAAGGCCCAGTATAACTGTCGCTGAGAACAGTGCATATTAGAGGAAAGAGGGAAGCCGCTTGTTTTTTGGGGGGCGGGGGGCTTTGAAAGCTGCGATTTTTGCATTCCTTGTTGCCCATACACACTGTCGCTGTTTTTACTGACGCGCACATAATAGAGCGCATCAGTTACCATCTTTCTAACCCAGATGACTGCGTGCAGAAAGCAACATATCTGACGCGTGTTTCGGAATGTTATAAATTAAAAATGACACATTTCTACTATGAATAATTAACGATATTGGTTTTCATATAGCTACAAACGCAACTTTAGTCGATATCAATCAATAGCGGTTGGGAAACGCGTCTGTTAATGTTTCCAGGTTATCTCCTAGTATCGCTTTTCATTTAAGATACCTGATGTGACACAACCGTATAATACGAGCAAAATTATTTGAACAATAAAACAAATATTAACCTCTTCGGTGCCGCACTATATTTTAGCACCGACCAACATGTTGGCATTACTGGTTTTACGCACGAGTGAATAGCCCCCTGAGCATATTTAGTTAGGTAAACAGTGAGGTATGGCCTCGTGTTTGGTATGATTACTTGTGCTCGAATGAGTTAGACGCATGCGTGAAGCACTAAATTGACAGCGAGCGGCAGCGAACATACCTAGATCGATGGTCCGTGTTTTTGCGCGCTTCCAATAGAATGCACTTATAACGTGAATGTTCTAGCCGTGGGTGTTCATGCTTCAATCAGTTTTTATTTTATTATGATTTAAATCAACATGCTAACGCAGTAAAATCCAATACCTGAAATAGGTTTGTGTGTTTAGCTACTACAAAATATTTCTATTTACATTTATCATTATATACACAAGTTTTACACACTCTTCTTCTTCCTCTTCTCCCCTTTCAAGGATTAGGTGATATCACCGGTTCCATCTCTCCCATTAAACCACATCTTGCGAGGTCTACCAAAATTTATTTCCTCCGTTGTTTGGCAATCATCTTCTTTGGTAAAGCATCATTTGCCGTTTTGTCCAGTGAGCTTTCCAGTTTGTTTTGTTTTCATCATTCTTGTCGTTAATTGAGAAATATTCAAATTGATCTTATTGTTTAATTTCTTATTTTATCAGCATCGGTGCAACCTCTTGCATATCTCATAAATTTTATTTCTGCACTGTATACATAATCTCTCTCTTTCTGTTATTGTCCACATTTTGGAACCATATAATACAGTAGACACAGCCATAACCTTACAGAATTTTATTTGTGTTTCCTTTCTAGTTTTTCTTCCTAATTTTTATTTTCTCTACTACGTATAGTAACTAGGGCAAGTATTGCATTCCACCCAAACATTCGATACAGAGATTTCACCGGAAATATATGTTTTGAGACCCCCTGAATCCAAAAAAAAATCATTTTTGGAAACATGTCCGTGTATGTGTCTGTGTGTGTGTCTGTGAACAGCATAACTCAGAAACGAACAGTCGGATAAACACCAAACTTGGTATTTAGGTTCAGTATCTTCCAGAGATGCCGCACGAAGCTTTTCAAGAAAATCTCCCCACCCCAAATTACCCTTTACATAGAACATTTTTCGAAAATTTTAAGTTTCTCAAAAATGGCCCTAACGATTTTGATTAAAATATCAAATGTTTAAGATATTTTCATGACAAATGAAATGTATATCTCGAATTTTCTGGGAATGTCTCCAAAAGTATTCTTCATTGTGAACGACCTTTCCATAACTGGTAAACCATAAGAGATAGACAAAACTTTACTACACAAATAATGTATATCACGTTAAAATACACAATTTATGTCATATACATTTTTTTTGTTGAGTGAACCATTTTCGAGATATTGCTTGTTATTCCCTTAAACTTTCCAATACTTTTTCTCAAATGGGAACTCCTTATTCATTTTTTTTACGTACTGGACATGCAAAGAGAATGGAATGCGCCACATAGCAACCAGCTCTTAAAATATTTGACTGTCGCTTAAGTCTACCATATTCCCCTTGCACCTACAAGAAAATTAGCAATAAGATTAACATCTCGATATCTCGATTAACATGAAGCATATGGAGAATTAGCGTTTGTAAAAATTGTTTGTACAAGAGTAGAGAAAGTCATTTGAGTGTAACACGTCAGATTTTTTCTAATTGTTCCACTAATGGTTTGAAATATAAACTTTCATTTCAATGTCTTTGACAAATTTAAAATTCTTCTATTCTTGCAAATAAGATTCTTTTTATCTTAAATTTCAACTACTTACTTCATGAAAACCTAACAACATGCTAATATTTTCGTTTTTTAACAACCTTATCAACTTCAAAAACAAGGCTTAATTTGGAATAACAAAAGGGGCTTGACAGAAAAATGCTTCATTCACTTTGTTCTATTTTTCATCAGCTGACTAACAGCTGCTCCCAAAAAAGGAATTAGTTAGTGAGAGTATCTTTCCTAAAATTCTTAGCTGAGTTAATAAGGTTTTAGTTAAATACGTGAATAACTATTTTAATATTTACTATGAGACTGAATTCTGAATATTGGCGCATTATATGGATAAAACATTACTCTGGTAAAAGTGAACATTAAGATCAAAATTGTGACTGATAAGCAAAATTTATGTTTAACCAGTTAAAACCCCGTCCTGGCGTTACCATATGACTACTTAGAGCCTTAAATTCAACCTGCCTATCTGAGAAGAAAAGGGGATTTTTACCAGTGTAAGCTCTCCTTGTGTTTTCATGTATGCATTGAATAATACCATAGATTTCTGCTTCAAAACAGAAAAGACTTTTTGTACCTTGGTCTTACGTCATATATTCCGGAATCTGTTCCCGAGCCAGCTGCAAACCACATCAGTGTCCTCAGAAGTTTCCAGGTTTGTGTTCGTCCAACGTTCAGGATCAATAATGACCATGAAGTTCTTTATAAGCTGTTTAATTGGAATTTTATAGTCTGACGGCATTTCTAAAGACGTATTTCCTAATTCTTAGCAAACCTGAGTCTATTTCAGGAATTCTCAATTACTTAGCGTGTTATAGCCAATAGAGTGCCATTGTTGCCTCCTTCATTACGACAAAATGCAATGGAGTCAGTTTCAAGAGTGTCGTTTCCATTGTTAAAATATAAGTTTACACCAAAGCTTCAATAATACGAGTATCTTGACTCATAACCCCTGATAGTAAATAACCAAAACTTTGGTTTCAGTCTAATAATGTTCACACCTCTGTACAGGGGGCAGTGTAATGCTAAGCTAGCCACTATAGATTTACTGCAGAAATATATAATCTAGGTATTTCATCCTATCCCTGCTTAAAGTTTCTATAGTGGTAGTGTTTGGATTTAGCGAGACACCATCCTTGTGCATAAGCATACCTACTGCATACTCCCTAATTGGAGGGATTGTTCTAGCCTGAAACGTGGCTGTTGTAATAGGGTTAATAACAATGGACGAGCTAATACAGGTTTGGGTTAGTTCACCTACTGCTGCTGCTACTGCTGGACAGAAAGAAAAATAAGAGAAAACCTAATAACCCGCCCTCGCTTTAACTAAATACGCGCTCGCTATGCAAACTTACTCTACGGCAACAAAGGAAAACCTAGTATGGTTAAAACTTCGCTCTCTAGCTGCCCAAACCTAATCTAAAGCAATATTTGGTAATACATTCGACTGCAAATGTGGCAACGTACGCATTTCGTTGTCTAATCATAACTGATTTTACTATATTATCACATATAGGTATATACATGAAACAATTTATCATATTCCTTTTATGCTTTGTGCCAGAAGGAGGCGTATGAAATTTTAACAAAATTACATGGCACTCTTAACGAAAGTCATAATTGATGGCTCTAAAATGAATTTTCAGTAATCGTAACAATGTCTTCACCATCGCCATCATAAAAGTCGACCTCCGTGGTCTAGAGATACCATGCTAGCCTCCAGTTCCCAAAGCCGCGGGTTCAAACCCGGCAGAGGGCTATGGACTTTCAGGCGTAAAAATCCTTAGCATGGCTTCCTTCGGAAGGGAAGTAAAGCCGGTGGTCCCGTGTCGTAGATTTACGGTACGTAAAAGAATCTCAAGCCTGATAAGAGGCCTCTGAACAAAGTTTCCGGTCTTTACTCCCGATATAGAATGGGACGCTAAGTACGTAGTAGTTAAAGAGTGTCCATAAATAAAGCCAACTTAGTTTAATTTACCTACGTCAAGAATTGAGTACACATGCCTGCTTTAGCTTTTCGTTTGTGCGGCCGACAGACTTTTGCACCTGGGTTTATAAACCATTGCTTGTTTAGCGACGTTGTAGCTTGGCTAGCGTTCCAGATGTTGGCCATTTCTATAAGGGGTTATCTGTTAATTTAAGTTAAATATCATTGTCTCATTTGTTCAATTGTTTTCTTTTCGATCACTCTATATTCCACCACGCTTGCAAAAATATTGTCCCTGCTGCTTGCCGGTCTTTATAACGGTCCAGGTCTCCTTGCCGTTAAGCAAGACTGTCACCATCAGAACTTCTTCTTCTTTCTCTGTTTAACCTCCTCTTATGTAGGACTTACACCCCCAGGACTTACAGACGGGTGCCTGGGGTCAGAGGCCCGTCGAGGAGCAGACACTCGTGGATCAGACAGAATATCCAGGATGGGTGACCAGCCCGATGCCTGGTATGGGAGGAAGGAAGTAGATGAAACGAAATGATGGTGAAATTGATGAAAGGAAAGGTGATGATGGAGCAGTTGGTGGAATGAATGGCGGGGGAAACCGGAGAACCCGCTCAGACGCCGCTTTGTCCACCACAAATTCCACATGCGGGTTCCTGGGATTGAACCCGGGCCGCCTCGATGAGAGGCGAGCGGTCTAACCACATCAGAACTTTATAAAGCTTAAAAAAGTTTTCCTTCCATACTTATCGTTTCTCTATTCTGAATATTACACCTGTTATTTGTGGGAATATTTATTAAAACCGCTTATGTGGCAGCTCAAGTAATTGAAAACCTTCACTTGTTCTGTTATCTCTTTTTGCTGTTAATATATTCGCAAGCATGTTGAAATAGAATGTGGTCCATATGTATGCAATTAATTATGTATATTTAAGTCAGAATAGTAAAATTCTACGTTTACAGTATTATCATATTTATTTATTCATTCATTTTATTCTAAGCTTTGTTTTATGTTTTTATGAATAAAATATGTGGTTATGCTGCTAACCTCGTTGTGCTAACCTCAGAGTTATCTACATTCGTTTGGTTAGATCGTCAGCATTTCGAAGACCACTGTATTATCATATAACCTGTGTATTAATTATAGTCAGTGGTAAGTTTTAATGATAACAGAATTATTATTATTATTATTATTATTATTATTATTATTATTATTATTATTATTATTATGCTGCATTCCACGCTTCATTTGCGGTCTGCATATCACCGTGTTGATGGTCATACTGAACACGCATTTACATGTGCTGCATCTTAGGACTGGAAGCCTAACTTCAGCAAATGGATGGATACATGACCGTCCCCTTCATTTGTTTTCCTGTAGTTCGCTCCTCTACACCAGGCACAGCAAGTTAAATTGTTCGCTACGCCATTTACAACCGACTGCGGAGAAACTTTTCTTCTTAAGAGCTTATTATTTTCTGTTTCTTTTTATACTGCAGTTCTTTGTATTCTTTCTTACTTATTTTCTTTTCTTTACCTTAAGCCATAAACCACGTTTATTGATTCCATAAATAGGTCCCTCATGCACTTCATGAAAGCAGTTTTCATCAACAATTCGCTCCTTGCCTTTCTGTTTCACTAAAAGCTGTGAACTGTACGCAAGTTGCAGTTCCAGAAACCAATGATTACCGGTCAAAAGTATCTGTTTTCTGTTGAAGCTACTGAGCAAATTAGTACATCGATTAGTACACCCTGACAAAGGCCACAAATCCTTTTCTGTAATTCTCTCACGGTGAAGGCACGTCAACTGCTGGACATCGCTATAATGGGATTATTGCCAATGTGAAGAGAGTATATTTACATCAGACACTATGCAATGTAACTTGTAGTAGTTATCAAGATAAGATACTCAAATTAGAAGCAGCTTATAAGCTATTAATTGGGTTACAATCTATATCTGTCTCTCCGTAAGGGATACTGGACTTTCTTGGGTACCTCTTTGAAGTATAATTGTCCTGAGTTTAAAATATTGTGTTTAAAAATATTATTTGCATATCTAGAAGTGCCTGGAGATGTCTGAGGTACTGATAACCAAGAGGAGGCATTTATGGAGATTAATTCTATCCTTTGTTATTTTTAATTATGGTATGAGCGGAGATTTTGTGTTCTTGACGGAGATTACTGTAAATTTATGAAAAAGTGGTTTTTAAATCCTAGTATTCCAATATGTATACTCCAATACGTATACTTAATTTTTCACTAACAGGATTAATATTGCAAGATTCTTTGAATTTTGTAAAGGCGCAATATGAATTACAAAAACAAGACTAATTACACTGATGTAAATCTTAAAATAGTAAAGCATTCAACATTAAGCATACGAGTAGTTTTATAAATGTTATTCTTGTTTCGTTTTGAGTAAATGAAACTTACATTTATGAAATTTTTTAGATCCAGTATTGCGATGAATAATGTTTTCCAGTGGCATAGAAAATATTTCTGTTATGTTGCCAGTGTTTAATGTAGGCAGTGAACGACTTCTTTAAGGTATAACTTGATTGTAATATATTGGCGCCTTGGAATGCTCGAAACGATTGAAAACATGTGCAATGGCCCAGTTTAGATATGTTGTAAGTACTTAAAGTCCCGGGCTTCATAGTTTCAACCACTATTAGGTCAATTAATGGGATTAATTGTTCTTCCATACAAGCCGTGTGTTGGTCAAGGTTGGAAACGTAGAATCAGACGACTGAAATTCAATGCCATAGCCGGGATTTGAACCACGGATCTCCCGGTCTCCGTCCGATTGCTCTAACCACTGAGCTACCATAGCAACATACCGACATGATATTAAATTCCCCAACTGATTCGCATTTTTTCCGGTAAACCCACAAGAAAATCTCATTGTATTGAAATGACATACCCAAATGGCGACTTACATTGTTGTAAGCACATAAAGTCCCGGGCTTGTGTGGAAGAACAATTACCTTACAACCCTTAAAGTTACCTTTAGAGTTCTGCTCTGTCGAATCGTTCAACAAGACTCTGAATCAAATTAACACATCTCCTATGGCCACAAGACCCATTATAAACTTTTGGATAGTTTTATTTTAATATGCATTAGGTTAATACAGCAGAGAATCTGGAAATAGCGTGTGATTTTTATTTCGAACTACAAGTGTTAACTCTGCCGCCTCCCTTTCAGCTATAACTCTTAATGCCCACGCTAAGAGTAGGTATACCATAGATTGAAATGAAGTAATTTATATAGGAAAAGCTCTGCTCTCCAATCGTGCTCGTGACAAAATTCCCTTCGTCAACTATAAGTCTTTAAAATACAGGCTATTAATTCAAATGCAATTCCGCACAACAAATCTATTATTATAAATGCATATAATTGAAAACCAACAGCCAAGAACAGTAACAGAAAATTAGACATTAATCAAAATGGAGGATACTGTAATCAAGTAAATTAGACTTTACTCAAAATGGAGGATACTGTAATCAAGTAAATTAGACATTACTCAAAATGGAGGATACTATAATCAAGTAAATTAGACATTAATCAAATTAGAAGATACTGCAATAAAGTAAATTAGACATTAATCATAATAGAGGATACTATAATCAAGTAAATTAAACATTAATTAAAATACAGGATACTATACTGATAACTTAGACATTAATTAAAATACAGGATACTATAATGATAAATTAGACTTAATCAAAATGGAGGATACTATAAACAAGTAAATTAAACATTAATTAAAATACAGGATACTATAGTGGTAAATTAGACTTAATCAAAATGGAGGATACTATAATCAAGTAAATTAAACATTAATTAAAATACAGGATACTATAGTGGTAAATTAGACTTAATCAAAATGGAGGATACTATAAAAAAGTAAACTAAACATTAATTAAAATACAGGATACTATAGTGGTAAATTATACTTAATCAAAATGGAGGATACTATACTGATAACTTAGGCATTAATTAAAATACAGGATACTATAGTGGTAAATTAGAATTAATCAAAATGGAGGATAGTATAAACAAGTAAATTAAACATTAATTAAAATACAGGATACTATAGTGGTAAATTAGACTTAATCAAAATGGAGTATACTATAAACAAGTAAATCTCGGCCAGACTTGTTTGCAAGAGATGGTTATACCTCAGAGTAGCAGTTTTATCTGAAATGTTTATAGTAAAGTGGATTAAACCTGACCTATTTAATACTCCAAAAATATTCTGGGAATTTTTAATTCGTCTAAGAATTGTTTAACTGATAAAGAATTAAAACTAGTTTTTTAACTGTAGTCTAGTGCAGGAATCTACCAAAACAGGAGCCTACTTCACAAAATCATTAAATATCTTCTCCTAATGACAAAATTGAAGAGTGCAGGAAGACCTGGAAACCGTAGGTTAGATCGCGCCACAAGAGATTTGTTATGTCCTAAGAGCAGCGTCTGATGTGCGAAATGGAAACAGCTGTCATCAGCTGAATCTTGAAATGAAGATTAATGAGGGACTGGAAGGAACACCTCCGGATTCTGACTGAGCGTGTGAATTGTAGCTCTCAATCCCGGTGCACGTACCCCTGGGAAAATATGAGCTATAGGTGAAGGGTGAAATTTCGGATGATAAAGATTGACTCTCTTCTAGGTAAATAAATTAAACATTTCTAGGAATGTGTACTGTATACCTATTAATTTTTTCGATCCACTTCCCTTTCATACTGCCATGGTGCAAAGTTGAATTTCCTGCATTCAGCACTGGCAACCTAATCTACATGCGTGTTTTGCCTTTACTGCACGTATGTGCATGCCCTTATTATCGTAAATCCTGGGAATTAATTTTTACACAAGGCATTTGTAGGTCAACGTTGGAAAAGTATAATCAGACTTAAAAATTCAATGCCATAGCCAGGATTTAAACGAAGGATCTTCCGGTTTCCGTCTGGTTGCTCTAACAAACTGACCTACCACGGCTACATGCCATCAAGACATTAAATTCCCCAAATGAGTAGCATTTCTTCGGTAAACCACAACGAGACAAAATTTATTTTTGAGATGACATATGAGAAAATGGTTTGTACTGTAACTTGTTTGCAACACGCTTTGGGCGTCAATTTGAAGTAGGTCGTATTGAAGCAGTTGTATCGTATTTCAACTGTTGGTGAGCCGAACTTGTAGTAGTTGCAACCGCACGTATAGTAATCAGTTTCCGGTAGCCTTCGCCCCAAATGTACTTTCAGGTGGCCTTTGTCCCAAGTTTAAAAAAAATATTAACTTTGTAATTTAACTGTTTCTTTAAATATTATATATTTATGTTTGCGTCGGCTTCGTCAGTATTGTTGTTAGAGACATGAATGTCTTGGCAGGGTTGTGGTACGACTAAGAATGTAGGCTTACACAGATTATAATTTTACTTCACTCCTTTTATTAATACTTGATACGATTTAAATAACGCTTCACTGATATAGAGAGCTGTGAGATTGTTTAATTAATTACTTGCACTTTTTAAAACTATTTTCGTCTCACAGGAATACGTATTAAATTTCTTGAGGACACTTTTTGCGTCTGGTTAGTAACGCTGTCTGCAACCAACTGAACTGATTTCAACCGCCTAAACTTGTAAATTTCTGTATTTCAAGTCTCTGATTGGCTATTCCTAATCCAATAGAATACCTTCATATAACTAAAGCTTTTTTTCTGGTTGTTGATTGGCTATTTTTATAAATTGTCACTAAAATTACATTATTGCTTCGAAGAATCACAAGTAATATTTAAACTTTCTAATTCATTATTGCCTCAAGATTACCTCGTTACCTCATTGTTAGCAACTTTTAACCTATTATTCTCACAGCTCCTACATTATTAAATTACGTAATACATTCACATAACATTATTACATATGGATACAATAATATAAACATATACAATTATTTTAATATACACTTTTTATTTATTGTTACATACACATATTGCTTTAAGGCGGGCTGTTATTGAATTTATATATTATATAATTTGACTGAAATATTTAAGTGTTAAAAATACTGCCTCACATACCCTAATAGCGACGTATATTACTTATATTCTTTATGCCTACTTATATCCTTTCAACGACATGACAACCGAAACGATTCACATATTCATGTATCGTTAGTGCGATACGAAATGGACTGGCCATGCAAACAAAGCCAAAAGTCGCGAGTTCAAGTACCAACGGCTGCAGTCAAATGTTCCTGTGGTAAAGGAAGAGGGGGGCCCAAGTAAAATAACCGGTGTAATGGCACGCTTGGATGCTGACGGGATTACATTTGACTGCAGTTGCGTGGTTTTTACTCTTTATTATTAAAAAGCACTACAGTTTTATTGCAAAATTATTAATATTTTTACAACATAAAACACCTATACAGAGCCTAATTTTATTGCTATAGGTTAATATAATATAAATTAAAAAAAACATTAAAAATCCTTTAAAAAACTTTGTAACCAATATGATACGCCAAGTTATAAAGGGTTAATTCATGGGGTAGCTAAGTATAAACTGCAAGTAATTGATATTTTAAGATCAACAACCAGGCGTGGATAATCAATCGCCACTTTGCCACAAAGGTTGACCCTTTCCAGTCCAATGCTGCCATATGGCATCATCATGCGTATTTATTGTTGGTGGTTGGATAAAATGACTTGCAGTGATTCACTTTCGGTAAGCCTCTATCTTTTTTATGTATACTTCTTCAAACTTGATTAAAGAAATACAAAATTCCTTTCCTTTCTTTTTTTTAATATAAATTCATATGTGTTTAGTTACAGTACTAACAGCATTCACACATGCCAATCACCGTTTATTTTACGTTGGTCCATCCCATCCTTTACCACAGACTTGGTAACACCGTAACAATGATTCGAAATCCTGGCTAACGATGTTCACTACTGAGCTACAAATCCGATATTAAAGCATGCCTAGGGCATAACTATCCACGATATACCATCATTTTTCACAACCTGTTTCAGCAGAAAATATATTGGGCTGGGAAAGGTTAATGTTGGTGACCTCACTGAAATCACAATATGCAATAGCTGATAAGAAATTGTTAATTTTATTTTCACGTAAGTAACATTTCTATCAAACACTATCGTCGAAAAAATAGTATGTAATATTACATGCATTAAGTGTATTGGAGAATCTCGGACGTAGAAAATACGAGACTTGGTCTTCGTTCTCTGATGATACACTTACCGTACTTGTATAGCAATACACCATTTTCGCATTGCTTGTTAGGAATAGATGGCGGTGGTGCTGAACGTTTTTAGTTTTGTTTCCTCTTAACACGATATCTTAATTTGAAGTGACCAATCTATATAATGTAAAGTTCTAGGAAGTACAGGGTTATTTAAAAAGAAGGAACAGACTTTAAATATTGACTTGTAATGAACAACAACAGATAGCGGCACGTAAGACACATCATTGAATAGAGGAAAGTTTAAAGTTTTAAGCCCCACCTATTAGTTCCATTCAGTGCCTACAGCGGCGCTGTGTTTGTTTACGAGAAAATGGCGACGCCACAGGAAAACTCGTTTTCTGTGTTGCGTTATGCAAAGAGTGAATCCATGTTTCATTGCACCGTTCATTTCGTTGTAAGTTCAACAACGAACCGCCTCGTCATAAAAAAACTTACAATTAATACAATAAATTCGTAGAAGATGGTTGCGTATGCAAACGGAAAAGCACTGGTCGTCCTCGCATAACAAATGGTGCTCATTTTGAACACATAAAATGAAATTTTGAACTTTCCTATATTCAGTGATGTATCGCGTCGTTCATTAGATATAAATATTTAAAGGCTGTTCCTTCTTTTTGAATATATTGCAGACAGCCCATTAAATAGCAATGAGTATCTCTCAAAACGTTATACAGCGTCTCTTATACATTATCCCATACATGCGGGGCTAATGCTGAATCTTTGTATTAACATAATTTAAAGAATTACACATTTGATCTGTGACAATTCACAATAAAATTCACTTTGCTGTACCATATAGCTAATAATAAAATGACAATCCGTTTAACTGAAGATCAGTTACGATTATATACAGAGGCGGCAAAAGTATGCGACTTTAAAAAATCTGATGTGTTACACTCACATGACTTTCTCTACTCTTGTACAAACTATTTTTACAAACGCTTATTCTCCATATGCTTCATGTTAATCGAGATAAACATTTGCAGACTCTATCTTATTACTAATTTTCTTGTAGATGTAAGGGGAATATAGAAATACAGTAGCCTTTAAGCACATACATATATCTTAATAGCTGGTTGCTAGGTGCAGCACCATTCCCTTTGCCATAGATTAATACTTTTTGCATATCCAAGACAAAAAAATGAATAACGAATTCCCATTTGAGAAAATAAGTATTGAAAATTTTAAGGGAATAACAAGCAATATCTCGAAAATGGTTCACTCAACAAAAAACATGTATATGACATAAATTGTGTATTTTAATTCGATCTACATTTTTGTGCAGTAAACTTTTGTCTATCTCTTATGGTTTACCAGTTATGCAAAAGTCGTTCACAATGAAGAATACTTTTGGAGACATTCCCAGAAAATTCAAGATATACATTTTATTTGTCATGAAAATATCTTAAGCATATGATACTTTAATCAAAATCGTTAGAGCTATTTTTGGAAAAATAAAAATTTTGGAAAAATGTTCCATGTAAAGGGTAATCTGGGGTGGGGGATTTTCTTGAAAACCTTCGTGTCGCATCTCTGGAAGATACTGAACCTAAATACCAAGTTTGGTGTTTATCCGACTGTTCGTTGCTGAGTTATGCTGTTCACAGACAGACACACAGACGGACATATTTCCAAAAATGCTTTTTTTGGATTCAGGGGGTCTCAAAACATATATTTCCGGTGAAATCTCGGTATCGAATTTTTGGGTGGAATACAATACTTCCCCTACTTACTGTACGAGGGACAGAGAAAGTAAAAATTCCATCAGCCAAATTAATGAACATAAAATTCTCTTTCTTAATACACATAAACAACAAATGATATTAAATTTTACGTGTTGTTACGTTTTTAAAATTCTTTCATATTATTATTTTATAATGTTTTGAAAATTGCACGGATTTTTCAACCTTTTCATCCGTGATGTTTACAAAATTATTTTATATGCATTTAGTAGTGCAATGGTTTGTGTATACTACCTGATATTTTCATTGACGTATGATTTAAACTGGCCGAGAAATAAATTTGTGAATTTGTTAAATTTCAGGGGTTAATGAAGTTAAAGAAAAATGCTGAAAATCCCTACAAATTCTTCTTCTCAATTATTCTTCCTACAAATGAAAATCTATTTTAACCTCA
The DNA here is from genome assembly GCA_030765065.1 of Deroplatys truncata. Taxonomy (NCBI): domain Eukaryota; kingdom Metazoa; phylum Arthropoda; class Insecta; order Mantodea; family Mantidae; genus Deroplatys; species Deroplatys truncata. The sequence continues at coordinate 58,220,627 of CM060979.1, read as the reverse complement.
GAATTGAATATCGCATAAAAAATATCGCTCTATTTAATGCATGAAAATAATTTTGTAAACACGTGTACAAACGTTGAAAAATCGGCATATTTTTCAAACAATTGTAAAACTAATAATACACAAAATATCGAAAGCTGCCAGAAAGAACAAAATGCTATTTGTTCTATTGAAAGCGAGAATTTTATCTCCATTAATTTACTACCGTATACGAATACCTTTGTGTACCTCAGTAGGTTTTTCTACTTTTGACATTTATCAATGCTTTTGAAGGCAAGATTAGCGGAGGTGCTACAGCAGCAAGCGAGGGCGGGAAGAGAGACAATGGTTGTATTGTTTTTAACTTCAAGTGTACTTCTCGATAAACAGGTCAAGATCTTTAGCTCACGCATCACACAACGCAACCAGTCGTGTTTCTAGTTTCCATAGAAACCTGCTATCTTCGTATCTTTACTTCCAACGAGCATTTGTTTCGCTTTCCTTAAGTTCCATATCATCTTCTTCAGATTAACGTCCTCTTTGGAGGACTTGCACACCCCAAGGACTTAGTCGATGCCTACGTTCCAAATTTAAGAAACGAAATCTGATGTGTTGCATTCACATGACTTTCTCTGCTCACTCTGCCACAAATTATTCTTACAAACCTTGTGTTCACATCTTAAGTGAGATATGTTTGCCTCGGCTGCTTCAGTATTTATATTTTTTTAGAGACATGAATGTCTTAGTAGGGGGTGGTGCGACTCAAGAATGTAGGCTTACACAGATTATAATTTTACTTCACTCCTTTTATTAATGCTTGACACAATTTAAATAACACTTCACTGATATAGAGAGCTGTGAGATTCTTTTATTAATTACTTTCACTTTTTAACACGTAAACTATTTTCGTCTCACATGAATACGTATTAAATTTCTCGAGGACGCATCTCGCGTCCGGTTAGGAACACTGTCTACAACCAACGCGTCCAGTTATGAGTGCTGTCTACAAGCAACTGACTTTATTTCTACCGCCTAAATTTGTAAATTTCTGTATTTCTAGTCTCTGATTGGCTATTCCTAATCCAATAGAATACTTTTATTTAACTTAAGCTGTTTTTTTGTTTTCTGATTGGCTATTTATAAACTGTCACAAAAATTACATTATTGCTTCCAATAACCGGAAGTAGTATTATTAAACTTTCAAATTCATGATTGCCTCAAGGTTACTTCATTGTTACCTCATTGTTAGCAACTTTTAACCTATTATTCTCACAGCTCCTACATTATTAAATTACGCAATACATTTCACATAACATTATTACACATGTATACAATAATATAAACATATACAATGACTGTAATATACACTTTTTATATATTGTTACATACACATGTTGCTTTAAAGCGGGCTGTTATTGAATTTATATATTATATAATTAGACTGAAATGATTTAAGTGTTGAAAATACTGCCTCAAAACCCAAGCGATAGCTAAAAATCAATAAGAATTATACAAAAACTAAATAATTTTAATTAGGACGATTAATTTTATTTTTGCAGACATAGATTTACATAAAAGTCTATTGAAATTCCATACCCTTGTGGCATTATTTATGAAAGCTTAAAACAACTAAACCAGAAAGGAGATAATATTAAAATGTTACAAATTCCTAACGGTTTCATTATTGACATACGACAGTGAAAATTGAGTAAAACAAAAAAATATAATCAGTCGGAATGCGACTCTTAAGTCGAATTTCATTTGATGTATTGGAAGAACGAATTCTAAATATTTAATTAAAAAATCAACTGAATATCTTTTGCTTGCAAACTAAGATAGAATTAATCCAACGATGGATCAATACAAAGTATCTAAGCAGAGGAAACGAATATGTTTTAACCTATTCCACTATCTTAAGACCAACTTTTTGGGAAGAAAGTCCTTTAGATGGATAGCCTTTGCCTGTCCCTGAAGAGGATGCAAATTGCATCAGCAGAAACACCATCGCAATCCTGAAAGTTTTAACTTCACTCGTTTTCTCGAATACATGGAGAGTACATAGCTCGTATGGTCTGAAAACAAACGCCCTAACCAATGGAATATCCTTCGAAGGCCCGGAGCTATTGATGGAATGCAGCAAAAAGTCGATGGCTTCCATGTATTGGATTTATTCATTGCCCCTCGTCCTGTTGAACTAGAATACACATGCCTTGAAGCCAAAGCTAGTACATTGGGGCATATTAACTAATGGGTCGCAGTAATGCCATCGCACACTCCAACTTTTAATTCATGTATAGCGTTCGGTAGTAATTGGTAACCTTGTGGAATGACACTAATGTTATATAACAGCAACGGTATAGGGTCTCATTAATAAATTCTTCCGTGAAAGAGTGTTATATTGTTCATCGGGGCTACACATAGAGCTGCAAGATTGGAAACGGTTCGGACGTTTTACTCAGGTTAACGTCAGGGGTATTCGGGCTTGAAAATATCAGAGAAACTTAATTTTAAAAAACTGTGGAATCGATGATAGGAAATGCATAATATGATCTCTGTAATAAGATGTCCGATCTTTCTAAGCATATAGCCAGTTTTTGTTTTATTAGCATGCATAAAATGCAATCCCACCTCCTTGGTGTGGGGGTAACACAGCGAAGGGCATGCATAACCCTAGCCCATCCCCTAAGGGAGACAGTGTGGATCATAACTTAAAAGTTGCGAAGGAGCACGCGTTGGTATCAAATTCATGGTTTAAGGACGCCAATTCAGTCCTCACGGCTCACATTTAGCCGCCCTCGTAAGATAAGGGATGTGAAGGGATGAAGAAAATATTATTATAAAATTATGGAATATTCTGAAATACTTTGGACACTTTATAACATTCTGAAATATTCTACAATACTCTGGAGCATTCTAAACCTTTCCGGAATAATCTAAATATTTCTGTGCTTTACTGGAAGCTTGTAGAAGAGTCAATACCATTGCACAACATCTATACAAATGTATTGTATATATACTATTCTAGGACATTAAAGGAGTAGGTTTATGCTTCTCGTGGAAAATTGGTGACAATTGGTCCAAAAGAAAACACGGACCTATGAAGAAATTATGACCCCACAAGGATTTTTCTCTAAAACTCCTCAAACGTGTTATTTCGGTGAAATCTCCATATCTAATTCTTTTTGGAATACAATAGTTCCTCTGCCTACAATAGATTATCTGTAGAGAAACTAAAATTCAGATAAGTCAATGTTTTTTTTAACAAAAAATATGAAGTGTATTTTGTCTTGGCTGATTATTTTTTCTCAGGGCTGGCTTCACCAACAGCGTCATTTTTCTTGTTATGTGGTTCGGAAAACTGAATTATTTATTGGAAAACAAAGAGAGGTGAACCGTGCAAGATAGCAAGATTCTGGAAGTCGTAGAGTTAAAAGATTTCCTTCCTTCTGATCGATCGTATAGTTTTTGCTTCACCCAATATTTCCAAAGCCGTTTTATTATTGCTTTGCCCTATATTTTATTTCCGTATTCTTTTTCTACGTATCCACATTTCAACGTTTTGGCAACGTTTAACTTTCTAAACTATATAGCACCGTATCCGTAAAAACCCTTCATTAAATTATTCCTTTAGTTATTTCCTCTGTGATCCATAGAAGATGTACTTTTACTATTAAAATATTTCTTTGACATTTGAAGTAGCTATTATCTTTACGCTGTTTGCACCACGCTTTGGGTTGCTTGTTTGTTGCTGCTACGTATGGAAAGTCAGTTTGAAGATGATGTAGTTTATATGGAAGTTCTATTATATTTCAACTGTTGGGGAGCCGAACTTGTAGTAGTTGCAACCGCACGTATAGTACCCGCTTTCCGGTAGCCTTCGCCCCAAATGTACTTTCAGGAGGCCTTTGCCCCAAGTTTAAAGAAATATTAACTTTGTTTATAACTGCTTCTTTAAATATTTATGTTTGCCTCGGCTGCGTCAGTATTTATTTTAGAGACATGGATATCTTGACAAGGTGCTGGTGCGACTGAAGAATGTAGGCTTACACAGATTTTAAGTTTTAATTCGCTCCTTTTTATGAATCCTTGACACAAATTAAATAGCACTTCACTGATATCGAGAGCTGTGAGATTCTTTTATTTAATTACTTGTACTTTTTAATACGTAAACTTATTTTTCGTCTCACACGAATACGTATTATATTTCTTTAGAGGACGCACCTTGCATCCGATTACTATCACGGTCTGCAGGCAACTGATTTGATTTCAACCGTCTAAACTTGTAAATTTCTGTATTTCAAGTCTCTGATTGGCTATTTTTACTCCAATAGAATATCTGCATTTAAATGAAGCTTTTTCTGGTTGTTGATTGGCTATTTTTAAACTGTCTCAAAATTTACATTATTAGAGCAGCAATAATGTCTAGTAGCATTTAAACTCTCAAACTCATTATTGCCTCAAGATTACCTCATTGCTACCTCATTGTTAGCAACCTTTAACTTATTGTTCTCACAGCTCCTACATTATTAAATTACATAATGCATTCACGTAACATTATTACACATGGATACAATAATATAAGCATTTGCAATGACTGTTACATACATTTTACAAATTATTACAATCACATATTGCTTCAAGGCGGGCTGTTATTGAATTTACATATTATATAATTTGACTGAAGTTATTCAAGTGTTAAAAATACTGCCTCCCATTTGTTCTCTCTTCTGTTTGGCTTCTTGACAATGTTTCGTGTTATTAATGATTGTGCATCTGAATTTATCTGCTTGCTTCACTAACACATCTCGTATTGACAAGTGCGTTTCTTTGATTTTATTCCTATAACTATTGTTTCTAACCTTTGCATTTGTACTTTCATCCCGTGCTCCCTACTGTATAGCTTCGTTAGTAAGGTATGTTATTAGGATCTTACCCTCTTTCTGCTTGCATCATCGTAAGATCATATATTAAGCACTTTATTCTTCTTCCACGCACTACCACTCCTACTCCTTGTTCTGGAAACAATTCACAAAATTCTCAAAGTGCGTGTTGAACAGAGCGGGTGATAAGGCGCATCCCTGTAGTACGCCTTTTCCTATTCTACCTCCTTCTGACATGTCTATTAACCTGCCTGATCAGTTGCTTCTTAATGAGGTTACTTATGAGCCTTCTCTCTCTTAGTCTACATCGGCTTCCTTGAACATCTATAATTTTTTACCAAACTACTTTGTCAATTGCCTTTTTCTGATTCAATTACAATTTTCTTCGTCAAACTCGGGAATTACTGCTCTTCTTTCAGTAGCGTGAATATAATTAAAAGTACAGTGCATCAGTATAGATCGTAGCAGGTATGATACAAGTATAACTATGTACTTCTGTAGCATACCTATGGTTATTTCTGTCTCTCCTTGTTACAGGAATCATGCAGCAGGACAACGCGGAGCAAGTGATACTGGATCCCAAACTCATAGCGAAGCATTATCTCAAAACCTGGTTCTTTCTGGACCTCATTAGCTCGATTCCTCTAGACTACATATTCCTCATATTTAACCAGGTAAGCGTTCAAATGCACAATACTGCATGATACTGCTTCTGGCGCACATTATAGTCAGGCTTGTATACTGCTGAAACATCAGAACAGATTACTACTTCAGAGACCGTTTAATTACACCCTTCTACTGTTTTTGTTTTCTTTCTTAACTAAACAGCAAAATTTTGGTATTCTAAGTATAGGAGATATGAGAAGAATCACTTGATATTTTTTAGAAAAGGCGCTTACAACTTTAGTTTGAATTCCGGCTGAATTTTTCGCATTTGATTCAACTTTCCAACATGGAGTTATCAAAGAACAACTAATAATAATCGACACTTTTGGTCAGACTAGCAAATCTGTGTTCGTTCTGTGTTCGTATCATAAGTAACACATACGAAACTTGCATATTTCCTAAAAATAACCCTAATAATAAAGACGTTATCCTTCACCCAATTAATGGAAAGCTGTCATAGTTGGGCAAGTTTTTAAAATCATTTATGCATTTAAAAATTTTAAACTAAGCTTATTACCAATGTGAGAATTTGCTTCATTTGGAGAAAGTATGGACTATAGAAGAAACTAGTAGTTTTATGTAACTTCTAAGTGTCCATATATTGCTATCCGATTCCATGACAACCTGACAATGTTACTCAGTAATGCAAAGCTATGTGCGGTTCCTTACTACAAAGAATCTTGTGTTACGTTCACATACCTTTCTCTACCTGATATCGTTTATTTTATATCTGTTCTACAAACTATTCTTACAAAAAGCTTATTTTTCTGTTTCATATTGAGATAAACGTTTGTAGAAATTATTTCATTCATTATCTATGCAAAGGGGATGCAAAAGACTGAACCAATATTAAATGTTTTAAAAATCAGGTCGTTACACGCTAGCTTTGAACTTCCATACTCTTGGCACATCTAGGGAAACAAAAGAATATTAAATTAGCATTTAAAATAAACTATGACAAATTATTGTAAAATTAAAACTAATATCAAGGAATGTTGCGGTAATGGTTAATGCCACAAAAAATATATTTGACATAAATTTTGCGTTTTAATAAGATCAGAACTTTTACTGCAATAAGTTTTTGTCTATCTCTTACAGCTTCCTAGTTTTTGTAGAATTATAAAAATGTCATCCAGAAGGCACAGCTACTCGCAGGGAATTAAAGATATACATTTTATTTTTCATTCAGTTTATCAAACGTATATTTTAATTATAAATCGTTAAGCCATTTTAGAGAATATAAAGTTTAATGAAAATGTTTAATGTAAAGGGTAGTTTGGCTTGTGGGAGTCTTCTTGAAAACTTTGTTTGACATATTTGGAAGATGCTGAATCTAAATGCAAAGTTTAGTATCTATCCGAGGGTTTTTCGTTTTTGAGTGATGCTGTTCAAAAATAAATGCATTGACATTTTTCTGGGGACTCCAAAATGTATGCTTCCAATTAAATCGCGATAACGAATGTTTGAGTGGTGTGCGATAGTGGAGTGCTAGGTGATAGATAAAGTAAATGTGTGTGTCTAAAATACTATACAGAATATATTCGCATAGTTTTCAATAATTGTAGTGTTTCAGAAATGTATCTAAACAGAAATATATCTTAAAATATGGAAGAAAATTATTTCTAGAAAATATTATTACACAGTCACTAACTCAGTTAAACAGTTTGAACAGAACAAGGCATTGAGCTTTTTTACTTTCTCTACTACTTACGTATCGTAAGTAGAGGAAGTATTCCATTCCAGTTAACCCTCTAATGCATAGAGTTGCCATTTGGTAATAAAGACGTTTAGTCAAGATTTTAGAATATTTTAATATTTATTTTGTTATGCTCATATTATAATATTCTTTAACAATAACACACAAGCGTTTATAGCTATTTTATATAATAACTATGCTATTGTAGTTTTTTAAACCAAAAAGCAAAATCCATGCAACTGCAGTCAAATATACCCGTCATCCTCTACGCATACCATCACACCGGTTATTTTACGTGGAATCTCCCCATCCTTTACTACAGACACATTTAACTGCAGTCGTTGGGATTAAAACCCATGACGTTCGGCTTTGAATGGATGGCCAGATGATTTCGCCTGTCCTTAACGATCACATTATTAAGGCGCCTGTTACACGGATTAAAACCCCGTTTTAGCAATTACAAGAAAAATGGTATGTGTAGAAAAATAATTCATGCATTAGAGGGTTAAAAATTCGATACCAAGATTTCAAAGGGAATACAAGTTTTGAGGCTTTCTCAATAAAGAAAAACTTTTTTGGATAAACGGTCCGTGTCTGTCAGTGAGCAGCATAACTCAAAAACGGAAAGTAGATTAAATACCAAATTTGATATTTAAGATCAGCGCGTACATTATAATCTGCAACACCCGCCCACGGAATTGCACATCATTTTAATTACAACTTTGCATATATAATTTCAGATATTCCGAAGAATATTCATCATGTTTTACAATAAAGTAAACGTATAATTAATTATTCAGTCTGTAAAATAAAGAATTAATAAAAAGATTTGATTATCTGTGACAACTTGTATTGGTTCAATGATGTCGAGATTACTGCTTTAATTGTTGTTTACCAGTCCACAGGATTCCCTTCGAGAGAAGTTGTTTAACATTTTAGGAATTTTACATATACCCAGTGAATCATCTTAAACTACCATCATAAATATCTGTGAAAGGTGATTTGTTATTATTTTCATGAAAATGAAATTGAGATGATGAATTTAGATCACACAAAATTCCAACAATTGTAAGAAGGCGTATAATTAGCATAAAAGTACAATTTTCACATGTAAAAATGCGTATTGGCTTCAGGAAAATAAAACTAGATGCCTATTTTTTGCAAGATTAACTAATGTTCAATAGGATATTGTTATATAAAAGTTTCAACTACCAATTGTCTACTGCATTTAATGCTATACTAGGCGAGATATGTGTCATATGTCCGCAAATATTGCAAACTTTTTGCATGATTCCTCTAGACACCAAGATATTGTCAGTAAAATCCACTGCATTGGTGAAAAATTTGGAAAATTCACAACATATAACGTTTCTTATTTAAATTTTTAGGTATTACACACGATAACAACATGTTTCAAAATTTAATCTTGCATCGTTATTTAAATATTAACCTTTTATTGTGTAATTTCATTGCTCTAGTCTAAATGCACCACGCGATCCATTTTTCAAAATATTTATATAAAACCTTAACGCTTTACAATTGATAAGTTTATAAAAAGATCTATCATATTGGATTTTGGTATTAACTCCTACACTAGCAAGGAAAAATTTTACCTTTATACTTTAGAAATTCGTGTTTTTTTAAACTTAAAACATTTTTCTCAGAATTGTAGCATTATTGTTAAAACCTACTAGGGATATTTTAAAAGTAAAATCTATTTTTCAATATAGTGCGAGCTGCTAAATATTTTGCGATAGTTTGTTTTTTATCCGTCTTCAAACCTTGCACTACTTTTCTACTAGTTATCAATGTTTTCGAGCATTTGTCTTAGCGTAGCATAAGTTTTTTATAATCTTGTAACAAACTTCCAGCGATAGTTCACCTAGGAAAGGTGTAGCTGTTTCTGTATTCAAAATGAGCTGTGATAATCACTTAGGGAACAGTTGCAATACATGTACGAAAGCTTCTTGAAGGACATAAATAATGACTCGTCATTAATGACTCGTCTATTTTAGCTACCATCACGTCATTAACTTGCACATTCACAATTGCTTACTTTCAACCACTCCGCTATAAAGACTGACCTCCGGATCACTACTTTCAATCCCCATTTCCTGAAATCAACGATGCCAATAACGAATTTCTTCTACATAGAAGCTTAGATACAAAAACAAATCTGATGTGTTACACTCACATGACTTTCTCTACTCTTTTACAAACGCTTATTATCCATATGCTTCATGTTAATCGAGATATCGAGATGTTAATCTTATTGCAGATGCAAGGGGAATTGGTAGGCTTTAAGCGATAGTCAAATATTTTAAGAACTGGTTGCTATGTGGAGTATTCCATTCTCTTTGCATTACCAGGACAAAAAAAATGAATAACGAATTTGAGAAAAAGTATAAGGATTAGCAAATTTAAGAGAATAACAATCAATATCTCGAAAATGGTTCATTCAACAAAACAAATTATATGACATAAATTATGTATTTTAACGCGATCTACATTTTTTGTGTAGTAAAATTTTGTCTATCTGTTATGGTTTACCAGTTATGCAAAAGTCGTTCACAATGAAGAATACTTTTGGAGACATTCCCAGAAAATTAGAGATATACATTTCATTTGTCATGAAAATATATTAAACATATGATATTTTAATCAAAATCGTTAGAGCCATTTTTGAGAAAATTAAAATTTTCAAAAAATGTTCCATGTAAAGGGTAATCTGGGATGGGGGGATTTTCTTGAAAACCTTCGTGTAGCATCTCTGGAAGACACTGAACCTAAATACCAAGTTTGGCGTTTATCCAACTGTTCGTTTCTGAGTTATGCTGTTCACAGACACATACACAGACACACACAAGGACATGTTTCCAAAAATGCTTTTTTTGGATTCAGGGGGTCTCAAAACATGTATTTCCGGTGAAATCTCGGTATGGAATATTTTGATGGAATACATTACTTCCACTACTTACTATACGTAGTAGAGAAAGCAAAAAAATGCATCTGAGAAGCTGTATGATTGTTTTTTGGACTGGCGGTGAACTTCTATTAGAAGGAGCCACCAAAATGTATTCTACATCAAAATGAGACTAATTGATGGTGAAAACTGTGTGGAAAGAAAACTTAAGTTATATAGAAAGTAATAATGGACTACTTAGCCAAAATATTCAGTAGTGGTTATTTTATTGCATAATGTACCCTACTTTAAAAACATCCCTCGTGTATGGTCATTTTCTTTAAATAATTCTTAGACTCAATATAAATGTTATGAAACAAATGCATTTTGAGTAAGGAAAAATGCTGAAAATAAACTTTGCGAGAAAACAAGGTTTAAAGTTGGACATGCCTATTAATAAGCATGCTCCTATCCATTTGAAACTTCGCTTTATTGGTATTTTAAATGCGCCAAATGCAAAAAATGTCTTTTTTCTAACGGTTTAGATTTCATATTATTTTATTAGGAAAAAACTTTTAATTTTTTAACTTTTTCACAAATTTTTGTCAAATTTCACAGATATATCACTTTAATGCTTCTAGAATTCTTTCTGCAATTTATAAATAGAGACAGACAAAATATGAAATCTTGTTATCATTGTCATTGTCATAGGAACAAACACTTTAACATTTTGCAGTATATAGAATTCAACGCACGTGAAAAATTTCATATTTCATAATATTTTCGTAAATGTTAATATTTTATAAAAACATCATTCTTCAAAGTAATTTCCATTAGCAATGTACCAGGTGTTCAAAATTCGGGAAGTTTTCTGCGAAACACGTTCAGAATACCTAAGCCACTCTTTCGCAAACTAGTGCTTTTGGTGACATTCCAATAATTAGTATTAACCAAGAACAAAGCAACCAGTAATTTCTATTCTTTCTAATTTTAAGGATTTTACTATAATTAAAATCTATAAATCCCATGTAATTTTTTGTGTTTCATTTCATATTTTATTATTAAATATGGACAAAAATCGATAAAGTCAATTTTTTTAAACTAATGAAGTGGACTGCTACAAAACCTTAAAATATACAATGTTTTTGCTTTTAAATGTTTACTTAGGGGAATATTTTGGGATTTTTTCTTCGTATTTTGGAAAATTTTTATTCGTGTTTTGCTGTCTCTACTTGTAAGTTTGTAGTATAAGAAAATGGTATCGGTCTGTGATTAGAGAATGGGAATCTTAATTCAAAAGCAAAACAAAAACAATAATACTCTAATATCCAACAGTTAAAAGGAAAGGACAACCCTTTATTTAAAAAGTTCATATAGTAACATCACTATGGTACCGTTTCACTGCCAACAAACTTCCCTTGCTTAGGGTACTGAAACTGCACTATTCAGAATTTCTCCTCAGGAGGTATAAAGAAATCGCAAGATTTATATTCTTTCCATCTGTGCAATACTGCCTTTGGTTTTTCCTTCACATCACTCGTAAGGCACAGCTCACAAGAAATATGGTCTAATAACTAGCAACCGCAGTGCTGAAGAAAGCATCGATAATTTTTGTGTTCTTGGCATGAGCGTGGTTCAGCACAAGTTGTCACTCCTTCAACGTTATATCCACCAAGAACATTAAGATCATAGTGGCAACTTACTTATAAGGAGACAATGTCAGATCTATTTTTACTTTCCGCGTATACTGATGTACATAAAATGTGATCCATTAATGTAACGGAGCTGCTTATGTCGGTACTGACAAAATCTAGCCCCACCCCCTACCAGCGTGATCATCGAGCATCATTTTATTCCAGCCACTAAATTGACAGGGTAATTTACCTTCGCAAAAGAATGGCCGAACTTCCGAAGCGTAACATTACAATTTAAACCTCATATTCATGCTACATTGCCGTTTTCTTAATGCCGGTTTTCTTATTGCCGTTTAGCATCGACAACAACTTTAACCTTCGTCTCCATGTCGCTGATGAAAGCTCTCGTGTATGTAAATGCCGTAGCTGACGTTCAGTTTAACCTCACATGAAAATAATTCTTCACTTCTTCCTCTAGAAGGTCGAATAATTTTATTGGTTTAGCATTTCCTTGTGTACCAATCATAGCGTAAAGCTTTCATGGAGGTGGTATCCGAACCACCCCTTCATTCCGCAAGGTTATAAATATCATTAATTGATTATTTTTATGAAGCTGAATTGTTTTTCGGGTCAGTCACATAGAGAACTGATACCGGCTGGATGGAGTCAAAAGTTGGTTAGCTGAACTTTTTTCATTGTACGTAGTAGATACAGGAAGTATTGCATTCCACCCAAAAATTCGATATCGAGATTTTACCGGAAATACGTGTTTTAAGGCCCTGAATCCAAAACGCCGTATAAGAAAAACATCCGTGTGTCTGTTCTGTCTGTCTGTGAGCAGCATAACTTCAAAACTAAAAGTCAGGTAAACACCAAATTGGTATTTAAGTCCAGTATCGATGTGATACGAAGATTTTCAAGAAAATCCCCCACTCCAAACTATCCTCACATGGAAGATGTTTAGATATTTCTTACTTTCTAACAACTTTTGTTGAAATACTATAATTTAAGATATTTACGTGATAAATCAAATATATATCTTGAATTTTCTGAGAATAGCCTGTGAAGTCCTCTTCATCAAAAAGCATGTTGCATAATTTTTTCCTTATGGAAAGCCATAAGAGATAGACAAAAGCGTGCTGCGCAAAAGGTATTCATTTTAAAACAGAATTTATAACAAATAATTTTTTTGGCATCAGCCATTTCCGAGACATCCATTATTATTATTATTTTGAATTTCTCGATGCTTTGTCATATTTTTAAAGTGCTTTCATTATTCAGTTGTTTCTTGTGTTGTTCTGGAAAGAGTATGGAATTTCAAGGCCAGTATATAGCAACCAGTGATTAAACATTATATTTCGCTGTTCCCTTTGAACTTATAATGAAACTATTTATGCAATCGTTTATCTCAATTCACTTGAAGTAGATAGAATAAGCTTTTGCAAGAATAGTTGTAGACGCTATATAAAAATAAACGACAGGACCATGTGAAATGTGAAAATCATGTGAATGCAATACATCAGATTTTTTATATCATGCCAGAAGCATTAGTAATGGCCCGTACCGTAGACCTTCCTGATATAGCAGAAATCAAACAGTTTCCTCGTGCGATCGGGTTTACACAGCGTTTCCAGGCATATTGGTATGTGTAACTATATTCTATAACCTGTCTTAACGATAACGGCTGAAAATTAAATTAAATTGAGTTTTATTTATGGACGCTCTTTAACTACTCTGGTCCTTAGCGTCCCATTCTATATTGGGCGTGAAGGAGCATCAATTTTCTCACAGGCCTCTTTATCAGGCTTGAGGTTCTTTTACGTGCCATAAATCTATGACACGGGACCACCGGCTTTACTTCCCTTCCGAAAGAAGCCATGCTAAGGATTTTTACGCCCGAAAAAATCCATCGCCCTCCGCCGGGTTTGAACCCGCGACCTTGGGAACTAGAGGCTAGCATGGTACCACTAGTCCACGGAGGACGACTATGATAACGGCTGAGTAGTGAAAACATTCTATATTCACAAGAGGGTCTGACAATGTCGATAAGTCCACGAACTTTTCAAGCCATCTTGCACAGACGATGTCTATTAATTTGAGACTGCAATAAAAGATAAATGCATATCGCAGTGGTAAAGAGATTTGGTAATTGCACTGTAATATTCGACTGTGATTGATCAAAATTCATTCCATTTTCTGACACCATCCTATCAGTTAAATATTCAGCATAAATAGATGTGATGTGACAAAATACACAGTAGACAGCATCAAATAATTAGATATTAACAACCTCGTTATGTAGCTGTAACACTAGCTTTTCTATACAATTTGTAAAAGCCTAGAACAGACAGGATTGTACGGAAAGCAATATGCTATATGCGTTTATCTTGAAATAGAAGCTCAGAAAAATCAGAGGATCTGTTATAATGTGCTTAACTTCCATAGGGGAGGCGTTCTGCCTATCAATTAACGCTGCCCACCCCTAGCACTCGTAGGGCTTTTCAGCATTACTGGAAGGAACAGAACATACGAAATCCTTCCTCTGGGAAGCGGTTGGGATTGGGTTGGACTCGGCGTAGCAGTGCGCTTTGCCGAAGTTGAGAGCCGCCTTAATATCCTCCGGTACCAACTTGAAGACCAGGAAGGCAAGGAGGGTGCTGTTGCTCCTACTACTGATGTCCTCGGTGGTCTACTTTATGCTAAGACGCGTATATCCACTTCTGTTGCGCGTATGGGAGCGCGGTCTATTTTAGCTTCAAAGTATTGCGCTTTTGAAAAATCCTACAGATGGACAGTCACTCGAATGGTACCACCATAAGCTTAGGGAGGGGGATTGTTCCCCGATAGACCTCGCATCACAGACGGAGAAATTATTATGTTTAAATTCACGCATTAAAAATATTCAGGAAGTAAGCAGCTCGATTTAAAGGTTATCCTTTGCAGGGGACATATGAAAATAATGCTCAGCGAAGAGATTTTCTAAAAATTGTGTTACGCTATTCACATATGGTCAGACAGAATCAGAAATGCGCACGCGCAAGAGCGCGCGAGATTTTTAAAACACTTTTTATTCACGGGATCTCAAAATGTTTATTTTTGGTGAAACTTCCATACTAGAATTTTTGTCTGGTATAGAAACTTTCAAGATATATAAACTAAAAATAGTAAAAATAGATAGAATCTGATCACTATAAATCACTTCAAAAGCATTCAGTCGTCATTTTAGTGCAAATGGTCTTAAATTAAAAATACTCTCATATTCTTTATTTAATTGCACCGTACACTTTACAAAGATATTTCATCGACTTTAGAACTTACACAAATCTACAGGTACCGAAATCTTTCACAAAATAAAACAAACATTTATTTTTGGATCCAGTAGCACGAATGCCCTGTCGCAGTGGCAAGACAGTATTGGAAGTGTGAAGCAGATACAGCCTGACTATAATTGCATATTAGATCGGCAGTAACATTAATAATACTGCGTGCACTTTTTAACTTTAATCTTTTCGCTGCTTTTACATTAACTATTTTTAATAACAATAGTATATTACAGTACTCTTATATTCAGCTTCAATGCACGACTGGCAGGTTAGCTTTTGCGATTTTAACTTTTCATTCTTTCATTTCAATCTTAGCACTTAACAGTAAAATTTATTCCATTTATATAGCATTCATACGGTAGTTAGCACGAAAATAACAATTATTATTACTACTATCTTCTTCAAGTCCTTCTTCATCTGGTACTTTCCTTTCTTAGTTTGCATATGCACGCGCAAAAGGCATTTCATTTAGCAGTACTTTGGAATAAACTGCACAAAATCTATAAATTTATAATCTTGGCTTACACCGTCTATTATGTATAAATTTCCAACCTATGAACATAACTTGTATATATTATGTACATAAAAAGTGTAATATATCTGTATATACATATCTTATTGAATTATGCTTCTCAGCACTTCTTGTATGAAAACCAAGTAAGTTATTCCCGCAACTCTTTCTAACTTCATGTTTAGCAAAATGGTACCTTTGCATGGGGAAAGAAGTTCTGCTAAATTAATTAACATTAAAAGGTTATATAAGGTGGTCAAATTTATTTGGGGTTTCCTGAGACGATTTCAATGGATGACGCAATTGCTAGTTGCCTGAAGGAGTGGTATAGAGGAAACTGCTAATTCTAATGAGAGTAAAACCTAGCGAATGATTCAGCAACTAATGAGACCGCGCTTGTATCCATGCAGCCTCCATTAGTCGCAGTGGAAGCCGTAGGCGGCAAACTGCATACATGTTCAGGTACAGTACATAAACGAAAGTAATATGCACACATACAATTTGCACACACAGATTTTTCCTATGTAATCTGACATACAAATATCAAAGGTAACAGCAGGCCTATGTAAATCGCAAGCAGAGGTATTTGTTTCCTTTCAAGAACCTCATATCTTCAAAGAATATTCTAAAATGACATAATGTGTATATAACATACGCGTGTTTTAAAGCATTAATAATTAAATTTATATTTGTAGATGTTATTTTATCTCTTAAAACAAAGATAGTAATTACAAAATTTTCTATTTTTCTCCATAGCTTCCTTCCACCTTAATGAGCCATTATTTTTAACGTTTGCATCTTAGATTCCTCCTGAATTTTCACCTACGTACCTTTTGAAACTCAGTTTTGCTATTAGTAAAAGTATGAATATTTTAGTGGAAAAAATTAATATATTGTTAAATTCGCTATGAAAAGGCGATGTTTGGATCCTACGAGCTTGTGGCTTAGTTCTCCAGATGAGAGGAGGAAAGGCAGTGTGATCGTCTACACAAATTGTCCGCTAAATAGTCATAGAAACTATCTAGTTCTCATCTTTACCCTGACTATTAAATAAAAAAAATGAAATTATTTATGACCCTAAGGTCATATGACCTTATATGAGCATACGAATACAGGTTTTAACCATCTGCCAGTTTCATGGTCACTTTTATAACCCCTTTTTGTTTTGTTTTTAACTGTATTTCTTAATTTGACCAAGGTGGAATTTACTGCAACAACGTCGACCTCACTCCATACACATCTACTTATTGTAGCATGGATAGCATATTCGAAATCCACAATTACAATGGTAGGAGTCCGTGGTAGGTTTATATTAAGCCATTTGTCAAACGATCCTAATACAATTTGAGTACACAGTATGTAAGCTATATGTAATGCTAATTGTGATGATAAATAATTGTACGAAATACTTCATGCAAAATGTGAATCTGCTGTCCATGAACATAATTTCCATACTATACAAAATAATCAAATTAATTTTAAAAAATACAATAATTTTTACTATTCATTATTGAACAACAAAAGCTTCATCCCTGCATATTAAAAGGTTTTTAAGTTTTATAATGCATCTTGTATTTCGTCGGCTATTGTGTAAGTTCTTAGAAATTATGTACTGAATGTCTTAATTTTGCGGAAAAATATAATAAGCCTAATAGTAATACTGATTATGATAATGACAATGATAATTATAACAACAATATGCTTTTCTGGTCGTTTTTGATTTTTAAAGATTTCCTTTTAGATATCAAAGTTATTTTTCGGTTCATTTTTACTATTGCATTAAAATGTTGTTAAGTGTGTAAAATAAATGCAGTTCCCGCTTATGAAAAGCAGTGCTTTGTATTGAATTGCTGCGCAATACCCACCCAAGTCGTTCTCAACCCTACCTCTCCCCCTCTAGTATGCTTGTCGTTCATGATGTTTGTTGACATTCGATGTGAATTATTATCCGAGTGTGTGTAGTTTGCATATGAACCTTACTACCTGAGATGTTGTGTGTGTGTTTGTGTGTAGATTAAATTCCCTACGTGTATTACAAAGGAAAAATATATATCTGAAAAATGTGTGTATTTACCCCACCGTGGAAGCTAAGTACAGATTGCAGATCTTAGCTGGATATTATATTCATTCCAACGATACCAAAATCACGAGAGAGCATCTTCTTTTTGTGGTTGAAGATTGTGTTCTGGAGGCAAAAGTCAATGAACTTGCATTACATCAGAATGTAGTACGAAAAGTTTCTCCCCTCCCCTCCTTCTCCATTACCGTCTGTATCGTCATCATCTCCACCCCATCATCATCACCAGGGCCGGATTTTGATGACATGTAAATGTTTGAAAAAGACATAAAATGACTAAAATGTTTTAAAAATGCTATAATAATAATTTCAAAAAACTAAAATTAGTGTACAGAAAGTTTTATATGAATTTTTCCATAGCTACAGGGCTGACCCTTAGTCAGTCGATAGAGCACCTGCCTGTTGTGTGATGGATCCTGGGTTCGACTTCCGGATGGAGTGGGAATTTTTCTCTAGCCAAGATTATTCCCTATCCTCCCCAGAGTATGGAAGAGAGAGAGAGAGATTTAATGTACAAAACCCAAAGGAAAACCGGAAATCCAATGGTAATAGTAGGTATACGAATTAACACAATTGCCGATAGGCAATATTTTCTAAAGGTAAAAGGCAGTCGATAGGACAATTGTAGTTAAAGGCGGTGTATAAATGGAGCAAAAAAAACTGCCACACAAGTAGAAAAAGTAGGTATGAGGACAAAGATAAGATAATTGAGAAAATTAATTAAAAATATATTTGTTCCGTGCTCTTCTTTGAACAAACTGAAAAGAAAAGTAAAAAAAAAAAAATTGAAGCGAGTCTTACAAAACTGTAGCATTAACTCTTGTGAATTTTATAATTATACAAAATTCATTGCGAATGAAGAGGACTTCAGAATCTGTGACACTATACAAGGATAAGGATAATAGTAACCGGGCTGTACGTACTTATTTACACAAAACAGGTAAAACTGACCTGTCTCATCCCAACATTGGGACGCGAGTTCATAGCTGTAATGATACCTGCTTCCCTGACAATAGATATCCCTTCACCCACAAGCAACCCTTTCCAGACTAAACATTAAATAGGAATGATTTGTTCCCAAGATTACGAGTAAAGGATGTACAAAGTTACTCTTATTTCTCAGTTGAACAGTGAAACGCCAAAAATATAAAAATATTTATATACTCATTAATGCAAAAAAAATACTAAAAGATGCAAATGACAAAATAAAATCGAAAAAAGTGCTCCAAAATAGAAAGTGGCATAAAATGAACAAAAATTACCTATTAAATATATATTTTCATAATCTGGGACCCACGATAATGATTTATCATGCTACATTACCTTATCAACAATTAAAAGATAATGTTATCAGAATCCGCGCCCTGATCATCACGGGAGGTCTGAGTTTCAAATCCCGTCAGGACCATCCTCCCTGACTGAGGTTTATCCAGATTTTCCTCAGTCCTCATAACTGATAAATGCTGGAGAGATACCCTAAACAGATACACACTGCTGAGATGAGATTCCTAAAGAGGGTAAAGCGATGTACACTTTTGGACAAAATCTCAAATGAAAAAATAAGAGAAGAGTTAGAAATAAATTCTTTGGAAGAAAAAATTATAAATTATAGAAATGAACGGAGACAGTATGTTGATAAAATGTCGAAAGAGAGGGTCCCAAGAAAAGTGTTGTACTATACGCCTAAAGGAAAAAGACATCCGGGAAGGCCAAGAAAACCAGTCAGACGCCGGAACGCAGCACTGCCTAATCCCTGGGATGAAGAAGAAGATTCCCTAAACTTAGGCCTGGAACGTTTCCTTCCCAAATTTCCGCTTCCAGTTATCATTTCATGTAACACTAGCGCCCATCGCCTATGGTGCCGCCTACAATGAGAATCGGCGTTAAACACTACTAAAATAAAAAACAAAATCACCATCCTCTAACACATGCTTGAAATCTACTCATTGAAGCCTTTGATATTTGCACCTATCCCTTTTCAGTTCCTTTTCCCAGGTTTAATATCTATAACACGGTGCGGAAATGCCTTAAGAGGCATGCGTCTTGAGTGTTCCAGATATTTTTTCTTATTCTCTTTTGTTTTATCCTATAAACGTTTTACTTTAATTAATTTACTATGTTATCTATTCGTATTACCGCTATCACTGATCTTAAGTATTTCATCTTTCAATTTGGATTCAATGCTTTTTTTTTCTAGATTTCGTTTTATGCAGACAATTTGTCATATTCATAACATAAAACGCGATGAGCCTTCCTCTGGTTTTCTTTGAAGTATTTTTTGCTTCTTACCGCGCATTTAATTTAATGTCTGTAGTTATATTCTCTATATGTTTCTCCCGCTAATCTAATAGTTCAAATTACTTAAATTGTTTCAAAATTGTCTACTAAATTAGCAACAATTTATTCGGATTCCCAGATAAAATACTGTAAGAAAATCTTAGGTTATTATTTCCTTCTTGCGCGAACATTTTAAGTGTTGTACTGAATTTTTTCTTATGCTTTCTTTAATTTACTTTTATATTAAAACATTATACTGATGACAATGAGGATATCTTGCATTGGTACCCCATAAAAAGGGAGAGAGGGAGAGAAAGTAAGAGGGGCGGTATAGGTATAGGTATAGGGGAACGCCTCGTGCGCTGCGACCTGCACAGATCTATTGCAGCTACCACCCCACAAGAGGAAGGGATGAGGTGAAGGAACCATAGGAGGCTACAGGCCTAGGCAGACAGACTACAGAGACGCGCGGAAGTCGCTAACAATTTAAGGTCTAAAACCCGTCCCACTGCTGGAGCCGCCGAGAGCGATAAACGACCCACCGCGAGAAATACTCTTTGCATTGACCATGCATCCGTACCATCTGCCCGACACCGCCATACAACACGAAACCTAGAAGAACAAAAAAGTAAAATCTGCAATACGCCATCCTGGTACCATGTTTCTTACACACGTGTATTCCAAATTTGTGATTTATTTAACACTTCATTCATATTGTGCATTATTATTCTACAGATTTTTACATATAATCTAGTAAATAAAAAGCAATTAGATATGTTGAATGAAATAAAAATAATAATGTAGCAATCCAATATGTAATCATTATAATTAATTTAAATAAAAAATATATTCAACTACTGTTGCTGGAAGCCGGCAACATACAGTAAGTAGTATTCAGGTATTCGCGGTTTCTAGTAAATCATTAGCAAATTTATCAAGATAAATGTAACATACTAATTTAAACTACATTCTAACCACTGGTATTCAGTGGTAAAGATACTGTATCCAGTAGCCAAACTACACTTATATTTGTCCTTTCTAATAATATTTTTTATAACTTCATATCGAAACTCAAGATTCTAACTGATATTCTTTTATTTATCCTTTCTATGACTACTACTTCAACACACTTTCCTCAAAATATATAGTTTAACCATTCACTTTTCCTACTATAAGAAGTACATCTGAAAGATGAGAAGGAAGCAGAATGAAAGGGAAATGAAGGAATGGAAATTGTGGTAGAGAAGTAGCCACCCCAGCATTCGCCTGCCGACCCCGAGGAAACCGCGAAAAAACCCATAGGTCAAAGCGGGTGGTCCCGAGGATTGAACCCGATACCTCCAGAATGCGAGTCGCACACATTACCGCGGCGCCACCTTGCTCGGTCAGAGGAGGAGTTTCCAACGAAACTTAATGTAAACCTCGCCATACAATAAACACTAGTCGTCTACGTCGTAAGGTAGGAAATGACCGACGGGGATGGCTTTGAGGTAACGTTGAGGCGCACATTCGGGAGGTTCCGGATACCATTTCTGTTGGGCCGACCATTCTATGGGTTTTTTTGGGTCGGTAGGTGAAGCCGGGGTGGTTTCCATTATACTACGAATTTCCTGTCCCCATCACTTCCTTTAATATGTTACAGGGCTGTAGGACTAGACGGCGATTGGTGTGCTGCGGCAGGACGGTGGAATTTGGGCTCTGGAAAGATTTCGTCCTGGCATTTGGCGGGACTGCTGGGGTCCCCCCTTCCTGGGAGCTGTCTCGATTGTCACGGAACACCCGGTGTGCGCGGGGTTCAAGCAGAGCTAGCTGGCGTCAGGATTGGCACCATGTTGGAATCGTTAGAGACCGTCCTGGCTAGCGCACATCGTCGTCCGAATCTAGTCTCCTTTTGGATATCTCCATCCCTTTCTCCTAGGGGTCACGTTGATAGTAAAAAGGGCCTCTATGGCGTACTTGCGGTGCTGTACTCCGGTTACTGGAGGCGTTTCCGTCTGCCTACTTCTAACTCCTAAAAGGTAAAGGTACGGACATACGGAGGGGCCCCGCAACCGGGGCAGAGCACCGCAAGTAGGCGAGAAGAGCTCTTTCTGCTTCTACCATGACCCCTGGGAGGAAGGGTTGAGGGGAGAGACCCGAAGGGCGACCATATCGGATGACGAAGGGCGCAAGCATGGATTGATCCCTAACGTTTCTAGATTGAACGCATCTGTCACCGCTCAGACCCACCCACAAGCCACTTGAACCCCCATCAGCCCCTCGTGCGGGCTCCACTGAGCAATCCCGCAATGTAGCCAGTGAAGAAACCTCTACAGAGCGCACAGCCACCGCCCAGCCGCAACCTGCCGAACACTCTCGCCTGGTCCTGCAACCTCGAAACAGATGACAAGGAAGATAATGGGATGAGGGGAAGGAGGTCGTGGTAGAAGCCTGCCGACAAGGGGAAACCACGAAGAACCCATGGGTCAGTGTGGGATCGAATCCGCGACCTCCCGAGTGCGAGTCGCACGCATTACCGCGGCGCCACCTCGCTCGGCACTCCTAACCCCTAAGGTACGAAATGTCGCTAACCCGCTCTGTCTAAGGTAATGCCGCACTTTACAATAGTTCCTTGGTACTACCTGTCTGACTGCCGATTATACCGATAGAATCACACTTAAATAATGACGTCATCGAAGCGAATTGCATAGTGCATAGGTATATCTACTTATGTACATATGTGTATGTATATAAATATGATCTCCAGTACTCGGTATTCTTAACAAACGTGACAATATGTGGAAGAAAATAAGGTAGCGTGTGCCTTGCTTAATTTACAAAATGGAAATTATCTTAAATGTGAAGCTTTGTCTGTTACACGAGCAGACGGTTTGGTGGGATCGCTGGTCTAGACTAAACTTCAGGCAGCATACTAGACAATGTCTAGCACTAAAGTTTGATGGAATTCGCGCCTTCTAATTGGTTATTTTTTACAATTAAAATATGACCACTTTTACGCTAGAAGATATAACATTTTTCTCTCCTATTTATCTTTGAAATAGCATCCAGGAGAGTTAGTGAGTTTTCTATAGCTCCATAAGAAAAGTTATTACATAGATATATTTTTGAGACAGCAGAATGGGAAAAGCAGGAGGGTAGAAATAATTGAGCAGAAAATTCCCCATAAAATTATGGTTACCAACCCTTCACAATCTATCAATAACACTTGCATTATTAAAACACTGTATTTGCATGTGTAATGTTACGAAATGACTAACCACATATTTTTCAACCACTTTGCGTTGCGGGCTAATTTACTATTTTTTTTCAGAAACAAATCGAATGATTTCTAACCACTTTTAATATACACAATTTACTAATGCTTTTCGTTACCTATACATTTCTTGTGCTTTTCTTCTCTAGCTTTCCAATTTGCATTGTTTGGCCTCGCATTTATACATTGCCAAGATGCTCTACTAAATTTTCGGTTGCCATTTAACTGTGGAAGTGTGGTTCCAAGTATGTAATGCATGCTATAATTTTTGCATCTGTATTAATCATGTTTACAATTACTTATGTCTCTTTGGCGATATATACTAAATACTTTAAATAAAAGCTAAGCATTTCGACTATAATAAATTTTGCCATAAAAAAGCACCGCTTCAGTTTCAGGAGCGCATTCCAGAAACATATTTCTAAACCAACCCGCAGAGTCGAAGTTTATTTCTGCTCGTATGAAGAATTCTAAAGCAGCCAAACTGCTGCTTGACCCACTTTGGTGCGGGCCGTAGTGAGGATGTGAGTGGCAGAGCTATGCTCAGGTAGAGGGAAGCAGTCCTTTGGGATTTACTGCCAGCAGTCGGTCACATGACTGCTGACGTATGTAAGTTTACATTCCCCTCGGCCCTCCGCGCCTCTCTCCCTGTGGGAGCTGGTGACATTTATCACTCCACTCGATGTTTGTCGACGCCAATAACGGAGTTATTTCTATAACGGCCCACCCACGATACCTACTTAAAGTGGAGCGTTTCCTTGCACATCTAAGAAATGGATTGCCCTAATTGCTAATTCCAACCCCCTCCCCAAAAGAGTCCTCTCAGAGTGAATTATCTACGATGAAAACCGTTAAAAATATGTTATACTTCAAAGAAAGACAATGAGTTTTAGGTTTAGATGTTACCCCTATATGAATTTTAGTTCTTATTCTGCTTTACTGAATTATATTCGAGTTCTCTTGAATGTGATCGGTAAGGTAGAGTAAGGGATAAAATTCCGATATGTTTTACTTAATTTGCCTGTTTATATAAAAATTTCCTAGCTTATAACAGACCTAAAAACCAATGCTGTAAACTGATTTTTAAAACAGAGTCATGGGTAAGATTAAACTGTCCCACTTTAAATTCAATGTACTTCTATTTTATATTGCTTATATGTACACAATAAAAAAGCTGATAAAACTTTAAAATGAATCCACATTCTTTAACTTTCCCATTTTACTCGTGTCAATATTTTCCAAGCATAATATCGTCAGATATTTTAAAGTAAATCAGATTAATCTTGTTTTATTTGGGATGAAATAACTGTTATTCTAGCACAATATATATATTTCCTAATAGCAACATATGGCCCCACATTTTCGGTTGACCACAAGGCTCTAGAACACATAATATATTAAAGAATAAAATTACAAAGATAAGAACAAGATCCCAAAAGATTAAGAATTATATCACAAAAAGTAACAAGATCACTGAAGTTATTAAACAAACTAATTATAATTTATGTGAATGTTTGTTGTAATTATATTGCAGCATATAAATGGTTATGCATAATAGATAGAAAATCTCAAAATTATTAGGGCAAGAAGTATGGATTTACTTATGAAAGTATCAACTGTATAATTTTGGGAAATATTGGCTATGCTAGATTTAGGAGCCCATAACCTATATTTCATTCATTCTAACTTACCTTCTATTGCTGCCACTAGATGCTTACAGTGGAATATCGATATCAGCTTTTTATCTTCTTCGTTTTCTGAAATTGTGAGTGGCATATCAAACATAGAAACTTCTAAATCAGCCTTCATTCACTCAACTATTTTAATAAAACCAAAACTCGGAGTTTCATTGTCTTTATCGAGAAAAGGAATAGGCCAGTTCTGCCAGGCGTGCTTAGCTGACCCAGTCTTGCGGGTGATACTGTTCAGTTTGGGCCATACAGCATGGACTCTTATCGTTTGCCCATAACGCGACATCCACACTTCCTTAAGTGCGAATTAGCTTTCTTTTGTATCTAGAATTTCTCTATTGTTTTAGCATCCTTGTACAGAACATTAGCTTTCTCTTGCAACCTATCCTATTCTTAATTTTCTGCATGCTTTTTCTTCCATTCCAGTTTTTTGCTCTTTTGAGAATGCTTCGCCTGTTTATATACAGTATTATGATAGTAAGGTAGTTTTGACCTATAGTGTATAATATTTTCTTACTGAAGTATGTATTTATTTTTGTTTATGTCCCTTTTATTTCATGTTTATTACTTTGTTTTACATTCTCATGTGTTTTTAATCCTTGCTTTTATGTTCTACTTTTGAGTTTCCTTTGTTTTTCTTATTGCTGACTTCAATCTGTTTGGTTAATCCTTGTGTTTCTTGATGCCAGATGTTACTAACCTTTCTCTTACCTGTTCTAGGAGTCGCATCATCCAAAATATAACGGGCAATCAGCCGAGGTCTGTTGATTTAAAAGGTCTTCAGATCCTCGCCAGAGGGACCCAAGTCAATCGGAGCGACTTCAGGCCCGGATTTCGTAAACAATTCAATTCTTTCATATATTTTGTTGGTCCCATTCAGAGAGTCATGCTAAAACCCGCCAAAATGAACAATATCAGCCGTGTGTTGGTGCTTAACCTCTGCATTATTGCAAATTTGAGTTACAGGATTTCAGCGAGAGTTTCCAGATTCTGCATGCGGGGCGGGCGCTCCGCATTCTAAGGCTCGCCAAGCTCCTCAGCCTTGTTCGTCTTCTGCGCCTTTCCAGACTCGTCCGATACGTCAGCCAATGGGAGGAAGTCTACGTAAGATCACTACTCAAACCAAAACAATCACATTCACTCTTATATGCTAACCTAAAGTTTAATCAAGCATTTGGTTGATTAGGAAATTAACATTAGTTGTTAACACACTAACACAGTACTTTTAAGGATATACACTGAAATCAGTACTTAAGATAATATATTGTCTTATAAGCTTTTATTTATACAAAATACTTCCTAATATTCAGTTCCAAGTTTACTTTTCTCTTACATTGTACATAGACTGTGTCCATATTTAATTTGTCATTTTCTTTGAGTTTTATTGGTAGGTAAGTTGGTATTATTTCGAGGTACACTGATGTGCTTTTAATTTGAACATGGTAGCTGTACTTCAAAGAAAGAGCACACTTAGAAGTTGGCAAAAACAACAGTAATGAGTTGCTTATTGTGTGAATATGTAGTTTTATAAGCTTTTTAGAGGCGAATTCTGCTCTGACCTCCAATCTTTTACCCCCAGCTTTCTTCTACTTACTATTAATTTCACCTTACATTGACTCAGGTTATAGACTTGACGCTGTATTTGCAACTAGCCTGTAATCGGAGTGCCTTAAGTACCCTGTAATTGGTAAACCCTGAGCGTTGTAGAATATTACAGTTTCAAAACAAATGTTAGCTGCTGAGCCGGTTCTGAGTGACATTAACCTTTTCGCTGCTTCGCGAAACCAGAGGCCGCGTGGGTGCTGAATCGGCCGCTTCGAGCTTGTTCGTCCATTGCTAAATGTTATCCTCGCGAGGGTGCAATGAATAACTCTTCTGGGTTTTGACACGCCCATATTGCCTTTCTGTAAATGTAGAGTGCACGTCTTGTTTCCCCAAATTCAGAGAAAGCCAATAAAAGCCAACTTATATTCATCAGAGCCGCTTATATATAAATTTAAACGAGACAAGCAACACCTGTATAAAATTCATATAATTAGAAACAATTTTACTGTATTATAGCGAAATCCAAAAATCATAACTAAAAGTAAAAACTAAAAGAGGCAGCGCTATCAAAAATATAAATTATTCAGAGAATTATCCTGTAGTATCCCTGATGTCACGAGGGAGGATACCAAACCGAACAGAGTCGTCGGGTATATCCGCAGTTAGCAGTGAAAGGGTTAAATAAGCTACCACGAAAGTATAACCACAATCAAGGTACACACTCCAATTACAGACATGACATTTCACTCTTCCAACATGTGTTTATTCAATACAGCCACATCGCAGCGAGCCAGTAAACCAAAAAATGAAAAATAACCATAGCTCTTTTGTCATTGCATATTAAAGTTGTAATGTTTTCTGCCCTAATGATAATGGTATTTCTTTCCCCATAAGGAGGTTAGTTCACGAGGTAAAACTTCGATTCTTGTTAGAGACTCTGGAACTATGAAACAGTTAAACATTATAGTTTTTAGCTGAACAGTGTAACTTGATTTTTACATAAAATCATACTGCGATAGATTTAATTTGCTAAAGCATTACCTGATACCCTGTCCCGTTAATCTTCATCCACAATTACGTTATTGCTAATATCAACTGAAAAGCTGTTTTGTACAAAGCCTATGCAACTGAAAGGGGGAAATATGTTAATGGAATGCTAAGTTTGCAGCGTTTCTTCGTTGTTGATGAAAGAGTAACTTGACTTCATTTATAAAGCCCCTTGTACGCGATCAAACTTGTTTTGCAATTCAAGAGTTTGCTAGAAAAATGGTCAAAATACTGAAACATATATATTGGACAAGACTTGACAATGTCGTAAACGTGTATATATTTACACGTTGTCTCATTGCCAAATTTAACCCCCTCAGAACACATTGATAATTAAATTTTGTTCTTTACTTAATTACATAACATTTTCACGTATTATAGCTCATGAAATCAGATTACGATTAAGGAATACAATGAAAATAACACGAATTGGTAGGTTAACTACACAATATATCGTTGCATCAATGCATAATTGTATACTTCGGAAATCTGCCTGTAATTTCTTCATATGCCCTCGTCTTCTTCTTGGTAATTCACGGAGGCCACAACATATAGACATGGCCAGCTTTCGTACAACCTAATCAGCTTGCATTGGACATCCCTTACTCAAGTACCATTTTTATATACTCTTCCCTTTCAGTCCTGTTGCAGATTTCGTGACGCATTGTAAATACTCGCATTTTATTGGACAAAGCCATCAAACTGTCAAATCTTTGACCGTTTAGAGCAGGTCCTTATTTACTTTCAAGACTTTAAAAGTATTGAAAACATTTGGCAAAAACAAATGTGAAGTTGTGACAACTCTTGGAAAGTCTTGTAAAGATTTGAATTTGACAAAAAATTGATTGTGTACAAGGAACTTAAAGCGGTAATTTTTTCTGTGTGTAGTTCAGCCAAACTTCTCAAGATCTGTTCAAAACGTATCATAAGGTATCATTTAATAAACATGGAACTCTTGTTTAGTTTACTTTACTCTATTTTGTAGAATAATGAAACGTGGACACTCTCTTAGACCAGGCTGGGTAGACCGCTTCGGAGATACTGGAATGACCTCAATGCATTTACGTGTCAGACAGCCTATGCCAAAGTAGGGCAAGCAAGTCCAAAAGAGCGTGAATTACTGCTTTATTCATACTTCTACAGCGAGTGAGCCACCCCTGCATTAGCCCTTAAAATGTAGTGACTGTACCATG
The DNA here is from genome assembly GCA_030765065.1 of Deroplatys truncata. NCBI lineage: Eukaryota > Metazoa > Arthropoda > Insecta > Mantodea > Mantidae > Deroplatys > Deroplatys truncata. Next base: position 58,191,956 of record CM060979.1, on the reverse strand, counting down.
AATACTAAAATAATATACTCCTTCTTTCGCATCTCTTAAATAATTCTTTCATAGTCGAAGCTGATGAGTAAGCTATAATCAGGCAGAAGGGTTTTAGTAAGTAAACACAGCAATCCTGTTACCGTACGCAGTATAGGTGACGTTAGGTATTGTGACGGACACTCTCCTCTACAACCCAAGACGGTTTCGTTGCAAGCTTCCCATTTATTCGATATAGACCACGGAAGAACTAAGGCAATATGTCTCAAGTAAAGAAGAGTTCATACATAAACATCGTTTGAAATGGAATTTGGCTTGGAACACCAGTACAAATGGCGAAACCACCAGAGTAACATCTCAGTTTAAAACATGGTGTTAAACAACCTCTAATTCACTGAAACACAAGGGAAATGCGACATTTATTAAAAAGAAACAACGAGGAAAGTGGACGTTCAACCTCTTCAGCTCCAAACTATGGATCATAATGCTCGAGGATGTGTGTCATACGCTAATAAGAGCGGACATTGCTTTAAAAATGTACAGCTTTCGGTGTAAAATAAAAGACAATGTAGCTCGGATTTGTGTATACTAATGCCTTAATTAAATAGTGAGGTAACTTTACTGCACACTGCCAATAGCTAAACTTACATTGCTTTTTCTCCTTCTAATATTCCTTAATTCTGGTCTATCTGTTATCGAAATAAGATGTACTGCCTTCAAACTATACATCATATTCGTTTACAGAGAAGACTGCAAGGTCACATACCTCTTGATGGTTTACTTACTAAAACCCCTCTTCCTGGTTATAACTAACACCACTGCAGATGGGCCATAATATGCAAAACATTTGGTCGAAAAACCTCCACAATTCAAAATACTTCTATATCTATATGTGTACGTAACTCGAAACAACGCAGGCAATTTTTTTCTCCTAATTTGACTACTCTTTTGGTGCTATAATGATTACAGATTTAAACATGCATTACAAACAGGACAGTTTTGGACATATTTTCTATCGATTAAATTAAATATAACAGGTGTCATTGAGAACAGTGATAAAGGACTAATAAATACAATGAGAAGTTTATGATATAAATTAAAATACATTTAAAAAATTATATCCGATAATTTACTGCTCTAATCTCAATGAAACAACGTTTAGTTGTGTTTATTCAATTTGAATACAAAGCCAGTAATAATTAAAAATAACTCCTTCCTTCCCTTATGAAGCAATACTGGATTAATTCTATTACACCATTCGAAAGGCACATATGAGAGAATTTGGGGTTCGCAATTCCTTCGAAAGATACACAATACTGGCATTGGTAAACAAATGGGAGACAATTGGATCTCTGGTGAGTGAAAAGGACAATGACGTAGTTTTCTCATAGTCACAAGGCACTGCTGAAAGCCACTCTGCGGAGATATATCATGCTCTGCAGTTCAGCTTAATTGGATTGGAGAGAATAGCGAAATAGAGTAAATTTTCTGAAATCTTTTGTTTTTAATTATTGACTGTATAAATGTTATTGTTTTGTACCAAAAACAAGAGTTTCAATTAAACACAGTGTTTTCCTTTTCTTCCCGTGAGTCACGGAAAGTGTATAAGGTTGACACTGGAGCACACTAAACAGTCACATGAGAAATTAACTTCAATATTTGCATTTCTAGAACTTCACGAATAATCAAAATCTCAAGCAGGAAGGAATGTTTTTAATTCTTCCATTTGTATAGCACCCCTTTAACTTCTATGGGCATATTGGGGCTTTTACTTGAAATAACTGATTGACTGCAAGTTCTTTAAGGGAAGGTTCCATTGAAAATGCTAAAGGTTTCAATCAATTTGGCTGTTGTTAATGTAAATACTGATTTTTTTTAAATTTCCTTTCCATATCACTTTTAGTTTACAAATTATTGAGTATTAAACTATAATTTTAATGTCCATACTATGAACGTATACAAGTAATATTTCTTTTAACTACCCACGTCGTGCATCTGATCCTAGAGAACAAATTCGTCATATAAAATATTTCTGCTGGTTTTAGCTCAAAATATATTTTTTAAAACATTATCATTATAAATTTCAATTTTGTGAGTACCTCATTATTTTCGTATCAGTATTTCAGAAATTCTTAGTAACAAAAGGATGTATAAGATAGCTTCAATTCTTTGGCCTTTTGGAGTGCATGAAAAATTTCACAGAAATTGGATGAAAACTCCGTCTTGTAGAGCAAAATAGCGGAGGAAAAAGTTTATAAAAACTGAAATTGTAACATGAAAATCATTTTGACTTCATTTTATACAAAGGTAAACATCCAAAATATTAAAATTGAAAATAAATTTTGAAATTAAAGCCTTTTAAAACTTTTCAGGGTGCGTAATCCCGATAAGTTTACCAAAGTGTGTTGTTCATTCCCTTTAGGTTGGGTTTTAATCACTTCTAACTTAAAATACACTGAAGTTCACTCCCACTATACTCTGCGGAGGGTAGGGAAAGTTTCGAATTATAGAAAAATTTCCACGTCCCTCTGTCGTCCTCCGTGGACTAGTGGTACCGTGCTAGTTCCCAAGGTCGCGGGTTCAAACCCGGCAGAGGGCGATGGATTTTTTCGGGCGTAAAAATCCTCAGCACGGCTTCCTTCGGAAGGGAAGTAGATTTACGGCACGTAAAAGAACCTCAAGGCTGATAAAGAGGCCTCTGAGTAAAATTCCCGGTGTTTCACGCCCAATATAGAATGGGACGCTAAGGACCATAGTAGTTAAAGGGCGTCCATAAATAAAACTCAATTTAATTTAATTTAATCCACGTCCCAGCCGAGAATAGTGTCCGGAGCCTCTCGGTTGCGAAGTTATAACGCTGATCACTCGACCAAAGATGCAATCAATTCTGTTTTCGTCTATGAATGAACATAATTGAGTTCTCTTCTTGAACTCTTCAAGGGTTTTCAGTCTGAAGACGTTTAAAACTCTTCTTTTATTTTTTTTCTTTGTTTTGTTTTACTAACAAGGGAAGTACTTGAGTTACTAGAGATGTAAAGTCATGAAAGTAGTTTCCTGAGTGATTTCAGTTCGTTCCTTCAGTTGGCGATTCTGTATCCTTTGGTGATGACGCCCTTTGAAGATAGTTATTCTAAGCCTGTCTTGCGCCAAAGCATGGCTTTATTACTTACATCGCATAACGTGTCCACCATCACTGTGATCAGAAAAATAGCAGTTGTCTCACTGTAACTGTAACATTAGCTCTACTTGCGTTATTGCGTTCAATTCTTCCTTTCCCTCTCTTTCTCATTGCCTATTTCCTCTTCCACTATACCACTTTCTTTTCCCACTCTATTTCTCCCTTTTGCTTCCTCTCTTCTGCTCTCACTCCTCACTTCTTTTCTCTTCTTCCTCAGTATGCAATTCGGATATAATGTGATGTTTAGAAAACTGGTGTGTTAATAAAACATGAGTAAAAGCTTTAAAGGCGCAGACAGCCGCTTTCTTATATTAATTATGCAATTTATACTACAATATACTTGTAACGTTTACTACCTACACGAGAAATGGTTAGAAAAATTGGTGTATCGTTTTAAATATTCATTCTAAAGAATGTTTGCATTTAACATAAGTTCTCACAAACATAACGTTTATAATTTTTTTAAAAAACTAAAAACAAAGAATATAATATTTAATTTCTCATATTTCGCCCCCATTGAATTGGAAAAAGTTGTTAAGTTACTATACAATCATTTTCTAAGTGAGACCTGAAGTGGTGTTATATTAAAAGTTTTAAGACAGTCGGTTTGGAATTATTTCGTAACACACACACACATGCGCGCATATACAATTTTAAAATGCGATTTTTCTGCTTCACTGTGGCCCATTATACACATCAGCATCAATTATTAATCACAAATAAAAAAAATACCAGAAAAATATGCTGTTGCAGCTTTACTGTACGTATATATTAGAAGAGCTATTTCTTTTCCCTTTCTAAATTTTATACTTGCAATTTGTTTAAAGAAGTAGAATTGCAACTACTAATTCCATAAATATGGCAAAAATTTTACTTACAGTATGGCAAAAAGAAAAGAACATAAACACGATTAAGTGTAATAGGATAAATGTTTTGTTAATATTGCTTCTTGCAGTTATGTAACAAGTACAACTTCGGTTAAGTTTGATGGCATATTAGATGTAGATGAATACCTATTAAATTAAACGAACGATATGCTGAAAATCACGTCTGCTCTGTTAGCGAATTATATTAGCCTATTAATGACTTTCATTTCTAATTAGACTAAAACCTACTTTCGTAGTTAAATTATTTAGAATAATTGATTAAAGACGTACACAATAAAGAATTTCTAGTTATTACAATGATCTTCATTTAAATCATCATACAATCTGTTCAAGAGGAGCAGAAAAATAATGTTTGTATATTCCTAGCAACAATTATGCAGGTCGACTAAAAATGATCTCCCCGATTTCATTGTCATGTTATTAAACAAGCTGTTCGACTTAGAGCAATAAGCAGCGATTAAAAGAAAAGCTTATTAAGTTTACTTTGGCAGGAGTAGTGCAATATGCTAATTGGGCGACCATGACAGAATTAGTAAAATGGCGGGTATGGAAAACACAGAAATTATTGCGTCCTGGAATTTCTCACTAATCGGTCTACTACCATAACTCAAAGACATTAAGCACACGTTTTGAAACAGATGCGTCAAGTGCCAAGACAATCCAGGGTTGGTAATTTTCAACAAAGGGATGCACATACAAGTGAAAACCAACAGGCCAGCCATTAGTCATAGAAGAAGCACTTTGAGCAGACAAAGCAGGCTTACTAATAAAGTAAATAATGAAAGCAAGCAGCGAAAGAGCTTAAATTTAAAAGTCTATAGTAATAACTATGAAAATGGCAGTAATTGAAAAGAATATATCAATGTTTCACTTTCTTAAGTTTCGGAGTCATGGTGTTTTATTACTGAATTCTTGTTGTTGAAAAGTGACGGTGTCTGTATATCTCAATGAATCAAGCAATATAAGCTTATAATCACGGTAAGAGTTATTAAATAATTTAGAATATGTTACGTAAACATTTGAAGGCGAAGCCATTCTGTTTGTGATAGTGGGCTGTGTGTTGTAGACTTGTAGGATACAATAGGCTCGCCATTTCACTAATTGTTGCAGGTTTGCCCAGTCAGCGTACTGTGTTAAGCCCACTATAGTAATTTACAGAAAACTTGTTGAATTTTTCTTTCGATCACTGTTGGTTTCACTGTTCTAAGTCTAATGCTTTGCCAATCGCATGACAGTGTATTCGGGCAAATCATTTTCAGCAGTCCTGTACATACGTTCCGTAATGATCTTTGGAATAACTCTACGACCAAAGAACACAAATGGGAAACGTGAGTCAGCGATATGAATCAATCCAGGAACCAGTTTTCACGGCATTCCAGCTCTAGTGACAAGTATTTCTCTTGTAGGCATATAAATTATGCCCAAAAACATCAAAATTCCTGTCTTCCACCAAATGAATTCTGTTTCCTGTTTCGCTTTTCACGTTCTGTGTATTTGGATGGTGCATTGATTCATTTTGGATGCACTTTGATGAGATTAATTGAACTATAAAGCAGGCGAAATCGTCTAAAGAAAGCATTTCACTACTCGTGTCTCTACGTGGCGATTTTCCCCTTTCAGTTGTATCACAACTTGCAAAACAGCATTTCACCTATATCTATTGCATACAACGTAATTGCGGATTATAATAATTCGTAATCATTTCGCCAATTTAACCCAGAGTATCTAAACCAAGTTACAGAGAAGTCTCCGATAGTAAACAGTTTTCTATACCTGAGTTTGGCATTATGTACGCTAATAAAATTAATTAACAATGTCAGTAAAACTTTTTCCTGTTAGCATATATAGAACATTTCTTTTTGCCCTCCCTAGAACGGGTAGGCCAACAGTTTCTCTTTTAGCTCATAGCACCTATATGAGCGTCCAAATTTAATAGGTGCTGCTGCTGCACACCGTATTGATCTGCAGTAGCAAATCGAGAATATCATCCAGGTGCTATATTTTGGGGTATGCCCCCAGGAACAGTGCTGTTTTCATCCAAACGAGGATCATTCCTAAAGCGGAAATAAAACGTTAGTAATGGGAGCATCTCCCTTCGTTATCAATTTCAAAGCAACGCACATGTTATAACAGCAGTGTATGCGCTATTATTCTGCTCAGATGAATGAAATGCCCGTTAGTAATCTAATACAAAGGATTTGTATACGGTTGTTTAAAACAAACATAAAAGTTGTGAAAACCCATGTTAATTTGTAAAGGAGAGGGAGTGAAAGAAAAATGCAATATATGTGTTTGTTCGCAACAGAATGGTTTGCTCTAAATACAGAGCAGGTCACTGATTAAAAATTCACATATTTGCACCAATGTTTCACAATAATGAACAAACTTACTTCTAGGATAAACTCAGAAGCTGAAAAAAAATCTGTAGAGCTTTCCAAATGACTAACCAATAGATATAATCTTCTTAGTATTTGCTTGCAGTAAAAAAATCCAGAATTAGGATATTTTATTGAATTCAAGCCTTAAAAGCTTTTAACTTTGATGTTTCTAAAGTCACTCCATTAGTGACCACCTAATGTTATGCTGTACGAATTTTTCTATACAGCACTAAACTGACAAATCAGAGATCAATCTCTTGAGAAACAGCTTGCTATGAGCTGAGGTCGGAATTAATTCCATATCTTAAAATCGTTCATATAATATCTTTATAAAAATTTTTATCGAGCGAGTTAGCTCATTGCTAACGCTGATGCTCGATTCGAGAATAGGAGCAAGCAGAAAAATCCTAATTTCTACTAACTTGGGGTTTTTTAGTGCATTTCCCTAATCGCGCAGATAAAAATCGTGCTTTCCAAGACACCCAACGCTTTAGTGATAAGATGCAATTAAACAGGTGAACGGTACAGAAGCAAACACTAAATGTCAATAGAAACATATCCGATGACCGTATTGCGTCCCCAGGTACAAATTAACCGCTAGGTTGCGTCCTTTGGGTTATGTTAGTTCCGTCCCACAATGCTTTAAAAATAAAGAATGTCCATAATATCACTGAATTGTAAGCAAGCCTTTTCTATCCCATTTTCAGTCTTGGGGCTGACATTAATATAGATTACGTTGGTGGTATGGTTAAAAATGATTGTACTAAAAGTTAAAAGTAATTAAAACGAATTAAAGATGTGGTTATTGTCTTTTGATTAAACTCACTCATATTGGCTTATAAGCAATACCATTTTAAAACTGTAGTCGGATATTTTTGTTGAAAAACTAACATTTGTTTTTCTAGAAAGTTTTTTCTTGTTATTAGTTCTTTTCCGTTAACTTCTGAAGACTATATACATTTCCGATTGGATATCCTTAAGTATCTCGACGAAATTATAAATGTTAGGGTGACTTGCAGTAAGACTTCAGTTTTCTGTGAAATAATTCGCAACCATTCATGGTCCCAATTGTAAATTCTGATGGAAACTTGCCATCAGTATATATGTCTCGAAACGGAGCAAGGAAAGGTCCATTGCTGATTCGTTGGTATGATGTAACACAGCCTTACCTAATGTGGCTTCAAAAAAGATCACGTTCACTTGTCTCGTTTATATTAGTTACTCCCCTTGACGGACGCAACTTATGGAGCTTTCTAAACGATCCTTTTAAATAGATAATACTCAACAAAATACTCTATGGGACGCAACTTACCATTCATTTATCGGTTTTCAAAGTAATGAAATAACTACCCAAATCGGATTAGCTTTACACAATCTTAAAATTCTACTGTGTTGTACAGTAAAAATCCAATTTTGCAATTTGTAAGAGCTTTACGTTTCGTTGTTATGCATAGGACAAATTTAAAGAATATAAAGAGGATCATTAATTAACAATTTTGCATAGAACCCATTGCATTATCTCAATGTATCGTAAAATCCATCGAAGCCACTATAGGAACTACTCAAATAACCTCTTCTATTCACCCCAACAAAAGTATGAAAAGCAATGCTGTCGGCTGTTTAACTAATTCGAAGAACTATTTAGTTTTTGACGATGTTACTCCTGTTGTGATCCCTGTTACTACGAGGACGATCCCAAAAATAATGCACGCGTAGCCGCTCTCTTCTCACCGGAGATGCGTGCTTATTTATTGCGTTATTACCGTGAGTTTTTCTGAAAAGCTCTGTGAACATGTACCACCTTTGCTTACAAGTTCGTTTGTTTGCCAAGTATTGAAATGGACGAAGAAAATCAAATACGTCTTGCTGGTGTCTCAGGTCAAATATCTTTCATAAAAGCTGAAACGTTCGCCGGATGAACAAATTTATGAGCCACTTCGAGAAATGCGTATGACTATGTATCGGTTTCAGATCACCTATATTTTCGTAAAAGCAATCAACGCCACAGAAGGCTGAGACTATTTATGGTGTAAGAGCGTATTTATTTTGATGCTTTAGTCATATTACTACCCAAAATGTTTACGAAAGAAACTGCTCGCAAGAATTTGCTAGAACCAATCCCGGCTAATGAAATCTAACCAGTACTACTATTTTACATCGTTACGTAAGATTGTAAATCGGGGAGCCGATGGGGCATTATTGACCAATTACAAGCAAATACTCTCTCATCCGCCTACAATCCTGATATAAGCGGCTGATTATGACCTTTCCTACAAAATGAAGAATCTATTTTGGAGTCTGTATTTTACAACTTTAAAGGAGCAGATGTGAGAGGAAGCACCCACGAATTGAGTCTACAAAGAAGACTAAACAGTATCCAGCTGTCATAATATTGAAAGAGTAATTAAACTAGTAGTTGCTTCTTTTAATGATTTCTGCAAGTAGATTCAAAAAATAGGATTATATTACTTAAGCAACTTCCAATCTCTGAATGTCTCCATCTCAGAAATGGATCCAGTCATCATTTAGTATAGAATTAGGTAAGCCCCGAAGATCATAAGTCATTTATGGGGAGCGTTAGAGACGAACACGAAGTATTTAAGCAACTCCTTGAGTTATTTCTGGGATCATTCTCGCAGATGTACTTTTGAATCAAGTGTCATATGTTTCGATTATGAGTTTAAAAAAATAAGCTAATGTTTTTGGCATACGATTAAATGAACACCTGGGCCATTACCTTCGTTTCCAATTCACCTCATATGAAAACTTCTACAAAAGAGACACCACATTCCTGTCCCCAAAATTACATAAAATGATTTATGCTATATTTGATACCCATGAAGAACAATTGCTTTGCTTAGGTGTTTTCCTGGACGCAGAAGAGGCTTTTGACAAAGTTTGGCGTGATGGCTTACCGTAAAAAGTTAAAAATCATACTTCATATGCATATTACAGAATAGTTAACTCATACCTCTATAATCGCACCTGTTCTGTAAAATGTGAATATCAGTCACAGCCATGTGCAATTAAACTAGTATACCACAGGGAAGAGTTCTTGGACCACTTCTGTGCAACATAACATCTAGTTTTCCAATATATGAAAACTTGACTATTGCGCATTATGCTGATGGTATTGCAATTTTGAGCAAAGACACCTGTGGAATCAACCAAACAACTTAATGTACTCTTAAAAGAAAATGACCTATGGTGCATACGATGGAGAATCACTATAAATCCTTTAAAGTCAAAATTATTCAAGATCACCTAAATTAGGAACATTAATGAGCATCCTGTAAAACTAAAAGATGGAGTAATATCCACATCACACACTGTTAGATATCTCGCCAGATGCACATGGAATTACTACATCACCAATTTAGTTCAGAATATCAGGTATCGTATTCGTCTTCTGAAGCCCGTCATATCAATTAAATGGCTACTTGCTTTGCAGCACAAAATATTATTATACAATTCACTCAACCGTCCTATGTGGCTGTGCAATTTGGTATTCCACTTCATCTTCACATATCCGAAGAATACAAACTCTATAGAACAGTTTTTTCCGAATTATAACTGTTGTAACTTGGTATATTCGCAATATCACTCTTCATAGTTATCTAGTGATTCTGGAGGTTCCTACAATCCTCCTATATCTACAAGAGAGTGTAAAACTACTTTCTATAACATATTAACCCTTTATTACTACAGATACCGCAAATCCCACACCTAATTATGCTAACAGAGGGCAGAAAAGTAAAAGATCAATAGATCTAATGGCATAATATTAAACATTCACTGGGATTACCCATGGGTAACAACCCAAACACATATTTCACGTTAATTTGTTTTACATTAAATGTGCACAACCATACTGTACAAACTACTGTACAGTATACAGTCAAGTGAAAGAGAGAGATTGAATCTCATGGGCTAAATGTGCTGGAGCACTGTCTTGCTTCAACTACCTTCTTTGCTAGACATTGTATTCAATTCTAGACTTTATAATTACAGACAAATCAACCAGCTGTGATAAATGTGCCCACTCAATTGATACGGTAAACAGTTTCCTTTACCCTAGCTATCTCTAATTGGTGGCTGCACTCGGAAACATCTGCGGTGAAATGAATAAATTTCTCGTTAAAAATAATAACTTTGCCTTCATACTAGTGCACCCAAAGAACCTGATCAATGCGTGTTTACCCAAACGTCTGGAAACGAAATAATTTTGTCGATGCGGCCACTAGTCTGTAGATTAAGCATTACAATGTAGCTAAAGGGGAGACTTTTAGCTCTCATGTTTAAACTTGACTCATCATAACGAGAGCATGCGTTCGATTATCACTTGACTCCATTATTTTGCGCGATTAGGACAATTTGCTGACATGCCGGTATTCATAGAACAGAAAAGTGCACAGGGACAGTAAAGAACTATATGCTGAAGCATCTTGGGGGGGGGGGGGGAATCTTTAAAAATCTTGATATAAAATGACGCTCCAAAGACGTCGTTTATTATTTTTTTCTTTAATCAAATTATTTACACCTTTCTATATTTGGCATTTTCATAGCAGTATGTCGTCTGTTATCCCTTTCAAATGCTAGGCAAGATACACTGGCGGAAGAGCTTTAGCCAGTCAGGAGAAGCGAATACAAGGTACACAATACACAATGTGTGCAGTTTGTATATACATACGCGCTTAGTACCAGTCGGCCACGATATGAGTGCTTGCGGTGGAAAGAGAAACTAAACAGTTACGGAGCAAGTGGGTGGGCCATCAGAAGGACAGTCAGGTAAAGAAAACATCCGCAGTTCCGAGTTGCATTTATCAAAGAAGCTGAGGCCTGCAAATAAAGTACTGTTTTCACTGTGCAACTCTACATTCCCCTATCGCCTTGCCCCTCACTTCCCTCTGATCCATAGACCTTGATGACGTTAGGGATATCAACAAAAACAGTGGTGCCCTCCTCCAAGCGCACTCATATCGTGGCCGACTAAAAGATATGGCTCTTTACATCGATCATTCACTAGAAATTTTGTTTGCTGATTAATGATCACACAAAATCATGATCTGTATTTACAAGCAGCAAAATTTTGGAATATGGTCTTCTAAATGTAAGTTGTTCATAATGATCCTCTATATAATAGCCGAAGCTTTTAACAATAAGTTATAGAGCCACTCTATATGTATTTTTGCAACACTATGTTTACCTTTTATTCTTAAATATTAAAGACATAGATAATCGCTTAAATAATTCAAGTGCAATCAGGGCTGTCTGTTTACCTAAATCACACCAAATCATAGGATGGAAATTACTGGATCAACCACTTGCAACCTGCTGCTAAAAAATTCTACTTTTCTTTGAAGCTACTTCAGCTATTCTATGCCAACTTGAACAATGTACATTCCACGCATTAGCTTTGCTGAAAGCCGTTGAAAACCGTTCTCTGTAGATTCACAAGTAATGTGACCGAAAACATTTGCTTCGTTTATGGACAAATGCAAAAAGAAATGTTCTAAAGGTATGCACAGTTTGCTTGAAATTAAATGCAAGGGAATATCGACACATTATGAAAAGCTGAATGTATATTGTTAGTAAATCTCGGAAAGTAAAAGCACTTGTTCCATCAACCAGAGCTGACAGGTTAGTTAGTGAACGAATAACAGGATTATAGGTATAAATGAAAAATTTGCTTGCACTTAATTTAAAAGACAGTAATAACTATGAAAACAGCAGTAATTTAAAAATATATATACTAATATCTCACTTTATGCTTCGGAATATAGTGTTTTATTACGTGAATCCTAACTTTGCTGTCCAAAACTAACCGTTTGTGTATATCTCGAAGAATTAGCTAAGATGAGCTTATAATCACGGTAAGAGCTAGCATAAGATAGAAACATTCATTGTTATGGACGCAAAGAATAATGCTCATGGCTGACATGCTGTTGAACAGAAAAATTGTTTAGAATTTCTTATGAGTATTGCAGGTACAGTATTGACATTTAATCGCAATAAAACGTTGAAAATAATGGTTAAGAAGTTCATTTTCAATCATTTTTATACTTATAAGTGTTAGTAGTTATTCTGGTATATCTAAGCCAAGATGTGGACAATAAAAAGTTTATTTAAGTGAAACATAACAAGGAAGGGGATCTCAGTATATCTAAGGGCTTGGTTATTATTGCCATCAGGTCTCGCAGTAAATTGAAGTCACACTTGACGTCAACACCTCGTGATGTTCCGGAGATAAACTAGTGATTTCCTTCTGGACCTCATTTGAAAACGGGTCGCAATAAAATTCTGTTTTGATGTACATCTTAACGGAGTTAAAACTAAATGCTACCCCAACACATTGGAAATATGACGCTTTCCTGCCCCATATTTCACCAGGATGCAGTTTATGGGAGCATAAACCTTGCTCGTTCCGTCCTTGGCAAACCACTAACCTTTCCATCATTAACGGAGCTGACAAAGTTAGGAAATTGATTCAGCACCACTTCTACAGCGACAGTTTTATGGCTGTCTTTATTTACTTCAAGCATTCAGCGAGGTCCACGAAAAAGGAATAGATGCAATTCCTACTCCATACGAGAGAATATAATATCAAGCTTAAATCGCAAGAATAATCCACCCATTCTGTTTCCAAGCTCTTAGTGCATAATATACATTAAATAAAAACCAGTCAGCAGCTGGTTCTTCACACTCCAAACCCTGGTTTGCTTCGCAGTTGAGTACAAAGTTATAATTAATTTCATCGCACAAAACAACATTGGACTTAAGCAAAAAGTGTTTTGAAATTTCAAACGTTTATTTTCAAGTGCGAAACAATGTGTAGTTTAATATCTAAACATGTTTATTATTAGATAATTTCTTTGTGTTCCTTTATTTTTGTGGCAAACATATTCTTCCAGGAGAGTATAATACAAGTATTTAAGAACATGACAGAGCCACACTGTCTCCCCTAGGTTGGGAGGAGCTTTTATAAGTGAAATACAGGGTGATCAAAAGATCTCTGTGTATCATATGAGAAATAAGAGATTATTTCCTGTACAATTGCAAAAGCGGTCCAGTGCGTATTAAAGATGCATTAGGGTGTAAAATTTTGGTGGATGGAGAGAGACAATCCTCTACAACGACACACCCTACGCATATATCAGTGATGTGAGTTCTTAGGGACAGAAATGTATCCAAAGATGTTCAATCTCCAAAACCTCTATGTATCTCACTATCCGATCTCACTTTTCTTATTGAATATCATGAAAATCGCTAGTGAACTCGAGACTATACCCATTAATATTATGATTTTCACATAAATCACCGTACTCGGTGATACTATAAATATTGATCGTGTTTAAGGTGATACTATTATTGAGAAACAATGTCCAATGAGTTAACTAAACTCTGGAATAATGAAATATCACGAATATAAGGGCAATGAAGTACCTCACACTGGCTTCAGATAATCAACCTAATACTGCTGTAATGAAGTCTAATATATTCCCAAGAGCTTCATTATGTTTATTTATCTAATGAGGATAATTATCAACCTTACTTTTCAAATGCAACTGTAACGTATTATAGTAACTTGTGAAACTCGAACTTTGTTGTGGTTATTTCAGAAGTACAGTAGACTCACGTTTACCCGAGATAATTGTAACCTAGACTAACTCGGATACGGAAAAACTCAGATAATACGCAGCCAACTGTGCTAATAAGTTGTATATGAGGAAAAGACGCTTAAAACTCTGTAGTTGTTTATTATACATAATTCCCTAAAATGTAATTGAATACTCTATGCAGATTAAATAAAAGATAAACAATATCAAAAGATTACTTTTGAAAAAATCTTTAATAGCTTTTTAAGCCAACCCCTTTGCCTTTCTTGAATGCAGCAGAGTAAAGCCAATGCTGAACAGACAGTAGATCAAGCGGTGTAGACCCTTCTTGCTGTTCAATGTAACCTACAGCAACTTCGATCACCTTCAGTCCCACTGAATCTGAAATTTTCGTGGTAATTTCTAGACGTCCTGCTCCTCTTCAGGATTGATGACTATATCAACAATAGTCAGTCGGCTCCATTTTTCGATCTTGTGACAGCATTCCAGGATGTCTTCATTTTCGATTGGTATTTCCACTGGCACCGTTCAATTTCCTTGACACACGTCGCCTAGCACCGCACGGTTAACCCGTTAACCTCGTTAATGGGGCATGGTTAATGGGGAGTCTGCTGTAGCAGTAAATTGTTCGAACCCATTTTCTTTAAACACCATTTAGATATAGTTTTACATTTTTTCTGTAAATGCGTTGTCATCCTGCTGGAACTGGATTCGACAAATAAATCCCAAACGCTACAACGTGAAGTCTTTCGTGAGTCCATGAACTCGTGACGTTTCCACTTTTCTAGTGTTTAATTGAACTTATTGGTCACTGTAATAAAGAATTATTATCGCCTACAGCAAGAAAAAGTATATAGTAAAGAGTTTAAAGAAAATACTGCAACTATTGTTGCATACAGTAAATGTGAAGCAAGCTATGTATAAACTATTCGCACGGGACACGTTTTCAACGTGCATTGTACTTGCAGATATGATAATATCTCATTCCTCATGAGATGCACAAAGACTTGTTGATCATCGTGTAACATAAAGAGCACGTGATGCCTGTGTGCTTGCTACTCTATGTATACATTTCGGTTCAATGCGAGGAAAGTTGTGTGGGAGCAGCAGCTAGCAGCTTGTGTGCATTGCTTTGAGTTGGTGTGCCTCTGCGGTAGCTTTCACTGGACACTCTTCCCAGGCTCTCTTTTCAGTGTTCTTGCAGCAATGCTGTAGATAAGATGTTCACTCACGTTCATTTTCAAATGTAGTGTAACACGAGTTGCTTTCATTATTATTTAAAAGCAATTATAGCACGTACTCTCTACCTATGTAGCCTCGGAAGAATTCCAGGTTTCTTTCCTCGATTCTACCCTGGAGTAAGTAAACACAATTGAATGTTACAATAGACTCTTTAATCACTTTGTAAATATGATGGCACATGCAACTAGATGTCACTAGAATATATGAATCCATAATAACTAAAGTGTAAGGCTCTATAAGGATGCTGTGAATTAATTTGAACATAGGGACCTTAACAGAGAGTCCATATTATCTGTACGGTGCCATATAAGTTACTTTCTGAGGAGAGAAGGAAAAGGTTAAAACTGCAGGTCCATGATGGAGTGTTTGTTTTTCCACTATAGATGGCACCACTGCATCAAGCGGGGAAAGCCGGAGACTACAGTAGCTGTAATTCAGTTTGTCCGGAAGGAAGGCGTAAGGTGTGCCTACGCATGGGGGTTTCTGAGCGTTGTCCCTTGTGTATCTGTTTTGTTAGTCTGAAGAACAGCCCTGCCTGGTCACCTCGCCAGGCTGCCACAATTCTCCACTGATAAAATTCGTGTCACTTTAGTTACGTTTAAAAAACCATTAAACTACAATTCAAAACTCTGTTCCTTTATCTAAAAGCTGCACTTGACATTCTTTGTCAGCTTTCTTAGCTTGCTGTTCTGTAAATGCTCAATTTCTTATATACCCTTTGCCAAAATAATGTGTTTAACGTATATCATAAAAAGCACAAAAATTATCACCACTTCTAGTTAGTCTTTCAAGTTCTAAAGTACGTATATGTATCTTGATTCTTGCTCTCGAAAGGGGAGAGAGATTTTCGTTAAGAAGCATACGGATAGTGCAGCTTGAAGATCTTTTTGCTTGCACAGTTTCAAGAAGTTCTCTGGCAGCCTGGCGAGCCGCTGTAAAGGTCACGCAAGGCTGACTTTTCCTCTTGTTTACCTTCTGGTCGGCATTAGAATTTTTAGGATGTAGAGGATGTCTGTCCGGCAGAAGTTACCAAGTCAATTTCACTTTTCCTCCTAGATACAACTGCGTGTTGTCTGTTAATGAAACCACTTTAATCCTTTATAAACTTATGGGTCCTTCCGAAATTTTAAAATTGCCTAAACGTAGTTGGCATGTTGTTCTTTCTGTTACACAAGAGAACAAGAACGAAATTGGGAATTTGCCAACATATTTAAAATATTGATAAAATGTATCTAGTTGTGAAAAACCCCTTCTGCTACTGGTGAGTTGATCTAAGGAAATGATCCACCCAAACCAAGTACGAGATTTTAACAGTGAAACGCTGCCGGGCAGGTTACCCTCGCTGCCGTTGCACCATCATTAGCTAGAATTTAGAACCTTACATATGAATGATGAAGGGCATTTTGTGGTGACGATCAAATTGACGTATCAGCCCCGTCCCTGCTCCCTATCATGGCAAATATTGGCATGGCCCATAAAATATTGTCTGTCTGACGTTTGGTGCAGTCGGTGTTATTTGTCTGTATCTTCCCTTTTAGAGTAGATTGATTGTCGTTTGGTGAGACAGATTCAAGTGAGCATTCGATGTTGGTGGATGTTAGAACCAATAGAAACGTGGCGTCTGTTGTACACCTTTTTCTCAGCAGCATTTTGTCAGTTGGATAGAATTCGTTAGAAACATACACACTGAAATGATACCTTCAAATATTTACATTTATGTTTCAAAAACTTTAGATCTATTAGTACGCTCCCAGTGAGAAACGCCATAATCTGCCCAAAAATGTAATTGCTATCTTCTATGGTTGTACAGGATATTGTACCACTTTGCAACTTGTTTAATCAAACCATTCTTAATGAAAATATATGTGGAAGTTAGGAGTCTAATATACCTTCCAAAGAAAATTAAAAACTAATAATAGTGAGAACGGGATGTATACAAAACTCGCGTTAAGATAAAATAAAATTTTATGTTTAATTTTCTAAAAAAACAACCATTGAAAATCAGTTACAATTCAGGACTTTATTTTGTTATACAATCTTAGATTTAAGGAACGAAAGGCATTACAGCTGCAGTATGATGATACAATGTCCTCAGTTTAAAAGTCTTGAAGCACTCGCTAAGCTTCGCCGGCCAGTTCCTGCGTTGCTGCCGTTATCTTCAACCGTTAAATTGCGGCACTCAAATGCTTCACTATTTGCCTCTTTGAAGAACACAAAAGATATATAAATCTAATCCTTCAATTGAGAAGCTCAGTCGAAATCAGTTCCATTAATCCTGTGAAACCATCTAATCTAGCTTTTTATACGAAGATATAGTTTATGCGCCCTGGAAAATCTGCGATAGTTACAGCATCTTCTGTAGGCAGAATGAACAGAACATTCTCTTACTTAATATTTAACATCTAAGTGCAGTGTTTGAGAGAAACAACAACGCTGTAACTGGCTGCCAACCAGCCGAGCTAGCGCTTGAAAATATTTAGAATGGGGATACCGTGTATTTATACTTAGATTTCTTTAATGAATAGTCGATGCTTTATGCAAATAACCAAACTTTTATTATCTCCGTATCGCACTGCATGGCTTTGCCATTCCGCTTAGTTTTATGTGAAAGCATAGTAAGCCTACAGTAAAATAAAAGATGTAAAGAAAGCAATGACAAGTTTCAAAGAAACTATAATTCTTTTTCAAAAGTGGAATACTATAATGAGACGCAATAGTTTATGCATATATATGTCACATTTTCCTTTACTTTTCACTTTATATGTAGACATAGCTTTTGCATTATCTATTTTAGATGCATTATAATTTATTCTCATATTTATATATATATATTTATATGTTTATAAAAATTTCTAGAATTTTGGAAAAACGTTATTGTTTCATTTCAGTGTGTATGTGGTCTGATACTGCACATCTCTGGGTTCTGTCTGCAAGTCAACATACTTGTCTGGATCACCAATTAGTGCTGTATGTGCGAGGACTTTTCTCCTCTTTTGTACCGATTTTTTATTCCAGATTCACTGATATTTCTTATTATTCTTAATATTATTATTCTCAAATTTTATGCTGCCAATGAATTTTTATAAGCTAACTTACTTAAATGTACAGGAGGTGGCAGATATGCTGGCATATATTTGGAGGATATTTTCTCCAAATCATTGTATAACATCGATTCGTGAGAAAGTTGTAGAGACAAAATATATAGACTAATAAAAATATCGAAAGAAAGTGAGAGGTTTTGTACCATCTCCTTGGGAAGAAAAACATCGTTTCCTCATTGGCACCTCGTTGAGATTTTTGGTGTCATGTTGAGCTAGAATTAAACTTTGACTATGGGCTTTTGCTTTCCAGCTATGGATGTCAAAGTTCTGTAAATTTATTTTTTAATTTGTGCAGTGCTTTTTATTTAAATCCCATAAAGGGCAACGCATATTTAAGGGAAGAGGATACACAATAATTTACTAAAAAGTTTGTAATTTGCAATTTTTTATTTACTGCATAAAATGCATATAACTATGATCTAGTTTCCGTCTAGGAATATCTATTTTGATATTTTAAATTCTCGAGCTATCACTTCGACCCAATCAAACATTTTCTGCTGTGTATACACGGTGTCCAAGAATGAGTGGAGATTTTTAGTGTGAAGGTAGGGTACATCCA
The DNA here is from genome assembly GCA_030765065.1 of Deroplatys truncata. Classification (NCBI taxonomy): domain Eukaryota; kingdom Metazoa; phylum Arthropoda; class Insecta; order Mantodea; family Mantidae; genus Deroplatys; species Deroplatys truncata. The sequence goes on along the minus strand of CM060979.1, from coordinate 58,173,016 downwards.
TAAGAATATTTTAATACAATGAACTTTGGATCCAAAAATGCATTGTTTTGGGTGTAAACACAATATTACATAGTATAAGCCACTTGAACCGTAGTACCTTGTTTATATGATAACTGTCCTACTTATTTTATTGCTTTACATACTGACTTACCTCTCATCCACTTTCCGTTAACAAGACTCGTAGTAAACAACTGAAGGGGGGAGGGAATGCCCCTCCTACTTTTGCCTTTACAATCTCTTCATTTAGTTCATTTCCAACCGGCTTGTAAGATACAATTAGGTATAGCGTCATTCTTAAAACATGGATCACTTTACATAGACAAAACTCATTGACATGCATATTTTGTACGGTGTTGCTGGACAACAGCTGGATCTTTAAGGATTTTTGAGACGTGCAAAGCTGTGTAACCAGGTCATTGGCCGACATTTGCAACAAGTGTTTTAAAACAACATGAACAGTAGCATTTAAACAAGAAGCGACTTGTGACACTTCACTTATAGCAGGAAAGTGGGAGAACAGCGTTCACGGGTTGTATTAGAAAGCTATTAAGCAGTATGAAAGCGTGTGCTACGTTGTAGGATAATATGGCAACACGCTACCCCTCAAAGTTCAGCTTGTAGAGGAGGTTGGCAGAACCTTACTGACTAGAGCTATAACGAAGGGAAGGTTGCCACGGAAACATGCCCCTCTAGTTACTGTCACAAATACCTTTTTTTTTTTCTTTTTTTTTTTTTTTTTTTTTGAAGTTTAACATAATTTAATCTGGTAGGTCTTGTCAGACGATGAATGAAATGGGTGAAGTGACGTTCGAATGATCCTGGAATCCACAAGATTCTTCTCAGAATAAGAAAAAAAACCGGAAAACCCTTTTCCGAGACTCACCATAACCGAGATTCGAACTCGGGACCTCTTGAATGCAGACACGCTATCCCCACATCACAGAGACAAGCAAATCCCTTCTTGTTTAAAATAAACTTTAATAGTTGCGTTCTTTCTTGCCATTACCATAATAAACGACAATTTGTTTTCAATAATTTGCAATAAATTTCACTGTTCACACTCGTAACGATAATAAATTTCCGTCCCAAGTATCATTGTATTCAAATACTCGTATGGACGTTCCTTACCATCACACGAAAAAAACTGCACTCACTTATTGGACACTCTGTATATATACGATTATTATCTTCGTATGCTGTACATTAAATGTTTACACCTCTCCCAGAATTATATAAGTTTACTCTAGGAAAAAGTTTGAAACAAAATACATTTTAGGAATTTGTTCTCTTTTTCCCCTTTCTTTCTTTCCCAAATATAAGGAGTTTTAAATTCTCTTATGATGTTAATGTCTTAAATATATCCAAAATTTTAAATACTTTTTTCGGAAAACAGGTGCTTTCCTATAATTGACTGAGTATTTTCGAAATTTAAACATGGGAGAAACCTTTCCTGGTGAGCCTTTACACCCAAAATTTGTGAAAATGATTAAGACAATTTTTTATTATTCCTCTTCCTTAAATTCATAATATTATATCGCATAACATGCTGGTTATTATGGGAAAGTAATTTTTCTGTATTTGTATGTCATCAAAATTTCTGAAATATCTGAAGACTGTTTGCTAAATGTAAGCAGTTCTTTGTAAAGAAGCGCATATTCATTAAACTCCTCTCCAGAGTTGGGACGATGTTTTTTCTGAAATAGCTGATTTGGCTTGTAAAACGCTAAGTTTGTCCCTATTTCCATAGAAATAAACTACATAAAGTGATTGGGATTAAGCAGTATAGATTAACTATTCATTGCAAAGCTGCTCTCTGTATAACAAAGAGCTTAAGGGTTCGTTTTTTGGATTCTGGTCAGAGAGTAGCACCCCAATCACATAATCTCAGTCGCCATTCTCCTGTACATCTGTATAGCAATTCTTTACACACAGTATTTCACGTGCATGGTTTAGAATTTGACGCATAAATCTCGAGCATTATTTTTGCTCTCTGGTAACACTGGAATGTTAAAATTAATAAATAGACATATATTTTTCTTTTCATAAATTTTATAGATCTAGTTACGCTGCAGCATTAATTTCATAAATAATTATTATTATAAACAGCTTTATGGTGATTTGGCTAAGGAATGCGAGCGACAGAATTTATTAATAATATCACTATATTTATTGTTGTTTTTTTTGGATGCCAGATAAAAGACTTTTTGTTGAATCGCTTGCTGCTCATTTGTCCGTCTGTCGCTCCCTGAAAGCATGATTTTGACACCATTGTTGTTTATGTTTTTTGTAATTTATGTATTTGAAATGCATCCGCCATTTTGTTCACAGTCCATGAAATTAAGGTAAAAGACGAGCATCAAATTCTAAAACACACTGAAAACATCACATGTGATGTTTTAGTCCATACAGTAGCATTAGAGTAGTGATATTTGATTAGCAAAAATCTGATAGTATCTGTTACAACAAAACATCTAAAATTACAGCTAATTATGAACGTTATACATTAATTGTTCCTTTGGTCTGGATTTTTCACAAGTGTGCAGGTAGACACATATATACACATGCATACCCATGTAATGTATGGACAGTGAAGATGATTATATAAACAGAGACAATTAAAACCCTAATATAATTCTTCATATTAATACATGTAATATTCTTAGGTTGCCAGAATACTCACCAGTTTATAAGCTTTTGTGACAGAATTTTTATTTTGAACATTTTTAGTTTTATTAACAGACTTCACTTTTGAACATAGGTATGAACAGAAATGATGAGATGTGAGTAAAGGTGCTGTCATAAATTTGAAGGGAAAAAAGATAGGCTGGTATGCAAATATACAAAATTTATGATTCCCCTCTAGGGTGTTCAAGTATGTTTGGGGTCTAAATTATAATAATTACAGGCCTAGATCGAGTTTCACTACACAAGCTACGAAGAAAACAATGGCGTACTAACCACGACTGCCATTTAGAAATAGGACGGAGATGCAATTTTACTTCTAAATTTCGCTGGCGCGAAGAAAACCCCTAAACTAAACATTGCCTAAAGTAGACTACTTATTACCATAAAAAATCTGTTACACTCACATGACTTTCTCTACTCTTGTACAAACTGTTTATACAAACGCTTATTCTCCATCTACTTCATGTTAATCGAGACTCTATCTTATTGCTAATTTACTTGTAGATGTAAGGGGAATATATATTTACAAGGGCAATTTGGAAATACAGTAGCCTTTAAGCACATACGTATCTCTTAATAGCTGGTTGCTAGGTGCAGCACCATTCCCTTTCCCACGGATTAATACTCTTTGCATATCCAAGACAAAAAAATTAATAACGAATTCCCATTTGAGAAAATAAGTATTGAAAAATTTAAAGGAATAACAAGTAATATCTCGAAAATGGTTCACTCAACAAAAAAATTTATATGACATAAATTGTGTATTTTAACGCGATCTACAGTTTTTGTGTAGTAACATTTTGTCTATCTCTTATGGTTTACCAGTTATGCAAAAGTCGTTCAGAATGAAGAATACTTTTGGAGACATTCCCAGAAAATTCAAGATATACATTTTATTTGTCATAAAAATATCTTAAACATATGATATTTTAATCAAAATTGTTAGAGCCATTTTTGAGAAAATTAAAATTTTCGAAAAATCTTCCATGTAAAGGGTAATCTGGGGTGGGGGGATTTTCTTGAAAACCTTCGTGTCGCATCCTTGGAAGATACTGAACCTAAATACCAAGTTTGGTATTTATCCGACTGTTCGTTTCTGAGTTATGCTGTTCACAGACAGACACACAGACACACACACGGATATGTTTCCAAAAATGCTTTTTTTGAATTTAGGGGATCTCAAAACATGTATTTCCGGTGAAATCTCGGTATCGAATTTTTGGGTGGAATACAACACTTCCCCTACTTACTATACGTAGTAGAGAAAGTAAAAATTAAGGAAATAAAATGAACGTGAATATAAAATTTAAACAAGAACTGAAAAATCTAAAAACGGGAGAAATGTCATAAGAAGCAGACAACAAATGTATGCACAAGGGCTTGCTACGTTTACTAGAGAGGCATTTATCTAAAAACCTCCATTGCAAACACGTACTCCGACTTAATAAATAATACCATGTCGCCATACACAGTCTGCAGTAGTTCTGGAGTGATAGTGGTCATCCACAAGTGACCCGAGTTCTTGGGGCGTCCAGACGCAAAGCCACAATGGTTCATTGCAATTCAATTGGACGTGGCTACCAAACATTTTTTCTCTGGGGTTATCTGAAGGATCGAGAATTTGGGAGACGCGTTACTTAATAAACAAGTTTCTAAACGCCTAAATAGGTCTGTTTAGTGACAAAATATAAATTAAAAGACAGAAAAGCAATTTAAACACAACAACACGCCTTCTGATGAGTCCACCGATCCTACTTGCGCCAAAGAAAGAGTTGCTGACTAAGAGTGACCACAGGAGGAACCTAAATTTATTTTAACATCCATATAAGTAAAGTTAGCAGCATATTTTCTCGTCCTTGAGAATAGTCCGCGGCCGCTTATATGAATAAACATTTGATGTTTTACACTCACATGACTTTCTACTCTTGTACAAACTATTTTTACAAACGCTTATTCTCCATCTACTTCATGTTAATCGAGATAAACATTTACAGACTCTATCTTATTGCTAATTTTCTTGTAGATGTAAGGGGAAAATATATTTACAAGGTCAATATAGAAAAACAGTAGCCTTTAAGCACATACATATCTCTTAATAGCTGGTTGCTAGGTGCAGCACCATTCCCTTTGCCACAGATTAATACTCTTTGCATATCCAAGACAAAAAAAATGAATAACGAATTCCCATTTTAGAAAATAAATATTGAAAAATTTAAGGGAATAACAAGCAATATCTCGAAAATGGTTCACTCAAAAAAATGTATATGACATCAATTGTGTATTTTAACGCGATCTACATTTTTTGTGTAGTAAAACTTTGTCTATCTCTTATGGTTTACCAGTTATGCAAAAGTCGTTCACAATGAAGAATACTTTTGGAGACATTCCCAGGAAATTCAAGATATACATTTTATTTGTCATAAAAATATCTTAAACATATGATATTTTAATCAAAATCGTTAGAGCCATTTTGAGAAAATTAAACTTTTCGAAAAATCTTCCATGTAAAGAGTAATCTAGGGTGGGGGGATTTTCTTGAAACCCTTCGTGTCGCATCTCTGGAACTGAACCTAAATACCAAGTTTGGTGTTTATCCGATTGTTCGTTTCTGAGTTATGCTGTTCACAGACAGACACACACACACGCACAGACACAGACACACACGGACATGTTTCCAAAAATTCTTTTTTTGGATTCAGGGGGTCTCAAAACGTGTATTTCCAGTGAAATCTCGGTATCGAATTTTTTGGTGGAATACAATACTTCCCCTACTTACTGTACGTAGTACAGAAAGTTAAAATGGTAACACTAACAAGCAAAGAAAAAGAAAACAAAAATATTTTTAGTGAATGACACGAAGATGCTACACAAATATCTACGCAAGCAGCTATGAGGCATGTAATTTGGAGATTCCACACAATTAAAGAATAAAGTCTTTGAGGGAGGGTACAGATAGATGAAATACGTCAAAAAGATGTTGAACTTTATAACCAAATTCATTAAACTTTACCTGCGGATCACGAAAACCGGGCCAGGCTTTGTCTTGGAAACTCGCCCAATAAGTTTCCAACTAAGAAATCATTCACGATGAAAAGTAAGCGCAGCTGCAGCGTAAATATAAAACACTGCAGCTTTATTATTGAATGCACGTATTCACGTTATAATATGCAAGTACAAGGATTGTTTTCGACCTCCAAACGTTAAAGTGGCGTATTTTGAAACAACACACAATCGTGAAGCGGGATTTTACATCTCTTAGACTCTTCCTGTTCCTGACTTTTCTTCCAACCGGCCACACCTGAGGTTATTGCAGTTTGGAAGTTGTGTTGTTGAATTATGAACCAAATTGCCGTTAAATCAAATCAAAAATATCTCCGTTTTTGGGTCAGGGGGCCTCATAACATGTATTTCCGCCAAAATCGAAATCTCGACGTCGAATTTTTGGGTGAGAAACAACACTATCTCTTCTTACTGTTGAGTACATAGCAGAGAAAGTAAAACTATTAAGTTATTTGTATTTATTAGAGCTATTAGTTCACTACCGAACTAAAGCCTATGAGAGATGCAGTGCACTGTATATTCACACTTCACACTGTGGTCACTGCACGGCTATTTACTCGCCGGCCGCCGCAGCTCGGACTCCCGCCGAAATAGTTATAATATCCCCGCAACTTCCTCACTCTCATAGTTACAGTTACAATTGCAATGATAATAAACACATACCATATCATAAGAGATTTTGGAAATGTTGTCCTATATTCGCATATTTCTAGCATCTTTTCAGGAAATTTTTATTCACACTGGAGGGTTCAATGTCCGAAATTGAGTGAATTTTTCGCCTGATGACACTTTACTTTTAGCTCCTCCAACGTATGGGGTTTGTTGCATATACCTTTTTCTTCATGTCGTCATCAGTCGGGTAAATCGTGCACCACTGGGCGCTGTCTGCTTACAGCATTTTGTTTACCATACCCACAGGGAAAAGTTACCGTGAAAAGGGACTATTGCTTAGGAGCTACAAAATAGGAAATATTCACCAACACATAGATTAACAATTTATTTTAAAGTGATAAATCCATTCATAATGCTTAAATCAGCTTGCTTTAACATTCATTTAACAAATTACTATGCTCAAATAGAATGTGATATTTTCTTTCGCTTTGCACACTTAAAGTTAACACTTTTGTAACAAAGTGACGAATACAATAAAGTTACATGAAATGCAAATGTTAATACTTCTCCTGTATAAGAATTTAGAAAGGCGCCAGGAGATAAAGATTAAATTTCAAAGCTTACCGAATAAAGTTGTAAAAGATAATTTAGAATAGGCCAAAACAACTCTTGGTGAATTATGCCGAAATCCTCGCTGTCACAATGGCTAGTTGTTCTCACTCGGTCCCTGGCGAAAAAGCGACTGTTCGGGTCTGCTGCCCAGGAGTTGCTGGAACCGTCGGAGAGCGTGAGGGCGCTAGCGTCAGTGGCATGTCGTAAAACAGCCAATGATGAATGTCCATGTTGCATTACGTAGTGAGGTGATCTCTTACGTCACTCACGGCGATATGTTGTTCGAAGCTTTGGATGTTGCTATCTCTGGTTATGAATGACGTCATCACTCCGAAGCATTGTGACATGCTGGTTGCATGAGCCATGACCATGGGGGAGGCGAAAACGGCACAATTGTAATTGGATTTTGCGAAATGATAGAGCAATTGGCCCACACTTAATATTCTTCTCTGATGAAGCATGGCTCCATTTATATGCCTATATTTCGTCGCAAGATAACAAGATATTGGAGTACAGCAAAACCCGACTTTATACACGAAATTCCCTTGCTTGACATGGAAATTGCTGCGCAGTAAATGCATATAGAATAATAGGGCGTACATTTAAAAAAAATAATAAATGCAGAGATGTACGAAATGATCTACATCATTTTTTGAACAGGTGACCGACGTTGAATGTCAGTTTGGAATTTTCCACCAAGATTGGTTACCACGCTACAGGAAATTTGTGAAAATGGGATAATTAGTAAAGACTTGCGGCCCTTGTGATTCCCTGATTTAACTTATGTGATTTTTATCTATGGGAGAACTTGAAAAATACGGTGTATGCAACAGACCCCATACATTGAAAAACCAAAAGAAAACATGCGAGAAATTCACTCAATCTCGGAAACTGATCTCTTTAGTAAACTTTCCTGAAAAGCTGCCAGAAGTATCTGGATATAAAAGGGCAAAGGTTCCAGCATTTCTTATGATAAGGTACGTTCTTATTGTCATTTTAATTGTAACAATAAATATGAGAACATGGGCGGTTGCGGGGATATTATAACTGTTTCGGCGGGAGTCCGAGCTGTGGCGGCCGGCCACAGTGTGAAGGAAAAGCACTATATTTGAAACGGAAAGTACACGTTCTTCAATATGCAAAATGACACACCGAATCTCATCTTCGAGTTGGTTGTCACAGTTACTGGGCCTGTTTCTTGTGTAAAAAATAAAGCCTCTGAAAGGTTCAATCTTCTTTCATTTTAATTCTGAATTACTTGAGACTGAAGCAATATTAAGGGAAGGAATTATACAATAGGCCTAAGTGAATTAACACAGAGAGAAGCCAGTGCTAAATCGTTAAACATTAATCAAAACTTACATTCTTACAGAAAAAAATAATTCCTTATATCAGAAATTATAACTAATAGAGAAGCAACTAAGTTGTAATTTAACAAATACTATATTACAATCTACAAAACTGAAATACACTGCACATTTTATACCACAGTCACACATCCATGACGTTATTTACTAATCCTATAGTCCTAGCATATTGTTATACTAAGCAAATATCGCATAGAATAGCCCAATATATTCGTAGCTAAGCATGCTTCTTCCTATGGTATTGAAATAATATTGTAAGCATATTTGTCTTAGATGTAGAAGGAGCAAACTTATTCTTCTTTAACTGATTACCCTCCTCTTTGTAGGACTTACACCCAAGGACTTACAAGTCATTGCGTTGGGTCAGTAGCCTATGGAGGAGCAAGCAAACTCTAAATCATAGCATATCCAGGATGGGATTAGCCCAATGTCTGTTATTGCGGTGAAGAAGGAAATTAAATACAAATAGTGATGAAAGGGATTATATGAAAATTCGCGGATCAAATTATCCAACCCAGCATTCGCCTAGCGACTCAAGAATACCCGAAAAAAACCTTCGGTCAGATCGGTCGACCCCGGGGTTTGAACTCGGAACCTCCCGAATGCAGGCCACAGACGTTGCCGCCTGAGCCACCCTGCTTGGTAAGGAGAAAACTTAACGGGAGTATGATAATCACAAATGTTTCAAGAGTGTAAACAAGAGTAAAACTTTCTTCTCGTAAACGCCTAATCATTGCTATAAGTTTATCACAGTGGAAGGAAAGGTAAAAGCAGGAGCTACCGCAGTTAGCTCCGGAGGCTTGCCCCTCAGTTCCTCTCTCTCTCACTCTCTCTCCGTCTCTCCCTCTCCATCTCCCCCTCCCCCTCTCCCCCTCCCTCCCTATCTCTCGCTCTCCCTCTCTCCCTCCCTCTCTCACTCAGTCTCTCCTTCTCCCCCTTTCCCTCTCTTTCTCTCTCTCTGCCTTCATATTATGGTAGAGAGAAAACGATCTTTATTGCCACGCATGCAAGATCTCCACGTTAGATTGTGTACGTTAATTTATCTTGTATGAGACCGCAAATTCTAAAACTTTTCACAAAGTTGTACCTATTGGAGCGATTTGGCACCTTTGTTATGTAAAATCACCAATCAGGATGTCTCAAGCGGTAACGTCTGTGGCCCCATTCGGAACGTACCGGTTCAAACCTCCGAGGCAGACCAAACTGACCGAAGGCTTTCTCGCGGTTTTCCTAGGTCGCTGGGTGAATGCTGGGTTGGATAATTTGATCCAAGAATTTTCATCCCTTTTATTCCTACACTTCATTTCCTTCTTCTTCACCGTCATACCAGGCACTGGGTTGATCACCTATCCTAAATAGGCCGTGATCCAAAGTTTGCTCGCTGCTCGACAGGCTACTGATCCAAGGCATTGTCTTTAAGTCCTTGGAGGTGTAAATCCTATACAGGGGAGGGTAATCAGTTAAAGAAGAAGTTAAAAATCAATTACCACTACTGTCTGTAGGTCCCCTCACATACCTTTGGGACAACCAAGGCTGTTTTTCTGTGTAAGAGAAATCCCAGGAGCTGATGTTTTTCGTTCGAGATTTTAACTCTGGAACAGGCGAAATAACAATTCAATTATACTAGTCGGGGGCAGAGAGGAATAACTTTGCGATGGTCAGCAAAGGAGCAAGGATGAATTCCTTAACCTTCCAGCCATGTCGGTTGTTATGGATATTAACTAACCTGTGCTGCGAAACAAAATTCATCTCCAAGAAACATTTAACTCTCAACAAAATTCTAGCTTAACTGCCACATCTTTTAGTATTTTGATTGAATTTATGGAAATTAACTAGTTTCAACAAATACCTTGATGCCTTATTTAATAATCTAAAACAAGTGTTGCAAAACCTGCTGCCGAAATGCCGTCAATGTTCACGTACGCCATTTACCGTTTGTTTTATATTGGCCCTCCCTACAATCTTTACCACATACTTGGTAGCAAACAACTGATTGAGGTTTCAAACTGAGCTAACTGATCAGTGCTGTTCTGTGCTTTAGTTAACCGAGTTGCAAACCCGAGAATAGGTAATAACCGTTTTTAGAAAAAACAGCTACTGCAATCGAGTTTTAAAAACTGGTTTAGTCAAAAATAAACAAGGACTGAGAACGTTCATACGTTAGAGTCATTATAGTAAGCAATTGCTTATTACGATTTGGAGGTCTTGAGCAAAATTGCGACAGCAATTGGGAGCGGGAATTTGCCTTAATAAATTAAAATGGCGACATGGTATGGTTTGTAAGGAAATTTAAGAACTCCAACTGTGTAATTGTTCAATCAGAAAATCAAATGAAAATTAACCACGAGGGATCAAAGGGGAATGGCGAATACGTTTTGGTACAAACTTAAATAGGAACAAATGTACTTAATAATTTGATTAATAGCTAAATGAGGATACGTGGAAGCCGCTAAGCATCTGACGGAAACAAATTCAGTTGTTATTACATGAACCCTAGAATAAAAGAAGTCAGGCATTCTAACGAATCCTATCATACAAGAAATAATTAGTGGAGAAAGCTATTTGGGATAGAAATAACTACAATGGGAGGAGTAAATACATGAATGCAGCATAAGCAAATTATAATGGAAGAGAAATAATTGACAGAAAGTCGAAGATTTAAGAGTTTTTACATGCAGTTTCGCTTGAAAGGTAGGACTAACATTTTAGTGAAGATTCAAAGAGGGAAACAGCCGTAACAGCAGAATAGGGTCTGAGTTGCCGAAAGTACCCATGTTAGACTAGGACATTGTAGAAAGGAAGGCCTCGCGAGAGTTGAAGAGGATAAAAGGAGGCTAACTTCCAGGAATAGCTATTAAGTTGTTTAAGTTAAAACCACATAAAATTGCTGTGGCACACGGTCTTTAACGAGGATAGTCCTGTACGTAGGTGCAAATTTATAAATGGAGTCTGAATGGTGCATACAAGACAAAATGTATCCATATTTAATATTTTTCTTGTACCAGGCCAAGTTTCCCCTTCATGGTTGTGTGTGTAGACAAAATAATCGTTATTGGAACTCTGACAAGCCAGATGCCGTTAATCAAGAACCTCTCCAGGTCGAAAAAAATGTGGTATATGGTGCACCATAAGTGGAGAGAGAATTATAGGGCAATTTCTTTTTCAAGTCAACAGTTGATGCCCCCATAAGTGAATACAAATTTTCTCCATTATTTTAGATACTTAACCGACTGGGAGTTGATTTCGCTTTTTTCCCCCAACAGGACTCCACCAGAACTCATACTGCCAGTAATTCAATGAAAACAATTAAAAGAAGTCACCGAGTACAGAGTTGTTGGTAGGCATTTGTAGCCCCCTCGACCCCCCGATCTAACTCTCTGCGACTTTTATCTCTGTAATAAATTAAAAATTAATGCATGTAGGATAAATTCATACATGCTGGAAATTTAAAATAAAATATGCATCAGGAAATAGCCAACAATACTCTTCGTGAAGTACAAGTAAACTAAATGAACCAAAAGTGTATATACAACGATGGTGACTAGTTTCAGCACCTCCTTTCATAAAGTTTATAAGAAAAGCCTTTTGAAATAATCAAGTAATTGCTATATTGTAGCATCAGCGCATTCCATGACAGCCCGCTGACGATAATGAGCGTCGCTATTGCTCATCCAAACATTGTATGCTGGTTCAAAGTTTGTTGTGCCCAACTCTGTAATTTTCACATCCTGAATCACAATACCTTATTACGGGGAAAATCTGGCAGAATTACAAACATCTGTATAGGTTTCAGAAAATGGTTCGTCAGCGCAAACATCCCTCTTGTTTTGACATATTCAAAGTGAGTCAAGTGTGAGTTAAACGAAGAAAATTGCACTGCATATTTCTAGACTTTAAAAAGGCCTTTGATTGTGTTAATCGGTAGCCATAGCAGAACAAATAGCGGGCACTTTCTCCATTCTTATGTTTCCTCAAAGATACACATGATTTATGCAAAATCGTAGTAGAGGCTATGATTTATGTATTGCGTACTTACGTAATACCAATAACAAAACGGGTGTCAAGTACTTTAGAGATGTAAAGTTGAATTAGTCCTGCAAAACGCAACGAAGAAAGCCTAAGACTAAGAGGGCCGAAAGGTTGGTTGACAAACCAGAGGCTACGAAGCTGCTATCCGGAGAATGATCGTCATGAACCAGCGCCGATGAAGCTTTAAAGCACAAATAATTAAATGTTTGACAGCATATACGCCTATGGATAATTTTAGTGTAGGGAGTAATGGAAATCATTTGTCCGCGCCAAACTCCCTGATTCCCTGTTCAGTAATGTGTAACATAGGGAATAGTTGAAAACCTGCTAAATAGAACTGGGTGCTGCATTAAAATTCTTCAAAATGTCTTCTTGAAATAAATTTTCGTGCAGTGACTGTAGAAACAATTTGTCTGCACTTTGTAAAAGTTCTAGCACTCAAATTAACACAGAAATAATTCTAATCTTTAATATCCCAGAAAGATAAACGATATTGCATTGATATGTTCTGGAATTTCAACACTTTTTGTTTTATATTTTTTTATAATTTTGAAAATTATCCCGATTTTTTAACTTTTTCGTATACGGTGTTTACAAAATTATTTTACATCCATTTAGTGGAGCAATTTTTAATATAATGCCCGGCATTTCAGCTATGATCTGATAGATGCATACATATTAAAATAAGAAATCCACGATTTTGCTGAACTTTCTTATTAACGCCTCGCCCTTTACGATTTCACTAACTTATTTCTCCGCCAGTTTGTGATATCTCGACGATATTGTCAGATACTTCAGGAAAAAAAATTGCCCTACTAAATGCATATAACATATTTCTGTAAACACCACAAATTGAAGAGTTGTAAAATGGGTGCAATTTTCAAAAAGAAAAAAATGATGAATAAAAAGTGCGTAAAATGCCGAAATACATAACCCGCAATATCGCTTGTTTTTTCAGCATATTAAAAACGAGAATTTTCTCTCCGTTAATTTGGTACCTAGAACTTCTTGCAACTTGAGACAACTTTCTGAAATAACTAAGATCATTTATAAAACTGTAGGGGTTCTAACATTAAATTCATTGAGAATTGAAAGGTCCCTCTGACCATTTTTTTCGTGGTTTCCCGGGTCAATAGGCGAATGCTTCAGTGGTTCTCCTTTCCACGAATTTCGTATCCTCCATCGTTTTGTTGCATCTATTTAAGGGTTGCAAGACCAGGAAACAATAGCACTGTAGAACGATTTCTCCCTGATGTTTGGTGGGACTCTGGGTGACCCCTTTATTCCTGAGTGTGTATCGTCTAATCCCAGGACCCAAAATGCAGGTGACTAGGGAAGGGCTAGCCGGCGTCAGGATTAGTGTCATGTAGGAATGGTTAGAGATCCCGTCCTTGCTAGCGCACATCGTCGTCCAAATCTGGTCGCTCTTCGGGTCTCCCCTTCATCCCTTCCTCAAAAGGGTCACCTTAAAAGCACAAATGGCCCACTATAGCCTGCGTGCGGTGCTGTGCTCCAGTTACTAGAGTCCCCTCCGTCTGACTACCCCCAACTCCTAATATTAATACATTAAGAAAAACACTATTAAATGATAATACAGAAAGCCTGACCTTTAAGCTAAATGTCATGATCATTCGGCCATGCAAAGACCATTCGCCGCTGCTGGCAATATTCACAGGAAACTGATTCGCTGCTGTCCTCTGGTCGCTTTGACTGGTAGGCATAAGCAGTCTGAGGCCACTTTGGAGACAGAAACGGTTTACGACTATCACACAAAATAATCATTATGAAGTAACAGATTAGACGCACGAAAACTGGCAACCTTAGAATATTCATACTTGATGCCCGATATAACATTTGCACAGTATCAATATACAATTTCTCATTGCCTGCACTGTGATATATACAAAATGTTAACATTAAAATATATATTAGATTTTTAGTGTAGTTCGCTGAGAAGGTGTTATTTATGGGAAAAGTTATTTTTGTTACTCTCATTTTTAACCTTCCAGGAGGTATTTGAACCTCATAAGTGACATAAGGAGGGGTTTAAATCGCAGCCTTATTGGAGAATCCTCATTGCATTGTGACATTATAGATAATGAATTGGTTCCATTAGAATAGTAGTGTCTAATCCTGTCCTTCATTTATCACATATTCCAGTGATGTCACAATGAAACTTACCTTAAACATATTATATTTGGATTTAATTACTAAACTTTAAACTGAATTGTACATTAAATAGTGAACATAATAGATATTAAAGCACTGTATAAACATAAACTGCAAGAAGACGTTATGTATAAAGCACTGCATACATTTGGGCGGCATCAGCACATTCTGATACGAAGGAAAGTGGAATAAACACATTACAGACCTACAAAATGATAAAGTGAAAAGAAAATCTTTCGAACTACATCTCTGTTCTATAAGTACTGTTGCTACTTTCTTACTTTCAAAGTTATCACTCAACTCGATGGGCCTAGCCATTATCAAATGAAACTGTTACATTATTGAAAAGCATAACCGGTTGATACAAAATGTAGCGATACTTGAAAAGTTAAATCACTTACAGTGATGTATAATGTGATCGGCAATCAACTAAATTTTTTGGAATAAATGGAAAAGACGATGCATCCGTAGAAAATAAACTGCTCGTACTAATAATAAGCAATCTTTTGTACAATCCAAACCTTAAGTCCAAAGAGAAGAGAACAAAGATTTGCCTTCAAGGGTACCTTGATACAAAGCGATTTCTGGTGGTTATTAGTTTTAGTATCGAACCCCTAATCATGATACAAATGCTTTAATCATATTCTAAATTATTGACACTATAAACACTGCGGTATGTCAGAAATACTACACATGTTTCTGTTCATATCCCCTTGGTTTTTCTTCTATCAAACATTCACTATCCCGTTAAAATTTCAGCATTGATCTCGTTTAGAGAGATACGTGATAGAATTCTCCAGGCCCGTCGAGTTTGTTTCGCTCTCACTCTGTCTTTTACCAGTCCTGTAGATAGAGTAGCTTCCAGCACGAGTTGCACTTGTAGATCTGATCTATCCTTTTCCTTTCGCTCAGCGGAGCAGTTCGACCTGTCCCTGTTCTCACAAAACATATACCGGGGCCTGAGTCCAGCATCTTATTTGTGTTTACTTGTATCTCGTGTTATATTAACCAATGGCTTGAATTTCACTTCAAAAGCTGTTTCTGAAAATGTAATTACTGATTCAACCAGAAGAGGTGTAGCCAATTCCTTCCTAAAGTGTTGTAAACAAGATGAATCTTAACGAATCGTAAGGAAGCCAGCATTATTTTGCACGAATACAAAACATGTTGCAGAGAGAAAGGAAGTCTTGGGTGGTGTTTTTATATTCAAGTAAGGTGATCTGACATTCAGAGCCCTCTATTCTCAGGCGTTCACTTTTCTTGGGAATCCTGAGTCCAGTAGACATATATAGCCTCAATCATGGAAATCTCTAACTTTAATGGAGTAACAACGTAGTGTTTCACTGATGTAAAAGTAAATGAAATGCACTACTCAATCAATGTGTCGTCTGATCCCATTAATCGTAGAAATACTTATTCCTGAACAGAAATGTTAACTAAGTCCTAAAGTATACCCTATTGCACAAATCGGTTAGAAAAAACTCGAAATAAAAATATGTGTGTGAAAAAAACGCCAAAAGATAATATTCAGGGCTATTTGTGAGAACACCTTGCTTGTATTGTCTGTTTGGAAACGAAGGAAGTTCAGTTCGGCTTGTACTGCCTTCTTTCGACGAAGATAGAACAAGACAAAGCCGCAGATAAAGGTAAGTGATGCATAAATTAATGGTTCGTAACTAACGCTTCCTTTCTACCTTTCTCTCATGATGAGGCGCTTTGCTTAGAACTAATATCACTATCGGTGTTGGGCTCCCTCCCGCAGGTGGTGACATGGACGAACTGCGCGCGCTTGGCGATGCTGGTGTGTGCTTAGTTTCTGGGTGTATTCTGTCGCATGATGACGTCACCACTATTTCCCTGCACATAGACCCTCCCAAACTCAAGGGCTTGGACTGGCTAATGTTTTGGCATGGGGTTTGCTTTCGTTTGTTGGACCACGCTGTTGCGTGGACGAACACTAGAAACACTCATTTCAGTAAAATGTTTACAATTTAGACTATATTCCCAAATAAAATTAAAACCAATATACAAATTTCACTTATTAGAGCTAGTTTGAATGTTGCATTATGATGATACTCAGGTTTTATGATCATCTCAGACTCTGCACAAAACTTTTACTATTACCTATACTTTCACTATCTATTGATTTACTTCTTCCCGTTCTCGGAACAAAAATATTATTATTTTTCTTTTTTTCCAACTCTTCCTAGATCACAAACAAAAAACGATCCAGTGTGTGTTTTGGGTGATGGCTTATGCTCTCTATCTTGTGTTTTCTCGCTTCTTTTTTTCTAGATCTTGCAGAACCTCCAAAAAAAGCGCACTGAAAGGAGAGGTCGTCTCAGCTCTGAAGGGCGGGACAAAAAGAAGTTCAGCAAAAGCAATCTCATTTTTAAGGTAACCCCCTTGGTGCTGATGCTGCCTTCGATTGCGTTGCTGCATGGCCTCCCTTGACGCTCTATGCATGGCCTTCTGTATCTCGCATAACACTGAGTTGAACGACCGCCATCTTATCTTCTCTCGAGGTTCCAGCTAAATTCTTTTGTACCGTCTCGCATGCAACAATATGTATACAAACACACAAAGTACAATGTTATAAGAAAAGTTGTGTTGCGTATCTGTTCATGTTTAGATTGATGCTTCATTTTTATTTTCTGTACTTTTTAGAGTTGCTGCTGCAGGCATAGTTGGCAAGAGTAGACCTAGAGGGAATTAGCGTGAGTACCTGCTTTTTTTGCGCTTGCCGATGCATTGTACACAGGTGCAGTATGAACTAGATCACAGCTTGCCCGCTACCCACACAACCCGTCCAGTTCAGTCGAACGCATCGGAAAGGATCGCAAAATGAAGAAACAATTCAACGTGCTTTCTTGTGTCAGAATGCGGCGACACCAAGCATGTATTGTACAACAAGACTAGAGGAATAAGGCAGATGCGGTCAGGGCTGTACACCTCCCCTTCCTACCCCTTTGCTGTGTATGTGTGTTGAGGGCACTCGTCCCAACGCGGCAGTTTGGAATATCTTTTTTCTGTCACGGAAAAAAACGCTTTCGTACATCAATCAAAACTGCGTGCAGCATTTGAACACTTTGGAATGGGTGGCGCATTTTGGTTATGTAACGAAAGCATTTTGCTCCGTGATCTTTTGCATATTAGTGAATATTCTGTGTGGCTCTTTTTGATACTTGAGAGAGAGGAGAAAGTTCAAGTTGAGAACTGTGGCATGCTCAATATTATGTGTCTCATGGTCATTAAAATATTTGGAGGCACTACCTCCATAAGGTAAATGACACTAAACAATGCTTTATATTACACTGTTAAGGTTTAACAGTTGTCATTAAGTGTGTGGATATAGATGAGCACAAATTATAGGCAGATTTTGTACATTTTGTTTTACACCAATGCTGAACAAAAATGTGGAATATTACTATAATTTTAAGGAGTAATGTTTGTAGTTTCTTACCGATATTAAAAGAATTCTGTGCATACCCTAATGTGGCACAACACATATCCTAACAGTTCCCCCATTCCTCATCCCAAATTCTCTCAAACACATGTTGTGTGGCGTTCCTGATGGCGATATTAATGCGCCTTCTAATTCCAGTATTTTAATTGAAAGAGGAGTGATATAAAAATCATCCCTGGAAAAATTTCACAGGAAGAAACCCCCACACAGTAAGAACAAGTAATTATGTGTAAAAAAAATGTTTGCAGCCACCATATGAGAATTCATATACCTGACCGGCGTTCACCATGGTATTCCCTGGTTTTCTTAGGTCAGTGTGGTAGTATCCCACCTTGACAGAAAATTACTGCCCTTCCTCATTGACATTAGACAACATTGCATCACGCTTAATAAACATGCCCATTGACCTCTTTGGTGAAAAAGAATAAGCCAAATAGTGTCTAGATTACAGCGTAGGTACTGGCATCTCAGTGTTTGGGCAGTGTGCCTATTGATCTTTTGTTATTGGCTAAGGTTTCTGTGGGACCAACTCCAGTAATTCAGTGTAATCCCTACACTTATATCGTCAGTTGATCCACCACGCTGATTTCGGGGATCCCGAGTGAAATCTTAACGCACTCTTTCGATCGTCTCTTTAGTAATACCTCCCCGCGTCTCATTTTCCCTGAGGTGAAGACATCCTGAGGACGGAAACATCCTCTGTCAGCAAACTGTATGTATCACCTTTGAATTAACGACTTAGGAAAACCAGGGCATGCAGATTGCCGTCTGAATGCAAGACGAAAAACGTCAACAACCTTGTTTGATCGCCCACATTCAAGCACAGTCTACGGTTGTTTGGCTTGCAACTCGTGTATACGCGTTTCCCGGTACATGGCAGGTGAAACTCGGGTGTCAGTATGCAACTATAAGTTTCCCTCTGTAAAACTGTGGTGGTTTCACGTATTTATTTAAGTATTAGTCAAAATACAGTTCCAAAATCGACCAATAATTTGTGCTCAAATCATATAAAGTTAAGACTGAAATAAAGTATCTACATAATCAAATTTCAATAAGATAAATTTAAATATAACATAATGTAAATGCAATGAGTATCATGTTATTCTAAAAGCAAGCTATGTGTAAACAGACTTTCCTGTAGCTAAACTTATTTTTAAAAGAGTATTTTTCATCTTCATCGTTTTCCAATCTAAAACTGCTCTATTAACTCTTGACATTCCAATGATGAAAGCCGAAACTCGCCGAACTTTCTTTTTTCTTTTCTCTCTGCTAATTGTTTTTTCCTGAAGTAATTCGTAGGAAGGCTGCATACATAACATTGTGTAGCAATTCGACAACTCATTCCCAGTCAGCACACCTTTCCAGTGTTACTAAACAGTCAAAATGCTGGCAGTCACGAAATGTTCCTTTAGCCAGGTGCTATTTTAGTTAGCGCCATCTGTTGCCGCTTTTTTGTTGGAGTCGTTTAGCTATACACACGCCATTCACTGCTATCGATGTTTTATCTCGAAACAATAATTATGGATATCGTTGCTTATTCTGTTGCACGTGATTATTGTATTCTGTGATTAGACTAGTTTAGTGATATAGTGATCACATTCATTGTTGTAGCAATATGATGATTAGTTAATTATGTACATATGCGAGGAGGTTTCGTGTCAGAGGCCCCTTAGGTATGTTAATTCAAAGCGCTGCAATACTCGATTATGGTGCACTAAACCGCAAGAGCTATTTAAAGAACAAAGTTGTGTTTTTCTCCAGATTTTCTGCGCACTTCTCTTACTAGAAAGCTGCGCTTGCAGATTGTGTACATCCAGGTGATTTTGGGCAATAATTTACCAGAAAGCAGATTTCGTAGGTACTTATACGATAGTAAAGTACTTATTTAAACACCTGAACAAGAACTGCGTCTGTAATATATGTAATTAATGCAATAGGTGATGAGCATATACTTGAATTATAGTAGAAGTATACGTAAACCTATGCGTGCATTTTATCTTTCCACACTCGTGTACACAGTGGGAGCTCTTATAAGTGTGTCTGTCATTGTTACGCCCGCCATACGATTAGCAAAGTACGGAAAATGTGATTAGGTTTTCTCAAAGATAATGTTGGTGTTTCCAACTTGCTATGACCCAAAGAAGTATCTAAATAGATTTTAATTAGCACATTGCAGTTCAACTGCCAAAAGGTTGGCCATTTCTTCTCGAGGGTTGCTTTTCAGCTCACGCGGATTTGCTTTTAGAAACCCTCAAAAGCATTCCTGAAATTCTACAGTACACTCAACAAGAACTCTGTTTTAAGAAATAGTCAATATTAATGAAATTCTTTGATCCTGTATTAAATCTAAGATCTGAGATAGCAATAAATAAGGAATTTAGGAGAATATTTATATTGAGATAAAATTAAATGCGCACGACAGGTTAATAGATGAATGAATATTAGTTCTATGAGGATAGATATATATAGTAAGTTAGAAGTTAATTGAACTGAGTAATAATAAGATACATATAATATCGTTTGTCTATTACCATTATGTGTTAACCATTATTATTGTGTTAGATGTTGTGGTAGAACGAAGACTTAAACCACACTATAAAGATTGTATATTTTAACTTCCTTTATACTTAAGTTATTAATTTATTATTTATTATTATTATCATTATCATTATCATAATCATCCTCAAATATCTACATGACTAAATAACGGACTCAAAGAAATAAAAAGCACAAAATTAACAGACCGTTCGGTCTCGACTAATACCTACTCCACACAACAGCAGCCAGTCCTCTTATCAGAAATTATGTAAGAACTTCAAAGGCGGCGCACTTAACCAGTACTGTTGTTGGCTCAGGAGAATGGCTTTGTCCTTGAACTGCAAGCGTGCAGTGGAGCGTGTAGCTTCTTGACTACATTACAAACAGCATATCACCAGCAGTTCAAAAGTATTGTCGATAGGTGCAGTCGAACTGTAATGTTTCGCATAAGTATGGTTATAATTATATTGTTTAACAGGTATACAGGTTTTACAGTTTACTTATTGAAAATATGGTCATAATTATTTTGCTTGATGTGGAAATATAATGCATTACTGATACTACTTCGTGTAATATTTATTGTCACGGGAAAGAAAGGTTAAGTTACCTTTGGAGCAGTGTGTAAAACAATAGAGCGCTGGCTCAGGTTCGCTTATAACAACCAAAAGGTCATAGCTAAACCTCTGAGTCAAACACAGCATATACCAACATAGCTCCCGTAAACAAGCGTGGAAAGATAAAATGTATACCGGAATCACAGAAAACTTCTTATCATATTTCATACTAATTTCGCTTACATCTCTTACTTGTAAGAAATCCTCCTTAAAATGTGATTTAAAGGTTACCTTTATATCCTCTTTAATTTTAACATCTTATTTCTCTCTGAACTAATTTTCCATTTCTATTTTTCAAGCATAAAAGAGTATTAAATGTGCTCAATGCAGGAGCCGGCGACTGTTTTGATTAAGCTAAAGTGAAAACTTAACTTCATGGGATAAGCAATGCGTAACGGTTTTACTTTCTATTATACCAGTTTTCAGAACACGCTATTTAAAAGCACTACTCAAAGTGCTTTATCCCGTCTTTGTTATGCACAGCAGAGCATTTCATTCATAATCTCCCGTTACCAATCTATACTCCTTGATTTTCGCAGCCCGAAATAAAAAAGAAGAGTACAAACAGAAGTCCTGTTTTCTCTCGCAAATATTAAACGTGAAATTTTCAGAAATAGTAATATCAGTTTTATGTATTTATAAACATAGGTACATTCCACGTTTCCTGTTGTCGTTAAGGCACATGACTCATGAATGGGATGTCTGTGGTTCATATCCTGCAATGGCCAAACCGCCCTGACCGAGTTTTCTTTGGGTTTTCATCAGTCCTCGGACCTAACAGATGTCGTGGCAATACATTCGAGTATACGGAAACGTGCCGATCCTTCTGGTTTCTTATAGCGTTTTTTCTTAATTTAATGTTGGCAGAAACTCCTTTTTATGTGTTGAAAACCAGCCATGGATTGGTTTAAATTCATATACACGAATTAGCCTACAAACAAGGGTCAGGCCTAGGTGAGCGGCGAAAGGGTAGGAGCATAGAAACATTTCACCTGAGTGGTTGGAAGTCATGCTTCAAAACGACGGTGCACACTATCCCATGGTTGAGTATTGGTTTGATGGCAAAGGACGGATCTCAAACATTGACCTATGAACGCAGGTCGATTTCAGGAGCGAAGGAAAAACAGGGAGTAGAAAGAACATAAGTGGAATGCTAGAACCAGATAAGGGTTGGAGACTGGGCGTGAAAGAGGCCGTTAGGCATTTCCTTACCAGTATAAACAACTACGCATTATGTCGTCCTCCGTAGTCTAGGGGTACCGTGCTAGCTTCTAGCTTCCGAAGTCGCTGGTTCAAACCTGGAGGAGGGTGATGGATTTTTTCGGGTGTAAAAATCCTTAGCATGGCTTCCTTTAGATGGGAAATAAATCCGGTGGTCCAGATTTGTAGATTTACGGCACGTGAAAGAATCTCAAGCCTGATAAAGAGGGCTCTGGGCAAAATGTCCGGTCTTTCACGCCCAATATGGAATGGGACGTTAAGGACCATAGTAGTTAAAAAGCGTCCATAAAAAAACTCGATTTCATTTTTTCTACGAATTATATCGGCACGATTCCATGCACTCGACTGTACCCTAATATTAAGGCCTGAAAGCTTCCTTCGTAAATTATCTTTCCTAATATCATTTCATTCCATGCAACATCAGTGTCCACCACCTGTGTTGCGGTGTGCAGTAAGAAGGTCGTTAAGCGCTCTACTGAACAACCGAAGTCCGAACGCTGAGCGACCTTTGGATACAAACGAAAATAAAGGTGAGCTACGCATACACTGCGTATATTCAAAGCAAAAAGCAGAAGAATGCAATTATTTTGTTATCCGAAGCAATGTGGAAATCTTATTAAATATGGAAAAGCAAAGCACAGTGTATAAAATAAATCAAAGGTTTTGTTTGAATGTAAAGTTTATCATTGCTTTTTAAAAACTAGTGCTACAAAAATATACTGAATTTCAGCTTTAGGTACTTGTAGGCTTTGATTATAAATGCGTGCTATCTCTATAAATCATTAAACTGTAAAAGTTGATAAAATATTATGCACCATTGCTTTTTTTTCTTTTAAATAATCCCATTACATTACTGTGCAAAATTTACGTCTAGATCAGCTACCATAGCCTCTTGATCAGCGCATCTGGTACCAGGTTCTGTCCCCGGCTCTAACAAGAAAATTTCATGATTACTATAGTAACTTTGGCCTGGTTGGTTTAAGTCGCTTTAGCACTCATGTTTACCCTCATCTCCACCAGGGGGATATAGCTGCGCTAGGCGACCCAGACTGAGAAGGCGCTCACAACTTAACCAAACCAGTGGAGAAGCCCTGAAGTTGTGAAGACACTGAGGGACATTAAATAAAATATTAGAAATGCTATTCTTTGTTCTATTAAAAGCTAAACCTAATATGTGATGATAAATTAGACCAAGAAAGCAGTTAGGTAGGCATTGTTTATCGTTGGTTAAAACAGAGCTTGTTTGCTTGCTTGGTTTGCTTTAGAATGGATAGGGGTAGGCACGTGTGTGCACCCCTATGCATGCAAATCTCCTTAGCGTATGAGCGTGCACTAAGAGAGTACACGGAATATAACTGGAGCGTTGGACTATACAAGTGCAGATCAGCGCTCCTTTTCGCCTGACATGTATGCAAGCCGTGTATCAGCACATTACAGGCACGTACCTTAGGCTCCTCGCACGATTCAGTGACGTTCACACTGCTCTAAAAGCAGCAAGTCAAAGAAAGTAGAATATAATAGGAACACTTTCCGATAGATTAGCTCATAGCAACAACTCTGAAGGTAAACTCAACTGTTACTGAACTCACCATCATATATGTTAACCAGTAGATTTCTCCCGAGTTATTTGTATCGTCTAAAGTGGGAAACTATCTCAAAATGATGTTTCGATTAGTTAAATATTTACATGGTTACCTTTTCGGACAATAAAGAAATAGATTTTCCTTTCTCTCTTTTGTCCTCATGATACACATGACAAGTTTTCAAAGTACAGAAAAATTTGCCATACTTGGATATATGAAATTCCAGTATATCACAGAAAGGGATATTTTTAATGAATATTGTACCAGAAGCTAAAAGGCTGAATTTCCTCCATTACATTTATATTATCTTGTGGGAATATAGACACCAGGCTTACAAAAGTGGAACACAGTTACCTGACTGAATGAGAAGCGAAATACGTCATCCATTCCTACCCCAAACGCCATTCTGAGTTGTGTGTCATTCACAGAGTTTGTAATTCATCACTCCTTTTTACGTAAGATGAAGAGATCATAGAAGCGCAGGCTGTGTAAGGAGGCAGTCCTATTTTCCTCTTTCCCAATGCATTCCCGACCAAGACATTTACAAGCTTTTTGAAGTGTTAAAAATTAGCTGATTTAAAAAGCTTCTATCCAAAAACACTTCATAAATCTTGAACTGTAGTGGTATTAAATTCAGAATTGGGATCAAAGAACAATATTATTGAAAAAAGATTTAAAGCTGAATGCTATTGGGCAAGTGATCAATTCACTTTGAATTACGGAATAAGTTATAACACAGCTCTTCTTGTATTAAAGAGGAATTTTGCCTTAATATTTACTGGCCTTAATATTGTAGAGTACTCTGAACCTCGCTTTTAAAGAGGATTTTGCATTTTATTTGCAGTTTGACATATGAAATACATCGCTGAATATTTAGTTTTGCTTAGAGGAGTGGGCAATCTTGGATATCTACCTACTGAAAAAAAGGTTGGGGAATATGAAAGAGGTAAGAACTTGGTTGCCGAGATGGTTGTAAATTATTCACTAAAGACTGAATGTGCGTATTTGTTGAAGGAAAAGACAAATGGCTGTTGTATTCGTTAAAGCTGACATTAATTACCTCTTGACACCCTCTTCAGGAGTCTGAGCTGACTATTCATACATCCCCGAATTCCAGAAGTAGGTACAAATATTTCATTCCTTTGCTCTCCACGTTTCGTTATTAATTCCATCATGCTCGTAGCTGTTATATACAGCAGTAAGCAAAGGATAAACATGGAGTTAAATGAAAACAGTTTAAACAAAATTAACTGAGTATAATCCTTCGACTATGATGTTCATAGAGATTTGGTTATGCTAATAAGCTATGAACCAAGAGAAACAACATATGTCCTCAGCTCCAAACCTATTGGAAATGCAGCCATCAAACCACGCATTATCCATGCGTGATTATGCGATCACTAGAGAAAACACACCATTACAAGCATTTACAGGAATGCAATTGAGAGTCAAAAAATAGTTTCTTAAATGTTATAAACCCAAGGTCATGCCATACATGCCCATACGCATGTTTTATTTATGAGATCAAACGTTGCTAAACCCAAACGGAGCACTGCCTGGATCAAAGGATAGTTACCCATCTGCGAAAAAAGGTAAAATATTGCCAACATTCACAAATATGAATTTTAGTGCTGCCAAACACTACAAATCTCCTACTTTAGTTCCATATAGGTTTCATAGCAGGACCTCTACAGGCCTGTAAGCCTAGCTTCCTACAAAATTGTAGTAAAATGATATGTTTGGCCAACATTAAAATGAACAAACCATTCAAGGGAGGCCTAGGAAACTTCAAATACTAAATTAGTTGCACAAGGGTATAAAATCACAAACCGCTGCTTCCCGATGTCAAGCAAATTCCTGGTAGGGAGACCACGCGTCCAAACGAGGACTTGACACCTAACTGAAATAAGAACAGCAGGGGTACTGATCTGGCTTCTAAACACTTAAGTCAGAAGATCAGTTGGTGAAAGCCACGCTAAAAGCCAGGGATGCCAGGAAAGTCACACTAGAATTGCTACTTTATTTGAAGAAGAAAAATATAAAGTTTGCAGTTTCAGGATAAATACAATCGCATAAGACAAACCCTTCTTTCAAGTCTACAAAATATCTACTTCCCGTATCATGAAACATCATTTATTTCACAAAATAGCGAGTTTCCTTCGGAGATTGCTCAGTTCAAGTATCGAGCGTAACAATCATAAAATGTCAACGAACAGGAAAACTGCCGTTAGAATATGCTCACGCATACGAATTTACATAAGCATTTAAGATCCAGAATTTCTAATACGTTTAGTCATTTTAATTTCATGGTCTAAAGCAAACAAGCATTGACAAATTTAGAACCCATAAAATTATTTGATTCCATATATTCTGTAAGGCGAGATGCCCATATCATTGTTATGATTACAGCATTTTTCATAAATAACTATTATTGCCTTTATATGATGAAATGGAGAAAAACGCTACATACGTTGGTGAAAATTCACGCTAAGTAAGGTGATAAATACAAACATCCATAAAACTAATTGCAATGAAATATGGAAATCGTCAATATTCATAAAAAAGTGCACAATATAATTTGTATATTGAAATCTTCGTTTCAACATAACAATGACGGTGAAGTTCCAGTTTATTCCCTGAGCTGGATACATAAGTCAATATAAGAGAAGGCGCTATTTCTTTATGTAATTAGTTATTTATTTTCTATTATAGAATTATCTTCTGTTTTTATAACCTAAGTATGTTGGACGTTTCCTTCAATCTTACTTGGAAATAACGAATATAAAATTGTTCTAAATGACTGGTGCATACTGTTTAGTTTCTCTAAAGTGCAGCTGACTGACTGGTTTGGGAACTATTTTGTTTTACAGGCTTAGGGGATAGATGCATATTCATTTATTTGTAGTTTCAGACCTTAAACGACAATACCGAAACTCTCATATCATTGCTACCAGTTTTTGGTAGAATCCATTTTAAGGGCTTATTGCTGGAAATATGAGACTGCCAAATATATAGGAAAAAGCATTTCCTGCAATTGTAAAGGAACAAAGCACATTCATAAAGCGGTAGTAATTTAAGTTGACAGGAGAAATTGCCAGCAAGGAAGTGATTAAATATGTTTCTAACATATTTTCAACAAACGTCCAGTTAGAGCAGAGTGTTGCCCAGTTTGTGAGTTATCTTTGACAACCCAGATGGAGTTTCGTTGAAGCAGAGAAGATGACAAACTCTTAAATGTATGTAATTCTTTGTTGTATAATACAGTTCTGTGTACTGTTATTTTGAAGAAATAAAACACAACATCCATTCCTTACCAAGAAGAATGTGTTTTCTCGCTTTGTGGTGAATTACTTGACGGCATATACTTAAATGCAGTGTAAACTTTTACTTTACAGTTCCTCAACATGGCAAGCGTTTTCATGAGGATATTCAATCTGATCTGCATGATGTTGCTGATCGGACACTGGTCAGGTTGCCTCCAGTTCCTGGTCCCAATGCTACAGGGATTCCCCTCCAACTCCTGGGTTGCCATCAACGAGCTTCAGGTGAGGTCTGCAGTACTTACTGGTTTGTATACTGCTCTTAGTTTTACATGCATTTTTTTTCTTTCCTTTATTTATTTTTCTCCGCATAGACCTTGTTGTTAATGCTGGCCAACACTGCATCCTCGCTGACGATCCATTGAAGTTGTCATGATAAGGCAGTATTCTAATGGTGATATTTGGATTTGAAAACTTCCTTAGTGTTGGCATAATAATAGAGAACGTCCTTTAATTCGTGCACTCACTTCCGAGAGTAACATTTCATCGACAAAACTGAGATAAGAGTGTAAAATAAACCTGAATGTGTCGTTTATAAAATGTTTTTGTTGCAGAATGGACTGGAAATGATACAGCTTTATAAAATTACTAACATTATTGCAAGCTGGATGGCATAATCACTACTAACATTACGAATTATTTATCAGTAAATCCTAATGCTTTTTTACGATATCTCTCATTAGGAGGGCCGCCCAGTAGGGGTAGATCGTGGAGCAAGTTATGCTATCAAGAACATTTTGGGGGGGAATTCAAAATTTTGGGGAATACAAAAATATTGAAATACATTAACACAGGTGATATAAACACATTTATTACAAATTTTAATCGAGTACTGCAATTAAGTCAGTTTCTATTTTTAAGTTTGTTAATCTAAATGTGTTGTATCCCTCCCAATAAGTAAGCTTAAGTACAATGTATACTGTATGGTATAATGTGGCATATCAAATCATAATATTGATCTATTTAGATAGGTACAATAGGGTACATTTAAATACCAAGTAATAACATATAACCCTGCCAAATATTTGTGTTTGTAATTTTTGTGTAAATGTTATGACTGTTGATTTTAACTTTCCAATTATTTGTTTAAGCTTTTATTGTGCACCGGTATCACAATAGCTACCAAAATACCTATAAGACAGCCTCTTTACGAAGTTTTCCAGCAACATAGATAAGGAACTAAGTGGTTTAAATTGCGCTCTCAGAAAAACTGGGGGTATGATTGTTTTGAGGGGATGGGCAACCCTGCACATTACAAACAATTACAATTCGCGTTTATAATACGACGGGTGATTAGAAACTAAGGTTACAAAGCCTGCAGTGAAACTTGTACATTTTATTACACACAACCAACACAGCCAACGATAGTACATAGTCCCCATACCGTTTAGGCACTTGTCGCTTCGTGGGATGAGTTAGAATATTCCGTCCTGATAAAAATTCTGTCCTTGAGTGTTCAGCCACGTTGTCACGAAATGTTTCACCTCCTCGTCTGAAGCGAATCGTCGGCCTCCTAGATGCCCCATCAAATGAGGAAAACAAGGTGAAAATCTCTTGGAGCAAGGTCCGGGCTTTAGGGAAGGTGGTCGATGATGTTCTAGCGAAACTGCTTCAACAAAGTAGTGGTCTTCTGGGCTGTATGAGATTGCGCGCTGTCGCGAAGGAACACGGCACCCTCGGTGAAAAGTCCTGGCCGTTTCCTATTGATTGCTTCGCGCGATCGTGTCAAGTTCGGTCAGCATCACTGTGTGGCCTTTTTCCAAAAATTCTAAGGGCATAACACCCGCGAGTGTGGCATCCAAAAATGATGGCCCTCGCCTTCCCGGCAGATGGCGTTATCTTAAACTTCTTCGTCTTTGGAGAGGAGGGGTGTTTCCACTCTATTGACGGCCGCTTACTGCTGGGGGTGTAGTGGTGGTTCCATGTTTCTTCACCCGTAACATTGTGCGAAGAAAACTGTTCCCTTCCGTGGAGAACCGTTGCAAAAGTTGCAGACTTGCCCCCATGCTTCTCCTTGTGTTGGTTGGACACATTTCGTGGAACTCATCGGGGACAAACTTTCCGGTACTGCAGAATATCGTGAACAATGTGACGAACGCTTCCGAACGACATTCCTAATTCTACCGTCATATGCCGTAAAGTGATCCTCCTGTTGTCCTGAATCAGCTCCTCCACGCGAGCTGTGTTCAAATTTGTTGATGCCGTGCTGGGTTGATCACTGCGATCCTCGTCGGTGACGTGTTCTCTACCGGCCGCAAACTTTCGACACTATTCTGCGACATGTTGACGAGACATTACAGTCTCTCCGTAAACCTCTACCAACTTCCGGTGAATTTCAGCCGTGGTTACATGTTTACCCACAACTAGCGCTGTAGGTGGTGCTGGCTGAAACTCTGCTGTTGCCAATCGCATGTATTAGAATTACAGCATACTACTAATTTCTCTATAACGGACGAAACTCCTTATATCCTTAGTTTCTGATCGCTGCTCGCATGTTCACAATGTTTACGCAAAATAATAATTAAAGATTTTGATTAAATGAGGAAAATGTATCCATAGAGGTGATTCAAATGATTTGTTGTCAAACCAATGTCCGCAGAATTGTGTAATGTTTCATCATTATGTCTGTCATTAGTGCTTTCGTTTATATAAACGCAAAGGAAAAACTTTGGAAAAAAGGTTAGAGTATGCAAGTTACAAAACGTTTATGGCTATGTTGATTTACTTTGGTCTTCATTGAAAAGTTAATAAAAGCTAAAAGAAAGGGAATACATTACCTTTGGAATGAGTTTAGAAGTATATGTTGCCTCTTCTACAGCTGGTGCCTACTTGCCCGCCTGTTTTAGATGTTTTACTTTTATAGCAAAATTACGATGTGATTACAAAAAAACGTAGCCATCTTGTCGCTATCGCACATGCGCAATGTCAACTGCCAACCTAAAAGAGAGTGAAATCCACGGAATAGGCGATGTGTTGTTACTTCTTCATTTTGTTTTGCCGCTGACAGAAACGCGACGCATTGTTATTAACAGTGCATAATAGGAAACAAAATGGCTTGCGGAAGATAGTAAGAGAACAATTAGGTGTTGAAAACTTACAGTTGCTGCATATAAGAAAAACTAACCCTAGCCTATCCTCCCGTGAATCAGAAACCTCAGCTTATGTAATAAAAAAAAACTAAACGTAACCTAACCTCCATGAATCAGAAACCTAAGCTTATATTTAAAACAAAAACTAACTCTAACCTAACCTTCCGTGAATCAGAAGCGTAAAAAATTAATAAACCTAAAATAAAAATTAATACGGGAGGTATGTTGAGAGCGTTGGGGAATTTGTTATTCAAATGTTGCCAGCATTGTTTTGAAGCCACAGGATGACATCTGTAGGACATGTAAGACATCACTTTCATCGCTTTTGAAGACCAACGTAAAGCAAAATGTCAATGTTTTTGTTTGGGCTTCCTTCTCTAAAAAAAATGTCAAATGTCTTTCCAGCGGAAGGAAGGAAAAAAAGAGAGAGGCATGGGTAAACGGCAGGTTTAGAGTTTAAAACCAGCGCTGTATTTTTGGTATAATACCAAATCGTGGTACTATATACAGTAAAATTTATGGCATCATTTATAACATTGTTTGGATATGGTGACATGAGTGTTGTAAGGAATATGAACATTACTTTTTTTGAAAAATGATGTTAATTTCGTCTTAGCAATATTAATACAGCTTTATCATACATAAACTCCAAGGAAACAAATTATTTATTAGTTTTTACTACATTAAGTAATATTAATAAAACAAAACTCAGGATAAAATGACTAGGTACTGCAATATTTTGCATGACATTGACTTGGTGTATACCTTTATGAAAAATAACTGCACTCATTCTTGCAAAACTAGCATTAAATGCTCTTTCCCAATAGATTTGATGAAAACAGAGCAAGCAAAATTAGAATCCCTCATGTCATAATCATCATGTTTTTATTAAGAGCTGCAATTATTCCCAAAATTAATCAACCTCTTTATCAGATGACAATTGTGGTTCATTCTTAACTGGTTTTGTTGCATCTGCATAGTCATCCTTGTATCGAAATTTCCATTGTACCGAAACCAGCTTTTCAGTCATTGCAGGAGGTATATTCCTAGTTTTTGTGTCTATTAATTTGTCCAAGACAGACCAATTGCGGCTGATGGTGGTACCTACATTCAGAAGTTAAATACCAGTGAACTACCAAATGGGATGGCTCAGACGGTCGCTCTTCGGGTCCCTCCCCTCATCCCTTCCTCCCAGAGGTCACAATAGAAACAAAAAAGGCCATTGTGGCCTATTTGCGGTACTCTGCCCCAGTTGCCAGTATTCCTCCGTTCTCTGTACTTTAAAATCAGTAATTACTTCACAGTTCATAGAAGTGAATCACTCGCTTTGAATGAATCATTCACTAGGCAATCTGTAGGCGGTAGGATATCTCAGTAGCAAAACACAGTTGATACTAATTTAACATAAAAACTAGTGACCTATTGATTCCTCTCATCCCCGAATAAATTCTCAGAAACTGCATTCATATATTGTTTGCTATCCAGGAAAAATCTTGGATTCTTAATGTTCAGATATTTTAATCATTTACACCTAAAATCCCTGCTGTAAACCTGTGACTGAATTCTATCGCTGTAATTGTGGATTTCAAATGTGCCACCCATACTGCAATAAGTGCTGTGTGAAGTGAGGCCAATGTTATTGGAAGTAGATTCTACCTGGGTCAGTGCTGGCTGTGTTGGATAACGAAATACAATTTGAAAAATAATATGATGAAAGTGAACAAAATTGGCAGATGGTTAAAACTTTTATTCAGACCAACCACATGAGATTGGGATGGTGTAACTATTGAGCTACAAGCTAGAACATTTCTGTAACTATTTAATAGACAACTAGGTGATCAGTGATCATGCTACTTTTCCTTCTATTTAGGCAGGTAAAACTGCAAGCTTACAGTGCACAATTAATGTCTGTCAATTTTTTAATAGCAGATTTAACACAGGAGTTTATTCTGTCCAAATACTTGGTTAAGTGATTTTTATATAGGCACTAAGGTGAAAATTCAAGGAGCATCTAAGCTAGTCAAGAAATAACTCGTTAACGAGGAAGGAAGCCTTGGAGAGGAATCTCAAGTTTTTAAATTAGGTGTATAGCACAGTTTGTTAAGACAGTAAAATTTCATCCACCAATAAAAATCTAATTCTTTTAAGTTAGTATTTTAAAGAGGTGATGATTATTATTCTAAATACATAGGTGTGTGTGCGTGTATGCACACGTGTGTATGCACACATATATAGGCCACTCATTCTGTAGACAATCACTACATATATATATTTTTTTTTTTCCATTTTACAATTTCCTGTCCATAAATTATCTTGCTTCAGTTTTCCATGTCCCATTTCCATTTGTTTTTCACTTGTCACTTATTGATTATTTTACCATCACACATTTACTATAGTTTTCCATTCAAGGTAAGGTACACTACCTCTTACTTTTCTCTATCCGCTGTCCAAAGCCATTTATTTTTTACTTTACACAGAAACTGTCCAATGCTCCTAGCGTCCTTGCACATCATTTCGATTATAAGCGTATTTCTATCCCCCTTCAACCACTTCTTTTTAATAAATTCTCTTCTCCAATTTTCTGTTCCTTGGCACTTAAATACTATGTGTTAAATTTCTTCATTACCACCACATATCGAACATTCGTTTTGAGGAATACCCTGTCTTAACCTTCTTAGCCTCCATGCTCTGGTTCTTACCCATGCAATAGATTCTCTCTCTTCTTTATTTACTATGTCTATATATTTTTCCCTACCCCATGTATTTTTCATTGGCCTATGCAAACCAATGAGCTCTTTCCGGCAATCTCACTGAACATGATTTGTATTTCTATATCTTCTAGTCTTTTCCTCGCCTTTTTCCAAAAAATTTTCACGTTATTTTCTCTCCTTCTCCACATGCCTCCTAACCTATTTTTCTCCAAAATGTTCTGTAAATTACCTACCCATCCATCATTCATTAAACTATTCTCTTGGTATTCTATACATTGCCTTAACACATTACTTTTTCCTAGATTTAAAGTTCTGAACCAACATTTCAAAGCTCTTTCCATTATCTTCGCCTTAGTCGCCACCCTGCCCATCTCTAATTGCGCTACCTGTCTTACAATTGCCTTCGATAAACCTAGTATTTCTCTACAAAACTTCCTGTGCACCTCATCAATACTTTCCCATCCTCTATCTAATCCCCATATTTCTATACCATACATAATTTTTGCCTCCACAACCATCTCATAAACTTTTTCCAGCCATTTAACATTTGTATTAGGTACTCTATATTTGCAGCTTCTAATTGCTGCCATCACCCCTTTACCTTTTGCCAATGCAAACTTTTTTTGTTTCTCCCATTTATTACCTCCATCTATTTTTACTCCTAAATAAATACAGTCATGCACCACCCTGTAATCTTTATTCTCTCCTTTCCACTTTTTATAATTGCTGAATTTTCCCCCCTTTTTGAATACCACAATCTGTGTTTACTCTTGATTTACTTTTAACCTCCATTCTTTGCAATATACATCAATTGCTTGTAATGATTGTTCATATGGTAGTTAAGACTGTTGCCCTTAAGAGTTGGTTTAAATTCAATTAGGAATATTTATTAAAGTTAAGCTGTTTAGTTTCCTTTTAATGGTTTTAGCAAGTTATTCTGTGATTCAACAACTAAGATTTAGAACATTGTTTTAAAGTATGAGTATTTAAAAAAAAGAAACAAGTGCCATAAATGATTAATCTCTGTGTGTGATTTACATAGGGCTCTTTTATACCAGGGATATTTATGTGTGCAGATTACATATATGCATATTATATTAATTTATATAGTATATCAGAAACATGTGTCAGTTTACCATCCCTGCCTCAGGAACGACAATGAATATGCCATGCTAACTTGTGATTGTTTTCATAACACAGTACATAACAGGTAGCTAGATGGACAACTTAAATCTCATTGCAACAGTATGACTCTCTGGCAGAGGCACTGAGAATGCTGTAGCATGCCAGTGTGCAACCTTGACCTGCACATGTGCTCCAGCTCTGACAGGAAAGGAAAAGAAATTTATGAAGCATTTCCTCTGGAAGGACCTGACCTTGTTTCAAAAAGCATTCTTGCCAAGTCCAGTTGAATCATCCAATAAGTAGATATCAAATTCTTTAGGTCGTGCATGAAATTTATTAGATATGTGACATGCATTCCAACAGTGCCT
Source organism: Deroplatys truncata (assembly GCA_030765065.1). Taxonomy (NCBI): domain Eukaryota; kingdom Metazoa; phylum Arthropoda; class Insecta; order Mantodea; family Mantidae; genus Deroplatys; species Deroplatys truncata. The sequence goes on along the minus strand of CM060979.1, from coordinate 58,138,447 downwards.
GCACTTAGCATTAATCCCAATTCTCTGCTGTGTGATTCTAAAAGTTGATAATATATGATTGATATTTATAAGGTTTATTTACTCATTCAAAACTGAGATTTCTTTCAGGCTGTAAGGTTAGCTGGCTGAGGTGGTATGTTCCTTAGAAATTGAACCATTCACTCAAGCAATCTGATGCCACTGGCTTCTATTGTTTTCCTTTCATGTGTTAAACAAAGACTGACAGCTTAAACTTTTACACTCGAAAATTGCTTTGTATCAAAAGTGTTTCAGTTATGAGAAATAGATCTAACGTTGCAAACCAAACAAAATTCCAGTTTCAGCTGCCTTTATTGAGTGTGTGCTTTATGAACAAGTTCCATTCTGAGGTTTAGCCAACATGCACTTATCTTTGAATGAAAGACGATTACAAAATCATAATAGTGAGGTTCACGATTGCCTAAAGAGAAGCATATATATCACTTGCTTGGTCAGAGAATAGGTACAGAAGATCAAAGAGCTGTGGTTCAAATCCTGGATGTGACCCAAATTTTTTAAATTGGACTAATATTTTCCAAACTTTGGACTACACACAGATGTTATGAAACATGAATTATCATTTTAATTACTAACTTTGTTGTAAGGCAAATTCCAAACAGTTAAACATGCAAGAATATGTGCTATGCTATTAAAATGTTAGTAATATTCTGTAATTACCTAGTTTAAAAATCTATCAATGGGAAATTAACCAAGGGTTCTAAGAAGTATTACCTTCTGGTGTAATGGGTAGTATGTTTACCTATTTATCTAGAAAGGCAAAATCTTAATATTAGCTAGGCTGAGTTTCCAGGATAAAGATTCTTTGAGGGTTTTTCCTACCTTGAAAAAGAACAAATTTTGGATCACTTTTGTCCTCATAACTTTGCTCACAGTCTCAAAAATCCCTGTATACCTGAAAAATTATGAGACATTAAACAGGAAAATAAAAAAAATTAAAAAAGTCTTTAGCAAACACCTTACTTATATAATGGAAAAAACCTTTATTGAGTTCACGTGTTTGGTATTTTCAGTATTAATAGATAGATATACGTATACCATTGGAAACCTAACACGTTCTCCATTTATTATCCTCTATTGAAAGCAACAGCAATCCTTATTCATAAGAATGAATATAATAATATAGGCTATGTCTAATTACAGGAAGCTTTCTGGTTAGAGCAATACTCATGGGCACTGTTCAAAGCAATGTCGCACATGCTGTGTATTGGTTATGGAAGGTTCCCACCACAGTCCCTCACAGACATGTGGCTCACCATGCTGTCCATGATCAGTGGTGCCACTTGCTATGCACTCTTCCTTGGTCACGCTACAAACCTCATCCAGAGCTTGGACTCTTCAAGACGACAATATCGGGAAAAGGTGGGTGTAGTGCAGAGAGTAATGGAAGTCATTGATAAAACTATAGTTAAACAGTTTTAAAGACTAAAACTTATCCATGTAAAACATTATTCAATAAAACAAATGTAGTAAATGGAAAAACATTTTTAAAAATCTGATGTGTTACACTCACATGACTTTCTCTACTCTTGTACAAACTATTTTTACAAACGCTTATTCTCCATATGCTTCATGTTAATGGAGATATCGAGATGTCAATCTTATTGATAATTTTCTTGTAGATGCAAGGGGAATATGGTAGGTTTTAAGCGATAGTCAAATATTTTAACGCTGGTTGCTATGTGGCGCATTCCATTCTCTTTGCATGTCCAGGACATAAAAAATGAATAACGAATTTGAGAAAAAGTATAAGTATTGGAAAATTTAAGGGAATAACAAGCAATATCTCGCAAACGGTTCACTCAACAAAAGAAATGTATATGACATAAATTGTGTATTTTAACGCGATCTACATTTTTTGTGTAGTAAAATTTTGTCTATCTCTTATGGTTTACCAGTTATGAAAAAGTCGTTCATAATGAAGAATACTTTTGGAGACATTCCCAGAAAATTCAAGATATACATTTTAATTATCATGACAATATCTTAAACATATGATATTTTAATCAAAATCGTTAGAGCCGTTTTTGAGAAAATTAAAATTTTCGAAAAATGTTCCATGTAAAGGGTAGTCTGGGGTGGGGGGATTTTCTTGAAAACCTTCGTGTCGCATCTCTGGAAGATACTGAACCTAAATACCAAGTTTGGTGTTTATCCGACTCTTCGTTTTTGATTTATGCTGTTCACAGACACACAGACAGACACACAGACACACAGACAGACACACACACGGACATGTTTCCAAAAATGCTTTTTTTGGATTCAGTGAGTCTCAAAACATGTATTTCCGGTGAAATCTCGGTATGGAAATTTTGGGTGGAATACAATACTTCCCCTACTTACTATACATAGTAGAGAAAGTAAAAATAGGTACTTGTTCTCTTAAGCATTAGGAGTTGAATTTGGGACATGCTTACTTCACTCACTCAGAGAAAGTGAAGCAAACATGTCCCAAGTTCAACTCCTAATGCTTAAATATTGAAATATGCTTTTATTAAGCTTCTAAAAAAGTAAATTTTTTCTCTTATCCAGACGTGTATCAACCCCACGAAGCATGCTTATTTCTGGGTATAGTGGCTTTATAAAGGAGGATAAAAAAATTATCAATTACTACAATTGCTGCAACATCGGTATTGTGTGTCCTCCATGATGTAGTGGTTACCATGTTACCCTCTAGTTTCCGAGGTCATGGGTTCCAACCTGGTGGAGGGCGATTGATTTTTTTCGGGCATAAAAATCCTTAGCATGGCTTCCTTCACATGGGAAGTATGGCCGGTGGTCCTGTATCAAAGATTTCTGGCACATAAAAGAACCTTAAGCCTGACAAAGAGGCCTCTGAGCAAAAATACCGGTCTTTCACACCCAATATAGAATGGGACGCTAAGGACCATAGTGGTTATAGAGTGTCCATAAATAAAACTCAATTAAATTTATCAGTATTGTAACTCAATGAAATTCCATGTCCAAATGTAGGCTGGTCAGCCTTAAAAAGAGTTGTCCTCCATGGACTATTGGTACTGTGTTAGCCTCTAGTTCCCAAGGTCGTGGGTTCAAACCAGGTGGAGGGCGATGCATTTTTTCTGTCGTAAAAATCCTTAGTATGGCTTCCTTCGGAAGGGAAGTAAAGCCAGTGGTCCCGTGTCGTAGATTTACAGCACATAAAAGAACCTCAAACCTGATAAAGAGGCCTCTGAGCAAAATTGCCTATCTTTCACGCCCACTGTAGAATGGGACGCTAAGGACCATAGTAGTTAAAGAGCGTCCATAAATAAAAAAACTCAATTTAAGCCTTAAAAATCTGATGTGTTACACTCACATGACTTTCTCTATTCTTGTACAAACTATTTTTACAAACTCTTATTCTCCATCTATTTCATATTAATCGAGATAAACATTTGCAGAAACGATCTTTTGACATGCAAAGAGAATTACATTTTACACATAACAACCAGTTCTAAAAAAAATCTGATGTGTTACACTCACATGACTTTCTCTACTCTTGTACAAACTATTTTTACAAATGCCTATTCTCCATATGCTTTATGTTAATCGAGATATCGAGATGTCAATCTTATTGCTAATTTTCTTGTAGATGCAAGGGGAATATGGTAGCTTTTAAGCGATGGTCAAATATTTTAACGCTGGTTGCTATGCGGCGCATTCCATTCTCTTTGCAAGTCCAGGACATAAAAAAATGAATAACAAATTTGAGAAAAAGTATAAGTATTGGAAAATTTAAGGGAATAACAAGCAATATCTCGAAAACGGTTCACTCAACAAAAGAAATGTATATGACATAAGTTGTGTATTTTAACGAGATCTACATTTTTTGTGTAGTAAAATTTTGTCTATCTCTTATGGTTTACCAGTTATGCAAAACTCGTTCACAATGAAGAATACTTTTGGAGACATTCCCAGAAAATTCGAGATATACATTTCATTTCTCATGACATTATCTTAAACATATGATATTTTAATCAAAATCGTTAGAGCCATTTTTGAGAAAATTAAAATTTTCGAAAAATGTTCCATGTAAAGGGTAGTCTGGGGTGGGGGGATTTTCTTGAAAACCTTCGTGTCGCATCTCTGGAAGATACTGAACCTAAATACCAAGTTTGGTGTTTATCCGACTGTTCGTTTTTGAGTTATGCTGTTCACAGACACACACACACACACAGACACACACACACACAGACACACACACAGACACACACACACACACACACACACACACACACAGACACACACACGGACATGTTTCCAAAAATGCTTTTTTTGGATTCAGGAGGTCTCAAAACATGTATTTCCGGTGAAATCTCGGTATCGAATTTTTGGGTGGAATGCAATACTTCCCCTACTTACTATACGTAGTAGAGAAAGTAATATTTGACCATCGCTTAAGGCGTACTATGTTCTCCTTGTTTTGTATTTGCAGTGGCCTTTAAGCAAATACATATTTCTTAATAGCTGGTTGCTATGTGCAGCACCATTCTCTTTGCCTTACTCTTTGTATATACAAGACAAAAAAATTAATAACGAATTCCCATTTGAGAAAAGTATTGAAAAATTTAACAAGCAATATCTCGAAAATGGTTCACTCAACAAAAAAAATGTATATGACATAAATTGTGTATTTTAACGTGATCTACATTTTTTGTGCAGTAAAATTTTGTCTATCTCTTATGGTTTACCAGGTATGCAAAAGTCGTTCACAATGAAGAATACTTTTGGAGACATTCCCAGAAAATTCGACATATACATTGCATTTGTCATAAAAATATCTTGAACATATGATATTTTAATCAAAATCGTTAGAGCCATTTTTGAGAAAATTAAAATTTTCGAAAAAGGTTCCATGTAAAGGGTAGTCTGGGGTGGGGGGATTTTCTTGAAAACCTTCGTGTCACATCTCTGGAAGATACTGAACCTAAATACCAAGTTTGGTGTTTATCCGACTGTTCGTTTCTGAGTTATGCTGTTCACAGACACACACACGGACATGTTTCTGAAAATGCTTTTTTTGGATTCAGGGGGTCTCAAAACATGTATTTCCGGTGAAATGTAGGTATCAAATTGTTGGGTGGAATACAATACTTCCCCTATTTACTATACGTAGTAGAAAAAGTAAAAAGGGTACTCTAAGTATAAGCTGGATATGCCACACTGAATTTGATTTGGTGTTTTTGATTAAGTTCTGGATAAAATCTAAAAATGGTTATGGATGAAAGCAGACATTCTAAGCTCTGTTTCATTTTTAGTTCCAGTTTGTTAATTTAAATAGCTTATGTTAATGAGCATTCCATTAAATATGTATGACTTCATGAACCGGTTGATCATAAACTATTAGCAATACAAAACACAAGTTTTTATGCTTATTTATATTGTAATTATAAATGCTGTGAAGCATGATAAACAATGTTAGCTTAGTAGAAAACTTTTTCTTTTCTTTCTTTTTCTTTGTATCAAAACGATTCAGAATTGTTTCACTTAATTGATTATCATTGCAGCATAATATGCTTCTGAAACTTATAGGTATATTTGCAGCAGACAAGTATTTTTCTATCATAAATACTTTCTTATATACTTGTAATTTCAAGGAAATTAAGTTCAAGTCAGAACGATTTATGGGGCATGTTTTTAAAGTAAGTACCTATATTTTTTTAAAAAGTAACATTATTTTCTAAATACTTTATTATCATTCATTACTTCTCCACATTGTCACCCCATTATTCAGGCACTTGTCATAATGGGAAAGCAGTTCTATATGCCTTCATCAAAGAATGATGTGCCTGTGATGAAAGCCAAGTCCACACTTCTTTTTCACAAAATCATCATTGAAATGTTTTCCACCAAGGAATTTCTTCAGATGAAGAAACATGAAAATCACTTGGTGCCAAATCTGGACTGTAGAGAGAGTGGTTGAATTGTTCCCAAACAAATCATGTGATCAGAACTTGAGTTTTAGCTGTGTGTGGCCAGGCATTATCACTTATTATTGTTTCCCCATAAACCTCAAACACTTGGTGTTGAATGTTTGCTGGTGTAATATTTTTCACATTCAAAAACCAAATCTCTGATCTGACTTCACAGTCGGCAGGTCATTCAATTGTTTTGAACATTTCAAAATGCTCTAACAACAGGAAAACACAAAGTAATAATCGTTCAAAATTGTGACTGCAGCAGTAAAATATTAAAACTGTACTTACTTTAAAAACACTTCTCGTAAGTGGACATGCATGGTATTTAAAATTACATTTGACTGACTAAAAATACCCCAAATCCCAAAGGGTATGTATCTTCTTAAACTAGAAGACTGTAGAGCTTTTTAAAGTTAAAGCCTAAAAACCCCATTTTCCATCATTTCAGAGTACCCTGTCCACAAGAAAAGTTTCTTGAAATTTTTGCCTAAAATTCTAATAAAAAAATGCTCACTATTTTAAAAAATATTGCGTGGAAAAATAAAATTCAAGTTCAATCCATTTAGAAGATTATCTTAAATGTATATGGAAAGTGTCAGTATATAGCTTTCGTAGTTTTTGTGAAAAAAGTATATATATTTAGAAAAAATGTAGTTCACTTTTCAAAAAGTGACACCCACTTTAATGAATTCCAGTACTGATTAACCATTAAACACATTCTCTGCTTTTTCATGTCTGGTTAGTCTGTAGATATCTACTTTTAAGACCAGAGAGAACAATTTTCTCCAAATTTTTCTTTAAGAAAGCATATGAAATATCAAGAACTTAAATAAAGGGGGTATGGCAGCCAACTTTTAGAGAAACATAAATTTAATTTCAATGCATTATTTATACAATTAACTACATAATAACCTAATCCAAGAAGAATCATAAAATTTATTTTCTTCAGAAAGTATCAAATTTAGACATTGTAGTCTTTCTGCTTCCCTTAAGAGCATTAACCCAATGTCTTAAGTAAAAGCGCACATGTCTTAAATAAAAAGAGAGCTATGTGAAAACATACTATTTGGTTTTTTGACTAGAAGAACAAAATGCCGGGTAAGATACAGTGGAGTTTTGGCTACTTTAGTGTAATTCTTGTAATGTTATTTCTATGAGGGCTGATCAATAAAGACTGAGACTGATTTTTTCCTGAAGCTTTCTTGATAGTTTCCTGTCTCTACTACAAATATTTGAAAAGATCGGGGTTTCATGGATAATTTCCATAGGCCGCAGCACTCTTGTATTGGTAGGTTTGTAGTATTGCTGTACATTGTTGAGCCTACTTGAATTTTGCATACCACAAAATGGAGGTGATGCGAGAGGAGTAATACAGCGCAATAAAATTTTGTTTTCGTTTAAATCATACAGCCTCTGAAACTTTCGAAAAGCTGAAGCAAGCATATGGTGAAGATGCACTACCTCGTGCAACAGTGTTTAGGTGGTTCAAGGACTTCAAAGAAGGGCGAGTCCTCTGTGCTAAGCAAGGTGGGCCTGGTGTTTCGGCTTCTGCTATGACTGAAGTCAACATCAACACAGCTGCTGTGATTGTTGTTCCCCCTCACTCTACTGATACAGCAGTGTACTAAGGTCAGTATTGACTACACTGAGGAAGCACATTGCAAGGAAACTTCCAGAACTTTATCGGAATGAGTGGCGACTTCATCACGACAATGCGGGGCCTCACGCCGCCAATCAAGTCTACGGATTTTTGGCTAAATTCAACATTACCTGTGTGCGCATCCGCCTTATAGCCCAGATCTTGCTACCTGTGATTTCTTTTTATTCCCATCACTAAAGGCAAATCTCCGGGGCATTCGATTTGAGAGCACTGAAGCAGTGCTGAAGAAAAGTGAGGCGATTCTCAAAGACCTGACAAGGAATGGCCTGCACCATGTGTTCGAGGACTGGCAGAGATGCTATAAAAAGTGCACTGAAGTAGGAGGGTACTACTTTGAAAAATAGTGTGACAACATTGAAATGGAGTAATAAATATCTGTGAAAAAAAAATCAGTCTCAGACTTTATTGATCAGCCCTCATAATTTCATTAAGTAAAATGAAGATTATTATTAATAGTTTGTAACTGGGACAACTACAGTGAAGCACTTGAATACACCAGGCATGAGTCAACTAAAACACATTTAACTTAATTTACAATCTGATTCTTTAGAACATGCTTCATGGGCTATTGCTTGCATTTTCAGCTAGCTAATGACTACTGGTCCTACTGGTTGCTGCTTTTTTCATTATGGTGAATGGTTGATGACTGTATCACTTAATTCTGCTCAGTACTTCACAGTTAATCTCCCTATCTTTGTATTGTCTTATACATAGACACTTCTAGCTCAATGTTCCCAACCAGAGAATTCAATAATTTTACCTTATGCCCTATTGGCTTTCTTCCCAAACATTGTAAACTGTGCTGAACTTTTTTTTTTACTTTCTCTACTACGTACAGTAAGTAGGGGAAGTATCGTATTCCACCCAAAAATTCAATACCGAGATTTGACTGGAAATATATGTTTTGAGGCCCCCTGAATCCAAAAAAAGCTATTTTGGAAACATGTCCGTGTGTGTGTGTCTGTGAACAGCATAACTCAGAAACAAACAATCGGATAAACACCAAACTTGGTATTTAGGTTCTGTATCTTCCAGAGATGCAACACAAAGGTTTTCAAGAAAATCCCCTCACCCCAGATTATCCTTTACATGGAACATTTTTCGAAAATTTTAATTTTCTCAAAAATGGCTGTAATGACTTTGATTAAAATATCATATATGTAAGATATTTTCATGACAAATGAAGTGTATATCTCTAATTTTCTGGGAATGTCTCCAAAAGTATTCTTCATTGTGAACGACTTTTGCATAACTGGTAAACCATAAGAAAGAGACAAAATTTTACTGCACAAAAAATGCAGATCGCGTTAAAATACACTATTTATGTCATACACATTTTTTTTTGTTGAGTGAACCATTTTCGAGATATTACTTGTTATTCCCTTAAATTCTCCAATACTCTTTCTCAGATGGGAATTCGTCAGTCTTTTTTTTTATGTTCTGGACATACAAAGAGAATGGAATGCTCCACATAGCAACCAGCTCTTAAAAGATTTGACTATCGCTTAAAGCCTAACATATTCCCCTTGCATCTACAAGAAAATTAGCAATAAGATTAACATCTCTATTAACGTGAAGTAGATGGAGAATAAGCATTTGTAAAAATAGTTTGTACAAGAGTAGAGAAAGTCATGTGAGTGTAGCACATCAGATTTTTTTTAAATATGATGTTTTTTCAGTGTTCTTTCAGTTTATTTTCTTCTTGTTTATCCCAACATTGCATTATTCTGTACAGTGATTTTTGCACATATTTCATATTTACTATGGAGATATTTTATCTGTATAATAGTTCTGAGGAGCCAATGTCATGCTGAAGTCTTTACAGATGCTTTGAAAAATTTGCTCTGTGCCAAAACATGCTAGATGAATTTATGATATGCACACATTTACCTTTTAGTTGGCAATGATGTGATGTGCTTTATTTCTTTTTTCTGCTTTAAATTTCCTTATGGATACAATTCAATGTCTTATCCACTCCTTACTGCTTTTTTGTGTTTAGTCTTCCTATAAATCCTATATTCTAATCTAATGTTCATTCTATCAGCCTTCAAATCCAGGAATGGAATCATATTGTTATTTGTTTCTCAACTGTGAATTTTACTGCAAGTGGATCTATAAACAATGTGTAATATGGCATTTTCTCTCTATAGGTGAAGCAAGTTGAGGAGTACATGGCCTACAGAAAACTGCCTCGAGAAATGCGTCAGAGGATAACAGAGTATTTCGAACACAGGTACCAAGGGAAGTTCTTCGATGAGGAGGCCATATTGGGTGAACTCTCTGAGAAACTCCGAGAGGTGAGCGTATTACACACAAAAGCATTATGTATTGTTTAGGTAATACACATGTAAGTATAACTGAAATAAGTGTAAGCTTTTCCCCAAAAATGTTGTATATAAGTACATATTAACTTCATTTTCAAGAGAGAATTACATCACTTTTCTTATACTTGCTAAAACACAATTGGAGTATGGGAGAATACATATTATACATATTTTCTTACAATATAGAGCTCAACACAATTTTCCCTATAGACCTCCCAAACAAGACACCTTGAATATCAACATTAATAAATGGAGGGTACAGGAGAAAAACGTAAAATGTTAAGAAAGAATATTTTTGTGAGAAGCATTGGTTAAGTTTAAATATTTCAAACTTCATACACTGTAAAGCAAAATTAAGAATTTTAATTTCTTGGATCTATGTGCATTTATTTCATTTTGGTATAATGCTTTTTAAAATTTATATAAGCTAACAGATGGCATGATTATCTCAATTAGCTTTTTAAATCCCTGCAATGAACATGATATTATAGTGAACATGAACATGACTAGTGGATATTACAATGTCCTTTTTTTTTTTTTTAAAAAATAGAGAGTTGAGGGTTGTTACACTACATCACTATGATATATCATCATCAAGTAAGAATATCATAGTGATGTAGTGTAACAACCCTCAACTCTCTATTTTAAATATGACACATCACTGTTACTAGCTTCTAAATCTTCAAAATTAGTCAGTCATTTTCTTTATTTTATTTTGTTTACATTACTGGTTTATCCCTTAGATATTTTATTTTCTTGTTATGTGGCTTTGTTAAAAAATCCATTAAATTTGTATTCATAAAAGTTCAATGAAGCCGTAGCCATTCCAAAGAGAAAAAAGTTATATAATAAAATCAGATAGATCCAAAACATCCATGCTTCAAATCCTGGCTATGACATTGAATTTTTCAGTCTGATTCTACCTTTCCAACTTTGACCAATATGTTCATAAAATAAAATTATTTAAATTTAAGACAAAAACATTCCAATAATGCATGGACATAGCAAATGTATATATATATAGCCCACTGTCTCCATTTTTAGCACACTTCCATAAATGAGACATATCACCAGTATTTCTCTGGTTAGTCACAGCCTGACATAGATAAATGTAAATTGCATTTTTGTAATTATATAAAAAAAATAATTGGAAGGAAGACTCGGTTTCTAAACCTACAAGAAAAGATTTAATGTATAAAAACAATATGATTTTCTCCAACAATTAGCAATTCAAGGACATCTTGTATGTGTATTTTACTGTTTACCAAGTGAGTATTTTTCCACTTTATTTCATAACAATCAACGCTTTCGTAGTAATGATTTTGTGATAAGCAATATGCATAAACACCATCATCTGTGTATATCACAAGTTGTTTTGTTAATAATGAAATGTAATATATATATATTCCACATTTTCATCAAAATGAAAAAGCTTAAAAACTGTTACAATGAATATTTCTGGAGTGAAATTGCTAATGCTACAAAAAAAGTTATTTCAAATAAATAATACACTTTATGAGCTCTGCATTTCTTTTTTCAGTAAGTTTTGTAATCTACCTCTTATGAGAGACTCAAATTTTATGATCTACTTCGAAGGCTATTTGTAAAAAAATTAAAAGTACACTTTTTATTTGTCATCACAATGTCTCAAATAAATGATGTTTTAATCTAAATCATTAGGGAAATAAGCACTGTGAAACACTTCCTATGAAAGGTTAGTTTAGAAAGGTGGCTATTTGAAAATACAAATACTATGCGGTTAAAAGGTGAAGGCTAACCAAAAATTGCAAAATTCAATTGTTTTCTGGTAATATAGTATGAACTTTAAACTTTAGACAAATACAGCTCTTTTTGCAATGGGACATCTAAACTCCTGATCATATAATGTCCTGAAATATAGTGGTTATTACCAGCTATGTCAAACTTTAAGCCTTGATTTTCCTCAGTTCTTTTGTTCAGCATTTTGACACATTGAAAATGCCCCATCTGATACAGTGTTAAGTTATTTGTTTCAAAAACTGTTTGTGCTACCTTAGAAACATATTAAGAGAATGGTCATATTTGTTTCCTAAAGATTATTTTATTTACATTGAAACAACTAAAATAAAAGAAAAATGAACAAACAAACAAAATCATTTTGAGCACTTTTAAATGCCATTTTTGGAATACATAACAAAATAAATTCCTTTTTAAGTTAACCATAAGATAACAAAGTCTAATGTGATAGATCTGTTTATAAACATATTAACTATTGAAAACTAAAATTTATCAAAAATGTTTATCAAAGCAATGAAACATGTAATAAAAGAATGGACAATTAAAACATGCAAATTAGAGGTTTTAACTTGACAAAACCATTGCTGTTATTGTGCATAATAACTATTGTTTTTCAGGCAGATTGCATATACAGAATGAATCACCTAAAGCTTGCACCGCAAATATTTCAGAAATGGAAAGTGCTATTGATGTGCAGTTTTCACAGCATTGATTGGTAGTCAGGGGCTTATACATTTAGCCTATAAACAGATTTTAATAATACTGAGAATGTGTATTTTTTGAGCAAACTTACAATTTTTTAAATGGAACAATGCCTAGTTACATCAACAGAATAAAGGTAGGGTAAATTAGAATCTGAGTGGTGTTTGTTGCAAGATTCTAGTGCAAGTGGTTTATGAGAAATCTTATTTTGAAACTTTTATGCACCGACGCTTGTACAACCTGTGGTAGCACAAACTAAAGAAAAACAAAATGGAATTATAACACTTCTGTGGATTCTTACAAGTAAAGCGAACATAGCCCTTCAAAGGTTGTGTTCAAAATGACCACCGGCAGCTTCAATACATGCTTCTAGTCTGCTATGGAAAGACTGCGGCACATCTTCTAGCATTTCAGCGGAAATTTCAGAGCAGGCAGCAGTAATACTCGTTTCATATCATCTAGTGTAGTTGGTACATCCTTGTAGACAGTGTCTTTCAGCCTTCTCACAGAAAAACGTCTAAACAGGTCAGATCCGGTGAACAGGCCGGCCAAGGTACAGGTCCTCTTCGTCCAAGCCAACAATTTAGAAACAATCTGTTAAGACAAGCTGTAGTATTTCATGCACTATGGGCTGGACAGCCATCATGTTGGTACCACAGGTTCCTCCTAGTCTGCAAACGAACATCTTCCAGCATCTATGGCAGATGGTCTGTCAGGAGGGTGCAATACTTGTGTGAGTTCATTGTTCCTTTTATGAACCTATGAGTTGATGGTTCACTATCCCACACCACACGTTTAAACTCCATGGATGCTGACGTTCCACCTGACGAAGCCAACGGGGATTGTCAACAGGCCAATAGTGCATGTTTCTGTGGTTTACCTGGCCATGATTAGTAAATGTTGCCTCATCACTAAACAAGATACATGATGAATCTGGAGTATCATGTCTTAATGCCCATGTACAAAAGTTAATACGATTCTCAAAATCATTTCCATGCAGCTCTTATGGAGAGAGATGTGATACAGATGGAACCTTTGTCAATGGAGAATGCACAGTACACTTGCCTGACCTATGCCACTTCCACGTGCAATTGTGCAATGGCAGCCAAAACATTAATTTCTGCCTCTTCTCCAGTCACTTGTTTGTTTCTGTTACGTTTTCTAGGTGTTACAGTACCATTTTCAAATAATTGGTTGAAGAGGTTGATAAATAATTGCCAAGACGGTTGACGTCTATTGGGATATGTTTCCGCATACACCATACAGGAACGAACTGCATTCTTCCTACATTCTCCATACAGCATGAGCATGTCAGCTTTTTCTGCATTAGTACACCTCATCTTCCACTCACAAATTAACTGACCAGAAAGTTGCAATGCAATAAATGAACAAAAAATACAGTGCAAACAAACATAAAAACATTGTACCTAACAACTAAGCAGGTTAAATGGGACAAACAATTGTCGGGGTGGAAACTGTTCAAAATACCATTTCTTGTAAACCACTTGCAATAGAATCCTGTAACAAAGACCATTGGCATTCTAATTTATCCTACCTTTATTCTGTTGGTGTAACTAGGCATTGTTCCATTTAAAAAATTGTATGTTTGCTTAAAAAATTGTATTTTTTCTCAAAAAATATACTTTCTTAGTATTATTAAAATCTGTTTATAGGCTAAATGTACAAGCCCCTGACTACCAATAAATGCTGTGTAAACTGCACATCTATAGCACTTTCCATTTCCAAAATATTTGTGGTGCAAGTTTTGGGTGATTCATCTGTATACTACAGATTTTCCAATCTTCACAGATGCTTTAACATATGAAAAATAAAATAAAAAAAAGAACATGCACAAGCATTCACGTGTGTGTGTGGGTGGGTGGGGGTGGGCAGGTGAGCGTGTGTGTGTGTGGGTGTATGCGCGTGCATCTACGTCTGTGTGGATGGGGGTGTGGGTGGGTGTGTATTTTGAAGTGCTTTCAGGGGACTTTAAAATATATATTTCTGGTGAAATATTCATATCAAATTTTAGAGTGGAATATGCAGTGATTTTTCTTCACACTGTGACTGCTGCATGGCTGCTCGCATGCCAGCCACCACAGCTCCAAAACAAGTACGAAGGCTTTCACGGCCGGAGTTAATCGATAAAACATTAACATCTTCCGCGCTGGAAGGCCGTGGTCTAAGGGTAAAATTACTAGCACCCGACATTTCGGCCAACTCTATGGTTGTCATCTTCAAGAGTGTAACACCCAGGACAGCTTGATAACGACTGCCAACTAGGCAAGAGATGTTCCGCAATATATAGCTCACGTCAAGGTCAAAACTGCCGCAGTGGGTCTGCAGTGACGTGTCATCACTGGTATCCACGTACGATTGAGCTTAAATTTTCTTCCTTTTTATTAAAGTTGTTGGAGTTCTCTATGAAGTCTAGCGTGATAATATTTTGTTGCAGATAATACTTGCGTGTCTTCATATAGGATACGATGACCCATGGTAACAAAGTGTTCAGCAACTGCAGACTTATCTGTTTGTGCAAGGCGACAGTGTCATTTATGCTCTGTTATTCGGGTATTTATACTACGTTTTGTTGTTCCGATATAAACAGAGCTGCATGTGCAAGGTATTTTATATACCCCTGGAACACATAAGGGGCCTCTCTTGTCTTTGGCAGATTTTAAAGTTTGTTGAATTTTTCTGGTTGGTTTATATATTGTATTTATTTTGTGCTTTTTAAGTGTTTTTCCAATGCGGTCTGTGACGTTTTTAACATACGGTAAGAAGACTTTTCCCTTATATGTAGATGATTCGTGGCCTTGACGTGATATCTTCTTAGGGTGAATTGCTCTGTTAAAATCTTTGTTCGTAAATCCGTTTTGTAACATAGCCAGCCTAAGATGCTGTATCTCATCACTTAAGCATTGCCCTGTACAAATACGTTTGGCTCGGTCCACTAGGGTTTTGATTATTCCTTGTGAGTGGTGATTGGTGCTAGTAATTTTACCCTTAAACCATGGCCTACCAGCCCGGAAGATTTTAATGTTTTATCAATTACCTCCAAAACAGTTATAATAGCCCTATGACCACCTCACGTTCTCATAGTTACAATTACAATGATAAGCACAAACCTTTCATAAGAGATGTTAGAAATGTTGCCCTTTTCTATCCATATATTTCTGGCATCTTCTTAGGAAATGTTCATTCACACTCAAGACTTCAGTATCCAGAAATGAAAGAAAGGAAAAAAAATATTAAATTTGGAATTTACAAGAAAACTCTATATTCAGAAAATAACATACAAAAACAACAGCTCTAGTAATGTTACATGAGTCTCCAACATCTAATAGCCTCAAACAGAGATTGCCAAATATGTAATTCTAAGTGGCATAAGGCAGAAAGGAATGCATTCAATAGGGACTTGACAGATAAAAAATCAAATAATTTTAAAATCTTCGCTTGATTAAATAGTAATTAAAAGATACATCTGTGTATAGAAGTTATCAATCATCTTCTCTGAACTTTGTGGAAGTAAAAAATATATGTTTAAACTAATGCTGCTCCTATCTAGCAATAATATATTAGGACTCATTATTTTCTAATTTTTTCAGGTTTTTAATTCTTTATCTATTTTTACAGGATGTTATAAACTACAATTGTCGCTCCCTTGTAGCATCAGTGCCATTTTTTGCAAATGCTGACTCAAATTTTGTGTCTGATGTGGTAACTAAACTTCGTTATGAAGTCTTCCAGCCAGGTAAAAACTATTATTTGTACTCCTTACCTATATTTCATTAAGCTAAGTATTAAGAGTAAAAAACTGAGTCGATTAATGACACAAAAAAACACTTACTTTTTAAATTTCCCAAAACATGTTTCAGAGGGTAGTTTCTTCCATTATCAAACCAGACATCAAATGGTATGTGGAATGTATATTTATTTTCTATGGCAAAAGTTCACTCCTTTTTTTTTTTTCAATACTATATATTACATTCTGAAACCTAAAATGCCACATTAAATTGCTCATAAGGAAATTTTTGTATACAAGTTGCAATCTTTCAGCACTTGTAGTATTTCTGCCCCCTGTTATAGTATTTGTAATGTTATATTACAATACATATTATATTTTTATATTATATTATCCAGCTAATTTATTATTTTACATTGTGATGTACAAGAGTGTAGGTGATTTTCAAGGGAATTACTAAGGTATGTCAATATAAAGCCCAGTCACGTTGCACAGAATATACAGCATGAATGGACATAGTACAGGTACATATATGTAAGCAGCAGGAAGGAACTGCAGCTGTATCCAAATGAAGAAGAATAAAATGAAGAAAACTTGAATTTAATCTGACAAAATACTGATGTATACATTTTCTAACTCTTACTTTTCATATGCGCAAATATTAAAAAAAAACTTTTCAGCTTTATGAAAGGTAAGATTTTATAGTAGACTTATTTCTCAACCATAGTGTAAATGCCTGACTGTAAACAAATGATGATAATTTTAAAGTGCTTACACTAAACAGACAGAAGTATCTGGATACCCATTACAATGTTTATTTCTTAAGAGGTAAACAGAGACAACCATATATCGCCTAAAAAGTCCCTAAGTAGTCAATAAAATATTCATTCAAGACAACAGAATGGTATGTACTGTGGAACTCATGAACTTACAACACTACTTGTGTCAGAAGATTGTGCGTAAGATTTCCACCTTCCTGAACATCCCAAGATCCACTGTTTCCATGTTATAGCAAAGTGGAAACATAAGGGACATGTACTACCCAGAAGCACCCAGACCAACCTTCCACATTGACCTCTAGAGACTGCTGAGTGTTGAAGAGGGTCATACAGCATTAACATCAATCTTCCAAATCCACCAGAACACAGGAATTCTTAACTTAGGATCTTTTCCAAGCATCAAGACTGTTCGGGTATGAGGTATGTAAACTTAGTTCCCATGGCCAAGAGCTACTCATAAGCCATACATCACACAGTTCAGTGTCAAATGAATGCCTTACCTAGTATAAGGGATGTCAAAATTTGATCATAGAACAGTGGAAAACCATTGTATGGAGTGATGAATCGTGGTGTACAATCTACCATGAACTGGCGAACATCTACCAGCTTGTATAGTGACAAGCTAAGTGGTAGTGTTATGGTGTGGTCATGTTTCTCCTGGATGGGACTTGACCCCCTTTTTGCTTTACATGGTAATGTCACAGCATGAGTTTACAAGGACATTTTAACCATTTTCATGCTGCCTAGTGTTGAAGAAACGTTTGAGAATGTTAGTGACTTTCAACATGACTGAGCACCCATCCATACTCCAAGGCATGTATGTAGTGATTTGATATCAACATTGCTCCACTAATGAAGTAGCCTTTGCAAAGTTCAGATTTGAATCCCATAGAACATCTCTGGGATATTTTTAAATGTCAACAAGCTGGACCACAATTACCCATATTGAAACCTCATTTCAGTGCTCCATGAAGAACAGGCTGTAATACCCCAGGAAACCTTCTGTCACCTGATTGAAATATGCTGCAAGAGTGAAGGCTATCACAAAGGCTAAGGGTGGGCCAACCCCTTATTAATTGCCAATGTCCCCGATGGAGGATGGTCCAAACTTCACTTCATTATCAAGGGGGTGTCCAGATACTTTTCTACACACAGTTTATGTGCAAATAGGAAAAATCTTTTTTTTTTGGGGGGGGGGGTAGAAAATGTACATATGTACCTAAGTTAATAATGAAAATTGTAATTAGAGTAAATATATGTTAAAAATTTATAAGATACTTCCGTGAAATAACTCCCAGATTAAGCATGGTAAGCCTTTTTGTGGTTAAAGATACTACCATAACATGGGAAGGAATGATTTATCATTTTAAGAACTACTTAAAAATACCTTTTGTGTCAAGAATATAAAGGGCTACTGAAATGTAGACAATAAACATTTCACAGCATTCATTTTTCATGAAATCATTTATAAGAGGAGGAAATACTGCTATACTAAATTGCAGACTACAAATGAGGAGCATTGAAACAAAAACACTAAGTAGATAATAAAAAAGTTTTCAGAAGAGAGGAAAAACTGATATTGCCAAAACTTACCAGTACTTTTTAAAGCTCTTCATACCTATCTTTAGTGCAATTGATGCAGTACTTTATATCACAACACTGTGAATGCCAGAGTGATTGTAGTGTAAATTAACATTATTGTATGACAATGATTTTAGATGTTTGTTAGCTATAAGCATTGTTAGGAAATAAGTTTACACGGCCTCACTGAAACTGACAATAGAATGGGTAACAATGAAGCGATGGGGTGAGTTGTTTATCACTTAGAAGAGTCAAACAAATGACGTCAGGGTAGCGTGCCTTTCTTTAGACGGGTGAGTTGTTTATCACTTAGAAGAGTCAAACAAATGACGTCAGGGTAGCGTGCCTTTCTTTAGAAATGGAGGAAATATCTTCCCTAGAGTATAGGTTTTAGTAATTATGATTGGCTGACAAAACAGACACTAATGTTGGCGTGATTTAGTAACCAATAGCAGGTCTATTATAATGTTTAAGCATATCGGGGTGAGGGAGTATAAATTCTTGAGCCAAAAGCAAGTATCACGCAGTTCTACAGAATCATTCATGAGGTAAACATTGCGCAGTTCTCAGCAATCTCTCACGAGGTATACATTACGTAGTTTTAATGAACCATTCGCGAGGTACACATTGCACAGTCTTGAAGAATCTATCGTGAAGTGCACATAATACAGTTTGGAAGAATCTCTCGAGTTGTAAAGTTAGTTACAGACTGTGAAGTACGCGACAACTATTATGACAGTAATTACGTTCGGAAATATAACAGTTTCAGTCAGGTGTGTATCAAGATTAAAGATGTGAAATTAATTAAGTGTGACAGAAATAAAAGTATAAAAACAAATTCTTTTATCAGTGTTATCTTTTAGTAACAACTCCTTTCCATTTACATGCCCTGCTTAGAGATATTTGCTCGACTGAGTAATAATAGCTAACTGGAGGACAAAGAACCCAAAATTCAAAATAGTAAAACAATAACAGGCATTCAGCAAATATGATAACACGAACAGATTACTGTGACAAAATACCTCTTTTGCAAAATACTGTTATCACCAAAATCATTTTTATTTAATACCACATGTATAATGAAAAAATGTTTAGGACTTAGTGCATTTTGAACCAATTATACTGCAAATATTACCATGAGCATTAAGCGAAAAAATATAGCAATTTCCATTCTACTTACAAAAGCAGTTTTTTTACTTTGCTTTGTTCATTTTTTTTTAAAGTGAGTATTCAGATCAGATTTCATTTGTCACTTTTTCTGTAAACACTTATGCAAATATTGCTTTCAACAAACACACTGCTTCTGTATTTAAACAGTATCCATTTCTTCCTCCAAATAGTCAAATTATTCTTCATTTTTGTTTTTGCTACAGAATGTAGACTCTTCATCCACCACCTTCACATAAGCTCAGACTCTCATCTCCATTCATTCCAGACTTCTTCTGTAAGAGTGCATCAGCATCCTTTTTGCTTCATTGACTCTGCTTTGGAATGTTAAATCCTGGACCTTGAAGTGGGAATTGATAGGCTCATACATGGTGTAAGAACTGGTCCTGGATTCAGCTCTCTGCTCCAGCTCTGGATCTGGTCGCCCCTTACTCTATAGCTTGTGGTTGCCTTAATTGAAATTATCACTCCAGTAAATATATTGGTAATATTGTACCCACCTGGTGTGGTAGACGTGCAGATTGGCAGTATACCAAACTTAATTCAGTGATTGTTGGTCTGTGCTAACTGTCATTATGTTTTAAGAATTTTGTGGAAGTTTTACTTTAATTTTTTGTGTGTTTCTGGCTAATTGATATGATTTATAAATACATTCAGGTCAGCAATGAGTATGAGATTTCTTTAATCAACAGAGATTTTATAACGTGTTTGAGAAAAGGCAATTAAATCACAGTGTACATAATAATTAATTTCACATAAAACTGTTTTTTTCCTTTCAAGTAATATGAATTTTATTGAAATACAATAATTATCTTTCTATGGTTCCAATTCATTTCTCCTTATCATTTCTTTAATTCAATAATTCACTGAATATCACCTATGTTGATTGACTATTCTGTTTAATACATATAGCAATGTAATATTATTTATAATTGAAAATAATTAGCTTGATCCTTGTTCTAACATATATATACAAATTGTTTGCACTAAACAATTTACATTTGAATTCAAATAACAAATTAACAATATTAATTGCTTAATTCACATATCTCTGGTTAATTGCATATTTGCATTCTTTTTGTGTATTTATTTTGTAAATGCATTGTTTTCGTTCTTTCCGATTAATGTATTTTCCTTAATAGAGTTAAGTCACTTTTCTTTTCTTTCTTTATATGAAACAAATCAATTCACAATATAAACCTTCTTTGCAAATATTTTAAACCTTTTACATATTATTTTCTAACAATGCTTAATTCAAAATTTTTAACGCAATAATATAAAGCATGATAAATGTGTTAAGCATTGTTTGATTTCTTGGAATTACAATTCTCACTTTCTCTTAAATCGTTTTAAATTCATACATCTCTTTCAACTCACTTAAATTCTGTATCAACCTGTGATATACACTCAAGCGTGACTCCCCATTTCAGTAGGGATAGAATGCTTTAGAGGGATGGCAAAAAGTTTGTTAGGTTTGGATCTTATTGCTGTATCTGAAGGGTAATCAAGAAAAAGAGAGTTTAATACCTCTTGCTATTTTTTTTAAGCCAGCATGAAACACAAAATCAATCGTATCATAAAGCATTTCATCTATGGGAGGACTTAGTGTGTTTTGTTCCGATGCTCCTCAAGTGGCACAAAGCAGATGTATAAGTCGTGGGTAAGAAGAGTGGTTTGGGTGAGAAATGAATGTATAGATGCAATTTAATTTAAAGAAGTCACCATTTTATTTTGAGCTCCTAAGCTCCTTTCCTTATTCACTCCATTTTGTATCCCCTAGGTAACTTGCTACTGTTGTTTCTCTTCGAATTAAGCACAGTGTAAGATTATTGTAATTTTAATGTATTCTTTCTGTGATCCTATATACATGATATGGGAAACAACAACAACAATAATTATAATATGTAGTAGCCTACACAAAATAAACAGTAGTGAAATGAAAAGTAATTAACAAAGATGACAGTACTTTATATAAATTTTAATATGTCTTATAATTTCAGCATGTCCAATCCACCTATCATCAAATTTCTCGTTTAGCAGTTAACATGTGTATATTGCAAAACGTGGTGGTGCACCATCCTGCTGATACCACATTTCTCTTCTCACATTGAAGGACACATTTTTCAATATGGGAGGTATTTTATGGTTGAGAAAATATTATTCACCAGTTATAGTGCTTTCAAACAAGTAAGGGCTGATGACAGGATTATCAAGAATTTAGCGACCAACAATGCTGAAAAGGCACAGTTCTCATTCATTTGGGGTTTTCAGATGCCCAATGATGCATATTATACCTATGAACTTGTCCAGTATTTGAGAATGTTGCTTTATTCAAAAATAATGTTTGCCAAGAATGAACCATTCTCTGTAATAGCATTGTATAACCATTCACAGAAACCAACTCAAAGCTGAAAATCTCTTTGTGTGAACTCTTGATGCAAACACATCTGATAAGGATGGTGTTTCTGCTACTTTAGTATCCACTGTATTGAAGTGCAGCTAATCCCATTGTCTTTGGAGAATTCACATTGACTTATCTGTGGATTTACTTCTACAACAGCAAAAATATTGATAGCATTTTCATCATTCACTTTTTTTTTTATCTTCAAGCAATTCTTGTTCTTTACACTTCCATACTTACATAGTCGTTTCCAATCGTTTGAATTTCATATGTGACATGTCACACTGAACACTGCTGATGCAGTTAGATAATTTCTATCCTTTGATATTTTATACTTATTACTAACCGTAAGTTTCATTCTTAGAATTACTTTACTATTTTTAAACCATCCTTTATCTATAGGATTAATTATTTTTATTCAAACATTATGTATATGTTTAATTAGAGGATATATTCACCTAGTACTAAAATCATATCTACCTCTACATCAAAATCTGTCATATTTTTTTAATTTTCAAGAGCTACAATAAGTAACCACAATACCCATGTTCTTTCATTTGATACTTTATTTCTTCCCCAAGTTTAAGAGGTTAACAACTTCAATGAAAACATCCTATAACAACTCAACAATTCATTTTAGAAAAAAATGTTTTAATACAAGTTGCTTGTTTATTGAGGGAAACTACAATATAAAAAAAAATTATCATGGTTTCATTTAAAATTCTGAAGTTGAACCCTGTGTGCTCCATAAGCCGCCCCATGCAAATATTTTCCATATCACAGTTTGGAAGACTCCTTGCTCCTATAAGATTTGGAATTCTTAGCATTTGATTTTGTCTATTCGTTTAAGAGATTTCACCTGAAACACTTTATATGGGCCACCCTGTATAAACTATGCAGCTTTAATGATATCAAAATATTTGAAATATTCTTTTTTACTTTCTCTATATGGAATACCAGCTATAACTCTTAAATCTCTTATGTAGTTTGCATTTCAATACCCGATTTAATAACCAGTCTTTTCTCTCACAAAATAATTCCTGTAAAGAAAAAAAGCAATACTGAAAGAAATATTCTATGGTAAAACTAAATAAACATTAAAATATATAGCATACACAGTACCAGTAGGGCTTTCCATTCTTATACAGTGATTATGCAGCATTGCCTTATTTTTACCTTTCTGCAATACATGGAAGATAATCTATTACATAACAACTGTGATTGAAGATACCTTTAGCAACAAGAAACATAAAAATAAAATTCTGAAAATCAAGAATACCTATTTAGTGTTTTATCATGGAAAATTCATATCGTACAATTTCTTTGACATTAGCCCCGTGTAAGATAAAGAAGTAAAGGAAAAAGCAGGCATGTGAAATGTTGGGTCATAGAGAATGGATTAATCAACTCCTATAGCAAAATTCAAACCACAGATTTTCAGCTTTCCATACCAATGCCCTGAGCTACTGCGGTATGATACCAAATGCACACTGAGGTTTCTCATTTGATTCATGTAGTCCATGAGTGAAAGAAAGGCACAAGGAGAAAGGGCTGCTCTAGAAGTGTAAATCCAAGCGTTTACTTAGGATTACATTTGGAAGGTACCCAGCTGTGAAAGAAGCATTGGGTACCTTTGTCACTCTGTCTAAAACTCAAAATGCAGCCAAGTTGAGTATCCATACCTGATACCACATTTCAAAAAGCTTGTTTACACCATTGGAGTGATAGAAAAGATAAAACAAATATATTTTTATGTCGCAAAACTTTGACAGATGCACCATTTTTCCACTGAATGGTCTCAAAGGATAGGTTGTTTGACTTGCATAGTGCTACAAAAGTTTGTTTACAACATTTCAGCGGTGAAAGAGCAGGTAAAATCAAATCTTTCTTCTGCCACATGTGACAAAATTTTTTTAATTTGTCATTTAGAAGTGCTGCTATGAGATAGCTTTCAGATTCCCATTATTAAATGCATACAAGATGTGAACAATTATTGTTTTAAAATATTGTTCAAATTGCCTTTCATGTAACTGATTGCACAATTAATTCTGTCATACTACTGACTGATACATTAAAAAATCTGATGTGTTACACTCACATGACTTTCTCTACTCTTGTACAAACTATTTTTACAAACGCCTATTCTCCATATGCTTCATGTTAATCGAGATATCGAGATGTCAATCTTATTGGTAATTTTCTTGTAGATGCAAGGGGAATATGGTAGGTTTTAAGCGATAGTCAAATATTTAAGCGCTGGTTGCTATGTGGCGCATTCCATTCTCTTTGCATATCCAGGACATAAAAAAATGAGTAACGAATTTGAGAAAAAGTATAAGTATTGGACAATTTAAGGGAATAACAAGCAATATCTCGAAAACGGTTCACTCAACAAAAAAAATGTATATGACATAAATTGTGTATTGTAACGCGATCTACATTTTTTGTGTAGTAAAATTTTCTCTATCTCTTATGGTTTACCAGTTATGCAAAAGTCGTTCAGAATGAAGAACACTTTTGGAGACATTCCCAGAAAATTCGATATATACATTTCATTTGTCATGAAAATACCTTAAACATATGATATTTTAATCAAAATCATTAGAGCCATTTTTGAGAAAATTAAAATTTTCGAAAAATGTTCCATGTAAAGGGTAGTCTGGGGTGGGGGGATTTTCTTGAAAACCTTCGTGTCGCATCTCTGGAAGATACTGAACCTAAATACCAAGTTTGGTGTTTATCCGACTGTTCGTTTCTGAGTTATGCTGTTCACAGACACACAGACACACACACACACACAGACACACACACACACACGGACATGTTTCCAAAAATGCTTTTTTTGGATTCAGGGAGTCTCAAAACATGTATTTCCGGTGAAATCTCGGTATCGAATTTTTGGGTCGAATGCAATACTTCCCCTACTTACTATACGTAGTAGAGAAAGTAAAAATGCCAGGCATTATTCAAAAAAAACTTCTAGTTCTTAAATGCAAAATGAATGCCTGGCCATGAAAGGTGAAGTCACAAGAAAAATAGGAATTAAAATGTAAATACATGATCTGATCTTCCAACATATAGCAAAAGCTTGAATGTAGTGAATTCCATTACTTGTGTGCACAAGTACGTATATTGTAAACTAAGGTAAGCTATTAAAAAAACAAAATATCTAGATATATCCTTTCTTTCCAAATTATCAGCAACATACCTTAACAAAAGAAGAGTATACATCAAGCCAGCTGATATTTGAACTGTAACAATTAAAATTTATTTCTGAATCTTTAAGTAAACATGAGATGCAGGAATTAAAATCAAATTACAACCTGTTTCCTGCATATCTTAAACCCTGAAAAGTGTGCCACTGATGAGATGTAAATTGTTCTATATAAACTTTCATCAATACAATAACTCTTCATAGTAGTTTGAAAATATTACCTTGTGTAATTTAATCATGTATAATTACTTGTTGATTTCATTGGAAGCTACT
Organism: Deroplatys truncata; assembly: GCA_030765065.1. Taxonomy (NCBI): domain Eukaryota; kingdom Metazoa; phylum Arthropoda; class Insecta; order Mantodea; family Mantidae; genus Deroplatys; species Deroplatys truncata. Next base: position 58,112,871 of record CM060979.1, on the reverse strand, counting down.
GTATAACATACCACTTTTCATGTCTTCAAAGTATACTCCATAATATCACATGTCTAGTTTTGGATAACACTGCAGGGGTATGGGGGTTGGGAAGATATCACCACCAAGCATGTCATCAACAGTCAGGTATTAAAAGGCCAATTTTATAGGTACTTTCATTGTGATGTGAGCTGAGTTGTATTTTTTGGAAAATTCAAACAGCAATGCTGAGATCCATTTATAGGAATATATAAGCTGGAAACCATTTACTATGAGCTTATATTATACACATTTCCTGTAATTATGAATCTATACATCTTAATCAAACTTAAGCAACTTGTTCCATTTCATGTCTTGTCAAATTAAGGGGAGAAGGTACCTTCTATCTCCTCCATATTAAATTGATCACTTTCAATGTATCTTTTATCAGGAATTATTCACAGTAGAACACTGAAACTTTTTTCACATACACATAGCACTATTTGCCAACAAACTGACTTCTTAATATAAATGGATTAAAAATGTAATTTTGACAATGTTATAATAAGACCCTTTTTTGGGTAAAGTTTTAAAAGAAACAAAAAATCATGGGGGTCTTCATAATATAGCTAGAAAACTTAAACAAAAAAATGTCCCTTCATGCACATGCAGTAAACAAATGGAGTGTCAAAATGTAATTGCTCTGAGATGAACGGTTTCAGAGAAATGGTGCATTGAAAGTGATCAGTTTAACATGGCAGGAATAAAGGTACCTTCTCCCCTTAATATGAACAAGCAGGTAGATTTAGTTTTAATTCAGTACTAACAACTGTGTCCTTCATACTCCACACTGGATTTTTATACCCATTTAAATAATTAAATGTAGCTATTGTTATTATTGGTTGTACTAGAAGTTTAGAAATTTGCTTGTGTTTCTCTTTTAACAATTCATTTAGCAAACATATTTTTGTTCATAATGGTTATCCCACCTAATAAGAGAAGTAAGATCATAACCCTCCATGAATATAGTAATGTGCCTCATAGAGACAGAATGTAATTTAATTTTGGGTGCTGTTAATAATATAATTAGGAGGAAAAATGATCTTGGGCCAATTTTGTCTCAAAGGAAAGGATGATGCGGACAAAAACAAAGAACATCTAAAAATTGGAACCAGTAAAATTAATCCTAAAAAAGAACAGTTTTGATTTAAAAAAGGATTTGGAAGTTAGAGGAGTGAAAATCAATGTTTCAACTGTGCATAGGTAGCTTCTAGAATCTTGAAGACCAGTCAGAAAACAGCTATTGACATGTTCTATGAAGAAAAAGAAATAGGCTAGTAAATATAAGAAGAGTGGAGAAGGTCCTACTTTCTGATAAAGTTCATTTTGAAGTGTAGGAGTTGAACATCTTGTATGTCAGGAGAAACAATGGAGAGGAAATCTCAACGAAGCACATCAAATAATGGTAAAGTTCCCACAAAAGAATATTTTTGGGGGCTGTTATACATTCACAGACATTACATCTTTTATTCTTATTGATGAAATATGACTAATTAACATTGTCAAGTACATCGCAATTTTAGAGAAAAGAGCCACTCCAGAATTGAAGAGATTGGTAGAAACATTTGAAAAGAAATTTTTCCAACAAGAACTTATCCCATGTCGGAAATCAAAGAATGTGAAAGACTTCCATGGTGAAAAATTATTTTCAGTGTTTGGACTGCCTGGAAAGTACCTGATCTCAACCCTATTGAGAATCTTAGGTCAGTTATCAAAAAATGGATGAAAAAAGTGGACTGCATTATCAAAGAAAAGATGATTTTTTACTGTGATAAAAGTGTGGTTTCTTGACCCAGAAATAAGTGAAATGTGTAACAACTTCATTGACTCTAACCCCAAAAGATGAAAATGATAATTAAGACTAAGGTTGGGCACATTAAATACAAAAAACAGTGTTTAATAAAAATAAATATTAAACTTTTGTGAAATAATTAAAAAAATCTGATGTGTTACACTCACATGACTTTCTCTACTCTTGTACAATCTATTTTTACAAACGCCTATTCTCCATATGCTTTATGTTAATCGAGATATCGAGATGTCAATCTTATTGCTAATTTTCTTGTAGATGCAAGGGGAATATGGTAGCTTTTAAGCGATGGTCAAATATTTTAATGCTGGTTGCTATGTGTCGCATTCCATTCTCTTTGCAAGTCCAGGACATAAAAAAATGAATAACGAATTTGAGAAAAAGTATAAGTATTGGAAAATTTAAGGGAATAACAAGCAATATCTCGAAAACGGTTCACTCAACAAAAGAAATGTATATAACATAAGTTGTGTATTTTAACGAGATCTACATTTTTTGTGTAGTAAAATTTTGTCTATCTCTTATGGTTTACCAGTTATGCAAAAGTCGTTCACAATGAAGAATACTTTTGGAGACATTCCCAGAAAATTCGAGATATACATTTCATTTCTCATGACATCTTAAACATATGATATTTTAAACAAAATCGTTAGCCATTTTTGAGAAAATTAAAATTTTCGAAAAATGTTCCATGTAAAGGGTAGTCTGGGGTGGGGGGATTTTCTTGAAAACCTTCGTGTCGCATCTCTGGAAGATACTGAACCTAAATACCAAGTTTGGTGTTTATCCGACTGTTCGTTTTTGAGTTATGCTGTTCACAGACACACAGACAGACACACACACGGACATGTTTCCAAAAATGCTTTTTTTGGATTCAGGAGGTCTCAAAACATGTATTTCCGGTGAAATCTCGGTATCGAATTTTTGGGTGGAATGCAATACTTCCCCTACTTACTATACGTAGTAGAGAAAGTAAAAATAGAATTGCATCTTTGTTCACATTAATTTGGACAAGACTGTATATGTAGTGTAACCAGTATTAAAACTACAGCCTTCAGGGTGTTGATTTTCACGTTCAAATATGAACCGAGTTACAAGTTACACTAAAGTCATACATAGCACCACTCCCTAATCAGCTATGGTGTAAGTAAGAAAGAATTAAATTCAATGAAAGATGTTATTTACTTTAACTTCACTGCATATAAAACTTCTTTGTCCAAGCAATGAAGGTTACTTCCTAAGTCATGGCAATCAATTTTTTTTATAAATTGATTTTATCCCAGGAATGTCAAAGTGGGCGTAATAAAGAGACAAAATATTCATCCAATTAATACCAAAAAGAACATTTATTTGGGACATGTGGAGAGCGAGCAGTGACATTGATGAGGGAAAACTTAGAAGAAGATGTATAAAAAGTTTATTCACAAAACCACCACCACAATACAAAAACTATTTTATATTAAATAAGATCAGTATTTATAAGAAATGAATAAAATTTATATTTATAATAAATTAGTAAAATTAATTTCTCCAACGAATATCAGGATATACTTTAAAAATCATGCTCCAAGATTCAAAAACATGAGGAACTAAATATATACAATTTAGAAGAAAAAATTAATAACATGAAATGACAGTGGTTTCAACAAATAGGAAGGATGGGAAATAAAATCGCAAAACAAATATCTACTCTGATATAAATCAGATGGCCAGTGTTGTTTGGGTAACCTAGAGCTAGATTGGGAAATGTCTCTGCATTAGAATGGACTTTATAGCCTAGCCTTGCAGCAGAAGAAGAAGAAAATTAATTTATTACTAATACATTTCTTAACAGTAATGTTACTACTCTTAATTATAATAACTTTTAACCACTTATATCGATCATATGAGCTACTGTCCATTTCAAACCAGAGTGCCTTTCACTGAAAACAAACTCTTTGTATTATCCGCGCGAAAGTAGTTCGCAATCCCCGTCCATAATGTCTGCTTGTTCCCCTCCCACGTGCTTGTTGAACACTATTTAATCTATTTAAAGGTGAGTCGAAATTGTTACACTAACATCACTTAAGTTTACTCACTTAACATGTTTCGGGAAACCGTTGTTCCCATCCTCAGAAGGTTAACTCGACTGGCCCGTGTTGTTGGTGTTTCCGTTTTTTGGACTGGATCCTGTGGTGGCATCTTGTGGTGGAGAAATGTACTTCCAGAGAGGATTTGGTGGCGGCAAATCAAAATTCATTAGATGTGTGTTGTGTTTTAGAATGGTGATCTTCTCCCATGCATCTAATTCGGCTGCAAATTTGGCTGGTTTGACTAATGTAATATTGGGTTTGATGTTGTGATTAGTGATCCAAAAATGGTGTGAAACTGCAGATTTGTCCATTTGTTTGTATTTAATACATCTCATGTGCTCCTTTAGCCTAGTTTCTAAGTTTCTTTTTGTCTTACCAATGTATACTTTATTGCAATCTGAACAATTGATTTTATAGATTCCAGCTTTTTTGTCTTGTGGAATGGGGTCTTTTAACTTGTTACAAAGTAATTTCTCTATGTTAAATTTGTTCTGTGGAGCTAGGCTGATGTTATGTTTCATGAAAATCTTCTTAAATTTGTGAAATGTTCCTGGGTGGTATGTGAATTTCTTGAACTTTAGTTCTTTATCTTGCTGGCTGTGATTAGTTGTGTTTCTGATGTGCATCTGTCGTTTGAATTTTGCAATTTTTTTGTCAATAGTTGCTTTGTTGTACCCATTATGTATTGCTGTGTCTACTATATGCTGGTATTCTAACTGGTATTCTTTTTTATTTAAGGGGGTATATACCAGTCTATGTGTTAGGCTGTTTAGTATTGCATGTTTGTGTGTGGTTGGATTGAAACTTTTATTTTTTATGTAATTAGTAGAGTGTGTTGGCTTCCTGTATATGCCAAAGGTTAGGTTCTTTTGTTCTCTGATGATTTTTAGGTCTAAAAATGGTAGCATGCCTTCTTTTTCTATTTCTATGGTGAATTTTATTGATTGGTTCTGTAGGTTTAGTAAGGCTAAGGAGTCTTGTATGAACCTATTAGGGACAACAGCGAAGATGTCGTCAACATATCTGTGCCAAACTTTAAACATGTATGGAAAGGAAGTTGTTATGTGTATTTCTAAGTAGCTCATAAATAAATCTGCCAAGAAGGGTGAAAGTGGGTTGCCCATGGTTCGACCAGTTGGTTGTTGATAGAACTTCTTATTGAAACTAAAACAATTTTGTCCAATGCATAAATTGGTAAGTTGTATGAGGTCTTCTATTTCTTCTTCAAGTAGGTTAGTCTGCTGTAGCCATTTCTTTAATTGACGCAGGAGTTGATCTGTAGGGACACTTGGAAATAGTGCAGTGACATCAAAGGAAACTAATCTGTCTTCTGGTTCGAGTTCCAGGGATTTTATCTTCTGTATTAAATCTTCTGAATTCATTATGTTTTTGCTGTTGAATTTTGGTAGTGAAGAGAATCTCTGTACTAACCATTTTGCCAGTTTGTAGGTAGGAGAATCAATATTGCTGACGATTGGTCTCATCTTATTACCCGGTTTGTGTATTTTAGGTAGAGCATACATTCTTGGTAAAATGGGGTGGTCTGGTTTTAATCTAGATTTATCAGTGTCTGTTATAGTTTTGCTTTCCTGGATGGTTTGATTGAAGGGCTTTTAAATGTGATTTTAATGGGTCTTCTTGAATTTGTATGTAATTTTCTTGTTGCAGCATATTTTCTACTCTGGTAATATAATCATCTTTTTGAAGTACAACTAGTTTATTTCCCTTGTCAGCTTTTGTGTATACTACTGGTTTTGATTTTAATGTTTTGATCACATGTTTGGTTGGGAAATTGTTATGTTTATCTGCTTGTATTTCTTGGAGAACTATTTCACATTCTTTTTTTATAGTGGTTTTACTATTTTCATTTAGGTTGTAAGTAGCAATCTCAATGTCTGCGACTATTTCATCGGTTGTTTTTGTGTAGCCAACACATGTTTTTAGGCCAAGGTTTAATACCGATAATTCTGCTTTAGTGAAAGTTACATTTGAAAGATTAATTACGTCAGAGTATGGCGTCGTTTTTTTTTTTATTTAATCTATAAAAAGGCACCCTGCATGAGAATCATAGTTCAAAATGCAACCTGAGGTAACAATCGATTTTATAAGTATGCGGCAATGAACATTTTACTTACGTTAATTACAATCCTCGGACAAAAGTGCAACACCCAAATCTGAATCCTCCGAAGATGACTCAGCTGTCATATAGAATCAGAACTACTCTCCAAAATAATGACAAGCTTATCCACAATTCCACAGCACTGTCGCACTTAAAACAAGTTTGCACATTTGATTCTCCTCTTCTATGTTGTATTATGTCTGTTTATATTCCCTGCTCGCTTTCGTTACACTTCTCACTGAAACGCCTGTAAAATCCGATATTAGTTTCGTAATATGCAATAATGCAAGTGTCGGGTATTTTTGTAATAGTGAGTTGAATATATGAAGTATTGTTTGTTTTTAGCCACTTTTTAACTGTTTCCCGCTTCTGTGTTTGAACAGCTTATTCGCACTACATGCACCTTCCTCTGCCATGTGAGCTCAAATACCAACTGACTAAATCACAAGATTTGACCTGAGCTGAGCATATGTGTGTTACCGTATTATGAATGACTGTTCACTTATCATATATCCTGTGTTATGCAAAGTGTTTATTCGGTACCCAGATAGCACCTCTGGGAATTCATTGCTGCATTTCTTGTGTATGTAAGAGAGTGGCAGTCATGCATGTCGGTTGGTATTAACAAGCAAGATGCTCTCTGCGTTAGCGCAATAGCAGGCGAAAATCATATTTTGTAATCTCTTAGCAGCTAGTATATATCCATTACCTTTAATGACGAGTTCTTATGATAACCACAATAAAATGTGCAGTTCTATACCTTTCCTGCTCTAATATTTCATAATACAATACTTGTATTAAGGAACTACTTACGTTGGGGTAAGAGAATATTCTTGGGTTCGTGACAAGCCGAAGTACGTGCTTCTGTTTACATCAGAGGGAATTCTGGTTTGGAATGGACTATAGATTGAAATTGTTTTGTAAATTTAATGTCTGACCACTTCAGAAGATTCCGTGTTGAGCTAACCTGCCTTAACAGTCAGCTTCTCCATGAAGAGGCTACATGAAAAATAGTATTCCTTGAAGTACATGGCTTTATTAAATAATACATTATACAATAATTATTTCATATTATACTGTTTGAGAATAAGAAATAAAATTGTATCTCTTGTATTTGACTAAAGAAATTAATTGTACACATGATTTAATATTGCATATGATATGATTAATAGCTCTTATTAAAGTAAAATAACCCATGACACATGTTTGCCTTTACATTTTCCTACATTTCATTATCCTTGAACATGTATACCCTTTTCTGATGTCAAAAAAGTAGTATAAGTTTCTATGTTAGGTAAACATGTTACCATGATTTATTAAGGAACCCTTGTAGATAAAAGTTGGTAGGACAATTTAAAAGATACATAATTTTTTCTTCCACTGTTTTGTAGCATGTGTTCATTTAACACATAGGTAATTCTGCTGCCTGAAGTTATTAAGAGTGCAAAATAATGTATTTTTCTAATACATAATATATGTTTGCAGGAGACATCATCATCAAAGAGGGCACAATAGGTACCAAAATGTACTTCATTCAGGAAGGAATTGTGGACATTGTTATGGCCAATGGTGAAGTGGCTACAAGTCTCAGTGATGGCTCCTACTTTGGTGAGATATGCCTGTTGACAAATGCTCGCCGAGTTGCCAGTGTCAGAGCTGAAACCTACTGCAATCTCTTCTCACTGTCAGTGGAACACTTCAATGTGGTGCTAGACCAATACCCACTGATGCGTCGCACGATGGAGAGCGTTGCTGCAGAAAGGTAATTTGCGGGAGCACTCATTGCTCTTCTGTCCAATGTAAAGGAACCTTTTAAACATAAACACACAAGCTACATTCAGGTGAGATGGCAATGTTCACTGTTTTCGCGATCGTTGTTGTGGCAATTCAGCTTTCAAGTTTGTGTCACATTGGTATGCAAACAGTTTGCTTTAACAACTGTGATTCAACAGTTATCATCAGAGGAATATACCTTTTGAAATGTTCTGTTTTGGCAATTGTTAGAAGTACTATTGCAGCAAAAGAGAACATCTCAAAATTAGCTTGAATATATCTGATGAATCATCTAAAGAAGCAGAAGCTGAAATACCTAATGTCACCCAAATCCTGAAAGCTTGGGTATACATAGCTAGGTGTTTGTCATACATAAACCTGTGCCTGAGATAAAAAGTGAAGAAAATCAGAGCATTCCCATTACAGTTTCAAAAAATGACACATCAGATTATGAGTGTTACAAAAAGTACATTTGCGGCCCAATTTATTTCAGCCAAATTAAAATTTAGAGTCTCAGGTCCTCTTCACTAACTCCTAGATAAATAAAGCACATTTGGACAATGTGCATGCTGTGTTGGTAGCAGTGTATGTGTTGTATTGATGTGTTGTATAAACAATTGCTGGCAACTGAAACTTAAAAACCATGAAAATGTTGAATGACTGTAATGAAACTTACTGAAAATGCTACATGATAAAATAAACTGTCTCCCTGCTTGTTATACACGTTGCTTAGTTTTGCTGTTATAAGCTGTGAGCTAGCGTAGCATGTTGTAGAGAAATTTTTTGTTGCTGATTGTGTTTTTTTGTTGTCATCTCTAATGTTGGTCATCATCTTCAGTGCTTTGCAAGATTCAGAGCTTTTATTTGCATACAATTTCCTAGTGCTTATACTTTCCCCTATGGCCTAAATATTTCATTCCTCATCTTACATAGGTACTCTCCACGTTACAGGAGAAAAATTATAACTAGGAACAATCATAAATAACACTTGAGAGAAGTATCAAGCTTTTGTCAACTAAACATTGATAGGATAGCTTAACTGATTAACTGAGTATGTGATACACTTAGGGCCATCTATAAGTGAAAGCAGTGGTGACATATGATGAGGGGGTATGCAATATATCACTTTAGAATACCTGCAGTATATTATTTTACACTGTTTTCCCCTGGCTCCCTAACAATATCTTACTTTCTTCATAAAATTGTAGAAACTATATGGGATATTATGATAAACTTTGGAAGGACGACTCATTCTCTCAATCTCTGTTTTTTAGTTTAGTTTAGCATTCTTTAACCAGTTAGCAGTTAGGTCATATCAGAGATGAATGATGAAATAACGCTCAAATGAGCCTGGGATCCATAGAACTTAAAATTACCCTATATTCATCTTTTCAGGATAAGGTAAAACCCTGGAAAAAATCCTATCTAGGAACTCACCCTAACCAAGATTTGAACTCAGGAACTCTTGAATGTGAGGCAGACTTACTACCCCTACACCACAGAGGCGGGCCAAATTATTACTTGTCAATGGACTCAGATATCAAATGGATAGCTGTGAATACGCATGCTTTATTACAGTATATATTGCATTTTAGACATACAATTACATAATTATTTTTTTGACAATACAGGTGAAATAAGATAGGAAGTTTTCCACTCTAAACGTTGCATTTATGTAATTAATTCTGTACAGGAATGTATAAATTGGAACTGGAACGTGAACAACTTTTTCCCTGCTTTATGAGTTGCTCAAGTTAACAAAAAGCTTCATTACATGGCCTCTTAGGAAAATATGGGTGGTAAGAAAAGTGGAGATGGTGTAATCATTGAGTATTGCTATAGCAAATCAGTTACTCATAATCAATTCTCAGTATTTCATTCTAATGCATTTGCTTATGATACATAGAGTTTAAAAATACTGAATCAGGTTAATTTCCCATTTTCTATCTGAGTGCTGATTACCCATCCAGATAAAAAAATTCTGATGTGTTACACTCACATGACTTTCTCTACTCTTGTACAAACTATTTTTACAAACACTTATTCTCCATCTACTTCATGTTAATCGAGATAAACATTTGCAGACTCTATCTTATTGCTAATTTTCTTGTAGATGTAAGGGGAAAATATATTTACAAGGGCAATATAGAAAAACCGTAGCCTTTAAGCACATACATATCTCTTAATAGCTGGTTGCTAGGTGCAGCACCATTCTCTTTGTCACAAATTATAACTCTTTGCATATCCAAGACAAAAAAATGAATAACGAATTCCCATTTGAGAAAATAAGTATTGAAAAATTTAAGGGAATAACAAGCAATATCTCGAAAATGATTCACTCAACAACAAAAAATGTATATGACATAAATTGTGTATTTTAATGCGATCTACATTTTTTGTGTAGTAAAATTTTGTCTATCTCTTATGGTTTACCAGTTATGCAAAAGTCGTTCACAATGGAGAATACTTTTGGAGACATTCCCAGAAAATTCAAAATATACATTTTATTTGTCATAAAAATATCTTAAATATATGATATTTTAATCAAAATCGTTTGAGCCATTTTTGAGAAAATTAAACTTTTCGAAAAATCTTCCATGTAAAGGGTAATCTGGGGTGGGGGGATTTTTTTGAAAACCTTCGTGTCGCATCTCTGGAAGATACTGAACCTAAATACCAAGTTTGGGTTTATCCGACTGTTCGTTTCTGAGTTATGCTGTTCACAGACAGACAGACACACACACACACACACACACACACACACACACACACACACACACACACACACACACACACACACACACACAGTCATGTTTCCAAAAATGCTTTTTTTGGATTCAGGGTGTCTCAAAACATGTATTTCCGGTGAAATCTTGTTATCGAATTTTTGGGTGGAACACAATACTTCCCCTACTTACTGTGCGTAGTAGAGAAAGTAAAAAAAAGTTAAACATGTTGCACATGAACTGCACAGAAGGTTACTAACCTTTTCTCATTCCTATGTATTCTGCTATATTATTCTGATTGTTTTATATTTATTCCCATTTGATACTTATTTCAACAGAACATTTAAAAAGAGTAAAGTGTAAGGGGGAAAAGTTTTCTATGCGACTCAGGTAAATGCATTGTGAATTGTCCCTATAGTATCTCTTAGAACTTAGTTTCTTTTCGATACATATTTTTTTCTTTGTCTCTCTCTAATAAATTATTTATTCTTATACATGGAACTGTAAGAAAAACTTTTACTTCTTTTTTAATCTCTTCTCAGAGGTGTTATTTTGTTTATTTTTGCATTTTATCCAAATTTATCCAATACCATTTATCTTCTAAAATGCGCATATTTGTTTCATTCATCTCTCTCGGTAGAATTGTCTAATGCTATATGAGCTACAAAAGAGTGGTGGATACTGTGTAGGCTAAAAACATATACTGGATATATAACTATTACACCACCTCCCTTCTTCTTCTTCTTCTTCTTCTTCTTCTTCTTCTTCTTCTTCTTGTTCTTCTTCTTCTTCTCCATCAAGACTACCTCCATGGTAAAATGTACCTCCCTGTCATTCAAAGGATTCTGACTCACTCTCCAGTTAGTACAAGTTTCCTGAGTAAGTTGTTTTTCTGAGTTTTCTTTTACCTGAGAATGTGAACCAGATAATCTGCTAATTTGCAAACTCAGTTTTTTCATTCTGTATACTGTTTTCAAGAACATAAAAAAAATCTCATAACCAACATCTTTGTCACTATCATCAATATTCCTTACATTGCATCATAGAAATCAAAACTTAATTTATCTGGTGAATAATAAATACAGTATCAGCGTTTAACATAGCAGATAAGCAATGAGGCTACCATCTTCAAGCTGAAGTTCTTGAAACTTGGATATAATCTTGAAAGATTTTTACACTTTGGCATTTAGAGGCATTTACAGGCAAGCTGTTTTTTTTAAGAATGTTCTAATGACAATTTCATCTCCAATCAAGTAAATTTTGTAGCTTAAAATGGGAAAATTCTTCTCTAGGATTTGTATTTATAAGCAGATATCTGTTACTTTCTTCTTCATGATTCTTAAATTGCTGCAGCTTATCAAGACCTTGCCATATTACTCAAGATTCTACTGTATGTAATATCTGAGGCATTTAAACATTAAGGGATATTAAAGATTTGTTTAAAGCAATGAAAAAATGCGCTAGTAAAATTCAGTTCCAAAATGCAACTACTAAACATATCAAGACCAAAATATTACGTTGAGATGGTACAAATTTTACTTTTACTACTAAATATTTAGTATCATTCATGTTGATACATGCAGCACATGAAACCTCATCTCTGTTCAGCTTCTATCCTTTCCTTTTCCTCAGTCATAACCTAATCAACAAAACACTACTTCATAGCATGAATTACCTCCAGATTCGCATACACGCTTTGCTTAACCTGACATCTTTTGAATTTTGTACTGTACTGCGCATATTACACACAGCTATTAGGTATTATTAGGTAGAAATGTTATGGCATTAAGACATCAGCAGTAAGTTTTATTATTCTGTAGCAATATTTTAATGATTTGTAAATTTCTGTTGCCAGCAATATATATTTGTGCTATTATACAAGCAGAATTGGAATCGTAATGACTCATGCTCTGATCACCTTCTCTAAAGAAAAGGAAAAAAATTGCTTGTAAACTTTAAAAGTACATAAAATATTTTAACGCTAACAATATTCTAATGAAAAGTAAACACATTCTTGCAATGACAAAGATGAAGATCAGTAAAATAGCAACTAACTAAATGAATAAAAAAATTAATGAAATTTAAAAAGTTGAACTAAAACAATAAACCACTTCATTATTATAGTCTCAAGTTAATAAATATTTCACAATCTGGAATATGCACCTTCTGCTATCAAAAACATCTAAACCTATATTAATGAAATCTTCAAAAAAGAGTACATTTTATTCGAAACAAAAAAGTTGAACCTTTGCAAATGCAGATGTGCTGAGAAGAATAATGAAGCATAAATATTATACTGAGAGGTAAAAATAGAATAAGTCACATTTATAGAAGTCTCAAAGTATAAAATATGAACTTTAGTTGAATTATGTGAGCTGAGTAAAAGAAACACAAAGAAATAAAAAATATACAAGAACTGAAACTGCATCACTGTGAAGAGACGGAAAAGGAAAATGAAAGAAAAAATATGCTTATGTAAACATAGCGTCTAGTCTCAGCTCACATACAGACCAGATAGAGCAATTCCCTTTCTTTATACTTCTTCTTCAATGGATTCTCTCCTCTTTGTAGGACTTACACCTCCAAGGGCTTATCAATGCCTTGGGTCAGTAGTCTGTCAAGGAGCAAGTAAACTCTGGATTATAATATACCCAGGATGGGTGATCAGTCCAATGTCTGATATGGCGGTGAAGAAGGAAATGAAATGTAGCAATGAAATGGATGACAAAAAAGTTCACAGATCCAATTATCCAATCTAGCATTCACCTAGCAACCAAGGAAAACAGCATAAAATACTTCGGTCAGATTGGTTAACCCGGGGTTTGAACCTGGGACTTCCCAAATGTCAGTCGCACATACTACTGCAGCACTATCTTGCTCAATCCCTTTCTGTATACATACCTCTTAATTCAGAAGTAGCAGTATTATGTTGATAAGTGACGAGAATGAGGTGTTTACTTAGCTATGGGCATTATTCAACAAAAACTTCCTAAACTGTGTTTCATGTAACATGAAGCTTTGTACAGAGAGCAACCTAACCATTTAGCTCTCATGCCAAACACACAATAATTATTTTCTCTATTCATGTGAAACAAGAGCAATTTTCTGTCTATTCATCACTGCAATGCAATTAATGGACAGCCAACTTAAAAACATTGCAGGCTTTCAACTCATAACCTTCACTGTGATTACTGTTTGTTCAACTGAAGTTCTTCAGAATGATTCTCTACTTTCAAAAATATGACTATGTTATTTGCAGATGATAAGATTTAAATTTAGAAGGATGAAACGACAATGCTCTAAAAAGCTCTATAAAATAATTGCATTATAACTATCAGAAAATGTTAATTGCTGACAAAACAGCAAGAACGAAATCTCTATGAGGAATAGTGTTATACACGCTGTTAGATCATAAAAAATACGAAATTCATAGGAAATGGAATTGGAGATTGACAGTTTTAATTGAAATCATAATAAAATACAGAAGCAATTGGAGAAAGCATTTGATGTGCTTACCAAAATACAGATACACAAGAATTACATAATACAAAATGATACAGAGTGGTTTTGAACACCTGTGAAAAGGTAAGAATGGACCATTAGACTCAAATCATGAGATTATTAATGAAGATAGTATTTGGCATCATAGGGCTCAAATATCTATATTAATTCCTTCAATTAGATTTATGTTATTTCATTATATTGGATACATAAGGCTTCAAACTGATTGCCACATAAAAAGAAACAAAGATGGAGAAGTCATAGAAATGACTGGATAAAACAAAAGAGAACATCTTATAAATAGCAATAATCTAGCTCTGAAAGCTTAAGGAAAAGTTTTGAATGTCAGTTAAGAAAGAAAAGAAAAAGTTAAGAATCAACTGCCCAATTAATTATTATACAAAATATAAAGATGCAGAATATAAAGAAAATCACATTCTGATTTCATGATATACCTGTAATTTGCATAAGATACTCCTTGCAGGACTTAAAAATATTCATGGGAATAAACATATTTTGAATTTACAACAATGAATTCAGTATTCCATTGTTTAGCCTGAGCAGTCCATAAATTCATGCTAATGTTTTCAACATATTTTCTGCTTAATGGTAAAGCAGAGAGGAGATAATAAAATCCTAGAGCTTCAGTTCAGTATATGAAATGTCTGTGATAACAGTTTCACTAAATAATATTTAAATGTCTCAAGGCATGCTTCAGCGAACTTGGACATAAACAACTCATCTTCTTGATGTAATATAAAATAAAACTGCAGCTGGTCAGGAAGAATATGTCAGAGTATGTCAGAGAGTGACATACTCTCCTTGAACTTATTATTCAGGAGTTAAAAGCATAAAAGAAAAGACAACAGAGTTATAAGAGAAACATATCTCTATCACATAAAGCATGGATGCTTTCGAAGTCATCAGTAAGTCAGAACTGATCGATAGGAATATTTAAATAGCATATCCGTATTTCCTCAATGCATAACTTGCAACAACCCACCAACAAAACAACTTAAAAACACTCATAATAAAATCTGAAATTACAGAATTACTACTAGAAAAACAGAAGTCCTTTAACACTGATGGATTAAGTTAGAATGCAAAGTTTAACTAGAAGGATTGTGTGTTTACTAAGCATTTGGAAAAACTTAAAATACTAACTTCTTTTTTTTTTTTTAAACACAGATTAAATAAAAGCTGATATAAATTGCAATAACCATAGTAGCTTGATGAGGTGGTGATAAATAAAACTACAGCTATAAAAAATAAACATTAAAGTAGCACAATAAATAAGTTTCAAGCAGATACAATAGAAAAAATAACATGAACATTGCCATAAGTACATGTATGAAAATACCATCTATACCTTAGATGTGACAAGTCTAGTACCCTAAACAAACACATAACTTTTTATCAGAAACAAAAGGTTCCTTTCCCAAGACAGAAGGTTAAGTGTGCCCTGCAAATTTAAATATTGCTTTTAAATTAAATACAAGCTCAGAGCTTGGTCATGAGATTACAAAAAGATCTTGGTAAAATCTGGGTACATTCTGACAAAATCCGAACAAGGTCCTTAAAGACCTTTATGGATCTTGTCAAATGAGGTGATGCAAGTAATATTGCGTGCCTGGCCTGGATCTTCCAAGATCCTGCTAAGACTTCTCAATAGGATTGCCTGTTGGTACTGTTCCAGACTGAACAAGATCGGGAAGAACCCGAACCTAGTATCGCACCGGGAAGAAGACATGGGCAGTGAGAGCAAGACCATCAATGCAGTTGTCAACGCTTTAGCTGAGCAGGCAGAGCAAGTAAACACCTCAGAAGAGTCAATGGGCAACCAGTCCAGTGACAAGAGCATTCATGAACTGGGACGCAATCTCCACGAGCTTGGCAAGACCTTGCATAGGCTCAACCTCCCGAGACCCAAGTCAGAAAACAACTTTGCGTCCCAAGAACAGCTGCCCATGAACCGCACGAGCCGGCCCATGTTCCACAAATCCGACACTTTTCACAAAGACACGGCTTTCCAATGACACCATTGAACAGTGCATGTTGTTTGTTGTTGTTGCTGCTGCTGCTATAAAGTGAGAAATACTACACTGTACATTTTGGTAAATCGATTTTGTATACAAATAAAATATGCCGAAGTCCACGTTTTTTGATGATGAATCAGTGCAAATATTCGCAATTGGAATTTGTTGGATCTCGTGTGTCTTCTGCGTGTAGCTACATGACTGGACTGGATGGCGAGCACTACTGTTGTTATTTGACACAAATATATTTAAAAACAAAGAAATTTGTTTTATCTTTGGTGCTCAACAATAAGAAAAGATCCAGCATCATTGCATCATGTTGTTTTCGTTGATAGTGTGTGTGACAGACTCATGTCCAAGAGAAAGCTAGAAATTGTGCAATATTAGAATACAAAATAAGATAGCTTTAAATTAGGGTGCTCAATAACGTCAATAGGGAGCTGTGTTTTTACACCCAGTCACGTAAATATGGTGTAATTATAGAGTATTTTATTAGTTTACACATCTAGGTAATTAAATAGGCCTAAATGTAAAATGATATATAAATATATAAAAATATATATATATATATATATACAAAACATAAATGGCAGGACCATTATTTACGTATAGTGTACACAGAGTTCTTGTTGAGAAGGTTCTATATTTGTTCATAGCTATTTTCAAACAGGCGAATGTTTATTATAAAATTCAGAAGTGGCTTTTTCATACAGGGGTTAACTTTGAGCTCTGCAAATTGTGATTACAATGAACCACAAAACTTTTTCTTATTGCTATGTATTTTGAATATTCTCTTGGTTTTAGTTGCTCGGATATATATGCTCTGATTTCTTATAAAGTTAACTCACCAGACTCTTGTAGATATCCTTTGTTTATTTATATGAAGACTGCAGCTTCTTGTAGTGCATTCTTTGTAAACTGAAATGAACTAGCAGAAGCGTTTTTACCATGCAAAAAATGATTTAGTTGTAATAGATTTCAAAAGTGACTACAGTACTGTATAACAAGGTAGACATCCTGCATAGCATGCTGGTGACAATTTTTTGTTTCAAGTAATGTGATGATGTTTCTTTTGAAGTAGAGTTCAGATGTAGTGCTGATATTTTTTACCAAAAGTGCTCATCGTTGTTGTAATTTAAGCAAATGATTGGTGGAGAATGAAGTGATCAAGTAGTTTTTAAAAGTGCGCCGACTTGTTCGAGCCACAACTATTCCTTATAGAAGGAACTTTTAGCTGTGATCCAGATTGGTAGCTGCTGAATGAAAATCTTCCCACATCTGCCAAACTATATAATATTATTTCTTTATATTTTAATCATTAATCACTGAAAATACAAGTTGATTATTTTTATATTGCCTGTTAAGTTTCACCAAACTTTAGAAATTTCCTTGTAAGGGCACACATTGCTGCTCGCTTTCCCAGTTGTTCTACAGACATTCTTGAAAAAACTAAGTGATAAGTGATAATGTGTGTTCACCCAAATACTGTGCACTGTGTGATGCATTACTGTCATATGTCACTTGTCATAACAGTGGTCCTCTTTCACTTTATGCTATTTATAAGACAAAAGAAGTGACACCTATTTTTTTATATAATGACTGAGCCAAGGACAATAATGCAAATGTTAAGGTTCACAGGGTGGCTGTTCAGTCAACAAAGATTACTTATTTTTCATAAACAGCATAAGATGTATTTTAAGTAAGGTTCATCAAAATTCAAATTAATATTTGGCACTAATTTTCATAATAGGATAATGTTCCTATCGTTTGTATTTGCTTGAGCTTGCTAGATGGCCACTAGCCTAAAATTTTTGAAAAGGATTTGTGAAATATTCATAACTGCAAAAGAAAGTTTTCTCAAAGAATAGTTAAGTTTTAGTAGCATATAAGAAAATGCAAGTATTGTAAGTATGTGGTATGTGTGATCTTAAATGATAATTTGTAATCCACAGCAGCAAGATACCATTTCAAAAGTTGGTCCTTGCTGTAACAGCAGTTTTGTGTCACATATCCAGAGTGGTTTTTCTTGTTGTGCCAAAAAAGCCAAACACAACATACCATTGTACACAGGTTTGATCAGAGCTGAATGCTTTATGTAAGAAGTACAAGAACAAAAATAGTTTGAAAAGCACATAAGAATTAAAATCAGATAGCTGCATAACGAACTAAGAATAATAATGAGGATCATGTGGTATGCCTGCCCTGTTGCTGTTTTCAGAGGTGCAGAAGATATGCATTTGTTTAAGAAATCATAGGAGAGCAATGTGCATGCATAAGTATATGTTAATAAAATGAACATCAAAAATAATAATGCAAGGACAGTGCCTAATAAACACTAAAATTCAACAATACTAAACTAATTAGTTAATTTTGGATTTATTTAACCATTTCAGAATAAAATACTTCATTTTTTTTTTATCATTTTTCACCACTTTTTAGCTGTTGCATAATAACTTAATTATAAAATCTTAATACTTAATGCATAATCTTACTTAATTTTGTCATTTATGAAACAATTATAAGAACAGCATAATGTGATGGTCATACCATTAATTTAGATGCATATAGCAGTGTCCACAGATTAAAATCCTGCTTCTCTCTTAACATCAAGTTTAGTAGTTGACATATCTAAAGTCAAACGCTAAAAGGGACAAACAAGTGTGATATGAATATAACTGGATTTTCATTAAAATTTGGGGGATTTTGGAATACAGAGCGTTATAAAGCAACAGGAATAAAATCATGTAGTAACTTGTCATATTTTATCTACAATTTAACAGTTTAACTTGTGAATCATCCGGATATAATATATTAAAATTTTTGGGTACTGTTCTTCAATAAAATTATTCATTCATTTTTAGTCTTTTGGTAAACTTATGTATTTCAACTGAAATAAGAGCATTTATAGATCCTTTGATCCAGTTTATATTTTGTAGAATCAAAAGAACATGTTTTTAAGAGCATATTTTGCCTCTTTTAATTGAAGCATTTGACAGGAAACAAAAAGATATGCTTTTCATGAATGAGAAATAGTTCTGGATTAGACTATAGCACCAATTATTCAAGCAATTTGGTAATTTATAAGACACCAGCTTCTTGCAACAATTTATGAATTAATCTGAATTATGAGCAGTAAAACCTTTGATGAAGAATGCAAGTTTTGGAAGTTTTGCCAGAGAAGCCAAACATTTGTTTGGATAAATTTTACTGTTTAACGTTTTGGTCATATAAAAAGTTACTTATTTCTACTCATATTATGCTTGTGCATTTCTCTCCTGTACAAACAGATTCAAAATTCATTGCAAAAATTATGATATGTTATAGTGTACATCATTTATTGGAGTTCTGTTATGAATGTTTAAAAAAAATCAACCATACTTGTGGAACAGCATTTAAATTATGATTTGACAATCCAAGTATGGTACCACATAGACTCAAAAGAGTACTGTGAAAAATAAATACATACTATGAAGTTCATATTTTATGCATCTAGAGGGGTACAGTATGTAGGTACTCATTGCATTTCAGAACAATATTGCTATGTAAGATCAAACTTGTAAGAACATATGTTTTTAACAAAAGCTTTCTAGAAGATGGTTCATCAACCAATGGTACTAAACACTCCTCTCGACAAGTATATAAAATATTATTCTGACAACTAACTTACCTATAGCAGAAGGTGCAGAATGAGTTATATACTACAAGTCAGTTGAGATTTAGTGACTAAAAATTAAGCTATGTATGAAGTATAAACGTTATTCTGACTTCTCATAACAAGGTATTTCAAATAACTTATTTTTTCTAATGTATGCTTAAATATTCATCTGTAGCATAAATGTAGATTTATCAAAAGTGAAATATTCTTGAAATCATGTAATATATAAACCATAATCAGTGCTAATTTATAAGTAACTTTCATTATTTATTTATTTATTTATTCATTCATTCATTTATTCCATATAATACAATTTCTCTCCAGTATTTAACAAATTAAGGCATGCAATTGTATTAATGCAATTTGATAGAGGGTCATGCCACAGTAATTATTTGTCATAAACATAATAATTAAAATCAAAATTGTTGATAACCTGTAAATTAAGTTAATACAAGCAAAACAACTGCAGCTTGTTCATATTTTACTTTAGAAGAATGGTAAATAGTTGAAATTTTCGCTTTTGCATCTACATACTGGAAAAAATATATATTCCTTTTCAAATGGGCAGGCACAAATAAGCATATGTAATTTATTGATGTTCTTCTGAATACCCTTATAAAAAGTTATAGTATTATTTTATTCTTTTCACATCAATGCATTTATCAAACAAAGATAACAGCTCAACATTTCTCCTAATGGTTATTTTGCGAACAATAATAACAGTTATGGACATGGCATTAGAGATGTTACAAGGAAATAACACATTTGTTCTTGTGATTATAACAATTATTATTAGAAGAATGTTAAACTAAATTAATTCCCGATGTACAATCCTAAACTATGCATCTGCTAGAACAGGACAAGCTAAGTGATAAGTTTCTATTGTCCATATATGGCTGCTCTTTTAGTGATACAAGTATTCAACAAAAATCCAAACCTTGACTTGTAAAGAAATATTTAATTTTCTTTAATTGTTAACAACATTTTATATAGGTACTAAACATAGCAATTTGATATATATATTAGTATATGTGATTCTGTGGAAATTTCTCTATTTTTCTTTTATGTCATGTAATGCTTCACTTACTCTGAAATGATAATTTAAGAGAATCTTTTAATGTCTTTTATGCCTTGTTGTCTAAGTTTTTTTTTTCTTTCTTATCAATGTACTTAAGAGGAAATATTGTTTCCACCCAAAAATTCAATGTTGAGATTACCTGGAAGTACATGTTTTGAGACTCCCTAAGCTCGAAAAAGGCATTTTTAGAAAATGGTCCATGTGTGTGTCTATGAATAGTATAACTAAAAAAGAAAGAGTCCAATGAACACCAAACTTAAGTTTTGTATCTTCCAAAGACGCAACATGAGGATTTTAAAGAAAATTCTCCCCCTTCAAACTACTCTTTATATGAAATTTTTTAAAAATTTTTATTTTCTCAAAAATGTGTCAAACATATGGTATTTTAATCAAAATTGTTAGACATTTTCATGACAAATAAAACGTATATATTGAATTTTCTAGGAATAGTTTCTCAAGTTCTCTTCATTCTGAATGACTTTTATATAACTGGTAAACTGTAAGAGACAGACAAAATCTTGTTACACAAAAAAATGTGGATCTTGTTAAAGCTTTTTAATAGTTTTCTGAATTGGGAAGTCATTATTTATTTTATTCTCATTATCTTACAAACAGAACAGAATTTTAAAGCCATCACATAGCAACCTGCTTTTAAAGATTTGTCTATCATTTAAGCCTACCGTATACCCCTAATCCCCTTTTACCTACAAGGAAATGCGCAAGAAAACCACTTATACAAATTTCTACATTGAAGCAGACAAAAGAAAAATTTTTGTAATACTAGTTTGTTAAAGAATGGATAGAGAAAGCTATGTGAATGTAACACAAGATTTTTACTTTCTCTACTATGTATAGTAAGTAGGGGAAGTATTGTATTCCACCCAAAAATTCAATACCAAGATTTCACCGGAAATATATGTTTTGAGGCCCCCTGAATCCAAAAAAAGCATTTTTGGAAACATGTCCATGTGTGTGTGTGTGTGTCTGTGTGTGTGTGTGTGCGTGTGTGTCTGTCTGTCTGTCTGTCTGTGAACAGCATAACTCAGAAACGAACAGTCAGATAAACACCAAACTTGGTATTTAGGTTCAGTATCTTCCAGAGATGTGACATGAAGGTTTTCAAGAAAATCCCCCCACCCCAGATTAACCTTTACAAGGAACATTTTTCAAAAATTTTAATTTTCTCAGAAATGGCTCTAATGATTTTGATTAAAATATCATATATTTAAGATATTTTCATGACAAATAAAATGTATATCTTGAATTTTCTGGGAATGTTTCCAAAAGTAATCTTCATTGTGAACGACTTTTGCATAACTGGTACACCATAAGAGGTAGACAAAATTTTACTACACAAAAAATGTAGATCGCATTAAAATATGCAATTTGTCATATACTTTTTTTTTATTGAGTGAACCATTTTCGAGATATTGCTTGTTATTCTCTTAAATTTTCCATACTTATACTTTTTCTCAAATGGAAATTCATTGTTCATTTTTTTATGTCCTGGACATGCAAGGAAAATGGAATGTGCCACATAGCAACCAAATCTTAAAAGATTTGACTATTGCTTAAAGCCTACCAATTCTCCTTGCATCTACAAGAAAATTAGGAATAAGATTAACATCTCAATTAACATGAAACATATGGAGAAAAAGCGTTTGTAAAAATAGTTTGTACAAGAGTAGAGAAAGTCATGTGAGTGTAAAACATCAGATTTTTTTATCTTTCTTTCTTTCTTTTATTTCTGCTTTTATTTCACTTTTCTCATTTTATTTTTCTTTCAGCTTAATAGTTAATTATTACATAAATAATGTTGCCTGAATAATGCAGCACATATTTTAAAATACTAAATTCTGTATGGGAAGAAGTTCAGAATCTTTGAAAGTTATAGCATAGCATATCTTTATGCATAATTAACTGATTTAGCATTCTAATTAATAATTTAAAGTATACTTTCTGCCTCTTCTGCTATAAATATGTTAAATACATGTAATCAGTGATACTACTGCCTCAAAACAAATCATTGCTGTATTTGAAGGAAGGCATTTATTGCCTCTAGAAAAGACAGACAAAATAGTGGCATCATGTGTTTGAAGTGTCTTTGTTTAAAAAGATACTTTATATGTGAAAAAGAGTGTTTCCTAGCTTGGTTTAAGGCAAAAAGTACAAATCCATTAAGGAGTGTCAAATGGTAAGATCAATACCACTGTTATGAAATTGTGACTGAAACAATGAGTCGCACACTGCTTCTTAGGGTAACACACTCAGCATCTATTGTTGTTGAAAACAGAAAATACAAACTATACTAATTTTTCATATGCCATTAGTTGCTGTTGACAAGCTGTTGCCCTTATTCTCAACATGCAAAATAATAATCATGGAAAGTAATAAAGTGTAAATTAAGGCAAAAGTCTCTATGTCCAGGACCCAGTAAGTCCACAAATTATTTATTCAGGATCCTGGGTCCTCCTTTGAGGATAAAGATGTGGAAATGTTTCAGTGCACGTTGGTTTAAAACCGCCATAATGATATTTTTCAATGTTGAGTGAATAAATGCTGGAAAAAATATGAGAAGTAAATACTTAGCCAACAGCACTGATGCCTGGCCAATGGATGAGAGGAGCATTGTGATTGCATCATGGGTTGACTGCGTAAATTTACAGTTTGGTGACCTACTAAAAAAAAAATGGGTGCATCTGAACTAGTCATAACTACCAATGCTTCTAAGAGAGGAAATCAAGGCAACTTGCATTTCCTATCAAAATCCAGTTCTTTTTATGACCTACCTTCAATAATTCTGTCTCTTTGAACTCTGATTTTCCATGAGTGTGAATGTCTAGGCCAATGAGAGGCAGATTTCCACCTGCAGTGATAAGCTTTTGGCTACCTAGTTTTGGCATCTCATTCATAGAGTGAGCAGTTCAAAGCTTGGTAAGCTGTTAAATTGCATTGCTTCTGCCATATGTAAAGAGTCATTGTATGTGAGAAATGCTTGGGTACATATTATTACAAGTACCTGCTGTCCTTTGTCATGTAAACTTATGCGTGGAACTCCTTCCCTTTTCCAGTTTATCAAAGAGAAGCATAATTGCAGTCACCCTTGTTAGCGATAGCATGTGATGTTGCCTATTGTTGCATATGTATATAATCTAATTGTTTTCCAAACAGACTTTCAGCCCTTGGCCAGACATCAAAAATAAAACGTATACCTTAGTTGTATACTGTATTGTTTATTGAAGCTATTGCTATTGTTGTAATTTTTACAAGCATAAATGTACTTTTGTGACACCTAGATCACCCTTGTAACACAAGACTGTTCAGATGCATGTTACCTTTTCAATTGCTTCACTCACTGAAGAATCAAATGAACTTGAGGCCAAGCTAGTTTTAAATTGTGGCCTAACAGCTGAAGTTCAGTTACAGCTTCTGAACTAATGAGTGGAATTCATAAACAATAAGCAATAACATTTTAAGCATTTTCAACAGTATTTTTCATTTACTTTGGCATTATAAATGTTGATGTATGCTACTTTTATTTTTTCAATTGTTAACTATAATGTTAAAATATATTTCAAACCTTTCTTTTTTAATGTTAGGCTACATTAATTTTTAACTAAGACGTGCACTTAAATGCTTAAAACAGTTATATATTATTTTTAGCAAATTAAAATACTTTGCCCATCCTTAACATTGTGTGCCTACTTAATTTCATCCATCCTATACCCTCTGTTCTTTAAGTGCTAGTTAAGAGAATCCTAACATTTACTCATGTACATATCAATATTCAAGTGCCTTTAGGGGGGTAGGTATAGCAATTGTGTAGTAAAATCATGCTGTAATAAAATACATTTTAATATATGGATCAGATTTATTTGGCCATTGCTGCCAGTCAGTTGTCTGCGCATGACATCAATACTTTGAAGAAAGTTTATCACCAATGCCTCTGGCAGAGTCAAATAATTGGACGGTTTTTGTACCTAGAGTGTGTCGGCTTTAATGGCAAAGCTTTAAAACTTTTTTAATAAAAAACAACTGAAGTAACCTTTATAAATATTTAAATATTTTAGTTGTTTCTCTTTTTTTTATTAATAAAAAACAAATTTTCTTGTATTATGTCATGCTTTGTCTTGGGACTTGATGAAATTCTGGGGGCAAGAATGGAGAAAATCATTCACACTACAGCCCATATCATAACAATAGACTCCCCCTTATCTCCTTCCAGTTCAGAAATAGCACTCAACCATGCAAATTCTGTGATTGGTGGTCACTTCCAACTCGTGTGCAAAAAACACAAAATGTTGTGAAAAACAGTTCTGCACCACCACAGTACATCAACCTGTTTATGAAGTCGAAAATGCATGCAGTCAAGGTTCAAATCTTCACCTCCCCTTTGAGACAAGGGGCTCACTGAACTAATAATGATGTCGTTTATTTAATCCAACTGGTGGTGAAGGCCGAATAAATCTGAAGACCCATTATAAAATTACCACAACATGAACACCAAATTTTAATTTCTGCAACTGGTAAGTCTAGCATTCAAATTATTAGATATAATTTAAGTTCTATAAAATGTTTATCTATGCTACACAAGCACCCAGAAAATACTTTAAAATCTAACAACTAGTTGATATTTAATATAGTATCTGCAATTCAGGTGCAGTATTGACAATGTTCAATACTTTTTCAATGCAATTTTCACCTACCATGATGTGCATTTTCTAGGAGCATATACTATTATTTCCAGAGCCATAGAATAACAAATACATTACTCAATAAAATAATATCATTTGTTACGTTTTTAAAAAATTACTTTTAATGAAAGTCATGAAGTTCTAAAATCAATGTTGTTTTCAAACCCCAAACAATAAAAGCTGAATACTTAAGAGAAAAGTTAGGAAATAAAGTCTTTTGTATTTTTTTAATGTGTTTTCTTGTGCACAAGCTATAAAATGGACTAAAACCATAAACCTGAGTATATATTGGTGTTAATGTGTAATTTTTAAGGAACAAGGACATTCTCATAAAAATAGAAACAAAAGATTATTACACATGCAGTTCTAATGCAAGTATCCCAATTTTATTGCGTTAGCAGATGCCACAGAAGTATGATTAGAAAATTAAGTACACATTCATGCAATAGCTCCAGAGCAATTTAGGAAACCATTTCACTAGGAAATTAAATATTGAGCCTGGTTTTAGTCATCACTCTACTAGGATCTGAGTGGTAATTTATGAGTTGCAATTCTTAGAATAGGTAGTGATGTAATTCTTTTTTTTTTAAATGATCAGCATAGGTTCAGAGGTATGATTAGAAAATTAAATGGACATTCATATAATAGCTCCAGAGCAATTTAGGAAACCATTTCACCAGGAAATTAGCTATTGAAACTGGTTTTAGTCATTTATGAGTTGCAATCCTTAGAATAGGTAGTGACATAATTCTTTCTTTGAAATGATCAGCATAGATTCAGTACCTAATTGAAAAGAAATACTTTTGTTACTTTTGCTGAAGAATGACATGCATAATATAGCAGAAACTAGTGTTCTTTGCACTGAGGATCTGGTATTCATTTTTTCAGAATTGGCTTTCAAGGAAGCCTCAGTAGGGCTCATGCAAAAGAAACATGATGCCCTTGACAAAAAACTCATATGCAGAGCCCTACTAACCTTGAACCAATCCAAATTATATATATATGGCCTGGCCCAGCCCAAATCCTAAGTTGATGATGATGACGGCAATGACGATATGTTACTGCCAATGAGCTTTACAGCAATAGACAATGTCACAAAAGCCCTGCCCTGTGGCATGGTATAGCATGTCTGCTTCACATTCAAGAGGTCCCAAGTTCAAATCTTGGTTAGGATGTTCCCTGATAAGGCTTTTTTGTGGGATTTTCCCTTGTCCTGAAAAACTGAATGTCAGGTAACTCTTAAGCTCTATGGACCCGGGCTCATTTGAGCATTATTTCACCCATTTCATTCATCATATGATATGAACTATCTAATTAAAGGATGTTAAACTTAAAAATATTTACAAAGTGACAAGTTTATATAACAATAAAATACTAATATTAAACAGAAATTACAAGTCAGAATTGTAGACATATAGACACTCAAACATCCTTGTATGGAGTAGAAATGTGTAACAACTAGCTAGTCATTTAGCCTGTGTTTAAATGTCGACACAAGATGTCGTATATGGTAACTTACTGCACAGTTTCACACCCAGTACTTCAAAGCTCTTCAGAGATATGATCAATCTATGATAGCAGGGGCAGTTTGTCCATTAGAGCTGCAGAGCTACAGTACTCCCACTTTAATAGATATTAAAAATAATAATTTTTTTTGTAACTTTTAGTGGATTTTTTTTTTGTTTCCTTATTTGATATATTTTGCTATTTTCTTAGACTATTCATACTATACTCTATTATTTTAAGCCGGCTCTTTTGTCAGGTGTGCATAAGCTCACTGACTAAGCAATATTTGGCTGAGTGCTGCAGTAACAAGCTATGCACTTTTGGGTGGGTAAGGATAGAAGAGTTTAAGTTTGAAACAGACCATTTGGCTGCAGTTTGCTGCAGATCTGACATGAAACCAAAGTCTTCTCAAACCCAATCTTACTCCTTGCTACAATCTTTTATGACTGTAATATTATATGAGATGGATTTTTTACTTACTTTTTAGATTTAAGAGCTTTTCCACTCTTCAGCAGTTGCCCGGTATTCCCATTTGCCATTCTTCCTGATTGAACAAGTAATCCTCCTCCAGGCACCGATCATCATCATTCCATGAATCTGTCCTCTCAGGTTGCTCTTAGCCTACCTCACCTTCTTCTTCCACGAGGTGACCATTCTAAAAAAGTCTTAGACCAAGTATTCTCCTCCATTCTTTTTGCATGTCCATACCATTGAAGACCCCACTTTCAATTCTCTCCACCACAGTTTCCTCCATATCCATCATCTGTCTCACCTCTTCATTTCTCCTTCTTTCCATCCTTGAAACTCTGGCACTATGTCTTATTCCATCCATTTCCACTGTCAAGATCTTAGATTTTGTCCCTCTACCAAAGTCCACGCCTCGACACCATAGGTCATTATACTTTCCATCACAGTCCTCAAAATCCTCTTCTTTGTAAAAATTGACATGACTCTACTCCACAAAATCCCATTCAACATTTTTATGGCTCTTTGTGCTTGTTCTAGCCTATTGTCTACATCTGCTTTACAGCTCCCTACTTCATCAATAAGCGATCCCAAATATTTAAACTTTTTAACAGCTTTAATAATCCCTTGGGGTAGCGAGATGCCCTGTCTACTTCCTCCTACTACCATTTTATCATATTTACTCATAACCCTCCTACTTCAAAAGCATCCAAAGGTTTCCTCTTTATATATCTCACATCCTCACGACTCCAGCCATTACCATCTGGTCATCTGCAAATAGTAGTGAATGAACAGCACCATCTTGAACTGGTATACACATACCCCCACAGGACCAATTCCATTTTTCTACTACATGTTGAATATATATTTTAAATAACGTATAGGACATACTACACCTCTGTCTTGGCCTTCTGTTGTTTTGAATGGAGAGGATATCTTCCCTATTTTAACAGAAGCATGACACTGTTGGTACAACTGCTGAATAAGTAAAATCATTGGTAACTCAATACCAACACTCACCATTGCATCCGCTGTGAAATTGGCGCTATTATCGCCCAGATGTTTTACCTGTGTTGTTCCCACCTCAGATTTTTATGTTCTTTTACGACACTGCATCCTCTCGCATTGGTGCGATGAATGGGCGGCCCTTAGGGGAAACAAATTGCGGGAGGTTAAACCTCTCCCAGCTGTCTGGGCCACCTCTTCTCGTGCTTCTCGTCGGGAAGAGGTGATTTTAACACGACTTCATATCGGACATTGCATTTTTAGTCATAGACACTTGTTTAGTGGTGATCCCGCACCACTGTGTGATCAGTGTGCTGTACCCTTAACAGTGTGTCATATTTTAACGGAGTGTCAGGTTTTAGCACAATTGTGCACTCGTCTGTCTCTGCCTGTTGGTTTAGCCGACATTTTGGCAGACGACGCATATACTGTAGAAAGTCTCTTATGTTTTATCCGTGACAGTGGTTTTATTCGACGCATTTAATGCGCGAAGCGTCTTTTAGTTTTATGATTTTATATTGTCCATTTTAATGGGGGGGGGAGCTGTTCTCCCCTGGGGTCATATGACGCTCTGGACCCTTGGCTTCTACAGATCCTGACACGTAGTTTACTCTTTTATTATTTGCTTTGCAACATTTTTAGTGTGGTTGTTTTTTAGACATTGATATGTATTTTAATGTATCGACTACGCGGGTTTGTGTCCCGTATTTTAATTTCTGGATTTTAAATTTTCGACATCGATGGCTTATTTTATAGTGTTTTTGTATCTGCGGTTTTTTACCCCTATTTTATTTTTGGACTTTCCATGTTATACTTTGTAAGAGCGCTGATGACCATAGCTGTTGAGTGCCCTTAAACCGCATCTCATCATCATCATCATCATCATCATCATCATCACACCATTGCATCCCATAGTTGATTAATAGGCACTGAGCCATAGGCCTTTTCTAAATCAACAAATATAAAATGTATCTCTTGACCTTTTGCATGTGATTTTTCTGTAATCTGTCTCACACTAAAAATACGATCCACATATGTAAACCCTGTTTTAGTAAACCCTACTTGAACTAACATTTTCCCCTCGATAGTATGTTCCAGTCTGTTTGTGATAATACTGCTGAAAGCTCTATTAATAGACGACATTACACTAATTCCTCTATAATTTCCAGGAACTTTACAATTTCCTTTTCTATATGTAGGTGTTATATATGACTTATACCAATCCTTTGGTACCTCATCATCCTGTAAAATCTGATTGAACATTTTACATATCAGTCTCTTCAATACAGACAATCCATATTTCCACAATTCTACGCTATTCCACCAGGACCACTAGCTCTTCCATTCTTTGCATTTTTCAATGCCTGATTTACTTCTTCCTCTAAAATAGGTATAACAATGTATTATCACTATGCTTAGTGTTTTCACTCCCTTTCCCCTTTCTTTTATCTACCAATAGATTTTTAAAATGTTTCTCCTTTGTTCCACACTTGCAAGATTTAAGGCTGGTGATGGGTTATTAACTGCCCTCATCCTTCTTATAACTTTCCATACCTCTGCTGATCTTCTATATCTTAATGAATGATCAATTTTGGCACAAACCTTTTCTCACTATTCTTCTTTACACTTTCTTATAACCTTCTTTAACTGCTTCTTACATTCTCTATACCTTTTTAAATCTTCTGTACTCTTGCCATTTAACCACTGATAATACAGTCTCTTTTTTTCCTTAATAATTTCCAATGCTTCTATAGTCTCCACTCTGCCCTTCCCAGAGCTTCCTCAGCTACTCCACTAACACATTCTTTTAAAAAACCATACAGAACTTCAGCATTCTAATCCTCTTCTACTAATCTATCATTCAACCTTTTCTGATATAGGTATCGCACACCATCTTCCTGTAATAAATGAACCATATATATCTTGTATCATTTAGATTAGTTGTTTCTTTAGTTTTCAAAATTTAATTCTTTTTACTTTCTCTACTACGTATAGTAAGTAGGGGAAGTATTGCATTCCACCCAAAAATTCGATACCGAGATTTCACCAGAAATACATGTTTTGAGACCCCCTGAATCCCAAAAAAGCATTTTTGGAAACTGTGTGTGTGTGTGTGCGCGCGTGTGCGTGCGCGTGTGCGTGCGCGGAGAGAGAGAGAGAGAGAGAGAGAGTGTGTGTGTGTGTGTTAACCCTTACTCAAGCTTCATCCAGCCAAAGTTATGCATACATAAGGAAGTTTAATAGTGAAATTTATCGTGTGGTTGTGTGGATATGAGCAAAAAACTACTCTGTTTTGTTCCCTTGTCTCCTCTTATGACAGAAATATGATGATTGTACATGTATTTAATTTATTTTTGTGCTACGCTTAATAATTACAGTTTTTTCAAAGTAAAATTCTGTTATAACCAAATACATTACAGCATGCCCATTTCATAAGTTCATTAGCAACTACTGATGATAAGGAACACTGATATATTGGCATCATCTTGTATTATAAGAGTGTATATTTTCTTCATATGATAATGTGGGTAAATGATTTTTTATTCATGGAAGTACAGCATAAATATATAAATTTATTATGGTCATTAGTTTAAATTTAATAAATAATGGTTTGGAGTGAGCAAGATTTAATGAGTCTAAGTTATCCAGCAATTTCTTTTTTTTTTTACAATAAAAGAATATCAGTAGTATGCATACTGTTTTCTAAAGTGTAAATATCATAGGCTATTATGCTTTGGTAAAAAACAAAATATGCTGATCTAATATAAGACGGGGTATATAGGCTAACTAGATATATGAATCTGGAAAGTTTAGAAGTTACAAAATTGATATGTGATGCCTAAGGTAATTTACTGTCAATTATTACATTTGTGCAGACTCGGCCAAGCCTTGTCAAATTCATGCATGGGTCGTGTCAGATCATATGTTGCAAACCCAGCAATGAGTGCATATGATAATCCAACAATATTTGCAAAGAAAAAGGCCTACCAATTATAATAGGAAATATATTTCCTAATATTTGTAACCAACAAAATAGTAGCTACTGAGTCCTTAAACGTACAATCTAACTTCCATCAGCTAATAACTTTGTTAAGTGATGCTTAAATGATTTACACTAAAGAGTTGCTGATGCTATGTATTACAGAGTTTATTGTATAAATGTTTCAGCTCAATATTTAAGTGCCATATTTATTTCATGGTTAGCAGAACCTGCAGCTGTGCTCACATTATCTCATTGACTAATGTGCCTATCTCTCTTTCTCCACATCTTTCTCCCCCCCTCTCTCTTTCTCTCTTTGTGCAACATATCTGTTTACAGGTGTTTCTAAGGATGTTTAAATCTGAGTTTTCTAAAAGTACTGCTAACATTTAAAATGTAAGTAATTCATTTTACAATATATTTATTCTGTAATGGTATATGCCAGGTTTGAAGTCTGGTTGGATGAAACTACTGAAATGAACTTTCTATTAGGATTTTCCCTCAGTTATTAGGATGAATAACAAATAGCTGTAGCATTTTAGAAACCCAAGCTGTTTTGTAACTTCATTTCATTCATTCATAGCATTACCTCCATGCTAAACTTATAAAAAGAAATAAATATGCTGCAAATTTTAATATTCAATATACACTTAGAACAAGGAAAGATAGGAGACGTGAAGTTTATGAATTATATAGAATATTTTGAAGTTTGTTATGCAAAAGATAATTGGAAATTCTTTTTTAAGTAATAGCCATGTACTCTTCAGTGATAACATCCCAAGACATGAATGTATGCTAGTAAGAATCTTTAATTCAGTATTAAGGAGGACAAATGAAGCAAAAGAACTCCTCTTTGCTTTGCATTCAGAGCTGTGGTTCACAAAGCTGTAGGTCCCCTCATTCTATCATCATCATTGACATCCAGGGGTAATAGGCACTGCCTGCAGGGAGTTCCAGTAAAATGGATCCAGGCAAAGCTTTGTAAGACATGCTTTCCCTGAAGGTCCAATACTATATAAGAAGAGGTAGAAACAGTAACTACTACTGCTTTAGTCATGTATGATTTTCTCAGAAATTCAACAATAAGACAGATTCAAATTATTTACTTAAACCTTCTTTACAGCTACCCTTTTGGGAAAAGTGATTAAGACACATATAGATTATCATCTAGCTAGGTTATTTGATACTATATATTGAGTTTCATAACTCAGTGCAATTAGTTAATTTGTTCTGGTTTTCGGTTTAAACATAGTTAATAATAGATATTGGTCCAAAATAAAAAAATTATCAGAAACTTTGGTTACACTTTAGTACAAGTCTTCTAGTTTTATTATAAAAAGAGTCTCACCTTTACTTCTAATATTTTTACTTTCTCTACTGCGTATAGTAAGTAGGGGAAGTATTGTATTCCACCCAAAAATTCGATACCAAGATTTCACTAGAAATATATGTTTTGAGACCCCCTGAAACCAAAAGAGAGCATTTTTGGAAACATGTCCGTGTGTATGTGTCTGTGTGTGCCTGTGAACAGCATAACTGAGAAACGAACAGTCGGATAAACACCAAACTTGGTATTTAGATTCAGTATCTTCCAGAGATGCGACATGAAGGTTTTCAAGAAAATCCTCTCACCCCAGATTACCTTTACATGGAAAATTTTTCGAAAATTTTAATTTTCTCAAAAATGGCTGTAACAATTTTGATAAAAATATCATATGTTTAAGATATTTTTATGACAAATAAAATGTATATCTTGAATTTTCTGAAAATGTCTCCTAAAGTATTCTTCATTGTGAACGACTTTTGCATAACTGATAAACCATAAGAGATAGATAAAATTTTACCAGACAAATAATGTAGATCGCTTTAAAATACACAATTTATGTCATATAAATTTTTTTTTAAGTGAACCATTTTCGAGATATTGCTTGTTATTCCCTTAAATTTTTCAATACTTATTTTCACAAATGGGAATTCGTGATTCATTTTTTTGTCTTGGATATGCAAAGAGTATTAATCTGTGGCAAACAGAATGGTGCTGCACATAGCAACCAGCTATTAAGATATATGTCTATGCTTAAAGGCTACTGTATTTCTATATTGCCCTTGCAAATACAAAACAAGGGGAACATAGTAGGCCTTAAGTGATGGTTAAATATTTTTAGAACTGGTCGCTATGTGTAAAATGTAATTCCTTTGCATGTCAAAAGATCGTTTATGCAAATGTTTATCTCAATTAATATGAAATAAATGGAGAATAAGAGTTTGTACAAGAGTAGAGAAAGTCATGTGTGTGTAACACATCGGATTTTTTTATTTGCTTGTATACATCCTTGGTGTAAATATCAAAGCAGGAAGCTCTGAGTAATTAACCTACTTTTAAGACTTCTGTATAACAAATTTATCTTAACCAGTGAAATAAGAATAAAGGAAATATACTCGCAAGATGGCAGACTGCCCCAAATAGTTGCAGTATGATTAAGCCAGAGACAAAGCATCTTCTGCCTAATTTAAAACATAAAATAACTAAACTTTAGAAAAACATATCTTATAAGATAGCAGATTGTAGAATATACTATAGACTTATGCATTTTCAATACATTTAAGTATAAAAGTATTCTATAGTATCAGTTTTCTCATCCTCAATGTAATGTAGCATAAGCCTATGGTCTTTATCAGGCTTCTCAAATGATGGAAATTTAATACTTCAAGTTTAAGAACATTCCTATACTCTTAGGTACTTTGGCCAGTAGTACTAAACACACATTCACTGGTTGCACTTGACACAGGTATGACTAGGCATTCTTGCTGTAATTTAGTCAAATGTTACAGCATTGCAGCACAATATTCCTACCATCCCAACATAGTGCTGTTTCTTTTAGAAGCCAACCAGATAGTATTTTGTTACCTCATCAAGACAGGTGTTGACGTTAACATTGAGTCCTTCCAACCCTGTGGTTTACTTTTCCAGGCTTCCAATTCAATCTAGCTTGCATGTTGTATGTTTAGGTCATTATTATCCTAATTTTATCTTTCATGAAGCACACATCATATTTCTTTTGAATTTTCTCTCCCTTGAGTCCAAAGGATTGCAAAGTCTCTGGGATGTAGGACATAGGAATGTAGCTGTTTTGTGGTCAATTATTTCAGACTTTTCTACAAGAAACTCTTTGACATGAGGGTTTACAAGTTTTATATCAGGAGATTCATTCTCGGTTAAACTACAGAATTCAATTAAGGTACCTATCCCAAGGCAATATTAAATGCATGGTGACCGTATGGTCATGTTCTTGGTGTTGGTAGCTAGAACAAATTTTTATAGCAAACAAATGCCCAATTCATCAGTGGCCTTCTCACTGTTATTAGACAAATGCTTCAATTTGGGACTGCAAGATCTCACCATAATGAATTGGACTCATTGGCTTGATGAATTGTTTGAAGAAGATGAACAAGCCCAGCTCTTTTAAGGTATGAAACTGTTTTGGTTGTTTCACTGATAAGTTGTTTTATATTGGGAATGTTTTCCAATAAATAAGTCTCATACAAGTATTTCTAAGAACATTTGTAACATGCAGTTTCTCTAAAAGTACATTTTCATAATTATCTTTTATAATGCCTAAGGAGGAAGTCATTTGAATAATTCCTCCTTTATAATCTGAGCAGTCTTCTTCTCTTGCAGAAGAATATCCTGCTGATAAGCTACAAACCTTTAATATACTGAGTTGTTACTGGAATATAATTATGAGTACTTTCATATCATCTGTGCACATGCTCATTGCAAAAGACAACCTGCAATAATTCAATAGGCGCCTCTTGAGATCTCTGATAAACATTGCTCATCCGGAAAATTAACTTTTTCTACCAAGCATTAGTAATCATATGGAGAGCAGTACTGGCCTCAACTTCCCCATGAGAGGCACTCAGGTTAATATGCGTTATAAATGCTTTCAATTGACCTTAAATCCATTGCACAAAGATTAATTACTTTTTCCAACAGGAAGTTTTTAACCATACCACATTTTACCTGACAATACTTTGCATTCACAGAGCTTTTGGCATCACTTTTAGGAGGTTCTTGGCTTGATTTTTGTGTTTGCTTACTGAACAGAATTTTCACTTATGGTGATGTAGATGACTTGTATTTATTTTACCACTGTACACTACATAATCATTTCTTGCATTTTTTACAAGAGATGATCCCTTGCCCTTCACTGCTCATTTACAAGAGCATTATATTTAGTCCAAGAAACTTGTTGCTTCTTGCCAGCAACCTTTCAGATATTGTTGCTTAGCTTAGGCTGAGCCTTCCACTAGCACTCCATTAGCACTACATACAGTGCTTTTCTTTCACACTGTGACCACCGCATGATGGTTTGTGCACCGGCCACACTGCTTAGATTCCCACCAAAATAGTTATAATATCCCCACAACAGTCTCACATTCTCATAATTGCAATTACAATGATAGTAAGCATATACTTTATCATAAGAGATGTTAGAAATGTGAGAGTAGAGAAGGCCAACATTTCTGACATCTCAGAAAATCCGCATTTCCTAATCAAGTGCTCAATATTCAAAATTGAGTGAATATGTCACCAATTTTTTTTACTTTCTCTACTACGTACAGTAAGTAGGGGAAGTATTGTATTCTACCCAAAAATTCAATACCGAGATTTCACCAGAAATACATGTTTTGAGACACCCTGAATCCAAAAAAAGCATTTTTGGAAACATGTCCGTGTGTGTGTCTGTCTGTCTGTCTGTCTGTCTGTCTGTCTGTGTGTGTCTGTCTGTGAACAGCATAACTCAGAAACGAACAGTCGGATAAACACCAAACTTGGTATTTAGGTTCAGTATCTTCCAGAGATGCGACACGAAGCTTTTCAAGCAAATTCCACCATCCCAGATTACCCTTTACATGGAACATTTTTCGAAAATTTTAATTTTCTCAAAAATGGCTCTAATGATTTTTATTAAAATATCATATGTTTAAGATATTTTCATGACAAGTAAAATGTATATCTTGAATTTTCTGGGAATGTCTACAAAAGTATTCTCCATTGTGAATGACTTTTGCATAACTGGTAAACCATAAGAGATAGACAAAATTTTACTACACAAAAAATGTAGATCGTGTTAAAATACACAATTTATGTCATACACATTTTTTTGTTGAGCGAACCATTTTCGAGATATTGCTTGTTATTCCCTTAAATTTTTCAATACTTATTTTCTAAAATGGGAATTCGTTATTCATTTTTTTGTCTTGGATATGCAAAGAGTTATAATCTGTGGCAAAGGGAATGGTGCTGCACCTAGCAACCAGCTATTAAGAGATATTTATGTGCTTAAAGGCTACTGTTTTTCTATATTGCCCTTGTAAATATATTTTCCCCTTACATCTACAAGAAAATTAGCAATAAGATAGAGTCTGCAAATGTTTATCTCGATTAACATGAAGTAGATGGAGAATAAGCGTTTGTAAAAATAGTTTGTACAAGAGTAGAGAAAGTTATGTGAGTATAACACATCAGATTTTTTTTTTTTTTTGTTTGTTTAGTTCTTCCAATGTATAAGGTTTGTTGCATACACTTTATTTTTCACATGATCAGCAGAGTCAGGTAAATTTCTGTAATTGGAGTTTGAAAAATCTCAATGATAGAGTAATTAACCCACACTTAATATTCTTCTCTGATGAAGCACGGTTCTATTTAATTGGTTATGTTCCATCATAAAATAAGATATTGAAGCACAGAGAAACCCAATTTTTACATATGATATTCATGAGGTTCCATTGCATGACTCGAAAATTGCCTGATTTAAGTGTTTGTGATTTTCATCAATAGGAGAACTTTAAAAATAAAGTGTATGCATGGAAGAACTAAAAGAAAACATCAGAAGAGAAATTCACTCAATTTCAAATATTGATCTCTTGAGTGTAAATTAAAATTTCCTGGGAAGATGCCAGATATGTGTGGAGAGAGTGAGAGAGAGAGGAGCAACATCTCCAACACATCTTATAATAAACTATGTGCTTATTATCATTATAATTGTAACTGTAACTACAAAAATGTGAGGTGGTTGCAGGGATATAACTGCTTCAGTGAGAGTCTGAGTTATTGCAGCCAGCCCATGGGCCATCATGGATGACTGCAGTGTGAAAGAAGGACACTGGACACTGCTACATTACTAACTGCAAAGAATACTGACAGCTCATCATCTCATTAGAACCTCTTGTCTGCTACTAATTATCATTGTTTTCTGAACTAAACATGACATCACTATTGAGATAGCACTGAAAGAAGATTTGAGACATACAGCTTAGAAATCTATCAGACATATTGACACTGAATATAAAAGCATTCCGTGTGTTTTTGTTCTTTAGTAGCAGTTTGAATGAAACCTGTTTTCAAAACTACATTAGATGCCATTATTATCTTAATTTCTATAAAGAGTGGACTTGTTCAGGTTTAGAATGGGCTCCTCATGTTAATGTTTAAGTTTATACAATTTTAATTATTAAATGTTATTACTAATTATTTTTTACAAATCAAGAAATCACAGAATAGGTAATGCCAGATGTAGATCCAGAATATCATTAGGATATTGTTGTTAGCATTTTATAATTTTTCATCTACACTTGATAGTTTCTGAGAAATAAGAATATATTGTTTACAAAAAAAAACAGTTTTGAAAACAACAAACTACATTCATATAAATTCAAGAAAATACCATATAAGCTAAAAATCAAATCCTGCTGAGACGTAATACACCTTATATACTTATGCTTTCATTATTGGTAATAATATTGCATTTATTTTTAACTGAGAACCTTTCTCCTGACTGAGAGACTGATATAGGCCAATTCTCACTGCAACTATTTGAAATTTGCTTCTCTTTGTTGCACACACTCTTGCGATTTGTTTTGTAATGCACATTGAAAATACTTGTCATTATGTAATGTAAACTAAAAAAGAGAACTAAACATGGAAACGAGTAAATGGGGTGCTTCAGACTAATTTCCTAATTTTAGTATAAAACAGCGCACATGGCTTCTAAAGAAGGAAACTGTCACAATGAACAACTATACTAATTTTCAGAGAAAATCTCTATTACAGAATGAGTTATATTTCAACTCTCTGCTTGGGAGATTATAAAAGTTATAACTACGTATTTGAAATAATGCATAAACATAGTAAAAATGGTAACTCCAGTATTATATTTAGCAAATAACCTCTAAGGACTACAGGATTGGTTATAGATTTAACTATTATCTATTCTGGGATATCTGTTTGAATAGATTAATAATTTAATAACATAGGTACTTTGTTTTTAATGCATTCACCTTTCAAATGTTTATAATTATATGTAACCTAAACATTACATGTCTTAAATTGCTCATAGAGAGCACTGACTCTTTAAATGCAGCTTTATTGTATAATATGTATTTTATTCATAAAATAGAACTTATGTTTTGATACATCTTTTTCTTCCTTTCAAAGTTTAACATAATAATAAAAATTACAGTATATGCATATGAATCTATATTCAAAGTGGATTCTGTACATTTTTAAATTAATTGAAAAGGGAACATAAGAAAACATTCAAGACTTATGTTTCATGGAATGATTTGAAGTAGTTTCTATGGGCATTCAGGTGAAGTCAGCCTGGAAATCTGCAGTGAGAACTTTAGATGAAATTAGTGGCATATGGCAAGCTTTGGACTAATCCTTGAAAAATTAAGGTGCATGATGGAGAATTGAAGTGGGTTTTATTTTGAGAGACATTTATTCCAACTTTGGCTCTGCATCATCACTTGTTTCATCTTGATATACGGCCTGAGTTAATAACTAATGGGAAATATTTACCTTGAAATCCAAATAATTCAATTTGTGTATGTCTGTGTGAGGTTTTCTATTTTGCTTGCTCAATCCATGCTGCTGCTATAGCAAAGTGTAGTGAATATCAGTCATATAGTCCATTTTCTTGCTTTTGCTGTAATGCAATAACTAGAAATCATACAAGAAAATCAATCCCTCCCATGTTTGATTTGTGTGTTTTAATAGCATCCAATCTCTTAACAGTTACATATTGCTTTCGCTGTTTGCTCCATCAGTGATATTTATCAATGGGCTCGATGCCCCATTTTATGCCAAAATAATTGCTCTATTATTATATAGAACATCTGCCCAACACCTCTCATAAGTACATTCTCCTCCTTCTCTTTTTATTTCACTGTTAAGTTTGAGATCTTATGTGGATATTCCTGGTTTCTGGATGGTTCTTCTCAGTATGAAGAATATAAAGGACAACAGAAATAAAATATCAGTAAAATATACATTGCTTCCTGGAGGCAAATACTGAGTGTTTGTACAACCTTTACCCCTAGATCCTCCATAGTCTCATCACTCAGAATGCTATCTCCCTGACCTTGATATAGCATAAAGTCCATTGACAGGCCATCAGGTGCCATAAAAGGATCTTCAAGCCATGAACATACTGCCTCTTGATACTTTATCCCAGTAAAGGATTATTTGTTCATCAGTGGAATATTTATCCTCAAGAATTATCCAAATTAACATTTATAACCTTGTCTACAAGAGACTTCACCTTCTAAGAATGATCTGCTGTCTCTTCTTCTGCTGAAACTGCATCATTATCTCTCATTTTAAGACTTAAAAATAGTGATCATTAGTAATTTTATCAGCACTCTAAGGAACCCTGTTTTTATGCGCCTAGTGCAAGATATGAGGGTGAATCAAATATAAAGCAAAATTTTAAACTATCTGCTCTGGTAGTGAATGGAAATGGGTAGAACTGTGAGAAGATGTTGATGGGGATGTCTGGAGTAGAGGTCTTGATGCTCCATATACCACAGAGTGGCTGTTTGCTTCAGTATGCCATGAACGAACAAGAAAGAAGTACATACATTCATTGTGCAGCACATCATAATCAAGTTTCTGCTGAGAGAAGACACCAAAGCTTCTGAAATTTGGAAAAGGCTCCATGCACAGTTTGGGGAAGTAACCCTTTCAAAGACCCAGGTACATGAATGGCACAAACAATTTTTGCAGGACAGGCAGCAGTGGAAAATGAGCCCCACCAAAGACAACCATAGACAAGCATCACTGCAGACAACACTTCATGCTGTATGTGACCTTATTGAAGAAACTCAGTGCATAACAATTTCTGAAATTGCTTCACTCACAGGAATAAGCTTTGGAAATGTTCAAGCTATCATTAATGATGAGCTCAATTTCCAGGCATTGTCTGCCAATGCAAGGCTACACACTTCTGTCTTAATGCAGGAAAAACTGGAAGAAATCATTGGACACCTTTAGACACCTCTTACAGTCCAGACCCTGTGACTACCATTTGTTTGAGCCACTAAAAGAAGAACTGGAGGAAAGCAATTTGATGATGATGATGATCATGATCATGATGATGATGATGATCATGATCATGATCATGCAGTGGTATAGAAGTACATGTACAATTGGCTGCACAAATGTTCCTCTTCTTTCTTCAAAGATGGCACCAAAGTTGGCAATTTGAAGGAAAAAACATGTGTCAAATTTGGGAGACTAAGTAGAAAAATGAGCTGGTGGTTTTATTTTTGTTGATGGATTCAATAAACTCCAGAAAGGTTAATACATTTGTCATACCAGTGTTCTAATTTAATTAAACTATCTCTGTAGTGCAATTTATCAAGGTCCTCAAAATAGCTGTTTACCGCATCAATGGCCTCCTCATTGCTGTGAAATCTTTGTCCTCCAAGAAATCTTTTGTGATTAGGGAATAGGTGATAGTCACTGGGGATCTGGCGAATAGAGTGGATGTTCAAGCAATTCAGACTTTAATTCACAAATTTTCCCCATTGCAATGACTGAACAATGGGCCGGAGCATTGTCGTGATGAAACAAGATTCTTTTTTTTGCCAAATGAGGTCTTTGTCTTTTCACCTCATCACTCAAACATTGCAGTAAGCTTGCATAGTAGTCACCAGTGATACTTTTACCTTTTCCAAGTAATCAATAAAAATAATTCCCTGTGCATCCCAGAAAACACTCGCCATAACCTTGTTAGCTGACAAAATTGACTTTGCCTTTTTTGGAGTTGGTTCACCTGGCGCAATCCACTGTTTTGACTGTGATTTACTTTCTGGAGTGTAGTGATGTATCCAAGTTTCATCCATGGTAATAAGATGTCTCAAAAATTCATTGGAATTTTTATGGTAGAGCTCTACATTCTTAACATAAACAGTTTTTCTATGCAACTTTTGGTGAGGTGTCAACAAACGTGGTACCCACCTTGCACAGACCTTGTGAAATCCCAAAACATTACTTAAAATATTACCTGCACGTTATTTTGATACATTTATAGCTCCTACTATCTCAAACAACTTTAATCTGTGGTCTTCCAGTACTAAAAAATGAATTATCTCAATCATCTCTGGAGTTGTGACTTCCACAGGGCATCCAGAGCGAGGCTCATCACTAGTGCTCGTACATCCCATTTTAAAATCTGCAACCCACCTTTTAATCATTGAATATGAAGGGGCAGAGTCTTTCAATGTACTGTCCATTTCCTTCTTGATTTCTTTAGGCATTAAGCCTTTCAAATGGAAGTATTTAATCACTGCTCATTTTTCCAAAGCCTCCATTTTCGTGAAAACTCTAAAGTTGTCTTGTTTAAAATGCTGTCATTCAAAAACTAAACAAGCTATTGACCTGTAACTATTGATACAAGCTAGTTTAGAGTATAACTATATGATGCTACCATCTAACTGGCCTAGTGGGGCCATCTCTGTGTGAGGCCCGG
Organism: Deroplatys truncata; assembly: GCA_030765065.1. Classification (NCBI taxonomy): domain Eukaryota; kingdom Metazoa; phylum Arthropoda; class Insecta; order Mantodea; family Mantidae; genus Deroplatys; species Deroplatys truncata. Next base: position 58,070,613 of record CM060979.1, on the reverse strand, counting down.
GACTTATCAGCCGACCCTCGTATAATTATGGTAGTACCCATAAAGATTGTTATCTCAAGACACAGTTAGCATAAAATTTTTCCAATAGCTTTCATGTAACTCATGTTTGTAGAGGTTGTCAAAACTTCAAAGATGTTATAAAACATACCTCAGTAACAGCTCATGACAGGACAACAGTTCATATGAATGTGATACATCCATGTGGCTGCTGGTTGAAGAGGATGTGCATATTTACATTGTCATTTTCATCAGAGATGATAGCATCCACCCCATCACCACTAGAACTTTCATCATAGTCTGCTTAAAAATTGCAAGAAACAGGTTATAATGTTATTGTAATATCAGACAGATCTGACCATTCAAAATAATTTTTATTTTTTAACAGTTCAATCTCTTTATCAGTTAATTCTAAAAAGACAAACAGGTACCTAATGAATGAATTCAGCCCTATATAAGAATTTGGGCCAGTTTTAACCTAGAGTTAAATTAACAATAGGTAATTAAATTTACTCATTTTTAACAATAAGCTATAGTACCAATCAAAACAATCCTTATACAGAGAATTCTTTCTTATAATGCTATTAAAAAAAACTATGTAAAAATTAAATACCTCCCATATAACAAGCTTGAGAACTGTTGTATAGTATAGTATTTATTGTGCTAAGAGTTTTACAAATGTGATTGTCTACTGCACTTTGACCCTGGTCACTCATTCAGTAGACAATCACTACAGTTTATTTACATTTTACAATTTCTTGTCGATAAATTATCTTGCTCTTTTTTTTTCAGTTTTTTTCATGTCCCATTTCCAATTGTTTTTCACTTTTCATTTATTGATTACTTAACCATCAGACATTCACTATAGTTTTCCATTCAAAGTAAGATGCACTACCTCTTACTTTTCTCTTTCCACTGTCCAAAGCCATTTATTTTTTACTTTACACAAAAACTGCCCAATGCTTCTAGCGTCCTTACATATCATTTCAATCATAAGTGTATTTCTATCCCCCTTCAACCACTTCTTATTAAAAAATTCTTTTCTCCAATTTTCTATTCCTTGGCACTTAAATACTATGTGTTCAATGTCTTCATTACCACCACATATCGGACAATGGTTCTGAGGAATACCCTGTCATAGCCCTTTTAGCCTCCATGCTCCGGTTCTTAACCATGCAATAGATTCTCTCTCTTCTTTATTTACTATGTCTATATATTTTTCCCTACCCCATGTATTTTTAATTGGCCTATAATAAACTAATGAGCTCTTTTCGGCAATCTCACTGAACATGATTTGTATTTCTATATCTTTCAGTCTTTTCCTCACCTTTTTCCAAAAATTTTTCACGTTATTTTCTCTCCTTCTCCATATATCTCCTAACCCATTTTTCTCCAAAATGTTCCGTAATTTACTTACCCATCCATCATTCATTAAGCTATTCTCTTGGTATTCAATACATTGTCTTAACACATTACTTTTTCCTAGATTTAAAGTTCTGAACCAAAATTTCAAAGCTCTTTCCATTATCTTCCCCTTAGTTGCCACCCTGCTCATCTCTAATTGTGTTACCTGTCTTACAATTGACTTCGGCAGCCCTAGTATTTCTCTACAAAACATCCTGTGCACCTCATCTATACTTTCCCATCCTCTATCTAATCCCCATATTTCTATACCATACATCATTTTTGCCTCCACAACCATCTCACAAACTTTTTCCAGCCATTTAACATTTATATTAGGTACTCTATATTTGCAGCTTCTAATTGCTGCCATCGCCCCTTTACCTTTTGCAAATGCAAACTTCTTTTGTTTCTCCCATTTATTACCTCCATCTATTTTTACTCCTAAATAGATACAGTCACGCACTACCCTGTAATCTTTATTCTCTCCCTTCCACTTTTCATATTTGCTTAATTTTCCCCCCTTTTTGAAAACCACAATCTGTGTTTTCTCTTGATTCACTTTTAACCTCCATTCTTTACAATATACATCAATTGCTTGTAATGATTGTTTTAAACCACTTACTGTAATAGTTCAATAGTTCAAGTCCCTAACAATTCCAAAACAACACCAATCCTGACACCAGCATGATCTCGCCTTAGCCATCTTCAACCTGGGGATCCCGGAATGAAATCAGCCATTCCCAAGAAGGGACCCCAGTTAGTCAGACAAGCACCAGGGAAAAATCTTTACATAGCACAAACTCTACCATCCTACCACAGTGTACGAATCACTATTGCCTGGTCCTACAACCCTGAAACATAGGAGATGAAAGTAAATTATGGACAGGAAATAATTTGTGGCAGAGGGCGAATCACCCCAGGATTTGCCTACTGAACTAGAGCAGCCACAAAGAAACTCATGGTCATAGTGGCCGGCCCAATGGAAATTGCATCCAGAACCTTCCAAATCCCCAAGATGATTCAGTAGCATCAGTATTCTCTTCAGAGGGGGAGATGCTGGTTTATTCCCTATTAGTGGTACATGTTTGCTTGCTTGCATTCAGAGTTATAGAATACTGAAGAGTAATTGAAGTAGAAGTACTAGCTCTCTGTCTAAAAATTGTGTTTACAGCTAAGGGTTTTTGGAAATGCTGATTGCATGCTACTTCCTATTGCTCCTGTCTATAATTAATATTGTTTCAGAGGAATCTACAATAGCTGATCTTAACCAGTTAGTTGGTAAGTAGCTATGTACATCTGATGAGGATATCTGAGTAGTGAGAGGAAATGACATTACTTTTAAGTACCTACCTATATATTATTCTTTTGTTAGGCTTTCAATTTGAAAATGATATGAACAAGTAAAAGGATATGATATAACAAGTGCTGTCATGGAGGCCATATGGAGGAGTACAGTGTATGGAACCTTAAAATTGATTGAGAAAGTTAATGCGAAAGAAACCAATTGAGCCTAAATGGTGATATACACTTGCTCTCCATCATCATAGGAGTTCAACTGACATTTGGTGTGCAAGAAATATCCATGTTCTGAAAACCTTCAAAACAGATCAGAAAAATATAAAGCAGAAGCTAGGCAAGAAATTCTGACTGGAGTATTTAAAACAGTTTCACTGACAGAGAGTGGTAGAATGAAGAAAATTAATTGTGAAAACTTCATCAATGAATTGAGCACTACGCTGAAAAGTTGACTGCAGGAGAGTGGATTATCATTAGTATTGAAAGCAAAACTCAGCTCCTGTCAGAAATGAAAATTTTATCATCTCAATGCCTACTCCTTAAATTTGTTTTGGCAAAAATTAAGTTTGTAGAGTATGTGAAAGATTTACCATTGAAGCTGAATCAGCAGTGTTGGGGATGAGAGACTTCATGAAAATCCAGATAATCTATCATCTGAAAGTATGAAGAGTTTCCAAGTTTGCTTAAGAAACTTTCTAGTAGGAAGAGTGGAATGTGAGCAAAGGTGTTATAAATGTGACCTGCATAGATCAAAGATCCTCCCTTGCTACATCAAATATGTCACAACTAATATTTATATGTATAAATACTCTAGCTTTGCAACACTGGAAGTCAGAACCATATATTATAAAGAATGGTTGAAAAATCATTAAAGCTCCATGAATGCAAGCTCCAGGGTTCACCAGGACAAAAGTGTGCCTACATATGAAAACTCCACGGGGACATTCTTTAATGATTTTCTGTTAAATAAATGGTAGGTTAGGAAATGATCATTATTATTATTTTAACTTTCTCTACCTATAGTAAATAGAGGACATATTAAAAATGTGACTATGGCTTTAGCCTACTGTATCCTTCTTACACCTACAATGAATGTGTAAATGTGTAATGCAAGTTTATCTCAATTAACAAGAAGTAGACAGAAAAATAAGCTTTTGTAAGGATAGTTGGTGGAAGTGTGAGTAGAGAAAATCATGTGAATGTTAAAACATTAGATTTTCACATCAATTAATTGAACGTTTAGCACAAACAATATTGTAAGATTGTATTATGGGATTGATTCATAACAATATCTTTTAAGATCATTTAAGTCAGTCGATAAACTTGAGGTCATATAGCATAAATTTATAATGATGCTTTGCTAAGTTGAAATTTCCTATAATATTTCAATTACTTTGAAGACATCTTTGAGAATGAGAGGTGTTTATTAGAAATGAGAGAGTATGGCCAAAAAGAAAATTATCATGGCTGCACTGGATATAACATATTCATGTTCTCTGTTATAAGTATAACCTGGTAAAAGGCAATAAATTCTGTTTATCTATTTTCCAGAATTATGTTTGATTCTCGCAGTAAAGATAATATACAGCAAATATGAAGTACATTTTTCTTCATGTTTCCAGCATTGGGAAGTGTCAGTCAAAGAATACTCATCAGATTTTCATTTATTTTTTAACCTCGTCAAGCATGGATTTGAAAGCGATGACCTCATATCTATTTAGAACATTGCTGAATAAGGCAAGAAGGGAAATGAGGAGCTAAAGGAGCTTTCTACAGCTAGTAACAAATTTTCTGATGAGAGTACTCTTTTCTCATGTCCATTCCCAATTGAATAATATGTGCTGCTGATTTATAAGTATGACATTTAACATTTACTACAGTTCATTCCCTAGAGAGGACATTGATACTGGAAAGCCCAGGATAAAAACAAGAAGAAATTGCTCAAAGACAATGATGTACATGCAGAACAATTTTTACTTTCTCTACTACGTATAGTAAGTAGGGGAAGTATTGCATTCCACCCAAAATTTCGATACCGAGATTTCACCGGAAATACATGTTTTGAGACCCCCTGAATCCAAGAAAAGCATTTTTGGAAACATGTCCGTGTGTGTGTCTGTGTGTCTGTCTGTGTGTGTGTCTGTGTGTCTGTGAACAGCATAACTCAGAAACGAACAGTCGGATAAACACCAAACTTGGTATTTGGATTCAGTATCTTCCAAGGATGCGACACGAAGGTTTTCAAGAAAATCCCCCCACCCCAGAGTACCCTTTACATGGAAGATTTTTCGAAAATTTTAATTTTCTCAAAAATGGCTCTAACGATTTTGATTAAAATATCATATGTTTAAGATATTTTTATGGTAAATAAAATGTATATCTTGAATTTTCTGGGAATGTCTCCAAAAGTATTCTTTATTGTGAACGACTTTTGCATAACTGGTAAACCATAAGAGATAGACAAAATGTTACTACACAAAAAATATAGATCGCGTTAAAATACACATTTTATGTCATATACATTTTTTTTGTTGAGTGAACCATTTTCGAGATATTGCTTGTTATTCCCTTAAATTTTTCAATACTTATTTTCTCAAATGGGAATTTGTTATTCATTTTTTTGTCTTGGATATACAAAGAGTATTAATCTGTGGCAAAGGGAATGGTGCTGCACCTAGCAACCAGCTATTAAGAGATATGTATATGCTTAAAGGCTACTGTATTTCTATATTGCCGTTGTAAATATATATTCCCCTTACATCTACAAGAAAATTAGCAATAAGATAGAGTCTGCAAATGTTTATCTCGATTAACATGAAGTAGATTGAGAATAAGCGTTTGTAAAAATACTTTGTACAGGAGTAGAGAAAGTCATGTGAGTGTAACACATCAGATTTTTTCTATTAAAATCAAAACCTTCTTCCATCAATTCCAATATTTTTCCTTGCTCTGTTCCATCTTAAATATTTTATTTTTAAATTAATGTTGTTAATTAACATTTAATAATCTTTAACTTCAATGTTTCTCAAACCAAATGTTTCTACGTTTGTTCCTAAAAGCAAGAAATATTTTTATCAAGCCAAACAATAAGGCTGCTCTTTCCTTCTACCCTTTTCCGTCCTATCATTCTCACATTCAAGCATTGTAAGTCGCCCAATCTAATGGTGACCTCACACAACTTGCAGATAGGAAGCTGGAATACTGCAAATGTTTTCTTCAGCAAGATTAATAACTATAAATAAAACATTGCTTTCTAGCCACTTCCAGCAAATCTTTTGAGGTAGCATGATATCATTCTATTTCTTTAGTGAGCATAATCTTCACATGATAATTCCTTTCACTTTTTTCTTTTCTTTTCTTTCTTTCTTTCTTTTTTCCTTTTTTTTTTAATTTAACATAATTTAATCAGATGTATCATACGAGATTGTGAATGAATGAAACGGGCAAAATGAACCGGGGGTCCATAGAACTTAAGAGTTACCCCACAGGATAAGAAAAATCACCCAAAAGAAAAAGATACCTTACTCAGATATTTTGCCCAACCAGGGTTTGAATTTTGCACCTCCAGAGCATGAAGTAAACTTACTTCCCCTGCACAACAGAGGTGGAGATAATTCCTATGGAATTTAACTACATTTCTCTCTCTCTCTCTTTTTTTCTGTTCATTTTCTTTCTCATCTTCATTTATATTTCCATTGGAGTCTCCCATTGGTGGGGTGGAGGAAATGTTCAATTATTGCTTCTTTATAAAAACTATGAATTTCAAAACAACTATTTTTGGGGGAGGGGCATGCAGAATTTGGTCACAAAGTCTGAGAAAAAATTTCAGATATAAATCTCAATTGACTCTACCAAAATTCAACATAAGAAACAAGAGCATTAAGTATTGCCATACCGTGAATAAGTGGAACAGGGAACTATAGCGTTAAAGCTGCCTTAACATAAATTGTGCAACTTGATCCAACAGGATAATAACCCAGGTCACAGTCTGAAAGGTAAGAACCTTTATTATCTATATATTTTTAAGTGTGTACTTAAGGTCGCAGAACACAATATTACATAAAATACATTAGGCATACAAATCAATAATGGAGCAACAAAGACTATTGCTAGAACAAACATGGAATATTGCATAGGTAATTAACAGTACTCAGTACCATGACAAATTATTAAGGAATACAAAGTAAAGTGTTTCAATTTAAATTGATTTATGCATAGAAATATCTTCAAAAACAACAGATAGAATTATGAAAGAACTTTGATTATTCAGAGCTGATATTCTGTCTCTCTTCCTAGAATTACTGTATGTGGTGCATCCCTTAAGAATGTGGTTTACTATTAGGAGTGTTCTACAGGAGCTGCATACTGGTAGCTCTTATCAGATAGGAGTGACTTAGTTTGGTGTGTCCAATTATTAATCATGTCAATAAAACTTGATCCCTTCTTTGTAGCTTATATATAGATGGAATGTATTTATATAAAGTTCCATTGCCGATTCCATTGTAGTATGTGATCCAAAGCTTCTTAATCTTTTTATTTATGAATGGATATTTTGGATTGAGGGGTTTTGTATGCTTTTTGTTTTCTGCAAGGTCTGCTAGTTCATTACCAGCTATGTCATAATGTGTAGGTAGGTATCCATGAAATGATTATTTCTTTTCCCTTTATTTTCAGTGAATGGGTCAGGGTCTGAATGTCATGTATGGAGTACATGTGTTGCACATAATCACTAATTGTTGTAACTGAGGGAGTCAGAAAAAATAATAAAATGTTGATCTTCCACATTTTCAATGTCCAGTTAATCTGTGGTCCAGCATTACCTGTTTCCTTATATCACCGCACGGCTTCCGCGAATCTATTTGCACTGAACGGTTAACCGCCTGCTATTAAAATCATCGCGAAATTGCAAGAGAACTCGCTTCATACACCAGACAATGCTTCGCTAGTTCCTTCTTTCTCCCTCCCCGATACATTTAGCGCAAGCATGTCAAATTTACCGCGCTGCAGGCAAATACAAGTCCACCTTGAGAATGACAGGTAACATGGCTGACGAGCACAATAGCCAACTTCACATCTTCTTATACACAAATACTGTACGGAAGACTATTTAGTTTGAGCCCAAAGTTATGGATGAACAGCAAAAAGTATAAGCGAAGGAGAAAGCAGTAAGGTAACTGTCATCGTTTATAATATTCATCAAGAAGTTTACAGACAGTAAGTGGCTGCATTACCTTTATAAATGCAATGAATTCGGGCGTATATTGCACGACCTGAGACTTTGTTGACAAATAATACCGGTATGTAGCAAAAAACATATAAACTGATTTGATTTTGAGTTTGACATTCATTGAATTGGTTATGTTTCTGAGAAAATAGAATAACGAATTAATTCTTAATGTACTCTCCTCCCTAGAAAATACAATGCGGGTATAAATGATGAACGAATTTACTATTGTCATTTAAGGTTAAAGAGTTCTTTAAAGTAAAATTCTATTTGTTACTAGAGATAAACAGAAAACGTGAACCATCGCAATTGAAGAGGAAGAGTAAACAATTCACAGCCTTAATGATTTTGAGAGGTCTTTTAACTGTTGGTTCAGGAGTAGTTGTCCAATGAACACGCGCAAATTGTAAATTATTTACAATAAGAACTTACGAATGTCCTCCACAAGCCTGACAATACGTTACACCTGTAAATTAATGCTATAAAGAGAATACTTTTGGTTACGTGCGGGTGTGTACGTAGATTGGTTTTGGAAATCCTAAATCAATTCTTTCATCATTGAAAATCACTGCTCTTCCCAATGGACATAAGCTATAAGGCGTTTCCAAAATATTTCAAGTTGAGAGCTTTAAACTTGTGCCACTGTTTCATTCCAGTTTCTTTCTTACTTTTTACGTTTAAAAATCATCTCCCCTTTTCAGGGGTTGTGTTCTACTGCCTTCTTCCAAAATCCAATCATCTTTATTCAAAATTTTTTTCCCTGCATTGCTCTGGCTACTTCATCTATCCAGGTACTGCGAGGCCTCTGCCTTTTCCTCTTCCTCTTCCCATATGTCAACCATGACAGAATTTGCTTGTGCCATGTATCTTCTGACATCCTCTGGACATGGCCATACCATTGCAGCATTCTCTTTTCAAGCCTTTCCACTAGTGTTTCTTCCATTCTTTCCCTTATTGTTTTATAAGGAACTCGTATTATATAGACACGACAACTTCTATGCAGTGCATCCATCTGTACTGCATTTAATATTTGTTTTTGTCTCTGCATCAAAGCCCATCTGCCATATGTTAATATACTTTAAATAATAGTATTTAATTATTATTATTAATTTTTTTTATTATTATTATTATTATTATTATTTTTTTTTTTTACTATGATGGTTTTCTCAACTTCAGAAAACTCCATTTAATTAAATTGAGTGTTATTTATGGACGCTCTTTAACTACTATGGTTCTTAGTGTCCCATTCTATATTTGGCGTGAAAGACCTGTAATTTTGCTCAGAGGCCTCTTTATCAGGCTTGAGACTCCATTTAATGCTTGAATAGCTCCTCTTGCCTGACATATACAGTATATCACATCTTGCTTACAAAAGCTAGATTTTCCAATAATGGAGCCCAAATATTTAAAGCTATCTACTATTTTTTTCTTCCCCAAAACAGATACGCCTGTATCTTCTTCATCTACACCAACAATAAGATATTCTGTTTTTTTGACATTTATTTTCAGACCCCCTTCATTATATACTTAATTTAATTTCTTAACCATATACTCTGCATCATCTCTATCCTGTGCTAATAACACCTGATCATTGGCAAATATTCATTTACTAGAATACCCATCTTTTAACAAAAGCATCCCATTTCTTTAAAACACTCTGCAAATATGTTTTAAATACCTGTAGGGGACATGCCACAACCCTGTCTCAAACCTCCTTTTGTTGTTCTGAATTCTTGAGCCCAATTTCTCTGTAGCATAACATGCACTACATACCCTTTTAATAAAATGAATCAAGGATTTATCAATTTCCATACTTAACAGTGCACTCCAAAGTTGAGAGAAGCCTGCTTTGAGCCTGTAAACACCATTCCTTTTGAGGCATTATTTTACATATTTGATGAATTAGAAGTATATTGTCTAAACACAATTTTCCCACTGTAAACCCAGCTTGATCTTCAGATATCTTTCTCCCAAGTTGTTCTTCCAGTCTATTTTTGACTGCTAAAAAGTCTGCTTATTGAGACCATAACACTGATTCCTCTGTAATTCTTAACATATCTTTTACTTTCCTTCTTATATATTGATATATATGACAGACACTCTCCTTTGGTATGCCCTCCCCCTCCAAATTTGATTAAACATTTTTGTCACAATCCGAACGTTATGTCTGCCATACTTCAACAGTCGCATTGCTATTCCTCTTGGCCCAGCTGCTTTCGCATTCTGGGATGTCTTCAAAATATCACTAAACATTCCAAGTAGGTTCTACCATAGTCTTACTTGAGTCGTCAGAAACATCGCACATTTGTTCTTTAAAATTATCTCTGTTTTCAAAAAAATTAATTCCAAAAAATGATTCCTCCATTCTTGCAAAGTTATCAAATTAAGATTTGTTTTATTAATATTAGAAGCATGTATTTTCCTGTTACCATTGGAAGCCACATATAAGGCATATCATAAAAAAATTGAATAAAGGTATCTATATTATGAGGCAGGTTAGGAAAACAACGGACATTGAAACAATAAAACAAGTTTACTATGCCTTTATATATTAGCATATAAAATACAGGGTAACACTATGGAGGAATATTACAGCTGCAGAAATGAAAAAAATCTTTAAACTTCAAAAAAAGGCAGCTAGAATAATAGAGAATGTGGAATAGAAGGCACTTTTGTACAGATATTTTTAAAAGTTTAAGTATTTAACTGACCCATGCATATATAATATATATGAAAGTGTGAAGCATGTTTTACAAGAGCAAAATGTATCCAAAAATTGTAATGTACATAAATATATTTTAAGAAACAATGAAGACTATTACAGAACAGCACTAAGAGGTACATTAAATAATAGGGCCTTGGGAAACATGGGAAAAGAACTGTATAACAGATTACCAAAAAAAACAAAAGAATTAAGTAATACTAGAGCTGCTATAAAAGCAGTTAAAAAATACTTATCTGATATGCATATTATAGCATGGAAGAGATCAAATATAACTTGTAAATAAAAACTTTATTGTAATCATGTACATATATTTAAATTTTGACATGTCCTTTATTGTATACGTTAAAGAATGAATAAAATGGCTTATGACTTATTCTTTCCTTGATTTTCCACACTCCAACATATGCTCAATTCTGTTACATATTTTCCCCCTATTTCCCCACTGTTTTACTTCTTTCCTACATTTTTTATATCATTCCAAATCTACTCCAAATTTTGAACTTACATTCATATTTCCCTTTTAGTCCATCCTCTATTTCTAGGGCTAGTTTAGCAGCTTCATGAATCCACCTTTTTAGGTTATCATATAATATATTAGAAGCCTAATCTTCATTAACATCAATCTTCTCCTTCAATCTACATTAATATAACTCCTGAATGCTATTATCTCGTGACAGCCTTAACATATATCTCGGTCCTATAACTGTTTCCCTTCATTTTCAAAATCATTTTGCTTTCAAAGCTATTTTCAAAACCAAAAGTCAATGATCGGACCATATTCTCTTGTGTTGTACTTTAGTACAATAATTTTCCTTTCCTTTCTGCTAATTACATAGTCAATAATACCTTCCATTTTTTTTATTAGTTGTTCCTAAGTACACTTGTTAATGTCTGTGAGGAAAACGTTAATTCTTTTTCATAGAATTCTGACTTATAGCTAATTCTGCCTCAGTTTCTTAAAATATGAATATCCGAGAATACTAAGTTTCCTTATTGTGAATATTGCAGACATATATGGCATTCCAGTCATGAGGGTTAGTCTGAAAAAGTCTAGTCAAGTTCATACCACTGAATGCCCCTCTGATTTCATTGGACATAACTATGAAATACTTTTTGTGATAATATTTGTATATAAGTGTGAATGCTTGGGTTTTAGAACTCAGCAAAACTTGTATAGTAAAAGCTTCTGTTACTCTTATCATTTTCTACATACAAATCAGCATCATTTGACTTGTCTCAACTAAACTTTGTTCATTTACACTATAGGATCCAATGAAAGTTGAGGCTACCTTAAGACTTTCAGAAACTACCCGTCATATTTTATAACCCCTAAGTAGAAATCTGCACTGTTCAACCTGAATAAAATATTTTGCACTTTAGCTGTATGACCAAGCAGAAATTATACTTTGCTTTATATCTTGGACCCTACATTTTTCAACCATGGAGTAACTTACAATTTTCAAAAACTACTCCCACATTATTTAAACTCCTTATGTACAAATCAGCATTATTTGGGCAAACACCTTCCTGTCATATGTAAGTCAAGAAAGTCACTCAGCCATCTCATGTAAAATTTTCATTGATGCCTGATTGTTAACACAATGGAAAAATTGGATTTCACATCAGAAGGTGAAGGATTACCTCTTTAAGGACAACCTGGTGTCAGTTACGATAACAAACATTTACCTCATTGGAAGTTTCATTGCTTATGTCACAATATTGGATGAGGTAACTAAAACATTTGATCTAGCTTTAATGATAAAATATGAAGATATGCTTGATTTAATGCTTATCTACTCCTTTTTCTTTCTAGGCAATTTTGCATTAATTATACATTTGATATACCCTTTTTGTATTTGATTTTGGTAACAAAGTTTTACTATAAAAAGCTTAATTTTGCTCAGAACTCTATGAAAAAAAAATAATGAGCACATGAAAGCTGCTGAGTTAGGCACATATATAAGATTTAAGTTACATTCCTAGGTACAAGAACCCAGCTATGTTGCCCATCTCCACTCTTCCCAGCATGAGAAAAATACAGGGTGATCCGTCTGAGATGTCAGAAAAGTAAAACATTATGTATGAGTTTAATGTGCACATCTCTGAGAAGCTTGCTGTAATATAAGCAGAAAGGATGGAAGTCAACAATGAGTAATGTTTCACACTTCATCCATGTGGCATGGCAGCACTATTGTGCATAGGAGACAAAACGATGGTCACACCACAACAGTGTGCTTAGTGTGTCATATGGTATGTGAAATGTGTCATATGAGACATGTGGGTTTTCAGTTCTCCAAACAATGCAGTTATGCTTGTTGACTCGGCTTCATGTAGATCTTGGGATGACAGTATACCGGAAGTCTACAATGCCTACGTTTAGTATCTGCACCGGTTTTTTTTAGAATTTCTGTCCGAATTTTGATCTACACTGATGGATCTAAGAGTACCAACGGTGTTGAATGTGCTTATGTTCATGGAACCAAACCCTATATATTCGGTTTTCATGATAGCACATCCATTTATAGTGCAGAGCTGTATGCCATATACCGAACCATTTTGCATGTGTGCCGAAAATTGGGAGACTGTCTCATTTTGAGTGATTCTCTAAGTGCACTTCAGAGCCTTTGTGAGCTGTACAACTACCACCCCATTGTTCAGCGAATCCAGGATGCCCTCCATGTTTTACATGCTTCTGGTGTTAATGTGGAGTGTGCTTGGATACCTGGTCACGTTGGTTTGCCGGAGAATGAACTTGCGGATTTGGCGGCTAAGGCGGCAACCACAGAACCCAGTGTTACAATACCTTGGGTAATGTCGGAAGACTTTAGGCTTGTTGTGCGGAGAACGGTGCTGTTGTGCTGGCACAGAGAGTGGTTAGCTCTCCACGGAAACAAGCTTAGGGTAGTTAAGGACATTCCAATAAGCTACGTAACTTCCTCTTGCATGAGGAGGTGATTTTGGCTCGGTTGCATATTGGTTACTGCAATTTTATGCACAGTTATCTTTTTAAGGGTGACCCTGCTCCTATTTGTCCCCTTTGTGATGAGGATCTGTCGGTCCCTCGCGTGTTGCTAGAGTGTATTGCTCTAGCACATCATCGGGATTCTCTGCAACTGCCGGCCAGTCTTGCAGAGGTCTTAGCAGTTGATAGGATTTTTAATTTTGTTTCAAATGTAAATTTCCAATGTGGATTTAGTCATCTTAATAGAAGGTGTTTTATACTGATCGGTTTAGTTTTATATATATATACTTATGTATGACTTGTGCTATATTTCTATATTGATATTTATCTCATTTTTGCTATGATTTTTATATTGATATTTATCTCTGGCTCTTGCTTTGATTTTATTATTTATTTTTTTTTTATTCAGCTTTATCTCTGGCCTTTGCAATGAAATTTTCTACTGATTCTTTATCTCTGGCCTTTGCCATGATTTGTTTTAAAAGGACGCTAATGACCTAGAAGTTGACCACCCTTAAACAAAACCAAACCAAACCAATCGGCTACTCACATGAAATGTGGCTTTGTCCATGAACATCCATTGATTTAGCCACTGATCTTCCGCTCCTGCCTCTCACACATCATGACAGTAAACTTGAGATGAGCTTCATAATTACGCTGCATCAAAGCTTGCTTTTGCTGAATATGGTATAGAAACATCTTAGGGTACTGTCTATCAATCCTCCGATACATTTTGTATGACATTCTGTTTTGCTGATAAGTGGTGGAGTGATTTTTATGGGCTCTAGCACTGTTGTAGCATGCCTGCCATTTTGTCTCCTATGCATGATAGCGCTGCCATGCCACACAGGTGAAGTTTGAAACATCACTCATTATTAACTTCATCTTTTCCACTTATATTACTGCACACTCTTCAGAGATGTGTGCATTAACCTCTTATATATAATATATTTAATGTTTTACTTTTCTGACATCTAAAACGGATCATTATTCCATTACACCTGGAACTGCTGGGCTGTGCTAGTACCCCAAATTGTCCATAGTTTTGGACATGCTGCGTGCCCAAGTTTGATTACTGCTAAAAGCAAGTTACATGGTATTTTATGGACTTTTTTCTGGAGCTAAGTATCCCTTAGCTTGTAAAGATGAATTTAATCTAACAATGAGAGGTTGTTAGATGAAATTCTTCAATTGTTGTGACTTACTTGGATGAACATCAACTCTAGCATCATTAATCATCCATTCCATTTATCACTAGGATATTTAATAACCAAGTGAGCATTTAAAAAAGATGGAACAAAATACAAGGTTGATACTCAAGAAACCTGATTTCATTACATTTCTGGGATCACAGATAAATAATTGCTTAAACTAAAACTAATACATTGCATATACAGTAGACTTGTGATTAACTGATGGAGTTGTTGGAAAATAAACATACGAGGACATACCTTTTGTATCAGTGCAGTACTAGGCAGTGTGTGTCAACAAAGTTGAATGGTGCCATAGCTAGTTAGCTGATGAGCTACCAGTGGAAATGCCAATAAAAATGAAGACATCCTCGAGTGTTGTAATCAGGATCAACAAATGGAACTGACTGATGGCACTATTGTTGATATGGTCAATTTTTTAATATAACTTTTTTCTTCCATCCTTTGCATCAAAAAATAATGTGTTCTATAAATAAACCATTATTTATGTTTTAAGAATTTCAAATGCTTCTCCTGAAAAAATAATAGAATTGGACTTGGCAATTTTGGCACTCACTGCTTCAATTGTGTATAGAAATTATATTCTGTATATTGAATACGATTGGCTAAGAGCCTCGGCTGAATGCCTTGTCATAGTTATATGTATTAGCTTACATAAAAAATTAAACATTAGTTTTAATATTACATACACAATCAAAATTTATAAAACTATGCTCATTCCATTTTTAATGTATGGATATGAATCTTGGCATATTAAAGGAAATGATAAAAGAAAGCTGCAACCAACAGAAATGAGATTTCTCTAATAGGGCTGTACAAGAATAGATAAAATTAGATGTAAAGATGTACATGAACTTAAAATATGAGTATAAATGATGAAATAAAAAAAGCAGAGAATTGGAAAAGCCACTTTAATTGAATGAGTGAAAAGAAAGTACCAAAAACTATCTATAAATATCAATGAATAAGTAAAAGAGATGTTGGGCATTCTAAAAAGAGGTGGAATAAACAAAGTGTGAATACAGAACAGGTATAAATGCCTTAATCCATGAACTGAAGCAGACAAGAAGAAGAATAGTTTTAATACATAAAGTATAGGTGAAGTTTCTTCAAAGGGTTAAGGGCTGTGCAAGAATAAGTAAATTAGATACAGAAATACACTTGAAGAACTTAAAATACATAATCTAAATGATGAAGTAGAATAGAAAGAGAACTGGGAAAGTCATTTAAATTGAATAAGTCAAGTAAGACTATAAAAAATTATTTATAAATATCAACCAATGAATAAAAGAGATGTTGGGCATCCTAGAAAGAGGTGGAGCTAAACAAAGTGTGAAGACATAACAGGCATAAATGACTAATCCATGAAGAGGAGAAGAAGATTAATTTTAATATAGATTATACGTGCCATAACCTTTAATTTGGTAAGCAGTAATTTACATTCACTTATTCTTGAATGGAGGATGGTTCTTTGCTTTTCTTATTCAAAAGTATTCTTAGTGCCGTTTTCTGTATAACAGAAGTATCTTATGGAAATCAGTTGAATGTCATAAATGTATTTTGAAATTAATGTGTGTTTCAAATAGTGTGAAATATATCTGTCTCTGTTTTCCTACCAGATATAAATAATTTAGTGACCTCCTTCCAGAAATGTCTACAATAAAGCCAGGAGCTTGTAAACCACCTGAACATGAAAAATGACTGAGAAGTGTAGTGGAACCTTATCCCCTTCAGCCACTAGTTACTGACATGGGTGGCCAAGATGTTAATGCATGGATTAGTGAATGGGAGATCTGCAGGTGAAATCCCTCCAGGACCATCCTCCCTCACTGAGGTTTTTTTCCAGGTTTCCTCAGTCATAGCTGGCACTTGCCAGGGAGGTACCTTAAACTTAGGCCTGGAACATTTCCTTCCCAAATTTCCTTTCCCAATAATCATTTTGTGTATCATCAGTGTCACCACCTGTGGTGCTGTATGCAATAAGAACCAGCATTAAATACTGCCCAAAAAAAGAGCCATTAATTTTACATTTATTTTAAATCTTAAATATTCAGACTTCAAATTTCCTATTTTTCTGCAGATATCACTTTATTATAAAAAGATACGCATTAAATAATGCTGCTGTGAATTACGTAATTCAGCAAATTTTTTTTGTATTATAACAACTATTGGACAAATAAATAAAAATCTCAAATACTCCATTCCGGTATCTTATTCCTACACCAGAACATGCATTGCAAACTTTCATACTTTATTACTCAACTTCAAAAATTACACTGTTGCATTATTTTTCAGATTATACTTGTATTCTAGGTTACAGATGGAAAAAAAGAAGTTAAAATCAAATAATGAAAGATAAATTATCACATATAAGTAACATTCCTATCCTTCAACTATCTACTTACAATTGAACAGTCATATCTATAGTTCTTCTTGAGGCAGTATTTTTAACACTTAAATGATTTCAGTCAAATTATATAATATGTAAATTCAATAACACCCCGCCTTGAAGCAATATGTGTATGTAATAATCTGTAAAATGTATGTAACAGTCATTGCATATGCTTATATTATTGTAAACATGTTCAATAATGTTATGTGAATGCATTACATAATTTAATAATGTAGGAGCTGTGAGAATAATAGGTAAAAAGTTGCTAACAATGCGGTAACCTTGAGGCAATAGTGAGTAAGAATATTTAATAATGCTACTAGTTATTATTGGAGCAACAATAATGTAAATTTTAGTGACAGTTTATAAAACACCAATCAACAACCAGAAAAAGCTTTAGTTAAATTAAGGTATTCTATTGGAGTAGAATTAGCCAATCAGAAACTGAAAAGGAGAAACATTTACAAATTCAGAAGTCGGTTGCCTGCAGACAGTGATTGTAAACAGATGTGTGATGCATCCTCGAGAGTTTTTATACATATTTTGTGAGACGAAAAATAAGTTTACGTGTTAAAAAGCATTTAATAATAAAAAGAATCTCACAGCTCTCTATATCAGTGAAGTGTTATTTAAATCATATCAAGGATTAATAAAAGGAGCGAACTAAAATTATAATCTGTGTAAGCCTACATTCTTATCGCACCATAACCCTACAAAGAGAAACGTGTCTCTAACAATAATACTGACACAGTCGAGGCAAACATAAATATATAATATTTAAAGAAACAATAAAAATTACAAAGTTAAAATTTTTTTAAACATTTGGGGCAAAGGCCACCGGAAAGTATATTTTGGGGCGAAGTCTACCGGAAAGCGGGTACTATACGTGTGGTTGCAATGAACTTCAAGTTCGGCTCCCAACAGTAGAAATATAATACAACTCCTTCAATACAACCTTCTTCAAATTGACACCCAAAGTGTGATACAAATTACAATAAAATAAACGTTCTTCAAATTGACGCCCAAAGTGTGATGCAAATTACAATAAAATAAACGTTCTTAAAATTGTCGCCCAAAGCATGGTGCAAATAACGTAAAGATATAATAACCTTCTTCAAATTGGCGCCCAAAGCGTGGTGCTAATAAATAACGTAACAAACCATCTTCTCATTCTGTTAGTACACAAACAAAAAGCAGATGGCTGTGTTTAACTTTGTACAGCATGGTTTGCATGTTGTTAGTACACATAAGTTTCCTTGCAGCTTTAAGAATGATGGTCATATTTGTGAGAGAGGAAAAAATGGTCTATTTTACAGGTGTTGCAGTCTAAGTTTTGTCAAATGGCTCAGAAGCAGTATTTGTTGATGTATCAGCATGAACGATCTTGTGCTACTTCACTGAATGGCAAAATGTCTTCACAATTGGCAAAAGAAGTGAGAAAGCTTCACAACTGAGGTGACAAGACTCCATCATGCTTCCAAGCATGCCCTGTATTTCTACCCCATTCAAGGAGCAAATTCTGGATAATTGTGAAGGAACTTCTACTTCTAGTCGGAGTCCTGGGTCTGTTGAGCTGCAGAGTGATTGTCCTTTGACCTTAATGGAAGACCGAACATTGATCTCCAGCGAGCAAGAAGTGGATATTGCATTGCAAAGACAGAGTCCAACAAAAGCATTAGATCTAAGCACAACAAGCAATGTTTCATCAAAGAAATCATCTCCACTGAAGCATGTAACTCCAATCCTAAAGAAGTACAATAGCCAGAGAAAGAGCAAAGGCACCAAGAAGGTGGCCCTTCTCAGCAAGGGAAGTCAGGTGGGTTTCTTATTTAGCTAAAGTAGCAAGTAACTATTAATAATCTAATGGAGATAAGTAATTATTTAGCATTGTAACTTAGGAAGTTATTACAGTAGTTCCCAAACTGGAGGCATAAGATATATGCTAGGCAGGGCTGCCAGAATATGGAGGCTGAGGCTTTTTAAGCCCCCACAGATATTCAGGATGGGCTGCTGAGCCCCCTCAGTTGTTTAAGAGTAGTTTATATGGGGAGTCTGCTAAAAATGTGCAATTTTTAGGATTGTTTCCTAAAATGTCTTTTAAATATCAGAATGCAAAAGACAATGCACCTAAAATATAATACTATATGTATATTTATGAGCCGGTTATTATTGACACAGCATATGCTCAAAAATGAAAGTTGCATGACACATGCGCTGCAATGGAAGAAAACAGTTAAAAATCAGCAGATAGTGTAGAGGACTTCTTGCTAATCAATAGCAGCTAGGTTACTAATCATATGTTTATGTTGTGTGTCACAGGTGATGAAAAAAAAAACTGTTCTCATTTTTAATCAAACAATGCATTAACATAATATATCTTTTTTAAAAATAAAATAAGGTGCATATATTCGTATTTTCTTAAAGAACAAGTAATATATATCATATCAATCTATGTGAAAGTGATATCCTCACTATAGTGAGTTAGGCCAGCTTAAGGCAGAGCTAGTCTAATCTAGAATGTAGATTACGTCAGAACTACATAATTACATTGTGCACATTTGAAAAATAAATTGTAACTCTTATGTAGAGTATGTCAGAGCTAAAAATTACAAATTAATGTTATTTACATTCAAAATATTTATAATGGCCACTAAAAATTTTTATATTTAGTATTTATAAAACTGCATTAATTTTTTAAGTAAACTTAGTAGTACAATTATTTTTTGAATGAATGAAATCCTCCTGTATAGAAGTTGTGAGTGATAAGGTATCTTTCGTAATGCTAACATAAATTTATTTTTGTTAGCTTCCAGTTCCTTTATATATGATGGAAGTAAATTAAATAACACTATGCCATTATAGTAAATTCCTTTTTGGAATACCTGTAGGTTATTCCTTGGCCTGTGTCTGGTTTGTTTGTTGTATATATCTGAATTCTTTATGAACACTTCTGGGGGCTGATTACAATTAAAAGTGGATTTTTTATTCACAGGCTAATGGTAAAATTCCAATACTTTTGAATGTGGTTTACAATGATTTGATTGTTTTACTTCTGCCATTATTGTTGCTGTTTTTTTTTTGTTTTTTTTGCAGAAGAAATATTTTTTTAGCATCTACTGAATTTCCCAGAGCGTTATTCCATAAGTCATAATTGAATGAAAATACGCATAATATATTGCTTTTAGGATGCTTTTATTTGTAAAATTAATTAATGACCTTATTGCAAAACATGCAGATCTTGGTTTCGGTAGGATGTAATCAACATGATCTTTCCAAATCATATTATGATCCATAATAATACCAAGAAACTTTATATTACAAGTGTTAGTGATTTCATTGCCTTCGAGTTTAAACCTTATGTCTGCAATGCTTTTATTTTTGTGGGAAAATAATGAATATACTTCGTTTTTTCAAAGTTTATATGAGTTTTGTTACTGTTAAGCCCATTATTTAACATGCTGAAAATACTCTGAGAAGTGACTGATTTTGTGTCCTTTGCTTATTATACTTGTATTATCTGCAAAGAGAACTGGATGAGCATGTTTATTTATTACTCTGGAAAATCATTGATATATACTAGAAACAATAATGGACCCAGAATTGACCCTTGTGGAACACCATGCTTTATTTCAGACCATTTCGGAGCATGTTTTGCAATTATCTGCAGAATTTATTATGAACTTTTGCTGCCTATTTGATAAATATGATGCTGTCTATTGATATGCTTTACCATTAATGCCATAATAGGATAATTTTGATAACTGTATGTTATGGTTTACGCAGTCAAAAACTTTTGATAGATCACAGAATATTCTTAGTGTGTTACATTTATTGTTAAGGGATTTTAGAATTTCATTAAGTTGAAAATCCAAACTGTTCCTTTGCTAAAATATTACTTTTATTTAGATGGTGACATAGGTACTTGTACGAACATTAGTTTTTCAAATACTTTGGAACAAGTGGTTAGTAACAATATTGGTCTGTAGTTCAACATTTGTGACTTTTGCCCTTTCTTATATAGTAGTTTAACAATAGAATATTTTAACCTTTTCGTAGTTATTTCATTATAACCCGATGGACTCTTGCTTTTCTATACAAGTAAACTTTTCTAAATTTATTTTCCTTAAATAAGAAATAGGGTCTTCCACATGTTGTTTGGACTGTAACAGTAAATTCTAACTGAATATAATAATCATTAAATAATTTGCTATCTGTTGTGGTTCTTTTGTGGTGATTTGATTTACTGTAATTTCTTTTATTTCATTTTTTGAGTGATGTTTAACAGTATCTTTTTTTATAATTTTCCATATTGTAATAGGCTTGTTATGTGAGGACTGTATCTGTCTTTCAAAGCAGAGTTTTTTAGTTGCATTTATAACATTTTTTTTAGAATTCTACAATATTTTTTATAATGTTGTCTATATATAGTACAGTTGCTTTCTCTAGTAGCTATGTAGGGTTCTCTTTTGTGTTTGCAGAATATCTTGTATTTAAACCAGTCATTTCTAGAGGTATTATTAATTTTCTTTACATGAGATAGAAAACTTAAGTTGTGAATCCTTATGAAAGTAATTAGAAAGTAGTTAAATTTATTCACATTGTTGTTCTTGTATATTTCTTACCATGATTGCTCTGAAAGCTGGTCATTAAAACGTTTTATGCTTTCACTGTTAATGATTCGGTAGCTGGTTACATGGTTTGCTATTTTGAAGTGGGGAGCATAATAATTAGTTTTAAGTAACTGCCAATCATGGTCTGAAAGTCCATTAATTAAGGGTTGGATTTCATGGTACTCCTTTTTAGACATATCTACGATAATATTATAATAGCTGTTTTGGAATTTTTGTTAATTCTAGTTGGAAAATTGATCTATGCATAAGATTGTATGTTCATGAACAAACATGTTACTTTTGGTTGCGGCCTTTCACGAAGTCTGTATTTTAGTCACCACAGAATATAAGTTCATTCTTAGGTTTGAATAGGTGTTTTAAAACAACATCTAGATTATATAGAAAGTTTTCAAAATTTGCAGCTGGGGATCTGTATAGTGTTAATATAATTAGTTCTTCAAATGGCTTTTTGATATGAACTGCACAACACTCAAAGGTTAGTTCTAGACAGTATTTATCCAGATCAGTAATGTCAAATTCTATGTTTTTCTTAACAAAGATACTCACACCACCTTTAGGGAGTTTTTGTCTACTATAATAAGCTGCTCTGTTATAGCCATCCAATGAAATATGTAATATTTCCTATTTGTCCATGTGATGTTCCATTATGCATAAAATAAAAACTGCAATTCAGCATAAAGTAAGTATGTTTTGTCCCCAGAAAAATGTTAAATGAAGATTTTATCCTACATTGCCTTTTTCTATAATGTTAAGTTTATAAATTAGCTTTAGATGTTTAGTTGTTTAATGTAATTGCTATGTAAACTATGCACTTATAGAATTGTTATAATATTATCAGTTTTGGCAGCCTTTACTAAAGCAGGCTTTCTTTACTAAAAAAATTAATTTATTTGATATATTAATGCACAAAATATTGTGTATTCAAATCTGTTATGCTACATCCAATCCTCCTCCTCTTGTTACAGCCACAGCAGCAGCAACAACAACTAGAAAATGAAAAACCGACTCTCCGGGCTATCGCTCCTAAACCAGTCGTGGTCCTGCTCACACCTCCACAACAGGATGCATCATCAGAAGGCACAGAGTAAGGTTCTGTACATCATATATTATGATTTACAATCAAATTACTTTAAAACTTAAATTATAGGAATATGAAGAATGTTTGATGCTATTATGAAGAATATTTATGCCTCAGACTTAAATTATTCCTTTATTTCCTTGCTGTCTGAAACATTTAAATAAGTGTTAAGAATTCTGAAGATATCAATATACAAAACTTATGATTGTGGTAGGAAGTTGTAAATGGATTACCTCTGACAGGAAGAAAATGATAATGTCCAACATGAATGTTTTTTAGTTGCTCTGTTTGACAAAAATGAAATGTGAACTGTGTGAAATAGAAATCAAAGCTGTCTTTGATTAGGAAAGTGACAATAATTCAGAAATCAGGTATTAAATTATACCAACCCTACTTCCTGCTCTATTAATGTATATGTTCATTAAATTTGAGCTTGTATAAAGTTTGTGACTTAAAATCCCATATCCCCAGTCTGGCAAAAGATAAGAGATTGTTTAAAAAAAAATATATATATATAGCTTCCCATTAAACTTAAAATGATTACAAAAATAAACATGGTGCAAAATGGTTTCAACACAGTACGGTTATCATAATTTATTTAATTGAAACACACAAAAGTAATCACTTCAAAAGAACATTATGTTTTCAATTAGAATGCCAGTCCCATGGAGCATCAGTTGAATGTATTATAAAACTTTTGTAATATATGCAAAACATAACACTTAACATCCAAGATATTTTTTTATTATTATTATTTGTTTGGTCTGAAATTAGCATAAAATGTGGTAATTAATAATTTGTAATGACGATTCAAGTAAATCTAGTCTCCTAATTCAGGACCACTGTTTCTTCTTTTGGGAATGGCATCTCATATATAGAGTGTGGACGTGCATGTATGTGTGCGTCAAAGTAATTTTCCTAGTAAATTGAAAGTTTTTCCTTTGATTGTTTATAGGGAATAAAAAAAAACATTTGATAGCATACAATAAAAGAAAAAAACAAAGTATAAAATATGACTGATGGAGGAAAATTAAAAATATGAAGAGCTCTAGAGATGGAGATCACTATTGGAATTTAAGTGTTCTTTCTTTGCTATAAAATTTATACTTACATATCATTATTTCTTCATTAATAAGCTTTCTTTTTCTCCTATCAGATAAAAATGGATGTATATCATTGAAGTTAATAAAAGAACAAAATTTTATTTTTGCAAATATTCATCTACATATAATATATAGGTACTGTCCTCTGTTATGTTTTAAAATTAATTAACAAACCTTGGATAAAAATCATTTATAAGCATATGTGTTTACAGGACATTCAATAAAAGGGGCTAACTTATCCACAGAAAGCAAAAGTTGAGAATTTAACACAAATATATTTTTTCCCAATTTTATTATTCATGATTGCCTATTTCAGAATATTCACTTATATTGTAAATAATTTGTATTATTGATATTAGAATGCATAGAATATAATACACATAAAAAATATGCTCTAAAAAGAACAGAAAAAGCAAACATAATTTACATGTGAATAAATGAAAGTTTACTGTAGATATGTATAAATGTAGCACCTGTTCTGAACAGTGTTAGCAGGAATGTTATCTTAGGTAGTTGATTCCATATGGAAATGGATCCATAATATATTATTAACTAAGTATAGGGTAGTTAAATTATATTTAAGCCCACTCGTGGCCTCTCTCTACTGTGTGAGACAGCCAGCAGTCACCAGGGAAATTACGCCAGCAGAGGCGGACTAAAATCCTTACCTTACAATAGATGCTAGAAATGTTGACCTTCTGCTCTCAAACAGGCAGTATATCTCGTGTAAATATTCTCGCTCACAGGAATTCTTGTGATTGGTGCTGTTTGGAGCGTTCGCCTCGAAAATCGCTGAAAAAGCTAGCACAGCAAACAGTGTATCTCGATCTTCTGCGAGAAATGCTACACGTCTGTTGAAATTGAAGTCCTATCGCTACACACGAGTGAAAGCGTTAAAGCCAAATGATCCTACTAAACGTGTGAAATATTGTAACTGGTTTTTCCAATCCATAGAAAAGGGTCTCATTGACCCACACCTTTTGTTTTTCATTGATGGATCTGGGCTTCATCTAAGTGGACGTGTGAATACTCACAACAGTCGATACTGGGCTTCAAAAAGAACCTGTGCTGCTGGATGAAACGCCTCATTATGATCAGAAAATTGGAGTGTGGGTGCAATAAGTACCAGAAGAATAATAGGGCTCATATTCTTTGATGAAACAATAAATGCAGAGCGATATCAGAGGTTAATTCTGAGGCCATTTTGCAATCATTTGATAGAAGAAGAGAAATTGTATAGTTGGCTCCAGCAAGATTCTGCTACAGCACATATGGCTGCCAAATCATTACATGCATAAGAGAGGTGTTTGATGACAGAATAATTAGTGTTGATTTGTGGCCCCCTCATTCTCCTGACCTAACGAGTTGTGATGTTTATTTATGCGGTTCTTTAAAAGACAAAGTGTATCGTTCCAATCCTCGCACACTACAGGAACTTAGAGAAAACATTGTGCAAGAAATCACAAGAATTCCTGCTGCTGAGCTTCGGAGAGTGAGCGAGAATATTTACTTGAGATATGCTGGCTGTTTGAGAGCAGGTTAACATTCCAGCATCTATTATAAGGTAAGGATTTTAGTCCGCCTCTGCCAGAGTAATTTCCCCGGCAACTACCGGCTGTCTCGGTAGTAGAGAGAGGCCACGAGTGGGTTCCAGTATAATTTAATTACCCTACATGTTGCATGTGTTAATGTGAGAGAGAGGAGAGAAACCAAGCTGCTCAATAGCCTACTTACATCTAGTTAAGCATAAATGCAATGCTTTCTGTATTTTCTAATATTTGCATCAATCAACTTCCATTTGTTAAGAACTTTGAGATAGGGATGCAGACTAAGTTATTTCAAATGTGTATTAATCAGTAGTAACACTATTATATCACTTACTTTCTAATTACTGAAAGACATGTTTCAAAAGTATGTTGCTTTCTTTATTAACCATTTGTTAATCTATTCATTCATATAAATTCCTCACTACAGATATTGTCACATCCAAGACTGGATGGACATAGAGGGAATAGCGGTATCAGGGTAGAACATCTCAAGCTTGGCTTAATTTTACTTGCTTGGTTTATTAAATTCAGATACCTGCAATGTTGAGTTTACATTGAAGGGGGAACAAAGCTATAGTACATGTAAGATCTTACCTGAAAGTACTTGTCGTTTGGAATGTGGACGGACCTGTGAACCCATCATTGTAGATAGCAGATTAAGATGCTGACGGGCAGCGATTTGACCCTGTCTAGCATGTGTCGGTCTCCCCCGAGCAGCGCTCAGGCGCTTGCTTAAATAGGCAAGAACCGACTCAATTCTAATGACGTCCATATCCTGTTTGTGGTAAGCCGACGCCATACATAAGTATGATTGAGCGGAATTGTGTAGGATTGAGCGGAAACACGTGATCGGTTCTATGTTGCAAAAGGCAACATTATTCTAAGAATTTCCATGGGAAATGACGCAAATGAGGTAGCCCACATACATCCTGTCACGTACACATCTTAAGAAAGTTTCTTAAGGCAGAAAATGAAAAATATGATTCTATTAGAATTTAGAAGAATGAGCTATATTAATGTTAAGATCCAAATTAATGTAAAATAAACGAGTCCGTCTAACATCACATGCGCCCCTGCTCTAAGATGACACCACCTGGTGGCGTTAAAACCTATAAAAATAAATAGAGCAGAAATAAAGTTCAAAGGGGTACCCAACATTGCATAACAAACGAATACAAAAGCGAAGTACAATTAGAAATAAAGAAATACAAAGTTACATCAGGGCACTTAGGCAGCCCAGCACACTTGCTAGGTGCTAAATCAGATAAAAATTACAAAATGAAGTATAGCCCTGCCTGCATGGAGGTAATAAACACTATACATTACGTGGCTGCAGAAAAAAAAAACGTTAGGATTATATAGGGGGAAAATGGAAAAGGAAGGAGGGTTACAAGGTGAGTCGCAGATCCAGCTCGAGCGAGGACAAGTCCCATCACGGCACAACATCACTGCATTGTCTGGTAAGTCTAGGACACACTGTAGCACTATGTCCAACGGCGGACCAAAAAACGCAAGTTTATGCTTGTCGAACGCGCCTGTAAGGAACGTGTATAGAATTTCCGCACTGCCAGGAGAAGAGGAACACGAGTCCATGTGTCCTCACAGAAGGTCAGCAGCGGCAGGGAAATCCGGCGGAAACCACGTAGATAGTGCGTTTGTAATCAGTTAAATACTGAAGGATGCACCTGAAGAGTAGTTTTATCAGCGATGAGAACTGTTCATATAAATTCCATTGTTTTCTCATAGTTGAAGAATGTCATTGTGCATCCCATACGCCGTTAAGTATCCAGTGCGTCCCATGATGAAAATGAAGCCGTGAATTTCCTTGCTGTAGTCCTTGCGTCGAAGTGGCGACCATGCCGTAGCCATAAAACCAAAGAAAGAAATAAGGGTTAAGGGTGGAACATAAGCTAATCACAAGGGTACGTTAAATAACATTAGGGAAAAACAATCAGTGGGAAACAATGGAGGGGGGATGAAAGAAAGGAAATATACAATGTGCCACTTAAATGATCAAACAAAAATGTTAATCAAATTCACAGCTAAACATGTGAGAGGCAGGAGCAGGGTGAAACATCCATGTAACGAAGCCAGACAACATAAATGTCTGAAGGAGGGTAGACAAAAGTGTACAAAGTATTTCTAAGGCAACATAAGCCAAAAATTTCGTAAAAGCTGCTGTCACAAGACAGAGACAGGTAGGTACACGCATGTTTCACCTCACACAGAATACATAAAGTGTATCTTCTCTTCAATGAACATAACATAACAAAAGTTTAACATAAACGGAAAATTCCAGTTTCCTGTGTATAATAATAAATTATGAAAACAATTGATTCGTTCGTGAAATTATAAGGTTGCTTAATTTTCCAATATAAAGAACCAGGTGAACACAATGTTGTAAAGCTTAAAGTTGCCGAGGAGAACGAGGGAGAAAAAAACATTTTCATTCAAAAATGCGTATAAAGGGGGGGGGGGAAGTGAGAGAAAAGAAGAAAAAAATCTCTACCATCCCACACCGACCATAAATGGACGGAAATAATGTGTAGAGCAATTGACACAAGGTAGTGCCCAACCACAATAATAACTCAAAAATGTGCACAGAGTTACATTGTGAGGGGGTGTGCCTCAAAGTGAATGTCTAATGTGTACACGGGTATTCAATGGGAAACGGTCGGTAAAAGTTCCGTAGTAAAAAGGAGGCAGGCCTGCCAAATCCGTAGGGAATAACAATGATCAAAAAAATTATTATCATACAGAATAAAATACACCTGGCATTTTTCAAGCTTACAACCTGGGTTCGATTGGAGGTAAATAGTATAAGGAAACAGCCTAGCTTTTACTAGGAGATCATACAATAACACAACAAAAATATGCAATGGCTTCCTAAGTGAAACCATGCAGAGAACAGATAAAGTGCTCAGAACAGTTAATTGTAATTCATACAATATGGCATATTAAAACAATAATAAATAGATTACATCATATATTACACAACGGTTATTTTAATATCTGGCACCCTGGGAGAGAAATAAGCAATATCGTTATATCCTAGAGGTTATCAGTATGAGGTATTGAGAAAATCAGCCCTTCGTGGAACCTATGCCACGTAAAAGAAAAATTATTGCTATGCACTGGAATTCATAGCCAAACACACTATATCTCAATCAATTACTTCAGCATAAATAAAATAACTCAGTACCAATATCCTGATACTAATCATGTGTGTCTCTACACACACACAAAATAAAATTCACTGTAATATCAGATTCGCAAGAAAGACTGATATCAATCAGAAAAACCGTAATTGCTGAATATTTGTAATCATATCTGTGCGCACGGGAAAAAAACGTAGATATCAAAATCTACCCATGAACTCATTAATAAGTACATTAGAGCTCCAAAAATTAAAAATGCTAACGGAACCTGGTGGTAAACCCGAGAGCGTAACGAGTCGGTAAAATCATCCCTATACTCTCATCATATGTTCATACCATTAAACTAGAGGGATCTTACGATTCACCCTTAGTTAATGCTGAAATTTAAAATTCGGCTGTAAAGCGTGTAATAAAATCACTGATAATCTCTAGGTATCTTTAAAGTTAATAAAAGAACTCTCATATACATTTCTCAAACCATAACCGAGATAAGTTAAGCGGAAGTCGCTTCTGTATAAATTTCCCAAGAGGCACTCTCTGGGAGAGATGCTTCTCTCTATGAACAGAAATAAAACAGAATTATGCGTACCTTTAATTGTGAAATAAGTCCAAAGTGTGCTTCCAAAACTGTCGTCGGAAACTGACGATATATGGAAAAGTGTCCAATAACAGTGTTCGAAGAGCTTGTGTATAATTCAACCGTACTGGCATAGCAGTTGGCACATAAAACATTTCTGTAATCATAACTTGACAAAAAGATTAAAACATATTCCATAAATAAAATATATGTCAATGAATATAAGCGATGTTGCGTAAGAAACTTATGTTCCCTAACTATCGCAATTAACAGCATGCTTTCCAAGCACTGTTTCCTGCATATAATTACTTGCGTATACCAGCCTGGTATAGCAATTATGTATTTACAGATTAGAATGATATATCCTCCTAAGCTGAGGTTGAAGTTAAGAACTAACCGAATAAAGTTCTCGCAACGCGGAACATAATGCAGGCAATATTTACGTATTAAGTAAATACATGTAGTGAAGTATTTAAGGTAACTAGGACGTATGCAAAAAAATTATATGGAATTCTCAAAATACGAGAAGAAATGTGTACTGATTTATTTTATAGGAGTTAAAGAACCCTTCTTTCTCCATAACACCAACATACTTAAAATTAAAAGGAAAAACATACTAGCATTACATCGGTTAGGTTGTGTATTAAACATAAACAAAGTTAGGTATAGTAGGAGAAATCGTCGTAATTAGTATTCTATCGTCCTTACTTTTGTTAGGAACCAAATTATCGTAAACTTGACATGCGTGGAATAGAAAAATTCCATAGTTCTTGTTCGTTATTTATGAGACTTAAGTAGGAAAAATCCACGGATGTGGTCGTAACCACGGAGAAACTCCAGCAGCACCGCAAAATAGTTATAGCACGTCATATCGGCCGGAAATCTAACTCAAGGTGTCTGTGTGCGCGAAGTTTTTCACGCAGACATTAAAGAAAGCAACATGAGTGGTGTGCAATGTGTGTTGGCTGATTATGATGATGCAGTTGACACCTTGTGGCATTCCTCAAGAACCAGAGCGTCACATCAAAATCATGTAAAAACTGTGTCTCCATCACGTAAGTAAAATAGAATGTTGTAATTCAAAATTGTAAGAGCCAGTCTCGAAGAAGAGAAAAAAAAGTAAAAAAAAAAATTGAAAATATGTAAACCTATGTATCGCAGCTCTGAAAAATAGACATTACTGTACTGGGGGTAACATTTCAAAAGAATAAGTCCATTTTGGAGTTAACAGTATTCCTTGACATAAGCACCGTTTGCAAATAAAAAAAGTTTAGAGAAATGATTATGTCGGTCCAAGGTGACTTCACACCGTGCATTTCCATGGAAATCTCGGGATCGAAATTTCGATGGAGTGCAATAGTTGTTCACTTTAAGTGCTGCGTACCTAAGCAGAGAAAGGAAGGATTGTATCCGCAAGCTGTTTCTTAATTATGTTAGTGAAGTGTAAGTAACCATACCTAATGATAATCACAGATTATTAATAAGGACAGAGCTTATGGATCTGTGGTATAGCGTAAAGCTAATTAGTGATCATATGTATAATATTGTGAGTTAGTGGCAGGAAGTAAGCAAAACAAATTATTGTCGCTGATTTGCAAGGAAGCAACAAAAGTGGCAGTGGAATACCACTTGCTGAATTTCGGAACCGAAATAATTATGAACATAAAGTAAACTACAAATTAAATCTACGAGTGACATCCGTAGTCTCGTAACAAAAATTGAAGGACTATTTAGTTTATGAGAGGGGGCAGGTATATCTGTACCTAGTGGTTGTTATCTATCATTAATAACTTCCGGTGGATAGACATTCCGCCAAATAGGAAATGCCGAGTGATCTTGAATCCTAATTGTTTCAGTGGCGTGCAATGTTGGCCAAAACAGATGTGTTGTTTACTTATATTTAATGCGTAATTGATAATGTGGTCTTTGTCTCGTTAGGTTTATGGGGTAGAAGAGTGAAGTGCAAGTATATAGAACTTTCTAGACGTCTAATCCTTCGATTTAATCGATATTGTATCAAAATTAACATGAGTAATCGTTAAAATTTTGTGCTATTGGTTATTGATTCAAGGACTTACAATCATGGACTAGATATCTGGTGACTATATATGCATATGCGCATGGTATGGGAATAAATCATCGTTTGCATCATTGAATACTAAGAGCAATCAGTCTTAATTAAAAGTAATTTGGACGTAATGAATACAACAAACTTTAACACAATAAAAAAATTACGGAAAATCATTTTCGCTGTCAATTTGTGCTATCAGCAATTTCCATTTCAGTAGTCTTTTCTATATACTGAAGGTAATTTCAGGGGCGTGCAGCCATTTGAAAAAAAAATTTAACAAAGACTATGGTTATCGAGTCATTTATAATTATGGTAAGTACTACCAATGTTAGGATTGAGGTTATCATTACGTTATAATCAGTAGTGCTATAATTGTGATTATTATTAGTATTATTTGTGATACAACAACAATGTTGATATTATTGAATTGGGTAATATTATTATTGCAGTTGCTATCATTGATTAAGTTGTTATGGGTATTATTATTATTATTATTATTATTATTATTATTATTATTATTATTATACGCGTTGATCGTAGGATGTGGATTCTTTATTCTTTGGTTTTCTTAATAGTGTTAGATCAATTTTATGAACATCCGCTACATTGGTTTAATCGATTATTGATGTACTCTTATATGAAAAAAATTATAGTAACTTAGTCAAAGATTACTTTTTAAGCTTTTTTTTTTTTAATTAAGAAAGAAAATTGTATTATTACAATTGTTGATACTAATGTCATTCTTTAGGTATTTGTTGAACATCATTATCCTATGCGTATTTAAGTACATGCCTTTAACGCTTATCCTGGGTAATGCAACAGTAATTTTGTACAATTAAGAGTTAAGTACTGCTACAAGTATTAATAGGTAAAAGAACCGAGTCTTAAATTTTAAACTAAGGTAAAGCGGGGAAAGTGCAGTGGGTCAAATTGTACATTTACCAACATTACTAGTAACCTAATGTTAATTTACATTCTGTATGTATATGCTGATTATTCTAATGAATGTACATCTTTAGGTGATCCTAAGGTGTTAGGTGTGGTTTCTCTTTTAGATTTGGAATCAGGAATAGCCTAAAGATTTTAACGTTTCTTATTAATTCTACTGCTATTGTTTCTTCTTCTGCTTCTTCTTATCTCTGTTTAACGTTTATATAGGTAATAGCTAAATTGCTTGGTGCTCTACACATTAGTGTTTGGGGTTCGAGGTTTGTTAAAGAACAGGGGCTTATGTTAGTGAGATATCCGAATGAGTGATCGATACGATGACTGATATGTGAATGAGGAAGTGAATCATATTGGTCTATTCACTCTACCAATACTTTGTTTATCTTTTAAATGTATTTATTTAAGAGTCATCAATCATTGTTTGTACTTAAGGCTTTACTAACATCGTTATGTTATTATTTATTTATTTATTTATTTATTTGAAATTAATGTCTGTTAAGTGGTTTATAGTATGGATATAGTCTGGAAATGTGAATTATTATTTTTTGTATGTTTCTTACAAATGTTATTATTATGTATTATGTATTTAACTACTTATTTATGTCTGATTAATGCTGGATATAAATTATATTATAGACGGAGTCTGTTAAATCCGCTTTTTATTTTATGTAAGGTTCACTTTTTTTCTTGTTTTTTCATTTACACTTAGTTGCTTGCCGTTAGTACCTATCTTTGGTTACCTAGCTGTATTGTGGTTTTTCTTGTTCTCTACCATTTATGTACTGCTACTAGTATAATAGGTACGGGACCTATTGTGACTTTTTAATATAATGTAAAATAAAAGAAATGCAGTAGATAAAACTGTACTTTTACCACAATTAATACGAATTTACCGTTAATTATGTTATATATACACCTATTATCTTATGATCTTTAGTTTTTCTGAAATTAATTTCTCCTGAACGGTTTATAGTATGGGTATAACCTGGAGACATGAACGATACTTTCGTTTCTTCTGTGTCCTGTTGTATTTCTTATCTTATAATTAACTGGCGATGTCTGTTGCACAATTTCATAAGGGCCATAGTACCTGTGTAATAACTTAGTTGATTTGCCTTTCTTACGTGTCGGGGTAAACAATTTCACTAGCTGTCCTGGTTGGAACTTAAGTGATCGTCTCTTCCTGTCAAAGATTTGTTTATACTTATTCTGCTTGCGTGTTATGTTAGCTCTAGCAACTTCTCTAGCTTCTTTGATTCGAGTTGTATTTGTTTGACAAACAGATTGTCGGTCGTCGCTTTCAATTGAACCTCTTCCGGTAATGTGGGATGTCGTCCGTAGAGTAGGAAAAACGGGGACATCCCTGTAGACTCTTGTCTACTGGTATTGTATGCAAAGAGTACGTGCGGTAGCGCCGCGTCCCAATCGTCCTGTTTCGTGGAGGCGTAATGTGACAACATGTTAATGACTGTCTGGTTTGCTCTCTCTACCAATCCATTACAGGCTGGATGATACGCCGTAGTGAAGGTAGATTGAACACCCATTAGTTTTAATAGTTGTTTCGTTACATCACTAAGGAACACTGCTCCTCTGTCGGAGAGTAATTCAACTGGTGCACCGTGACGACATATAATGTTTTCAAGTATGAATTTTGCAACGTGCTCTATAGAACCCTTTGGGATAGCCTTTGCCTCCGTCCACTTGGAGAGGTAGTCGGTAGCAATTAAACCCATTGTATTACCTCTTTTTGACCTTCTAAATGGTCCAATCAAATCTATACCCCATCTAGCGCCTACTTGAGACACAGGTATAGGTTGTAAAAGTCCGGCTGGTTTAACATTTCGGGGCCCCTTGCGCGATTGACAACTTGGACAACCCTTGACGTATTTCTCAATCTCTTTTCGCATTCCTATCCAGTAGTAATGCGAACTGATTTTGGTGAAGGTTCTGGTAAAGCCTAGATGACCTGACAGGGGGTCATCATGACATGAAAATAAAATTTCATGCTTTAACTGTTCGGGTATCACCAACAGGTGCAACGGTCCGGAGGCTCCTGCATTTTTGCGGTATAGCACACCTGATTTCAAGGTGTAAGAGGCTGCCTGCCGCTGTAGTTTTGATGAGCCCGTGTTCGGGTTTTCTAATGCAGTAATTAATGGTCGAAGTTGAGGGTCACGTTGTTGTTCTTGTGCAACTTGCACTGGCGTTAGCAAACAAGTGATAAGTTCGTCCGTTTGTTCAACTATATGGGGTTTAGGTTCATCAACTGGAAAACGGGATAGCGCATCAGCGTCGAGATGACGTTTACCCGACTTATACTGGATAGTAAGGTTATATTCTTGAAGTTTAAGTGCCCATCTAGCCAAACGTCCAGTTAGGTCTTTAAGATTTTGTAGGTAGCATAACGCATGATGGTCAGTTACAACATGGACGGGAAAACCATAAACATAGGGTCTAAAGTGTGTCAAGCCGTAAACAATGGCAAGTAATTGCAATTCGGAAATGCTATAGTTCTTCTCATGCTTGTTCAAAGACCTAGAGCAGAAAGCTATGGGGTGAAGTTGTCCATTTAATTTCTGTAATAGAGCAACCCCTATCCCGATAGTGCTGGCATTGACGTGCATTTCTGTATACGCTCCCGGCTGAAAGTGACCGAGAACGGGGGCCTGAGTCATCAGAAGCTTTAATTTATCAAAAGCATCTTGATGGCTTTGAGTCCATTCAAAGTCTTTGTTCTTTCGTGTGAGTTCGTGAAGGGGGCTCGCAATGGAAGCAAAATTTTGTATAAACCTTCTGTAGAAGCTAAATAAGCCCAACACCTTGCGTACGTCAAGTACGTTTTTGGGAGTCGGCAATTGTGTGATGGCTTGGAGTTTATCAGAATCCGGTTCAATTCCGTTAGCCGAGACTTCGAATCCAAGAAGTTTAATTCGAGACATTCCGAAGAAGCATTTTTCAGGCTTTAATTTAAAGTTGTGTGTTTGCGTTTGCGAAATACTTCCTCCAAATTGTTAAGCAATTCGGGGAATGTGGATGCGAATACGACAATGTCATCGAGATAGACCAACGCCTTTTTGAATTTTAGATCACCTAGCAGCTTACTGGAAATTTCCGAAAAGAAACTTGGGGCGTTGCGTAAACCAAAAGCTAATCTTTGGAAGCAAAAGTGGCCTTGATCTGTGCAGAATCCTGTGTATTGTTGGCTATTTTCCTCAATCGGGACTTGAAAATATGCACTGAGCAAGTCCAAAGTGCAATACCATTGAGAATTTCCCAAATAACTAAGGAGATCGTCAATAAGGGGTAAGGGGTAGGATGAAGTCGTTGTTACTGCATTTAACTTTCGATAGTCGACACAAAATCGCATTTCACCATTCTTTTTCTTGACTAAGACTACAGGCGCAGCCCAAGGGCTGTGCTCTTCCTTGATAATACCTGCGTCGAGCATCTCCCGCACCTGGGATTGTATTATTTCTCTTTTTGCCTGAGATACACATACATACAAACGTAATTTAGGTTAGCAGGTGCTAACCAAGGCTGCTCAGGGTAATCCCTCTTCAGCCAAGTAATGATTTATTTTTATTGGTTGTAGCATCGACACCCCACAGTGTCGCCGCAACAGCATGGATGGTTGTGATTTATGGTGGTTGAAAGGATCGGGGAAATGTTTTGGGGATTTTTTTTTTTTTTTGCGTTGGACACACGACTCACGGCTTAACCCACGGAAATTTTGTTTTTTCTTGAGGGTTGATGTTTACTTTATGGACCCGTTGATGTGATGTTTCTTTTTGTATGGAGTTTGCTTTTGGTTTCTATCGTTGCTTGCTGGTTTGATTAATGTTTATTTGATTAAGTCTTGTAGGTATTGTTGTGCCTCTGCTTGGTCCTCTTCATGTGTTTTTGTGGCATGATGTTTTATATATGTAAGTGGAGTTAGTGTTAGTTCTCGGAGTTGGTTGTCGGCTCGCTTTTTGAAGTTTTCTTCTGATTGTAGAAGCTGTTGTCGGTGTGGGAGTTTTGATGCTTTTGCTATGTATGTTGTATATGCTCGGTCGATGAATTCTTTCAGTGGTTCTGTTTTAGTTAGTATATGAATATCTCTGTTGGGGTAGCAGTAGGGGACTTTTGCTGCAATGCGTAGGCATTTTCGCTCCATTGTTTCCAGCAGGTGCATGGTGGTTGGTGCTGTGATTGGGGCTAATGCTACATCTGCGTATGTGAGGACTGGTCGGACGAGTGTTTTGTAAAGGTGTAATAGTGCTTCAGTTTTTAGTCCTTCGCCTCGCTGGTTGCTCAGGTATCGTAGTGTTGCTTGGATTGGTTTTATTTGTTTCAGCTTGGAGTTGAAGTGTTTTTTGGTTTTCAGGCGACGGGTGATTAATACTCCAAGATATTTTGCTGTGGTTTGAGTTTTTATATGTGTTGTGCCTATTTTAATTTGTAGATTTTTACGTTGAAAGCAGCTTTTTCGTTTGATGGCCAGTATTTGTGTTTTTTGCGGATTTATTGAAATGCGCCATTTGTTCGCCCAATCGGTGAAAATGGCAAGTTGCGCCTCAAGCTTTTTTTTGGCAACTGTCGGTTTCAATTCGGTGCACCAATAGAGCGTATCATCTGCATATTGGGCTAGTGAGACTGTTGGTGTATTGGCTGAGGAGTGTCATAGGTGTAGATGATGTATAGGAGGCCAGAGATGGCACTTCCTTGGGGGGGTTCCTGCTTGTAGCTGAATGAGGTCGGACAGTGTATTATTTATTTTTAGTCTGGCTGTCCTGTTGTTTAGAAAGCTGGCTGTCCAGCGCACAATGTTTTTTGGGATGTTTAATGTTGTCATTTTGAACAGGAGACCATTAATCCAGCATTTATCAAACGCTGCCTCAATAACCATAAATGCCGCTATGGTAGTTTTGCTACGGTTGTAGCCGTCTTGGAAATTCGAGAGGACTCGTAATAGTTGGTCCTGGATGGTTATATCACATCTGAAGCCTGCTTGAGTGTCAGGAATTATTTTTGTGTTCTTTATGAATGAGTGTAGGCGGTTGACCAATATCTTCTCCAGTATTTTGGATAGAGTGGTCGTGAGGGAGATTGGTCGGTAGTTTTTATGGTTAGTGTTATCTTTGCCCGGTTTTTCAAAGAGCAGTATGTGTGCAAGTCGCCAGTTTTTTGGATGATAGCCGTGTTTTAGGCACTTGTTGTATAGTTGATGTAATCTGTTTATCATTTCCTGTGGTAGTTCTTTGAGCATTTTATAAGTGATTTCATCCGGGCCTGGGGCTGTGTTGCCCTGGGTTTGAATGGTGGCAGTTAGTTCGAAGAGTGTGATTGGTCTTGCTGGTCCTGTTGTTTCGTCGGGTTCATAGAGTTCATCTTGTGGGGTGTAGCGCAGTGGTGAGTTGTTCACATGATAGTTTATGCGGTTGTAGTATTGTTTGTTAAAATTCGGATGTTCTGGTGTTTGGAACACGGTGTCATAGTGTGATTTAAATAGTTGTAGTTTTTCTTCTGTGTTCCAGATTTTTTTTTTGGGGGGGGGGGAAACAGGAATAAAGGTTTAAGGAAAAACAGATATATATATAGGTTGTAGGAAGGAAAAAGGAAGAGGAGAAGAAGGATCTTATGCTGTGGTGGCGCTATTTATTGGGGGCATAATTGGTAACATGGTGGCTGGTACCGCCGAAGCAAACCTGCGGTTCGTGGGTGATTACTAAAATACGGAGTGGCCCAAAGTGGACACACTCCTCAGTGGTGAATAGGTAAAGGTCATGGCCGAGGCCCTGACAGTAACC